>OZ022514.1:64209625-65616474 GCA_963989385.1 Ctena decussata | reverse complement strand
TACATTTTTGTGTACAATCAACTCTTCATATCCCAAAGTCGAAATTCATCCCATACACATATATAAATCCCAAAATATACTTTGAAATATCAGTTGTTTGATATAACAGGCGCTGAAATGTAAAAAAATAAAATAAACAAAAAAACACAAAAACAAACAAACATGGCACGTATGTCCAAACTATATTGTTTTTAAGTGTAGAGTGTACTTTGAGATAAATTATTTGAGATAAAGAGAGTCAACTGTGTCTACATTATTATTTTATCTACTTTTATTAAATGTGCAAATATAGGCCTTACTATGACATACTGTTACACCTGATTGAAAACCCAAGCAATATAATTTAAGAGATGGCGGATGTCGACTCAGAAAGCAAGAGGGTCATGAGGCTCTGAGTCGCTCACCTGAGTAATTAGCAAAACGGCTTTTTCTTATGTCTATTCTATTCTATTCTGTCCCATAACCTTACTAGGTCGTTAGGGCACCACAGATAACTTCGAAACAATCCATTTCCACCTTGTCCTGTCTTCAGCTGCCCTAGTTGAGCTGGCCAAATCCATCCCTGTGCACTCTTTAATATTGTCTTCCCACCTCTTCTTCTGTCTGCCTCTTCTTCTTTTTTCCTTTCACTGTACCCTGTAGAAGCCTCTTTGCAAAACCAGAAGACCTTGAAACGTGGCCAAACCACCTTAGTTTCCTTTTCTTGGCCAGCTTCAGGAGTTCATCATATTTTCCAATGGCTATTTTGATCTTCCTGCGAACCTCCTCATTGGTTATAAAGTCCTTATACGAAAGGTTCAGTAACCTTCGGTAGCATCTCATTTCAAGGGCCTGCGTTCTTTTCTGTAACTGTGCTGTCAAGGTCCACGATTCACAGGCTCACAGAAAGATTGAAATGACAAGGGAGCGCAAAAGTTTCACCTTCGATCTAAGACATATGTTGTAATCTCTCCAAATTGTTTTCAGCTTGGTGAGAGCTCAAGTGGCTTGTGCAATCCTTGAGAGAACCTCTTGTTTTAGCCATCATCTGAGACAACTGCTCTAAGGTATTTGAAGCTTGTTACGGTACACAGCTTCTGCACTTATACCTTAATCTTCCTTTGGATCCAACTGCGCTGTTCGTCATCAGTTTGGTCTTCTCAGCACTGATTTCCATCGTGTAACCTTTGCAGGTTTGATCGAGACTTCCAACTAGAGCTTCTTGTTCCTGTTCTTCCTTAGCAAGAGCGTCTGTGTCATCGGCAAACCGCAAATTGGTAATGTTTCTGCCACCTATGCTTACCTTTCCGTCATGTTCGTCCAGAGCATCAGACCCGTTCGAAAAAATGTTGAAGAGGATGGGTGACAGAAGACATCCTTGTGATACTCCAGCTGTTGTTCTGAACCATTCTCCTGTGCTGCCATTTATCAAGACTGCACGTGTAGCCTTGTCGGATAGCAGCTCAATGGTGCGAACTAGATATGCACTGATATTGTACTTCCTCATGGTGGCCCATAAGGATGCATGCCATACCCTGCCAAAGGCTTTTTTGAAAGCAATGAAGGCATGGTACAGATTTTGCTGATGTTGGAGATACTTGTCACACAGGATTCTAAGGTTGAAGATCTGTTCTGTGGTGCTCCTCTCTGCTCGGAACCCAGCCTGTTCCCGGCGATTATCTCTTCGGCTTGTGGTTTAAGCTTGTTCAAGATGACTTTCAGCATGACTGATGAGGCTATGGTTCTGTAGTTCTGTCAAAGCTGTTGGTTGCACTTTTAGGGAGCGTAATAGCGACTGAGTCCATGGGATAGACCATTCTCCTGTTTTCCAGATCCTGTTACAGATATCTGTTAAAACATTAATCATGGTCTCTCCGCCAGCTTGAACAAGTTCTGCTTGTATATTATCAACTCCGGTAGATTTCACCTTCTTTAGTGACGTTACTTCAATCTCAACTTCCTCACGAAGGATTGGATGTTGATTTTCTTCTGGGGGCTGATTTCAGTCCGTAACTGCATTGTTGCCGTTTGTCTCACGGTTGTATAGTTCTGAGCTATATTCTTTCCATCTGCTTAGAATCTCTTGTTCCTCTGTAAGGCATTTCCCAGACTTGTCCTGTATAGTTGTGGATCTACCCTGTTTCTCTGACGTTAGATCTTTCACCAGCCGGTATGCTTTATTGCTATTGCTTTTGTTCATCCAAGTTTCGATCTCCTCGCACTGACTAGCTATCCAGTCCTCCTTCGCTTTCTTCACTGCCTTCTGAATCCTCTTATGTCTGAAATTGTCAAAATATGAGTCTTGTGTCAAAAGTCAAAGAATGACCATGACCTTTTGTACTCATAAATCTGTTTGTAATCATTAGGACAACCATATAAACCATTTTAGGCCAAAACATTCAGAACTTTCCATGAAATCTTATGTTCTAGCATTTTCCCATATTTGACCATGCCGCAGAAACGGTCAAGGTAAACCCAAGGTCATAATTTGAACAGGCTTGGTAGTACTCTAGTACTCCTTGCTACTTACCAAGTTTCAAGGCCATGGGTATATTGGTTTTGGAGAAGAAAAAAAATAAAGGTTTATACCATAAATGGGTATGGCGGCCATGTTGGTCATGCGACCTCGACCGTTTGAACAAATTTTTGTTCAATCAACCCCTGGAGGCTCTATATGAAATGTTTTTTACAATTGACCCTTTCGCTTTTGAGGAAATGTTTGAAAATTTCAAAATATGAGAGATCTGGGTCAAAGGTCAAAGAATGTCATTGACCTCTTGTACTCATAAATCTTCATGACCTCATTAAGACGACTGTATATACCAGCTTTTTGGCCAAAATCTTCAAAATTTCTTATGAAATCTTGTGGTCTAGCATTTTCCCATAATTCGCCTTGCCGTAATATAGGTCAAGATCAACCCAAGGTCAAAATTTGAACAATCTTGATAGTACTTGAGTACACAATGCTACATGCCAAGTTCAAGACCATCGGACAATTGATTCTGGAGAAGAAATTTTTTAAACGTTTTACCATATATGGGCATGGCGGACATGTGGATAATTTGACACAGACAATTTAAATAATTTTTCATTCCCTCAACCCCTGAAGGCTCTATATAATTTTTGGTTACAATTTACATAGTGGTTTTTAAGAAGATGTTTAAAATTTTCAAACTATGGGAATTCAGGACCAAAGGTCAAAGATCGACCTTGGCCTCTTGTACTAATGAACTTTCACGTACTCTATAAGAAGACTTTATTTACCAATTTTTAGGCCTAAATTTTCAAAACTTTCCATGAAATCTTAAGTTCTAGCATTTTCCCATATTTGATATTGCAAAAAAATGGTCAAGATCAACTCAAGGTCATCATTTTTAAGATCTTGATAGTACCGGAGCACCCAATGCTACCTACCAAGTTTCAAGGCCATCGGTCAATTGGTTCTAGAGAGGAGGATTTTTAAATGTTTTACCATATATGGGCCTGGCGGCAATGCTGGTTATGCGACCTGGACCGTTTGAACAAATTTTTATTTTTCTCAACCCCTGGAGGCTATATATGAAGTTTGGTACAACTGGCACAGTGGGTTTTAGGAGATTGTTTGAAATTGTCAAAATATGAGAGTTCTGGGTAAAAGGTCAAAGAATCACCTTGACCTCTTGTACTCACAAATCTTCATGTACGCATTAAGATGACTGCATATACCGTTTTTAGCCCAAAATCTTCAAAACTTTCCAAGAAATTTTATGTTCTAGCATTTCCCCATATTTGACCTTGCCATAGAAAAGGTAAAGGTCAACCGAAGGTCAAAATTTGAACTATCTTGATAGTGCTCGTGTACCCAATGATGCGACATACAACGTTTCGAGGCCATCGGTCTATTTGTTCTGGAGAAAAGGAGTTTTAAATGTGTTACCATATATGGGCATGGTTGCAATGCTGGTCATGTGACCTGCACCGTTTGAACAAATTTTTGTTCAATCAACCCCTGGAGGCTCTATATGAAGTTAGGTTACAACTGGCAAAGTGGTTTTTGAGGAGATTGTTTGAAATTGTCAAAATATGAGAGTTCTGGGTCAAAGGTCAAAGAATGTCCCTGACCTCTTGTACTTATAAATCTTCATGTACTTATTAAGATGACTGTAGATACCAATTTTTAGCCCAAAATCTTCAGCAGTTTCCAAGATATCTTATGCTCTAGCATTTTGCTATATACAAGCACAAGGAAGCAAATTTGACCTTACCGTAAAAAGGTCAAGGTGGACTTTAGGTCGAAATTTGAACAAGGGTACCCAATGCTACATACCAAGTTTCAAGGCCATCGGCTTATTGGTTCTGGAGAAGATTTTGTTTTTAGGTTATAACCATATATGGGCGTTGTGGCCATGTTGGTCATGTAGCCAGGACCATTTGAACAACTTTTCGTCCCCAACCCCTAGCGGCTCTACATGAAAAATGTTTACACTCGGCCCAGTGGTATCAGAGGAGAAGTCGTCTGAAATTTTTGACGTACGACGGACGCTAGAGCCTTTCAATCCTATAAGCTAATCCGGAGCCGCTGGCGCAGGTGAGCTAAAAACGACTATCAATTAATATCCAGTGAAAATTTATGGGACCAGTGAAATAAAAATATCGGTTCCTTAGTAACTTTCGTAAATGTAAAATAAAGTATACTCAGAATGTCTACCGTAAAGATCCTAAGTTTTCGGGCAGATAGGTCTGTATAAACAGTGGAAACTGAGATCAGACTTGTCCTTAGGAACCAGTCTGATCAAGGCTTTGACGATTGTCATTCCACCTGCGCATTTGATAGGCATTACTCCATCAAAGAAGTAGATTAACAAGAAATAATTAGTTGGGCAAGGACTGACTGTACTTGCAGCAAGTGCAGAATGGGTGTTGTTTGTTTTGGTGATATTTTTTTAATTCAAGCATTGTTTTGCTGGGAAACAAAAACGTGATTTTTGTTTGTCTTATTCTTTAACTCACTGAGTAAGTTTTATTGAAATAATATGCATAAGCATGCCCCATAGATTAAATCTATGTTGATGCCTTTTTTGTCATGAAATTCAATTTACTTGCATTTTGTTTTAAAAAAAACTGTTATATTTACGTATTGTCAACATAACTGCAATTATTTATCACCAGTTTGTTTCAAATATCTTATATTATAAATTGTATGATTTGCAGATATGAAAGTGCATTAATATGCTTTGAGATATGAATTTAGATTGAAAAGGTGCAATGTAGAAAAACACTTATTTTCTTTTAGAAAACAAAACGGTGAATTTGTTTTTCTCTTTCAGTTGTTTTATTGCTCCTTGGGTTATTTAGCAGGTATAATGGTTTGAATGCCCCGCCAGTATTTCCATTCAGTATCCATCTACCTTAACACGTTATTGCCAGTTAAAGGGATCTTATAGGGAATTAGAACGCTCAGGTTTGTCATGGCCCACGCGTTTCTTGATATAAATCTAACAAGCCCTTAAGAAACATAATACTTAATTTCAATAAAGATGTGTCTGATCTTGACAGCCATGCAAATACCCCTGAGTCATTAGACTGTAAAGATTCTAAATCTATTTATCCGGCAGCTGGTCATGTTAAAACTGAAAATCATTTTAGATTTAAAAATCGTTACGTCTGTCGCACTAAATTTGGTATGGATACGTTTATATTACAAAGTTTCTAAGAGTGCAAAATACAGATTTCCTTTACATATCGATTTCAAAAATGTAGGGAGGAAATAACATCTGCACTAAATGATTTCGGTGATCTTTGTTGTATACAAGAGTATGTTTAGCCTCATGCAATATAGGCATGGAAAGTAAGTATCTTCAAAATATTAGATACACGTATAAAATTTTATTTCCAAAATACTAATCTTTTACCTAGACTAAAATCTTCTTTTTGACATCTACAGCGGGGTTTCCAAGAATTTCATAGAAAACTTATGTTTTGGTCACAGCAGATAAGGCCGCAAACAACGTTGTTAACACCTCAAGGCAGGAGGTTGGCGGAATTAGAGTCTACAAAGACATATCTGCAGAAGAGAGTTCTGTGATTAAAGGCCATTGTAGCTATTTACCCCTAACGTCTTATGTAAATGTTCAAGAACACCAAGACAAACTTTCGGCGATGTATTGGTTACTTTAGCTTTATTTAAACGTATAAAACACGATTTATCTAAGATTCTCCAATATGGTTCAATACTATTTTTTTTCAAAAGTATCTATTTATAAACGATTGGTGTAGAAAAGGTGTTACTTTTGTATCGGATATTATTGACGAACACAGTAATGTTTATCAGTTTGAAGCTTTTAAACGAATATGTAATGTAAGATTATCATTACGTTTTAATTAGAATTCCAAACGGTGGGAAAACTTATAAATAATGATAAAGTATTTTTAAAAGAAAACTTTAATACTAGATGAAACATTTATATTTGTTACTTAACATTGAATAAGAAAAACAATAATAATAGATAGAACATTTATGTTTGTTACTTAAAATTAAATAAGAACAGAAGTCGAGTTTTCCATGACATTAAGACGAAAGTCAATCAATTAAATAATGACGATATATGGGTGACTGATCATGTAGGAGTCATTAACGAAAATGATTCGAGGTTATTTAATGGCTCGATAAGTAATAGATTAAATTACAAGGATTTCAGATTAAAATAAACAATAAAATCCTTGTTACTAATTAGTTTCTTTGGAAAATAGGAAAAAATGATAACAACCTCTGTTGATACTGTAACGAAAATCCGGAAAAAATGACCATCTGTTTTTAACTTGTGTAGAGGTTCAGGACTTTTGGAATTCTCTAAAAACCTGCTTAGTACATGAAAATACTAACATCATCTTAAACATAGGTAACCGTATTATTATATTTTCATATCAAGGTAGAAATGATTTAATAAATTATACGAGTATACTGGTGTTAGAAAAATATTATATTTACAAGTGGAACTTTGTAAGTACGGATGAAAAGTTAACTTTTCATGCATTTGTTGCATTATTGAAGAAAGAAATTATAAGTGACCGATATAACACTTACATATCAAACAGGATAGCGACGTTTTTCTCAAAATGGTTGCCTCTGTATAATTTCTTTACTCAGGGTGATAGTATAGTCTATCCTGTCTACTTAGTCCCAAGAAGCATACATGTATCATGAATACACAAATAAATCATAAGATTTGATAATGTTGTAACGTACAATCTGCGGCATGGTTCTATAGTTTGAAATAGAAAACAAAGGGTTAAAAGAGTTTGTTTTCTACCTGTGTTTAAAGCATGAACCTTGTTATATGTTCGATATAGTTGTATGATGGCTGCACCAGTTTTCGGGGTATTAATATTTGCTTGCAACATAAAAACTATGTGGAAAACAAAGATCACAAACTGAAAGTCTGTGTTTACATAAAAAATATGTTGTAAATGATAGTGGTCAAGGTACCCAAATCATAAGTCCGAACTCGTAGGTCATTTAAACATAGACAATTCCGGAAAATTTTAGATACACAGACATGGACCCCAAAACAGAGGTGTGATCAGGTGCCTGCGGGGTAGTAAGCATCACTTGCCTATTATAATACACCCGCCATATCTATGTATCTGTGGAAAAAGTCAGTGAAAATGAAAGTCAAGTATTTGAAAGCTTAACTAAGCTTCGCCTGAGGCCATCAAATCGGAGATTAGTTTAGAAACGGCCACATTGTAGGGATCAACAAGGTCATGGTGTCTCCCATAAAACTTTTTAACTGTCGACATAAGCCTTGGTTTATGATAACCCTGCTTCAACAGTTTCTGAGTGAGCAGCTTCCCTCTTTCAACAAAGTCTTGATATTTGAAACAAGCCCTAGCATAGCGGACTAGTTGAGAAACATGAACTCCGTATGCAGGTAACGAAGGGATATTACTACTCAGAAATGGAAAGTTAACTATGGGAAAATTGAAGTCGTCTCTCTTGTCATAAAGCTAAGTAATTAGCAGCTTACATTCCATGTCCGCACGTCTCCATGTTAACATATTTGATTAAATCCAAACAGATGCACACCTGAATCTGCTCTCTGAAGCTGCACCAGTTCTCGGGGTACGTTCAAGAACGCGCCTTCAAAATGCATCAGCTGCAGATACTGATGATAAAAGCCTCCTTCGTGAGACATGCAATTCTTTACGCTGCAGAAACGGTCTTTGTATTATCAGGAAAAAGTTCATAATAGAATAAATCGCCGTGTCATCTCAGTCCGTACTTTCGATAAACTTTGCAGTGTTTTCAATATGGCTGCTTCCACGGTCACCAACGACGACGTCACAGATGACGTCAAAATTAACGTGCTCTCGCGCATCAATAAGTGTACAATGAAACATGTTGATTCATCTTTCTGTTTGCAAAAAATAATCAGAGGTCCCTGGCTAGAGGTGCGGTATAATCTATTAGAATACCCCGAAATCTGGAGCACACCGGAAACAGGTACATTGACCATATATGTTTGTTTCCTTCAAAATCTTATATTGTTTCTGTCCTTACTCTCTCTGTTTCTCTTTGGTTATTTCTCCCTTACTCTTTGTCGCTTCTTTTTTTCTCATCTGTTCTATATTTTTTCTCCAAAAACAAAAAGATTTGTTAAGCTCTTACAGATTTACTTCTATGATATAAAACATCTATTTTAAAATATGAAACATGTTATATTGCATTATGTCTTTGAAAAAAAATGTCAGAAAAAATAGTTTCATCATGATACTACAAAACAAAATGGAGCTAGAGGCTAAAAAATATTTTCTGGACACTTACAAGTGCCGGTGTCTATGATAAATCAACAAATTTGCTCATTTCAAATCCCAAGCACGGCACGTTCCAATATTAGTATTTATAAATACTTAATTTATCAAACGGGAACGAAGTGCAGATGGACATACGTACGCCGAATGGACGGCCGGACACACGGACGAACCGCATGAAAACATAATACCCCGTCTATAACGGGTGGCGGAGTATGAAAAATATCTTAAGCCTTACTGTAAATTGATATATATTTAAGGTATTTTTATTAGAATATGCAGGATAGAAACTTCAATAGAATTGAATAACAAAATGGCTATTGGGACCTAATCGCTCCCCTGACCCCTGAGACTGTCGTGTTATTTGACTTTTTGGACATTTGTTTTCGATATTAATTACCCTACCAATTTTTTGTAGACATTAGGTGCCAGTGCTAAAATGGTGGTAAGCAAAGCGGCCAGACCTAGTAGTTTAAGAGAGAAAAAGAAAACAACAATAAAACTTAATATGTTCAACCCAGGTGATCCTTGACCAAGGTCAGTAAATGACTTGACCTCTTAAATTCATAGGGGTTGAAGTTGGTTGAAATTTCATATCACAGAGTAGAACAGCAACAGACAATGCAGTTTTCAGCTTTTCCCATTCAAAATCCTAAGGAACCTAATTTTACCGCGGCATAAAAGAGCTCAAGGTTATTCCAAGGTTATTTGTTAGATCAACTTTGTAGTACTAGAATCCCAAATGCTACATACATAGTTTCAAAGCAATCCGCTTGTTCGGTTTGGAGAAGGAGATTTTTTAAATGTTTAAGCTTATATGGCCATGGTGGCCATCTCCGTCATGTGACCTGGATCATTTGACCATTAGATGTAGCTCTTTCTTCTCTCATCCCAAACAGGCTTCACATGCAATATAACTGTTTGTAGCCTATTAGTTTCTGAGAGAAAGAACTTTTAAGTATTTAACCCAAGTGACCATTGGCAAAGACTACTAAATGACATTGACCTCTTAAATTCAAAGTGGTTGAAGTCGATTGCATTTCCATATCATAGAGTCTAACAGAAACAGAAAAATGCACTTTTCCCATTCTACAGGCCAAGAAACCAAACTTGACCTTGTCATAAAATAGGTCAAGGATAACCCAGTGTCATCATCTACATAAATTTTGTAGTACTAGAGTCCCAGATGTTACATATCAAGTTCCAAGACAGACTGTCAAGTGGTTATGGTGAAGATTTTTAAGTTTTTATTCCATATATCGGCATGGCGGAAATCCTGGTCATGTGAGCTGGATCAAATATATAAACTTTCTTTTTTTCTCGCCGAAAGGCTGTATGAGCAATTTAATTGAAATTGGTCCTGTAGTTTCAGAGGAACTGTCCTTTGAAAATGTTGACAGACGAGTTACCTTACGCGTAGGTTACTGAATGACCTTGACCTCCAGGATTGATGGGTGGAAGTCGACTGCATTTATATATCACTGAGCACAATAGCAACAGAGAAACATGCACTCATTCGTCTTTTCTATTTATAAAGCCACAGAAACCAAATTTGACATCGCCATTATATAGGTCAAGGTCAACACAGGGTAAAAATTTATACACCCTTTCTAACACCAAAGTCCTAGATGTCAAATAGACTAAGTTTTAAGTCAGTTTGACCAGAAATTCTGGAGTACAAGATGATGTATTACTATACTGTTTTACCAAATATGGGTAAAGAGGCCATCTTGGTTATGTTGTCTGGACTAAATATATAAACGTTTGTTTCTCACTCTCACCTGTTCTCAGAATAGACAAACAGGTCTTAAGATTCGATAACTTATAGTCTAAACAGCTATCGTTAACATTTCACATGGCTTAAACATACTTCAATTCCAGCGAAAAGATATGTTTTTCATTTCAAGTTGTGAATTAAAGCATCACATTCACAAGTTTTTCCCATTCTCACTGCTTGGACAGGCTAAAAACGGCATAAGACGCATGTCTTTCTGTATGGTCTGACAAGGGCATCCCCTTTTTCCGCAAAATATACGTAAAATGTAATTAAATTATGCTCCTAAATTGAACAGTATATGTAAATATGCAGACCTGAAATGACATTTTGTAAATCACACTTACCTGGGGAAAGATTTTTTTCGTCTGCAGAGTCGCCAAAATGTATGTAAACTACGTTACCCCGCATGAAACTGAATAGTTAGCAAGCAATAAACGGGCGATTCGCTTCCAAGTGAATCTTAAAAAATAATCATTTATGTTTGTCAAATTCGATAGCGCCTATATGGATGCACTGACTGCTTATATTTTTAAGCATTTTATCTCTAAAAACTGTACGTTTAGCAGAATGGATAAAGATGTAAGCTACGTTATCGCAATTGTGAAAAAACTACAGAAAAGGAGAAAAGGGGGAAATGCTGGTTCAGTTATGATCGATATGCTTACAAGGGTAGTGCAAAACTAACAAAAACTTTTGACTCGCTATTTCGTTAATTGAAGTATGCATGATTATATCGTATGATGCAAGCTACGTTATGTAAATTTAAAGAGTAAATCCACAATTCAGGAAGTGACTGAATCAGATCCCAAACCCTATCCTCAACATCAAAGGGAAAGATTGACAAAGACATCCCAACAAAGAATAAATTACAAGTGATAAGCCGAGTCAGCAGCTCTTTCCAAAATAGGTGGCAACTCAGCTACTCAGCTATCTTTATTGAACTAAATAATTTAGACTAACAGAAGGGTTACAGCAGACTAAGCAAATTATACGAAAACATTTAACAATTAATTGTACCTATTTTCTATTTTTATTACAAAAGGGTTAAAATGATAACACAATAAATTAAACAGCACCGAAAGCTACGTTATGCGCGTAGTTTGCCCTTTTCCAGAACTGCTGTTGAAGTTGTGCCGTATAAAAAGTTACATTCTTAATCTTACGTAATATCTGTTTAAAACTTGCTAATTCCGGTTTACACAGTTGTGTCGTCTGCTAATTGTCGATTTTCTGATTCCCATTATTGTTACATCCTAGTTTCGATAAGTAAAAAAATACTTTGTGACTTTGTATGAAAATATCTATCGTATGATTATATTAAATGTGCTGACATGCTAACTTCATTTAATATATTATATAAGAAATAAGACCAAATCCCGAGCTTATGAAAGCGAAGCCGGCGCCAGCTTCTTTTTTATAGAGATATTTATTCAACTTTGAAAACATATACTAACCTGTTGACTTTAAGTGTGGTTACATAAATTGAGGGAATGGGTACACGTTCAGGTAAAATAAGTTGGCATATTCATTTTGACATCTTTTTCTGAATACTTAATTCTTAAAAAATACTTCCCTGGGTGCAAATTCTCTCATTTAACAGAATAGCTCGTATAGGGCTCGACTCTTAAAAGAATTTGCTCCTTTGAGCAAATTATTTTCTCTTGGAGAAGACTCCATGCGGATTCATATCTCTCGTCCGGGGAAACAAACAATATGACACGAAGGTTGTTCCTCTTTCTGACAGTGGCGGAAAGCTTGAATTGCTCCGATTTCCACTGTCTGTCTGTCTGTCTGTCTGCCTATGTCGGCATTCTTGGCATCTACTTTATTTCTTGAGTCAATGGTTGTATGAGTACGTCGTTGGTTCGTGCAAGACAAAAAGCTGATTATGTTGTGTTGACTTTTGCCCTATTTTCAAAGTCACTGGAGCTCTTACGTTGTTACGTTTTTCTTTGTCTGCGTCTGCGTGACAATGTGTTGTACCCACGATATCACTTAAACCAGGTATTGGGTTTATATTTCCATAGCTGTATCATCGTGACAAACTTAAAACCGGCTTAAATTTTTGTGATCTTGACCATGTCTTTAAGGTCACGAGTGGGTGCTTTTCCATTTTCATTACATGTTTTCCCCGCATCTCAGAGGAATGTATCATTGGCCGCAATACGGGCCACCGTGCGTCCGTAAAGTCAAAGGAAAAACTGAATTGATTGTAATTATTTGTTTGAGAAAATCTGAAGTTTCCGTTGAAAGAATTTCAGTTTGAAATGTCACTGAAAAGTTGGCGGATCATGGCAAACACTGTTTGCCATGGTCCAATACCAATGACGTTATAGATATGTTACCATAGCAACTAAGAGGTCATAGGATGTCCTCTAAACGCCATTCTGTGCGCTTTTTGGAAATACTCTTTGGAAATGCAAGTGTCCTAGCAGAGGCACTATACAGAGCGCTCTGTGAAAATTCAAGTATGCTAGCAGAGGCACTTTACTCAGCGCTTCTGGAAAATATCAGTATCCTAGCAGACGCGCAACACTGAGTTATTCCACATGTGCTATGGAAACATGCCTATGACGTCATTGGTATCTGCGCATGGCGATGTTCTGAAAATTTTCAATGGCATTGAAAAATAAAATCTTTTCAACAGAAGTTTCAAATTTTTTCAACCAAATTATTATTCTTGAATCATTTAATTCCGTGTTTTATATGACGTTTTTTATCGCCTGGTCAGTTGATCTGTTAGTAACGTTACCAACCTATAATGAATAGGTATCAAATTGGTCTACTGTTCTTTCTACAATTAGTATAAGCTCTGGTACCTATGCATATTAATTAACGGTTTAGCGTCAATAAAAAGAATAGTGGATGGAATAACTTGAAAATTACGGCAGGCTTGTTCTTATAGTTTGATACAGATTCACTGTAGTCTTGTAGTATACAAAGTAGTTAAATTGGTAAAAATGGAAAGGAAATATAATACAAAGTCACTAAAAAGTGTATCTGTATCTTTTGCAAAAAAGGCGAATGCTGTTGATAGCGACACTGATATATGCTTCTGTCAGTATACAAATCAGTACTAGTTACCTTCCTTTGATATAATTTTATGTTTTAGAGTTAATGAAACTGGTAAAGCAGTTTTAAAAATTATTTATAACAAGTGATATTATTCTCAGCATAAATAGAATACATTTTAATGTTATTGACGTTTAGATTTCTATATCTTTTATTTACTCGTTATACTTACTGATTATGTAAGCTACGTAACATAGTTAAATTTATTCTACAGCTGTTACTTTTTTGCCATGATCTTATTTCTTTCCTTGATAATTTTACACGCATTGGTATTGCAACCCGTTGATATGAAAATATTCGCAAGAGCATCTTTATCTTTGTTCTGACAACAAAAAACTCAATGCTTTAAGCCTGTTTGGAAACAACTAGTGCATGATAACATGTACTTCTTAAGATTCTAATAGTTTGGGATTTGTTAGATTAGTAGTATCAACTGTTTTATTATGCCACAACAATCTAATGTGCTAAAATGTTTCACAGGCATTACCTTTAACAGCATTTCATGTACATTATTGGCAGTTTTACTAACGAAGGGGTTGCACCTCAAATTACTTCTTTAGTGTACCCCCTGTTTTTTGGAGGGGCTGGAAGTTGACTAAAGAATCCTCTCCGAATGCAGATAATTTGACATATGGTTCTTGAGATATGTTATGATGCATAAAGTAAAGAAAATTTGCATTTCCCCTCAAAACATAATTTCACGTTTTTTTAAATTTTATTGCGCGCCTACTCTGATAACAGGTGTCTGCCTTAAGGCTGCATATGAAATTTAATTGCATGAGCCCAGTTGCTTCCGAAGAGAAGTCCTTTGAAAATGTTCAGAGACGGCAGACTAGTGACCTTTGCCAAAGATTACTAAACGACCATGATCTCTAAATTTCTCAGGGGTTAAAGTTGACTGCATTATCATATCACAGATACAAAAGCTACAGAAAATGCACTTTTCAAGCTTTTCTCATTCAAAACCCTAAGGGAGCAAACTCGGCATCGTCATGAAATAAGTAAAAGTCAAGGCAGGGTCAGTATGTATATTAACTTTGTACAACCAGAGTCTCAAATACCACAAATTCATTTTAAAGTCGATCTGCCTAGTGGTTCGATTGAATTTTTTTAAAGATCTTACTGCAGGGCGATCATCTTGGTCATGTGACCTAGACGAAATAGATAGACTTTCTTTTCCCCATTTGCCTGAAGGCTGCATACGAAATTTAATTGAAAATGATCTAGTAGTTCAGAGGAGAATTCCGTTGAAAATGTAAGTCGACGACGGACACGTGACTTTTGGCCAAAGTCACAGAATGACCTTGACCTTTAGAATTCATAGGGGTTAAAGTTGACGGCATTTTCATATCAAAAAGCACAATAAAGCAACAGAAAGAAAATGCACTTTTCAGATTTTCCCATTCAAAAGCTTCAAAAGCCTTGGGCGCCAAAGTTTTACCTTGCCATAAAATAGGGCAGAGTTAACTCAGGGTCCCTAGTTATATGAATTTTGTAGTAGAATTCCAGAAGTTACATGTCCAGATTCAAGGCAGTCTGCTTGTGGTTCTGGAGAAGAAGATTTCTTTTTAAGTTTTATTTTGCCAGATGTGGCTTTTGTGCTGCATATGAATTTTAATTGAAAATCGCCTATTAGTTTCAGAGGAGAAGTCCTTTTCGAAATGTTGACGCCGGACGCCGGTGGCTACCATCTGATAAGCTCCCCGGAAGCCCTTGGCTCGGGGGTGCTAAAAACTGGCCAATATATAGATTAAATAATGATAAGCTGGCCTGCCAGAAGATAAGAGCTAAACTTGCTAAAACTATACCTAAGAGTCGAGGTAGAAATACACTTTGCTTTGCAGCGCGTCAAATATTCTTGCAATAATATACTGGTTAAAAAATAAGGCATATTAAGACATCTAAGACAGCAGAATTAAGAAACATAAAAAGATAAACATTGAACTTCTATAATACATAAAATAAATTTGGTACGGATACATTTATATCACAAAGAAAGCTTATTGATACGTTAAGATGTCATGTGACCTACAATAGATTGAAAGAAAACAAAGGGTTGACACCAGCATTTCGCACGATTTCAGCAGAGCGATGACTTAACATTTTTACGCAAACTTTATTAAGACTGATACCTTATGATTCTATTAGCAAGACACAGATACCTTTTTCATGCTGTTGTATTACGAGACGAAAACAGTTGACGTAAAGGATACCAGCGTGTAGTATTGTGTCACCGATGATGACATTTTCATGGGCCGTACACCTTCAATAACGCAGTAAAGCCTACCCAAGTGGATGTTCACAGTTTGGAACATTATGAAGAATTTTGATACTAACAGACCTTGAGGATCTTCGAGATTGTTTTTCGCCGATGCAAAATTTAGGTCTAGACCCCATCGTCGTTTTATGCAGCTACAGGTCATGTGACCTGTTGTAACTTCTCTGTTTTAGCTGGATATTATCACTTGCATAGAGCTATATCAATATACAATAATAATGCAGTCATGGTTATTAATTCCTTTACTCGCTTATATGTCGAAGTACACCCTTTTTGTGTCCAGTATGTTTGAAAGTCATGCAGGTGCATGGTTATACGTTTGTGTCGTAAACCCACTTTTATGGCTAACTGTGTGCTTAGCTGGGCGACGACACCCTTCTTACAAAGATGTCAACCTCAAAGGAAAGTATTTAATCATCTGCCCAGAAGGAAAGGAAACAAAAATTATACGATCAAAGATGTTTCTCAAATATGGTAATGTATAGATGAGTATTAAGACCGTCCTAAAAATTAACATAAAGAATTTATCTATGAAGTTGTTTCAGATTGGCGAACAATTGTTTCCCTTTAAAAACATTTGCTAGGAAGTCGCCATTTTTATATTATCGTCAAAAATGAAAAATGTTATGCTAGGGTCAATATTTTACTATAAATGGATAAGGAAATGGCTAAATATTGATGTCCAAATAATATTTTGGGGTCATTCTACGATTGTTTGTGTTAAAATTAACCCGTAACCTTAGGGAAACAGTAAAATTAGGATTTTTTGCAATATTTTATTTTTTTTTTACATTTTATTAAAGTTGTGATTAAACTTGTTGGGATATAACTTTCTAAAATGACTTACTTTAGTCAAATCGTGACAGCTCATTGTGCGCAAGCAAAATGAAATTTATCGAAATGCGTTACATTATTTTTTACGTAGTTTTATGCGATGTTTTCCATATGATTTATGTGGGGGTAGAGGAAGAGTTTGTCAAGACAAACAGAAATAAGCTAGATGACCTCTGCTTTTCATTTAATTTTCTGTTTGCTGAATAGTTCGGCTTTCGAAATAAACTTGTTTAATTAAAATTGCAGTGTAGCAGTTTTCTGTATGGTCCAAATTATTGCAAAAAGGCAATAATTTTCGAGGATTTTCGTTTGTAATTAACATTGATTTTAAAGTATCTTGCACCCGTGTGGTAATTAATCCTTCGATGGACATGATTATCTTTTCCTATATCATACTGACATGACTGAGTTATTTAAAGTAATATAAAATTATTTTGGAACTGATATTTACCTCTTGGGTTGTTTAGGGATATTTTCGGAAGAACAGTCTAGGGGTGTATCTTTCCAGTTCAGTTTTCTTAAAATTTTGCACGATGATGTATATTTTTTATTTTATCATTGGTGAGCCTATATATGAAATAGAACATACACAGAGTCTTAGACAGGCTCCAGTGTAGTAAGTATTTCCCAGCAAATGTCCTTAAGGTTATATTCAGCTCACCTAAACGAAAGTTTAGGAAGAGCTAATATCGTAACTTTGGCGTCGATGGCCGCGTCCGCGTCCGGATTGGATGTTTTGGTTTAAGTTTTTCAAAGACCGATGTCTCCTTAACCCATGGATTGATTTACTTTTATTCTTCCACTGTAGTTACATGTATGCATTAGTCTAAAGTTTTACAAAAAAAAAAAATAAATAAATAAATAAATAACCAACCCTACCGTGCTAATTGACCTTTAGGCCAAGTTCATGGACTAAGAAATTTTGCATTTTTTGTCCACATTGGATGTTCTGATTGAAGTTTTGGAATGTCCCATATCTCCTTAACTCATGAATAAATTGTTTTGATACTTGCACTGCGGTTAGAGATTGGTCTATAGTTTTACAGAGTACCAGCCCAATCCCACAGAGTGACATTGTGGTCAATAAAATGGTTCTAGATTTTTTGTTTGTTTTCTACTTGATTCATTATGGCCTCTTTTGATATTTGTACTGTTGTTGGATATTGAACCCCGACCCCACTCAATAACCTTGAGGTCAAGGTCGCCAACTTGCATTTTTTAGGATTTCTGATGGCATACGTTCCATAATGCTTGAAATTGATATGGAAGTTTATCTTCAAGTTTTTGTTTATGAATATGTTGACAATACATGCTCATGCTTGCCGGAAGCTTTTCTGTAGTGCAGGCCATACCCCCGGCAAGGTGACATTAAAACAATGGTTTACTCTGAGATATGACAAAGACACGAGCAAGGCTCAATATTTAAAACTGGAATGAGATCAAACTATCATATACTTTTATATAATTTTTTACATTTTTAACTCACCTGAGCCTCTAGGCTCATAGGTGAGCTAATAGTATAGGCAGGCATCCGTTGTCCGTCCATCGTCCATCCGTCCGTCTGGCCGTCAACATTTTCAAACATCTCCTTTGAAATCACTGGGCTGATTGATTCAATATTACATATAGAACCTAACTAGGTAAGGGGAACGAAAGTTTGTTCCGGGTATCTGGGTCACATGACCACGATGGCCGCCTCGCCCATATATGGTAAAATCCCTTCAAAAATCTTCTTCTCCAGAACCGAAAGGCCTATGACCTTGAAACCTGGTGTATATAACATTATGCATTCATGCCCATTATAGTTTGTACAAACGATGACCTTAAGTTGACCTTGACCGAATTTACGACATGGTCAACTTTGGTACGTTATGCTTTTGTAAGGGAAAATGCTTAAACAGTGGATTTCTCAGAAACTATTGAAGCCTTAGGTATAAATTTTGGTATATATGAGTAGATAAATGAGCAAATGAAGATATTATGTTGCCTAAAGGTCAAGGTCATTCTTTGAACTTTGTTCAAGGTCACTGAGGTTCTTTCACCTTTCAACATTTCCAAACATCTACCCCTCTGAAACCACTGGGCCTATTGAAGCCAAATTTCATATAGAGCATCAGTGGGCCAAAGGAATCAAACTTTATTCTGATGGTCTTGGTCACATAACCAAGATGGGTGCCATGCCCATATATGGTAAAAACTTTTCAAAAATCTTCTTCTCAAGATCTAAAAGGCCTATGACCTTGAAACCTGGTTATAGCATTGGGCATAGGAGCCCATCATAAAGTGTACAAATGATGGATGTAGGCTGACCTTGACTTAATTTACGTCAGGGTCAACTTTGGCACTGTATGCTTTTGTATGGGAAAATGCTTAAACAGTGGATTTATCAGAAACTATTTAGGTTTAAGGTAAAATATTTGATATATTGTTAACTAAATGACCAGATGAAGAAATCATGTCACTTAAGCTCAAGGTCATTCTTTGACCTTTGTGACAGGACACTGAGATTCTGTCTCCTATCGACGTTTTCAATCATCTTCTCCTCTGAAACCACTAGGCCAATTAAAGCCATATTCTATATGGAGTGTCAGTTGGCCAAAGGAATTAAACTTTGATCAAATGGTCTTGGACACATGACCAAGATAGCTGCAACACCCATATATGGTAAATACCCTTCAAACATCTTCTCCAGAACCAAAGGGCTAATGGCTTTGTGCCTTCGTACAAGGCATTGAGGACTCAGTTCCGTCATAATTTATGCAAACCATGACCTCGTATTGACCTTGACCTAATCTATAGCAAGGCCAATTTTGTGTGGGAAAATGCTTAAACTGTGGATTTCTCAGAAACTATTTAAGTCTAAGTTATAATATTTGGTAATTATGATTAAATAAATGAGAAAACGAAGATGTTATGTTGCCTAAAGGTCAAGGTCATTCTTTGGCCTTTGTTCAAGGTCACTGAGATTTTTTCACCCTTAAATGTGTTCAAACATCTTCTCCACTGACGCCACTAGCTTAACTTGGTCAAACAAATTAAAGGGTCCAGATGGTCTCGGTCACATGACCAAGATGGCAGCCATGCCTATATTGTAAAAACCCTTCGAAATCTTCTTCTCCAGAACCAAAGGCCTAATGGCTTTGTGGCTTGGTATGTAGCTTTGAGGACTTGAGTCCACCATCATTTGTACAATAATGACCGCGCATTTACCTTGACCTTACTTATGACAATCTCAATTTTATTGCGTTATGCTTTTATATGGAAAAATGCTTAAACAGTCGATTTCTCAGAAACTGTTTTAGTCTTAGGTATAATATTTGGAATATATAGTTAACTAAATGAGCAAATGAAGATATTATGTTGCTAAAGGTCAAGGTCATTTTACCTTTGTTCAAGGTCACTGAGATTCTTTCACCCGTCAACATTTTCAAACAACTGTCTGAAGCCACAGGGCTGTTTGAAGCCATATTTCTGAACTTTGTTCAGATGGTCATTATCACATGACCAAGATGGTCGACATACCCATATAACGTAAACACCCTTCAAAAATCTTCTTCTTGAGACCCAAAGCCTTAATAACCATGTGGTGTGGTATGTAGCGTTGGGGACTTTGGCCTATCGTAGTTTGTACAAATCATGACTGTGCATAGACCTTGACCTAATTTATGGCAATGTTATCTTTGGCATGTGGGGCTTTTATATGGGAAAATTCAGAAAACCGTTGATTTCATGGAAACGTTTTAGCCTAGATATAATTATTGGAAAATATGGTTAACCAAATTAATACATGAAGACATAAGGTCATTAAAGGTCAGATTTTTTTTAACTTTGCTCAAGGTGACTGAGAATTTAAAATTAAAATCCATATAAGCACTGGTTTCAAATTTGTAACAAATGAGCGATGACAAATTGTGTCTGTTGACAGTAGTTGTCAGGTGAGCTACAAGACCATTGGTCCTCTGTTTTTTATCGAGATATCAAAGGCTAATACCAGATCTCTGCGACGGAAAAGTATAATCGGCAAAACATAAAAGAAATAAATAAAAAATAAACAAATAAGGTAATAAAAATTCAATAAAACAAGTATAACAAACAACAAATAAAATAAAACAGAAATAAAGAATAATAAAGAGTAATAATAAAAAAGGTACTCTCTTTGCTGTGAGCAAAGAGAGTCTTCACATATATGGCAAAATCGGAATTTTCCCGAGTTTTTGCAATGACTACTTCACCGCAGGTGTGTATATCCACTATATTCAGCGTATCGATATCATCGTTAGTAAAGTTTTAGAACAGGCATTGACTCTCGGAAGTGCAAATATGCTTACTGTAAGGCTTTTCCGACTCAGAAGCTTAAATTTGAAAGTTGCTAACAATCTATTATAATAATGATTCACAATGAACTACTATCGCTTTATTGTATGATGTAGTAAGGTCGAAAATTGCAAATGATATATCAGCGCAATTCACTTTGCAAGAGACACACATGTAGAGGGTGTGGCGCTTATGAAGGACTTTTTTGAATCCCAAATCTCATACATAGCTTAAGACTATCTCAAAATATTTCAGATAGTATTTTCGTTCAAATACAAAGTTGAATTTCCAGTCATTTAAACTCAAATATCTTTTCAAGTTGTTGTTTTCCAGATATGTCAGTGATGTCTGCCATTAAGTGTTATTCTGTTTTTAGTGATTAGTATGTCCTGTTCTTGTCAATACTAGTATACACATTCTGTCTGAAGTTAAACCTTTGCTTAACGCTCTTGTATTCTAATCCTTTCATTTGTTTATGACACATGTTTGTGATTTTATATGAAATTTTAAAAATAAAATATAATGTCTAAACCGAGAATTGCCATCCCTAGCATTTATTATTTCACGCTATATGTAAAATGTTTTCGCTACAAGCAACGCGGAAATTGTAAAAAGAGTACCTTACAGTATAAAATGGTATTAAAAAGTGTCCGAAAGTGGATAGCATCACAAGTGAGAACAAACCAGATTTTATTAGAAGTGGCGAGTTTTCCATTTCAGTCGCTTCTCGAATTAAATCAATTTACTCGTATTTGCTCTAGTGCTAAAATTATTAATGCGAATTTTGTTAAACTTGCTCTGATATATGATTAATAAGAGATATTATTACTACCCTTAGAATTTTTATACTGAAACCAGAGTAGTAGCGTATTAAAATGTCCAAAATTAACACGTTAGGTTGAGGGGGCATAAATTATTTGAATATAACATATAAGTGTCAACAGCGACCTTGTATTGTTTTCAAATATTTAGATGTCATAACAAATTCTCTCATCACAAAAGAAATGTGTAAAGAAAATGTTAAATTAAAGAAGTCTTTTTGTTAAAGAATTACATGTAACGATTATATCCATTTGCAACCAATTATATTTGTATGAGATTTATGAGGGCATAACATTTGAATTTGATCAAGAATAATATTGTAAATGCACTGTGAAAGCAAACATACCATTTAACTTTTATTTGCATTTTTTGGCTATTTCAAAGGAAGAATCATTATCTTGTATGTTAAAGTATTGCTTAAGTGTACAAGTGGGTACTTGTGTGATTGGCCACTGTAGCATACAAACTTGCTCAACAACACATATGCCTTTCACTAGTTTCTTAGTTGCCTAATGCTCTTCTTTGAAATTAACCACAGTAGACAAAAAGTAATCTTTATTGTAAAAGTTCGCTGCATACTTTAGTACTTCCAAAAGTAAGGAGATTCGTATCTCACTGTCGTGTTCAAATGATTAAGCATGTGTATATGCCTTCCTTTACTTTATTGCATGCTTTTGTGCATGTTTTTGTGCTCTTCGATTATAGTTTCGATCCAGCATTTGTTTTTTCATGTCATCTATTTTAACATAAGCTTCTCTCTCTCTTTTTATGCCGCCAACTTCGGAGACATTGTGGGCATAGTGGTTGGGGCCTATCCGTCTGCAACTCATCTATAAGTCAAGAACCGTAAGAGATAAGAACTTGAAATTTTATACACATGATTAGTATGAAAAATAAACGAAAATACGCTTTGTCTTTTTTATCGTGAATGCCTGGTTGAGTCATTCCCCTTTTTGTAATGGAGGAATTTTATTTAGGAATAATAGTGCGAAAATAAAAATACTTGAAGAACGATTTAAGCCAGCATGTTTATGTTTGGCGTACAGTACATGTAACAGCCTAAGATGAAAAAGAACTGATTAATTTTGAGCATATTTTGTAAAATTTCGGATGAGGTTTTTCCCCTGTTCGGACACAGGCGTTTTGCATAGGAACAGGCCTATGAACATAATATCTAAAGAACCCCTTAAATTAAGATCTTTATATTCGGCATACGCTTACAGGCCAAGATGTAGTTTACCTGGCTAATTTCTGAACCTGTTTTATAATGTTTCGGACGCAGGCGTTTTGTATAGGCTTAAACTTGTGAAAATGATCTGAAGAACCGCCAGTGCCAGGACCCGTCCTTATATTTGGCATGCAGGTTTGGACCAAGGTATAGATGAACTGTTTAACTTTTAAGGCTTTTCATAAATTTTCGGTTTAGTTGTATCATTTATTCAAACATAGGCATTGTCGCATTGGGTAGATCTAGGTAGGACACCTATATTTGGTATGCAGATTTGGACCAAGTTGTAGAATTCATGATAAACTTTTGAACCTTTTAAATAATTTTTTTCCCTTTTCGGACAAAGGCCTTTGTACAGGAACAAGGTTGTGAACAAAGTATCTGAAGATATTTACGCTAGGTTCCTTATATTTGACATACACTTACAAACTAAGATTTAGATAAACGGATTAATACCCCTTTCGCACTTATACAGTACGAACCTTTTGCAGAGGCAAGCACACGGTTGGGAACATAGTGTTTCAAAACCCATTTTCTAATTCTATTTGGCCGATAAATTTCTTTTAAGGATTGTCGCTGATGAGAAATAAAGTTCTGACAGACGAATAATGTATTAACACCTTCTGTTTTAGATGAAAAATATGATCATACAAACAGAGGTAGAGTAAAAATAGGTAAACCAAATGTATTAGTTGAAACAGTTTTAATGATATAGATTTTTTTTACAATTTTACTATTGAACAAATAGGAAAAATCCCATTTGTTTCATTATTTTATTTATTGACTTATTTTTTTAGACATGAAACGTTATTACATGTACGATGCATTTCCAACTTACTGATAAATCAAGGTAGATATAAATTTAATTTTTCAGTCAATACATCAAAATAGATATACATTTAATTTTTCAGTCATTAAACAAGTATGTTAAATGAACATCATTTTAACAGGCCTTTGAAAACCTTATCTTGCTCTAAAACTGAAAGAAAAATCCAGCTGATTCGCAGATATCTTTAAATAAACAATTCTTTTGTTATTCAGTCTTACGTTACATGTAATTAAGAGATGGATAATGAGCACCTATATTCTTTCACATAAAACAAACAGCAAAGTTATATCAATATGACCCTCTTTATGGCTCTTAAACTTCACTGCGATGCAGAAAACAGCACTAATTGTTGCACGACGTTATTAGCAGGTCAATTTTTATTGTTACGTCACTTAATACGTTGTCAAAATTGCGACGGGACAGAAAATGTTGTATTGATACGCAATCATCAGTCACATCAAAATAATGATATTTTTTTCTTTTTCTTTAATCTTTAAAAATATTTCAGACTTGAAGTTGTGTCCTTTTTCGCGATTAAACTGAAGTGGAGAAAACATGGTAGCAATAAGCTTTGGTGAGCAGAGCCGTCGGACCCCGGCTTATTGTCCATTTAATTACTCAGAATCAAACTCTAAGACAAAAAATGCAAGACTGTGCAATAAATAGTATTACGTACGTAGGCAAGGTTTGAGTAGCACAGACGATAGCTAACATACTTGAATGATGACTCGTAATTGATTCTTATGAAAAAGTATGATTTTGTTACATAAAACTGTTTAGTTTCAGAAGAGAGATATTAAATGTCAAACACTACCCACATTACCTTAACCTTGAAAAATCATGGCAAAAAAATTCACTCGCAAAAATTGAAGAAAAAATGTTAAGCTAGTTAAAGATATGTTGATACCCAGGTGAACATTTTCAAAATGGACGCAACGTTATTTTAGACTCAAGTAAAAATAAGACAGCTTTTCACAGCCTTACGCTATGAAAAATAGTTTCATTCCAGTGCACTTATTATGACTGCACACGCCACTTACTGCGAGAAGGTAAAATCGTTGTGCTCATTGAGAACAGTGAAACCCCGTTCAAGTTAGGGCCTATGGCTCAACATAGGTGTTGGTTTTCCAGAGCTATCATATTTCAACTGGCTAACAAGAGCCAAAATACAAATAGTAAACAGACAGTGCTTTTCCATTTCAGACTGTGGCAGCTCTATAAGTGATGGGAATGGAGCTCTAAGCGGTGAAACTAGCCCTGGTGGCACAGCCTCTATCACTTGTAATACTGGTTATACAGGCGGTGGCTCTATTATATGTGAGGATGATGGAAGCTGGAACGAGACAGGAGCTACTACATGCACTCTTGTTGGTGCGAATAAATTTGGTCTAGCAGAAAAAGGGTCTATCAATAAATACAAGGCCAGTTTGAAGAGGGTGAAAATGTATAAAAATAATATAACATAAAATGATAATAATAATAATTATAAAAAGCCATTTCTGGAACTATATACCGACCGGAAGCTAAATTTTAAACTGGACTGCATGTTTAATCCTACGCCCTGCGAAGGTTATTGGATCGAAATATTTCACCGCAGGAGTTACCCACAGGTGAAGCAGCAAAAGTTGAATGTGTTTCATTCAAACGGTTAAGTGATCACAGGCTCGATATTGCACATAGACAACCACGTTGTAAACTAGTTCCAATTGTCTTCAAAAATTGGTTGGAATAGGTTTGATCAAGTCCAAGGGCTTATCAGATAAAATATGAAAGAGTTTTAAAGTCTTTCGTTTCAAGTTGTATATCAAAAAATATTTGGTCTCGGAACAGATATGGAAAAAAGCCAAAGGGATTTTCAGCATCATTCAGCAAGAGTTTTCGGCTTGATATTATGCACGCTGCATCCTCTTAGTAGCCAAATCTTGTATGACTTTGTCAGCTTTGGTCATAACATAAAGGGCAAATCGTTTAAATGTAATATTAGATTATCTTGTCAAATGTCTAAGGCTTGAAATTTTGTATACTGAGTTCTAATATGGAGTAGTATAAAATTTCTTCTGATATCAAATTTGCGCTACCTAGCAAATAAAACAAATAAAATATAATTACTGTACATAAATCAAAAGTAAATAAAAAAAAAATAATTAAAAAACAAGTAAATAATAAATAAACCAATATTGATCGCCGTTTATATCTCCAGAGGTACAATGAGCCTGGCTTAATATTTTGAGTGGTCAAATAAAAATATGGAAATTCGAAAACCTTGAATCGGATAAAAGCGTCAAAATATTGTTTATTGCCAGACATCATTGAAAACTTAAAATGAATATAAATGTCGTTCAATGACTGTTTTTATTAGGTGACCCCTTTATTAGTGATAAATATGGGATAAAAAGCTAGGTTTGGAATAAAAAAGTAATAACTTAATTTAATTTTTTAGACAACATGCACTGGTTATATGCTATTACATATAAATCTTTACGGGAGTTCCAACGGCAAAACCAGTGAGAAGAGACGTTTCGTAATGACTTCAAAGTTCCGACTATATTAATACAAATATCTGAAACTTGGGAATACATAACAAAAGCACGCGTCATAATTGAGTGTTTGAGATAAATGTTTTGAAGTCCTTCAGTGGAATTCGGCGAAATGTTGACACAAGAAGGAGGAAATGATACCAACATACCACTGCGAACAATTATCATTAAGATATGGGCCTTTGCTTAATACTAGCCAACACTCATTTTACGTCTTACAACAGTACAGGCTGAGTAAGTGCTCTGCATGGTTGCTTCCTGGTGATACACATGCCTTACACATGTTTGTCGGTCAGTTTTAAGTATATCTTTTGCCCTCCGTGGGCTTATTATGTAGATAGAGCTTCACGCGGCTCCATGCTCATAATATATCTTATATACAACTGATCTGAAACAGTTGTAAATTGACTCAACAACAATTTACTGCTAGCCTGAGCTGATCTTTATATCCTATTTGCATGTTTTATAGTGTCATAGATAAGGCAAGCTATCTGCATAGCAACTGTTGTATTTTGTTCCCCTGGGGTAAAATGTTCAAATTTGCCTCTCTTTTTTTAGGCCTATATCTGCATAGCAACTGTTGTATTTTGTTCCCCTGGGGTAAAATGTTCAAATTTGCCTCTCTTTGTTTAGGCCTATTGAACAGCTATACCTTGAGATACAGGGCACACACTACCAATGTTTAAGTTATTGATATTTACGTAACAAGGTTTATTTTCATCATTGTTGTCTTAGTCACTTCGTGAAGAAAATGCATGATATAAGGTAAATGGCATCATTTTGATCCCTTTTGAAAACAGCTTTGGGTATTCACATTGCAAAAATCATGTTGGTACGTATGAGGCCTGTATATTCCCTACGAACATAGCAAATGATGAAGTTTGTTCCATTAGAAAGAATAAGAGAATGCTTTAAAACTTATCCCTTTGGGCCCCATTTAATAAAACCCATACATAGATGTGTAGGGGGCATCAAATCGCCATGTTTGATATCAGTATCTGTCATACTAACATTTTCATCACAAATTTGAAAAGTAATCAGGTTTTACCCATGTTGATTTGTGGAAAGAACCAGCGATATGTGGTGAATTTGATCATTCTGATCTGGTAATTATGACCATTTCTTTTGCCCCTTTATGGGACCCTTAAAAGGATACAAACTTGGTTCTTCATCCCTTTTTTGCAAGTTAACTAGCGGCATATATAAAAGCTATTTTAGCTACTATTTTTTTACATTTTAAATGCTGTAGTTTCTTCTTCTTTTGCCCTTTTAGAGCCCCTTACATTGATATATATTGGGCTCGGAGCCCCTACGAAGAAGCTTCCCTGCGGCATACATAAACTTGTTCTTTTGCAACCAATTTCTTCATGACTATGGCTGTAGTGTTTCATTTGGAAGATTGGTCATTATGTGGGTAGCATACATGGGCGCTGCATTGATTTCATAACTATGCAATTTTTTCAAAAGTCTTAGCATACCCCAAAGTGCATTCTAGCATCGGCTTAAACTCTTTGATGTAAAAAAAATCATACACTTAGCATGGGAACAAATAAAGGAACACTGCTAAAGATTACAGAAAAGTTCCCTATCAAGAATATTGCGGAGAAGGGATTTTGCGACCTATCAAACTTATCCTAACAATATTGACAAGTGCTTAAACGCGTCTCCCTAGTTTCAGTCTTTTTCGCGGTGCACATGAATATGGCAATGAAAAAATGAGATCGACATTTCAATAACAAAATATTTATATTTCTATTCAATTAACCTTAAAAAAAAACAATCATTATTCAGATTGTGGAGACCCGCCGCCAGCAGATGAATATGTGCCACAGAATCCTGGTACCACTACTTACCAGTCAACTGCTGATGTGGACTGTGCCAGCGGCTTCAATGGAACGGCCTCTCAAATTACATGTGAGGCTAATGGAGAATGGTCAGCATACGAAGGGTGTTCAACAGGTACGTGTAATGCTCACTTTGCTTATCATTTTGAGAAATTGTTAGTACAATTAAAAGTATATCATTTACATATTCATGAATTGATATTGTATCAAGCAATTATGAATTTATATCGTATATAGACTTTCGGCAAGTCCGGAGAGGCGCCGTGGTCGAGTTGCTACAGACAAGCGGATATGGCGTAGAAGGTCACGGTTTCGAATCCGGGTTGGGACAGTCGGCGATTGGAAAACTCTGTCAACCCAGCATCTTTCTGGATCACGGAAGTACACGACAGGGAAAGGAGAGGCTTTCGTATGTTGTGCCCAAAGGAAAGTGGGGATCTTATCCCACTGCCCTTAAGGCCACTAGGCTATGAGAGACCTTTACCTTTATACCAAGTACTATGAGCCTGATATGCTTTTATTTCTCGTTCACACGTTTGCGTCTGAATACACTCAGAAATTATTGAACATAAGGCTTCATGTCAGAATAAAAAGATTGACAATGATCAGAAATTCATACAATCCAATCCCACATCATCCCTGACAAAAGCAAAAAAAGGAAGAAGCACACACAAAAATTGACAAAAGTTAACAAAAGACACGCACAGTTAACCGAATGAACAGCTTTTTCAAAACAGGTGGCCATTCAGCTGCTCTAATTGAACACAGCAGCAGTATCTAGTCTAACCTATGTTCTATTTGAATTTACAAAACAAATTAAAACAAAACAAGAAAAGTGGGCAGATAATCGGGTGACCATAATGCTGAAGACCATAGACAAGCGGACGAAACAACACATAACACTGAAACCACGCAACAGAAGTACCGCCTTGGAACGTAAGTAATAGACCATCGGGGGCCTAAATCAGTCCTAATGGATCCAAACCATCGCCCTCTTTGTTAGATCAATGAAGGCAAGGTTTAGTTTTTCTGGATAAAAGGTACTTATCGCGTACGATTGAAACCTGTTCTGTGGTACTCTGTCCGGCTCTGAATCCATCCATGTTACGGCGATCATCTTTAGCTTGGGATTTGTGTCTGTTCAAGATAACTTTTAACATGATTGCTCTCCTGGCTGATGAGGCTGACAGTTCATTAGCTCTGGCAGAGTGGGGGTTGCCTTTTCATATTATATTTTGTTCTACTGTAAAAAAGGTTCACAGACATATCCCTCATATGTCAATATTTTTCTGGATAGGTACTACACCAGTCGATGTTCTCTTTAGCTGAAGCGGTTTGCCATTATCTATAAACACTACACAAATCCAGCAGGACTTTTTAAAATGACCACTGAATTCCATAGGGTTCACGCAGATTGAACAACTAACTAAATCGTAGCTTAGCGCAACACAGTGGTAACTCATACAATCTTTTACTGCAGTAACCGCAATTTTGCGCTTAGCCCACCAAATAGTTTGAAATATGTCACAAGCTAAGGGAGGAAGAGGTTGAAAAAATACCGGTGTAAGAGCCCCTCCCCTGCCCCCAAAATTTATTACTAACCATTACAAGGTGATATTTCTGTTGGTATTTCTCATTGTTACTTTTGCCCGCATCTGTTTTACCTATGCGTGAATACCAATTTGTTTTATTTCAGCCCGCGACACGACAAAACCAACAAAGTGACATGTGCACTTAGCGAATACTCAGATGAACCTGGGCATCTGGCCAGTCTGAGCAGAGTATTTGCTGTGTGCATAGAGCTAGCTTAGACTCTAAGCTACTCTTTAAGCGCAAAGAGAAGAACCGGATCAGACTGGGCTGGGCGCACTCGCCATTGTGTTGGTATTGTGTTGTTACGCGGCTCACTTTGTAAGTAAGACAGCTGGGCAGGTATTTGTTCTGTTAACCGTGCATACCTTTCGTGAAATGCTGTCAATTAATGCATATAGTTCTTTCCTGTTTGTTTTGATGGTAGGCTTTAGGACCTGACCGTATAAGGTCCAGAGGTCGTATTTATAAAACCATTTAAGTGGTTGCTATGCTGTTGCTAAGGCTAATTTTCAATGAAGGAGATTCCCTACAACAATGAAATTTGCTCTGGAGGAACAGTCTTTTTCAGACTGTTCCTCCAGAGCAATTTTCATTATTGTAGGGAATCTCTTTCATAGAAATTCAGCCTTAGCAACAGTTTAGCAGAAACTAAAGTTGTTTAAGGTGTCGATAATCACTGATTTGGGACAAAGACAAAAACCTGCATAAAATACTCAAAATAACACTGATCTTTCTAAAACTTAGCAGATGCGTTCTTTGTGATGTTTCTCCTAATTTAGAATCCCAAAATGCAGCATTTGTTAATGCTAAAAAGTGTTTTTATAAGAGAAGATCCAAGGGTAATTTTCTTCGAATAAATCTGAAAAAATAATATCATTATTGAAAATATACTTAGTGCTTAGAGTACCTTGTTGCATATTGGAGAGCGTCCTAGCAATTATTTATTCAAACTCTTTCACACATTATCAGGCTGAGCAGATGAAAAAAAAATACAGTCTGTGTCCAAATGTTTTTGAAAAAACACACAGGTGAGACAGGTGAGACTATTTTAACAAGGTTGAACAATTTCATCTACACACCACTGACCATGTCAGTACTATTTATATTGTAGGTGTTAACATAGGTATGCTTGCCCACCCTATATTTAATAAATGCGTCCAGTGTACATTTACTTTGTTCATGGTTGAACATTTGAGAAAAGCTACCGTTTTCATCTGGTCTACATTACAATTTGAGAAAGAGTTGGAATATATAAATGCTAGGACGCTCTTCATTATGCAGTAATGCACCTTCAGCACAACGTACATTTTCAATAACGATATTGTTTTTTTTTTCAGATTTATTCGCAGAAAATTACCCTTTGATTTTTCCTTATAAAAGCACTTTTTTAAGCAGCATGTACGTCTATTTTGTATTCTAAACTGTAAAGAACAACAAAAATAAGAAGTCTGCTAACTTTCAGGGAGATCCGTTACCTTTTTATGGTTTTATGCAGATTTTTACATTTACCATAAATCACCACCTTAATGAATAAGGCACCTGGTCATTGCATATCTTTTTGCTGCAAGTTCTGAGTATACAGATAATTTAGATCAGTGGACTGGTGAGGGCCTGTTTAAAGGACTGCATCCAACACATTTAAAACTTATCTTTTATAAGGATGATCTTCAACGCACTCCAGTATTCTGTTAATTGCTATTTTCTGTACTTTTAAATTTCAGGACACAGAATGATCATTGATTTGAGCCTGGTTACAGTTGTCGTTGCTGTTTGGCTCGTTTTGGTTGCTGAAGCTCACTGAGGACCTCGACACATATTCCTGACGCTTAGAAATAACGTAACTTTTTTATTTTCAGCTTCATACTGTGAAATACTTTTTCAAAATATGAAAATCAAATACACGATAATGGGACGTAGTGATTTATTCCTTAAGTGGTATCAGTTTTCATTGACTTTTAATGGCGACAGTCAGGTGAGAGGTGGAGCATAGTCAGGAATTTTTTAAATCAAATACACACGCTTAGACCGTGTAATAATGTTCACTAACAGCACTGCAAGTTAAGCACCGACGACGAATTTAGACTATTCCAAAAGTCGCGTGGTAACACCTTGTGGCATCTGGCACGATCCATGCAGCCATACAGCATGCTGATGGCGCGATAATGTTCTTCCCTGGAAGTCCAGGCAACATCTTAAATAATCAATTATTTTTTTCGGACTTCCGTTTAAATGCCTGTGCACATAAATTGGTACAAATGTTTTTCGACACATACAGCATTCACTTTGGTAGAAAATCCTCTCAAATGACTGGTTTGGAATACGTTAGAAAAATAAAAAAAAATAAAAAGAATGCAATGAGTCACGACACGACAAAACCAACAAAGTGGAGTCTGCGCTCAGAGAAGACCCCGATCAGAGTGGGCATCTGCCGAGTCTGAGCAGAGTCTTTCCTGTGCGCTTAGAGGGAACCTAAGGGTCTAAGCTACCTCGATACGGACAGCGAAGACGCTGGTCTGACTGCGCGGATGCCCAGGCTGATCTGAGTTTTCCCTGGGCACACATGCTCCCTGGGCGTACATGCTACTTTGTTGGTTTTCTCGTGTCGCAGCTCAATTATTCTTTATTGCTATATTATCATCAATCATAATGGCTCACTTCGAATCGAACTAGAGTACCTACCATAGTAGGACTTTTGGGCATGCGCACTCTCATTACCATTCGAACGCCAAAAGTTGCTATAATAGTAGATTGTCATGGAAACGAAAATAAATACTATGCAGTTTATTGCCTTTTCCGTGCATGTAGTTTTTAAAAACGATACTTTACAGATTAAATGATAATATGTGCCCTAAAATAATTGTATGAACAAATATAAACAACTCTGTGAAACAAATACTTGTTGTACACCCACAAATCGTGAGACTCTTCAACGACTGCCATTTTGTTACTAGAGTAACGGCGGTCCAGACCTCGGTTGATATTTGGTAAGTTCGTGACGTCATTTTCGTAGCTGCCATCGCAATTCGATTGGAACTTTAGTAAATATAGTAGCTACTTTAGTTCGATTCGAAGTGGGCCAATGTCAATACATCTGCGTTCATGAGGGTGTAGAATTTGCATGGAACTCCATAACCGCTGTATATACTGATCAGCAATTTTAACATATGCTCGTCACATCACAGTTTAACCGACGTAACCAGTTTCATGCAAAGTCTGTTGAGGTTGACTTAAATTAACATCAAACATTTCACTTCACCTTCGAATAAAGACGCCACATCTCTCTTTAAAGAACAAAGAAACAGAGCGATTGGAATGCTCTAGGCGGTAAACGCCATCAGCACTTAGCTGTACGAGGCAGGCCGTTCGATGGCACGTAGTGGAACACTGGCACGTAACCACGAGAACGTACCTTATACAACGTTGACGCATTAACGTCAGCGTTTTTTGGATGGAGACGTAAAAGAATATCTCCCCAAATGACCTGTAACCATTTAATTCCATCCTTGCGCGTCACCTTTGAAAAGATCAGATAAGGAAAAGTGGTCAGAAGGGTTCTAGGATGCATAAGGGTAGGCGTCATTTCATCTTGCATGTCGACTGGAATATGATTCTGTTCGATGTCGAATCCTGATTTGCACCTTGTCATATGGTTTGTGCCACACAAACCAGTGTTATGCGGATTGCTGCGGCTGAAAAGGATAGATTTGGTGGGGCGTTAGGGAACGGGGAGCAGTTTGAAGGTTTAGTGTGGGTAAATGGTTGCCCAGAAGACGGACTTGGTTGTAATGCAAGGCAATCTGATACGACGTTTCACATCTCAATGTCATACCATTTCTCCAAAACCAGAGTTTCGGTATTTTTCCGACATGACAATAAAAGACCCCAACAGACTTGATTGCAAGGCAGTATTTGTCATAAAACAATACTAATGTTTAGCCGTGGCCTACTGAACCTATTCAAAGATGCTTGGAATAAGCTGCGTAGGCGGATCGGGTACAATTAATTATCAGATCAACAGGCTGCAAGCTCTGCGATCCGCCTTAACCCAAGAATGGCAAGCCTTACCTAACGCACTCATTCAACAATACATAAACTCGATGCAACGCTAGTTGTCGCTGTTTTAAGAACACATGGTGGTAAAAGAAGATAGGAAAATTCTCAGTAACTGACACAATTTAATCCCAGATCCTACCCAAGACATCATGTGGGGAAAAAGACAACATAAAATTTGTCACCACCAAAGACATCATCAGCCGCAGCCGTATGAACAGCCATTTTCCGTGTAGGCGGTCATCGGGCTAGCCTTAACATCACAAACAATATATCAATAACAGTCATTTTGATATATGAATAGGGTAAATTAGTGTTATTTGTTAAATTTAAAAAAACGCTCTGAAACTTTTTATAAGCAAAAGTATCCAAGTAGAAAACCAGAGTGATTTAGTACAAATGCATTATGCTGGCTGAACCTAAATGCAACAGTACATTTTTACGTACTAGGAATTTCGTCACGCTACCCGTGTGCCAATAACCTAGCAAAGGACAGGTCGTATTACAAACAAAGTGCAAAAAAAAAACAATGAATAAAATAAAATAAATCGAAATAAAAAAGAAACAACAACAAGTTACACATTTTTGAATTCTAAAAAAGCATAAGAAGGCGTCTGCTAAGTTTTGGGAATGTCTGTGGAATTTTTAGTATTTCATGCAGATTTTTGTATTCGCAACAAGTCAGTGACTATCACCTTCAAAATGCACGATATTATGCATAAAGTATTAATTTATTCTTATTTATTATTTTAACTCACCAGATATTTTTTTCTTATCAGGCGCATATGAGATATGAAAGGATGATTAAATTCAATTTGATAAACAGGGGGTCTAAATGGAGCTCCTTGGAGAACACCCTGTTTGGGGCTGTTGGTGGCATGTAAATGAAGTTCATAAAAGTTATTCGGGTCTTGAATGCCACATATGTTTCTACTAAACTGGAAGAACCACTCACTAAAAATTCCTTTAATACCACTTATGCATACATCAGATAACTTTTAATGTTTGATTCAACTGGGAAAGTAGCCTCAGAAATAGGCTGAGCTCAGCTGAAATAACTTAGTCAGTTAAAAAATTGTTATTTCTCGTTGGTGTCTGGATTGTTTAAAAATAAGCTATATACGTGTTCTTTGTGTATGCAAAGGTATATTCAAATTTGCAACGTGTAACATTGTTTTCCCGGATGACGATTGGAGATGGTCTGGACTTTTGCGGGCATCTTAAATTTTACCTACTGTCTAATTCTAAGTTGACTTATCAATGTGTTCATTTCAGTTGTCTTTTGATGTTATATTATCAGAAGCTTAACCCCTATGAAACTAAATTAGGTTTCCAGTGGATTGACTTAACGAGCACTTTACGTGAAAGGGCGAATTGTTAATACTTTAAGTGCCTACATTGTTTCAATTTAAATGGCTGGTTTGTATTTCAAAAAGATACTTTGCAGAACATAAAGAGTTTTACTGGAATGTGTTATCAAATTTAATAATTTAAGTTAGAACCATACTCGATGTGTACAAAATCGTTTATTTTTTATTTTTGTTTCCTAAAATCAGCCCACAAATTGTGTTCTGATACTATTATTCATAAAACTATATAAACACTTAAACTCTGCTGTTACCCCGGCAAAGTTGGCAAAACAGGAAGGATATGCCATTCCTAATCTCTGCTTGTCGCCCTTGCATTTCGTTTCGGTAAGGATGGCAGGCAGGGACAGGTATCAGTAAAATTGAATTTGTTAAGTCACATTTGCTGTTAACCCATCTGATTGTCTAAGCACCAAACCAATATTTACATTGCTGTTATTCATAAAAATAATGTTTTAAAAAGACTACACTGTTTCTTTTTCTCACTCATTCTCTATCTCTCTCTTTTCACCATGTGGCATTCGGACGGCGTCACGCCGAAGTCGAGGCGATGTCATGATGACATGATGTCGCATCGACGTCGGTATGATGTCGTCCCGCGGTCACTGTACCTGCTGGTTCTCTCTTTCTCTCTCTCTCTCTCTCTCTCTCTCTCACGAAATTCCTTGTAAGATGTTTTGGTTTTGAGAAGCTCTGTACTTTATAGCTGGCTGTAACGGCTAGCCATATGCGTTCTGTTGTCCTTTACTGTAAATACAAATTTTATGGTTACTATTATCATAATTTTGGAGATTTAATTTTTCTGAAAATTCGCTTATTTAGGATGCCTTGCCCATTATTTTTGGCAGCAGAAAGTATGCGGCGAGCCGTTTGAAATATAGTGTAATATTTTGTTTTCTTCCTTTCTTTCAGTTTCTCGCTTTATGCTCTGTGTTTTCCTCCCCTTGCATTTAAATTTTCAAATCATTTACTGTTACCATTGTTAGTACATGTATTAGTACATGATCCACCGTCCGTTTGCCATGTTGATTAGTATTATAGAAATTCCTCATTATGTCATGTTTACATGTACTTTGAGTGAATAAAGTTACTGTCTGTCTGTCTGTCTGTTAATACTTTAAGTGCCTACATTGTTTCAATTTAAATGGCTGGTTTGTATTTCAAAAAGATACTTTGCAGAACATAAAACGTTTTACTGGAATGTGTTATCAAATTTAATAATTTAAGTTAGAACCATACTCGATGTGTACAAAATCGTTTATTTTTTATTTTTGTTTCCTAAAATCAGCCCACAAATTGTGTTCTGATACTATTATTCATAAAACTATATAAACACTTAAACTCTGCTGTTACTAACGGAGCCTTTAGTAAACTTGGGTTTTAAACTTATACGACAGCAATTTACCGTCCTAAATCTCCCCATCCCCGCAACACACACATACAGAGCTAGTATTATTTACGTGGAATCTATATATAATTTCCTAATTCTGTTGTAACCAGTAATAAACATGCAAAGTTTGGGGAATATACGAGCGACCTTCCCTGTGCATTCAATGCCCGACATTATACTTAATTAGCTTTCATTTATCTCGAGGCATGATTGATATTACTTGTGAGTCAGTCTTGCTTTATCCGAAGTGATTGCTTGTTTGTTAACACATTAATGCCCAGTGTCCTTTACAGGGCTCTCGGCAAACAGGGTAGACTACGATCAGACGCCGCAGAACACGGCGTCTGATCAAGGTCTACACTGTTTGCATTAAAAACATGAATTTCTGGATAAAAAGTGTTAACTTAAATCAATTTTATTGACATTTGTACCCATACAGACCATGATGTTCTTGTCTATGTTCTTTGCATGGCTTTTGTTTCTGTGATCTGATAGTATTATAGCATGCGCAACGGTTAGTTGTTTAGTAGATAGATCAGCTCTACTAGATTGCTGAGCAATGAATTGTTGAGTAATAGATCTAATTCACTGTTTGTAGGTCATTTGTAAAGTAGATTATATTAATTCCTGCTCATTGCCCATCTTTTTTGCTTTTTATGTGTGATTTGTATGTTTTATTTTATAAGATGTAACTAACATTTTCATTTTTAGGCATGCTTATCACGGACATGCACTGTAATACTGATGTATTTTACACCTGTTTGTCATAGAGAAAGCCCTGGGGCCGTATTCATAAAACGACTTAAGTGGTTGCTTTGCTGTTGCTAAGGCCAAATTTCTTTGCAGGAGATTCCCTACAGCTATGAAATTTGCTTTGTAAGACTGTTCCTCCAGACCAAATTTCATAGTTGTAGGGAATCTCCTTTATAGATATTTAGCCTAAGCAACTGCATAGCAACGACTTAAGTGGCTTTATGAATACGGCCCCTGTTGTATAGTTGCCACAGTCAACAGAAAAAAAAACTGTTTGAAAGAGTCCACATGGCATAAAAGAGCTGCGACACGACAAAACAAAGAAAGTGGCATGTGCGACTAGCAAAAACGCAGCTCAGCCTCGGAGATTCAGATCAAACTGGTCGAGTACGCAGGTTGATCTGAATCTGCGCCTGGCGCACATGCCACTTTGCTGTTTTTTTTTTCTTGTGTCGCCGCTAAAATGTTTAATGTCCCTTGTTTATCATATGACGTCGCATCTCAGAGTGTTCTAAAGCCATTAAAAATGATAATCAACTAGTGGATTAAATATGAAAAATTACGTGATGCGTTGACGTCCATAAAAAAACAGCCGCATTTTCAAATGGAGTAATCTTGACGTTTTAGTGATGAATTGCTGGTAAAATGCGATTTTATTGTCATATGATAAATAGACTTTTGCATTCGTGCTCCTCTATAATTGAATTTATTTAACTCGTTTGGAAAGCAGATAGAGATGATCGGCATAGCCTCGCATCTTCTCTATTTCCCCAGCTCGTTTAGTAAATTCAATAATACATGAGCACTCATGTAAGATCCTCTATTTTATTTATATTTTGTCATGCTCATCTCATTGTGTAAACATCTGTTTGTATTTTTATAATAGGACGAAAGACATGTTACGGTTTATGTCCAATAAAGCACTTGATTTGTTATGAATTTTATCCATTTTACAACAGTGTCTGAGACCAAGAGGCAATGCACATCGATTTTCGCCGCTGTATATTGCCCGGCAGATATTGTACAATGACTTTATATTGAGGCCGCGTTTACACGAGCAAAGTTTCTATGTCACAGAAACTTTAACAAAGAAAGTATGACAAACATTTTGCGTTTACAGGGAGCAAATTATTTGTTAAAGAAAATGTGCCATAGAATCTTTGTCACGTGAACTTTGGCATTGAAGTATTTGCTGCAGTGGCCACCCGACCAATTGATATTCGTTAAAGTTATCTGCAGCAATGACACATTTTCCACGGTTATAGCAAAGTTCTTTGTTACATAATCTTTAGCAAAGTTTTCCGTAAACACAGACAATTTAATTTATCGAAGTAACTTTACCATATATATTTGTCAAAGAAACATTGTCATATTTTGGCATTCAGACGAGCAATTTTTTTCTGTGACAAACCTCCTTTGTCATAGAAACTTTGCTCGTGTGAACGCGGCCTAAGTCGAGCCAAATTACATTGCTCTGGGGTCTAGCGAATATGTGAAAGCACGTGTATGGAATGCGTCTCTGAACAAGTATACATACTTGTGTATGATCAAACGCATCTGAGAGATATTGGACATGTGTTAATATTAAATTCTATGATCTGCATGCGCAACGGTTAGTTATTTAAGAAATGGATCAGCTCTACTACATTGCTGAGCAATGAATATACCTTTTTCACATTGTTATCTCCCTTGCCGGCTACTCTTCAATGGAGATACGAATATTTATCTGATAAGTTATATGGGGCAGTGATGATCTGGCCTGGCAGGAAGAGATGTGTTGGTTTTAGAATTTTGAATATTCTTCGTGCGAAATAACCATTTAAATGGAATAATGATTATGAATTATGATTCCTTGAGTTTTTGAAAGATTTTTCAATTATAAATATTTGTTTATGGATAAAAAAAATAGCTTTTGTTAAAAATAAAGTACAAATAGCAGAGGCATTTATATATATCGGCTGCGCGATACAAAGCTTTGGTATAAATTAGTTTTGAATCATTTAAATACTTTGGTAAATTACTTTTTAAATCTTTAAAACATCACCCTTTCGCTAAAAGAATATCAAAATAATGTTTCAGGACAGTATGTACCAAACTGTTTATTTCAAGAATAATCTAACGGTATTAAGAAAGGGACAGAAAAATTGCTAGCCACGACAATTTCTTTCGAGAAGACATCGGCCTCGCTCATAATTGAATCAACTAAATCGTCGGTTTGTTTTTAATATTTTTTGCTTTATCTTATTGAAAATATATTTTGACTTTGAAACAGAACAAAATGGAACAAAAAATAAGTAGCCGTAAACCGTCCAGCCTGGTCACAAGACATATCGGATCAGGCCCGCAACTTCATTATAAATTAACATGACATGCACAGATCTATGGATGTGTCTGAAATGTGTTTAAATAAATCATAAAGCCAAAATATAAAATGAATTGTTCTACAAATAAAAATTGCATGAATATCAACATGTTTGGTTTAAATTACAGAAAAATGAATAGCTGAACATTAGCGTCACACATGGACACAGGGGCCTAGCTACATTTGTTTGCTTTATAATTTGAATTGATTGGGTGTATATTTTATCGTTATTATAAAATTTCTACCGTTTAATTAATCTCAACAACAACTTGTTATGTTTTTGTTAGCAGTCGGCATCAGCCGATAGCAAGTATCTGCTAATTATGCGATATCAATATCACCAACTAAAGTGTGAAATACGGTCGGCGTTGTCATCGTATTACATGCTCCGTTGATTGCGTTTATTGTCAATGTCTGTCAAACCTTCTGATAATTGGCAAAAAAAAATTGACACAAGACGATTTACACGCTAATTTGGGAGATTATTTCATCTCTAGAATGTTAAGTTTCACTTATTTATTTTGTTTCGATTGAAAAATTTCAACTTCATACATGAATGATTTTCATTTAGTTCAGACTTCAAAAAAAAACACACAAAAAAAAAAAAACAACTATCAAACAGAAAGCGTATTTCAATAAATTAATAGATAAATGATCTGTATTTGATCTTTATTTCGAATTAATTCGTTTCGCGACTTTTGTATTAGATGTACACCTTTTCTGAGTTTTCTGCGTATCTTCTGACGTGATTTCTTTGCAATTTATGATTTAAATACAAGTATTTATTGTATTAGATTTAAATCACTGTCGAAAATAAAAAATAGTAAATAAGGCATCATTGGGACAAAAAGAAATGTGAATATAGATGATTCAAACAATTATTTGTCAGTCATAACATAGGAAGTATCAATGGTTTAAAATTCTTTAGCCCCCTCAGTATAAAGTCTCGCCTATTAACGCGTCACGTGAGCGGTATACGCATGCGCAGAAACAATGTGAAAAAGGTCTATTCTTGAGTAATAATTCACTTTTTGAAAGTCTAGAGGACAGCAGCTAGGTGGATCTGTAGGCGGTTGCGCAACACAACTAGTGGTGATATGCTCGATGAGCTGGAGTGGCCATCCCCGGAGGCTCATTTAGAGCAGACCTTTGATTTTCTTCTTCAAGATACACTCCGGTGCCGTTTATATCATACAGGACTGATACAGGTCATGACTGTTACAAATTAGAGCGCCACGCAGCTCTCAATATCGTAGTTGTCAGGTCTATAGTGATTCTTCAGTGGACTAGCTCCCCTCTTTTCTGTTGAAGCAGTAGTATGACAAAAAACATGCTACCAATAATAAAAGCTGAACGGTCGCCAGCCTAATTGAAAAAAGCTAATACTTGTTACTAAACAATTCAATGCTAAGTCAACAATTTCGATTCTAATACTAAGAAACGCTGAAAAAGTATTCCTTTCTCCCGCTCCCGCTAATCTTCTTAAATGTACCTAAGATAAATGTTTGTTTTTATGGCGACTTTAGAAAGAAAAAGAGACGCTACACCATCTAGCGTCTAAAGACGTCACAAAATTACATCAGAATTGCCAGTGGCGTCAACAGTTAGACTCACGCGCCCCGCAACAGTGAATCGTTGAAGAATAAAACACAGAAACTTTTTATTGCTTCAGTAGGCGCACTATGTTAGAATATCTGATTTTATTTATCTTATAAATTCTCCTGTATTCGTAGATTGTTTCAAGCTGTTACTGAAGACTTTGAATAGACTGTGCAGCTGCTGTTTATGCTGATGCTAGCAATGCGATTTGGCACGTTCTCGTGCAACGCAACAAATATGAGCCGCGACACGACAAAACCAACAATGTGGTTTTGCGCCCAGCGAAGACTCAGATCGTCCTGGGCATCCACCCAGTCTGATCAGGCTCTTCACTAAGCGCTTAAAGGATAGCTAAGGGTCTAAGCTACCGCCATGCGGACAGCGAAGACTCTGATCAGACTGGGCGGATGCCCAGGCTGATCTGAGTCTGCGCTGGGCGCACAACCACATTGTTGGTTTTGTCGTGTCGCGGCTCATATGTATCTGTGAGTTTGAATGTGTATGCGCGTACATGTCTGATCGCATGCTCGGTTTGACGTGTCAATTGATGTTCACGTGTTTTGTCAAGCCTCTGTTGATCAAAACTAAATAATAAAAATATGGAAGAACCTTAAAACACAACTTATCTGGAGCTCTTTTCGATTTTAAGCAAATTTCATGTGCAGCCTCATGGAGTAATGATTGCGGGTTATTGCTGTCCGCGATCCAAAGTTACCGTCAAGAGGGAGAAATAAATGATCAAACTTTTTCTTCGGAACCAAACTAAGCGAGCAAGCTAATTAGTTGACGGAAGCATTTAATACACCTCCACGCACTTTCTTTGATCAAGCCGGTGTCACGAATAGGTAAAACCCGTAACTGGCATAATGTGAAAACAGTGGTATAACTAAAATCTAAAATATACTATTACATCTTTTTATAATAATAATTAGACCTCTATTAAATATTAATTAAAACAGTAATTTTAGTAAATAATGACGACATTAAATATTTGATACGGACAAAATACTTTTAAAATATCCACTATATATATCGAGCGACGACGCAACAAAACCAACAAAGTGGTATGTGCGTCCAGCGAATACTCAGATCAGCCTGAGCATCCGCCTAGTCTAATCAGAGTCTTCGCTGGCTGTTAGCATCAAAGTTGCTAACACCCTTAGTTACCATCTAAGCGCACAGCGAAGACACTGATGAGACTGGGCTGATGCCCAGGCTGATCTGAGTCTTCAGTGCGTGGACATGCCATTTTGATGATTTTGTCGTGTCGCGGCATAATTGTATGTAAACAAAGGGTAAAACTTCAGCATTATCACAATTAAGATACTTGTCTAAACATTGTGGATCAGTTACATGAACTAGTTGCCGTAACCCATAACAGTCCAGCTAAACTTAAATTAATAAGAACCGTGACACGAGAAAACCTACAAAGTGGTTGTGCGCCCAGCGTAGACTTCGATTAGCCTGGGCATTCGCCCAGTTTGATCAGAGTCTTCGGTGTGCACTAAACGAGTAACTAAGGGTCTAAGCTACCTCCATGCGGACAGCGGAGACTCTGATCAGACTGGGCGGATGTCCAGGCTGATCTGAGTATGCGCTGGGCGCACAACCACTTTGTTGGTTTTCTCGTGTCGCGGCTGATATAAAAAATCAGTGTTTAAGATCTATAATAGTGTCTCTGTTTTTCAAACATAATTAATCGGCATCACTTTAAAAGCTACATTACGGCTTGGTTGGATAAGGATAGTGGGATCAGACTTCTTATCTGCACCGTCTGACTAGAGACCTCCTTGTATGACATAACAGTCCGTGGATCCTGGCGAACCTACAGCAAAACGCAAGGGTACTGATAAGTGTGCGCTGATGCATGCGCTGGTAAGTTTAATAATTGATTTGGCTCTTTCGTACATGGCTTAGGGTCCGAGTTTTCACGACGGTAGTCAATTACAGTGTTTTGACCGATGTATTTTGATATCTGCAGATAGAACAACATTTGATCTAAGGAATGTGGTCATTTGTTCCTAAGTCTGAAGGTTATTTTAGTCGAGTCAATTTTAAAATGGCAGACGTATCCAGCCTTTTAGAAAGTGTGATGAAGGGTCGAGTCGGATAACTTCGGACAGCGGGTAAATTCGGGTATACCATTGCAAACATTGAAAATCCAGATGAGACGGCTCAATATGAGCCGTCCCATCAGGATTTTTACTGTTTGTCCTGTTAGTTTTGTTTTCATTACAAACAACTGACATATAAAGGAAACAATGTCATTGTCCGAATTAACATGCTATACGAATTTACCTGACTCGACCCTAGTTGCTTGGCGAACAGGTCGGTCTGTGAACAGTTTAGGCAATAAAGCGCCATTTAGGATCGGGCAGAAACATGCCTTCAGCGGTATTCGGCCCGCGACCCCGTGATCCTACGTCGTGAGGGACTAACACAGCACCGCGCGGACGCTTCTCGTACAAAACCCGAAACTAAACAGAAACTCTTTTATTTATCTTTTTTGTTTGTTATTAGATATTTTCATAAATTGATTAAACTTATATTATTTATACATTTTACAATAAACAATAATCAGAGTTTAGCAATTTCGACAATTTTCGAGTTATTATTTTAGTACCAAATACACGATTGATTGCTGTAACACTCACCTGTTTTAATAAAATAACTCTTATGTTTGCTAATAAGGAAATTATCATACAAAAAGCAGGTAGATTGTAGAGTAGGGCTTTGATTTACAGGTAAAAAGCTTACGTATACATATCAATATTTATGACGCAACACGAATATTTCTGACGTCAGAGATTTGTTAGTTGATTGATTCGAGTTTAACTGCTCATTGAGACAGAATTTATCCTATATCGAGCCGTCTCTCAGAGGTGAGGTAACGTGTCCACAAGGCAATGTGGCTAGTGTTCCAGAATATACCAAACTCCGCTACATATCATGTCTGTCTTAGTTTTAGAATGCTTTAGACATTTTACCGGAAATGTTAAATACTACCAATATAAATTAGTATGTAAGTATTGACACCGATACCTGATAATCACAATCAGCTCGAAATCAGCACGTTACTGGGTTGATCATATCCTAGGGGACAGAATCATCGGTAGTTACATCGGTCCAGTAGTTTCAATATAAATGTACATGTACCAATATTAATGCGACATTTGGGCATTTCTGCATTGAACTGTTTCAGTGTCGCAAATCCCGAAAATTTGGGAGAAAATGTGGTGGACAGACCATGACAGGCAGCGGACTCCCTGCTCTCCTCTGAACCATACATCAGGTAAGATATATGCGTAACACTCACAAGGACAGGCGTCTTCCAGCGAGCAACTAAAACACCCTGGCCCAGGAAAGACAACCGCAAGTAATGTCTCATGAGCGAGAACTTGTAACAACCAAAGTTACCCGAAAAAAAAAAAAAAAGAAAAAAAAAAAAAGGAATTCACACTCCATTTAAATACTGATTTGAAATGATCTCAAACCTATTTCATTATTTCTAGCACTAAAACTGACTTGTCAATGCCAAATGAAACTTTCATTTTGCTATGACAAGTCAGTTTTAGTGTAAGAAATGATCGAAATAGGTTGGAGATTATAGTTTCAAATCAGTATTTATGAACTGACACCAATACTAAAGAATCGTCGCTGATTACAGGGATGATGACATTCTCAGGGACAAATTGTTCATCAGCAGTGATACCGGCCACGTGGTTTCAATTTTCTGAAACATACTTTCTTCAAAATTAATGCACAAGATGTGTTTCTGTATTCTTTTCAGTCACAGTCACCATAGGCGTCCCCTCTTTCCCAACAAAAGCCATCTTAACCCCGATGACGACAGAAAAGGGCATTAGAAACGAGATATCTGATACACATCGAGATCCTGCAACAAAATGAGCCGCGACACGACAGACCCAGCAAAGCAGCATGTGCGCCCAGCGGAAATCAGATCAGCCTGGGTATCCGCCCAGTCTGAGCAGAGTTTTCGCTGTCCGCACGAAGATAGCTTAGACCCTTTGCTTTCATTTAATAGCAAAGGGTCTGATCAGGCCGGGCGGATGCCGAGGCTGATCTGAGTCTGCGCTGGGTGAACAACCACTTTGTTGGTTTTGTTCTGTCTGCTCAAATAATCATTATAATAGAAGCTTACCTCCCCGCTAAGATTCATGTTGCTATGACAACTCAGCCTTTATTTAATAACATATGATTGAAAGCAAGTGGCTGACCAGTAACAGCAAGTCGATTCTTGGTAACGTTAAAAATTTAGATGAATCAAAGTCACTCTTTTATAAACATATTTTGTTAATTATTTTTTTTTTTGCCAATTGAGTATGTGCTCACTTTGCTCGTTTGTAATTCAAAATTAATTAAAACTTTACAATTTTTACGGGCGAAAGCATTCACTGCTTCAAAGAGGAACAGTAGGATAAAATAGTCATAATAATTATTGTCGTATTTTCTGGTAATCATGTTACATTTACTAGCATATTATGCAAAATATTTGATGAATGGCAAAGACTGTCACCTGTTCTCAGAGTAGGCGCGCAATAAGTTTATAAAAACGTGAAATTAATTTTTTTGGGGAAATGCAAATTTTCTTTATTTCATGCATCATAATATATCTTAAGAATCATATGTCAAAATATCTGCATTCAGAGTGGATTCTGTAATTAGCTTCCAGCCTCTCCAAAGACCAGGGGGTACACTAAGGGAGTAAATATTAGGTCTACCCCTTCGTTAGTAAAACTGCAAATAATTTACATGAGAAAGTGTTAAAAGTAATGTTTGTGAAACATTTTAGCACATTAAAATGTTGTTCAAAGTAAAACAGTAGATACTACTAAACTAACAAATCCCAAACGATTAGAATGTTAAAAAGTACATGTACTCATGCATTAGTTGACTCTAAACAGACACAAAGCATTGACTTCCTTTTTCGTCAGAGCAAAACGAAAGAGGCTCTAGTGAATATTTTCATATCAACAGGTTGCAGTACCAATGCTTGTGAAATTAGCAAGGAAAGAAATAAGATAATAGAAAAAAGTAACAGCTGTAGAATAAATTTACTTGAGTAACGTAGCTTACATAACAAGAAAGTATAACAAGCAAATAAAAGATATAAAAATCTAAACATCAGTAACATTAAAAATGTATTCTATTCTTACTGAGAATAATATAACTTGTTATTAACAATTTTTAATACTGCGTAACCAATTTCATTAACTCAAAAACATAAAATTATATCACAGAAAGGGAACTAGTACTGATTCGTATATTGATAGAAGCATATATATCAGTGTCACTGTCAACAGCGTTAGCCTTTTTGCAAAAGTTACATAAACTCTTTTTAGTGATTTTGTATAACATTTTTTTCTATCATTGTTTCAAACAATTTAAATACTTTGTATACTACAAGACCACAGTGAATCTGTAGGGGACGCTATCAAATTAAATGAACAAGCCTGCTGTAATTTTCAGGTGATCCCACCCACTATTCTTTGTAGTGGCGTTAGACCTTTAATTCATATGCATAGGTTACCATAGTTTATACCAAGTGTAGAAGGAATTGTAGACTAATTTGATATCTGTCCATTATATATTGGTAACATTACTTACACATCAAATGACTAGTCAATAAAGAAGGTCATATGAAACACGGAATTAAATGATTCGAGAATAATTATATTTTTGAGAAAATTTGAAGTTTCTGTTGAAAGGATTTCATTTTTCAGTGACATTGAAAATTGTCAGAACATTGTCATGCTCAGATACCAATGACGTCTTAGGTATTTTACCACAGTGCCTATGGAATAACTCAGTGTTGTGCGTCTGCTAGGAAACTGGTGTTTTCTCGAAGCGCTGACCCGGCATACTTGAATTTTCGCAGAGCGCTCAGTATAGTACATCTGCTAGGATACTTGTAGTTTCGAAGACCACTCAGTAAAGTGCCTCTGCTAGGATACGTGTATTTCCTAAGAGTATTTCCAAAGAGCGCGCAGAATGACGTTTAGAGGACATCAGTATGAACTCTCAGTTGCTATAGTTACAGGTCTATGCCATCACTGGTATCGGAGTATGGCAAACAGTGTTCTTCTTCTTCTTCCGTATAAAGAGCCGGGATCCTCACGGAACGTTGTAGGCTCTGCAAGACTGCAACATGGTTACTGACACAGCAGTCCTCCAAATGGTTATTTACAGATTAAAATCTTTAAAATTATATACAGAGTGTTTGCCATGCTCCGTCAACTGTTTGCTATGAGAGATAGAGAGAGGGGAATATTGTCACGCCGGCACAGAGGCCGACACCAACATGATCCGTATGCAACAATACTTCCCGGTCCCCGCCCCCTCCCCAACTTCCCCCCGCCTTTGCTTGAGGAACATAATGAGAAAAGAATATCCGTTGAGAAAGCAGTTGGTAAGCTATGTAACCATGAATAACTAGTGCCTTACTTTGTTTTGACGTTGTCTACTTTAATTCATCGGAGCAATTGTATCTTAATTAAGGTGTATGGTTATACCTTCAAGTTTTCCGCCACTGTCAGAAAGGGGAACAACCTTTGTGAAATCCTGTTTGTTTCCCTGGACGAGAGATCCATATCCGCATGGAGTCTACTCAAACAAGAGGTAATTTGCTCAAAGGAGCAAATTCTAATAAGAGCGGAACCTTATTAGTGGCTATTCTCTTAAATGAGAGAATTCGCTCCTATTCTGCGTTTTTAATGTTGAATAAATATAACTGCATAAAAAAGCTTGCTTGGCTTTTATAAGCTCACGAGTTCGTCTTATTTCTTATGAAGTTAGCATGTCAGCACATTTAATATAATCATACGATAAATATTTTCATACAAAGTCACAATGTTATTTTTACTTATCTAAACTAGGATGCTCAGTGTAACAATAATGGGAATCAGAAAATCGACAATTATCAGACGACACAACTGTGTAAACCGGAAATAGGAAGTTTTAAACTGAGAATATGTAAGATTAAGAACACTAACTGCTGTAATTTTTATTTGGGATAACTTCAACAGCAGTTCTGGAACAAGGGCAAAATACTCATAACGTAGCTTACATAACGTAGCTTACATCATAGGATATAATTATGTATACTTAAATAAACGAAGTAGCAAGTCGAAAGCTTTTGTTAGTTTTGCACTACCCTTGTAAGCATATCGATCATAAATGTACCAACATTCCCACTTTTTCTGTAGTTTTTTCACAATTGCGATAACGTAGCTTACATCCTTATCCATTCTGCTAAACGTGTAATTTTCAGAGAAAAAAATCTTCAAATTTTAAGCGGTCAATGCATCCATATAGTTTCTATCGAATTTGACAATCATATATGTTTGTTTTAAAGATTTACTTGGAAGCGAAACTCTTGTTTGTTACTTGCTAACTATTCAGTATCATGCGGGTAACGTAGCTTACATACAACTTGGCGACAGTGCAGATGAGAAAAAAGTTTTCCCCAGGGAGGCGTGATTTATAAAATGGTATTTTAGGTTTGCCTATTTACATATTCTGTTCACTTTAGAAACATAATTTCATTACATTCCACATATATTTTGTGGAAAAGGGGATGCACTTGTTTGTACCATACAGAAAGACACGCACTTTATGCCATTTTTGGCCTGTTCAAGCATCGAGAATGGAAAATCTTGTCAATGTGATGCTTTAATTCGCAACTGAAAATGAAGAACACATCTCTCAGCTGGAATGGAAGTATGTTTAAGCCATGTGAAATGTTTTTGAATAAGCGTTTAGCCTATAAGACATCAAATATTAACACTTGTTTGTCTATTCTGAGAATAGGTGTGTAAGGTTCCACAAAGCAAGGTAAGTGTAACCTGAGGTTGGTTTTGGTTTTGCTAAAATATTTATAAAATTCGAATGAGTATCCCACCGGGATCAACTGAATCATTTTTTTCCAAAGAGCATGCAGTGTCGCTTAAAAGGCTTTAAATATTAAAAATAAATAAAAATGAGTAGATAAATAAATAAACATGTAAATATCAAAGTTGAAACAGTTAGCAAGTTCAAACACTTTTCTTTGACATGGTTTTCTGCTTGGCAATGTAAGCGTTTAACGTTGCTATCCCCTACATTGCAGAAAGCAAATAGGTCTCTATATAACAAGGAGTAATTACTACGACCCAGTTTCAAACTGGTCGTTAATAGAAAAGAAATAAACAGCTATTCAAAACATTGACCCGATAAGGCTTTGTTTCAGCTCTGGACAAAAGGTTTGTAACCGTAACTCTACCATCCGAAAGATGGTTGGACAGATATATCAAAAGATTTGTATAGCATATAGCTACTTATACATAAAAGTTTGGCCCATGAATTTTATTTCAATTTGTTTGCCATTTACGTCAAAATGTCGGTAACCGTGGTGTTTGGAATCACATATTTTATCTTCATAGCAATTCAGAATCCTACATGTAAGTAATTATATTATCATCATGAAGGTCCGAGAATGTTGGGTTTTTTTAGCGTGTAAGACGAATTTTTAAAATCATTTAATTAAAACGCTGGGCTGCAATATAACTTATATGATGAATTACTGACCCTTTATGGATACAGGAAAATCAGGGCGAGTTAATAGGTGGTGAAGCAAACCGAACCTTCTCTGAATTACGCTGATCCCCTATACATCCTTAGAGGCTTGGAATAGCAGCTTTTGGTATCAACGAATTCTTTTCACTCTAACTAAGAAAACATAAACCCTAACTCAGATTTGCACAACTAACAGTCATGGGCATTTAAGGTTTCGGTGTGATTAATTAAGGGCCACCGAGCCGCAGTTTTTGTTGCTACGATATGTATGGAAGTCAAACGTCCGCTCGAGAAAAACAAGATGGTGTCATTCAGTAAACCGCAATGTGGTCAGTCTACAAACGCAAGGAGTATACGCGTCTGATGAATCTGATATACGGAACCAACAAGATGTATTGTTAAGACAGTGGAGCCGCGACACTACAAAACCAACAATGTGGTTGTGCGCCCAGCGCAGACTCAGATCAGTCTGGGCACCCGCCCAGTCTGATCATAGTCTTCGCTGTCCGCATGAAGGTAGTTTAGACCTTTACCTACCCTTTGAGTACTTAAGGAAGAGTCTGATCAAATTGGATGGCTGCCAAGGCTGATCTGAGTCTTCGATGGGCGCATTACCACATTGTTGGTTTTGTTCTGTCGTGGCTCAGTGTAGCGGACAGTGACAAACGTGAAAGACGCCGCGAAAGATTCAAACTCTGTTCATTTAACTCTGAAACCGGGTTCACGCAGTTCATACTTTTATAATCATATCAATCCAGGTAAGGCTGTGTAAAGTGATAAGGCTAGACTTTTTCTATAAATCGTGCAAATATTTAAATATTTCATCTATTGAAATGCGGCTTCAGGTTTCTTCTTAAAAGAAATAGTCAAGGACTGTAACTCTGGCAGAAAGGATTCAATTATGTCCTAATAAAGTTGAATCCGCATCAACTGGTGATACTAATATAGTTTAAAAGCCTCTAAATATCAGCTGAAACTTGAGGGAGTTGCTACCACAAGATGTATGTTGCTGGACAGACCAAAGGCTGAACTCAAATAGAAGGGGTCATAGAAATATAAAATCCTAAAATATAATCCAGATTAGATGATGGTAAGAAAAAACGAGGACCGGTTGAAAAGCAGAAGCAGTCCCAGTCATATGAATAAGATTGTTGGGCAGCTCAAGCGTCGAACTAACATGATGGGTCTGATTATAACACAGATAAAGTTTGATCCACGCCAGCTAGATATGATTATAATAATATTATTATAATACAATTATTATCTTGAAAGTTTTAACAAATTCGAGTGAAAACTGAAAGAGGAGTTATTGCCATTTGATTTTTCAACACGAATGAAGAGCATAACCCATTTTTGATCCTCTTTGAATATGTCCAGGGCCAACAATACTACTGTTTAATCCTGGTCAAAGAAGCGTCGGCAACTTTCTACGCCACCTAGAGTATTGTGTATTTGCGCACCGGCGTAGAAACTAAGGGTGCTCATGGAAAATGTAAAAATGACCGCACTATTTTACTTCCTATTTCAATAAAAATTGTATCAACGAAATGCTGAATAAATGTTGTTTTTTTTTTTGGAATGAACACGGAAAATGATCATTTTATGAAAACAAGAGAAATATGCGGGCAAAACCTTTGATCAAGCAGTGCAAAAGTTATGATTTACTACACATTTTGAGAATAGTCAATTTAACTAGAAAAATGACCGCGATATTACTCATGCAATCTTGTCAAAAATATATCAGGCTGTTTGAAATTTAATGCGGTTTTCAAAATGAACACGAAAAAAAAATGGATTTGAATATAAGGAAAAATAAGATTAGAAGATAAAGGTGATTTGCCCATATCTCGTAGTGCATTTCATTACCTGTTTCATTCGGGAAAATCGATTATCGATTTTCAAAGAAGGGTGTGGAAAGTTATCTATGACAGATATGAGAATAAACAAACTCTAGAATAAAAGTTATAAATAATCCTCAGGATCGCAGTAATGTCCTAGGACCGTATTCATAAAGCCACTTAAGTCGTTGCTATGCGGTTGCTAAGGCTAAATATCTATAAAGGAGATTCCCTACAACTATGAAGTTTATTCTGGAGGAACAGTCTTTGTAAGACTGTTCCTCCAGAGCAAATTTCATAGTTGTAGGGAATCTCCTTCAAATAGATTTAGCCTTAGCAACAGCATAGCAACCACTTAAGTCGTTTTATGAATACGGCCCCTAGATCGCAGTAATGTCCTAATCTTTATTCATCATAGATTTTATCCGTGCTTTTTTGTTTCCTGTGATGATTCATTAATAGGTAAGGAAACCTTCCTGCGGACTAAACAGCTAACTAAAAGTTTCAAAGCATTGCAGATTCTGAGGGCGAGGATTTGGACCCAGTAAAACTATACTATTCACAAAAAGAAGGGGATACTAAGCTGTTAAATATTGCATAATTAGAAAACAATCAAATTCATCTGAAACGGCAAGTCTCCGTCGGACAAACATTCGATAAGACATTTTGCATTACATTTTTGATGGTATATCCGTTCATTCGATTTGCATGCCATTCGATTAGACTGGGGATCACACGAATCGGGTATGGCAACTGATCCTTTTCATATTACAAAGTTTACACAGAAACGCTTGTCATAATTCATTTAACAAGCTAAAAATTGGTTTAACACACTTTTTTCATCAAAAACAATGCATGCCATAAACGTGTAATTTTTTTCGGCGGTTCAATGTACCGGTACGATTTTTAATTTCTGGCTTTCTTCTCCAAATGGCAGGTTTGCATAAAAAAGCAAACAAGAGGGCCATGAGGCCCTGAATCGCTCACCTGAACAACTGGCATTTTCTTATTTCTGAAATTACCAAAATATGAGTCTGGGGTCGAAAGTCAAATATTGACCATGACTTCTTCTACTCTTACATCTTCATGTGCTCAGCCATATATACCATATTTTCGGCAAAAATCTTTAAAAACTTCCCACGAAATCGTATGTTCTAGCATTTTCCAATATTTAACCTTGCCATAAAAAGGTCAAGGTCAGCCCAAGGTCATAATTTGAACAATCTTGATAGAACTGGAGTACCCAATGCTAGATATCAAGTTTCAAGGCCATCGGTCAATTGGTTCTGAAGAAGAAGATTTTCAAAGGTTGTTACCATATATGGGCATGACCGCCATTTTGATCATGTGATCCAGACCATTTGAAGAAATTTTCGTTTCCTCAACCCCTGAATGCTCTATATGATTTTTTGGTTACAATTTGCTCAGATTCTTTTAAGAAGAAGTTTGAAATTGTCAAACTATGAGAATTCAGGGTCAAAGGTCAAAGAACAACCTTGACCTCTTGTACTCATGAATCTTCATGTACTCATTAAGATGACTGTATTTACCAATATTTAGGCCTAAATCTTCAAAACTTTCCATGAAATCTATGTTCCAGCATTTTCCCTTATTTGACCTTGCTGCAAATTGTTCCTAGTTAACCCAAGATCATCATTTTGATCATCTTGATAGTTCTCAAGTACCCACTGCTACATACCCAGTTTCAAGGCCATCGGTCAATTGGTTCTGGAGAATATGATTTTTAAAGGATTTTAACATATATGAGTGTGGCGGCCATGTGGGGCACGTGACCCGGACCGTTTTAACAAATTTATATTCCCTCAATCCTTGGAGGCTCTATATGAATTTTGGTTATAATTCGCTCATTGGTTTTTGATGAGAGTGTTTGAAATTGTCAAAGTACGAGAGTTCTGGGTCAAAGGGCAAAGGATGACCTTGACTTCTTGTACTCAAAAATCTTTATGTACTCATTAAGTTGACAGCATATACGAATTTTTCGGCCTTAATCTTCAAAACTATCCAAAAAAATTATGTTCTAGCATTTTCACATATTTGACCTTGCCGTAAAAAAAGGTCAAGGTCAACCCAAGGTCATACTTTGAACAATCTTGATGGTACTTGAGTACCCAAAGCCATCAGCCAATTGATTCTGGAGAAGAAGATTTTTAAAGGTTTTTGACATATATGGGCGTGGCAGCCATGTTGGTCATGTGACCTGGACCGTATGAATAATTTTTGTTTCCTCAATCCCTGGAGGCTCTATATGAACTTTAGTTTCAATGGGCCCAGTGGCTTTTGAGGATGTTGTTTGAAATTGTCAAAATATGAGAGTTCTGGGTCAAAGGTCAAAGAATGACCTTGACCTCTTGTATTCATAAATCTTCACGTACTCATTAAGATGACTTGCAGATACCAATTTTTAGCCCAAAATCTTCAACAGTTTCCAAGATATCTTATGTTCTTGCATTTTGCCATATAAAAGCACAAGGAAGCAAATTTGACCTTACCATAAAAAGTCAAGGTTAACCCAAGGTCATAATTTGAACAATCTTGGTTGTACTTGCGTCCCCGATGCTACATACCAAGTTTCAAGGCCATCGGCATATTGGTTCTGGAGAAGAAGAAGAAGATTTTTTTTAGGTTTTTATCATATATCGGCATGGCGGCCATGTTGGTCATGTGACGAGGACAGTTTGAACAACTTTTCGTTCCTACAACCCCGGGAGGCTACATATGAAATTGGGTTACTGTTTGCCCAGCGGTTTCAGAGGAGAAGTCGTTTGAAATTGTTGACGGACGGACGGACGGACGGACGGACGACGGACGGACGACGGACGGACGACGGACAACGGAGCCTTACCATCCTATAAGCTCCCCCGGAGCCGCTGGCTCAGGTGAGCTAAAAGAACTTTAAGCATACAAAACTTAAAAAGATAAGCTTAGTTGAACAATTTTGTGAACAGTATAGTTAAAGACCCGCATCCGCCTGTAATCTACAATTGGTCGCTTCAAGGCGGTACTTCTATTGCGGTACGTCAATGTTACATGTTCTCATGCCGGGTTGTTTGTGCTCAACTAGCAATATAGTCATTTGTATAGCTACTAAGCTTCTGTCTGTTTCGTGTTGCAATTTATAGTTGCCATAGACCTACCAAAGGTAAAGGCGTATAAGAACAAATGAGCCGCGACACGAGAAAACCAACAATGTGGTTGTGCGCCCAGCGCAGACTCAGCTCAGTCTGGACATCCGCCAAATTTGATCAGACTCTTCGTTAAGTGCTCAAAGGGTAGCTTAGGGCCTAAACTACATCCATGCGGACAGCGAAGGCTCTGATCAGACTGGGCGGATGCCCAGGCTGATCTGAGTCTGCGCTGGCCGCACAGCCACATTGTTGGTTTTGTCGCGTCGCGGCTCAAATCATTATGAAAAACATTTCAACCTTACCGCTTGGTAATAAAACGTGGGTTCCTATGCATATATTGAGTAATATAAAAGGAAAATAACTTTTGGGAGCATTGTTTTGAAAAATGATAAGTTGCTTCACAAAATACCACTTTCTTTCCTGGTTTCTAGTCACACATTGCAGTCCAAGTAAAAGCTGGGCAATATATAGGGTCTCAAGACTGTACATTGTATTTTGCTTTAGAGGAAGGATATGGTAACTGATCGTATTAAATCCAGACCATCGCCTTTCTTTTTACTATACCAGATAGAAAATTATACAACCTCAAGAAATGGGAGGTACCTTATTGTGTTAAATGCGGATATCGTCTTCGTCGGCGTCCGTGCTTGAGTCGGATTCGGCGTCTTTTTCGAGCTCTTATTTCTTAAAACAATCGGAATATTTCTACTGAATTTGCATGGATACATAGGGTTGGCGGTAAAGTCTGATAAGGTTTTTGTGACTTTAACCTCAGTTTCAAGGCCACATTGGTTTGAAGGTTGTCGAATTTTGATACAACTGTAACATTCAAACTTAATAAATTATTTATCGGGAAAGTTTCAAGAGGTCATAAGGACTTGACGACCCTGACACAATTTTCCGGTCACTACTGGACATGGACTCATGATGGAAAGCAGCCGTTTCTGTGCTATATCCCCTGAAGCAATAAGCCGATTTATACTAAATTGACTTTGTATGAAGCATCGTCGGGAGGGGGTAAAGCATTGGACGGGTTTCATGACATTAAAGTCACTTTCAAGGTCATAACCCTTATACGGTTAGTCTGCACTCTGTCGTCTGAAGGAGTTAATGAATTTTGCCACACTGGATACTTCATATAACGAGGGAATCGATTTTCTCTAAAACGGAAGGATAAACTGTTCGGACAAGTTAAAATCGTATTAGGTTTTGATTGTCTTGATCTCGTGATTAATGTCACAGACTGAAGGATTTCAATTGTAAGAGCTCCTATATTTGACAAACTAACTAAGCAATATTTAAGAAACACATGATAATGAAAGCGCGGGGCGTGGGAGACACCTGTTTTAATCGAAAACAGAGAGAGAGAGAGATAGAGATAGGGAGGGAGAGAGGGGGGGGGGGGCTGAGAGAGAGAGAGAGACTAAATTTCTAACTATCTTCAGAGTGCTACATGCCAGGGGTCGTATTCATAAAACGACTTAAGTCGTTGCTATGTTGTTGCTAAGGCTAAAGTTCTGTAAAGGAGATTCCCTTCAACCATGAAAGTTGCTCTGGAGGAGCAGTCTTTGTAAGACTGTTCCTCCAGAGCAAATTTCATGGTTCTAGGGAATCTCCTTCATAGAAAGTCAGCCCTAGCAACAGCATAGCAACCACTTAAGTCGTTTTATATATATGGCCCCATGACTTCAGACTGAAAAGTACCTCCCTCTATAGTATTATGAGGTGTTCTTAAATAAAGTGTATGCACACAGTATTATTGCATTTTCCTATATTCTTTTGCGACATCCAAACCCGTTTACAGCGACGCCCCCCTATACGGGTTTAAGAACTCTTTTTTTTTCAGAATTATTCTAAACGAACTCAATGATACATAAGGAGCAGAAAATAAAATCTGCACTTTGTTGATGTACACTAATTCAAACATATTGAAACGTCTAAACAGTCAGACATAATCTTGATCGCACGTTAACGTGAAGTACATGCATTTAAGAGTACGGCCCGGTGTACATGTAGAATGAAATGCTGTCATAAAGGGCCGGTAATCTCCAAACAACCAACCAATTTTTAACGTGAGTAGCTGCAGACTTTCTTATTGAATGGGCAGTGTTATTTCAATTTGAACATAGGGTGACACGGTAAGACTGTGTATGTATATATAAATGGTTTGATCCTAGTGATTTAATCATCAGACTCCGGCTCTGCAAACCAGCGACCCGTAATTAGTCAGTACATTGTTTTTTTTTTTTTAATTTCTAAAGATTATCGGCAATTTTACGACTTGAACATAAATATATCAGTGACAAAATAAAATAACAGAACAGAGACAAAAGGTTTCTGTAATTAAAAATCGCTACAAGAATCTACATGATTTGAGCCGCGACACGACAAAACCAACAATGTGTTTGTGCACTTAGCGCAGACTCAGATCATCCTGGGCATCCGCCCAGTCTGATCAGAGTCTTCGCTGTATGCATGAAGATAGATCAGAACCCTAGCATCCCTTTAAGCGCCAAGCGAAGAGTCTGATCAGACTTGGCGGATGTCCAGGCTGATCCGAATCTGCGCTGGGCGCACAACCACTTTGTTGGTTTTCTCGTGTCGCGGCTCATTTATTATTTCTATTTTTTGATTATAGTTTTAATTGTGAGCCCATAGCAGTAATCGATATTTGAACTTTGTTGAAAAATTATTGAAAGAATGGACGTGAGCCAGTTTTGGCCCCCATTCAAATTTACTTAAATCTTCATGGTTTCTGTTACTTATCATCTGCGTATTATACTAAATGGATTCATACAGAAAAATATGTTTCGTCTTCGTATATCTTCAGAATAACGTGATTTCAGACATGCTTTTTTTCTTTTTTATTTAGTAATGTTAATAAAACGACAAGAAAACTGTGTCTAGTAACCTTTTCTTTAATGACATAAGACAGTAAATACAGCTTTAGAGAGCACCTGAAAGTAGCTACTCACTTAACTTTGCTAGTCGACAGGCGCTATCCTCACTTAATTTCAACGGATCAAAATAAAATATGTAACGTTGTAGGTAAGAAACAACTGAATACCCAGAACATAATAATAATGAAATGTGCCGTGACACAAGAAAACAAACAAAGTGGTTGTGCACCCAGCGCAGACTCAGATCAGCCTGGGCTTTCGGCAACTCTGATCAGACTCTTCGCTAAGCGCCTAAAGGATAGCATAGGGTCTAAGCTACTGCCATGCAGACACCGTAGATTCAGATCAGACTGGGCGGGTGCCCGGGCTGATCTGAGTCTGCGCTGGGCGCACAACCACTTTGTTGGTTTTCTCGTGTCGAGGCTCGTATGTTTATTCTGTCTATGAGCGGAGAAATGGGCATTTTTAATGTTGGGAGCACTCGAAAACTGTCCAAGAAACTGCAATTTTTTTCATTTATTTTTTTTATTAAAGAGTAAAATTAAGAGTCAGCACATAAATGTGCACAGCTGAAGTTTCACATATTGCGGATTTTATGAAAATGAATTATTGTGCTAAAATTAACGGTGCACATTCATGTGCAGATATATTTTATAGCTTAATTGCAGCCGAAAAAATGGTCGAAAATGCCCGAAATCAGCTGAGTTATGTGCAACTAGTCGCGCAGAAAAGCACAAAAACTCGCAAAAAATGTATTGTTTGTTTTTTTAAAAATCAAAGTTAATAGTTAAAGGTTTTAACACTCATATATTATATACAGAAGTTTAAAGATACCATTCTAAAAGATCATAAATATGGGGGCACAATATTGCCCAAATCATACCAGGCCCTTTTGTTTCACAAGTCAATGAAAGATTTGACAAATCAATTTTGTTCACTGATTATCAGTAATCGATATTTGTACTTTGAAATTTTGATGAAAAAGTCAACAAAGAAAAACAAATCATAACAACGATTTCTCAAATCTATTGTATTCACTGATGTCAAGGTAGTTAAATAAACTCTTAGCCTGTGTCACATAAGTACAGTCTCATTTGACAACTAAACTGAACAAGAAAAAAAAAGCAAATTCGGTGAATTTATATTCCCCGCCGAGATGGCTCTGATTCGTTTATGGTTTATCTTAAGTCTCATACAATTTTGTTCACTGGTTACGTAGTTAAGGCTGAACTTGTGGATTGTAAATAACATCAAGTGCAATAACTCTGGGATAAGTGAGGCATAAGCTGAAGCTGTTCTTCTTAAACACTTGCCTCTACATCACTGCTCTATGATGATACGTTTTTATTTCAGTTGCAAGAAATTTTGTTTACGGATACCTAAGTTACGGCTAATTTGTGGATTTTAAATCATTTCAAGGGTATTAAATCATGCATTACCGGAGCGATTATGACAAAACTTAATGTGCACTGCTGTTTCATGACAATACATTATTATTTCAGTTTCATAAAATTCCATTAATTGCCTACTTCGTTATGACTCAATTTGTTGAGTTTTAACCAATTAAAGGGCAAGAACTCATTCCTTACTGAAGCAATTCCGACAAAACATAAGATACAGATATGTGTTACGGTGATACATATCTACTAAAAGTTTCATAAAAATCTATTCATTGATAACTTAGTTATTGCTGAATTTGGCAATCTTAAATTGATTCAAGGGCAATAACTCATGCACTACAAATGCCATTCGTACGACACTTTATGTGCATATCCGCATTATAGTGATACATATTTCATTCAAGTTTCATGAAGTTTCAATAATTAAATACTTAGTTATGGCTCATTTTATTGATTTGAAGTCAACAAAAGGGCGATATCTCATGCACTACTAAAGCCAGTCTGAAGAGACTTCATGTTCATTAGTGCGTTATAGTGATATGTACATATTTTAAGTTTCATGGAATTTTGTCTAGTGGTTACTTAGTTACATGTATAGCTCCGGACGGACGGACGGAAGGATGGACGGATAGAAGGACTGACGGATAGACAGACGGACGGACGGACATGGAGAAAACTTTATCACTCCGCCTTCGGCGGGGGATACCAATTTGAATTTCGATAAATTACAAAGGAGAAGCATCAATTAGCGACAACAGTTGCTGACAAAAACCTAGTATTTTCTTATTAGTGGATAAAATTATAACTGCTCGTGCTCCAAAAGACTGACAGCATTAGTTGAACTACACCCAAATGTCTCCCATAGGCTCAGTAGAAAACACATGACTTGATCTGATCATACTTTCCTGTCTATCAACATCAACATTTGCATAAGGAACTTTCTCTGCTGGATCAGATACATGTATATGGATCAGATACATGTATATCGTTCGACGATGGAATGACTACCATATCCAAGTTTTCATGGAGCGTTTTCTAGATGTTTTCGGTGTCAAAACTCCTTATCCGTGGTAATGTCATCATGCATTTACGAAGGCATACAGGTCATAGAAAAATGTCTGAGATATCTCGAGAGCAAGATGTTGCGTAAAGTCGGTTTTCAATTTCCCTGAAAAGTATGTTTTCTAGCGCATGATTTGAGGCGTAAGTTGCTACATGTAATGCGAAGGCAAAGAAGTTTCTGCGCGTAACTAAGCAACGGTGGTTTCAATATGAACATAACTTTACCGAATTAAAGGCGACAGATGCGCGTTTCTGTATCCAACTTCGTCAATACCCCATTAGTTTGAAAGAAAAAAAAAGGAATGGGCAGCCCTCTCCGAGCCACATTCCGCAAAACACAGTGGTAAGAGACGCCTATTAACTTGCAAGCGCAGATGATATATGAGATGATATTATAAGAAAGGAGACACAGCCCGTCAATATGCCCCCGTCATTAAAATTAGCCATCAGAGGAGATGGCAAATCCCCTGACCGAAGGACCCCTGCGCCTTGGTAAACAGGGTGCACTTCAAAACGCATATAAATAGTATACTGTCATTCTTTTATGCTCCTTATTGACATTGTCTGCTCAACAGATGCATGATTATCTAACACTCAGACCAAAACAGTACATGTATGCCAGATTGCTAAAAAGAGGTAAAATCTCAAACAGCAACCATGTAGACAATGTATTGCATATGATACATTCAACATTTCAAAATGTGTGAACAACTTCTAAAGTACAAGCCCTACAAATCTAATTTTGAGCTCTCTAGTAAGTGAATTTGGACAAAGAATCCAAATCTGTAAAAAAAAAAAAATTGACGTGGGGATGGGGGGTGGGGGGGACTCGGAAAAGTATGTAAGCAAGAGTTGTCATTCTTGTATGAGACAAACTATCATGATCTGATCTCCATACCTGTGAAGTATCATAAAAGTATTTCAAAGGGTATTCAAAACCATCAAGGGGAAATAACTCAAAAAGTTACAAAAGCAAGAGTTGTCATTCTTGTTTGCAACATATCAGCATGACCTGTTCTACATAACTATGAAGTATCAAGAAAATAATCCAAAGGGTGTTCAAGTTATGGAGCGGACATGAAATCACACCTAAAACCATCAAGGGGAAATAACTCAAAAAGTAAAAAAGCAAGAGTTGTCATTCTTGTTTGTGACACATCGTCATGACCTGTTCTACATATCTGTGAAGTATCATGAAATTATTTTAAAAGGTATTCAAGTTACAGAGCGGACATGGATTCACATCTAAAACCATCAAGGGGAAATAACTCAAAAAGTAAGAAAGCAAGAGTTGTCATTTTTGTTCGCGACACATTGCCTTGACCTGTTCTACATATCTGTGAAGTTTCATGAAATTATTTCAAAGGGTATTCAAGTTATGGAGCGGACACGAAATCACACCTAAAACCATCAAGGGGAAATAACTCAAAAAGTAAGAAACAAGAGTTGTCATTCTTGTTCGCGACACATTGTCATGACCTGCTCTACATATCTGTGAAGTATCATGAAAATATTCCAAAGGGTATTCAAGTTACAGAGCGGACACGAATCTGCTAAAAATTCACCAAAGGGAGATAACTCAAAAATTACAAAAGCAAGAGTTACCGTTCTTGCACGCGACACATCACCATGACCTGTTCTACATAACTGTGAAGTATCATGAAAATATTCCAAAAGGTATTCAAGATATGGAGCGGACAAGAAAATGTTTACGGACGGACAGACGGACGGATGGATGGACGGACGGACGGATGCCAGGCTCATCGCTATATCCCCCGAACCTTTCGGTCGGGGGATAAAAATGGGGGGATATAGTATCACCGCTGTCCGAACGTACGCAGCGTACGTACATACGTACGTACGTACGCACTGGTTTCCGTTCAGTATCTTTTGAAAGCATTGGTTTATTGAATTCATATTTCATACACAGCTATATAATCATAAAATACAGGTCAAGTTCGATGTTGGGTAAAATCCGTCGATTATTGTGGGAGTTATGGCCCTTTTTCGACTTCAATTTGTATGAAAAAATTGTTTCCGTTCGATATCTTTTGAAAGCATTGGTGTATTGAATTCATATTTTATACTCAGGTATATAATCATAAAATACAGGTCAAATTCCATGTTGGGCAAAATCCGTCGATTTTTGTGGGACTTATGGCCCTTTTTCGACTTTATTTTGTATGAAAAAAAAAGGTTTCCGTTCGATATCTTTTGAAAGCATTAGTGTATTGAATTCATATTTTATTCACAGGTATATAATCATAAAAAAAACAGGTCTAGTTCGATGTTGGGCAAAATCCGTCGATTATTGTGGAAGTTATGGCCTTTTTTCGACTCTATTTTATATGAAAAAAAAATGGTTTCCGTTCGATATCTTTAAAAAGCATTGGTGTATTAAATTCATATTATATACATGAGTATACAATCATGAAATACAGGTCAAGTTCGTTGTTGGACAAAATCCCTTTATTATTGTGGGAGTTATGGCCCTTTTTCGACTTCCTTTTGTATGAAAAACTGGTTTCCACTCATTATCTTTTGAAAGCATTGGTGTATTGAATTCATATTTTATAAACAGCTATATAATCATAAAATACAGGTCAAGTTCGATGTTTTGTAAAATCCGTCGATTATTGTGGTAGTTATGGCCCTTTTTCAACTTCATTTCATACAATCATGGTTCCGTTTGTTAGTTTTTGAAAAGTTACTTGTTTCAGGGCTTTTTCTTTTGGAAAGTTGCGTGGCATCCATTTCGATGATTAGATGCAGAATGTTATCACATATCACAGTCATGACACCCCCCCCCCCTCTCTAAGCGACCCCCCACCCACCCACACACACTTCTCTTGATCCAAGAAACACAATACATCTGCCCAAGGAAAACAATAAAACATGTACCACAGAAGTCTGCCTTTGTGGACCTAGTTATGCTACAAGTAAAAAGGTAAAGGTTTCCCATAGCCTAATAGCCGTAGGGGCAGTGGGGGTTAGAGACCCACTGTATCTTGGGCACAGCTGATGAAAGGCGGAGCCCATCCCTCTCCTTTCGCTGCCTTATCCTTCCCTGATTCGAAAAAGGTACCCATTTACTGCTGGGTTGACAGAGAGAGTTTTCCAGTCATCGTATGGCGACATTGAGCCGCGAACTCACGACCTTAAGGTGACTTTCTGCACAATAGCCGAGCCACTCTAACCACTCGACTACCGCGCCTTAAACAAGGCGCCATCTTACTTAGGGCACTAGGCGGGGGCATCCGTGTCCTATGGACACATTTATAGTTTGTACACAATTATTAGCAATAAATCTGCCATATATGCACAGGCTACTTAAAGAATACTATATGGAATCTGTATACATCAGGTGTGTGTTCACATTATCGAGTCACTGTCATATGTTTACAGCCCACTCTCGATATCTCAAACTCAAAATTCATCCGAAACTAACGATATATCTAAGTAAATTTTCTGGTCCCAGAAAATTTACTTTTATGTATCAGCAGTTTGATATAATATGAGTTGAAACGTAAAATGAAAACAGAAAATGTTTAATTTGATGTAAGGGAAACCCTTGACATATCAATTATCGAGATAACGAGAGCTGACTGTATAAGGTGTTTTTCTTTCTTTCTTTTTTTATTTTGCTGCTTGTAGAGTTATCATACTTGTGTTCATTTTCTCACTGCAAGTACAAATGCGATTTTAGATGCAGCTCTTGGCACTGACTGCACATCAGGTGGTGACGCTGACTGCGATAGTGGCAATAATGAGATATGTTCCACTGATGGTAGTTTAGAATGTATTTGTGATGATGGAAATAGCTACGCTCCTGGATCTGTACAAACAGCTGTGTGTTTCTTAGGTATGTAATACATTTTGTAACAGCTAGTTAATAGCCTTTACTGTGGTTTTATAGAACGGTAAGGTGAATGAATATAGTACTTTCTCTGTTTAAAACGCATGTTTGGTGTTGTGGGTTGGATGTGGAATTGGATTTATCAGTTCCTAATCATTGCCATTTAAACTACATGTACTTGAAAATAAACATTGAATGAAGCAAATAAAAAATGGTCTAAATCACTCTTACACTGACAAACAAAATGTCTAACAGATTCAGTCGTAAAATTTAAAGCGTGCAAAGTTCGATGAATAGATTTTTTCGCAATGAAGAATGTAATACAAATGAGCTTCGACACGACGAAACCAACAATGTGATTGTGCGCCCAGCGCAGACTCAGATCAGCCTGGGCATCTGCCCAGTCTGATAACAGTATTCGCTGTCCGCATGGAGGTAGCTTAGACGCTTAGCTACCTTTTGAGCAATTAAAGAAGAGTCTTGTCAAACAAAGCGGATGCCGAGACTGATTTGAGTCTGCACTGGGTGCACAACCACTTTGTTGGTTTTCTCGTGTCGCGACTCAAATGATTCCGACGAAAATCAACAACCACTATGCTTCCTAACTGAGAAAATTCGGTGGAAACTAGTGTTATAATTGTAATTCCTACAGGTAGGAAATAAACCTAATATATTCTTTGATAGATAATATTTCATACTGCGTTGGTTTCATTAGATAAAAAATGGCTCCAGTGTTTTTGAAACTATATCATCAGAAACAAATTTGAGTGCTCTCATTATTTCGGCTCATGGTGCGGCTGGAATGGTCAAGTCGGCAGTGGGACTCTCTGTACCACTAAGATGTTTCTTTCGTTTATAACTGTGCATATGTATTCAAATCGGCTTTTAACGGGTTAAACTGCCTTCCTTTTCCAGTGTTAAATATTTCGATACTTGAGGTCGCTTACTATTTGCGAGGAATGCATTTTCGCATAATTTTCGAATCTGTCTATTGGCTCGCAAAGTCAAACGCTGTTGTTTTTCCAAATATCAAACAGCAATTTTCTGAATCCATATGAAATAAGAACTTCTTCAAAGGCAAATGTTTCCTAGGGCCTAATAGCCGTAGGGACAGTGGGGGTTACGTGCCCACTGTATCTTGGACACAGCAGATGAAAGGCGGAGCCCATCCCCCCTTTCTTGCTACCTTATCCCTCTCTGATTCGAAAAAAGGTACATATTTATGCTGGGTTGACAGTGAGTTATTCAGTCGTCGGATGGCGAAACCCGGGCGCGATCTCACGAACTTCCGGCGACGTTTTGCACAATAATGAGTCACTCTAACCACCCGAGTACGGCGTCTCTCTCCAGGAGAGGAAAAGAACTTAATCTGCTTTAATATATACTCACCAGTATATGATATCATGCTTTTTTCTTAAATTCAACGATCATACATTATCTACATGAAACAAATTATCATATCAAGCTATTTTAGTACGCCAATGATGTCGTTTTGTCTAAAAGTTCGCTGTGAGTGTGTGACGTAACGTAAGCTCTGAAATCAAGAAAAACGGAATTCCAGAATTATTTCACATGCCAGAACTCAGTAAATGATGGATTTTGCTAAAGAGTAGTTGGCCTATCAAATCGCCATAGAAAGGAAATCCAGACAAAGGGAACAAAGTGACTTGCAGTCAAACGTCGTCACTTCATTGTCACGTTAATCAAACAATGAACAGACAAAAGTACCTTTTGGTAAAAATGATACCTTTTGCAACCCAAAATGCTGAGATCAGTGGTAGAAACTAAATTTCAGAAGTTTCGTGGGGCAAACGTCAATCATTATCCGCACCGAGCATGACGTTGCATGTATAAAATGACCTTTATTTGCTGAACTGCATCACAATTCCATGGAGGAAAAGTGGTTTGATGTCAAAAGATCTTCCAAAGACCGATTCATTTGCAATCAAGTGTCTGGCAGAGCAAAATATGGATTTATTATGCTTTAAATGTGACATTTAATATCGGCCGTTTTCAAACGTGTCATTATTGACTTCACGCTTGATAGCGACGACTGGTGACCGAAATTTAACTTTTAAACACCCTATCTCAACACCAAAAAATTGAGAAATATTGAACTGTCTCTACCATCAAACCAAACATTAAACGAACATAATGTGCCCTACGCTCCAAACTCGTGCGTTTTCATTGGCGCGAGTATATATTGCTGCTATATTCACCACTGAAGTATCATGTGCGGCTTGCTTCTTTAGCCAGTACTCTAAATAATGTGGCTTATTCTCTTTTTTCCGAATTATGCTCTCTGCGGGGTTAGTGTATAGTCGCGGCTTTGTCCGCCCGTCCGTCACACTTTCACATATAAGTAAAAGGCCGTGAGAAAAAGTGCCGAGTGCGAAAAACCATACTCCCATAACACGTACTTTTGGAGCTATGTTTTCTCATTGTTCTGCTTGCCCGGAGCATGTGTCTGACAGTATTAACGGGAACTAATTAAATTTTACATATTTATTGAAGGCAGTGAGAAAAAGTGCAGAGTGCAAGACCAACTCTAATCACAAGTAATTTTGGAGCTATTTCCCATCTTATTTTTCCCTTGTTTATATTATATCACTAAATATATTTAAGGAAATCAACCGAAAGTCAAATATATATATATATATAGATTGATAGCGGGCACTGACAGAAAATGCAAGTATAGTAGGTTTTGCGCTTTTGGAATCGGACCATTACTTAGACTGCAAGAATTACCATTACCCGAACGGTAATGGCCAGTCATTACTATGCTCAGTGATTTCTTACTATAATTTGCAAAAGATGAGAAAGCTGTGTTACTGAGTAGAAATCGATTGTCCAATCAAAATTAAGAAAGTACAGTATGATTTGTCTGGTTTCGTCACCAGATAGTGTCACTGAAGAGGCTTTATTAGCCGAAACTACGCAGTCTGGCCAATGTTCCTGCTTCTGAATGTGTTGTATGCTCTTGAAGGAACTCTTTAAGATTTTACTTTGACATGCTCTCATTCCTTTACCTCGGTTTTGTTACAATTCAAATTGCATAAATTTTGAACAGAAAATCAGCCTTCACCAGGATACCTATTCTGCTATTCGATATCTTCGGAGAGCATTCATCGGTTCTACCGATCCTCTTGTTAACTAAGTACAAAATGTGCATAAGATAGGATAGACTTTAAATCTAAATACTTTTAACTATTAATATATAAACCATTCATTTCAGACACAAAAATTATAGTAATGGGGTCGTATTTATAAAACCACTTAAGTGCTTGCTATGCTTTTATTAAGGCTAAATTTCTATGAAGGAGATTTCCTACAACTATGAAATTTGCTCTGGAGGAACAGTCTTTTTCAGACTGTTCCTCCAGAGCAAATTCCATAGTTTTAGGGAATCTCCTTCATAGAAATTCTGCTTTAGCGACAGCATAGCAACCACTTCAGTCATTTTATGAATATTCAGCAGCTATGCGTGATGCTGCCTTGTCCTTTACTGGAATTTGTGTCAGTTTCTATGACAACTGGTCGATTTTCAGCAGTACTATTGCTAGAGATATAGTCACTGAATGAAAACTAACGATGACGGATAAGCAAAACTATGCAGTTGCAAACACTTATGACTTAATATATACATGTAATGTGTAACATCAATTATATGTATCAACAAATTAGGATCGCCGTTGTTGAATAGTTTATTTGTTATGTCATGAATGTTGGTGAGCTTAACATGCATGGGATTTTATTGTTTTGGCACCAACCTCATGTTTCGCCTGTTAAAACCTTCATTCCCGTATCAATACCTGAAACATTTGAAAACACAACAAAATTGATCTACACATGCTATTGTTTATTATTTTTCAACACAAACCAGAGTGATTAAGCTTGAAACAGTTTTATCGTGTATGTACGGCCTTTCACGTCTGCAATGCTCCCGATAATCCTTCCTATTGGTGTTTTATACCCCTTGGTCCAACATATTGTGAGACATTTCTGAAAATGCTCGTACAAACGAATTTTCGTAGCTAGAAATAACAACTTTCTCTGTTTAGTATTCTATTTTGCAATTATTTATTGAAATATCCAGGACTAATAGTTTGTGTGTGAATTATGTTATTCTCAAAAATTGCTGATCACACTGTGTATGACTAAATGAGGACTAAACTGAAATATTTTTGCTTTTTTACAGAAACTTTGTTTCGAATTTAAAAACTCGTCTAAAAATTTATAAAAAGATAGAAAATAATAAAAGAAAATAGTAAAATTGGGAAATAACAACACGCAGGAAATAAAGAGATTTACATTTTCGTATTCATAAAGTGATTACGTTTTAAAGGCAATAAAAGTACGTGACAAATCCGTGGTATTAAATTCATTGACTCAATGTTTTAAACTTTGGAGTCAGTATGGCATTACAGTAAGGTAATGACTTTATTCGGGGTTTCCAGTTCAGGCATGCTATAAATATAAATAATGAGCATATATATTTTCTTAATCTGTGCTATCGGGAACAAAGCTATTTGTTTCAAATTGGCTATCAAGTTCATGGCAATATGTACATAAAGCTTTAAAATCATTTAACAAAAAAAAAGAAGAAGAAAAATATGGTAATCTCTGGAGCATCTAAATACGCGTGGATGGACTTAGACGTTATCATAGAAGATTTTTTCTGATATGAGTGCTACGAACATTTCAAGAATATTTCACTGAGTTTGAGTTGATGGCTTAGCAGAGGTGGATGAAAATCGCACCTCCCAGGTATACAAATCACCTGACCTTCCGTACGCAGAACATTGGCTTTCTCATTTGTGTGCCTGCTGAGGCTCGAACCCACCGCGGTAAGAGACCGAATGATCAAGCGCTCTCAGCCAATAGGCCACGTAGGCCCATTATCACAGTAAAAAGATTTACACGTTGAACGATTCCGTTTGTAGAACCGGTTTCATTTATTTATTGAATATACATGTATTACGGATATGTAAAACCACAAGTGTTTTTTTCCAGCGATTGCTCTCAACAGCGCTTGTAACGCCAATGATGAATGTCTTCTTGGTAACGGAGGAGCACACAGCACTTGCTCAACCAATTGTGTCTGTGACACTGGTTATACAGAGAATGCTGGAACCTGCGAAAAAGGTAACGTGCATATGTATAATTTGCTATGCCCTAGGAGGGAGGCATATTAAAATCTCACCGTCTGGCAGTCAGTCCTACACGTGTCCGTCCATTTCACATCATGCATTAACGATTATTGTCGAATTACTACAGGGAACTTGACCAAAACTTGATAGAACAGTTAAGCATAATACGACGATCTTTCGCGCGCAGGATTTAGATTTTACGCTTAAGTTCAAGGCCGGAATGACGGATTAAAATCTAATTGTCTATCTGTCCGATACAAATCATGTAACTGCAATTATTACATGTACTTTAAATTAAATGAAGCAAATAAGATAAAAATTTACACAACGGTAATTGAAAGCAAAATAAGAAAGTGTATCGCGCTTGAAATTTAAGTACTCGCGTCCAAGGTCCAGATCACAATCAGAGTTTAAAGGTCAAATAATGTCATCGTAATAACTCAGAAACTACAAATTAAAGCGAATTTTATCAAATTTCTAGTCTAGTCTCTAGTCTATTCCATTACCTTGTAATGTCATTGGGGAACACAAATGACCTTACAAAAATTCCTTTCCACCCAGTTATGTCTTCATCTGTCCTGTCTACCCCAGTCATTCCTTAATATTGTATTTCTACTTGCCCTTTCGTCACTTCCTTCACTGTGCCAAACTACCTCAGTTTCCGTTTCTTGACCACTGTCAGGAATTAATTATATTCCCTGACAGCTGCTTTGAGCTTCTTGCGAACCTCCTCATAAATGAAAGTGGTCAAGGTACCCAAATCATGAGTCCGAACTCGCAAGTCATTTTAACATCGACAATTTCGGAATATTTTAGATACACAGATATGGACCCCAAAATAGAGGTGTGATCAGGTGCTCCGGAGTAGTAAGCATCACCTGCCTATTATAATACATCTGCCATATCTATGTATCAGTGGGAAAAGTCAGTGAAAAAGAAAGTCCGGTATTTGAAAACTTAACTAAGCTTCGGCTAAGGCCATCAAATCGGAAATTAGTTTTGAAGTTACGGTCACATTGTTGTGATTAACGCGGTCATGGTGTCTCCCATAAAACGTTTTTACAGTCGACACAAGCTTTTTGATAACCCTGTGTCAACAGTTTATATGTGAGCATCTTCCCTCTTTCAAATAAGTCTTGATATTTGAAACAGACTCTAGCAGAGAGGACTAGCTGAAAACATAAACTCCGTATGCAGGTGCCGAAGGGATATCACTATTCAAAAATGGAAAGTTTTCATAAGTGACATAGTCCTTTTACGAGATGTCTGTAACCTTCGGTAGCATCTAATCTCAAAGTGTGCTTCTTTCTGTAAAAGTAAGCAGGAAAATTGTAACTCTGCTGTCAAGGTGCATGACTTACAGGCACTCAGAAATATCGATATGACAAAGAAACACATAAGTTTTACCTTTGAGGCAAGAAATATGTTGTGATATTTCCATTTTTGCTCCCGATGTGTCAGAGTTGCCGAGTCTTGTGCAATCCTTGGGAGAACCTTTGGTTTTGAGCCATCATCTGACACAATTGCTCAAAACATAATAATTGGACTCAGATTAGCCTAGGCATCCGCAAAGTTTGACTAGACCCTTCGTTAGGTGCTCAAAGGGTAGCTAAGGGTCTAACCTATTTCCATGCGGACAGCTAAGACTCTGATCAGACTGGGCGGATGCCCAGTCTAAACTGAGTCTGCGCTGGGCTCACAATCACATTGTTGGTTTTCTCATGTCGCGGCTCATATGTTTGGATTATAATATAATAATAATGATAATACATGTAATATTTATAAGAATAAATTGAAATGGAATTAAAATTTAAAAGCACTGTGTGACTCTGTTGTAGAAAACATACCCAAAATTGCAATAAAAGTATTAATCTGTATAATGTGTGTCATGGTTTTAGCGACAGATTTGAACAGCCCATGTAGTGGAAACCCCGAGTGCGCACTTGGAAACGGCGGAGTGAACACCATTTGCTCTACTAACTGTGTATGTAACACTGGGTATATAGAAAATGGAGGAACTTGTGCAAAAGGTTTGTTGTCATACAATACGTGTTTATCATATTACATATTTTGTCAACGAGCATATAATCAAATTTTCTTTATATTCTTGCATTTTGTTTCGAAAATCTGTTTAATTGATTGATTCATTTGTTGGTTTACGTCCGCGGAAAACAGCTATGGTCATGTCGGGACGGTCAGTTAACCTAACCTCACTATTCCTGGACAGGCTTAGACCTCCTAAGCGGTTAACCAGTACTAAGTGAACATAATTTCGCCAGTAACTGACAACTGCCCTTCTTGAATCAGCGTAAGGAGAAACGAAAGTAGAAAAATTGATTTTAACAGTTTTGCTAGTTTCAAATTAACACAAATCGTTGTTTATAGACTAAATGTAGTTTTATTGCGAGATAGAAGAAAAGAAAATGTACAGTAAAAAGATGTCAGATATTATTCAGCATGCATGTACAAAAGAATTGCTCTTGTTTAAAAGTGCTTTCTATGATAGGGGAATGAATGCTTTTAGTCCAATTTGTTATCTCGACTTGACCGTTTCAAAGAGTGCCCCCGACGAATTTTTATTCCGAAATGTAAACAGATATGCTGATTATTGCTCTTTATTACATTTTTAGCTCACCTGAGCCATAGGCTCAGGGTGAGCTATTGTGATCACCCAGTGTCCGTCGTGCGTCGTGCGGCGTCAACAATTTTCTTTGAATGACATACTCTCTAAAACCGCTAGGCCTTGGGCTTTGATATTTATTATGAAGCATTGTCTAGTAGACCTCTACCAAGTTTGTTCAAATGGTGGCCCCAGGGTCCAATATGGCCCTGGGGCAGGGGGCCTTGTGTTCGAAACTAAAATATACTTAAAAATCTTCTCCTCAACAACTGCTTGGCTCAGGTGCTTGAAATTTGGTATGTAGCATTGCCTAGTAGTCCTCTACCAAGTTTGTTAAAATGGTGGCCCTAGGGTCCAAAATGATTCCGGGGCAGGGAGTCCCAGGATTGAACCATAGGAATACATAGAAAAATATTCAAAAATCTTCTTCTTCAGAACCACTTGGCTCAGATGCATGAAATTTGGTATGTCGCATTGCCTAATGGTCCTTTACCAAGTTTGTTCAAATAATGGCCCAAGGATTCAAAATGGCACCGCGCCAGGGGATCCTGGGTTTGAACCATGGATAAACATAGAGAAATATTAACAAATCTTCTTCTTCAGAACAGCAAGGCTCAGATGCTTGAGATTTAATATGTAGCCTTGCCTAATAGTCCTTTACCAAGTTTGTTCAAATGGTGAAACAAGGGTCCAAAATGACCCCTTGGCAGGGAGTCCAAGCTTTTAACCATAGAAATACAAAGAAAAATATTCAAAAATCATCTTCAGAACCGCAAGGCTTAGATGCTTGAAATTTGGTATTATGCATTGCCTAGTAGTCTTTACCAAGTTTGTTCAAATGGTGGCCCCAGGGTCCAAAATGATCCCGCGGCAGGGAGTCGTAGGTTTGAACCATAGAAATACATAGAAAAATATTCAAAAATCCTCTTTTTCAGAACCACTTGGCATAGAAACTTGAAATTTGGTATGTAGCATTGCTGAGTGGTCTTTTACCAAGTTTATTCAAATGATGACCCAAGGGTTTAAAATGGCCCCACCCCAGGGGGTCCTGCGTTTGAACCATAGAAATACATAGGAAAATATTCAAAAATCTTCTTCAGAAGCACTTGGCTCAGATGCTTGAAATTTAATATGTAGCATTGCCTTGTAGTCCTTTATCAAGTATGTTCAATTGAAATTTGGTATGATGCATTGCCTGGTGGACTCCTACAAAGTTTGTGTAAATTGTGACCCTGGGATTCAAAATGGCCCTTGGGCGGAAAGTCTTTAGTTCGAAATTAAAATATACTTAAAAATCTTCTTCTCCAGAAACCCTTAGTGCAAATGCTTGAAATTTGGTATGATGCATTGCCTAGTTGTCCTTTACCAAGTTTGTTCAAATGATGGTGCCAGGGTCAAAACTGGTCCCGCCCCAGGGGGTCCTGGGTTTGAACCATAGAAATACATAGAAAAATATTCAAATATCTTCTTCTTCAGACCCATTTGGAAATTATCGCAAACTATCAGGGTTTTTTTAAATGATGACCCTAGTTTGACCTTTAACCTTTCTGCTCGGGTGAGCGATTCAGGGGCTCTTGGCCCTCTTATTCATTAAAATGCCAACTTTGCAACCATTAACCCTATCGCGTGTTACAGTGTGGTTTTCCTTGGTGAGCGGACAGTCTGGCTACAATTTAGATTCTAGTGGCGACGATGTTTCCATATGCAGGCCGAACTGGTTGCTGCACAACTGATACAGCATTGTTTTTTCTGGAACAAGGCTGATAAGGCTGATACAGCATTGTTTTTTCTGGAACAAGGCTGATAAGGCCGTTGTTTAGTCTAATAATTTAAACGAATATAGATCATAACTTATTAAAGAAGCGACTAAATGAAATCAGTCTTTGAAATAAAAATGAAAGAGAATAAGAAAACACAACATTTCTAAGAAGACACCTAGAACGTTACGATGAGAATGAAATTTTAAATATACCGGACAAATTAATAAAGTACTGTTTACGATCACAGTTTATTTATCTGTGAAATATGTGTATATTGTAACTTCCAGCGACAGATCTTAACAGTGCATGCGGTGGAGACGCAGAGTGTGAGCTTGGTAATGGCGGAGCGAACAGCGGTTGCTCAACTAACTGTGTCTGTGACGGTGGCTACATAGAGAACGGTGGAACATGTGCGAAAGGTAGTGTCAGATTTCTTCATACTTTCAAAATTGTATTAAATTAAATGCTGATTTAAGTCTAGTAATTGCTATTCATTATCCTTTTTTATAAAGTGAAATAACATTTTATCATGACATGCTGATTGCCTTTCACTTTTGTATAGGAGCAATGGTGTGTTTGCAGACCAGACTGAATGTGTATAGGTTACAAATCTGGTAGGTCTGAATCACCAAGAGGCTGCCACAATCACAGCCATGTAAAATCATGTAAGAATGTGTTTGACTTGCCAAATCATATTATGTTGGATTTGTTGGAAAAAAAGCTGAATATTTACTAGTAAACAAAAAATTATGGATGCAATTATAGAATTGTAACTGGAGGGAACCATATTTTAACAGTCATAAGAATGCATTTCTTTTATCTTCAGCAACAGATTTAAGCAGTGTCTGTGGCGGGAACCCGGAATGTACTTTGGGTAATGGTGGAGCGGGTGCTATTTGCTCGACAAACTGCGTATGTGATGCAGCCAATGACTACACGGAAGACTCTAACACCTGTAAAAAAGGTATCATTTTTTCAGTTTGTTTCGAGGATCAATTGAAATCCGTGCTGAATATTTACTTGCATCGTAGTAAAATGATAGCTTTCTATCTAGTCTACATTATAAAAACAGGGATACAAATGATACTGATCTTCGTATATATTTTAGTTCCTATGGAAACAGATAAATTTCGACCGCTACAATGATGATTATGCAGACACAACATTTTGTTGCCCACCAGATAAGGATATACACTTGCTTCACCTGTACCAATGAATCTTATCTCACGCATGTTATCTCACCAAGGACCGGATAAACATAACGAGCATTCAATGCATTGGTTGTATAGGAGCTCACGTACCTGCGTCGTCGAATGACGTTGGCTTTTTAGATGATGACGTCACGAAGTTTATGCACGCCATTCGTTGACGTAAAGAGCCGAACGGCGGTCGTTGAAAGTGGCGCCTTGTTTCACAATCAAGAAGAAACCTCTTAAGCGCTGGCATTACGCATTTTCATCCACAGAATTCATCACAAAGGGGGAAAACTCCCCTTTTTTACCGAAACCGGATGAATTTCCAATACCCTGTAGAGTTAGTACGCTTGGTTACCTGTCTTACAGATTGACTGCCAAATCCGATATCAGTTTCGAGGACACCCTCAGGAAATATTGTCACAGTGTCTTGCGATAAGCTAATTCTGGCGGTATTATAACCGTGGTTATTAAACAGGTATTTTCATTATGGCGTATTTGAGGAGTGATTATAAAATCGACTCTTTGTATTACATGTATAACTTCAGACTGATCGTCGAAAAGCAGTCGGATCAAGGTCTATTCTGTTTGCATTTAACCATACTATTCAATGTTCTGGAAAATTACAGTAATTATGTTAGGTGTCCCAATATTTAAAATTTTAAGGCGTATTTATGAAAATAAATTTCCTCATCTAACAGGTAATACAGTAAACACATGAAAAAAAGAGACTTATAGTTTTGAGCTTTATTACAAGAATCAATGCATATAACATTCAATGCAATAAAACGAAGCAATGAGTAACACATATATAACAATCCTGAATGTTTGCGCATTTTCAATATATTTAGCCGCAGACATGGGACAAATTAATAATGCATTCTTTTTTTTCAGTATTAAAAAAAAGTAATTAAATGTAATGATTAAGTCACCAGTTTTTGCACTACTTCAATGCTAATTCAAAGCATTAAGCATTAATTAAATGCTAATTCAATTCCTTGTTTTTTGTCAATTTGCATTTCTTTGAATTACTGTTTAACTGAAATTTTACCATTAGAAAAAAAATGTAGAATGTTAAATCTACATCAAGATAATAATCCAATTAAATATCAGCAATTACAGTGGTTTTTCCATTTATATTCCTTTCGTTTAGTTTGCTTGTAAAGACTTTTAAAGAATAGAAGATGGCGTGCCAAACAAGGTTCAGACCAAGATGCGCATCCGCGCAGTCTTAACTAGGCGGGTACCCAATGGATTCACCATAAATATTTCAATATCTTAAATGAAAACTTCTGGTACAACTCAGTTTTTACTTTATCGATGTCATATCCCAAAGATGGCTAATACAACCAGCGAAGGCTATGATTAAACTGCGCGTATGCTAAGTGTGAACTGTGCCTTAACCTAACGCAACCAACGAAGCCTATGACCAAACTGCGCGTATGCACTGTCTTAACTGAGCCTTCGCTGGTCTTAATCAGCGAAATGAGCCTTCGCTGGTCGTATATGCCGCTTTACTGTCAATCTCAGGTAATAGCTCATAAAATTACAAGAGAAATACATAGATGATGGGCCACCGATAAACAAGCCAGCTCATCGTGGAATTTACAACCAGCAACAGCTCAAGAGATCATAGTAGTAATGATAATGGTTATAACAAAAATATACAGTGAGCGAAGAAACATTTACATTGTCTACAGTTTTACAGACAGTGGATAACATAGATGGTTCTTGTGCCAACATTGTCGGTTTTTTCGTGTTGCGGCTCAAATATGCATGTCAAGCCAAAATGTGTTTTATGACATATGCATAAAAAAGACCCAAACCAGCATGCACATAACGCATATGCGCACGCTGATTGAGAGCAAAGCAGAGCTTCCCTCTGAAGAAGCGTGGCTACCAGCCTGTGAGACTCGGATCAGCAGTACTGCGGTGAGATCATCTAAATATGAAATGACGCTAATGTCCATGGGTAATCAGACCCAATAAATTAAATTCTAATTAGATCTTATAAATTAAATTCTAATTCGTCGTTCTGAGTGTTTATTTCATATATGGGTATCTACCCTTCAGAAAATCAAAAAATATCATCTAATTTATGTGTCAAACAATTACTCTGTTTATCTTATCGGTTTTATGGCCGCATATTGTATATTGTCAGATAAGCTGGGCAATAAATAAATCGTCGCGTGGCCATATTTACCGCAGCAATAAAACTAGTAAGTTGTTAACAAAGGTCAATCAAGTTTGATTTCTTTGTCAAGAGGGGCAATTTAATAATAAAACAAATAGATTAAGAACTTAACTTGAAAAAATATTTAAGGATTTATTTCCTTAAACATTTCAAATAATACTAATGCTGAGTGCACTCTTTAGGAATCGCCTCGGCGAGGAGATTCTGAGCAACATATCAACGAGGAGATTCTAATGAGTATCAGTATTTTATGCAAAATTTGATTCCTAAATTACCCCTTTTGTTGCGTCTAGTTAGGAGATATTGTTTAATGGTAATAAATGGGCGTAGCCTGGAGATGGTTGCACAATTCAGTTGTGTCAACTAATGCAGCTGTTTAAGTAATAAACTTTTCACACTTTTCAGTTAATCTTCAGTTAATCTTAACAAAAGGACTACTTCAGATGCGAAAGATCACAGACCACAACGACCTTTTTTAATGACGCCTAATTAGGAAAACACACCGAATCTTAATTGTTTATACAACATTTATAGAAAAATGTAAGAAATCTAATGACACGCTAAGTTTTCGAAAGACGCGGGCCGCAATTCAAAAAGTTAATTGTACATCAAGGAGCTAATTAAACCTGCTAATTGATAATATTTTCTTTTTAGTAAGTTGTTAATGGAATCCTATATATAATTAAGATAGATTGATGGGCATATAGTGTTACCATATTTTTCCATATTTTAATAAAATTTGTTCAAACATTAATTTAAAAACATTACTAAACCCATACCACAGGCTTTATTATTATTATTATTATTATTCATTATATTATTATAATTGTTGTTAGTATTACCTGTGTATGCGAATATTTAAGTTTTAACAGTGGAATAGAATAGTGCTAGGTACGAATTTGATCCGTCATCAACCGCTTGCTGCAAACCGGTCTTACACGGTAAAATACAGTTTTAGTTGCTTCGTCCACTAGGCTTTTTTGAAAAATGACCTAACTTTTTTTAAAAGCAGAAATATGAATTATATACCTTTAGAAAGATAAAATTTTGTAGTTTTAGGAAGTATCAGCAATTTTGTATTTAATGGAAAAAATTATGTTGTTTTAATCGGTTATTTAATCAAAGGGGGGGGGTCGTTTTTTTATGATTTTTTTATATTGTGGTTAATAGAAAGAAGGGTATGGACATTACATATAAAATGACCTAACTTTTTTTCATCCAAACAGTATGAAAGTTATATGTTTGTAAAATAGAGTTAATGTAGATTTAGAAATCATCAACAATAATTTGTTTATCGAAGGTTTTAACAGTTTTATTGGCTCAGAAAATGACATGTCCTATGTCAGCCCATTATAAAATGAACGTGTTACTTATCGACTTATTGATACGGTGGCTAGGTGAATGTACACTCCATTTCTGCCCATTAACAAGTTCTAAAGTTAAAACAACACGTGGTGAGCAAGAACAAGTATCTATCATGGGTGTTTGGTGCGGATAGAAAAATCCGTCGCTTGCGATCACTGTTCGGCATCACTCGGCAACCCTCGTGATGCCGAACAGTGACCCTCATGACAGGATTTTTTTTCTGTCCACACCTCACATCCATAAAAATACTTATACTCCCGATATTAATTTCATTGTATTGAAGCAGTTCATTATTCAGTCTGAACAGTTTTCTATTTGATACAAAGGCGTTCCATGCCTGCTGTCTGCGACTCCGCTGCTCCCAGATTATGTCAACGATTTGCGGCCGACCAGCACTTGCCCTTGGTTTTGTTTTGTTTCATCAGATACTAAGTTGTTCGGTATTTTCAAAGCATACTCTGCGTCCCTCGACATAAGCTCTCTGAATTTTCTGCAAATTGTTTTGTAAAGTTACGTTATGTTTCATAATTAGGTAACATTGGCACACATCTGTATGCTAAATATCTCCGGATAAACGGAGGTATAGGATTGTGCTTATGACATTGAATTTGGTCTCTTAGGTTTGTACAAAGGGGACTTAATCAGTGTATACCTATGACGCTATTGATCATGAGAGCGATACCATGCTCATGTAGACCTCATGTTCACCGCCCTGCTTTGTACAACAGAACTGAGCCTAACACATTTTACAGAAATTTCATTTTATGGTATTATGATCGTATTTCTGTATAAAAAGATGAACACTCAGATTTGTTGGGCTTCCTTACTCCCGCATTTCAGCATTATTCTAGTTGTTGAGTGCTCATATTGTTTTATTACATCCATCCTCATCCTTATTTGTGCTATTTTCACCCATTGATGGGCTAGAAGTGCTACACAAGGACATAAGTAACTTGCTTGTTATGAACCATCAGAATCCAGAGCTAAGATTTTGCGCGTGTTAAGCCGGATTAAGCCCCCTTCTTCCCGGCTTCCCCGTTTTTCATTTTATTTTTTTTTTTATTGTTCCAAGGTGCAGCTTCCGTTTTGTTTGTTCATATTATCGATTCCTTTGTCTTCTTGTACGTAATTTTGTAGCAAAGTGCTCACTCCGAAACGTGTAGTTCCCCACTTTGCTTTCTGTTTTATATGTAATATGCAATAAAAAACACTCAAAGATAGAAGTTTCATATATTTTGAATAACTTGTTTGTTTATGGACCACAACAGAATCAAGGACGAGGGTTATGCGATGGTAAAAACGGTCTACAAGCCCCAGTAATTTATTCTGCTTTCTGCTATGATCCATATCAATACATTGAACAGCTATTTTCACTCTTATAAATGGGCGAGGTGCTCTCAATACATGGTTCAGAGAGGCCACTCAACGCTAATTAGCCCGTATCTAACAACCATTTATTGGCCCGGCAGCAGTGCCATTGACTGAGCATGCTGTGGAAGATAAGATAAAAATTAAGCCGCCTAGCGAGCTAGTCCCATGCACACACTGAACTTGATTAAAATTTATAGTACATTCTTACCTAAATAACTCATTTACTTTAAAGGCATCGTTCTGAAATTCGTTGAATAACTTTTATATGTTCTTGAGACAAAACCTAATAAATTTGACAAAAGAAATGGTTTGAAAATATGTTTATGCAAATAAGAATATGCGGCGCTTTAGGGATATCCTAAGTATGAATGTCAAAGCCTTGTTACAGATCGAAACATCATAGTTTCAGTGAACTGTGGTATTGTATACAACAATTGGCTGAAAATATACTATGCAAAATGTATTGATCATTCTTTTAGATTTTATATAATATTTCATTGTCCATAGAAAAATATCGAGCAAAAAAAAACCCCAGAGGACCAATGGTCCTGCAGCTCACCTGACACTTGGTCCTGGTATATATTTTCATGCTTTTATACAAGTATATAGCACCAGGGCAGGGGCCCTCTCCCTTGGGGATTAATGTTGAGTCCCAATTCTATATACCAAGCCACAAGGTCACTGGGCCTTTGTTTCTGGACAAAGATTTCTGAAGGTTTTTTATCATAAATGGGTGTGGCGGCCACCATGTTCATACGACCATGACCATCTGAACAAACTTTGATTCCTTTGACCCAGTATTAAAGCTCCATATGAAATACAGTAATCATTTGTATAAACTATGATGGGCTTGAGTGCCCAAAGCTACATACCATGTTTCAAGGTCATACACCTTTTGATTCTGGAGAAGAAGATCTTGAAGGGTTTTTACCATATACGGGCATGGCGGCCATCCTGGTCAAGACCCTGAGAACAAACTTTTATTCCCTGATCACACTTAGACTCCATATGAAATTTTGCTTCAATCAGACCAGTTGTTTCAGAGGAGTAGATGTTTTGAAAATCTTGATGACGGACAGGCCGACAAAATGACCTTGACCTTCAGTGACATAATATCTTCATCTGGTCATTTAGTTGACCATATATACCATGTATTGTACCTTAGACTTAAATAGTTTCTGAGAAATCCACTGTATAAGCGTTTTCCCATATAAAAGCCTAACGTACCAAAGTTGACCATGTCGTAAATTATTTCAAGGTCAACGCATGGTCATGATTTGTATAAACTATGATGGGCTTGAGTGCTCAAAGCTACATACCAACTTTCAAGGTCATACACCTTTTGGTTCTGGAGAAGAAGATCTTGAAGGGTTTTTACCATATACGGGCATGGCGGCCATCTTGGTCAAGACCCTGAGAACAAACTTTTATTCCCTGATCACACTTAGACTCCATATGAAATTTTGCTTCAATCAGACCAGTTGTTTCAGAGGAGTAGATGTTTTGAAAATCTTGATGACGGACAGGCCGACAAAATGACCTTGACCTTCAGTGACATAATATCTTCATCTGGTCATTTAGTTGACCATATATACCATGTATTGTACCTTAGACTTAAATAGTTTCTGAGAAATCCACTGTATAAGCGTTTTCCCATATAAAAGCCTCACGTACCAAAGTTGACCAGGTCGTAAATTAATTCAAGGTCAACGCATGGTCATGATTTGTATAAACTATGATGGACCAGCATGCCCGATGCTTCATACCAAGTTTCAAGGTCAAAGGCCTTTTGGTTCTGAAGAAAAAGATTTTTGAAAGGTTTTTACCATATATGGGCATGGTGGCCATCTTGGTCATGTAGCCCAGCCCCCCGGTATAAACTTTAGTTCCCCTATCCCACTGAGACACCATATGAAATTTGGTTTTAATCTCCACTGTGGTTTCAGAGGAGAAGATGTTTGAAAATCTTGATGACGGACAGACCGACAAAATGACTTTGACCTTCAGTGACATAATATCTTCCTCTGGTCATTTAGTTGACCATATATACCACATATTGTACCTTAGACTTAAATAGTTTCTGAGAAAACCACTATATAAGCGTTTTCCCATATAAAAGCCTAATGTACCAAAGTTGACCATGTCGTAAATTAGGTCAAGGTCAATGAAAGGTCATCTTTTGTAAAAACAATGATGGGCCCGCATGCCCAAAGCTACATACCAAGTTTCAAGGTCATAGGCCTTTTAGTTCTGGAGAAGAAGATTTTTGAATTTTTTTTACCATATATGGGCATGGCGGCCATCCTGGTCATGTGACCCAGACCTTGGGTATAAAATTTCGTTCCCCTATCCCACTGAGACCCCATATGAAATTTGGCTTCAATCGGCCCAGTGGTTTCAGAGGAGAAGATGTTCGAAAATCTTGACGACGGATGGTCCGACGGAATGACCTTGACCTGTAGTGACACTATATCTTCATCTGGTCATTTGGTCGACCATGTATACCAAGTATTGAACCTTAGACTTTAATATTTTCTGATAAATCCACTGTTTAAGCATTTTCCCATATAAAAGCCTAATGTACCAAAGTTGACCATGCCGTAAATTAGGTCAAGGTGAATGCAAGGTCATGATTTGCATAAACTTTAATGGGCCCGCATGCCCAATGCTACATACCAAGTCTTAAGGTCATAGGCCTTTTGGTTCTGAAGAAGAAAATTTTTGAAGGGTTTTTACCATATATGGGTATGGCGGCTATCTTGGTCATGTGACCCAAACCCCGGGTATAAACTTTCGTTTCCCCATCCCACTGAGACTCCAAAAGAAAATTTGGCTTCAATCGGCCCAGTGGTTTCAGAGGAGAAGATGTTTGAAGATCTTGACGACGGATGGTCCGACGGAATGACCTTGACCTTTAGTGACATAATATCTTCATCTGGTCATTTAGTCGACCATGTATACCAAGTATTGTACCTTAGACTTAAATAGTTTCTGAGAAATCCACTGTTTAAGCGTTTTTCAATATAAAATTAAAATCTAAAAGAGTTCCTTCAAGAGCAGAGAATACATTCACAAGAAGAAATAAGGACCAGACTACGTAGTTTCGGCTAATAAAGCCTCTTCAGTGACCCTGAAAATATCTGGCGACGAAACCAAAGAAGAGCATACTGCAATTTCTTAAGCTTAATTGGACAGTCGAATCAAAAGCCTAACGTTCCAAAGTTGACCGTGCCGTAAATAAGGTCAAGGTCAACGCAAGGTCATGATTTGTACAAACTATGATGGGCCGGCATGCCCGATGCTACGTACCAAGTTTCAAGGTCATAGGCCTTTTGTTTCTGGAGAAGAAGATTTTTTGAAGCGTTTTTACCATATATGGGCGTGGCGGCCATCTTGGTCATGTGACCCAGATACCCCGAACAAACTTTCGTTCCCCCAACCCATGGAGGCTCCATATAAAATTAGGCTTCGATCGGCCCAGCATCACATAATACTACTTACCTAGCAACATTGATGCATTTATTATTCCATGACCTTAAATTTAGATAAAGTTTGAACAGCTTGTTTGTCGTGAATTGAGGAAAACACGAAAAAAGTCCTCATCTTATATTCAATTACGAATGCATTTGTGCATTCAGCGCACTTTACTTGCGATTTGGCGTTCTACGGACCGTCATTTAAATCGCATACTGCATTTTAATGTAATACAAGTAAAAAGTATGCAAAGACCAGGAACTGAAACAATCAAAATCCAAACCCAGCCCTCAAACCATAGTTGGAAAAACCTACTTCTTTGACAATATCTTTCCAGATTGTGGCAATCCTACCGCGTCAACCGGTTATGTGCCAGAGGCGACACCTTCCTCAACTTTACAAGCTGCCACTGCTACCGTCCAGTGTGCGACAGGGTATACCGGGAATGCAGCATCGATAACGTGTGAGGCAAGTGGGTCGTGGTCGGCGTTCTCTGGGTGTTCATCAGCAGGTACATTAAATCTTCTAAGTGCTTAAAAACAACGAAGTGTTGCGTCTCTGATAATTTTATTCATATCAATTGTTAGCTCTTCTCTTTACAAGAGATACATTTTAATGGACTACATCGTTGGTAATTTTAAAGAGTAACTACACTTCAGGAACTGACTGAATCAGATCCCAAACCCTATCCCCATCATCAAAGGGAAAGATTGACAAAGATATCCCAACAAACAATAAATTACAAGTGATAAGCCGAGTCAGCACCTCTTTCCCAAATAGGTGGCATCTCAGCTGTCTTTATTGAACTAAATAATTTAGACCAACAGAAGGGTTACAACAGACGAAGCAAATTATACGAAAAACATTAACAATTATTTTTACCTATTTTCTATTTTTATATAGAAGGGTTAAAATGAGAACACAGTAAATTAAACAGCACCGAACATAAAACAAATGCAACCGCAACGAAAGTACCGCCTTGGGACGGTCAGTAATAACTACTGGGGTACTGGGGGGAGTTTAAACCGGTTTTACTGGGCCCAAACCTTCACACTCACCCTCCGCCGCGGTGCACAAATTTAATTGGTAGTTCGGTTCGTATGGAGGTCCCCTAACTCATCAGAGAGTCATCATGGTCAACAATTAAAATCAAGAAAAGAACGTGATGAAGGAAGGATGAGGACTCGACAGCCAAAACGTGTTGAGACACCTGGAGACCCCTGGGGCGTCAGCAACACCACTGGAGCACTGGAGCAAAAGAAGACAACCAGTTGGACCCCGGTGGGCCAAGAAACAGACAAACATCCGGCCCCAACCAACTAATATATAGCTTTATGTAGGGGCTATCATAGATTCTGAACCCCGACCCACCGGCGTGCAATTAAAGAGGACAGTAAAGTTGTCAGCCCTGATTGGGTTAACTACTTCAAGTACATGTGTGCAGTGAAGAGAAGGAATTTGAAAAAGTATAGCCCGTTTTCCGAGGGGATAGATAACTTGGGAAATCTGTTTCCGTAGAGTTTCTCATCAGTTTGTAGACGGAGTTCGCAGCAGTAGAGTTGCAATGCTTTGATTACAAATGTCCTACGACATAAAAAACATTGTGAAATTCAATCCAGAATATTACAATGAGTAGTCGAATCAGGGTCTACACTTCGATCACGCATTTTTGTCCGAAACTTTAGAGTGAACATGGTAGCAGCCATAGAGAGGTTCTATCATACCACCTACACATGGTAAAGAGCAATGTGCTCGCCTATAGACAGTGCCTATTTTCATAAGACAAGCGGTGATATAGTAGCAACCAACCAACGACTTTTTTGCCGCCGCAGGCGGCAAACAACGAGTGTTGGTTGCTTTACAATGTAAGGCGTATTTCTGTTATGTTCTATTCTGTCTCGTACCACTAAGGCTTCGATTTTTTTGTGTCATTGAATTTCCGGTCGGCGGTTTTCTTTCAATGGAGAAATGAGACGCTGGCATTTTTATTGGACGAAAACAAATTCCTGAACTTCCGCCGCCACTTCCCTGGGAACACGCGTGTGTGTTCCAAACCAATCCTATAATGGCCGTCAGAATTCGGCTAGAAGGACGTACAGCTCGAAGAAAAAACACCCCTTAACTCTTCACTGCGGCTTCTCGGCACCTGTTTATTAGTGGCACGCATTATATTTCCAGGTCGGTAGCAGGCAGGTGCACACGTGATGTAGCTAGCAAGCTTTACAACTTTCTAGAAACGACATGGGCTTACGGAAAAACTGAGTTTTTCTGCAAAACAGTTTATGACTTCCACTAGGCCTATCGGTTTTCCCTCAGTTATATAACATGTATAAATAATCTAGTAATCGATTGGTTGCAGCACTAGTGTGACGTTGCATCTTTTATGTGTGACGTCATAACCAATACTGGTTGCGTTCGGGGTTTTGCCAATTTCACTTTTGGCATGGCAATGCCGCTTTGAGTTTCAATATTGGCACGATTAGCTCTACCATTGGAACCAGTGATACTACTACAATTCTCTCTGTCTGTCTGTCTTTCTGTCTGTCTGTCTCTGTCTCTCTCTCTCGCTCTCTTAAAAACAACTTCCCTGTTTTGTCTCTTGCCTAGGCCTACTTTTTTGTATCCTCATTTCGTTATCATTTATTTAACATCTCGTGATACAAATGATACGGCTGTGTTGTACAGATGTCGACCGAAAATGGTAAAATCAATCAATCAATCAGTCAATCAATCAATTAATCAATGTTATTACACATGGATGATACCGATGTAAAAAATGCTTTTTGTTTTCTTTTTTCCACTTTCTTTCATCTTCTCTACCAGGCTGGTAATCCCATCTACCGACGAGAGTCACACAACATCGAAACGATGCCGTATGTGGATCTCCGGGACATACATCATGACGGCAAACTGACATTGAAACGAAGTCATTTCGACCTCGTGTGTCCACTTGGTAGTGATTGACGTCGCCTGAAATGATTCCTTAAGCCATGTGAATACATAGAATACTCGAATCAGCCTGCGCATTTCAGCAAATTAATCAAACAATCTTTACTTTTAGTTTTTAGATTCTCCAGATTTAATTGATCATATTATTAGGCACTGTTACAATGAAAGGAATATTATTTAATTCCGTCTGCATCCTTTGGGCGTCGTAATTTTATTTCGGGCTGTCCTATTTTTTAGATTGTTTTGTTTCCAGAATTTCTGAACATAGGACGGAGTTGCATAAAACTACTAAAAAGGAGCTATCCAAACAGCTGTGCTTCAATTTTCTTGTTTCATTTTTTTTAGTCATAATGTTGGATGGTTGCAATATAGGTGGCGCCTATTTCATATTTAGTGATTATGAGGCTTGTGTAAAGGTGGAATCTGTGCTATAAGGGTGCAGATGAGTCGCTAGAGGATCGTCTGTAAACCGGAATAACTTTATGTGCAATGGCAGACAATAACTCACTCTTGTTTGGACCCCATACATTAGAATAGATGTTCTGCATTTCGAATATTATGTTAATTCTTGAACATGAGCTGCAAGGCCGTTTAAAAATATTGACAGATAAGACAAACCGGCTGAACAGACATAAGTGCTATACTGGCACAACGAATATGCGACTTTGGACATGACACAATATCGAAACTTCGTCTAAAACGTAAACAACACCATTGACGTGCGGCGCGTGACGTTACCACGCCTTCTGTCTATCTCGCTATCTCAATTACTATGCACTATATTTGTATGGTATTTCCAGACTATAATGCAATAAAATTAAGACACTTGGATACGAAATTTTGCTGGTCTCTGTACATTCTAGCTGTAGTGACGTTACTTCTGCATCAAACCTCAAATGTATTCATTGTCTGTTAACTGCTAGACTCATAGATTTGCACTCTTAAGTCTGTATTCCGAATTTTTAACGTTGAAAATCTTATAACAAACTTTCTTTCACAAACAACAACTATATATTCTAGTGTGAGATTGTAGAACGAAACTTTGATCATACATGTACAGTGAACCTCATTAATAGTTTCAAAATGTGAAAACTTTCCTAAAGATTTAGGACAGAAACACAGCGTAGGATCGGCCAGTGTAAAAATACCTGTAGAGAGTAGGCGGTAGGGTTTAACCAAAGGTGAGCGCTAAACGCATGTAAAACCAATATGATTAATAAGTGTCTGTTCGCTGGCGGTGTTTTTGTTGCTGTTTTGTATTATTGTCATTGTTTTACGGTCGTTTTGTACTCTTTCACTCCTTTATATTATTTAAGATAGCCTAGTGGCCATTTGCTGGCAAAGCACTGACCACTTTGTATTTTCGCTTCTCTGGTCTTGCGTTTTTTGTCATATTTATTGCTTTCTTTTCCCGTTTTTTTTCGGACAGAATCGATTGTGTCGGTTTCGGATCGATTAAGACACAATCGATTTTCAATTCGGATGGATCAAGACGCAATCGATTTCCATTTCGGATAGATCAAGACACAATCGATTTCCAGTTCGGATCGATTTAGACACAATCGATTTCCATTTCGGATCGATTCAGATACAATCGATTTCCACAGCCAGGATATGGAAAACGATTGTGTCTTAATTGATCTGAAACCGACATTATCTATTTAAAAACCCAGCTTGCTTTCAAATAACAAGTATGTGTTCGGCCTGAGTCTTCAACCTCGTCAGTGAGACTCACAATCATACCTATTATCACAAAGCACATGGCAGAGAAAAACTCAGGAGTCGTGGAAATCTGCAGTTACATGAAAAAGAAAATAGTTGGAACATAGAGGGCTAAGACGAACAAAATACTAAATGAATGTTATATACAGTGCCCTTATGAAAATAGACTAGAAGATGCCATCTTTATCCGGCACTAAAGCTATCAAAAGTTTAAGGTAATTAGCATGCGTTTTTAATTATTCCTTATATCTGAGCCGCGATACGAGAAAACCAACAAAGTGGCATGTGCGCCTAGCACAGTCTCAGATAAGCCTGGGCATCTGCCCAAGCTGATCAGAGTCCTTGCTTAGCGCTTTAGAGGTAGCTAAGGGTCTAAGCTAACCACATGCCGACAGCGGGCACTCTGATCAGATTGGGCGACTGCCAAGACTGATCTGAGTATTCGCTGGGCACGCATGCCACTGTTGGTTTTGTCGTGTCGCGGCACATATGATTACTAAGACCAGTTGGACTTTCTAGTAGACCTAATACTATTACTGGCTTTTGCAAGACGGGTCTTCTTGGTTGGGTTGTGTTTTGTCACTACGGCCTTTCCGGATAAAGTTTACCTAATACTTTTGATTTCTCTTTTCAGGAAGCCGATCCAAACTTGATTTTAATCTGATTACAAGCATTGTGGTTGTGTGCTTGGCGCTAATGTAGAAAGCAAGAAAACACTTTCAGTCAACCAGACAATCGGAATATAACCGAGAGCAAAATAGTAACTTTGGTGTTTGCATATTTCAAAAAGTAGCTCGACTGTTTAACATCTAGGTTAACTGTATTCTGTGCAGATATATAGCAACATTTAGGAAGCTCATATTTTAACTCGCAAGCACAGACGTCCCCCAGCAGAGCCACTTCAACATTTATGACCCGAGAAAGACGACAGTAAAGAGCACTAGATGAGAGCTGTTAAATGCAGGTTAAATTTTCAACCGGCTAAAACGAAATGAAAGCCCAATTTCGCTTAGATTAATGTCGCTAGTCTAAGAACAGATTAAGCTTATTTATTGCTTTACCTTTAGCACTGCGCCTGATATAACAATTATTGCGTGGCTGGGTGGCTCATACGATGTTATATCCACCAGTGGAAACCAAGACCGATGTCGATTTTGGTCTCCACAGGTGGATATACAATCATTATAACCATCCAACAAGGCAAGAACAGTAACTGTTACTATTTTATAATATAATCAATACCTTTGAATAATTAAAACCTGTAAATAGGGCATGTTTTCCGGAAAGAACTGCCTTTCTGTGCATTAATCGCTAACATGTAGACGGCTTTTTTTTCTAAAAATGCAGAGAACCAGCATTGGTTTGTTTACTCTTAGTCTTTGGCTTTTCCTAAGTGTTAATACTAATTATTAGGTTTTCCGAGTGTTACTAAACATATTGCAAAATTAGCCAGTGTAAGGTTATATTGACTGGGCAACCGGTCCATATCGAGTTTTGCCATATGACGTCCCTGTTATTCAGTGGATAACGTCGTGTCATAAAAATCGTATGACCACACGTGTAATAACACTTTGGCGCGTACACGTAACGTCATTGACAACGCCCATGTCAACAATGCGTTTTCTTATTGAAATAATGTTCAGTTTGAAGGCGTTATCACTCGTGGTCATTTCATAGGAAATTTATGAAACTCGCCGAAGGCTCGTTTCATAAGTTTCATATGAAATGACCACTCGTGTAAGATCCTGTATTTATCTGAATAGGTTGATATCTTGTTGCACCAGTGAGACGCCAAAAAAATAGCATCAATCTCCTAGTAAAGGTCGCATTTGTAAAAGATTTTTCTTTGCATTAGGAGTTGCTATCTTGATATCTGCTTAAGTTCAATAGTCTTTCAGAGTTGGGCAGTTGCTGACTAGGCATTATAGCCTTGTACATGTCTAGGTGATAATCTTTGATAGTATTAAATTTAAGGTGTGTACCACCATGTATAATGCCGAGAGGTGATGTATATTAAGATGAAAATGAAAATTAAGATTTGTCAGCTGATTCATAGAGAACTTCGGGCAGTTTATTTTTTCTTTTCTAATTTTTTTTTAGTTTGGCTACTGTCTCGGCAAGACTTTGTTGGGCCAATAGTTTGCTAATGCATTCTAAGACGAGAGGGGTGAGTGCAAAGTAAAGGAACCCCGGAGGGGTTCATTTAAACTTTGCTACCGACCCAATGTAGTTTATACTCCGATAAACGCCAGAAAAAATAAGTTCATTGCTTATAATTTCATTCTTTTCTATCTACTATCTGACAACAACTTTGTGTTAGGGGCTACAGTTTAAGCAGAAAAAAACATTTATACGCAGTTTTTTCTACTAAAAGCGGAACAGCGTCCAAGACGTAACAACGACGTCATGACGTCGTATACATCCGATCAGATTGGAGAACCATGGTTTATTTTGACGTCGCTATATGCGTCATATAACGTCGCGTGAACCGATGTAGTTATTGAAGTATAGACTACATTGAGTTCTATTGGTTAACTATATGGCTTTTCAATAAATGCACGGATAATGTAAATATACGGTTTTGTATGCGTTTGCATCTGACGTGTTACATTTTCTTTATATTTGTCTCCGATATTCTTACTGTAGCTAGTTATTATCAGTTTGATACCACTTGTTTTATATTACTAACCCCGGTTAGTTTAATGTACTTATACTTGTTACATAAGAACAAAAGTAAACGACTTGAGCGTCACAATTTTTCGGGAAAAGGTTATATAGCTTTAGGAAAACGTAAAAATTTTGATGTCATAGACACACTAAATTTGAGTTTCTTTTGTTTAAAGAATATTGACCAATTTTAATATCACAGGGGTATTTTTTCTTTTTTTATGCTCAAAACGTGACAATTACTGAATTTGAACTTGTTAAAATCTGATTAAATGAGTAAAGTTTTTTCTGTGTATGCCTTTTCATTATTAAACTCAGTCTGTATTTACATGGTAGCTTAGAGTTTGCTGAATTACGATAGAGTAGGAGGCCAGGAGGAGTAGAATGTTGACTACTACTCAGGTCATGCATGATGAACTCACGAATTCAGGGAGATAAAAGTTGTGAATCTTAAAACTCTATTTTATTTTAAGGGTGTCATTTAAATAAATTCAAGATATTAAAATGGTGTATGTGCATACTGGAACTAATGTCATTCTGACTACAAATATATTTTTCAGCGCATGAACAAATAAAAGTTTTGATCTGGTTAATCAAAACAGGACACATGAAATTATATTTTTCCATGATAAATGTTATCAGTTGCCTGTTCAACCCGAAATTATCCATATTTGCTTCAAATATTGCTAAACCGGCACCAATTATAAAATTAAACCGTCCAAGTTTTATTTATGGTCAGAAGACCTATACAAAATCGCTTCCACATTATATATATATTTTATATATTTTTTAGTTTAAGTTTTGTTTATTGTGTGAGGGCAAGATACAGAACTATTTCTTTGTTAGTCGATCCTCTAAAGTGTTTTAAAGGCCAAAATGTATTTTAACAATCAGAAATGTCAAGTACATATAATATCATGTAAGTAGAATTTATAAGTGGTTGATGGATAGTTACCATGGTTGCATCGGTATGGGTAAAATGCAACAGGTATCTACCACAATTCAGTCAGTCCCATAAATTGTTTATGAATTGTCTGAATGAGACCTTGTCTTGAAGCCCATGGCGGCCGTAATTGTGTGTTTAGTATATTCGTCGATATTTCCATACATGTTCAAACATCTCTTCAAATGAATTTATTGCGCAATTCTGTTTTTGATTTGTTTCTATGGATTTGTTTTATATTAATAAATGTTTTTAATGCCAAAAGAAACGTCTACTAAGCATTAATAAGAATACCAAAAATAGAGAACTACATTTGGTTTCTGTCCATGTATTAAACTGACATTTGTGGAAGAGATGCAAGAACACATGAGACATTGAATGTATTTAAAATACTCTATTTTGCTGCGGTGGGATATCAGGGTCCGAGGTTATAAACTTGAGAATAATCTCAAACTCAAAATGAAGCACACTGATTGGAAGCAGCCAATCAGTGTGCTTCATTTTGAGTTTGAGAATGTACTCTTATATGAATTAACTTTGGGCATTTTCGTTATGGTGGCTTGGGCTACTCAGGGATATGTATGCATACATGGATATGTATGCATACTTGTCTTTGGGTGTCCCAGGGTCTCTATACCAGGGCTGCAGGTGGGAGGAGTGACAGGGATGATTGCGTTTTTTTTTTTTTTTTTTTTTCATAAACATATGTTGTGGTCCCTCATTGGAACCGTCTCAACAAGACGGTTCCGATGAGGGGTCACGATATGTGTGGAAACTTGTTGTGGTCCCTCATTTGAACCCTCTTCACAAGGTGGTTCTGGTGAGGGGTCGCAATCTATGTGTTTAGGTTCCACGGTGTTGAGGTTTGTCACAGAGTTGTCCCTGTTACTCCTCCTTATCTAGAGCAGTGTAGGTATTGCTCATGCTTATCCGAGTAAAAAAGGGCGAATGCGCTTCTTATTGTCTGGTTTTATGGGCACTAACTGGAACAGTAAATGGAAAATGGCTTTGCTTAGGTTGTCTCCCTTGAATAGTTAGAATAGTTTTTTTTATAATTCTTCCTGTTTCTGTCGTTTCGAATTATACCTTGTTAACAGAGGTTTTCAAAATAAAATAAATTTGAATTTGAATTTGTACTCAAGTTTTATAACCTCGGGACCAGTTAAATGAGATCGAAACGTTGAACATCGCATTATCGGTCGTCATCAAGTACTCATTATTTAAACTATATAGGAACAATTAGACGTACTATAGTCCGGCCGCGATAAGTTGGCAATGTTATTATTTTGTGTTTATTTTGATTTGGTGACTGATTGGCTATATAGCAGAGTTCAGCTTTTCCAACTCACGGGAATGAAAGAATAAAGGGGGGGGGGGGGGGGGGGGGGGTGCCTATAAGGCCCTTTTTCTGCCCAAGAGCAAAATGTTTTATTTTCAGCTGATGATTAGACTATAGTGTCCGCTATACTGATTCAATAGTGGTTAAGCTCCGTAAGCCCTACTTTTGGAATAATCGGGTTATTAAAGTGGGTGGGGTAAATCAGCATGAACCAGGGGTGTCATATTATAAGCTATATTTCTCCTTCAAATTTAATTGCATTCATAAATACCTTTCTTTATAAGTTGAAGTAATGTCTTTGGTGACATCTTTTCTGAAATTCTATCTTTTAAAGTAAAATCTTATGTCTGCAGAATTTCTTTTAGAGATACTGTAAATTTTTATTAATTTTGGTACTTTGAATTCAATATATTCTACCATATCTCTGGAACCAATGGATGATTACTTATTAAACTAACATGGGTTCACCCTTGGGAGAATGCAAACTCTTGATTAAATTTTGGTGACCTTGACCTTTGTTTCAAGGTCACAGTAAGACTTATAATGTCAATTTTAAGTTGAGTTTTGGCCATTGTCTATACAGTAGCTCCTAAACTGATATGAAATCATGACCAGAGTGGCCTAAATTAACTATTATTAGGAGTTAGAGCACTAGTTATGATCAAATGGCCATGACATCATCTTCAAGGTCAAGGCCAAGGTTAGACTAGACAGAGTTTAACCAAAGATCTCACACAGATAGTAAGCAGAAATTTAACAAATATGTATGTTTCTATTTGTAAAACAATGCTTAATATGCATATAATGACCTTGACCTTGATCTGAAGGTCACCAATACATTCAGAAGTTCATTATTTTACAATAGACTTTTCTATAACCTTTAAGTTTAACCCAATTCTGTTTCATCATGTTTGGCTAATACTGACCTTCAGACCAAGGTCAAGGTCATTCTGTGCACATTAAACATTGATTTGCAAATGAAAACACTCAGATTTGGTACATTTCTGTCGCCTGATTGATGAAGTCTATGATTAAACTCTGTTTAGTCTAGCCATGACCTTGACCTTGAAGATGATGTCATGGCCATTTAATCATAACTAGTGCTCTAACTCCTCATAATGTTTAATTTAGGCCACTTTGGGAACAATTCTATATCAATTCAGGAGCTACTATGTAGACAATGGCCAAAACTTGACTTAAAATTGACATTATAAGTCTTACGGTGACCTTGAAACAAAGGTCAAGGTCACCAATATTGAATCAACAGTTTGCACTCTCCCAAGGGTGAACCAATGTTAGTTTGGTAAGAAGTCATCCATTGGTTCTAGAAATATGGTAGAATATATTGAATTCAAAGTACCAAAATTAATGAAAATTGACAGTGTCTCTAAAAAGAAATTCTGCAGACATAAGATTTTACTTTAAAAGATAGAATTTGAGAAAAAATGTCACCAAAGACATTACTTCAACTTATAATAGAAGATATTTATGAATGCCATTAAATTTGAAAGAGAAATATAGCTTATAATATGACACCCCTGGGAAATGTTGATTTACCCCACCCAGTATAATATCCCCATTATTCCAAAAGTAGGGCTTACGGAGCTTAACCACTATTGATTCAGTATAGCGGACACTATAGTCTAATCATCAGCTGAAAATAAAACATTTTGCTCTTGGGCAGAAAAAGGGCCTTATAGGCATCTCCCCTTTGAATAATTTTGTTACTATCAGTTTTGTTATCAATGATATTCTTAAACTAGAGACAGTTCCTGTCTTTAAGCATTCAAAAAGTGTCATTTAGATAAATTAGAACTGCCAGTTAACCGTAATGTTCCATTATAACCAAAGATCAAGAAGTTGCATGAACTGCACCGTAATGATAGTTCAGGTACTGTTGACATTAAAAATGTAAACAAAACATTGCCACTATAGCGCGACCGACCTATACCACAACGGTGGCAAATAGTCAATTACCAGAAAATTAAAAATGTTCCCTCTTTTTTCTGACAGAGTGTGACAGAGTGCATTTTCTAACACATATTTCCCTATTGGATAAAAAAGGATAACATTCGATATAAAGTAAAGGGCTTACGAAAAACGAAAGTTACTTAAATCAACCTTTACGTTATTCCCACCATGCACTGCGATTTGATGAAAACGACTCCCTCCTTCTGTTTTCGTCTATTTTGACCTTTTAGCGGCAGTATAAAAAAAATAACTGAAAAAAAATACAACAGTTATATAAACAAGAGATTTTACCGGGACAGGATAGCTTGCCTGACAGCGCCTTGCCCATCACTTAAAAACTTTAACGTCAAACTTTAACAGTTTTGTCCATCACTAAAAAACTTTAACGTCAAAATTTAACAGCTTTCTGTGCCGGGGCCGCGTAGCGCAATCGGTAGGGCACCTGACTCATAAGTGATAGGACCTGGGTTCGTAGCCCGGTCTGGCCACATACTTTCGTTTCTCCTTCCGCTGATTAAAAAAGGGCAGTTGTCAGTTACTGGCGAAAGTATGTGCACTTTGTACTGGTTAACCGCTTAGGAGGTCTAAGCCTGCCCAGGAATAGTGTGGTTAGTTTAACTGACCGCCCCGACATGACCATAGTTGTTTACCGTAGACGTTGAGCACCAAATCAAATTAAATCAAATTAACAGTTTTCTAACGGCGATACCGCCGACGCCGACGCCGACGCCGGGGGTAGTTCAATAGCTCTTCCTGAACTTCGTTCAGGCGAGCTTATAATGCAAAAATCTTACTTGTCGACATTCCTTTTGGAATTCATAAAAATTAAGTATGTTTATGTGGTTTTGTTTTATATTTAACCTTAAGGCCAATGAGTCGCTTGTATCTAAAAGAAAGTATGTCAGTAAACATAAAACAAAGACAGCGTTCGGTGTTATTGCCTTGATTTTCCCCCAAACCACGTTATTTATTCTTTGATTTTGTTGAAAGGAATTGGTGTTATTTCTCTGGCAGATAGAGCCTGTATGTTATACCATAAAAATATATGCGCGCACATTTTGTATGTGAAGGGCAACCCTCTCATGAATTGGTCTGCTGCACCATCATCGGTTAATGCGATTTTGTAAACAAAAATGCAGAGCAATTAAATACTCACAAACAGCAAACAGACTCACGAGTAGTATCGCTTTACACTGAAATTGAGATCCATGTGATTTGCATCTTCTGGCCAGGTTATACCACTGAGCTAAACTTGTATAGAAAAATATCTTTCGGATCTTTCTGAAAGTAAAGATGAGATGACATGTACAGCTATGTTTCCGACGATGAAACTGTCGGAAGCATGAAAGCAAATATCACATACAAGGGCGTAACTACCTTTACGCAAATACGCATGTGCGTATTGAAATTTTGTCAAATTGACAACATTTCAACACCCACCTGCGTATTTTAATGCTGAAATGTAAATTGAGCATAATTTTAATTCTAACTGCCAAGAGACACGAAAATTTGAAATATCTTAGCGGCTTAGCCCCCTATTAGTGCCCTTAGTGAGTATTAAACATGATTGTGCGTACTGTGTAATTGCCCCTAGCTATGCCCTTGGTGCGATAGCCCATAAGAGACTAAAACTGCACATGCTGCAATTAGACGTCTCCCCTTGTATCAGCATAGTGCAGATTATATATTTCTGGTCCTTTCAAAGGAAATGAAGCTCATTTCTAGTCATAACAGCGAAATGAAAAAGAGTTCAGCTTAAGCCGGTGCTAAATAGCGCAGCCGGTGATTCACAATTCATTACTGGTCATGAACAGACATAACTGAACGGAGTCTTCTGTTTTCGTTTTTGTATGTACTCCTTATTTCCAGAGGAATTAACTTTTCAAAATTGATTTTAGATGGAAAAAGTGCAATTTTCGAGTTTTAAAGTGCTGAACTTTGCGTTTTCGTATACACAAAGATTTGAGTTTCGTTCTTTTAATCTCTTCGGCTGCAAGCGCTCCCTTGAGCGGCACTCGACTTTTATAGCTACCAATTTGGATTCAAAGATTTCGAAAGAAATGATAAGAACAAAAATGCACTATTGCAAAATGAGAGGTTTTTACAGCCGCCACGCGGCATTTTCCACAAGCAAACCTGCTTTTTTGTATTTTAAGAATCTGCACAAAGAAACTGAACACAGCGTAATGCAGCGTCTTTCATTTCCACTTACAATTTATTATTCAGTTTAACTGTTTTGAGGTCAACAAACATTTTCCAGCGCTGTCGCATCGACTGGATCCACTTGAGTCATAGGACTCTTTTTGCGTGTCAAGGAAACCATCCGCAACCCTATCCGCTTATTTGTTGGTTTCGCTTATTTGTTGGTTTTCGCTTATTTGTTGGTTTCGCTTATTTGTTGGTTTGACGGTGCTTATTATGTTCCTGCTATTTCTTACAGCTATAACATGATAATACTGCCAGGAAACAATAGGTTAGCCGTCATCCGGACATATAGTCGCATATGCAGATTTTCTATCCTAGTGCATCTTCTATCACTATTTGCTATGCACAGGTGTTATTCCTTCACATACTCAGTACTGATGGTACTGCAAGAGAGTGAAAAACTAGCTTATAAAGCCCGTATGCAAAGTCATTCTCATAAGCCCATTTTGGTTGGCAAATGCACAATAGCAAACACTAGGTTTGTATCCCTTATTGTAATCTGTTTTTCTGCCATAGAATTTGCTTTATGGCTGAACATTATATTACTATGTTCCGGGGATGTACAGCCAAATCCAGGTCCTTTATCAACCGCATCTTCCAATGACAGTATTTCGAGTTCCTCGTCGAATATGTCTGCAACCATATTAAGTTCTCTCAACACTAGTCATAATCTGTCATTTGTTCACTACAATGTTCAAAGTATACTCCCAAAGCTCGAAATTTTGCATACAGAATTACTGGAATTTGAAATTTTGGCTTAGGCCAACGGATGATACAAATGATTTGTCACTCCAGTTATTCAACTCACCTGAACGTAAAGACTGAATCGGTGATAGACACGGTGGTGTTATTTCATACATTAAAGAAGAAATTCATTATAAGCGGCGGGATGATTTAGAGGTAAGAGGTATCTAAAGCATATGGATAAAACTAGCCAATAAACAGAAACGTATTTTATTTGGGCTATTCTACCGACCCCCTAATGTCGATATTAATTATAACTTAGATATTGAAAATTCTTTGCATCTAGCTGTCGATACAGATATCTCGGACATAATAGTTACTGGTGATTTGAATCTAAATGTACTAAATCCTCAGACATCGAGGAAAATAGAATATCTTTGTATACGGTTGTCTTTATGCCAGTCATTTAATCAGCCCACACATTTTACTGAGCATTCAACTTCTTTAATAGACATATTGCTCGTCTGTAATAAGGATAACTTAATACTCAGTGGAGTCGGTGATCCGTTTCTTAATCAAGATATTAGATACCACTGCCCCATATATGGCATTTTACGCTTCTACTCTTGACTGGAGGTCGTTACAAAACGATAACATAGATATATACGCAACAAATGTAAATACGGCAATAAATTCTATCGCCACTAAATGTATACCAAATAAATATGTACAAATTAGACCTTTAGATCCTCCTTGGCTATCCTCTACTCTTAAACGCCATATACGGAAACGCAAGCGCGCCTATAAAAACGCAAAATTAACTAATTTAGATCTACACTGGAAATCATTCAAAATGATACGTAATAAGGTAACAAAAATGATCAGTGACTCTAAACAATCACATTATGGTTTAATTGCAGACAAACTTATATCTTCTGAACTCTCTACGAAAGACTGGTGGTCAACGCTTAAAACATTTATAATTCCAATCAAAAAATGATCAATCCCGCCCCTGGAAATTAACAATATAATTTATACAGACGAGGGTTACAAGGCTAATATGTTAAGCACATTCTTTCAGAGTCGGACAGTGCTGAATGAACAAAATGCCATTCTTGCAGACTTACCTGATATTAGTAGACTTAATTCGCCATTGGACAGTAAAGTGCTCACTAGAATAGAAGTAGAATCCGTTTCAAAATCATTGGTTGTGGGCAAAGCCTCCGGTCCGAATGGTTTAAGTAATCGTAATTTACGTGAACTAGCCAGTGAATTTTCTATGCCCTTTTGCTCGCTTTTCAACCGGTCCTTACGACTAGGCACAGTTTCTGCATCATATAAAGAAGCCAATGTTTGTCCTTTCCTAAAAAAGTTGACCCGTCCATTGTCTCTAATTATCGGCCAATATCTTTACTCAACTCTGAGAGTAAAGTGTTAGACAGACTTGTTTTTAAATATTTATTTAACCATTTACAAGATAACAACTTACTTTCTTGTTTGCAGTCAGGCTTTATACCAGGAGACTCAACCATAAACAAACTAACTTTCCTTTATAACACTTTCTGCCAAGCACTTGATTTTGGTAAAGAGGTGCGGGCTGTCTTCTATGATATCAGCACAGCTTTTGATCGGGTTTGGCATTCTGGTCTTTTACACAAAATTCATGCAGCCGGTGTCACAGGAGATGCCCTTGCCTGATTGAAAAAATACCTTCAGACAGAAAGCAACGCATCATTCTTCCAAGTACTTCATCTGACTGGGTTTTCATTCATGCTGGTGTTCCACAGGGCTCCATTTTAGGGCCTTTACTCTTCTTGATGTACATTAATGGCATTGTTAATGACATAGGTTCCAAAATTCGTCTATTTGCCGACGATACTAGTCTTTTCATCATCGTTGAAAATCCAACCACAGCAGTTGATTGTCTTAACGCAGATCTTAACAAAGTTTAGCGATGGGCTGCTACCTGGTTAGAAATATTTAATCCCACTGAAACTGAAGCTTTACTTTTCTCGCGTAAATTAAACAAACTGTAGCACCCACCTCTTTTTATGCAAAATCTTCAAATATCTGAAGTAGAATTTCACAAACATCTAGGACTATACCTTTCCAATGACTGTACCTGGCATCATCACATAAATTATATTAAAGAAAAGGCTTGGTTTAGAATCAATATTATGAGAAAACTAAAATTTAAACTCGATCGAAAATCTCGTGAAACAATTTATACTACTTTCATTAGACCTTTGATAGAATATGGAGATGCTATGTTCGATAATTTTACTCAATACGAAAAACAGGAATTAGCTAAAATCCAGAATAAAGCTGCCAGGATCGCTACGGGAACAACAAAGCTAGTATCATTACATTCATTTTATAATGAAATTTGTTGGGAATCACTAGAATGCAGGAGTAACAATCACAAACTGACCTTGTTTTATAAAATGATGTATAACATTACTCCTTTATACTTATCCACTTTAATACCACAGACTGTCAGTAACATATCACGCTATAATCTTAGAAACTCTAATGATTTACAAACTATTGATGCGAGAACAAACCAATTTTATATGTCTGTTTTACCATCTAGTGTCAGAGCATGGGACAATCTGCCTGTTGAAGCAAAGCAGAGTGAATCGGTGACCTCCTTTAAACGCTTTCTACAAAAGGATAATCCAAAAGTTCCCCAGCACTTTTACTCCGGTTGTAAGAAAAGTCAGATACTACTAACCCGTCTACGAACAAACCGTAGTTCTCTTAATTTCGATCTCTTTGTTAAAACTATAGTAGACTCTCCTCATTGTCGATGCGGTAGTATAGAAAACGCTCAACATTTTTTTTTCATTGTACATTTTACCAGGCCCAGCGCAATGAACTATTAAATGTCTCTCCTCATCAATATCCTACCCTTAACTTATTTTTGTACGGTGATCTCTCTTTGTCACAAGAAATCAATAGGACAATATTTGTGAAAGTCTATAAATTCGTAGTGGATTCCAAACGTTTTTGAGCACAAAGTCATAACTTCTGATGCACATGCCAACTTACATAAACCAATATTAGCGGACATACCTGAATGTACCTGAAATGCTTCAACCCTTTCCCCTCTCTCAATCCACTGTTTCATATATTTTGAGCATCTCTCTCTCTCTTTTTCTCTTTCTGTGTCTCTGCTCTTTTGGTTGCTCATCGTTCATTTTTCTCTAGATTTTGCACTGTATTGTGAGATGCTTTATACATTTCTGTTTCTTTCTCATATTATGGTAATGCTTCCTATTAGTTTATTTGGTTTAATATTTTGTACTTTACACAAATATCCGCCATACTGTATACAGATGTATTATATTAGGGAGAAGAACTCTATAAGCGTCCAGCTTTCGTTCTAATCCCAAGCCTGTTCTGTATATCCTATATGTATGTATGTTACAATTTCTAAAATGAATAAATATGTTTAAACCAATCCTATTGCTAAATAATGTTCCCAGTCAGTTCTTTTCTACATAATTGAGAAAGGTGGACCAACAAGAGTCTGCTCTGTAGAATTGCACTACATATGCTGTGACCAGACTGCACACTGCACATACAAGCGTTTGCTCCTGTTGTTTGCTCCTGTTTTTTTTTAGCTCAGTTTAAGCTGTCACGGTAATTTCTGGTACCTATTTTTTTCATTCGGAAGGCTGTCAACATGCAGAACACCTTTTATATCCCAAAATACTGGGGCGTTACTTTGAGAGCTGATGACTCCGCCTTAGGGGAGCATTTGAGAATATACCATTGAGTCGACCGCTGTTTCGTTAACGGCTTTAAATAATGGAATCCTGCTCAGTGCCCGTTATGGAATCCCCCCTTAGTCAATCACACAGAGTTTCAAATTTAAACATTTCTGAGATTGCTCCTGCTCTTTTCCCGAGAATCTCTGTTCTCTTGTTAAACAGACATTCATGATAGCAAGCTTTCGTTTGGTAAAAGTTTAATATTGTTACCGTTACGGAAACTTTTTCTTTTGTTTCAGCACAGACGGTAGCTTGGTTCAAAGACTTTTCTAGCAATGAGAGTACCTGTATAGCTGCTCACTTTGCTTTCTGTTTTGTTTTGTTATTTAGATAGAATGTTTGTATAAATATATTAGATGTTTAATAAGTTTCAATTAACTTATATGTATATGAAACACAACAGAGCCCTAGGCGAGGTTAAACGCTCGTCTAAATCCGGTCTAAGCTCTCAAGCAATGTATATTGATAATACATAACATAACATAACATAACATATCCTTTACTACACTCAGGTCAATGTGACATAAAGGATATAACATATTATACATATAAAGACATGTAACATGGTAGCAACTCATTTTATGTAATATAAAAAGAAGAAAGAGAAGTTAAAAGAAATAGAAAAGGTGAAACATTGCAAGACGGCACCATAGCCCCAGCCGACAAACAGCGTCGGAACGACGTCGCATCGCTGTCGGTGACATCGACATCGATACCACGTTGTTTCGACGCTGCGTGTTTCGCGGGCTAAGTTAAACACTATTGGAAAAATATATATGTAATGTAAAGGGGAAAGGGGCGGTGAATTTGACAAATGGGAATAAGTTATATTAACTTTCCAATCATTTAGACCAATATCAAATACTGTTTAGTATACAACCTTACAAATAAATTACAAAACTAGGACGGTTTTCCTTAACATTTTTCCCGTTATTTTATTATCTGAGATATGACAGCAATATTAACGAAAGTTACAGTTATCGGCGGGAGAGTGCACGTGAATGTTCTATTTTCAAAACTACTAATAAAAGAGACGCACTATTCGCACGTGCAAACTGTGAGCAATTGGGGCATATCGACTACATGAATGGAATCTAAATAATTAATAGTAAAACTTGTGATTTGACATAGTTAATAAAAGGATTAGATGATAATAATAAACAGAAGAAGAAGAAGAAGAAGAATATTTCGTCGGAAGGTAGTACACATTTTATAACTAAATACAAATCAATATTGTAGTAAGGTGGAACCGTTCTTATCTAATACAACCTCGACAAAAAATTAATGGGTTTACGGTCATTTCAGCAATATTATGCTCGTATGTATAGGTGATACTCTAACAGGCGCATATCGTTTTATCAACACGCACTCAACGCTGGTTCAACGTCACCACGTTGAACCAACGTTGACTCAATGTTGAGTCAACGCTTCATGCCCAGATGAAATGTAAAGCTGTAAACAACATTAGTACCCCTATAAATGGTTGCGGTTCGACCCGAACCGCTAACACAGACATAAACTATATAAACTATTTATAATATGTGACCGACCATGAGATTTTGGGTCCAAATGAGGCCCATGGGCGAAAATGAGATATCACCATTTTCTGATAGCTTGATAATGCTGGAGTGCATATATGAAATTTCAACTCAATATAGTGAGCGGTTTTTGAGAAATTTGACTCTTGTCACACTGACCCAAAAATGAGAGTTTCAAGTTTCAAAAAGAACATTTTCAAGCGGTCTTTGACCTAGATACCTTATGCTTTCAAAAGTTCTCTTTAAAATGATATATTATCTGCAGAAATAATAAGAATTAAATAAAATTATTCTTTATTCATCCAACAATCTGAAATCAGAAAAAAATGTTTCCATGGCAACCAACATCATCGTTACATGCCAACAAGGAACATGTTGGCTTAGCTTATTTCTCAAGTAAATCTGGGCATAGATTTACTTTTCACTTTTTGATTTGCAATTTTTAAACTTTTGGAATTTGAAAACTTTCTATTGTTAAATGTCATTGAAATAATCCTGAAGTGTTTTAGGTTCCGCCTTCATATTTGGTTTTGAGCAGATGGTCTTAGGCACACTTTTGCATCTGAGCAGTATGAAGCAGCCTCTTCATAAATATACCATTGTCTTTGCGCATCGAGTCCCTGGAAATGATTCCTGATAACTCTTTGCACATACACACACAGTTGAAAAAAAATGTCATCTTAAGTTTTAAAGGCACCAATACTTGTTCCACGTCAGCGGCATATTTTCTTAAATAAACAACGCCCGGGTTTAGTTGCCTGTAAAACATTATGAACTCGTGGGCATTTGAAAGGGCTGTTCAGTATTAAAAAGTGCAAACGTGCGTTATATGTGCGGTCTCTTTTCTCGAAAACTTTTGTAGCTGCGTTTTTATGACAATTCTACACATTTATTGTCAGAGCCGGAACTTAAAAACAATAAGGTAACCATCTTCTTTCTAACCAAAAAAATCGTTCACAGTCACAAAACTATCTAATTTTAATCTAGATGGGTGCATCTCTAGGGGAAGCATCTCTACTACTTTCATTTTTGTCTCCCTTTTCAACTGAGGCCAAGTCTTTAAAGGAGAGAATTTGATGCGCCAAGAGGAAACTTTTTTCTATTCAGTGTGGACCCAATGTGCAAGAGTCTGGAAGCACCAGGAAGTCAAAACGCTGTTTCTCGTTGAAAATAGGAATTCCACAGAATGTATGTACCTGCATTTCGCGTCCAGAGTTAGTAAGAGTCATAGTTAAAAGAAACTGCATGGCTGGTTTAATGGCTCTATTTAGAACATTTGCAGCGAATTGGCTTTTACAATCTAGGAAGGATGCAATTCATGATGTAAGATTCCACCAACAATGTGTGAGTACATAAGCTTTGAGTGTATTCAGTAGTCCAATGATTCAGACGACAAGTCGGAGAAAAATATTTATGCTGTGTCTGCTGATTACAGGTGAAATAGTAAGAAATGAGCTTAAACACAAGAGGCTATGCAACCGAGGATACAAAGTTGGTTTCAAATGTATCAACGCCAGCATAGGATAGAATATAAGTCAAGGGTAAATGTACAAATAACAGCAGCATCCAGAAGAACATCAGAATAAATGATAATAGGCATGAGAAATGGACTTAAATGCTGAGATCGACACAGAATTTTATAAAGTCATCAGAGTGTGAAATATAAGTCAAGAGTAATCATCCCTGTAATTCTAAAAAAAAACTTTATGCCAGGTTTGTTAAATTGCAGGCGTCATGCTTTAAGATGGATGGATGGATGACTTGCGATTTTACGTCCTTTTCAACAGTATTTCATTTATATCAGGACGATGGGCGGATGATAATGAAAGGCTGTGTGCAATGGAACCCCGTTTACGATGGAAAGAACTCCGCCTCCAGCGGGAATCAAACTCGGGACCGCTAGATCAGTAGGCCAGCGCTTAACCCACTGAGCTACCGGGGCTCCTCATGCTTTAAGAGAAATGGACTTAAGCGCCAGAGATAAAGTAATTTTGAATGTAAAAATTTTACCAAGTTAGCAGAGTTTTGATAATGAAGACATCAGTATAAACAAGCTTGGTGATTGTATGTATCACATTTTCAGAATAATGGAAATAAGGTTAGAGTAGAAATAGGGCCTAATTGAGGACGTGCGAACTAACGGAAAATTGACAGACATACGCAGTGAAAAGTGAACTCCTATATTGCTTCTTGCTGCAGCAAGTGCGACCAAGTGGCAGAAAATCACGGGAGGGTGCCCATACACCTTCAATATACCTTAAATCAACCAACCATCCTGTATCAAATTGCTATTTTTACAGTTTCCTGCACACGAGATATTTTCTTTAAGATTTATGAAGGAGGTTAAATGATGCAGAGTTGCTTCCCCGGATAAATTCCAGTCAGTTTAAAATGCAATTATTCTTGAATATTTGACGGCAGCATAAAAAAATAATTGAACGGAGCATGAACTTGGTATTCAGAAGTTTGAGACAATGCCTGGTACAGTACTTTGCATGCACTATATTCTATAAAAGGGTTATTCTTTGGAAGCAAGGATCACACCAAAGAACTGAAAACTGTCGAGTGTACAAGTTTTCTGGGCCAGACTAGCTAGTTTCGGCCAATTAGGCCTCATCAGTGACCCTCAAATATTTTCAAAGTTCTACAATGATATCAATGATCCCAAAGGACTAGAAAATAAAATCTACACTATGATGAAGGGCAGGGAGACTTTTTACGGTGACCACACAGTCCCAATCACCAGCTGTAGTAAAGTTCAATATATTCTACAAGCCTTAATATTTCTGCACTAACATAAACTATTTCCGAAAGGTTCTGGACACACACTGTGTTTGGGGTGTAAGCAAAACTATACCAAAACAAGACTTCTCTGTCCACAGAATCACTTTAAAAGTATTTACAGCGATGTCCAAATCTTCAGGGTATCCCAATTTTTAAGAAGAAAAATTATGATTTTATGCTTTATCGGGAATAATAAAATGTCTATAAAGCGGTAATGTAAAAAGTACATCTTAAATCTACTTCTTGACGAAATAATGCATAAAAGAAAGGAAGAACAAAAAATCAGGCTCTTCCATTCTATGATCAGTATTTCTCTGCAAAATGTGTATTTTGCTCAGTTGCAGTCTTCGGGGAATAAAACACCACAAGGTTTTGTAGAACAGAAATTGAAAAAAAAGAGATCAGCTGAGGTGCCCTAATGACCACAAAATTTCAGGATCGATGGCCACAGCCCCAGTAGCTCAGTAGAATAATAAGGCTAGCGTTCGCCTGCTTGTCTAGCGGTCCCGAGTTTGATTCCCGCTGGAGGAGGAAATATTTTCAACCGTAAATGAGGTTCCATTGCACACAGTCTTCCATTATCACCCTCCCATCGCCTTGCTATGACTGAAATACTGTTGAAAAGGACGTTAAATTGCAAGCCATCATCCGATGACCTCAAACTTTTGGGACCGCAATGAGAAAATGATTCTCCACACATAAAAAACTTGGTCAAACTTTAATATTACCAGCATTCTGTAATTACCTGATCCTTAAGCACAAATGCAAAAAAAAAAAAAACAAAAAAAAACGGACACTTGTTCTTGAATCTCGAAGAAAGAGGACGAACCGGCCGATAATCAAAGTAGATAGATAAATCGTGTAAGAGCTAAAATAGGCACAACCGCAACTGCAATTTCTGGATTAAAATTTATCGGTAGCGTGAACACACCGGGTAGGCGGCAATAGAGAACGCTCAAAACAATCGATTAACGTGGATCAAAAACCGTTAGAAACAGCCTTTTTCGTTTGCAAATTGGCGCCAATTTGCAATTCGAAAACGCTGTTTCTAATGGTTTTTTTATCCGCTTTCATCGACTGCCTTAGAGTTTTCGATTGCCGCCTACCCGGTGTGGTGAAATACAGATCCCGTGAGAACACATTCCATATTTTTCGCCATGTATCTGGTCTGATGCCCTTTCTGAATAACTAATTTTAGTTTCTACGCGTTTGTTTTCCTAAATTATTGTAGCTAGATACTCGTTAATACGAAGATGCGAGACGTGTTTCACCACGACTTTAAAACAGGTGCGACGTAAATTAACTTGGCCTACGTCACGTCGTGACGTTTCAAGCGCGTTTTTCTCAAATGACGTCAAACCTCATTTGGACCCAAAATGTCATGACGCGTCACATATCTATACGCGTATGCAAGTTAACCATTTAAGTCCAAAAGAAGCAGGTTTAAAACCTGACTAGGCAAACTCCGACTAGACGCCTTAGAGCCGTCTCTTCGGATCTTGCCTAGAATGCCAAGAACTGCATCGTCTGTGCTCATGCTTATCCGGGTCAATGGAACATTCCAGCAGGCACGCAGTGCTGAATCAGCACTGCATCAACGGTGATTCAACGTCATGACGTTGAATCAACGCAGGGTCAGCGCCGACACAACACCCAGTGTCCCGTGGCATGTCGTCCTTTATATCGAAACGACTCGATAAACTACGGTAGGTAAATATTGATCGTTAGAACGGTAAACCTGTAAAAACCGGTACAGTGAATTGTAGGTCAATCCGTGCAGTTCGAGGATAACTGGGTGCATTTACGTTTGGATAATAGAACAAGGGAGGTAATAACTGTAGTTACGATAGCTTGACCATGCCATGCTTTCATCAACAGTGTAGACCCCGATCAGACTGCTTCTTCGGCCATAAAGAAACAGTCTGGTATGGGTCTACGGAGTCAAATCTTGGATAATCGTCTGAATTCAGGTATTACCTTGCTAACGAAGTAACTATATGTAATAATAGCGGTATATACATAAATTGCCGTAGTTGCTCAAAATAATCGGACACCGTTAGCGGAACAGCCAAAAGAGCAAGCCCTGATCAGACTGCTCACCTAGAACCCCTAAGGAGCAGCCTGCTATGGGTCTGCACATATTATTGAAGTATAAAAAGGATTATTATACATATAGTTTCATTTGAACGCTTGAAAAGAATATTTGCAAACTTACTAAGATTTATCAACTTTGTCTTATTGGTAGTATTTAGAAGCTGACCGAATTTAATCATATTTGGACGAACTGTAGAATAATTTTTAATCAGTTTTTTCTTTCTGTTTGAAAATATGGACATTTGAATAGGTAGTGAAATTCATCACCGATGTCGTTTGTTGTGCACAACAAACATTTTCTGTCACTAATATTGGTTCCATCCCATCTGCCAGTCTCTATTGAGAGCTTATGGTTTCCCGTTCTAAGTTTAAACAAATTTACTCTTAGTTGTTTTGGTAAAATCAGCAAGTATTTTTCGATTGAATATTTACTTTTGAAAGAATAATAAGTGAAAACTTTGGATGACTGTCCGGCTTTACTAAACAATTGCTGTATGTATTGATCTGTCAAACGTCTTTTAACGTGAGCACTTAAAGAATGTAAATGAAACTGTTCTTGCATATTCCAAACATCGGGCCTGCCTGTCTCCGTCAAAATGTCTTTTACACACTGCAGCCATTTTGAATTAGTGTTAGAATGATATAAACACTGATATAATAAGTATAATAATTTTAACTGTCTTCCATGCAGCAACCTTTTCCAAAATCCGATAATACGCGATTTGATTATCATTTGTATTGGTATCCGACCAAATTCTCCATACAACATATACATAGGAGTACTCTTTCTAGCAAAGGTTACTTTTCGACGGAAATCGTTTTGGATCTTTTCTATCATGTCGATATTTTCGAATCCCCATATTTCGCAAGCGTATGTTACGATGGGCAGTCCAGTATAATCAAAGAGTTTAAATTGTAAGTCAAGTGGTATGTCTAGATTGTTAATTCTTGTAAAAAGGAGGATCATTGCTTTTCTGGCTTGTTCGACAATATGTTTTCTAGCAGCCAGGAAACTGCCTGATTATGAAAATAAAGTGCCCAAATACTTGTATTTGTTTACAATTTCGATGACAGTGTTTTCAATTGTAAATTCATGTTTCGGTTTCCGTTTGCTGTCAAAAATAAGTATTTTAGTTTTTTGTAAATTTATATTTAATTTCCATTCTTTACAGTAAGATACGAAAGCATCTAGTGTTTGTTGTAGGTTAGCAGGGCTGTCGGCAGGTTCTAATGTGGTCTTCTGTTGTTTTTGCTATAATTGTCATTGTTTGTCGGTTTAAATTAGTCTTTGACATTTTGTTAATTTATATGGTTTCCTCGCGTACATCTGCTGGGAAAGAAGTAACCGCTTGGCTTTTCGCTAACTTATTTTTGTTCAAAGCTTTGTGTGCCGTCTTTAGTGGGCACGTTCGGCCTCATTTCTTGCAACGGGGAAACTAGAACAATACCCAGGTATTCGCTGCAATACCAAGTATTCCTCGGGCTACTTTAAGGTATGAACCGCGACACGACAACACCAACAAAGTAGCATGTGCGCCCAGGAAAGACAATTCAGCCTGGGCAGCTGCTGAATCTGAGCCGAGTCTTCACTGTATGCATGGAGGTGGTTTAGGCCCTTAGGACCCTTTATGCACACAGCGAGGACACTGAACAGACTGGGCGAATGCCCAGCCTGTTCTGAATCTCCGCTGGGCGCACATGCTACTTTGTTGGTTTTGTCGTGCCGCGGCTCATATGTTTATATACATATCTTCGAGTAACCCGAGGAATACCTGGTTATTCCTCGGGTTTAGCTAGGGCTACTGGAAAGTTTGTATATAGTTATATGTACGAGGGGCGTTCGAAAAGTTTTGCAAATGGCCTCATGACTTTGTTAGGAGCATGCTGGGTACAACTGCTATGCATGTACTGAAAGCACTGCATTTTGTCTTTACAATGATACCAAACACTATACAAAGACACTTTTCTTTATTGAGTTACAACGCATTTTAATAGGTCCCAGTCATACCACTGGGCTAATTTTATATGTAAAATCTTTCCAGTGTTAGGCATTCAAGTCAAATATCCTTGTAAATACCAAATTAATCTTTGTCATTTGCTTGTCCATAGTTGCCTATAATACCCATACAAAAGTAAGAAGTGCGGCAACTCGTATCGATTAATTCCTTGCAAAGCAATGCGCAGTTCTTATGACGTCACTAAAATTTACGTTAACTTCATTTTTGAAAAATTGTAGAGGCTTCATTTTTGGCATTAATTTGAATTTGTTGACAGGTTTTCGTTGACCCATGTAAATGCTCTTGCCGACAATATTTTGAATGCTAATACACTTGTTGGCATTACAAAATCATCAATTTTTAGTAGAAATGGAGAAATTGCTACAGCATAAAGTACGGATAATCCATATTCCCGGCCCTGTACGGAAGCCAGATTAAAACTTATTTCCGCGATATTTACAGGGCAACATTGTCTGGGCATTGTCTTTAACTAACAAAGATAAAAAGATATCAAAGACTGCTGATATATAAATAACGGCCTACTAAAGTAAAATTCTGCAGTGTCTTTAGGGTATACCTCTTTCAAAGAAGTTAAAAATGTTTCCTTTTTTAAAAAATGCACCTTGTTTGCAGAATTCTCTTCGCATAATATAGCTTTATGTGTTTTTGCAATCAGAAGTTCTGTCTGTATTGTGGTTACCGAGAAATTACGTCATTTGCAAAACTTTCCGAACGCCCCTCGTATATACATTCATGTATTTTTGAGTAGCCCGAGGAATATCTGGTATTAGTTTAAACATATTAATTTCGCTTTTACAATGACCTACATATATACATACAAGTACAAATGACATATCAGTACCACCTTTGGGATTAGAACGGAAGCTGTATGCTTAAGGAGTTCTTCTCCCTATTATGAAACATTTGTACAAATTATGGCGGATCTCTAAATGTCATAGAATAGAGGTTACAATGTTAAACCAAATTTAAAACAGCATTCAGTTTTTGAAAAAGGAAATAAACAAACAAGGCCTAGTTGCGTATGATTACCTCTTTGCCACAACATATAACAAAGAAAAGAGAAAAAGCAATGCAATTCCAAAACAAAAATAGAACAAAAGGGATGTTAGGGAAACGTTTTGAGCAAGAAAGGTAGCGAGCTATCATTAGAAGATGTGTAAGTGGTGTACACAATATCTGGTATTGATCCGATGATGGATGGATGGTTTGCTTGCGACTTTACGTCATTTGCAATAGTACTTCAGTCATATCAGGACGATGGAAGGATGGTGATGAAATGCTGTGTCCAATGGAGCCCCGTTTACGGTTGAACGGATTTCCGCCTGCAGTGGGAATCATACCCGGGACCGCTATCTCAGTAAGCCAGCACTTAACCCACCGAGCTACCGGGGATTGTATTGCTCGGGTCTACCCAAGTAACTATACCGAACTTCGAACATGCCCATTATTTTCTATACTCATTTGCTGTTTAGAGCATGATGTGAAAATCATTTGTGACACCTTCTCGTTTTCTCTGCGCTATCAACGCAATAATGCAAACAGGCAGTACTGGCGCAAGTCTCGCAAGTAAGCTTCGACTTTTCAAATCAGGTAATTTTGGCAGCTAAACGTCCATTTTTATCAAAACTGGATAATACCCATAATTTGTTTTGCACCAAATACGAGAAATCACAGCGAGATATCGACTTTCTCTCGCGAGAATGCATGTTCGGCATAACTACCCCGGTCAATCCGATCACTTCCTATACTTACCCAAGTTCCCACGCCGCTTTCCACACCCCCGCCCTTACTGCAGGGTAGGGAATGCCGGGTAAGTCATAATTCAAAAATGGACATAAATATAAACTCATCTACATGGTAGATATGTAACGAAAAAAAAAGAGAACAATTGGTTCTGTAGCTCATCCTCAGCATTTAAAGGTAAGTTACTCTAAGGCAAATTAGACAATATGGCCAAATTTCCAACTTGTCTGAGATTTTATGCTTGTAAAAGTTAATATCATCGATTCTGATGAAGTTTTAATAAACAAATAAAGTCATTATGCCCGGGACAAGGTATAAAAAATATGGGCATTCTTAAGGGCAATTAACTCGAAGCTTAATGTGTAATATAGCCAAATTTCGATCTTGTCTGAGAGTATGCCTGTCCAGGTTATAAGCAAGTTTGATAAGGTTCTAATAAAATGACAAAGTTGCTGTGCCCATGCTTGATAACATTTTTCACATTGTAAGTCAATTGGATAAAAATCGGGTTTTAAGGGCAAGTAACTCCGAAACAGTTTATCCGATCTTGCCCAAATTCAAATTCGTCCGAACTTTCATGCCTAATCTGCAAGTTTTATAATGTTATAAAGAAGAAACACCTTTTGGCTGCCATGGCAACCAATAAAATCGACGATTTGATATCATTTATAAGCTTGATAGAGGACTACTCCACGATATGGTGGCTTGTTTGTGCCATTTCGTCTTTTCGCCGCGAAAATACGCCAGGAGGAAAGATGAAAAGACGTCATGCGAAAAGACGAAAAAACGAAAAGACGCCATGCGAAAAGACGAAAAGACGAAATTAACACCATGCGAAAAGCGCCATTTGAAACTCTTATTTTGTCATCTTTTAGCGTGGCGTCTTTTCGCCTGGCGTCTTGTCGAGGCGAAAAAACGAAATGACGAAATGGCACAAACCAGCCACCATACCACGAACATTTCAGTATCTTTTTTCTTTTTTAATCAATATCTGAAGTAACACAGAAACAAATGCAGATTTCCACTTTCACCGTTAAAGTCTATGGAAACATTAGTCGAAACTTCGGAGTATAGCCCATGAACCTTCCTTCAATATATAGTTGGCTGAGGACATTTCTGTAAAACTTGTGTCAAAATAACTGCAATTAAACAAAAATAAATGCCAATATCCACTTTTCACATTATAAGGCAGGAACCTTGAAGTTGCCATTACAATGACACCACATGGGGAACAAAAAAAGAACATAATGCAGGGCTCATGTCATGAACATGAAAGCAAAGTATCAGCTTCAACCCCCTTCTGTCTTCGGAGGAGAAAAAATTCGAATATTTTGTCATAAATTTTCACCTAACGTTGTCAGGGCAACCATTTGGATAAATTTCTTAAGAATCATAGAAGACTTCCCAGGACACATTCTGTAGACAAAAATGCAGTGAGAGAGTAAAAATGGCCAATTTCAACCTTTTCCCAATAAAAAGCAATGGAACCTATGTTGGCATAGCAACCAAACTATTGGAACAATTAACATAAAAACAATAACTTTATAGAGGTTAGTACTAACATCGTTTTTATTAAAATTGAACTTTATCGGTCACATAGTTAATGAAGAGACTATTTTGTAATAATTTTCTATTTCTAATCATTCGGCTGCCATGGCAACCGGGCAAAATGTGTTATTTGCATAAATTTCATGCAGTTGCTAAGGTTCTACTTAAGAAACATTTCTGTAACCGTTTTGTCAAAATATCTGCAGTAACATAGCAATAAATGCAAAATTTCAATTTTCTAATAATAAGTCTAGGGCAACTTTCAGTTCCGATATTTACCAAACTGCTGCAGCTTTTGCCATTAAAAAAACATATTTTTAATAATTTTCATAGAGGCCTGTACTGAGATCATTTCTGTGAAGTCTGATTTTTATCGGCCTCATAATTCTCGCAGAGAAAAAAATGATTTTTTAAGCTATTCGGTTGTCAAGGCAACCAGTCATATCGTGTCATTTGCATTAAATTAATGCAGCTGATAACGGACTACCAATAAAACTTTTCTGTAAAAGAAAAGATATCCGCAGTAACAGAGCAATAAATGTAATGTTTTTATTCCCCCGATACAAGTCAATGGAAACCCAAAGGTCTGCTCCTGGCTACCAATCCAGGGGTCGCAAGATCGATCCCCCGCTTCTCCGGTCTTTCGGATGAGACGTTAAACCGAGGTCCCGTTTCCATATGACCTCGTTGTTGGGGGGACGTTAAACCAGAGTTTACTCACTCACTCACCCAAAGGTCTGCAGCGATTTGGATAAGAGAAAAAAACAGTGTAAGTGGCCCCCCTCCTGCTGTTTTTAGATGCTACGACGGACGCCTGCCTATGCTATAAGTTCACCTGTGAGCTATCGGCTCAGATGAGCTAAAACATGACAAATCTCTAAAAAAAAGATAATCGGCGCAGATTAAATGGAAGTGTGTTTTGTAATATGACTAGGTGAAGAGTTGACAATAACTCTCATGAATATGACTCAAGTGAGCTATGTCGGTAGGCACCCGCATCCGAGATTTTGACACTGGGTTGCGACAATGACCTATCACAAGATTGAGCTGTCCAATTTGGAATTCCAAAATGGACAGCGGTCATTCTTGAGATTTACTTGATTCCAAAACAGTTAACAACATGATGCAATGTTTGTTTGTATGCATTAAACCGAAAGTAAAAATCGAAAGTAGATCTACACTAAAAAAACAACAACAAAAGTTTGAATATCAATAAAATTTCCAATGTAAATTTACATTCAAGAGCAACATTATGAATTAACATCTGTCGGAGTGCTAGTTACATCTGGCGGAGTGCTAGAACAATGGGGGAAAAACGACGAAGATTAAATATCCATTGGCCTTTGAGATTAATTGCTAAATTTTGACATACACGTTTTTGACCGATGAAACCTTGTGAAATGTGGAACAAAAGAGAAATTATACTCGGCTGTGCCGAGAAAAGTCTGAATAACCTGAATAACATAATTATCGTGAACTTGATATCTGGGTCAACTGGTTAACTGCTCTGTTACAGCCTTAAAATACATAAAACCACTTAACTGTCGATAGCTAGTTACTAACATTAGAATTATTCACAAATTCAAATATTCATTCGTACGATTTTATCGTCAGCACTACATGTATCTCAAACAAAGCATTTGCAAGACTTCTCTGCCGCTATTCTTGTTTAGACGAGCGATGAACCACCTGTCTGATAGAAAAAGGCAACTTTTACTTCAGAAGTTGTTTTTGGCACGTTCGGCATAATTACCTGGGTAAACCCGAGCAATACCCATGATATTCCTCGGGCTTCTCGAGGATGTGTGTTTTACCTATCTTCGAGTAGCCCGAGGAATACCTGGTGATTGCTCGGATAAAACATACCTTCGTCGAGTAGCCGGAGGAATATCTGTGTATTTCGCGGATATCCAGGTAATAATGCGGAACAAGCCCTTTGTATTATGAAGATTCGATGTGTCGAAGAAATGCCCCAAAGGTAGACCCTAGTCAGACTGCGCCTAAAGGATCTGGGTCTACACTATTTGCATTGTAATGGCTGTTTCAGTATTAAAGGTTATTATTATAACTGATATAAAGTACACTTCAACAAACTGAATGATAATTTAAATACTAGAAGTGTCTTTAAAGAATTTTAAAGTAAAGTCCGGTATACATCAGTTCTAGGTAATATGCAAAAACCGTCTGTCCGTCCATCCGCATATCGTTTCCCTTCGATAACTGAAGCATTTATGAATGAGTTTCTTTTGAATTTTTCAAATGCCTTTTTACTAGGAATGCCTCGCTGAGAACTGTTAATGGGCAAATTTCGATTATTTCTGACAGAGTTATGGCACTTGCCAATGTACAAAAACATGTTTTTTTGCCACTAGTTCCTTCAGTATTAGGAATATTGTGGTCAAACTTTACAAAAAAGATCGAAGCAACAACAAGTTTGTTGTTGTTGTGTTACCACAAACTATTTTTCCTCAGGGATTATCTGCCCCTATTCTTGCGCTATATGCATGTATAAAATCATGAAAAAATAGAGTACAAAGAGTATAGTCTAAAATTTGCGGAAAGTAGTCAGAATAATAAAAGCCCCCTTGATATTCAAAATTTACCCCATGCAGATTATCTGTCCCTGCCTCCAGGCTATATAGATACATAAAATGAAGAAAAAGTCTATTTAAAATTATGAAAACGATTTTTCTGAAACTTGCAATTTACGATAGCAGTAATGAAAGCCTCTTGAGATGATCAAAATTTGGCTCTACGGGGATAATCTATCCCTGCCCTTTACCCACATGCATGTATAAAAATCAGCGTAAAACATTGGTTTACGTGCTATCACGAGGTCGTTTGCGATGCTTTTGTTTAGTTTGTTTGATCTCAGAATACATTCAACTTATTCAACTTATCAGCTATTCGTAATATAAAAGTCACTTTTTTGTGCGAAAATAAAAGAATTTTTCTTTCATATTTTCTAAACAGTTGGTAAAACTCATACTTGACTTTCAGTTAGTAAATAAGTATAGCTATCAGATGAGATAAATAAATTTTAATTTTCCGGAAATATATATAGCTACCAGATGGATTTTTTTAGCTCGTTTAGCTCGTAAAGTGAAAAAGAAATATTGGTTAGAAAGTACGGAACCCCGGAAGGGACATTTCTATTCCCATAATTATCAGAATAGAAACTGAAACAAGATAATTGTAGAATGGAAATGCAAACAACAAATACCTCATTTAAACGACTTACTATATCGTTTAAACGACAGTCTATATCGTTTAAACGATACAAAACAGAATGGAAATAAAAACAAGGAAACCAGAAAGGAACTTAAATCAAGAAAAAACAGAAAAGAAATTGAAACAACAAAAATGTCATTAAAACGAAATATTATCTACTTCCCTTTTCGATATTTATCAGAATAGAAAATGAAACAAGAAAATTAGAACAGAAAACAAAACAACAAATATCTCTTTTAAACGACCTAGTATATCATTTCAACGACAAATTGGTCGTTTAAACGTTCTAATAAGTATATAAGGCGTATTTCTGTTCTATTCTATTCTATCCAGTACCACTAAGGCTTCGAATTTTTCCTGTCACTGAATTTCCGGTGGGCGTTTTTTTCTTAGGAGGAATGAGTGGCTGTAATTTTTATTGGAGGAAAATAAATTCCTGAACTTCCGCCGCCACTTCCCTGACAACACGTGAATGCGTTCCAAAAAATCCTATGATGGCCATCATGGACGACAGAATTCGGCAAGAAGGCAGTACAGATCGAAGAAAAAATACCACTTTCCTCTTCACTGCAGCTTCTCGGTACCTGTTTATTTGTGACATGCATTATATTTCTATGTCGGCAGCAGGCAGGTGCACACGTGAATTAGCTAGCAACCGTTACAACTTTCTAGATACGACATGGGTTGACGGAGAAACGGAGTCTTTCTGAAAAACAGCTTATGTCTTCCACTAGGCCTATCGGTTTACCCTCAGTTATATAAATAATCTAGTAATCGATTGGTTGCAGCACCAGTGTGACGTTGCATCTTTAATGTGTGACGTCAAAACCAATACTGGTTGCATTCGGGGTTCTGCCAATGTCACCATTGGCATGCCAATACCGCTCTGAGTTTAACTATTGTCACCATTGGCTCTACCATTGAAACCAATATTGCCGACCATTAGCTGCCAATACTGCAAACAACTTAGGGCATGGGAAAAACTACCATGGCGGGGAAATTTGCGCCATTCAATATGACAATTTATTGAACCCATCATAAACACTCAAGTTGACACAGGAGAAATAATGAAAGAAAATGAGTAAACTAAGAATTTCTTAGCACAGAAAAATATTGGACCTGCAATGGTGCCATGGGCGCCATCAGCTCTATCAATGGTACAATTGGGGCCATTGGCTCTACCAATAGACCTGCTACTGGTGATGTTGGCAGTTTTGCCAGAGGTGCCGACGGTTGCCAATGGCACCATTGGCTGCCGATACTGTGCAGGGTTTTACGGTTGCCAATGATACCATTCTGTCTGTCTGTTTGTCTGTCTCTCTCTCTCTTTCTCTCTCTCTCTTTCTCTCTCTCTCTCTCTTTCTCTTTAACACACCTGTCCTCTGTTCTGTCTTTTGCCTAGGCCTACTTTTTTATTCTCATTTCATTATCATTTATCTCGTGATATGACTGTGTTGTAGAGATGTCGACTGAAAATGTTAAACTCAGTCAATCAGTCAATCCATCAATCAATCAATAAATCAATCTCATAACACATAAATAATCCGATGTCAAAATTGCTTTTTTTTTCGAATTTCTTCATATTCTATATCAGGCCGGGAATCCCATCTACCGACGAGAGGTACCCAACCTCGAACCGATGCCGTATGTGCATCTCTGGGACATCGTGACGGCGAACTAATATCGAAACGAAGTCATTTCGACCTCGTGTGTCCACTGGGTAGTGATTGACGTCCCTTGAAATGGTGCCTTTAGCCATGTGAATACATCGAATACTCGAATCAGCCTGCGCATTTCAGCAAATTAGTCAAGAATCTTTACTTTTTGTTTTTAGATTCTCCTGAGTTAATTGATCATATACAAATGTGAAAAAGGAATACTCATATCAGACGACGCAAGGTATATACTCCGAGTATAGGTAAGGGCGACAGGGCACTGTTACAATGAAAGGGAAAGTATTTAATCCCGTCTGCACCCTTTCGGCGTCGTAATTTTATTTTGAGCTGTCCTATTTTTTTAAATTGTTTTGTTATAGTACTTATAAAAAGTTTTCCAGGAGTTCTGTGCTGTAGGACGGAGTTCGATAAAACTACTAAAAGAAGCTATCCATGCAGCTGTGCTACAATTTTCTTGTTTCAGATTTTTTTTATTGGAGTCATAAGGTAGGTTGGTTGCAATATAGGTGGCGCCTAGTTCATATTAAGTCGTTTAAACGAGATATTGATTGTTTTTGTTTCCGTTTAAATTTTCTTGCTTCAGTTTCTGTTCTGAAATATGTCGTTTAAACAATATAATTAAAATCTTAAAAAGTTCCTTCAAGAGAAGAGAATACATACAGAAGTAGGAACATGGGCCAGACTGCGTAGTTTCGGCTAACAAAGCCGCGTCAGTGACCCTGACAGTATCTGGTGACGAAACCAGAAACAAGCATACTGTAATTTCTTAATTTTAATTGGGCAGTCGATTCAAAGACTGATTAGTTTAAAAAGGATCCAAATAATATGAAAGACGATGATTCAGAATAATAGTCTACATCGATCTCAAATTTTAGATTTCTCAGAATCTATCCTCTGATCTCAAAGGATGTAAATACGAGGGTCGTTTGGAAAGTTTTGCAAATGACGTAATTTCTCGGTAACCACCATACAGACAGAACTTCTGATTGCAAAAACACATCATGAAGCTATGATATGCAAAGAGAAGTCTGAAAACACGCTGCATCTTTTTTAAATGGTCGTTTTTTTAACTTCTTTGAATGAGATATACCCTAAAGACACTAAAGAATTTTACTTTAGTGGGTCGTAATTTATATATCAGCAGTCTTTGATATTTTTTATCTTTGTTAGTTAAAGACAATGCCCAGACAATTTTGTTCTGTAAATGTCACAGAAATTATTTTTGATCTAGGTTCCATACAGGCCCGGGAATATGGATTACTAGTACTTATGTAGTAACCATTTTTCCGTTTCTACCAAAACTTAATGATTTTGTAGTGAAAAAATGTATATATTAGCATTCAAAATCTTATCGGCAAGAGCATTTACATGCGTCAACGAAAACTTATCAATAAATTCAAATTAATGCCAAAAAGGAAGCCTCTACAATCTTTCAAAAATGAAGTTAACGTAAATTTTAGTGACGTCATAAGAACTGCGCATTGCTTTGCAAGGAATTAATCGATACGAGTTGCCACCCTTCTAACTTTTGTTGGATATTGTCGGCAACGATGGACAAGAAATGGCAAAGATTAATTTAGTATTTACAAGGATATTTGACTTGAATGCCTAACACTGAAAAGATTTTACTTATAAAATTAGCCCAGTGGTATGACTGGGACCTATTAAAATGCGTTGTAACTCAATAAGGAAAAGTGTCTTTGTATAGTGTTTGGTATCATTGTAAAGCCAAAATGCAGTGCTTTCAGTACATGCATAACAAATGTACCCAGCATGCCCCTAAACAAAGTCATGAGGCCATTTGCAAATCTTTTCGAACACCCATCGTAATATATTATCTGCACTATGTCTTTTAAACGAGAAATTTGTTGTTTCGATTTCCATTCTAATTTTCTTGTGTTAATTTCTATTCTGATAAATATCGGAAAGGAAATGTCCCCTCCTGGGTTCTGTATAAAGCATGGGTGCACTTCGTATTACATGTCTACACCATTATGTAAAATATTGATGCATCAAATCTTCATGCCATGATTTAATATTGTCAGAAAATACTGATTAGTGTGCTGTATTTCTTTGCATGTTTATTCACTCTATTTGATTTGGTTTAATTTATTCTCGTTCGCAAACAAAGTTACGTCGATAAACCAAAAACATAACGACATGAGGAACGGTTGTTTACCTAAACCCTTATCTGGCCTATCAAATATGCGCTTTGCTATTTAGGGTATTGTTTTGTCCCAGAGATTTCTTTTGATATCTTAAGATCTGATCGGCAGTAAGATGTTTGCACTTTCCCCACCTTCGATGGAGGAGGCATATTTTACTTTGAATTACGGTATGGGTATAAAATGAATTTGATATTAAATTTGCAGATACTTATTTACGTGTATAGATTCATTTAGAAAAAAACATGACGATCCTCTACTACTTACATAATTTATAATATTTGCAAAAGATTAGCTTGCTAGTGTGGTTATATCGTATGCCAAAGAAAAAATATAAATGAAAAAATAAAAAAGAAGAAGAATAAACCTGCAAGTTTATTCATGCTGATCTTCAGAAATACACAATGTGTGTTCAGTGTTGACTTCAAAATATATAGCTCCGATTCAAAAGTTTGTACACGATACATTTTATCGCATATTTTCACTTCCTTTCTTCCTATGAAATTCTCATCCAGAACCTTGATACTATCATAATTGTCATCGACGTGATTTACTAATTCTATGTTAAATTACAAAACAAACCAGAAAGCAAAGCGGGCAACTGCAAGTATACAGGTAACCATATTGCTGAAAGACCACAGACAGTAGCGGACATAAGAACACTAATACTGAGAAACTACAACATAAGTACCGCCTTGGAACGGTCAGTAATAGATTGTTGTGGGCTTGAACGAGTTCAAATGGATCCACACCCTCGGACTCACCTTCTGCAGATGTTCAAAAGATTCAGTTAGCTGTTTGGTCCGCTTGAAGGTTTCATAATCCATAAATTCATCGCCACAGAAAAAAACACGAATAATCACTTTGAATCAATTATGAAGACTAGACAAAAACAATATATTGCAACACCTAGAGATCCCTGCACCATTGAAATACTTGTTCAAAATAAACCATCGGTACAAAATATAATGCTTGAAGATCACAGTGCTACTGTTGACCGTTCTTCTTATTTGGCTTACTGAGTATCGCCCCCCCCCCACACGTGACCCAGCTTCCCACTCATATATATTGCGTATTTGCATCACATAAGTCTGCTGCATGAAGGAGATGCTGGGTTGGGTCACGGGGAAAAAGTACTTGTATTTTAGTTATAGTGAAGCGTTCTCTTTTGGCCGCTTTGACCGGAAGTATAACTATGGTTTTGCACGTTTAAATGCAAATCAAGCGTAACAAGAAGAAAATCATTGCTTTGTACTGTTATATGCCTGTATTTAGCATGCATTTATGACAAAAATTTATGGAACGAATGACTGATTTCAATATTTTTATTACCTCAAAAAATAAGGTATGCAAAAACCTTGAATTTAGGGTAGATAGGATCAGACTGGATTATCTCCCCATGTTTTTGGGTCTGAATCACAAATGATCTGATTTCATACGGTTAACATATTTGTGAAAGCTCTGCCAAGAAAAATTTGCCCACTTTATACTTTTGAAAAATCGGACCTGTCTCGCCAGTCTAATGGGGAAAATCCTCGCCTTAATCATAGAAGTCCTTTGTGGCTATCGTGCTATAAGAAAAGTTGTCATTGTATGTTTAGGCAGCTAAGCCTTACGTCTGACTACTTGCGTTTTTGTATAAAATGAATACGTGGATTGCAGGATTGCAGGTGCGAACGCTGACCGGGAATATCTGTTCACATACGAGAAAAGTGGTCCATGAAGTTCTGTGTAGTTCCCTTGAGTACCCAGCTCATAATCAGACACTTTTCATACTTCAAATTTAAATCTTATGTTTTTACAAGTACCAAAATGTCTGCGCTGCTGTAGGTGTGAACGTCAAATTAAAATGTAATCATCGAAAGCGAACAGTAAAGTGAAGTTTCCACACCAACACATATTCTGGACCGATAAGCATGAAAATAAATTCCTTGTTGAAGTTAATTTTTAATTATATTTGATGCTTCAGCATCGCCAACTTTATTTCTACTTTTTTTAACCGATTTTACAGTTCGGCTGCTGTCGCAATGAAGCAACCAAGCCAGGTATGTGGTTGGCACAAAAAAGTACATTACTGACAAAGGGGTTTTGAGAAAATATTTTATAACCAGTTAAATTACAATAGCTAACTACATCCTGTCCTACCACAAAATGTGAAGGAAAACATAATGACGGCTCGTGGTGTCTTGGATGGAATCTGAGATTCATCTGTGTCAATTCCTGAGAATTTTCCAACTTACTTTCACAAAGCAACACAAGATGATAGAAAGATGCCAGCTCTTTCCCAGCAGACTGCCATGAGGAAACTCTACTTAGAATATCTATGTTAAAGACCCATAATAGCAAACCGCCACAGGGGCACTGTCTTGGAATGGAATTTAATACTACTGGTGGGGAGACCTGGGTTCTGTAGTGCTTAAATCAAAGTTTAAATGTTAAATACGAAACATGTATCTCCCCGCCCCTTTTTCTTTCATAACAAAAAGGCAAGAATTACAACAAGCACGAAAAACACATATTGTCCATGCTAGACTTCCGCCGATATCTCATTAATGTGTCTATGCTCTTAAACTTTTCTTTTTATATACCACTCAATGAAGCTATGCCTCCCACAGATGCTTGGGATTTCGACTATGGCCAGAAGAGCCACAATGAAGTCTCAAATTATACAAGATATGAATCTTCGGTGAGCAAAACTGAGCATGCGCCTGGGATACTATTCTTGTTTCTCTCTATAATCAGTACAAACCTGTTAGTATTTGGTGTCCGAAGATTCACCAGTAATTTAATTTCACAATGAAATGCATGGCATTGCATAAACTTGTCTAGTCTTTACAAATTTATTCAAAACAATTCACTACCATGTGGAAAAAAATGCCTTAACCCATAATCCCCCTACATGGCTCCCAGCTTTTAAACCTGTAGAATAAGTATACAGGTACCAAGATAGATTATGTACACAGGTAAGCTTTTCTAATTTTAGAGCTGACTGGAATCGCTATGTTATTATTGTTTCTCTCCATAATCAGTACAAACCTGTTAATGTTTGGTGTCCGAAGATTCACCAGTAATTCATTTTTGCAATGAGATGCATGTCATTGCATGAATATGTCTAGTCTTTACAAATTGATTCAAAACAATTCACTACCACGTGGAAAAAATGCCTTTTCACATAATCCCCCTAAATGGCTCCCAGCTTTTTAGCCTGTAGAATAAGTATCCAGGTACCAAGGTAGATTATGTACACAGGTGAGTTTTTCTCATTTTAGAGCTGACTGGAATCCCTATTATGGTTTCTAGTGTGTAAGAGGTCTCCATGCACGGAGATTGAAACCGGGAACCAGTTATGTAAATTGACTCTGGTGGATTATATGTAAAGGCATTTTTCACATGGTAGTGAATTGTTTTGAATAAATTTGTAAAGACTAGACAAGTTTATGCAATGACATGCATCTTATTGTAAACATATATTATTGGTAAATCTATGGACGGCATATACTGCCATGTTTGTATTGAATATGGAGAGAAACCGGGATAGTTTCCCAGGCTCATGCACAGTTTTGCTCACCGAAGATTAATGTCTTGAATAAATTGAGACTTCATTGTCACATGACTGTGGGTGTACTGGCCAAAGTCCAAATTCCAAGCGTCTGTGATGCCTCCCGCACCCTGCATCCCAATAACATAGAACCCCGTTTAATCAGGCTTCCAATCCCAACACGACTCTCCGACACGAACACAGGGGTACACAGTGATAACTTTGACGCATAATTACAGTATTGTCTTCTTTGTCGCACCTTGCGATATGTGCGAACAGTGTGTAGTCTGATCAGACTGTTTCCTGATTGCATAAACAATCAGTTCTTGGGAATAAAACTATTGAAAAGTTGACCAATCAGCCGTACCCGCAGCCTCACGGTAGTGGCTAGTATGCGCGGAAGATTCCTCTTATGCCATTGATCTATAATTTCCTTAATCGTATTTTTTTTCGGGTTTTTTTTGGCGTCAAGTGGAAATGGACATCAACTGTTGCGCGTTCTCTTATACTCAAATTAGCCTGCACAGCTGTATAAGCCGATCAGCTTTTTTCACTTTTTAGTTTACACAGTAAATATATGCAAAGATACACCCAAGTAAGACTGCGAGATCTGCGTCTTCATGTTCGTATATTCGTATATTTATATAGGTACTGATTTACAAGGTTAACATGCAAGCATGCACGCGCGTGGTAATTCCACTTGACGTATGGAACTAAGTTCCATATCCGCACATTCAGATCTGAGCTTTTCCTGTTCGCCCATCCAATGTATGGGCAGAGAGGCATCTACAATTTGCTATTTGCAGATACTTTTATTCATCTTTCTGCGTGACACGTCTCCCTGATGATAAAAATATAGATAGAAAGACAGAAATTGATGTTCATGGGTCAGAAGTTCGCTTCTCAATTGTATGATACATTTTCCCGTTGTTTACCAGTCCCTGTAGCTCAGTGGGTTACGCCTGTCCTGCTGATCTATCGGTCCCGGGTTAGATTCCCGATCGAGGCGGAAATATTTTCATCCAATCATCAACTTATTTTGAATTTCTACTAAAGAAATATGCACTATAAATGACTAAATTAATGTTCAAAGTACGTAAAGGAAACGGGGGCTACGGATCTTGTTTTTTTTATTTTACAATTATAATTACATAAATTCAAAACTTAAAAATCAAGCTCATGCAGTTACTATGTTAGGCTGCCATATAATTTGAAATGGACAGACTTGAAAACGAGAACAGTTTACCCAGTCTTGGTTTTAATTTTGATTTCTCTGTTTCTGTATTATTAACCTTATGAGCTAGAATTTTCCACGCAAGCCAAAAAAAAAAAAAAATAAGCGTCTGATGTACCAAAGCAGAATCAGGTCGCTTAGTAATTTAATTACTGGCCATCCCGAGGCGGCACTTCTGTTTTGGTTCTTCTTTGTTGTTTTGTTGATATATCTGTCATCGATATATTTTTTGTGATGTTAAGGGTAGCCCGGTGACTACCTACATGAGTTTACAGTTTCCATGGCTGCCACTGATGATGTCTTTGGTGCTGGCTTATTTTGCGATGTCTATTTCCCACATGGTGGCTTGGATGGGATCTGGGGTTAAATTGTTCAGTTCCTGAGAATTGTCCTAGTATGTACTTTTACTAAAGTTTGGTTTCAGCTAACTTCATGGAAGTGCGGTCTTTTCAGCTAACTTCATGGAAGTCATTTCATGGTATCTTTCTTAGAGTGATGTCCATGGATGGCCACCAGTAATTGTCAGAAAGACCGGCAAGATGTCCATGCACAATGGATGTGGGCATTCATTAGCTTATTCAGTCAATTTTCTTCAGTTCGTCTTAGTTTGCGGAACGATTCTTGAAATTTGCATTAATTGCAGCATCAGACAATGGTCAAAGATACATGAGACCTTGATGAAAAATCGGTAGCAGTATAGTTTTACCACTTTTACAAGTAGAGTTTTATCACATTGTAAATTTTTGTCAGGATTAATTAGAGTGTGAAAGTAGGAGTCGCGAAAAGCACGGTATCAGAATTCAAATGCGGAATTTTATATAGTCAGCAATCTTGGACAGCCGACTCATAATGTAATGTTTGGAAACGACTTTGTTCTAGTAATGCGTCAAATTTCTGAAGCGCAGGCGCTGTGCTTTCGGAAAGCGTTCATTAAGAAAAGCTCACGGAGAACGAGGGACCATTGACTTTTTAGCCGACAAACACATTTTCAATTACATGCACCGACAGAATGCAATTTTACCATGCGGAATTAAAAAAAACAGTCAAAATCCGATGGAATGACAAACAACTTATTGCATAACACCAGTGTTTGCATACTACAGGTCAACTGGTACTGAAACTGCTACTTTTGTCTATGAAAGTTGCCCTGTTATGGGGTGTGGGTGCACATCCGTAGCTTTTACAACGGGAAATAACATGTTTGACTTCCAGAATGCTTAGCTGTACAACAAAGCTGTTCTAAAATGGGGCCATTTTCGCAAGCCAAGTGTACTTTGTGCACATTGATTCTTGAGTTCTCTTGGCCGATGGCCTATTAGTAAATCAAATTTCCTCCTGCGCCATTTCATTGGATGCAAGCAACTTCCATCGCATCCAATCAAATAATCTGTAACGAAACAACTTCCGTATAATAAGCGCCGTTGCCGATAGAAAACTATCGTGCTTACCGTAAACAAAAAAAGAGTAGACCGTCAATATTCAACCAATTCATCAGTGTTTCTGAACAATTATTCGAAGTTGTGTGACAACTGTGGTTTGCTACGAATATTCTGATTGGTCTATAAATACCACACGCCAAGGATGACACGTAGCCGCAACCAAAAGGCGGCGCTGCAGGAAATTTGATTTGCAAATAGGCCGTCGGCCAAGGATAAGTAAGGTACTAAGACGACCAATTACCCTTTGCTTACGAAGAAGAAATCGGGTTTACCTTTAATAAAAAAAAAGTAATAAAAAAAAAGTTTCTATAGGAACTGCATTAAAGAGTTACCTCTTTTAAACAACCAGTTTTGGTGCGTCCTCCTCAGTGACCCCTAAATAAACAGACAGAGTATTGTAAATTAATTATTAAAACATAACTTTCACAGAGTATCTTCAAGTCAGAATTAATAAACATACCTACAGTAGTTTCTTTAATCACAGCTCTGGGTTTGATTGTACACTAATTTATGTGTCAGGAACGTTATTGAAATAATTTGAGTACATATTTCTGGTCCGTTTATGATTCTTTTGCAAAAACGGTTATAATAATACTTGACAGATAAATCTGTAAGACTAAAAGTGGTCATTGATAGGGTACGGTCAATTATCATTTTAATAAATTTTATTTTATCAGTGCATTTTACTGAAGACGTTGTTAGATCAATTTCTAAGGTAGTTTATTAAGTCATTCTTTCCTTTTCTCCTTCAATATCGTGACTAACATTTCAAGTTGGTAATCACTGCAATAATTTAGATTTGTCAGACAATGCATTGCTTATAACAACGGCTGTTAGTAAACAGGTGCTGAAGTAGTAACTGAAACATTTTCACCATACACCTTTTTCATTCTATTTCTTTTTTTTTTTTCTTTTTCTTTTTGTTAACATAAAAATGACATGTAGATTTGTTAGTTTGGACATTTCAAGTATGTAACTATTGTCAGAGGCTGTTGTCACACATTAATACCGTAAAGTTGAATTTGGCTCCAAAATGTCCTCTGCTCTTAGTTTACATAATACTTGAATTCACTAAAACGCCAGTGTTTACTCGCCAAGTAATGTCACAAGGCTGTAATATATGTAATGCAATTTTCCTTTCGTCCGACAGGTTTTTGCAACAGTTTAGCTTAGGTCCATTTGCCTCAGAAAAGACTCAAGGAAAATGTTAAAATCAACAAGTTCAATTGTAAGCATTCATGAAATTAAGATTCTGTATAATTTTAGAGAAACAATCTTCAGTCTATTCTATTCTATCTATCCATAACTAATCTAGGTCAATGGGGCACCACAGATGTCTTCGAATCTATACCTATCAACCTTGTCCTGTTTTCACCTGCCCTAGTTGAGCTGGCATGTCCATTCCTGTCCACTCTTTGTAATTGTCTTTCCACTTATTCATCTGTGTGCCTCTCCTACTTTTTCCTTTCACAATGCCCTGTAGAAACGTCTTTTCTAAACCAGAAGACCGTGAGACATGGCAAAACCACCTCAGTTTCCGTTTCTTGACCTAGCTCAGGAGCTCATCATATTCCCCAATGGCTGCTTGGATCTTTCGGCAAACGTCCTCATTTGTTATAAAGTCCTTGTACGAAATGTTCAGTAACCTTCCGAAGCATCTCTTCTCAAAAGACGTACGTTCTTTTCTCTACCTTTGCTGTAGAGGTCTACGAATCGCAGGCATACAGAAATAGGGAAATGACAAGAGAGTGCATAAGTTTTCCCTTTGGTCCAATAGGTATGTCGTTATCTCTCCAAACTGGCCTCAGCTTTGTAAGAGCTAAAGTGGCTTGTGCAGTCCTTGAGAGAACCTCCTTTTTAGAGCAATAATCAGAGCAAGAATGACAAAAAATACAAATTTATATCAAAACAACAACTAAAAACGGACATAAGTCAGAAAAAACTGAAGTTTCCGACACGTAACACATCAACAGACCAGTATACGTTCACACACTTAATTTGAAAAATATCAGAGAAACAGAATACTATTAGGAGAAAAAGCAGGAACAAACTCTGTTTTCAAAAAACACAAAGAGGCATAACAAAGCTGGAAAACTCTTCTGGCAAACGATGATAAATATTTGTAATCAGTAGTCTTCTCCTGTCTGTGCATCAAATAAAAATATAATCGAAGCAACATGACAAAAAATCCTATTTAAACAGAGCATAAAATATCAGAAAGGGGAGTAACTCAGGCAAAAAGGGTTGGTAGTGAAACTGTAACCTTAATGCATATCTTCATATCCATATATGTTCACATACATAATTCAAAAAAATCTGTCAAACAGTTTTGGAGGAGTAGCGATAATAAAAACTTTTATTACAAGACTTACTCTTGCGGCATTAAAAACACAGTCAAAATCCAATGGAATGACAAACAACTAATTGCATGACACTAGTGTTTGTCAACTGATACTGATACTGCTACCTTTGTCTATGAAAGGGGAATAACTCAGCAGGCAAACACTTTCGGGAAAAAATGGAAAACAACGTGTCAAACATTTTTCTATGAACCAAATTCGAATAAAATCAAAGCAAAAACGACTACCCACACCCCCCCCCCTTAATTAGGGCCAAAAATATCGAAAAGGGCCATAACTCAGGAAAAAGTGGTCAGAGCTCAAAATGGAAAGTTAACCGTAATGCACATCTTCATACCAATATGTGTTCACATACTTCATTTCAGGGAAATCGGTCAAACGATCTAGGAGGAGTTTCGATAACAAACTTAAAAAAAAATAGAAAGAGGCATTAAAACCCATCCATGAAAAACAGAAAAATGCGTATCAACCCTTTTCATAATGACAAAATTTGAAACAAATCGGAACAAGTTTAATGTTGCGGACGGGCGAACGGACGGATGGAAGGAAGGACAACGTGAAAACTTTCTACCCCCCCTCCAACACAGTTTGCGGGGGGTATAAAAACAACGTTTGACATATAATTGCTTTTGCATTTAAAGATTTTTTATGTACAATTTTCAGACATTTTGAAAATAATGTAAAACTTCATCTGAGGTCCACATAATGCACTCTTGAACTTCCTGTTCTTAAACTTCCTGTTTAAAGGTACAAACATTCATCGGCATTTACGCAGACGGTATTCCTGGAATGTTTAAAAAAATGACATGCGTGCAGAAACGTTGGACCAATATTGAAAGCATCGAGAAATCTAGCAAATATTTGTGAAACTTCAATTTCGCTTCTGTCTCAGAAAAACTCGGAGTTACGTCGCTTTATATACAAATGCAATCCTCGTTACTTGGACCGTTGTCAGTATCCCGCCATTGTTGATGGTCTAACCAGCCTGGTTTCCTTGACAAAGGAGCGTTACTTGCATGAATCCCTACGTGGACCGAAATCAGAAAGTTGCGTTTTTACTGCCTTCAAGTGTATTTGTAATGCGCTTTGAATAATTAACGTAGAATGTATCCGCCAATAATTGAAAAGGAAGTATAACAACTATTATCGAAGAAGTAAGCAGATTCTGAAAAAGTATAGTTAAAAAGTATCCGTTTGAAACAAAAATGGCGAAAAGCATGGGTCTGACTCATACTCCATAAGGCCGCATGATTTATACATGTAGAGCCTATGATAGATGTGAGTCCGAGACAAGGAAACCGCAAACTATCTTTCGGATTATTTAGTAGTACGTAATGCTTGCCGAGTATGATACTTAAATGATTATAAAAAAAGGAGACAGAGGTTTACTGGTGACGTCTAAACGCCATCACCTTTTTTTACCTGGCCAATTATACTTAGCAAAAGAGAACTGACAACCAATGCTATACCTTTTAAATAGGCCATTACTACATGTATCTACATGTACTTACAAGTAATTCCTGTAAATATTATGTCCTGTCAAATTCATTTTGTACATGCATCTACATAATCAGAAATCAACAGTCATTTCATGCACAACACTGGCTGGCATTTTCATATTCTCCATGCGGGGTACATAATAAATAATATACTAAGCAATGGCTGACATATTGAGGCAGTTTTAAAAGCCAATGCTGAGACAGCAGGCCGATCCAGAAAATCTCAGATAGCTCTACAATATAGATATAATGGGTGTGAACTGCAGATAGAGAACAAAATCCGTCATTCGGGATCAATGTTTGGCATCACTCGGTAAGCCTCGTAATGCCGAACAGTGAGTAACGCTTGTCTCGGATGTTTTCTATCTCCACCTCATACCCGTGATAAACAGTGTTTTTTTTTCTTGCATACCTTTTGATTAACAACTTTGATTTTAAAGTAAGTACTTGTTCAAAATGCATAATTTTAGCATTGAACACGTGTCCATTTAATTTCGATCGAAACCACTGCTTTCAACGACCGCCGTCAGATTCTTTAGGTAAACCTCCGGCGTGCAAAATCTGATGTCATTTTGCCGTTTTATCGCCATCGCCGTCTGGGGAAACCAACGTCACTTGATCACACAGATACGTGACCTCCCTAATGCAACCAATGCATTGACTAACGTGATTTTTTCCGTTCCTTGGTGAAGTAACATGGGTGAGATAAGAATTGTCGGTACAGGTGAAATTCGCGGATATCTTTATCTGGTGTGCAAGAATAGGGACGGTTCTGTTCAATTGGTGGGAAAAAGGCGCTATTGTAATTTATCACAAATGGCAAATTCCTTCCCATCATGCTGCTGAAATACCAACAAGAAACTCTTTTCTTGACGAGCGTCTTGCAAGCAGCACTTTCGAGTGCAGTAAAAAGAGTACAAAAAATATCTGATATAAACAACACCTATTGAAAAATTGACCATTTAATCCGTACATAAGCGGCGTAAGTTATAAAAAAATAATATCTTTTGAGGACGCTTAATACAGTTCATATTTGGTAAATCATATCAATGTCAAAATAAGTATTCAGTTACCAATATTTTATAATATTCAATAAAAAGGTAAAATAGAAACCGGCTATGCTTGCAGTTTTTTTACATAATCACTCAAGTGTGGTTTGGTTTCTGCGGAGAACATAACACTCATATTATATCAAATCTGCCAGGCACCGGGTTTTAAATAGAGTTATTGATTTAATAATTCTAGCTATTTGGTTCTTTATGGGTATAGCTGATGTTACACATTGTATTATTAGTTACAGGCAACTACAGGGTAACTCACGAGGCTATACTAGCCGACGTTACGTTGTTGTTTTTGCTGTGTTAGTGCTTTACATCCACGGTAACGGCTATGGTCATGTCGGGGCGGTCAGTTAACCTAACCACACTTTTCCGTGGAAGGATTAGACCATGTAAGCAGTTAACCAGTAATAAAAGCATAATATACTCGCACCAGTTACTGACAACTGTCCTTTTCGAATCAGCGGAAGAGGAAACGAAATTAAGTGGTCTGACCGGGAATCGAATCCGGGACCTCTGGCTCTTGCGTCAGACGCGCTACCGACTGCGCATTGAGGCCAAGCTCGAAATTACGTAGTCTAATTCACAATTTTTTCTTATAAATGTTTTTACTGCTCTCCAAATTTATGTTGTCTGCAACTTCTTATCATTTTGACAACTTTTACTCATTTAGTTTTACCTATTGCAAAAGGTGAGTAAAAGAAAGTAAGATCATAAATCTACTCATTAGCCCTGTAAATCAATGAAAAATATGTTAATCTTTGTGTAAACAGGAGCCTTTAGCCATCAAATAATTTAGGTTGGACCGAATGGAATTCTACACCGTTACTAAATTATCTAAATTACTGTTGTTTTGGCTTAGGTTTGTCATTTTTATGAGTATTCAAGGCATCTGGGCTCAATTATTGTATTCGTGAAAATTATAAACATTAATTCCCAAACTAAATTTCTAAAAGTTGCAGACTATATACTAATGTTCAGGAACTCATTTATGATTTTTATTTGCATATTTCATTATAAGCCATATGCAAACTCAATAAAACGTGTCTGCTAGTTTCGTTTCTTGGTTTGTTGTATTCTTTGCTTCAAGAGGGTCTACCTGTTCAGGATTTATATGCCCGGGACAAAACCGTCAAATAATGACGGATATGGTGCAGTTTGGTTGTCAACTTAAAAAATGAAAACAAAACACCATCAGATGCAGTTGGAACAGTCTAAATCAGAGTTCAATGCCAAAAATAAAGTATCCACATACTTTATTTAGTTAGTTTGTTTAACATTGCATCACAATCAGATTATAACCATCAATAATATGGAATTAAATGACTTGAGAATAATTATTTGTTCGAGAAACTCTAAACCTTCTGTAGAAAGGATCTCAGTTTTTAACGTGCTTTAACAATTAGCAGAGCATGACAAACACTGTTTGCAATGCTCCGATACTGATAATATCACAGATCTGTTACCATAGCAACTATGGAATCGCCAACTGTTGAGCTTAGTACCTTGATAGAGTTTTTTTGTCGATGATTTCACTTTCACATCAATATGAACTATTAGTTGCTATAGTAACAGATTAATGACGTCATTGGTATTGGAATATGGCAAACAGTGTTTGCCGTGCTCCTCAAAATGTTCAGTGAAATTACAGACTGAAATTTTTTCAACAGAAACGTTAGATTCTCTCAAAGAAGTAATTGATCTCAGGTTAAATGATTAACTGTTTAATCTGGACGAATGTCGACATTATATTATACATCCATTTTGTTTAGAACTATGGCGGACAAAACAGTAAAACAGATGATTGATGCACACTTGCAATTGCCTTTACTCAAAAATAGAGTGTGACGAGAACACTTTTAATTTAAGCATTTTAGCCAACATATTAATCTGTTTGTCTTGCTGTCCATTAATTACAGGAATATGAATTGGGTGGTATATGCAACTCAAAATGCAATGGTTGTATTCGTATTTGTAATAAATGTATCAGTTAAATGTTATGGGTCTGTTATCTAAGGATCTGGTGATTTTAAATGTGAAAAGGATGTTTACTACCTAGTTATAACTCGCATTATATAGCAGTTTGTTCGTTGCACAAAACTAAGTTTATTTATTGCAGAGTCTTTGTCAGTGTCATATTTTGAAGAGCAGTTCGTTCGTATCAGTAGTAAAATGTCGGTGGCCATTCGATTCGTCACTATCATATTCGTATGCTTTCTAGGGAATGTTTGTAAGTAATTATTATTTCTTTAAAGCCGTTTATTTGTTAGCATGTCCAAAGCAGAATTGAAGATACATAGGAATACCACATGTGTAATGCAAGAAAAAGAGCACATTTTAACTTATACTCACACTTACAGTGAAGGGTTTTAATGGAAGAGCCGCATAAGAAGCAGTGATTTCTTTTCGCTATATAAGTTGTGCCAATACATGCACCCTTCCAAATTCATTCAGCAATTTGATATCTCTCTCTCTCTCTCTCTCTCTCTCTCTCCAAATGCGAGTTGCAATTTCCAGTTGCATGAAGGATTGTTTTTGAAAACAAGGCAAAATGACTGCATGTTTCATTGCTGTTAAGATATGAAGAGAAAATGATGACATTTGGCAAGGAGATAAACCTTTATGTTTATTTCATGCTTCCTACTTATTATAGCTTTATAGATTACATGAAGGGTTTTAAAATATTCACATTGTAAGAAGAAAAATCCCTATTTTCCTAAGTTAGTAGACTTAGTAGACATTATCATCATTACAAAAGAAGTGAAAAACATACTGAGACTGACAGCACCAATTCAAGCTGCTTTTGTGACCATTCGACAATCCTGAACAAACGTCTATAATTAAATAAAAACAATTAATCCTAATTACAATAATAAATATCTTAATACTCCTACTACCAGATTCTAACTTCATTGTTCCTAAGATTCTCACGTTTCGCAGAAACAAGTATAAATGACCGATAAACTTAGTAAAACTTTTATGCAAGTCTAGAAATATGCTAGTACAATAACTGATTTTAACACACACACACACACACACACACACACACACACACACACACACACACACACACACACACACGAGAATTATTACTTTGCGCATGACAATTGAAAGATTGTATAATTCTGGAATTGGCTTAAATTGTCGTTCATTTTTGATAGAGCGCGTTTGAGTAGTTGCATCAATAGACAAAGCTGTCGCACTGCTGCATGAATTGAGCAAAATGGTCAGTACCGAAGGCGACAATAGGTTGTTCTCAGCCCGTTCGAAAATACTAGATTCTGCGGTCTCGAAAACTGTTTGAGGTAAACTTATAAAATTTGATATGCGGATATAGAGCAATGAGTAGATACTGAACATATTTTTTATCTGTCAGCTAGAAACTTTCATGGCTTTAGCAATAATAGAGAACGCTGGCCTAAAAAGATTAAGTTGTTGAAATACAGATATCTGTAAGTGAAATACAGAATGAAGGTATCTCTATTTCTATGGATAACTTTTCACGCCACTCTTTAAAACTAGAAAATGTGCTTATGAAACACTATGCCCAAACCGTATGCTTGCCTCTAACGAAGGTTCATCCCATAATTTATAAGTCAGAAAGGGGTATATGACTCAACAATGACCGTTAAGTACGTTCCCGGTTCCCGGCTCTCAACATAGTATTTATTTAGAATTGGCTATAAAGCTAATCAAGTCATCTACACCTTGGTTTGTAACTGTAAACCAAATATAAAGATCATAGCTTCTTATCTAAAATGCCTATGTCCAAAAAAGGGGAATAACTCAACCAAATATTTACTAAATATATTCAAAAGTTAATCAGTTTAGCTAAACCTTAGTTCAAACCTGCGCGCCAAACAGAAGGAGTCTAGCTTCAGCGGTTTATCAGATATTTTGGTCACAAGATTTTTCCTATATAAAATTGCCTATGTCAAACAAAGGGAAATAACGCAACCACAAACTTACGAAATATGCTCAAAAGTTAATCAAATCATTTACACCTCAGATCAGACATGTATGCTAAATATTAGTGTGTTAGCTTTAGCAGTTCTTCAGATATTTTGGCCACAAAGTTATTCCTATATAAAATGCCTATGTCCAAAAAAGAGGAATAACTCAACCACAAATTGACAAAATATGATCAAAAGGTAATCAGATCATTGACACCTTAGTGCAAACCTGTATGTCAAATATCAGGATCCTAGCTTTAGCAGTTCTTCAGATATTTTGGTCACAAGGTTTTTCATATATAAAATGCCTATGTCAGAAAAAGGAGAATAACTCAACCAACCATTTATGAAATAAACTCAAAAGTTAATCACGTCATCTGCACCTCAGTTTGTAACTGCGTGCTAAATAACAGGATCCTAGCTTAAGCGGTTCTTCAGATATTTTTGTCACCATGTTTTCCCTATATAAAACGGCAAAGTCGAAAAATTGGCATAGATCCTAAACGACAAGACTGGTGGAGTAGAAATTTACGGGGCCGCTTATTTTTCATGTACATGCAACATATAAAATTTCAAGATCCTAACATAAGTGGTTCTTGAGTTTCCCGGTTGCCAAAAAGCGTTACGGACAGACGGGCGGTCAGACAGACGGACGGACAGGCTCAAAGCAATATGCCCCCACAACTTCTCCGAAGTTGGGGGCATAAAAATGATAATCGATATTCGGGAATCGTAAAATACACCAAGAGATATGGGACAAACATTTTTCTCTGTATTTTCTTTATAGTCACATTCATTTTTCCACGTTCATTTAGATGGATGGATGGATGACTTGCGATTTTACGTCCTTTTCAACAGTATTTCAGTCATATCAGGACGATGGGCTTGTGATAATGAAAGGCTGTGTGCAATGAAACCCCGTTTACGATGGAAAGAACTCCGCCTCCAGCGGGGCTCGAACCCGCGACCGCTAGATCAGTAGGCCAGCGCTTAACCCACTGAGCTACCGGGGCTCCACGTTCATTTAGAAGATAGCATATTATTTCGAACAGATTGGTATATTTTTTTTGAAAATATCGCAAAAGAAATATCGCGGTCATTTTTCAGTTTAAGCTGACTACACTCAAAATGCATAGAATATATAGCAATTCATAACTTTTGAAATGCGTTGATCGATGTTTTCTCCTAAATATTTCTCTTTTCTTCATAAAATGATCATTTTCACTCTGGAAAATACAATTATTCAGAATTTTGGTGAAATATTTCTATTCAAATAGGAAGGAAAAAGGTGCAGTCATATAAATTACATTTTCGATGAACACTTTTCTTTTCTATGTTAGCCGCAAATGGACATCAAGCCAGAATTCCCACGTCACTCTAAGTGGCGTAGATAGCTGCGGACGAGTGTTTTATGTGGATGACTATAAATCCTGAAATATCTGTTTATAATTAGAAATGTGTGTCTTTCAAATACATTATATACGTATTCACTTTAAATACAGATCTATGTTTTAAGAGATAGAGCAATATCTTCTGTATATTATTTGGACAAAACCCCAAACGAATTGCCGTATTTCTATGTCGTTTGCATGGTTGGTGTGGATGCTCTATTTCTATCAAATAACCACAGCTACTTCCCATGGACCTTTGGTCTCTTCAATTTTTTATCTGATAACATTTCAAACACTGTAGACCAAGACAAAATATGGCATCTTCTCAAATTCTGCACTCGTGGAAAAGTTACAAGAGATACTGTAGATGCTGATGGTTTCTGTAAATTCCTTGGTCAAAAACCGCGTCTGTGAATAGACTGTTTTGAATTAGATCTCTATTCACGTAATATGCCAGCAGGCACATGGCGTCGTAACGACGTCGTACTGATGTCGACGCTACTTAATGACGCCGCATCGATGTAAGTACGACGTCATTTCGACATCATATGCCCGCTAGGATAATTTCAGGCACATAATTCTAGAGCTAGTTATACAATTTTGATAATGTTTCCAGCTTTACTTTGTAGTAGGGACTATGGAACCAAGTCGGCCAGCTCTTAACTCACGATGTTTTAGTGTTAAGGAAAACTTCTGCTCTGTTGTCTTCGATGTTAGCTCAATCTGCTTACTGCAGGTCAGACGGACAGACGGTTGAACTGGCAGCCGATATACTGAAATAGGAACATGAACAGACAGCGGACTGACACACGGACGGACATGCACCAAACAAAGCAGATATAGTGAAACTGACTGTTGAATAACCGAGGTGCATGTCAAAGGATGATACGGGACAGAAATACAATAAGGAATAGTCCCTAATTTTAGCCTGTACAGACAAGGTTACCTACTGACAGTTTGCAAGAAAACTCAGTTAAGCTTTTAAGACATTAAAAGTGTTTCTTATATCATGAACCCTCCCGAGACTGGACGTGCTTTCAGGATTGTAAACACACTCATCTGCTGGAGCAGCGTTTGTCTAGCCGTCGCCCAATTTGTCAAGTATTAATATTTAATGTGGCATTATTTCATAAACAAACAGTGCTTACTGCAATGTATAGCAATGTTCATACCATGACGTTCGACACTAAACTATACTATAAATAAAGCAATTTTATTGTATGTATCAGATCCACCATATTAGGATTTCATTGTCACTTTACTGCATACAAATACAAAGGTCGATCATTCGAGATGGTCTGGCTGGTAAAAGATTTAAGATTATTCAATTGTAGCGTTCGAACTACCGTGACGTCAGTTTTTATTACCATTGTATCTGAAGGGCATTTTTTGAGCATGTACAAATGCCAAAACCATAATGAGGCGACTGGTTTCCTGTTAAAATATAGGAAAAACGCTCTAAAACATTTGAATATGCTACCAGTATGACATTTACATAGTTCGAAAATGTGACGTTTTCCCTTGTTTTTACGTTATCGTCTTAAAAAAAATGTTTCTAATAGGTATTTCAGGAATCCCTTTCGAGTGTATGATTGTTTGGTATCTACCAATATGATAACGCAAACAATTTAGAAAGAAAATTCTTCCCGGTTACTGAGCATAAGTCAAAAGTCTCAGACTAACGTCATCATTTTCTTACAGTTACGTTATACTTCAAAGAAGAAACTTTACAGTTAAATTAATCATGATGTGACTTTTAATTTTAGCCTATTGTTTTTTCTTGGGTTTTGATCCTACATTGAACTGAAGCACCCGTGAATCTTTGCACATTGGACCGAATTATAACGTTTTAACGTCAATTGCGCATGCTAAGATTTGCCCGTTGTTAAGCTTAACCATATCTTTTACACATTCAATAGCTTTGACAAGAAAACTGAGCACGAAAATGATGAGAAAGACCGTACAAAAAATCACATGCTTGCCATGTTTATGTTGCTTTTCAATCGGTGCGAATTTCGGTTAATGATCACTTCTGTGCTTATCGCTTTTCCCCAATATCGTTTTTAAAGATGGCTTCTGTAATCTCATGGTATCTTAAGCCCCAAATACGATTCCCTTCAATGCAATTTAATTTCGCTAAATGTTGCACTTCAGTAATGAGAAAAAATGCAAAATATAAGAATTTGCTAAATATATTTTGCATACTATAAGAAACAGATTAGACGATAAACGATTTGCATATTAATAATTCCTTAGAGTGGACATATTTCAAGAATTATCGCGAAATGCTCATCTACTAGCATTCTATACATCCAAACAAGGGAAGCTACGCTTATAACAGTAGAAATGCATCATCGTCTTATACTCTCAACTGGAACGAAAACGTACACAGACTTGTCAATATAGCCAATTTCCTGTGACAGACCAAACAGTTTATTACTGGCCTATTGTGGCTCTCTTCGGCGTTTACGGGTACCGTACCATTAAGTTTCGTTCAAGACAAAACAATTTTTGAAGATTATAAAAAGTCGACTGGTTGACTGTTTCCGTCCCAATAATTGGAAAAACCGCAAGGCTAGACAGGCTATAATTAAAACAAAATTGAGTTAGGACTGTAACAATAAATTCAAGGAAATGTAAGTTTAACATAACTTCAAACAAATGATTGATATGGCAATATCTTGGACAAGTTTGCATTTCAGTATTGTAGGTCCAACGTCAAGTTCACAGCTGCTATTTTTAGAAAATAAAGCGACTTCATGGATCGATTGCTTTTGGAAAGGTTTACATTGCAAAATGTTATGGTCAAAGCTGAGGCTATTCTTACATTACACAGAAAAAAAATGAAATTGCTCTAGCAACCTCATTTGTGGACCATGTCCAGTGCGCAGGGATTGTATCGCTTGCGGTGCCTTGTTTTTATTTAGGCGTTATCAGTATTAGCCCTATCCAAGTTTTTTTTTATGACTATTAAGTCCATGATGTGTGTTTTGTTAAGGCGCTTATCCGTTTCGAACTATATTTTTTCACAACATGATGCGCAGACCCTGCCAAGAAATTCTACCCCGATGGCGTTGGCAGTATACAAAGATAGATTACACTAAGAAATCCAATACACTAGCTGTTACTGGGAGGTGGCTGTTGTAAGAGGTATAATCCGTCGCTCCCAAGTGCAATCGGGGTTTGCTTATTTTCCCGAAAACGATAAAGTTTCTATGAAGCGTTTTAATGGCCTTATAATTCTTAAATGTATATAAAATTAACAGAATACGGAGAAAAAAACCCACAAACATATTCCTTAAACTGAAGTAAAATAAGACTGAAGTAAAGTTTTTCCCATCAACAGTAATGCAGAAACTGAAAAAGTTTCACTGAAAGGAGGTGCCGAATGCTTGTTAGAACAGCCAAAATATTGTTGGTAGGCCACTCGTTCTTTGCAACAGTTGTGGGCGTGTATGAATGAAATAGTATAAATGTATTCACCTGTCCGCACGCGCAAAGCAAGGTGTCACTGGTCACTGTATTTCTCAAATTGAATAATATATTGGTGAAAAAATGTAGAAAAATGGATTCGGATTAAAGTTTCAATTAAAATGCAAATTTATATCTAAGGATAGCATAAATAGGTGATATTTAAAATACGTAAGACTAAACGGGTATTCCAGCAGCCAAGTTTTAATCTGTTGTAATTTCGCGGCGAAAATAACATATTTTAGGTCACGTTTCTAAAGAAAATTTTTATCAAGCAAAGCCTTATATTTCTAAAAAATTATAAGTTTGTTATATTTAGAATAACAAAATAAGAATGTGAAATTCGTAAATGTTCTACCAATGACCACGTTTGGAAAAAAATATATGAGCCGTTCTCTGTGCAAACCGGGCTTAATGACATTACGTAATAATTACGTTGTGAACGGGTGAAAAACATCAAAATTAAGGATTTTTCGGACCTCTTTTTATTTCCATGAAAATACCTTAGGTGTTGAGATATAACAGAAAGCCCATGAATTCAGACAAAATCCAATAATAAATATGACATATGTTGCCATGACAACGCTTATTCCACAGAAACCCAAAAGTCTTGAAAACAGATGGTATACAATCATAAAGACGTATCATTTGAGACAGAATGTTAAGTCATGCAAATTGTCATGTGTGTACTATGATATACACATTGAAAATGAGCAAACACACTTTTTGCCCGAATTATTTTGTGTAACAAGCACAGAAAGCGCGTTCAAACAAACGTAGTGACGTTGACGTCAAAACATACGTGCATGACGTTAATAACGTCACATAAAGAAACTGCACTACCTGTTAGCATCTAAAGTCTATATCTCAGTAATAAATAATGGTAACCATCTCAAATTTTCAGGAAATGTTTAGAAAAGTTAATACTTTTCAGTGGAGCAGTTAATTATTTTTTTGTTATTATGTCATTAAGCCCGGTTTTCACAGAGACTGGCTCATATATATTGAAAATGCCGTTTGGATTTGGAGGCAAACGGATTATAACTATTCATGTAATTCCTGTTGATTGACATTTGCGACTAGACTTTTCGTAAGGTATTCAGTCATTTGTCACTGGCTTGAAAACAGTTACTATATGCTGTAATGAGCATAAGCTATAAACATCGCAAAAATAATTAGTCATTTAAAACCGGATAATCAAACGTTTGAATTGTCTTTCGATTAGCATAAAATAAATAAGTGAAGTCATCTTTATTTGTTTTTGGTAGTCACTTCCACATCAAGTTTTAAGTAAGCAAATAATTAAACTTATTTTGGAATGAATCGTGGGAGACGTTTTCTATTAGAATAATGTGAGTGACTGAGTGAACTCGGGTTTAACGTCCCACCAACAACGAGGTCATATGGAGACAGGACCTCGGTTTAAAGTCTCATCCGAAAGACCAGAGAAGCGGGGGATCGAACTTGCGACCCCTGGGTTGGTAGTCCGGAGTGTTATCCACTACGCTACAGCCGCTCCTATATTAGAATAATAACGCTAATACAATATCTATGGATAATTTGATGTCAAAATTTCGTTTCAGGTATCATAGATTTATATCTAAAATCTGCACGTTTCATGTTTCATCTTTTCAATATCGTATAATTACTGCAACCTTAGAGATTTATCTTGTTTTATACTGCTAGTAAGTCACAACTTGTTAATACACATTTTTCAAGGAATATGGTATACAGGTATACGTAACGCAACCGATACATTTGCCAATGCAATAAACATAAAAAATGGTATCTTTTGAAAACAATCTTAGTGCATTCACTTGAACCAAAACAATGTATAGAGACAGCATTAGAAAGAAAATGAGCATTTAAGCGTATAAAGTGTCTACTTTCAATATTAAAACCCCATTCGATAAAACAACCGGGTAGTGAACAATCTATCAAAGAGAAATGGGATTATGAATGCCATTCCATTCAAACAATTCTACAAAAATACGAAAAGTACCAAGATTTTCATTCGCCACAATCGTTGTCACGTTTCGTGTTTGGTGCTGTTTTTGCTGCTTGGGCACTAGCAGTGGTGTTGAAACATTACAATACTGCACGTGAATAGACCCAACTGAACTGATTTTGTTATTTTCTTTCGACTTAATTTTATTGTTGATCAGTATTGACCTGGCACTCATTTATTTCCGTCATTACTCTCGGATGTTTTCGTTAGTTTTCGCGAAGATTTACAGAAAAATACTGCTACTTTAATATAATACAGTCAACCATTCCTCTTTGACGCCGTAGTGCAGTGGGGAAGGTTTACGACTGCAGAAACAGCTATCGTAAGATCGAAGCCTCTTGGTTTCGATTTTAGTAATTTTTTTTTTTTTTTTTTTTCTTTTTTTTTAATGTTATATACTGAGCAAAAGTGAAAACGCTACATTATAGAAAACAGTTTGTAACTAACACCATGATACTTTTTTGCCTGAATATAAGCATTTTAGTAGTGTAATGCATTCAGCAAGAGAATGATTATGAATGTGAGTCTGATACTCTTAATGACAGAGTTATCTTACTTTATTCAGTTTTAGCATATTTTGTAATACATCAAATATGCGGATGCGCAGCTGCCCATTTCTGTGCTGATCTAAAGCGTTACATCCAGAATGTTAGAAAAAGCAAATAATAACTGACAATTGTTATTTAGAAAATCTAGGAAATTGAAGCTTTATTTTTCCAGATTATAAATTATCTCCCTTTGCATTAAAACTGTAGCGAATTTCAATTTTCGATTGGTCTTTGCATTATCGAGTTTCTAAGAAACTTTTTTCTCGTTCTTGTAGTGCAATAAATCATGCACTATACCTTTCATTAATTTCAAGCAAAATTATGAAAATATGTGAATAAAAGGCAAATTAGTTTCTTATGGGAATTCCATTGTTCTCGGTTTCTTATTGTGTTTTCGAAGAAATAACGATATTTCAACACTAATTTTCAAAGACATGAAAGCACAGATTGATGTGTGCCTTCTCTTGCGATATGTTTGGTATACTGGTTATTTACCTAAGGCAAAATTGGGACAACTGTTTCATGAACTCCTTCTTTAAATCAGGTTTAAAATGCATGTTCGACTGCTTTGTATTTGCACAGCAGAAAATGGGACCCCTGTTCACTTTGAAATGTGTTCGTTTCATCTGAAACAGCTTTTGCAGCTATCCACTGGTACCATGGCCTTACACATGCATTTAACTTTAAAATGCGCTCTTGTTCTTGAATTGTTTTAGGTTCCACAATACAGAAAATTTGAAAACATATCACTTGTAGCGTTTTCACTTTGGTTCAGTATATATGAAAATGCATATTTTTACTTAATAATTTTAAACGATTTTCTGTCGTTTGGGTTTTCTCCCATATATTTACGTGGGAACGTACGTGTCCCGGTTTCTCTTGAATCCTACGTACTCTAAAATTGTCCTTCTGCTGACAACAGCTGCATTTATTGTTTGTTGAATATATGATCCTCCTTCAGATGCTTGGTTTTCCTGAAAATGCTTTGATGTGGAAGCAATGAGTTTTTTTTTTTCAATCTGATATGTTTTTGGTCGCCATTGTTTTAGGATTTAAATGTTCATGTGATAGAAGAAAGAAAGTGCATCTCATTCAACAGTTGAAGGGGGATGTCGGGTCGGGCGATGGTGCTGGCCAACTTTCAGTTACCGGCCGCCATATTAGTTTGGCTGATGGTGCGACAAAGGGCTAGTGTGCTTGCAGTAGGTGCGGGTGGGGCTTTTTGGATATTTCTTTTTCTCTCGCCTATCATCTCTTCTTTCTCCCTGTCTTTGAAAGATGGCCCAGTATAGAATGAAGTACTGTTTCAAAGGGCCGTTAAACCCAGGACAACCAAACAAGCAACCAATGAAATTAATAGCTGAAACATTAAAATTTTGTGCCGAGCATGGTATGATTGCCCGCTGTTTTTACGCAAGGAAAAAACAATATATACATAAAAATATAAAAACGACGGTTGTGAGATTCGAACCCATAACTCCAAGATTAGAGGCTCAACTCCTTATATACTGTGCCATTGAATACTTTGAAATTGTCCCTGTTCAATAGTAGTGTACATATTGACGCTGCGGTTACCTGTACGTAATCGGACACCATGAATCAATTTACTGAGGTGTACGGAATATTCATGAGTGCCAGGTCAATACATGTACTTACGAACAATATCTTTACTTCAACATGTGTTTAGTGCCTCATGCCGACCGCGAAAATATTTATCATACTATATTACAGTTCTCCCAATATTTTGGACCTTTGAAAAAGTCTCATTTTTTCATTAACTTCATTTGCTTTCCAAATAAATCTGAAACTGATGTTAGCGCCTATTAACAAAACCAGTTCCTTCGATTTTCACAAACGTCTTAATAGATTTGATTAAATAAAGATGTTGTTTGTATGTATTTTGTAAAGCTCTGCACATCAAACAGTGAGATATAGCGGGTGTTATTTTATTTGCATTGTGCGTTTTACATTTCACTCAGAAAATTGCAAATATTGCGCGGTCAGAGCTACAGTTTCAGGTAGAAAAAGACAGAGTTCTATGCATCAGCTTTGATATTGAAACTTTTGAATCCCAAACGCCTTTTCAATATGAATCTTGCGATGGTATTGCCTATCGAATTATCTGTTGAGGCTGTGTATTTGTTAAGACATGTAGGACAGCTGCAGCCGACATTCATGATTGTTTTTTCTCATCGAAATAAAACCATTGCATTAGTAATTTTTATACAGTTACACGTATTGCTTCTGTGCTACGCAACTTTATGAAGATTGCAACTCAAAACTGAACCGTGCAGAACTTTTGTACACAAATATATTAAGTAATTATTCCTAAGCAAAAACAGTCTGCATTCGTGATATTGGTGTTACCGATGAGTAAAGGACATGAACTGACAGTAAACAATACTAAGCATTAAAAGACAGAACCAAGCTATTCATTAAGAGCACAGCTAAACCAAAAATGAATAGTTTCATTCTGTTGTTTGAATTTTTTCCTTCTTCTTTCGGTGCCTGGGTTAAGTTGTGTTTTGTGAATTTGGTGTATCCTGGGTATCTTCATTTAAGTTTTATTGATTTTATCTAACTTCTGTTTACAGCAATAATTACATTCCCTTTCATTTTCCTTAGGTGAACCTATTTCGAACAGACAGTGTTTTTTTCATCCATGAACAACAGTCGGTCACGCGACGTCGTTGGTACGCATCGTCACATGCAAACAAAATACACCTCTGGCCGTTGAAACGGTCTTCACGCTGTCACGTCATGGCAACGGCCGTTTAACGTAGGCGGCTTACCTGTTGGTAAGTGGCAGCATTTTGTCGTATATTTTACGAATGTTGCCCTCAAAAATCGAAAATGATGATCAAATTAATTATAAAATTAATGTAATTATAAGAGATAAATCTCATTATTGCGCAGTTCCCTCCGGGCGTCCCTTACTTTGCACATGACCCATGGTGTTCATACTCCATGAAGATCGGAAAAATAAATTTCTTAAATAAGACCAGTGGAATTCCTCAAGACCTAAAACGAATGTTGTTTGATATTCGAAATGACAACGATGTGCATTTTTTGATTAAATTCCTTCAACATTGACAGTTAAAAGAAAAGAAATGACGAAAAAACGAGAACTGCAGATTTTGGGTTATTAAGAATGCCAAAATGTGAAAACAGGTTATATCGGACAACAATAAGCAAATAAAACAGCAATAATTAGGAACTTGTACCATCACAGTTCACATCACACGAACGGGAACTATAACACGAAGCAGTAACACAAGTTCGAGCGGATTCCAAATTGGAAAGTCCTTTTCCATTTTCCATGTCATTGGCATTAAGCTAGCCTAAACCTAGCATAAATATATTTAGATGAAACATCCATTTCACGTATTTTCTATTATCTATGCACACGCAAAAACTAACATAAAATTAAAGAGAACAGACATATAACTATTCTATTATATCCCATAACCTTACAAGGTCGTTGGGGCACCACATATGACTTCGAAACGACCCCTTTCCATCTTGTCCTGTTTTCAGCTGCCCTAGTTGAGCTGGCAAAGTATATTTCTCCTGTCCACTCTTTAATATTGTCTTCTCACCATTTCTTCTGCCTACCTCTTCTTCTTTTTTCTTTAACTGTGCCCTGTAAAATCGTCTTTGCTAAACCAGAAGACCTTGAGACATGACCAAACCGCCTCAGTTTCCATGTCTTGACCAGGGTCAGGAGTTAATCATATTTTCAAATGGCTGTTTGAATCTTTCTGCGAATCTCCTAATTTGTTATATGGTCCTTATACGAAATGTTCAGTAACCTTCGGTAGCATCTCATCTCAAAGGCCTGTTTTTTCTCTTCTCTAACTCTGCTGCCAAGGTCCACGATTCACAGGCATTTATGATACAGAAATATGGAAATGACAAGGGAGCTCATAAGTTTCACCTTTGATCCAATAAATATATTGATATCTCTTTAAATTGGCTTTAGCTTTGTAAGAGCTGAAGTGGCTTGTGCAATCCTTGAGAGAACTTCCTTTCTTCAGCCATCATCTGAGACAATTGCTCCAAGGTATGTGAAGCTAGTAACAGTACCGAGCTTCTGCCCTTTTACCTTAATCTCCCTCTGGCCGCCTTTGGCGCTGTTTGTCATCAATTTGGTCTTCTCAGCACTGATCTACATCTTAAACCTTGTGCAGATTTTGTCGAGACTGTCATCTAGGGCTTCTTATTCCTGCTCTTTCTCAGCTAGAGCGTCAATAACATCGGCATACTGCAGATTGGTAATATTTCTGCCGCCTATGCAAACCTCTCTGTCATGTTCTTCCAGAGCATCAGGCATGATCCGTTCGAGAAAAATATTAAGCGGGTTGGCGACAGAAGACATCCTCGCCTTATTCCAACTGTTGTTCTGAACCATTCTCCCGTACTGCCATCCATCAGGACTGCATTTGTAGCCTTGCCGAAGAGCTGCTCAATAGTGCGAAACAGAAATGTTAAATCAAATGGTCAAAGACTACAAGCAAGCGAACACAACAATTAGCCACAGTGACTACGGAAGCACCGCCTTAGAATGGTTTCTTATAAATTATTTCGGGCAGGGGATGTGGGGTCGTGAAGAAGGGGTTTGAAGGAAGAGTGCGTTATTGACATTACGTAGGTCCAAGCCTGACCGTAGCTTCCATCGTAGGTCAAGTGTCATTTTGGCTGGATCTCCATTGCGGTCTATCCCTTTAAAATTACTATTCTACTCTGTTTACGAGGTACTCCAGCAGTCACTTTTTCTGTTTTTCGTTTGACTGAATGGGATCGTAAAATAAAGAAATACCTGGTTTATTTCATTTCCATATCTCGTAACTTTTTTTACCCTTAAAAACTGTGGAAAAAGTATGTACGATCAAAATTTTCCAAAGCTTGTTTGTGTAATGCAATAGCAGAATGTCAAATGTCAACAGGAAATGGCCGTTTAACCGGTTGTTACGTGATGAGTTTATGGAACACTAATTCAAATCGTTTGGATGTTCGTTTAAAATTTGTTACAAAGAAAAAAAGAAAAAAAAAAGGAAGAAATGAATCACAGAGGAAATGAAGATAAAAAAAATCTATAATTATTAACTTAAAATGTAAGAAATAAAGTCTGAAGCTACATTTGAAGACATGGCAGCGTTTCTGCAAATGCACTTGATCAACCTTCGTCTAATATATTTTCCTCTGACTATCACATGATCGAGCGACGTATTTTTTTCGCGGAAAATGACGTCATTTTTTTATCTTCGCTTTAGTAAAGTAACATGATGCTAAACGAGAACTGGAGAACCAGGGGTCGTATAAGTGGTTGCTTAGCTGTAGCTAAGGCTCAATTTCTATGAAGGAGATTCCCTACAGCTATGAAATTTGCTCTGAAGGAACATTCCTTTTCAGACTGTTCCTCCAGAGCAAATTTCATAGTTGTAGGGAATCTTCTTCATAGAAATTGAGTCTTAGCAACGGCATAGCAACGACTTAAGTCGTTTTATAAATACGACCCCAGAATCACAATAGCTGATTCAGCTTGTTTTTGGTAAACAGCCCATGATTAAACTAGACAACTATTTGTGTAGGTAAGCCAAATGGTTGTTTCAGATACATGTATGTTTTTCTATGACGAGAAAGGGACTTTCGTAAATTGCATAAGGAAATCCCGACCAGCGCTTGATTTTAAGATTGTTTTTCCGGCATAAAACCGACTGCTGTAGTCCCTCGTAAACAGAATAGCCATCACTAAATCATCATAGTTAACACATTTTCAAGAGTTAGCTCTATGCTGATACAAAGAAAAGCAATTTTACTAACAGAAACGTAGACACTAAACGTTTAGTTTAAGCATATTTTACTGCCACAAAAAGTACAAGCAATTGGCTCGGACCTCAAGTTCTAACAACATTAATTACAGTCCTCCCCACAGTAAAAACCTGGAGCAAAGGAAAACCACCAGCTGTCTCCGACGAGCCCGACCAAAGGCATGATAACATAATGTGCGGACCAGGAATATATAGTTCATGTAGCTTAAGGTCGGAGATTTCATGACTCTGAGGTCTGACCAGCCGGCGTGCAGCTTAAAAGGGTAGCAAAATTGTCAACTGTGATAGATTGGTTGGTTGGCTGTTTGGGGTTTAACGGCCCTTTAAGACAGTATTTCAGTGTAAATTGTGCCGTCTGCCAGAGAGAGAGAGAGAGAGAGAGAGAGAGAGAGAGAGAAAGAAACTAGAAAATGTGTTTGTGAAACACTATACCCTCAACAATATGCTTGCCTCTAAAGAAGGTTCATCCAAAAATGCTTGTACCTTTGTACCAAAGGCTTCAATGCACTAAGTCAAAAAATTATATATATTTTTTTCAAAAGTTAATCAGGTCATCCACACCTTAGGGAGTATCTTCCTGCAAAAAAAAAATGATCCTAGCATTAGGGGCTCTTGAGATATTTTGTTCACAAGGTTCCATAGGCTAACAATGAACTAACTCGGTCAAAAATTCACAAACTGTTTTCAAACGTAAACCAGGTCATCTACACCTTAGGCAGTATCTTCCTGCAAAAAAAGCATGATTATAGCATTCAGGGTTCTTGAGATATTTTGTTCACAAGGTTCCGTAGGCTTACAATGCACTAAGTCGAAAAAGGGGCATAACTCAGTCAAAAATTCACGAATTGTTTTCAAACGTTAAGCAGGTCATCTGCACCTTGGGCATTGTCATCCTGCAATACCTCATGAGCCTAGCATCAGGGGTTCTTGAGATATTTTGTTCACAAGGTTCCACAGCCTAAGTCCGAAAAGGGGCATAACTCTGGAAATACATGACCTGCAGAAAAATAAAAAAATATGGGTCTGCTTATTTGTTTATACTGATCATGTGCATGAAGTTTCAAGTTCCTAGCTCTTAGAGAGGCGCGGTAGCCGAGTGGTTAGAGTGGCTTGGTTATTGTGCAGAAAGTCGCTGGAAGGTCGTGAGTTCGCGGCTCACCGTCGCCATCTTACGACTGGAAAACTCTCTCTGTCAACCCAGCAGTAAATGGGTACCGTTTTCGAATTAGGGAAGGATAAGGCAGCGAAAGGAGAGCGATGGGCTCCACCTTTAATCAGCTGTGCCCAAGATACAGTGGATTTCTACCCCCCACTGCCCCTACGGCTATTAGGCTATAGGAAACCTTTACCTTTTTTACCTTTTTACCATAGGCTTCAATTCACTGTCATAAAAGAAGCATAGCTCGATCAAAAAATCTACGATTTTTTTCAAAAGTTAATCAAGTCATCTACACCTTGTGCATTATCATCCTGCAGAACCTCATGATCCTAGCATTAGGGGTTCTTGAGATATTTTGTTTACAAATCTCCACAGCCTATGTCGAAAAAGGGAATACTCTGGAAATACATGACCGGGGGAAACATAAAAAAATACGGGTCTGCTTATTTTTCATACTGATCATGTGTATAAAGTTTCCAAGTTCCTAGCTCTTAGTGTTCTTGACTGTATGTAAAGGTACATTTGCTCCATAGGCTTCAATGCACTAAGTCGGAAAAGGGGCATAACTCGGTCACAAAATTATATTTTTTTTCAAAAATCAATCAGGTCATCTACACCATAGGGAGTATCTTCTTTGCAAAAAATCATGATCCTAGCATCAGAGGTTCTTGAGATATTTTGTTCACAAGCTTCCGTAGGCTATCCATGAACTAAATCGAAAAAGGGGCATAACGTGGTCAAAAATTCACGAATTGTTTTCAAACGTTAATCAGGTCCAATACACCTTGATCATTATCATCCTGCAAAGCCTCATGATCCTAGCATCAGGGGTTCTTGAGATATTTTGTTCACAAGGTTCCACAGCCTAAGTCGAAAAAGGGGCATAACTCTGAAAATACCTGACCAGCGGAAAAATAAAAAAATGCTGGTCTACTTTTGTTTCATACTGATCATGTGCATAAAGTTTCAAATTCCTAGCTCTTACTGTTCTCAAAGGTATATAAGGGTACCTTTGTACCATAGGCTTTAATGCACTAAGTCGAAAAAGGGGCATAACTCGGTCAAAAAATATAAAATTTAAAACGGTTAAAGGTTAATCAGGTCATGTACACCTTTGGCAGTATTTTCCTGCAAAAATCATGATATAGCATCAGGGGTTCTTGAGATATTTTGTTCACAAGGTTCCATAGGCTTACAATGCACTAAGTCGAAAAGGGGCATAACTCGGTCAAAAATTCACTAATTGTTTTCAAAAGTTAATCAGGTCATCTACACCTTGGGCATTGTCATCCTGCAAAACCTCATGATCCTAGCATTAGGGGTTCTTGAGATATTTTGTTCACAAAGTTCCACAGGCTAAATCGAAAAAGGGGCATAGCTCTGGAAGTATGTGACCTGCAGAAATAGAAAAAAAAACACATGTTCGCTTATTTTTCAAACTGATCATGTGTATAAAATTTGAAGTTCCTAGCTCTTACGGTTCTTGACGTAGATAGCGGACAGAAGGACGGACAGACGGACAGACATACAGACGGACAGGCCCAAACCAATATTCCCCACAACTTCTCCGAAGTTGGGGGCATAAAGAGATTGATAGGCGACACGAAGCAATCCAAACTACCGCCACCCGCATATACCACAAACACTGTGGCCCTTGTCAAGACTTTACGGTTGGGTAGCTTGCCTCTTTCAACAAAGTTGAATTTAGAGTGAGTTATGTATCAACACCACTATAATTGCCTGACCAGGCAGTATCAGCATTGCAGTTCTTACAAAGTAGGTGGAGTGCTTCAGCTAAGCTGTACCATATCTAGTAAGTCATTTCATATAGAAAGAAACTGTCGTTCTCATACGACATAATCATTGGTTAATCAATTGTGCCAAATTAGCTAGAAAAATGCCTAATCTTTATGACTGTGCCTAGCAGAAGCAAGAGGTAGGTATTTCGTTTCTGATGTCAGCGTCAAGTTTTCTGATTGATCTCCATTAAATGACAATGTGCAGACAGGCAAGAAATAGCAGTGTGCGGAACTCTTGTATAATGACATTTCAGGAACCCGTTTGGATCAAGAAGCAAGGTGTTAACACTTGATATAATAGGACGGACCCGCCAGTTTCACGGTTTTCCAAATAGCCGCAGCGAAATAGGCAAAGTTTGCTATATATGCTCTTAATGCTTCTTTTAGTAAGCTGAAACACAATTTTTCTGTAATCAAACATACACTGTCAAGTCCAGGAAATACAACACATATTTTGCAATCATTAGACAAAAAATGTACACCAAAAATCCTTACAGGATTAGACTATTGCCTGCTGGATCAAGAAAATTGTTAATATGATGAATAAGCTCAATTAAATACATTTCTTATTATATTATAACACCCATACTGATTTAGGAATACCAATATTTCTTTATATAATCAGCTCATTGGAGAACAAGAGCTGTCGCCTGACAGCATAGCTCGCCTGAATAGGTGCTTGCCCATCACACAGTCGCTATGGTGGTGTGGACTGCTCTGCATAAAATTTCAGGCAAGCATGTCCATAATGACAACACATTTATAAACAAAAGCTATCTCAGAAATGTCTTAAAATAAAATTAAAAAAAAATCACATGTAATTTCGAAGTCCATAAGCTTGAGGTCAAAGAACTGAGAGGGTGGGTGAGATGGGGGGGGGGGGGTGGGGGGTGGTGAGTGGGGGGGGGGGGGGGGGGCTAGGATGTATCAAACCTTGAACCATCATCTAACATCAGTCTAAGTATAAGTATCAACTGAGTCCATCGTGGCACTGTGAATTTATGTCTTCATAATAAATATAAAACTTTAACCAAAATTCAAAGTCAATGACCTTGACTTCAAGGTCATCCAGTGGGGTAGTGGGGTAAGTATATAGTTTTGTAAAAACTAAAAAAGTGTCTAATATCAGTTCAAGTGTAAACTAAATCTCTGCCAAGCATTATGAATCAGTATGCAATTAGAAAACTTTAATAAAAACCAAATTTCCTAAGTCCCTGACCTTGACATCAAGGTCACTGAGCGTAGTTGGGGTCGTACTCTGTAAAACTTTGGACTAATATCTAACTACAGTGCAAATAGAAAAAAATCATCTATGGGTTCATCAGATATGTGTCTTTAAAAAACTTTAACCAAAACATCCAAAAATTAAAAAGACAATTGTCTAAGTCCATGACCTTGACATCAAGGTCACTGATGGGGGTGTGGGTAGTACCTTGGAAAACTTTGGACCAATATCTAACTATAATGCAAGTATCAAAGGAATCCATCCACGGGTTAAGGAGATATTGGGCTTTATAAAACTTTAACCAAAACATCCAGTTAAAAAAACTACCAATTTTCTAAGTCCGTGACCTTGACATCAAAGTCACAAAGTGTCAAGGTCACAAAGTGGGGTGGGTGTGGTACCTCGTTAGACTTTGGACCAATATCTAACTACAGTGCAAATATCAAAAGAATCCATCTATGGGTTAAGGAGAAATAGGTCTTTAAAAAATTTAACCAAAACATCCAATCCGGACGCCGACGCGGGCGCTGATGCGGACGCGGACGCTGACGCTGACGCCGACGCCGTGGTGACAACAATAGCTCTTCCTGAACTTTCGTTCAGGCGAGTTAATTAATGAGAAAAGTTATCCTGTCTGAGTTTTGAGACCAAATCATCAGCAATATTTGGAAACGCTCCTCAAGGACCAGGCAAAAATTGCTATATATGCTCATATTGCATCTTTCAGTAAGCGTATAGACATTGTTGTTTTAAACAAACACACTCTTTTAAATGTAGCAACTGTAACCCACACTATGCAATCATGTGGTAGTAGTGAACATCTAGAAATCCTTGCAGAGTTTTATCAACTGGACCTAGGATCCTAAAAATCTGTTTAAATTTAATTGGACACAACTAGATATTAAAAATGTGTACATCAAAGTACATCATCTAGTTTGAGTGAGCAATATATAGTCCTTATCAACCCCATGACAAAGGTCTCATGAGAAGTTTGGCCCAGTCTGAGTCGTGTTGTAGAAATCATCTGCAATAGAGAAGACGGCTTTTGGAAATCTTGAGAGTGATCTGAGTTTTGCAAGTTAATGTTACTATTTTCAGATGATTACATAATGTTTTAGATTACGATGATTAGTAATTGGTGAGTGTATTATGTTGATCTTTCGCGAGCTGCCAAAAGTTTAGTGTAGTGTTCTGCTTCATAGATGTGGCAGCTAATATATTTTAACCCGAATACTTCAGATACTGGTATTACTCTACAAAAAATTGACAACTTAATTTGAGCTAGTTAAATATGTTATTTGATGGCTTATCCAGAACATACAGGGTGACTTAGATACGGTATTGACCTTATCAAACATGTTGCAGTCTTTCTAATCTGTGTGTAAGCTGTTTATTCAGGCACTTAATGCCCAACACATAGGGTTATTTTGACACTTCTGTCCTGGAACTGTTTCCAACTGTTTGCCCTATGCTAAACTGTGTCAGTCTAGCTAGATTATTTAGCAAACTCAGAGGATCCCATTGACATTTATATGCAGACGGTGTTAAATCTTTTGATTAACTTGTTTACATAGTCACTGCCTAGTGCCTCCTGACTGATACATTAAGTTTCGGCTATAGTTTATAGTCTGCTGTTCTGCACATTACTGGCCTCCATGCAAAGAAAACGTCTAAGAGCTTGCTAAAGCCACCTTAAAGCCTTTCAAGTGCCATCTTATCTATTTGATTCAACAGCCAAAAGAAAGAAAGAAAAAAAGAAAAAACAATAAATAGACATAAACGGTAACAAAGGTTTGTACTTGTCGAACGGTAAATAGATACTGTTAAAAGTGCGTGGTGATCGAACAGTTGAAGATTGCAGTGAGCGACTTTGAATTTCTGGACATAGACCTTGAAATAAGCCCATTAAGAGCCATTCTCCCCCGACTGGTGGCTTGAAGCCTATAGCGATGCTACACATTACATTATTAATCATTAAATGGACTCAATAGAACGGAATTTCTTTGGTGTGCTCCTCGCTGATAATGCTTTAATTGTGGCTATTTTTATTGCGAATTATTTCATGCCAATGTGCTTATAGTTTGGTTAAAACATCCTGAATGTTTAATCTCAAAAGCAGTACACGACTCCAACTCTTTGGCTTTGGAAGCAGTTTCTGAAACATCGATGAACTAAACTGTCTGCTCAGCGACCAAGTCAAGGCTTGTTTACTTTGTTTGTTTTGCGCGCGCGCGTGTGTGTGGGTACTAACTCTTTTCCTCCTGTTTTTTTTTTTTTTTTTTTTTTTTTTTTTTTTTTTTTGGGGGGGGGGGGTGGGGGGGGATTGGCTTCGGTTTGTGATTTGTAATTGTGGCATACCATGACCCTTCCTATTAACATTTTTGCAGCTCACACCTGATGTGTTTATGCAGTGTGGAAAACCTGAAAAGGGACCCCAAAAAGTCTACCCATATATTCATTTAATGGTGTTTTTATTTCAAATGCCAGGATATGCACTTTACAATCATTTTTCACAATCCGTTTCGCAATCCCATTCCTTAGATACCACTTTATACCGTGTTGAAGATCAGATATTCACCGATATTCCTATCTCGTATAAAGTAATTGCTTACCTTAAGTTACTTTGTATTTGTATAAGTCTTAGTTATGTATTGTGGGCCTTTATTATATTGCTTTTAAATGCGACCGTTCAGTAATCTGTTGCACAGCTGTCTATAATTATCGATATAAAACCGCATTTTATCTGATACCATTTTACCCATATTAAACAATATGACAATTACAAATAGATCAAAAATTTATATTTCTCCTCTGAGGTTGCATTCTGCTGTTTCTATACGGATCCCTAATTATTTACTACCTATTGTTAATGTTACCCCTTTAAAACTTCATTCTTCTTCATACGTCAATATACTTGGCGCTTCTAATAAAAATATTTTCCGTAATCGACTGAGAATGAGACTTTCACAAATAAAGTCCCCTATTCTTCATTATAACACTATTCGGTATAAAAGATGTGGAATGTACCCTTCTATTTCTTAATGCGATGCCATGACTTGTATCTGTTGAAAATATCTAAATTACAAGACTACTATTAACTCTACTGTAAATAACAGACACTTTACTGTTGCGCATAACTCTGATTTAGATTGAATGTCAGAAAATTTGGTGTGTTGTTGTGTCATTGTTTAACGTCCACGGTACACAGCTATGGTCATGTCTGGACGGTCGGTTAACCTAACCACACTATTCCTGGGCAGGCTTGGACCTCCTAAGCGGTTAACCAGTACTAAGTGCACTTACTTTCACCAATAACTGACAACTGCTCTTCTTGAATCAGCGGAAGGGGAAATGAAAGTAAGTGGCCGGACCGGGTATCGAACCCAGAACCTCCGGCTTACAAGTCAGGCGCCCTACCTACTGCGCTACGCGGTCCGGCTACATTTCGAAATGTTAGAAGATAATATATAATTTAACTTGCAGTGGGGAAGGCTGAGGGATGCAGTATGTTGGGCCGACCAAACGTACGCTTAAAGCTATGTTTAGGGAACATTTTCGGTAAATTCCTAAAACTATTGATGCTATTCGTTCCCGACATTTCGAGAGAGCTGGTCATTTATGATCTCCTAATAAACTTTTCGTTCCCTTTTGTTATTTTTGTTATAAACCTTACTATCTGAAAGATTTAAAGATACACTAAGACATGAAACTGAACTTAAATTGATTTAAACCCTAACAAAGGCCTTACGACTTGCATTCAACGATAATATTAACCAAAAAAGGAGGCCCATTTTTTTAAATGCTGGACTTTGATGTATTTGTACATTTAGATATAAAAAAATGTAAGAGACGATCTCACTGTAACCGCAAAAATGGTAATTCTGGACGAAAAGACAAAGTTATTTTAAAACTTACAATTAAACAGCCTTTTAAAATCTGGAAGCCACAAAATGCTATCAAAGCTAACTCTACTTTCTATTTGTTCTCTACGTAGGTTAAATGAAGAGGCCAATTAATTCTACGATCAAAACCATGATCTGTCTGAAGCAGCTCTCCTTACAAGGTGTTATACTCACCATGCTCTTCGTCCCTATATTGGTTCTGAAAATAATCACATAAGACACTTTATCCAAATTTCCTTTCGTTGATAAATGTGTCGAATTAATTGATTAAGCTAGCATATTTAGAGACAATAAAATGACAACGTCTATCCCTTCTTTTTTAAAAAAAATATTGAATCCCCTGTTATTTGTTATAAATATAACAAACATCCGTAATACTATACCTAAATTTAACAAAGTAGTTTCTGATTTTGATGGTGAAACTAGTTCTCCAGGTTCTTGAGAATGTAATGAGTAAAGTTCTGTTATCAACCAGCCAGTCATACGTATTATCACTGAAAATTTGAAGATTATATCTGGTTCTAGAATCCGTTCAATAGTTTCCAAAGGACCTAAATTGAGATTTCCTACCCACATTGACTTCAAAAAACGCCGGGCAGTAATAGCTGACGCTTTAAATGATTATTGTACGAACTGGTGTAAGCGCGAACATGTTGAGACTAATGCTTTAAATAACTGGAGATTAAACATTTTTCAGATCATTGATCATCAACGTATTTCGTTTTATTCCAATAACCCTGATTTTCTCCTTCCTAAACCTAAACTTTCTTTTCGGCATTTAAAACAAGGTATCCAAGATTTCCATAAAGACTTTGTCTTGGTTCCTGCAGATAAAGCTGCTAACAATGTTATCATTCTTTTACGGCCTTATTACGTTAATGCCTTAATACAGGAACTTGGTAGTACCAAGACATGTAAACGTACTACTTCTGACGAGAAGTTTATTGTCACTAACTTTTGTTGTCATATTACTGCTAAGTTTGCTTAGATTTCACAGAAAGCCGGTAACAGCTGCCTACGCTGTATTGGTTACATGTACCTAAACTTCATAAGCGACCTTATAAAGCTCGTTTTATTATAAATTCTACTTCATGCACTACCACCAAAGAGCCTAAACTGTTAACTTCTTGCCTTACGGCTGTAAAGAACCTTCTTTTTAAATACTGAGATACGATTTTCGAATGGGATGGTATTAACCTCTTTTGATCCTTTAAAATGTCTACCGAAGTGGCCTTTATTTATCTACTTACGATTTCTTTACACTGTATACTACGTTACGACACCATCTTATTAAGGACAAACTTATTGCCTTAACTCAGCATTCGTTTTATCGAGAGAATGCGCTTGATTTTGCTTGTAACGAAGAACATGCTTTTATCACTTCTGATGTATATAAAAAATATTAATTTTGGTCATGTCAAAACGTTTGTGAAGCCCTTGTTTATCTTTTGGATAATATTTGCATTAGATTTGGCAGTAAAGTTTATAGACAAACTATAGGTATTCTGATGAGAACTAATTGTGCCGCTCTTGTTGCAGATTTGTTTCTATTTTGTTATGAAATAGATTTCATGAACTCTCTCTCTCTCTCACGGGAAAATCAGGCTGACATTATTTAGGCTTTCAATTCCACATTTAGCAACCTTGATAATTTACTAAATATTGATAATATTTACTTTGAACATATGGTTAACCAGAAATACCCAGCTAAACTTCAGTTGAATAAAAATATTTCTTCTGATTCGAAAGTTCCGTTTTTGAACTTGAATTTATCAATATCTAATGGTACGGTTTCAACTAAAATTTATGATAAACGGGATGATTTTGATTTTGATGTAGTTAATTACCCTTTCCTTGACGGAGATGTCCCTCGCCTTATCTTCTCCTGTGGAGTGTACATATCTCAGCTTCGCTGGAGCATCTTCTAGCGTTAATGACTTCAACTGTCGTAACAAAGCCCTGATAGTCCAGCACCTTAGGCAACGCTAAGGTTATTATAAACTTCGCAAAACACTTTCAAAGTTTTATCGTCGTCACAGTGGATTGGTGGAAAAATATAATGTAGGCCTGAGGAAACGTTTACAACAAAGAATATCGGAACCAGAATTCTATGGTGACCTGGTATACAGAGTAAGAAAAATTGTGGGCAATTCTAATTGTTCTGAACAATTTCGAAAACGTATTAAACGGTATAAAAGACTTGGATATAACTCATATGTTTTGCAGAAGACTGCATGCCTAGTTCTGAACCCAATCATGGTTGATAACTATGCTTCACTCTTTTATTTCACGACGGTGGTTCGGGCCTCAGACTCTATGACGGCCTCTTCATAAAGCTTTAACGAGTGCGTTGGGACTTGATCATTTGTGTTTGATTTGGCCCACTATGGTTTAACTAATGGTTTGCTCTAACTCTGGCTTATAGGAGTTAGGATCAGCCAAGAGTACTTTTCTGTTTTATCATAGTTATCAATTTGATTTTTATGTCGTCGCTGTGATGCCTAGATTGAGTTAGGGAGCCATTACGCGAACTGAACCGTCTATGTTTGTTTTTTTGTATTTGGAATTGAATCGGTACCAGAATTAAGGTTTTCGACAGTAATGTTTTTTTTACAGCCGCGGTATTCTATGCTGCTTGTCGTTTTAAGGCGGCTGTCCCGATGCTAATCTTAATTCAATTTTGCTTTGTGGTGTTTACCATGAGGCACCTTATGCTATAAAGTTTTTTTGCTCTTTGTCCTCGTTCCAGTGCTTGTTTAAGCAATTGATCACCTCGCTTAGGGAAGAGAAAGCTGTTTTTTCTGCTTCTTGTGCATTTGTTTGTTTTGCGCATGTGTGTGACTTCGTCTTTTTTCTCTTACACTGGTGTCGTGGGCTGGCTGTGATTTGTATCTGTAGCATACCCTGACCCTTTTGACTAACTTTTTTTTAAATATTACGCACTCATCTTAGATGCAGAAAAATGCATACAAAAAATCAGGATTCGCGTTTTTTTTTCCAAATATTGCTGATGTTTTTGGAAGCATGAATCACATTGGAGACGTTTCCTCGTGAATTCTCCAGTGATTTGTTTCAACAAAAAGATTTGTTATTCCTCACTCAATATAGTCGATACAATATAAAAAAAAAGATATATTTAACTCAGCCTATTCAACATGTTAACAAATTTTCATGATCTAGCAGGCAATAACGCTATCCTGTAAGGAGTTTTGGTGTACACTTTTTATCACATGATTGCAACGTATAGATTAAAGTTTCTGTTTTTGAAAGTCTTTGCTAGGCTACAAAAATCAATTGCCTTTAAGCTCACTAGAAGATGCAATATGAGCTTTTACAGCAGTTTTGGCATATTTCGCGCCGGCCATTTTGAAAACCCGTCAAAATGGCGGGTCCATCCCAGTATATCGAGTGTTAACATCTTCATTCTCAATCCAAATGGGTCTCTAAATAACATCATACCACTTATGAAGGATCCTGTGGGAGTGCATTGTGACCCCCTCCTGTCCCACGGACTATTTAGCTAAGTTGCAATACTCAAACCATTAATATGATTAACTCCATAAGTATCACTCAGGGGAGATATTTTTGTAATTAATTTAAATACCAAAAGTCTACGCTGAACATAAGCTTTACTTACTAATCTATTCTGGGTTAAATGTAAATTTAAAGAGTAACTACACTCCAGGAACTGACTGAATCAGATCCGAAACCCTATCCCCAACATCAAAGGGAAAGATTGACAAAGACATCCCAACAAACAATAAATCTTTCCCAAATAGGTGGCAACTCAGCTATCTTTATTAAACTAAATAATTTAGACCAACAGAAGGGTTACAATAGACTAAGCAAATTATACGAATAGCATTTAACAACTATTTTTACCTATTATCTATTTTCATTATAGAAGGGTTAAAATGAGAACACATGAAATTAAACGCACCGAACATAAAACAAATCCAACCGCAACGAAAGTTCAGCCTTGGGACGGTCAGTAATAACTACTGGGAAGAGGAGGGGGGGTTAAACCGGTTTTACTGGGCCCAAACCTTCACCCTCACCCTCCGCCGCGGTGCACACAATTAGTTGGTAGTTCGGTTCGTATGGAGGTCCCCTAACTCATCAAAGAGTCATCAAGGTCAACAATTAAAATCAAGAAAAGACCGTCATGAAGCAAGAATTAGGACTCGACAGCCAAAACGTGTTGAGACACCTGGAGATCCCTGGGGCGTCAGCAACCCCAGTGGAACACTGGAGCAAAGGAAGACTTAAGCCTTAATCAACTATTAAAGTTATAGAAATGTCTTAGACTGCGCTATTAATGTACACCAAACAAATAATTATTCTTTAGCTTAGTTGCAATACTCCCAACTCCATCAGTCCCACTCAGGGGTGATATCATTGTAATTGATTTAAATCCCAAGAGTCCATGCTGAACATCAGCTATACTTAGCGTCTGTTCTGGCTTAAATTTAAGTCTCAGTGAACCATATAGGTTATAGAAAACTCTGTCGGTTAATACTGGGCTTCTGAATATTTTAATGACCTTCACATCAATGTCCTTATATGCATATTAAGCATTTATTTACAAGGTGAAACATACAGATGTTGCATATTTTCGTGTTCAAACGCTTCTTGGTTTTTCATTTCAGCCACTTCAATCAGAATTTAATAACCGTAAAGAGATGATTTGTAGGAAAATTAAAATCATAAAAAGTTCCTTCAAGAGCAGAGAATACATACGGAAATAGGAACATGGGCCAGACTACGTAGTTTCGGCTAATAAAGCCTCGTCAGTGACCCTGACAATATCTGGTACGAAACCAGGAAAAAAGCATACTGTAATTTCTTAATTTTAATTGGGCAGTCGATTCAAAGACTGTTTAGTTTCAAAAGGATCCAAAAAATATAAAAGACGATGATCTAGAATAATTGTCTAAATCGATCTGAAATTTTAGAGTTCTCAGAATCTATCCTCCGATCTCAAAGGATGTAAATGAAATATAATCTGCACTATGGATGATGTACGGGGAAACGTTTTACGGCCTCCACACGGTAGTCAAAACTTGACTTAAATATAATTTTTAAGTGTTGAAGTGACCTTAACTAAGTTCGAGGTCACAGTTCTCACTCTCTCAAGGACTGAACAATGTTGCTTTCATAAGAATCCATATTGCGGTTCCGGCGATCAGGTAAAACAAACGGCATTTAAAATATCAAAATTAAAATTGCCAGTTTTCCAGAAAACGATCACCAGGCATAAAGATTTACTTTGAAGGGTACAAATTTTGATAACAATTTATCAAAGACATTATTGTAACTAAACATTTGACGGAGAATTAGATTTTATAATACGACACCCCTGGTTAATGTTGATTTACCCCGCCTACTTTTATAATTCAATTATTCCAGCAGTGGCGCTGACGGAGGCTAACCACTGACTATAAGTTAGAGACAGATGTGATACTATAATAGTCATATTGTCATAAAATGTGAACACTCCAGTCAGCCAATGAAATTATCGTAATTAGTTATTCTAGTCCACTGACTGGTTGAATAAATTTTCACACCGTTACCTATACAGGAAATATATGCTCTTTACGGGAACTCAAGCTACGGCAGAGAAGTCCGGCCTTTAATTATAGCGGACACTATAAGTTAATCATCAGTAAACTGTTGAAAATAAAACACTCTGCTGGTGGGCAGAAAATAATGCCATATAGGCAACCCTGTCTCATCCCCTTTCCTCCAGGATTCGATATTTGTTATCAAATAAATCAAAGGGTACCACTCCACGTGCGTTTCAATGATAGTTTTGACGTCGGATTTAACGCAAAGTACCCCGTTTAGGGTTCTGATGCAAACTAACGTTTATTAAGTTTGGGGTGGCTACTAAAGTCCGCCGCTCAAGACATAAGACACTTGCGCATTGTTGAAAGGTATCAAGATTATGATGTTGTCTATAAAAGTCTTTAAAAAGCTGTTAGAAGCATGAATATATTTCTACTTATGAAAATAAAGATAAAATAAAATGTTTGTGATGCGTCCATGTGCAAGATAAGCTCGACACACTAGCTTGTGTCGGCATCGTAGATGTGTTTCAGAAGGAATCTGTGTCTAAATTAGGGCAGTCAAAGTACCAAAATCATACCCTCGAACTCATATAATAGATATAAACATCGACAAATCCGAATTATTTAACATATTTGTAAAAATATCAGTTTAACGACTGTTTTCTTCTCTCCCTAAATGGCCGGCTGATATTAGATACAATTATTGTTCAAGCTATTGAATTTATATTTCTTTTATCTATATGTTGTAGATGCTACTTTAGGTGTCGCCTGTCCGGGCACCCCTTGTGACGCTGCCAGCAATGAAGTATGTGACACTAGCGATACAAATGTGTGCATATGTGACACGGGATATACTGCCGGTACATCAGATACTACAACGTGTTTTGAAGGTGCGTAAGATTATTACTTTTATGTGATACGGCCGAATAATGCGCTTAATGCAGAATTCGAGTATCGCTGAATAAGGTCGCCATTTATTCATAGCAAAGGTTTCTCTCTAGTCAGTCAATTTATTCACTTTGCAAGAACAATTAAGATATCATCGGCCCGAAATTTTAGTTAGCCTTTCCTAGTTTACAGCTTTCATCATTTAATAGCATTATTTCGATTGTTAAAATGTAACAAAAATACATCTTGTTCAAGTATAGAGATAAACAATGATCAAGAACTAGTACAATCGTATCCCATACCCTGCATTCAAAACCAACAGAAAAAGTAGTATATATATTAACTGACGAAAGGCCAGCACGATGAATCATATGTATATATAAAGAGGTAGTTCTAAAACAGGTGGTCACTGAACTACTCTGTCCGAGTTATTTCCCTTTGGAAGTTTGAGCTGCAGTTAGCTGTTTCTGCTTTATATCTGTATAACCCTGGCTTGGTCCACAATATTAATAACCTCATAACCTTAAGAATATTGATGATCATGCCATGATATCTTATCATGTTCATAACTCTCTGTGACCCCTCCGCATCCTCCTCCCCCCTCCACTCTCCATTTTTCTTCCAGATTTGGATTCTTTGTCCATATCATTTACTTCAGGGTTAACAAGTAGATTTGTAGGGATTGTCCTTTAGACGTTATTTACACATTTCGAAATGTTGAGTGTATCATATACTATACATTGTGTACATGATGGTTATTTGAGATTTTTCCTCTTTCTGACGGTCTAACATACTATTTTGGTCTGAGTGTTAGATAATCATGCATCTGTTTAACAAATAATGTCAATCAGAAACATAAAAGAATGACAACATATTACTTATATGTGTTTTAAAGTGCACCCTGTTTACCAAAGCGAAAGGGACCTTCTGTCAGGGGATTGCCATCTCCTCTGATGGTTATCTTTTACGCCATGAATGTAGAGATACAATTTAAACAAGAGAGACATAAATAATATCCTGGTAATAAAATTAAACTGATACAGCTACTACTGACAGAGCTTGAAAAGAAGAAACGAATTGTTAGTCAGTAAACCCGTTTGAAATAACTGAATTTAGTTACCAATAAACCTTTAAAACAGAAAAAAAAAAACAAATAACAAATCTGAAGAGAACCGTCACGAAGTGCAGATTTAACAAACATGAAAAAAATGACAGTACAAATATGTAAACGAGGCAAATGAGCGCTTTGCAATCATATATCTGTTCACGGGCTTTTTAAGAGCTCAACGACAGTTTTCTTTTATATTTCAATTTATTTGTGATATCCGGACACTTACTCATAGCTATATTATGTAATGCATGTTTCAGACTGTCCTGCTGACACAGGCTTTGCCCACGGATCACTAAGTGGCGACCAACATTATGAAGGAACAGCTTCTATCACATGTGATTCTGGCTATACTGCGGGCGGTGGTAGTGGATCAATAACTTGCCAAAATGACGGCAACTGGGACACCTCAGGGGCAGCAGCTTGCAATCCTGTCGGTATGTATGTTATAGATGCTATGAATTCACTAATGTTTAACTTATGTGATTAGGGTGTGTATGCAATACACATCATAGCTTTTCATAGCGGTGAAAAACAGGAGAGAGGGGGAAAAATCAACAAAAAAAGTTTCATAAGCTGATTGACACTCCGGGATGCAACGTGGTTCGTAAGCTTGTTATAATAGTTTTCATTGTAAGTTTTATGTTCAATATTTTTATAAGTTAGTAAGAAGACGGCATTTCATACTTAATATGGCTGATACCAGATTGTATTTGGCAGAAACCCAATAAGGTAAATGTCATGAAAAGTCCATCGAAGTATTCCTGAAATAAAGTTTCATAAATTTGAAAGTTTCTTATGGTGTTTACTGAAACAAGCTATGAGCTTGAAAATTGATACTGTATTTGTAACACACATGTTCCTTACAGTTTATGACGAACTTTAATAGGCAGTGGTCGATATTAAATGGTTAGAAAATAAATTATCAAGTTTATAAATAAATAGATAAATAAATAGATAAATTAGCTTTAATAAATTATTTGAGTTATTAACCAATGAATTATTTGTTATAATTTATTTATTTTATTTATGACTAGCATACACGTGGAGATATGCATTGGAGATTGTTGTTGGTTATATTATTTTCGGTTTGACGCCGTTACAGATAGTACTTCAGTTTATTTAGATCCGCCGTTCGAAAGGAGAGGAGCAAAAAAAAAAAAAAATACTTGAAACAACCTCGATCAAGTATCCTGGGCTTCAGAAATTTCTCCTTTCTTAAAAGTAAAAAGCATGCAAAGACCAGGAACTGAAACAATCAAAATCCAAATCCAGCCCTCAAACCATAGTTGGAAACAACTAAGATTACAAATAATCAAGATACAGAGAACATATGGCCAACCGAGTGAGCAGCTTGTTCCCAAAAGGTGGCCACTCAGCAACCCAAACCGAACCAAAAATAATAAGAACATACATAAGGTAAAACATCACAGAAACTCTGACACCAAAAACAGGCAACAGAGAACCACAACAGAACTACCGCCTTGGAACGGTCAGTAATGCATTACTGAAGCCCATATTCACTGAAGGGCCCAATGTCGAAGGTTTCACGACCTCTTCACGGTATCTAACCTCTTTCCTACATTCTAACGTATAATTCTGCTACCTACAGAACCAGTACTGATGTTTTGCTCTCTTTTCATAACGTATATATGTGCGTACGCATGCATTCTCCTCTGACAAAGAGTAGCTTGGTGTTTTAGACTAAAGAAATCTGTATTGTCATAAACGTAGATAAGTGACCAAATCAATTCTATGAGAAATAAGTATTCTCGGAGCAAATGATTTTGGGGGGACATAATGAAAGTCTTAGTATTGTAAAGATGTGACAGTAAAATATTGTTTTTGGTGTGGATCCTGTCGTGTCGGCGTCAGCGTCTGCGTCGGCGTCAGCGTAGCTTCTTGTCTGCACTCTATCTCCTGAAGGTATGCATGGCTTTTAATCAACTTTGCACAAATACATTACTGGGTAAGGAAAAACAGATTAGATTTTGGTGACCTTGACCTTATTTTTAAGGTCACATGAGGTAAAATAATGATGAAAAATAGCTTGTCTGCACCATATCTCTTTAAGGAATGAATTGATTTTTATCAAACTGTCACAGATATATTACTAAGTAAAGGCAAAGAACTGATTAGATTTTGGTGGCCTTGACTTTATTTCCAATGTTACAGTAAGTCAAAGTGTGATGAAAAATGCCTTGTCTGCACCATATCTCCTATAAAGATGAATGGATTAAAACCAAACTTGCATAGATATATCACTTTGAAAAAAGGCAAAAAAGTGATTAGATTTTGTTAACCTTGACCCTATTTTCAAGGTCACATGAGGTCAAAGAGTGGTATAAAATACCTTGTCTGCACCATATCGCATAAATAAATGGAAGGATTTTTACCAAACTTGCACGGATATATTACTAGGGGTTGGAAAAGAAGCGGTGAGATATTGGTAACCTTGACCCTATTTCCAAGGTCAAAGGAGGTCAAAGAGTGTTGAAAAAAGCCCTGTCTGCACCATATCTCATGAACGGATGGATGGATTTGAACCAAACTTGCACAAATATATAATTGGAAAATGCAAAAGAACTGATTATATTTTGGTGACTGACCCTATTTTCAAGGTCACAGTAGGTCAAAGAAAGTTGAAAAATAGATTGTCGGCACTATATCTCCTAGATGAATGGATGGATTTGAACCAAACTGCAACAGAAACATCACTGGCAAATGGTAAAGAAGTTATTAAACTTTGGTGACCCTGAATTCTTTTTCAAAGTTATAGAAGATCAAATAACGTTGAAAACTGTTTGTCTGCTCCATATCTCCTGAAAACAGCATTTTGGTAAAATCATACTGCTGGGAAAGCGCGGGTGGGGGACATCTGTTTTTTGTCAAAACAAAAACATTTCTAGTTATTGTAGTTGTTTGTACATACCTAGTTTGGCAAAACAAAGATCCTAGCAATCTCAAAGACCTTAGAGGCCGTCATGAACTTGAAATTATATACTGTAATACAGCATTACATGTACAAGTTTTAGGAGCACTGACAAATTTTCAAAAGGAGAATTCTCAGGAACGGACACAATTCAAATCCAGATCAAACCAAAGACACCATGTGGGAAAGAGACAACACAAAACTGGTCAACACCAAAGACAATCTAGTAGCAGCCATGTGAACAACGATTTCCCATGAAGGTGGTTAACGGGCTAGTAGCCTGTGCATTACAAATAATATATCAATAACAGACATAGCAACTAACAACACATAAAACAACCAAGAAGAACCAAAAACAGAACTGCCACCTTGGAACGGCCAGTAATAACATTACTGGCGGTGGGGATGGGGCGGGGGGTGGGGGGAAGCTTAACCAGTTTGTATTTTAACCTTTTTTCAATTTTATAAGTTCAGGGCTAGCCTTAACATATCAAACCGTATATCAAAACAGTCAACCCGTCAAACACAAAATACATCTAAGACGAACCAAACCAGAAGTGCCGCCTTGGGACGGCCAGCAATGTGAAATTACTGGGGGGGGGGGGCTTAACCGTTTTGCGGTCTAGCCCTTTATCCTACTGTGGTTTATCAGTCACTTAGTTGTTTGGTTTGCATGGAAGATTCCTAACTAATAAGTGTAATATCTCAGAAACACAGAAATCAAAATTAAAAGTATGAGCAAACCTGAGGACTCACAGAAATAGCAACACTTGAATTCTTGGGAAGAAGAAACCTACCAGTTAAACCCCGGTGGGCCCGACACAAGATGTCCCGGAACGGGTGTCTCGTGCCAACCGTCTGGATTACTATTAAGTTAGGTTTAGCCCGCCTTCATAAAGTCTGAGGCCCGATTCACCCGTCGTGCGTTATGTGACCTTTCATAGACTTTTTCGCAATATTTAAAAACACATTTTTGATGGCAGTAAGACAAGAAGTAAGCAATTTAGAAAGTTTGGTTGTCATGCATGAGCTAAAGTTAGCAATAAATCGTGCCTTATACAGTCGTTTATGACGTTTATGTAGCCAGTAGAATGAAGGAAGTCTCTCTTTGTCTTCATCAACACTGGCAGCAAAAGGAGTGGCTGTATGACAAATATAGTCATTGCTGACAGACCTCTCTATAGCTCATAAAACTTAGTGCCACTCAGCTACTGCTTCGAAGTATTAACAACGTTGTTTGCAGCTTTATCTGCTTGAACCAAGACATGTTTCCTATAAAATGCCTGGATAACCAATTTCAGATAACGAAAACTAATTTAGGTTTATGTGGTAACATGTAATTATTTTGAAAATAAAAGGAAATACGCTGAACTATGATTTAGAAAGTATTTGATTTCTAGTCCTTTAAAGCATAATACTCAAGATGTTCCCGCTTACACCAACAATTTTAGAAATTAGTAAGGGATGCTGCAATTTCTTCGAGATACTTTTGAAAATCTATTTTTGAAGAAAATATATATTTAGGAACCTTTGCAGTTTTCGAGCGAATCTGTAAATCAGAAATAATATGAGCTGCGACACGACAAAACCAACAATGTGGTTGTGCGCTCCGTGCAGACTCAGATCAGCCTGGGCATACGCCATGTTTAACCAGACCCTTCGTTGAGTGCTCATATGGTAGCTAAGGCTCTTAACTACCGCCATGCGGACAGCGAAGACTCTGATTAGACTGGGCGGATGCCCAGGCTGATCTGTGTCTGCGCTAGGCGCACAAGCACATTGTTGGTTTTGTCGTGTCGCGGCTCATATTTAGAATGCCAGTAATAACATGCCAGTAATAACGTGCAGAGAGGCGCCGTGGTCGGGTGGTAAGAGTGATTCGGTTATGGTGCACAAAGTCGCAGGAAGGTCGTGTGTTCGCGGCTCACCGTCGCCATCCGACAATTGGAAAGCTTTCCCTGTCAACCCAGCAGTAAATGGCTACCTTTTTTTCGAACCAAGGAAGGATAAGGCAGCGAAAGGAGAGAGATGGGCACTGCCTTTCATTGCTGTGCCCAAGATACAGTGGGTCTCTAACCCCCACTGCCCCTGCGGCTATTTGGCGATGAAAAACCATTACCTTAATAACGTGACCAGCAGCCGGATAAGAATATTTAGAATCCTTACAGTCTTTTGACTCATGGGTACTAGATTTGATATCAAGATCATGAACGAGGTTATTGAAATTGAATATAATACTCTTGAAAGGTTTATTATATCTATAACAATTGGTTGGTACTTCACAATTCTAAAAATAATCTGGTATGGATGATTGTATCGATTTACCCCTGAATTTTATTCCTTTATTAATGCAAGTAATTTGATAAAATGTCTTATATGATTAATTTTCGAATCGATGACTTGAAGAAGAGCATGTTGAGTATAACGTCTTGTAAGTAAAGCAGCATCATATTATCTAGAAGATGTATCGTAAATTTATAAGTCTCAGTATTCAAATACAGTGAAACAGAAATAGTTAATGAACTTTAATTCACAAGCATACTATGTCGACCAAGAACGTCGACTTTAGTAGCTAGATCTCTTAGGGTACACTTAACTTCCTTTAGAGCGCGGTTTTTGCGTTTACGATTTCCATTTTTCTTTCATCCATGAGACGTAGGTTTACGTTTAAGAAATTCTTACAAAGAGAAGACATTGGAGTCAGTCAAGCATTTTAGAAATGTTACCCTCGAGGTATATACAGTATTCCTCAAATTTATTGAGAATTGCATTTTGGCAAACAGTTGCCAGCCATACATGTTCAACAATATTTTAAACGCGTAAAATACAGTAAAAGAACCTCTTTTACAAGTTTGATATACAAAAACGACAGTATGATGCATTTTCTTTCGTCAGTGGTAGGAAAGGATGGGCTAGGGTACACCCCTGTAAAAATATGTCCCTTGATTTCGACTAAGTTTTGCTATACTTCCTTTGCTAGAAATAGTCTATCTCAGGTGAAATAGTTTATTTTCTCCATTGTTCAACATCATCTACATTATTGATGTTACCTTTAATATTTTGCATAATTTAAAGTTACTTATTCCAGTTTCTGAGTCAGCAACTGGCTGTTATACTTTAGGAAGAATATTGAGGGTATCAAAAACAGCAAAAAATCTGATCTGTTAGTGATCTGAACGGAATAGTTTTGGCAAGGTATAGATAATCATGTCAAAACTCTTTTCTTTTAAAGCACGTGTACCAAGCCTTACAAAAAATATGTTTTTGTGCGGTCTCTGTCGAGATGTATAGAATAAGACTGAATCAGAGCAACATACCCTCCGTCAAAATTGCAATTTTCCCCAATTTCGGGCACTTTTTCGAAATGAAGTCACGTGTTTGAACGCAAGCAGCATAGATAGCTGACAAGCTCACACAAAACTATGTTTTCAGTTCGCCAACACCTTATCTCTAGATAAAAAAAAACATTAAAAACTCAACTGATTTGTCATTATCTTTCCCACAAATATCGGTTTTATTTGGTTAGGGTACATAATTTTTCAGTCAGAAAAAAAATCTCTGGGTGACCCAATTCAAGGTGAGATAATATTTGTGACCCAAACATATGAGTAATAATGATATGCTAAAAAGTTCACAGAGGGTTGTTGTTAACTAAGTAAACAAAGATACTAAGTATATACATGATCTGTCAACTACCAGTGCTTAATTTTCACTTTGCAAAAAATTCTCACTACTATTGAGGAATACTATATTGTCATTATATCCCAGTGGATATGGCAACGCTTAATCCATTTTAGTTTAGTTTCATGCATTTTAATGATTTCAAATCTACTGGTTGAATTTTCGTCGTAAGATAGTTTTTGAACATGTTGAACAAAAATATTAGCAAGAGTGTGACATTTTCGTTTAAAATGCAGATACAAAAATTGTCAAATTTTAAGCCTATTCTTTTAGGATAGTGTTCGCCAAATCGTATTGTGAGAGCTCGGCTAGTTTCTAGTTTGTCCAACATATTGCATTTTGCAATTTTCCACAATTCAAGTCAAAGCATGAATTAAGTCTTCTGAGTTTCAATTGAGGTCTAAGTTATTGATTACTGAAAACTGTTTAACGTTAACAGATGAAAAAACGGTAGATTTAGTACTTAAATGAATGCAACATTTACACCCCTTGGCATTGCACTCAGATATACTAGGATAAATTCCACATCTTTGAACGGATTATTATATTTTCGAAGCATATGTGATTTTAGAGGAGAAAATTTGTTTCATGGTTGTACTAATTAATAGTACCGCCACCTTGACAGTAGATATCTTGTGAGCGCTACTCTTCTAACAGCCTCTCATGTGAATAATTCTGAAACTTCAGGATGTTTTTCATGGTCTGCACCTGTATTCCTACGTCATTTACTTCCAGTACTGTGATTAGATATCCCAATATAAGTTTTGAATTTGAAATGTTTTTAGTAAAAACAAATGTCTCCCACTAGCCCAGTTCCATCCCTTTTTAACAACCAACAGTGTTTCCATACAATTTTCATAATCTTAAACCTTTGCTGTGTTAATATAATCTATCAGGTTTTGTGTAAAGATTTCTATACATTCAAGAGCATTTTAAGGCCTTCTATGACCTAGAAAATGAAGTCGGCATCACTAAAAGCTCAACATCTCTTCTGCTTGTTTGATTATATATCCAGAAATGTCGGATAGCATATATTCCACTCGCTGGTTCAAGCAATTTGTTCTAAGTGAAAATTACTAAGTGCTACAATGACTTGGAAAATGCTGTCAGGGTCATCAAATTTCAACCAGCTCTTAAGCGTGTCCATGTTATTTTCGAGTAAATCCATCCTCTGGTTCAAAAAATATGCCACATACAAGACTAAATCCTTGACAAAGTAATGATCTTAAGCATGAACACAATTATATATACACTTGGAAGTCTGATTAATATCACGACATATCTCATTATAAAGGCAATTATCATTTGCAAGTCGGCTATTGACCTTGATAATGGGGTAAAGGTTACCAAATCAAAGTAAACTCTTTGGGATGTCCCTAATGTATATCTGTGCACGTTGCATGGAAATAAAGCCAATAGTTCACGAATTGCTGTAACATTAGTATAAGTGAAATTTTCACATACTTAAGACCTCCTGTGTCCTTGAAAGTCAGGCAATGTAAAAAAATCTAATCAGATCTTAAGATTGTTCCCAATTATACATTCATGCAAGTTCGCTGAAATTCCATCCAATGGTCAAAATTTACTAAACATAGCAAACTTTGACCTTGAAAAAATGTGTCAAGGTCATAAAAAATAAATATGTCTTAAACCTGTCACAAATATATATTTATTTATTTATTATAAATTTCAGACATAAATACATACATTTGTGATAACAAACATATATATAGATGTCTAAGGATTGGATGTAGGCTAGGCCTATATTTATCCTCTCCTAGACGGTACTGTAAATGTACAAGTTATACATGTATAATAATTATACGAATAATATGAATTTACAAAACATGTACATGTATTACATCACATGTCAATTATTATATCAAAAAGTTAAGTACAAATTTTGAGTATATATATACATCTTCAAACAGTATATGTGTTCAAGAATATGCAATAGAAAATTTGAAGAGATAGAAGGAAACGATGATGGTAATAATAAGAAGAAGAAAAAGAAGAAGAAGAAGAAGAAGAGGAGAGAAGAAGAGAAGAATGTCTGCCATACCTTGAAGGGTTTTATAAAGTATCGATTTTGCTACAATAATACAATATCTTGTCATTGATCTACTAAAATTTGACTATGGATTCCTTGTATCAGTACTTTAATATGCTTTCGTTTCGAGCATTTATTTGTATTAACATTCGGTTGCATTGTTATTTATTTATATATTTATTTTATGCATTAATTATCATTTCAAAAAAAAAAAAAAAAAAAAAAATGAGGACAGCGTCTCTGAGGTAAGTATAAGCGGTGTTTATCTTGGCGAATTACCCGGGCCACGGGGACTGTGTCAACAGTATAGCGGACCAATAGTCATTGCGGAAGTGACACGTTGCCAGATGAAATCCCATCAAATTAATTATATATATTAATTAAATATATATCTCTGCAAGCCTGACGAATATCCATCCATTTGGTCAAGAAATATCTCATTTTTTGGGGGGAAAAACGAAATTTTATAGGTTGGTTTTTACCTTGAAAATGGGGTCAAGGTCATCAAAATGTGATTAGCTCTTAAGAGCATCTTAAACGTTTATCTTTGCCAGTTTTGCGGGAATCAAGCCAATGGTTCAAGAGAAATGTCCAATAAAGAGAAATTTTCACTTATTCTAGTCATCCTATGACCTTAAGGTCAAGGTCAACAAAATCTACTCAACTCTTAGACTTATCTCAATGACAAATCTTTTCAAGTTTGGTGAAATTCCTTCCATTGGTTCATTAAATATCGAGCATACAGGAAATTGTCACGCCGAAGCCGACACAGTCAGTGTAATAGCCTAAGGCCTCTTGTGACCTTAAAAAATGGGATCAAAGTCACCAAAATATAATCAGCTCATTGACTTGTCCCAATGATCTACACAGACATGTTGGAAAAATTCCACACACTGATTCAAGAAATATGCTAGATACAAACTGTCATTCTGACGCCGACACCCCGAATCCGCACTGAAACCAATATGCCCCCCTCACCTGTGGCGAATATGACTCAAGTGAGCTACGTCGGTAGGCTGCCGCAACCGTAAATTTGACACTGGGTAGAGACAATGACCTATCCCCAGACTGACCTGTCCAATTTGAAATTCCTAAATGGGCCGAGTTAAATCTTGAGATAACCCTGATTCCAAACCAGGTACCGATATGACGCAATGTTTGTTCGTGTGCATTAAACCGAAAGTAGAAATCGAAAATAGATCTACACTGAAAAAAAACGTTTTGAATATCTGCGTCTGTTTCGATAAAATTTCCATTGTAAATTTACAAACAGGAGAAACATTTTAAATTATCATCTGACAGAGTGCTAGTATTCACGCAATGCAGTACCAAGGGGGGAAAACGATGGTTAGATTTTCATGGGGCCTTTGATATTATTTGCTAAATTTTGACATACGAAACATTTGAACAATGAAATCCTGTGACAATCTTCTTTATATTTCCTTCAAGTGAACAGTTGTGATCATACTCCTGTTAGTACGATTTGTGAAACAAAGACGGGCTTATGCAATTCCTTTTGAGTGCGTCCGAGTGCGCATTGTCAAAATAGTCAACTGTTGCGTTAAGCTCAGTTTCAGAGTAGCCGCAAGGACTATAGTCATAAATATTGCTCCATACGTCTGGGAAAGGTCAACTGAACGCTGGGCTAGGTTTAACGATTGATTGAACGTAGAAAAAATATTCACCTGGTGCGTATAGCTCAGAATGTAAGTAACCGCAAGGGCTAGAGTCGTCAAACTTGCTCCATGGATACGTTTGATGTTTGATCTACTGAAAGCAGCTATGCATATTGGGCCATGACCATATATTTCACGATTGATTGAACATAGAAAAAAATTTCACCTGTTGCGTGCAGCTGAAGTTCCTAAGTAACCACAAGGTTAGGGTCTTCAAACTAACTCCATAGATACGTCCATACCAACAGAAGTAAAAGGCTTTAAGTCGAAGCCATCATTATGCCTGATGCTCGACCCTGCGGCGTGCAACTAAAGAGGGAAGCAAAGTGATTACAGTGACTGGGTTAATCGATAAATATGTTGTAGCTAATTATTATGTTTGTGACATACATTCTTTTTCTTAAATGATCAGAAATGTCGGCCCTGTTTATAATTTCTTATTATTTGTAGACTGTTCATTGTCTTGCCATAATAAGTAGCTCAGTATTGAGTGTAAGTCAATTCGTGAGCTATGTAGCTCAAGCAGTGGCTCAGAATATATTTATAAGCCGTACATAAGCTGTTGAGCAATGAAAAATCTTCTGCTTCCTATACAGAAGAAGGAGCGACATGACAACAACGGAATACACAATGAAAACTGACAGACAAGCATAACAAACTGATGAACTACATCAGCTTAAAAGGTCTGAAGGAATTATAGGCAAAATGCATAAAATAAAGAAGGTTTTTCTCTGCTTTTCTCTTATTTACGCCATGAGTGTAGGGATACATTTTAAACATGAGGGACATAAACATATTCTTGGTAATGAACATTAAACTGATACAGCTAATAATGACAGTGCTTAAAGAGCAGAAACAAATTGTCAGTCAGTAGGCTAGTTTGAAATTAATGAATACCAAGAAATCTTTAAAAAGGGAATAAAAACAAAACAACAACAAAACAACAACAACAACAAATAACAAATCTGAAGAGAACCTTCAGCAAGTGCAGCTGTAACAAACATAAAAAAGTATAGTTACAAAATGTAAATGAGGCAAAACGGGTCTTTGCAATTATTTATCTGCTCACGGAATTATTAAGAGGTCAACAAAAACATTCTATTATATTTCAACTCTATTAGTGGCAACCGGACACTTACTTATAGCTATATTACCAAATGCCTGTTTCAGACTGTTCTGCTGACCCAGGCTTTTCCCATGGATCATTAACTGGTGATCGGTTTTATGGAGGGACAGCATCTATCACATGTGATTCTGGCTATACTGCGGGCGGTGGTAGTGGATCAATAACTTGTCAAAATGACGCCACCTGGGACACCTCAGGGGCAGCAGCTTGCAATGCTGTCGGTATGTATGTTATACCTATAACTTCAACATTGTTTAACGTATGTGATTAGAGGTGTTTGCAACATACATCACAGCTTTTCAAAGCGATGAATCAAAAGGAGCAGGCAAACAACACGTGTAATTAACCAATGAATTGTTTTTGTTTTATAATTTATTAATTAATTAATGACTAGCATACACGTGGAGGTATGCATTGAAGATCGTTGTTGGTTATACTATTTTGGGATATTCTGCTCTTAGAAATAGTACTTCGGTTTATTTAGATCCGCCTTTCGAACGGAGATGAGCAAATTAAACGATAGACAACACCAAATACTTAAAGCAACCTCGATCAAGCATCCAGGGCTGCAGAAATTTCTCCTTTCTTAAAGTCCATATTCACTGTAGGGCCAAATGTCGAAGATTGCACGACATCTTCGCGGTTTCTAACCTCTATCCTACATTCTTACTAGAATTTTGCTGCCTACAGAACTACAACTGATGTTTTGCTCTCTTTTTATAACGTACAGGTGTATTGCATTAATTTTATACCTATGCAATTTTTTCATATGTCTTAGCATACCCCAAAGTGCATTCTAGTTTCGGCTGAAAGTCTTTGTTGTCAAGAAACCTTATACTTACCTATGGAATGAACAAGGGGCACGGCTTAGTATTCCAGTAAGCTTACTGCATAAAATATTGAGGAGAAAAGATTTTGAAACCTATCAAAATTATCTTAACTATATTGAGAAGTGCTGAAACGCTTCCACGTAGATTATTCTTTTTCGCGGTGTGCAGGAATATGGTAATGCAAAAACGGAGGTCGACATTTTGCTGTACAGATATTTAAACGTTTTATTTAATGAAAACCCGCATACATTTCTTTTCTACAAGAATAGCTTTATCCATTAAAAGAGTAAGGCTTGGTCGTCTTTGAGAACATTAGCGTGGGTCCTGTGCAACAAACAATAAAGCTTGCCTTAGACATTTAATAAACAAAATACTTCTACTATCCTATCTGCGAGCTATCTTGCAAAAATACTTATTATGCCATTTCGCTTGCGGTTAGGCACTGATAATTGGAAATTTATCATGACAGAAGAGAGGGGTGGGGTAAATTAATTTTGATAAAAAAAAAAAAATTCAATACGTTTACTTTTTCCATCTCCCGCCTTAACAACGCTGAACAGGTGATTTCATTAATATCCTATTGTGTTGCTGCGAAAAGGTGCGAACAATGCTTGCTAGTAGGTTCACTACTTGGATAAACGACAGGAAAAACTAGACTTTTCATTTATTTCTATGGTTGCTATATTTCTAAAAACTCATTTTTGTGCTTTGCTAAAAAATTAACAGGAACAAAAATGATAAATTCAAGAAAGAATAAGAGCTAGCACCTCATTTTAAAAGCCAATAATACAACAAAGAGGGATGTAATAAGACGCATGGAATACTTGTAAAGGTAGACTGTGTCCACCCCTCTCTTCTGTCCTGTTTCCAGTCGTCAGTTTCTAAATGCCTTAAAAACATTCTTTCAACAACTCACAAATAGGTTAAAACAGGCATTCTATTAATATGATGTGTAAAACAAGCCTAACGGTTTTATCAAAAGGATCTTTACAAATTGTCTCCACAGAAGGTCCCGTCTAGCTCTTTTTCAGGATAAATATATTTTGCAGAAAAGACACTTATCCGGGGTTGCATTTAATATAACATGTTTTAGTATTTGATATTGAAATGTCGATCTCGGTTTTTCATTGCCAAATTCCTGTACACCGCAAAAACGACCTAAACTACGTGGAAGCAGTAGTTCAAACAACTTTGATATGTTGCAAAATCGCTTCCCGGAATACTCTATACTGCGAAATTTTCTGGAATCCTAAGCAGTGTCCCCTCATTTATTCCAATGGTAAGTGTAAGAGTTTGTGACAACACAAATTTTCAGCCGAAGCTAGAATGCACGTTGGAGTATGCTAAGACTTAAGAAAAAATTGCGTAGGTATGAAATTCATGCAACGCACCTGTATATATGTGCGTACGCATACATTCTCCTCTGACAAAAAGTAGTTTGGCGTTTTCGACCAATGAAATCTGATTTGTCTAAAACCTAGATAAGTGACCAAAACAACTCTATGACAAATAAGTATTCTCAGAGCAGTTGATTTTGTATTAAAGATGAATTTTACTGTCACATCTTAACAATGCTAAGACTTTCATTATTTTAGCTGCTTGTACATACATCGTTTGGTAAAAACAACGATCTTATCAATCTCAAAGACCTTAGAGACCGTCATGAATTTGAAATTTATAAACTGTTATACAGCATATGTACAATTAATAGGAGCACTGAATTTTTTTTCAAAAGTAAAGAGGAGAAGTATCAGATACAGACACAGTTCAATTCCTGATCAAACCAAAAACACCACGTGGGAAAAATTAACACGAAACTAGTCAACACCAACGACAACACCAGCAGCAGCCATGTGAACAACGATTTTCCGTGTAGGTGGTCAACAGGCTAGCCTGTACATCACAAACTATATATCAATAACAGACATAGCAACTAACAACACATGAAACAACCAAGAAGAACAAAAACAGAGCTGCCGTTTTGGGACGGCCAGTAATGAAATTACTGGGGGAGGGGGCTTAATCAGTTTGTGGGCGACCAAAACCTCGCCTTTTGATCTGCCCAGGTTCACAAGAAACTAAGTTGTTCAACCAAACAAAATTCAATTTTATAATGTCAGTGCTAGCCTTAACATAACAAACCATATATCAAACCTGTCAAAGCCACAAACAACACATGAAACAACTAAGACATACCAAAACAGAAGTGCCGCCTTGGGACGGCCAGCAATGAACTTGCTGGGGGCTTAACCGGTTTGCGGTCGAGCCCTTTGTCCTGCTTTTGTTCATCAGACACGTAGTTGTTTGGTTTGCATGGAAGATTCCTAACTCATAAGTGTAATATCTCAGGAACATAGAAATCAAAACTAAAACTATGAACAAACCTGAGGACTCACAGAAATGGCAACACTGAAATGCTGGAGCAGAAGGACCCTACCAGTTAAACAACGGTAGGCCCGAACCAAGATGCCCCATAACGAGTGTCTTGTGCTAACCGTCTGGATTACTATTAAGTTAGGTTTAGCGCCTTTATAAAGTCTGAGGCCCGACTCACCTGTCGTGAAGTCGAAGATATAAGCAAAACTGTTAACCTTTCTTGGGTTAAACATCAAGAATGCAGTTTGTCGCAAAACGTCCATATTACAACCAATCATTTTTTCAGTATTAGAGCAGCTATGATCTAAGACTCTGCTGTTTGCCTTTGTGATAAACATCCTTTCCGCATGAGCTGGCTCATATTTGAGCTTAGACAGATTTATATTGCAGTTCTTGAATTCTGTGAGTTCCTATGGTTCAAGAACTCATACTGAAACAGTTCTTAAACTCTAAATTATTGCTTCTAGACCTCCAAAGTTCTTGAACAAGTTCAAGATCTTTTTGAGCATTAATTTAACTGTCCAAGAAAAAAGGTCTTGAACTTATTCATGAAGCGGAGAGTTCTAGAACCGGTCATTTAGAGTTCAAGAACTGTTCATTAACCAGTTCTTGAACTATAAATGGGCGCTAGTTCAAGAACTGTTTAGAACCAGTTCTAAAACAAGTTTTCGAACATTTCATGAACTATGAATGGCTGCCTCTGAATTCAAAAGTTTTTTAACAAGTTCTTGAGTGAGTGAGTGAACTCGGGTTTAACGTCCCACCAACAACGAGGTCATATGGAGACGGGACCTCGGTTTGAAGTCTCATCCAAAAGACCGGAGAAGCGGGGGATCAATCTTGCGACCCCTGGATTGGTAGTCCGGAGTGTTATCCACTACACTACAGCCGCTCCTAACACGTTCTTGAACTAGTTCTAGAAGACTAGTATGGGGTCTAGAAACGCGGCCATTTATAGTTAAAGAATTGTTCAAAAACTTGTTCTTGAACAGTTCTTGAATTATTCTTGATAATTTCACAGAAGTGTTATAGATATATATAGAAACCTCATACAAAATGTTATGTTGATACAATTATAGAAACCCTGAAATCTACATCTTACAAAAGTCTTTACTTTGCAAAATTGATCTAAGCCCGCATTTAAAGAACCGTGACATATGGATCATCATATTCTGATTATTGTGTATTCATGTTAAACTTATAGATGTATATCCTTTTACAAAGTTTCAAGTTGTTACAATGATAGGAACTCTCATTCAACCTATTACAAAAATCTGAACTTGAGTTTAACAGCATTTAGTATGTTTGTATCTGTGTACGTTCTTTCGTATGTACGTAATAACATACACACGTATGCACATACGCACAACGAAAACGCTATATGCCCCTACAGTATATAAAACTATCATTTTCATATGTTTTCAACATTCTCCTGCTAAATTTTAAAATGGCTGACCTTTAAAGAGAGCCTGTGCTTTCTTCCTGTCCTTTCCAATTTTGTAGCCTATTTTTACATCTCCTCTGCTAAACTGATACACCTGATGATTCAGAATGATTTTAAGGTCGAATTCCTTGTTTGTTCACTCACAATTCCACTGGACAAAGAAATTTTCTTTTGTAGGGCTCTGAAGTAACAAGATATTCTGTTGGTGGTCACTGATAACTCCATAGCATTAATAGGATTTGATGTATTAATGATGACATGCAACAGGAAGTGATCTCATGTAATAATGAAGTAATTTAACCATGATGGTGAAAAATGCCTGGGTAAATAGTGCAGACCCTAATCAGAGTCATTCACAATGAGCAGTCTGATCAGGGTTTTCCTCGTTTAAGAACATCTGTTAAAATCATCCCCTGAGAAAAGACACGCAGTTGATTCAAAAGTGGTAAACTTTTAGACTTCTTTCTCCAGCTGATGACTGATACAAGCAGGTGGATGCCGTATTTATTATATAAACATTGACTGCAGTTGCTAATGCTGTTATCAACAACAGGATATTGTATTACCTACCGGTTCGATGCTGGTCGGTGAAATTTTCAATCCCTAAAATACCCTATACTCAAAGATAACTCCTAAAGGGACTTCCACATATTATTTAACTAAAAGGGACTTTCCTGTTTGACAGTGAAATTTAGAGAAACAAGTAAATTCAATGAATTTATATCCCCCGCCGAAATGGCTGATTTGTTTATGGCTTATTTTCAGTTTGATAAAATTTTGATCACTGGTTACTTAGTTATGACTGAAGCTGTGGTCTTTAAATCAAGGGGCAATAACCCATGTATAAGTGATGCCATTCTAAACAACTTGCCTCACCATCATCTCGCTGTGATATTATATATACCTATATCTAGTTTCAAGAAATTTTGTTCATTTGCAACTTAGTTATGGCTTATTTGTGTATTTAAAATCAAATCAAGGACAGTATCTCATGCATTACCGATGCCATCATGACAAAACTTGACATTCATTGTCATGGTATGATGATACGTATTTGTTTTACGTTTCGTAAAATTCCGTTCACTGGTTATTTAGTTATGACTCAATTTGTCTATTTTAAAGCTATTCAAGGGCATGAACTCATTCATTACTGAAGCAAGTCCAACAAAACTTAAAATGCATCACCCTGTTATAATAATACCTATTTAGACTTTTACATAGAATTACGTTCATTGATTACTTAGTTATGGCTAAATTTATTGATTTTAATTGATTCAAGGGCAATAACTCATGCACTACTGGTGTCATTCTGACAACCCTTTGTGTGCACAACTGTGTAACAGTGATACATATCTATTTTAAGTTTCCTGAAATTGTGATAATTGGTTACTTAGTTATGGCTCATTTTATCATTTTGAAAGCAATTCAAGGGCAATAACGCAGGCACTACTGATGCCAGTGTAACGAAACTTCATGTGCATCAGCGCCTTACAGCGATATTCATTTATTGAATGTGTCATGAAATTCTGGTCATTGGTTACTTAGTTATGGCTCATTTTATCAATTTGAAAGCAGTTCAAGGGCAATAACTAATGCACTACGAAAGCCAGTGTGACAAACTTCACGTGCATCAGCGCCTTATAGTGTTATCTTATTATTATTAGTTTCATGAAATTCCGTTCAATGGTTACTTAGTAATGGTTCCGGACGGACGGACGGAGAGACGGACGGGCGGAAGAACGCAATTCAAGGGCAATAACTCATGCCTTACTGAAGCCAGTGTATCGAAATTCCACATGCTTCAGCGCCTTAAAGTGTTATACATTTATTATAAGTTTCATCAAATTCCGTTCAATGGTTACTTAATAATGGCTCCGGACGGACCGACGGATCGAAGGACGGACGGACATAGAGAAAACTATATACCTCCGCCTTCGGCGGGGGATAATATAGGGTCTTGACAAAGTCTACCAATCTTTTATATCGAAGGAAAATCATATTTACCCATTAGTTTTCTGAATTTATTCAGCAATTCGGCATAAAATTCAGGTTCCGAAAGGCCTTGCTGAAGAAGTGTTTTCAATTTGACATTACATTATATTTAGACAATAATAGGACAAAATGCAGTCGATCAAATTTTGAAAACGCTTTACGAAATTTATGAAATGTGTAACCTTGTTTGAGACGTTTTGCTGTCTAAACTTATTACAAATATTAAAGTCATCAACCTGACTAGACAGTCGAGCAAAACGTAAGTTGAGAAACATAAACAACATAGGATGTAGAAGAAGAATCATCACCATCTGAAAATGGAAAATAAACAAAATAAATATCAAAATCATGCTTATCGTAAATTTTATTATTTCACAGTGACAAAATAATCCGATATAGATAAATGTAAATCCAAAAATGAGGCCTGGGTATCTGAGACGGTGGTCTTATATAACTGAAATTTGGAAGGGTAAATTTAATTGGCCATGCTATCAAACAAGTTCTTGTCATTATTCAAAAAGCCATCCACATACCAAGAAGTAGAATTGAAACCTTCAATAATTTCAGATTTAGTGTTCTCTGAAAGAGACAGCATGAACTCTCTCTCATGACAGAACAAAAACAGATCAGCTACAATAGGGACACAATTAGTGTCCAAAGGAATACCTACACTTTGTCTATATTATTTAGAGGCAAATCTAATATTAATATTGTCCAAGAGAAAAGTGAGAGCTTTACACACTTTCAGATGAGACCATAAAGTTTAATTCCTGGCTGGTTCATGGGTAAAGAAAGAACGCCTTTCATTACATGCAACATAAAGAGAGCCGCCCTATGGAAGAATATTTCAGTTAAATCCACAATGGAAGAATATTTCAGTTAAATCCACAAGTTTAAAGGCCCCATTGCTCTATCAGCAGGAAATATTTTATTGTGAAGTATCGCTGCATGCTTCTCAGTACAGTTTCGTCACTATATATGATCGTGATTGGACGGCTTTAAAATATTAAACCATCCTTGAGTTTCTCATAAAAACGATTTAAAGAATATCTAGGTCACTTTAGTTGCCAACTCAAATGACCTACTTTCGATTTCACAAATTTAATCACATGGTAAAAATACAAGGTACAGAAGATAAAAAAAACAAGGTACAGGCATTTCTCTGATGGTTTAAATACAATCTCGGCAAGGATTCCGTTCATTATCTCGCTGCTGCATAATTTCATTGCCCAACTAGGAACCAGAAACATAGACCGTAGTTTTTGTTGGAGAGACTTTTCATTTTTCAAAAACCTCTGTTTCTCCTTTTTGCAGTTATATGCCAGGAAAACGCACATCAAACGACATTTTATCATCAATTTGAAAGGCTGCACCGGTTTTATAATGATTTGAGCTTCAGTGAATTTTACCACTTAAAGGACTATGGAGACTTTAATAAGTTTGTGGGAAAGGAAGTTTATAATGTAGAAAAAGCATTTGTAGACAAACTGGGCGCACAAAAACCTCGCGATGTCAGCTTATTTAGTACTTCACATGAATTTTTAATTAAAAAAAAAAGATTTTTACATGACCTTTCATAGACTTTTTCACAATATCTAATAACACAAATTTTGATGGTGGTAAGACATGAAGTAAGCAATTTAGAAAGTTCGGTTTCGTGCATGAGATAGATTTAGCAATAAAGCATGTCTTATACGGTCACTCACAATAGTTAGGGAGAGAGTAGAATACAGGACAAGTAAAAAGATGGGCAATGATCAGAAATTAATACAATCAAATTCCACATTCCGCTTTCAAAACCAATAGGCAAATAAGCACATACACACAGAATGTGACACAATTTCACGAAAGACACGCACAGTTAACCGAATGAGCAAATTGTCAGGTTAGATCATTTCTCCACTGGTTGTACTGAAATATCATTCGGAGAATGACCAGATGGTTTAAAATATTGATAAAGAAAAGTATCAAATTGTTTAGGCTTTTTCATTCTACGATAGTGCTCGACAAAACGTTTTTTAAGAGTACGGCCAGTTTGCCCGACATACTGCATGTTACAATTTGTTGTATTTCTGGTCAAAACATATGTCAGGTCCATAGATTTTCAATTTAATTCCAAATCATTTGCCACTGAAAATTTCCTACCATTCACGAATGAAGTGACCGTAGATTTAATACATAAATAATTACAACAGTCACGCCTCTTGGCATTAACTTTGTCCCTATTTTCAAGGTCACAGGAGGTCAAAGAGTGATGTAAAATGCCTTGTCTGCACCATATCTTATGAATGAATAGATGGATTTTTACCAATCTTGCACAGATATATTACTAGGAGACGGTGATTAGATATTGGTAATTTTGACCCTATTTTCAAGGTCACAGGAGGTCAAAGAGTGTTGTAAAAATGCCCTGTCTGCACCATATCTCATGAATGGATGGATGGATTTGAGCCAAACTTGCACAGATTATAATTGGGAAATGCAAAAAAAAACTCATTATATTTTGGTGACTGACCCTATTTTCAAGGTCACAGGAGGTCAAAGAAGGTTGAAAAATAGATTATCGGCACTATATCTCCTGAATGGATGGATGGATTTGAACCAAACCGTCACAGATACATCACTGGGAGATGGTAAAGAAGTTATTAAATTTTGGTGACCTTGAATTCTTTATCAAAGTCACAGAAGTTCAATGAAAGTTGAAAAACATTTTGTCTGCACCATATCTCCTGAAGGCAGCATTTTGGTAAAATCATACTGCTTGGAAAGCGCGGGTGGGGGACATCTGTTTTTGCCCCCCCCCCCCCCCCCCTCCCCCCCACACACACAAAAAAAAAGTTCTTGTAGCTGTTTGTACATATCTCGTTTGGTAAAACAACGATCTTATCAATCTCAAACACCTTAGAGGCCGTCATGAATTCGAAAATTATATATTGTAATACAGCATACATGTACAAGTAATAGGAGTACTGAACAATTTTTCAAAAGTTAGGAGGAGAATTCTCAGGAACTGCCACAATTCAATTCCACATCAAACCAAAAACACCACGTGTGAAAAATTAACACAAAACTAGTCATCACCAAAGACAACAACAGCAGCAGCCATGTAAACAACAATTTCCCATTTAGGTGTCTGTGTGGTTAACGGGCTGGCCTGTACATTACAAACAATATATCAATAACAGACATAGCAACTAACAACACATAAAACAACCAAGAAGAACCAGAAACAGAACTGCCCTCTTGGGACAGGCAGTAATGAAATTAATGGGGGGGACTTATTACCTATTTTCAGTGTCTTAATGTTATGGCAAGCCTGTTAAAACAGGCAAAGCGACAGAAAACGCATTAAACATCTAAGACGAACCAAAACAGAAGTGCCGCCTTGGGACGGCCAGCATTGAAATTACTTGGGACTTAACAGGTTTGCGGTCTAGCCCTTTGTCTTGCTTTGGCTCATCAGACACTTAGTTGCTTGGTTTGCATGGAAGAGTCCTAACTCATAAGAGTAATATCTCAGGAACATAGAAATCAAAATTAAAACTATGAACAAACCTGAGGACACTCAGAAATAACAACACTTAAATTCTGGAGAAGAAGAAACCTACAAGTTAAACCACGGTAAGCCTAACCTAAGACGTTCCGGAACGAATGATTTGCGCCAACCGTCTGGATTACTATTAAGTTAGGTTTAGCGCGCCTTCATTAAGTCTGGGGCCCGATTCACCCGCCGTGCAGTCGAAGAGATAAGTGAAAGTGTTTACCTTAATTGGATTAACCTCCAAGCATGCAGTTTGTCACAAAACATTCTTATTATAACCATTTTTTATATCGAAGGAAAATCATTTTTACTGATTAGTTTTCTGAAGTTATTCACCAATTCGACATAAAATTCAGGTTCCAAAAGGTCTTGCTGAAGAAGTGTTTTCAATCTGACATTATATTCAGACAAAAATAAGACAAATGCCGTCGATAAAATTTTGAAAACGCTTTACGAATTTTATGATATAACTGTAAACTATTATGTCCCTTTGATTAATTTCTAAGGCAGTGCTAGTGCAAGCCAAAACTAGGTAACTGTATGGAGTGTCTTGACAAAACTTTATAGCAATGTGTATCAGGCTGAGACAGTATATCTTACACAAAAATAATTGCGTCCCTTTGATTAGTATTTTAAAGGCTATTCTTGTTAGAACCCTATTTATTGGAATATCTGGATGAAACTTTAAAGCAGTGTAGCGGAGGTTAAACGGTGTCTGTCAAATGGGAATGGTTGCTCCCCATTACTTACAGAGCTAAGTTCCTTTCATTATTCCTCTGACTATTTTAGTGTGCATCATTTCTAGGTTAGTGGTTTGGATATCTTGATGTATAGCAAAGTGCAAGAGCTTAATACTGTGTTTAGAGTATAGGAATGGTTGCTTCCCCTGAAATTTTGGAGTTACATCTCTTTGATTAGTATTTACAGATTGTTCTTGTGCACATAAAAGTACCTGTGTTTGGCTGATTGTCAGGACTATAGATTTGCCCAAGGTACTGGCAGGGACTGAAACTCACTCAGAAACGGGCAAAATTGCCCCCTTTTGATGCAGTTGTTTTCTGATATGAAATTATAGTGTTTTGGTATAACTTTATGCTTTCCCTATTTTTACAAAGGGAACAATTTAAATGACTTCCTGTTTGGACTTCCTATTTGTTTGCCTCTGATTTTCCACCAGTTTTACAAAAGGAAACAACATTTAGTGACTTCTTGTTTGCTTCCCTCATGTTTTTCGTCCATTTTTACAAAGAGGAACAACTTGAGTGACTTCCTGTTTGCTCCCTGAGATGAAGAAGTTTTTTTTCAAAAATGAAGCCTACTTGGAAAGAATTTAATTTGCAACTAGGGAAACAAATTCTTTCAATAATTTTAAGGGTTGACCCCCATTTATAAAGGAGGCATTAAGAAAAATGGCAGAGTTGCTGCCTCTGAGAGTGTACCCATTCACCTTAAGTGTTTTGAGACTAAACTACATGTGTACAATTTATCCACTGAAACATTTTTCAAGTCTATATATTATAATAATTTACTCACGATTACATAAAACTATAGCTGCCCGACACTTAATGAAGTGATGAAAGTCGTATGACAGGAAAATCAAAGTGCTTTTAGAAAATTTGACTTTATATTTGCTCGTTCTGTCACGCATGAAAATCTTAGGAGTCCCACTTTGGTAACGAAGTTATGGTATAGATTCATGAAACTTAACCTGTGCTTCATTTCATCCAGCGGTTCAAAGTTTCTTCACTATACTGTGTTTCTAATGCATAGTCTTATGAGCTCAAGATTTGCTACAGTTGAGTTAATGTACGATGATGCAAGTCTTCTTAGCTAAAGAGAGTGAGCGTAGAAAAGTTGTTTGAATCACGAATCACGAAAGTTAGAATTTTACAATAAAATGACATCAAGGTAATGTGACCACTACTTTTCGAACACATTTGCTTATATCCTATCAATGGAATTTGACTTTTAGTAGGCCCAGTGGTTTCGGAGAGGACACTAAAACTTGTTGAGATATGACTGGTCTGGAATTAACATTAGAAATTGATCTTGCTCTTTAGTGCTAAAAATCTACAGGTACTCCAGTTGCTGGTTGGATTAACCGTCTTTAATACCACATACGTTAAAAGTTCCAGACTGATGTTTCATTGGTTTCTAATATACAACACGCATGCAAGTGCGAATTTGAAATTACTGTACAAAAGGTAAAGGTCAACTCAGGGACCTCATTTCTGTATATTTAATTAGCATATGAGTTCTAAATATATTATTGTCAAAAACCTCTTTATATAACTGGATAATTGCTTCTGGAGAAGAATATTTAGTATGTTTAATCACATATGGGCACGTCGGCCACTTTGGTTATGTTGCCATAACTAATTGAACAAACTTTTGTTCCCAAGCCCATTAAATGAGTAACACAAACTGTTTTTGTATGCCCAGGGGTTCCGTTCGACAAAGTGGCTTAATTTTTGACATATTCCTGACCATTAACGAGGTCAGGGAAAGATCTAAACTTTTTTTTTTTTTTTTTTATGTCACAGATCACGATAATGTCAAAGAAATCTAACGTTTAATTATTTTTCAATACCAAAACACATGCAATCATTTTTCCTGTTCTGTAAAAAAGGTCTAACATCACCCTAGAATTATGCACTGACCAGGTATAATAGTACATGTGTCTCAGATGCTGCATGACAAGTCTCAAACTCATTGGGACACGTATTAAGCCGTGAGAATTACGTATTAACTACGTTTTACACATATTGCCATTTTACTACGTCTTTTTTAAAGTAGTAAAACCCATCGCCTAATACGTGACAGTGACACTGGGGCTTAAACTTATTGCATATCTCCGGCTCCGCCATTCACATACTATTTCGGTAAATTAGTCAAGAATCTTTACTTTTAGTTTTTAGATTCACCAGATTCAATCGATTATATACGAATGTGAATAAGGAATAATCATATCAGACGGTGCAAGCAATAAACTCCGAGTATAGGTAGGGACGACAGAGGCACTGTTACAATGAAAGGGAAAATATTTAATCCCGTCTGCATCATTTGGGCGTCGTAATTTAATATTGAGCTATATTTTTTAGTTGTTTTTACTACTTGTAAAAAGTGTCCAGGATTTCCGTGCTGTAGGACGGATGCATAAAAGTACTAAGAAAGGAGCTATCCATGCAGCTGTGCTACAATTTTCTTGTTTCATTTTTTTTATTGGAGTCATAATGTAGGTTGGTTGCAATTTAGGTGGCGCCTATTTCATATTAAAATACAATCTTGAGTTTGAAGAATTCAGCCACAAGACCCACAAGCACAGCTGCCACTCCGTGTGCCTTCCGCTTTCGATTCCGTGGTAAGCTATTTCCGTTTGTGATGATAGACGATGATGATGTCAGACATGAAATATTGCCTGATCACTTTGACTAACTTTTCAAAATTATATATGCAGGTGTACAAACGTGCCGAAAAGTTGAATTTTATCCAAAGCTGATTTTGCCTACTTTATAACAGTCCGTTAGTGTCTTCAAAGAGATTCATTGAAAAACTCTGTGTAGTTACTTTGAATGCAATGCTTCAGCATCGATAATAATTTCGACCTGTCTCTGTTTCTTGTACGCTCGTAACTGTGTTGTAAGTGGTGGCAAGACATATGACACGTGTTTACTCCTATTTTTTCCGTTAAATGACTTGCAATTTTACGTCCTTTTTAGCATTAGTTCAGTCATATCAGGTCGATGGGTGAGTGATAATGAAAGTTTGTGTGCAATAGAACCCCGTTTAAGATAGAAAAAAAATACCCACCTCTAGCGGGGCTCAACCCGGGGACCGCTACATCAGCAGGCCAGCGCTTGACCTACTGAGCTGAAGGAGCTCTTAAAATGCTCAAGCATGCCATAACAGATTGAGGAGCTCCAAACGCGTAGAGGCAATTTATTTAGCAGCAGCTGGTGGAACAAAATATCAATCAACTTCAACTTTGACATGTGACACCGGCAATATATATACTGGAAGTCCTCCGGTGGTAATCTGATTCTTAAGAGTGTCAGAGAAAGGTTTAGGCACTGATTGCTCCTATTACTAGCAGCCCTCTACTGCCACATCGACATGAAAAATATTTATATTAAATTTGCCTAAGGTGCGTTATAATGCAGGTTAATTAATATATGTATAATAATTGAAAAATAAAAGCATGCATACTATTTAACAGATTGTGGAAACCCGAGCGTACAGGCAGGTTATTCAGCAGCAGCTGGGGGAACGACATATCAATCAACTAGAACTGTGTCATGTGACACCGGCAATGGATATACTGGAACTCCTCCAGTGATTACGTGCGAGTCTTCAGGGAGCTGGACAGCATACTCAGGATGTACCACAGGCGGAGGAACTGTTGGTAGGCAGTTTCCAATGTCACTTCAAACACTTAAATACATGTATACGCTACACTCTCTTGTATGTATTATCAATGTTACTGAAAGTACCTGTACGAAAGGGTCACTGTCTTGCTACGGCCTGCAGTTGCACCCAATTGAAAATTCATTCAATCATATATACGATAAATTCGGTCATCGACTCAGACAAAAAAGGATAATCGGGAGTGAAGAGATCATTGAAATAGCGACCCCTTCGATATTTTCCCACAGTTATGTGAACTCGATTGGACGGTCGTATGTTGCGTCCATTTGAGCAACGGGCGGTCACAGACCCTATTACGCCAGTTCAAAGCAAATTTTAAGTACAAAAATGATGTCTCTGTCCGTCCGAAAAATATTTTTTTCAGCTTATCGTTAGCTATACATATTCGGACGGATAGATATAATCAACACTGCATACTGTATGCTTAGGTATTTTGTTTTCACTGTGACAGGTGCGCCGATGCTTCAATACTGGACCAAACCTTGAAATACATTGGGTATTTTGTCACGGCGAAAATCGCTTCTTTCACATTACAAAAAGACCATATATTATTTCTTGCGATGTGTTACAATTTAATCAAGCTTTCAGGTGTTTCACCTTTCAGCATTTTAGCGTTATCAAAGCAATAGTTATGTCAGTGATACAAACCTTTTTTTCTTTTTTCTCTTTTTCTCTTCCTTCTTTCGCGTTTTGAACTTCTTCATTTTGGGTTGTTATATAGTTTCATCTTGTAACAGTTTATCGCTAGATATGATCACAGCTACAACAAAAGTGATACGCAACACGGTAAAACCAACAAAGTAGCATGTGCACCCAGTGAAGACTCAGATCAGCCAGGAAATCAGAGTTTTCGCTATGCGTTTAAATGGTTACTATGGGTTTAAGCTAGCTCCATGAGGTCAGCGGAGATAGTGGAAAGACTGGGCGAATCCCCAGGCTGATCTGAGTCTTCGCTGGGCGCATATTCCGCTTTATTGGTTTCGTCGTGTCGCAGCCCAAATATATAATTGAATGGATTTTAGAACAGCGGGGTTTCTTGTTGCTAAACAAGAATTACAAGCTGGAACATAACACCAGACCATGATTAAAAATCTCTGCATATGTTTGAAATTATCGGCAATACAGTAAAATCAACTGCAAAACTTGTTATTTGGAGGAATTCTAAAGCCCTGTCGTATTTGTTTCATTAATACAGTCATCTCTTGATATCTCTAATTAGAAGTTGATCTCAAACTGCTGACAATTAAAAGTAAATTTTATGTTACAAAAAAATTACTTAGACATCTAAGTAATTTAAGCTAACAGGAGATAAACTTTTAAGAAATATAATTAAATACAAGCATGTCCAAATAATATATTTAGTATTCTTACATATCAGTGTTTGAGAAAACAATAGTCGACCATATCAAGAACAGACTGTTCGTCTCTGTTAGCCGTCAGACATGCATGTTTATGGACCTTCAGCATATGGCGCTTAAACGATTCATTGAGCACTAAACAGCATGCAAAACCATTTGTATGACAGAAACTATCCTGGATACAGTGTGTGCAGATTCAACATTGAATCGCCTGTTTCGTTTTTTATTTCTTTGTTTTACGTAACCTAGCATCTTTATTTATTTATAAATTTTCCATTTATTATTTTGTTTATTTGTCATCTTCGCCTCACAGCCCCATCTTAGTCCAAAATATAAACAAAACGAAAAATAGAAATCCTTAAGATATTTATCGCTGATATGTTCGTGTATCGATTGAAGTGCAATAAAAGAGAATAGGTTAGGTGTAAAACTCATCTGCTCGATATAATATATTGCCCAGAGTCAGTGTGGCCCTTGAGCAGTTTGCTGTGTCGTCAGTCTAAAATAGATAAATAAATGAATACAATAAGATTAAATTAAAAACGATATGACCTTGTGTTGCCCGTGGTCCGTACAAAAGTGCATTAATACGGAAGTCATGTACCCACAACGCCATGCCGGCAATTGTTGCTATTAAAACGTAGAAAGTATATAATGAGTTGTGAGTTCGTTTCTATTATATGACGTCGCTTTTATTCAGTGGACAACGTCATGGCGTAGATATCGTATGACCGCACGTGTAATAACATTTTGACGCGTACAGTTAACGTTATTGATAACGATCGTGTCAGCAATGCGTTTTCTTATCGAAATAATGTTTATTTTGAAGGCGATACAATCCCATTTTAAAGGGTCATATGATAAACAGAATCTGACACTTGTGCTCATTTCATTTGAAATTCATGGAACTTGGCGAATACTCGTTTCATTAATTTCATATAAAATGACCACTCGTGTAAGATCCTATATCTATGACATAGAAGAGCAAATGACTGTTACTGTACAGTCGCGGTTAACTGATTACGCGGCTCGGATGAAACGGGCAAACTTTTGATATGAGGCGCTAGACACGTTATCGGCGAACTAATAGAATTTAAACAGACACATGATTTAAAGCATTTTTTGAAGCAAAATGTCCGACAGTTAGCTGCCCATGCATGGAATAAGCTGAGTCAATGCATTTAGACAGTCTGCATTAAAAGTATTTTTAAAAGTCGATATTAATTTGTAAACAAAGACATATCGTCAAGATTTTTTTCCGGAACGTTTTACGCATGTTTGCTGCATACAAAATATCAGGGATCAATTTGACCCATGGTGATGCTTTTTCATGTCTTCGGTATAATGTCATTGTCGTCCATCTGATATTTATCGGTCTTCCAAACGAATAATTCACATTGCTTCTTTTTTAGACCAGCTGTCTAAGAATGCTGATCTTTGCAGTTCAGACTGGTCATTACTGCAGAATTTTAAAAGTTTGGCTAGTGAAATGTAAAAAGGATTTGAGTCTGGTTTGAAATGTGCTTGATAAACAAGGGTTTCTTTTCGAAATGGTAATGGATAGTATCGTTAATCAAGCAGTTCAATTTGACGTCTCAACAGGATCACCTTGATGAAATGACCTTAATTACATATCGCTAGACATGCGCATATGGCCAAGGATTCAAATCCCGCTTGAGACAACGGTCTATCTGAATCCGAAACTTAATTAGACAGAGCCTAAAAAAATTATACAGAGCCTAAAAAATCACCCGCCCATTATCCGAATACGACTGAAATATCGTCGAAAAGGATCATCCTGCATGTAAAACCGCCAAGAATTCAGTGAACACGCAGCCAGTCAGTGAACGCGCAGTTTATTTTAGTTTTTTGGGACGGGTTACTGCTACTAAAAGTGGTAAGTGGTGTTATTATTTGTGTTATAACCACTTCATTTGCCCTTTAGCAAAAGCTTATTATAATAATCTTCTGTTAGTTTGAAATAAATTTTGTCAAAACAAGTAATTAGAAAAGTATAAGGAACTGATTGGCTTGCAAGGTGATTTCGAGTCATAAATTTTCTGAACATTGGCTTTTTTCTATAAAACAAGACTCATGATGTAAATTTGCTGTTGTAAGTGGTTATGACGGAAGGTAATCCTGACAGTAAAAAGGTTTTGTGCCATACGATGCAGGCATTAAGGAGATACAACCCACTTTAGCAATGTACGCTCTAAATCAGTGAACGCGCACACTGTATCAGTGAACGAGTAGCACAATACTCTGTATGTACGAAGCAAACGCGCTGCGTTGTACGAAGTGAAAGGGAAAAAGTGTACGCATTGAACGCGTCGACAAGGTCGCCATTAAAGCCAGAGCTACATTTAGCTCGAAATTACAACCTCAAATCTTCTAAATTGTGTACCCATAATCACATCATGTATTATGACCTACTTTATTTTCATTAGAAGTAGCCCGTTCAGCAACATTTATTTTAATTTGCACTGTTAGACAATACTGAGGTAGATCGAGCTCAGGTCGGAGCTAAACTCTACTTTCATTTTACAATGAAGTGTGCCGGAATATCTGTGCGGATAATTATTTAGTTCAATAAAGATAGCTGAGTTGCCACCTCTTTGGGAAAGAGCTGCTGACTCGGCTTATCACTTGTAGTTTATTGTTTGTTAGGATGTCTTTGTCAATCTTTCCCTTTGATGTTGGGGATATGGTTTGGGATCTGATTCAGTCAGTTCCTGAAGTGTTGTTACTCTTTAAATTAGTTGTACGTCGTATACTGCACAATTCTGCCAATTTGATTGACGAAAATGGTCTTAGGGACGAGTCATCTATTATCAGGTGGGGGTGGGGGGGGGAGGGTACATAAAGGGGGGGGGGGGGGGAGGAGGGGGATCGGATCGGATTTCGGAATTATTTTTGGTGATGTACTGGGGGTCGGAAATCAATAAGCCTCGGATCATTGGGGGGGGGGTCATATATTTTGTTAGGCATCTTGGAGGATGGGGGATCAGAATTCTTTCACCAGTCTTCATTTTTAAAAATGTGTCAGCCCCTCATTACTCCTAAAATTTCAGACTCTTTTCTTTCAAACTCAAAACTTAAAGGCATTTATGGAAATGACATACAAAACTTGGGCGGCTTCATATCGATAAACAGATTTTTCATTTATTTGCTGCTTGAAAGAACAGTATGAAAGTGTCTATAAAATCAAGTCAAGTATAGATGATTTTGTTCTCATTTAAATTTAATGCTTCCGTTTGTGATATCAGCTCTCCAGGTGCCTTTTCATCAGCAAAAAAATGTGCAGCCCCCAGACCCCGCCACCCAGAGGCCAGATTAATATTATTAACAGTTATTATTAAGCATTTCTGGATGGTCAATAGCAGAAAGGAAAGTGTAAAGAATGCAGACAAAAATTTTACACATTAATTTATCTGTTAGAATAAGAGAATGTTCATTGTGTTTCATACAGGTTTTGAGTGAGGTCAGTCTGACATAAATAGGTAATATGGTGTGTGTGTGTGTGTGTGTGTGTGTGTGTGTGTGTGTGTGTGTGTGTGTGTGTGTGTAGGGGAGGGTCATAAATTTTTTTGTCACCTATGTGTGTGTGTTGTGTTGGGGGGGGGGAGGGTCGGAAAAATAATTCTGGTGCGACGCGTGGGAGAGGGGTCGGAAAAGATTTCGGTTAACCATATGATAATGTACCCCCCCCCCCCCCCCCCCCCCCACACACACACACACAAACCCCACCTGATAATAAATGACTCGTCCCTTAGTGCTTGTGCAAACATCGTACATTCGGATCAGCTTGTGCACTCGCTCAGTCTGATAAGTGTCATATAAACAATGTCTGGAACCTGAGGAAACAGTGTTGCAAACATTAAAGACTCTTATCAGACTGCAGACTGATCGCACTTGCCTGAAGATCCATGGTATTGAGCGAAGCTCTGCTTAATTTTCATTAAAAGAAAGAATAAGACCGTCTGAAACTAGGGACGAGTCATTTATTATCAGGTATGCGTATTTTCATATTTAATTCACGCACCTGATAATAAAAGACTCGTCCAGTATAGAGACAATTGCTCTTATTGCAGCAACTCTACTATATGGACCCTAAATATTTAATGGCAAACAGTACATACCCAGATTAGGCAGCTAAATGAGCAGATTTAAACTGCCTGCACTATTATGTCAGTTGTAAACAGTTTGTTTAAATCAAGGAAAATAAATTCAGCAGTATATTGAGAATCAATATTTAGTTAGTTTTAGTTGCTGGAGATAACAATTGTTTAACCTCCAGGTCAAGAACAAAATAGCTGTCTATGCTATTAAGACAGGATCCAGAAATATTGTGTTTGATTCTTGACGAAATTTCAGCCTTTTCTCTGAAATGCTTATGTAGTGGACTACAGTCCGGATCCGCCATAATAACTTTTTTTTGTAGTGATTATCGAACATTATTTTTTCTAGATTCAATAACTTCTTTGGGTATTATCCAAAAATTTTTGTTTGATATACAAATGAGGGTTTATCAGGCTGGATCAAACATCTTCGGCATTTTCGTACATTGTCAGGGTGAGAGTAAACAGAGTGTTCCACGACATTCTGGAAGTCTCCATAAAACGAGCAACTATAGCACCTGCACTCAGGGGTATTCACCATCTCATACCTCTGAAAAACGCAGAAGAATGCTTAAAACTAAAGTCACACATAATAACACCTACTGGTAACCCCACTGACAAATTTTATGGACTTCCAGGTAGATAATACAAAACTTGCGCATTCACTGGGTACATATCACACATTCACTTGGTGCAATATTAGCGTTCACTGGGTACACTACAAATAGTGGCTTACACGTTTACTTCGTTCACAGTGTCGCGTTCATTGATACAAATTACTCGTTCATTGATTTTCAGGGTACACTCATATAATACAGAATATCTCATAAACTAAACGACAGACAATGACAATATTTATTGTAATTGTAGCTATTTACTTGCTTCTACTTCTGCTTGCAGAAAACATCAAACAGAATATAGCGTATTATGTAGCGTATTATGGTAAAATGAAGAAAACATTGTGATTTTTTACGTTTTTAAGATAATGAGCATAATGAAACGGGTTTTACCCGACTCCATGAGATATTCGCAAAGGTTTATTATCATAATATGAAACATAGCATTACAGCCAAGTAATGTATGTGTAGATGTTTTTTCAGAACATCTCATAGAAACACGAAATTCCACTCAGAAACTGACCACACATGTAAAATTTAAACATTTTTACTGCGCGTTCACTGATTGGCTGCGCGTTCACTGAATTCTTGGCGACCATCGATTCCTCAGTGTGAAGTAAGCATGTCAAAACTCTCTTGAAACCTCCGGCTGTTGAAAGGATAAGTCGTTTGTAAATCCTCTGATGCAACTAGCGAATCGTCTTGTTGGAAATTTAGGAGCTGTCAAATAAATATTCGGGTGGTTTACTGTTTTTTACCATGCTACTTCGAACAACAAGACGAAACAGACCAAATGTACTACACATTTGAGCACGGACTGCTGCTGAGGGCTGTTGCTCTCAACAATTATATACCAGTCATCTCAACCGGAATCACAGCCGACGGTCTTGCCTTTCACTAGAGTTGCACGATGGTGAGTCAGGCCTCAGGAATAATGAGTTCATCCTTGTAAATAATTGAGCCGAGACACGATAAAATTATCAAAGTGGCATGTGCGCTCAGCGATGATTTAGATCAGCCTGATCAGAGTCTTCGCTGTCCGCACAGAGTTAATTGAAACACTTAACTACCATTTAAATGCATACCAAAAGCTCTGATCAGACTGGGTGGATGCCCAGAGTTATCTGAGTCTTCGATGGGGGCATATGTCACTTTGTTGGTTTTGTCGTATCGCGGCTCAGATAGTAGAAAGTCGATTTGCCCCTGACCACCCGTACGTTTGATCTCGTCCATGGCGGTCCATTGAGTTATTATCTTTTCCCCGGAATGTGGATTGCACAGAATGCTCAATTTTGCTTCATCATAGTTTTTTTGATGGCTTATGTACTTTTATGTGATGTCTTACTCATGAGTCAGGAGGCTTCTGTGCAAACCGAATACCTACTTGTTTTAGAGCTACACCAAAAGGAAGTGTGAGGGTCTGTGCATAAAAGAAGTTTAACCCCCAAATATTTTAACCTTTTAGCCAATATCCGTCGAAGGGTGGACGGAAGCTATGTATGCGGATGCCTAGCATTCTGGCACCAATAAAAATCAAAGTCCAGGAAAGTGCAGTGCTGTAATATACACCAATTTTCTTGTCTTGTCATGGACATTTTCATGAGGCGCTTTGACATATCTAATGAAAAGTTGTTTTTTTCTTATCTCCATGTTTTCTTTTTATAGCGGAAACACATTCAAGACTCTGCACATTTCCAAACACTATGAAAATAAATAAACAGACAAATAAACAAATAAATGAGATATTGTTATTATTTTTGCACTCTTTATCGTCCGTCCGGTGTCAAAATCAACTTTCATTCTGAAACATTCTTACGTTACATTGCAAGAAAGAATTTGAATTGCTAATGTTAGATAGACTCAAAAGATATATAATGTGACACATAAGGCCTACTTTTTCACTGTACATAAAACATTACCTGATACTTTGCCCTCGTACATGCATTCGTTGCTATCATTTTTAACCTCAAGGCTGCACATTTAAAAAATCATGTGTGCGATCCCTTTCTCCTAGACTTCAAAACTGTTGGTGGGGTGTGCTTTCTGCGTTTGGCCTTCTGTACGCACTGAACTTTTAGGCAAATCATAGTCGGTTTCGTATATCTGATTGGTAAATAATGATATTTACTATCGCCTATATACATTTAAGATCAGGCCTGTATCATCCGGACCTGTTATCTGGTCTTGCCGTATAATAATCGAAGACCGCACCCATTTACCGTTTTATTGATATTCATATCATAAATGCTCCCTTCATATGTGTAACAAACTTTAGCATTCGCTTTTACGAGTATACCTGTGTAAGAAATCTTCATCAACATTAGACATTATTTAGGATGTGGACATGGCGAAGGGCTAATGAGCCAAATTATTTAAGTGTGTTTCCGAAACAAACAGGAGGTGGGATATTGATACATGTATCATGGTAAATATGCAATTTATGAAAACTACGGAGGTAGCGCTTCCGCATGTGCCCACTTGCTCATATCCCTTCATCCAAAGTGTCCATATTTGTCAAATTTTAAGGTGATGTAAATACCTGTAGTGATATAAATATTTTATCATCATCAATTGATTTAGGCATTAAATGCTCTTTTTCTTTTGTGACCTTGAAAATAAGTTAAAGATCTCCAAACTGTTAAAGATTATCCAGTTTAAGCAGTACAAAGTTTGGTTAACTTGGATAGAGAGGTTTCTATTTTTGGCACATTGCCTAATGTCAACTGCATCAGAAAGTTTCAACGATACCTTCTATTTCAGATGAAACATATAGGGTGATAAGATCTCTAAATCAATCAGTCCCCAGGAGGTTTGTATTGCTAAATGATGCATACACTCTTCTCTTTTTTATTTCAGACTGTGGGACGCCTTCTGCCTCAGCTGGTTACGTGCCCGAAGCAAATCCTTCTCCAACAACTCAAGGTGCAATAGCTACAGTAAGTTGTGCTGCGGGCTACACAGGTACGGCAGCACAAATTACGTGTGAAGCTAGTGGCTCTTGGTCGGCTTATTCTGGATGTTCTTCAGCAGGTAAGGGTCACCTTCTGTTTCTCTGATAAACGTTATAACCTTAGTGTCTTGAAATTATAATGCGATATTTAACGCATTAATGACAAGCAATGAAGAATAATGGGATATTAGAATGAGGGTCTTATTAGAACCTACACTGTATGCAATAAATATAGGGATTCCCTGAATCCTCAATACATCTAACATCATATCTGGTACCCATTTCTTGTATATTAGAAAGGGATCGGTCCAAACTGGGAGGCAGAAGAGTCCAATTGGCTAAATGGGGTTAGCCTTTTTTTAACCATTGGACTTGTCCATACTTATCATTTGGATGAGTCTGTTTCTAGTTGTAGGGATTTCTTCTGAATAGTTTCACTTAATATCTATTTTACACACGAATTTCTGTAACTAAACAGCGTAGACGATGATCAGACGCCGTATGTTGAGGTGTCTGAACTGGTTCTGCACTGTTTGCATATGTCTCCAAAACAAGTATTCAGTCTAAAAATGGCTATAAAGCTATACAATTAGCAGTGTTCCATGCGATTTCTTATATCACAAACGTTGCAAAAACAAATAAAATACCAAATAATGAAATACTGCAAAACGAGCCCATGTATACTATAGTAGTAGTCCGTTTAAACTGTGGCTTGTATTCTGCATAGATCATTCTATGTAAACTGTTTACATCAATAGCCTCTACCGGCCAAAACATTTCGGTTTCAAAAATATAAAAAAGTAAGTAAATAAAATAAAATAAATAAATAAATGGGTTCCCCTATCGCCGTGAGTTTGAATATGTCAGCATATAACGGTAAGATAAATCCAATCACATCTTACAAAATAACACACGCACACAAGATAAAGGAATACATAAAAAGAAAATACTAAAACAATTACAGTTCAGAGTCCCAAATATATAAGGTGAAGAAATGGAACATCTGTGAAAGCAGATGCACCTAATCTAAGAGAAAGAAATTGAAACAGATTAACCTCCTCAGAGCTGCTGCCATTTTCTGATGCCAATACACTTTGTTGTATTTCAAGCAGTGAGGTTACATAACTGAGCCGCAACTCGAGATAACCAACAAAGTGGCATGGTCTCATCAGAGTCTCCACTGTGTGCTTAAAATGTAGCTTAGGGTCTAAGTTACCTCCATGCCGACAGCGTAGAATCTTATCAGACGGGGTGATGCCCAGGCAGTTCTGAGTCTTCGCATGGCGCCCATGCCACTTTGTCCGTTTTGTCGTTCTGCGGCTCATATATAATTTGTGTAGGGTTAAAATCCATAAAAATAAAATCTGAAGTGTTCATATATGTTCCAGGTAAAAGGTAAAGTAAGAAGAAACATGTATTGTTTTTGCTCTTCATGTATTTGACTAAAGCTTTGTATAAAATTGTTTTCAGGAACCCGGACCAAATTAGATTTCAGTCTTATTACAGTGCTTGCTGTTGTGATGTTGGTACTGATCTAGATGTTCAATGAAGGCTACTTAAACAACAGAAACGATATTACAACCGATGGCACAGAGACTACTTTGATAAGATTTTAATTTTTAGACATTCATTGTGTCTACTGGTTACGACTATATCTGAAAATGTATAGGATGCTTCAAAAGTAGCTTTTACGAGGAGCTAAACTGAGACAGCAGGTAAATGCGGACAGTAACATTGTTTCCGTTGTCAGTTGTTTGGAATTAAAACAAAAATAACTGGGCAAACCGTATAAAATCCTGAGAATGAGCCGTCTCATCTGGATTTTCACTGTTTGCAATGCTATGTCCGAATTTACCTGCTGTCCTAATTTACCTGACTTGATCCTATGTGACATCATAATTTTTTTATATGCTAAATTTAAGAAAAAGATTCTTGCTTACAGTGATTTGTTGTCCAATATATCACTGGATGGAGGTCCGTCGTGAAGTGAATATATCACGAGCACGAAGCACGAGCGATATATTCACTGACGACTGACCGACTACCAGTGACATATTGGGCAACAAATCGATGTAAGCAAGAATCTATTTCGATTCTAACACGCCAAAAAAAGACGAAAACGCAAATGTTTCGTTCAGATTTTCCAGTTTCCCGCCAACAACTTTGACTGTAACAGAGGCGTTTATAAGTATTTCGTAAGTTTTTGATGCGAGAAAACGACTTTACACCGTCTATCTTCATGGAAATGAAAACTGACGTCACTAAACGAATCAAAATGACGTTACTATCGCGCTAAATAACGTCAAGCTAGTCCGCCCAGTGATTTGTTACGCAATATATCACTAGATTTTACTATTGGCTATATAGGCGATTAGTGTTAGAATTTAAAAGTAAAAAGTATGCAAAGACCAAGAACTGAAACAATCAAAATCCAAATCCAGCCCTCAAACCATAGTTGGAAACAACTAAGATTACAAATAATCAAGATACAGAGAACATATGGCCAACCGAGTGAGCAGCTTGTTCCCAAAAGGTGGCCACTCAGCAACCCAAACCGAACCAAAAATAATAAGAACATACATAAGGTAAAACATCACAGAAACTCTGACACCAAAAACAGGCAACAGAGAACCACAACAGAACTACCGCCGTGGAACGGTCAGTAATGAATTACTGGGGGCTTAAATCGATTTTACAGGCCCAACCTCACCCTCAGTTTCTGAAGTGGTACAAAACATTTAGTTGGTTGTTCGGTTCGCATGATAACCCTCTAACTCGTCAATGAATCATCACGGTAAACACATAAATCAAATTTCAACACCATGAAGAAGCAAAGACGAGGACTCAACAGATACAACGGGCCGTCTGACAGGTGGAGATCCCTGTCCTGCCAAACAACCCCACTGGAAATCTGAAGCAAAATAAGGTCACCAGTTGAGCCCCGGTGGACCAAGCAACAGACAAAAAGGCTCCGGTCCCAACCAACTACAATATATAGCTTTAGGTCGGGGCCATCATAGAGTCTGACGACCGATCTCCCGGTGTGCAATTAAAGAGTGCAGCAAAGTTATCAACCGTGATTGGGTTAATCACTAAGCATGCAGACTGTCGCATAACATTTAAATTATAGCCAATACGTTTGTGACGTATTATTATTTTTCGGAATTGATCAGAAAAATCAGTCCTACCCTTAATCTTTTTGAATTTGTATACTAAGTCACCATAAAATTCTGGTTCCGATAGGCCTTGGTGTAAAAGAAATTTTAATCCGACATCAAATTTTGAAACCAATTCATGGTGTCTGCGATAGAATTTAGAAAAAGCCTTTCTAAGCTTATGATACCGATAGCCCTGTTGAAGAAGTTTAGCAGTTAAACATTTATTACGAGCATTAAAGTCATCTACATGACTACACACTCTAGCAAATCTTATAAGTTGAGAAATATACACTCCATAAGAGGGACGACGTGGAACGTCACCGTCCAAAAATGGAAAATTAACTATATCAAAGTCAAAGTCATCACGTTTATCATAAATTTTAGAAGATACAAAACCGTTAGAAATAGATAGATGTAAATCCAAAAAGGGGGCCTCGGTATCTGAAGTATTAGCTTTATTCAATTTATGTTCAGGTGGGTAAATTTGGTTAACCATGCTTTCAAAATAAGGATTATCAATATTCAGAAGATCGTCTAAATATCTAGAGGTTGAGTTAAATGCCTCAATGATATCAGCTTGATTATCAACAGAAAGAGAAGTCATGAAATCTCTTTCATAACGAAATAAAAACAAATCGGCCACAAGAGGAGCACAATTTGTACCCATCGGAATACCAACAATTTGTCTGTATAACTTATTACCAAATCTGATGTAAATATTATCTAAGAGATATGATAAGGCGTCACATACATTCTGACATGACCAAAGACTATATCCTCTATATATTTTACGGTCAGTAGAACTCGTACCTACATTTCTGAGTATATCATGCATTCTATAGGTCATATTCAGCGAAACGAAGATTGACTCTTTCACTACAACAGATCAATAGACTTTGGGTTTTATACTCCTGGAATTCTCTGTTTAAGCATAGTATAATACGGGAGCTTCCGCGTGAAAGAAATAAGGAAAAACAAAAAGAAAAGAAAATAGCTCATACAAAACAGTTAAGTGCAAAACAATTCTTAATGAGTTCATAAGCGCTTAGGAAGTATCCAGAAAGCTATATTTAAATGTCGTCTCGTCATTTACGACATTTAACATTCCAGTGCTAAGTATCCAAAATTAAATCTTCCTCTTCTGCTTTTGAACAAGGCCAGCTTAAGAAACAAACTCTATTACGTCTTAAGTAAACAATGCTAAATTCATTCGGTTATGAGAAGGTATGTAAATCAGGTTTGTGCACTTCACCGATAAAACATGTTTTTGCTTCCAAAACAATCCCAAAGACCTAGATCCATCTTGTTCTTGTGAATATTTGTCAGGTCCGCTAGCAATCTGGCCACCTGTATAGCTGCCCACTTTGCTGCCCAACGTGCTTTGCAGTAAAAAAATAGAAAATAAGTACAAATAGATGTTAAATGTGTTTTTTTTTATATTATTTGTTGTTATTGTCCACATTGTTGCATTCATTGGTCTGTTCAGTGAACTGCAATTGTTGTGGTTTGGTTGAACCGTTGTGGAGGCTAAGGGCAAGGTTTGGATCCAGTTAAACATGTTTAAGCCCCCAGTAATGTTTTGCTGATCGTTCCAATGCGGTACTTCTGTTGTGGTTCCTTGATGTTACTTTGTGGTATGTCCGCTTGTCTGTGGTCTTTGGAGGTCTGTCACCTGTTTTGCTACCCAATCTGCCTTTTGTTTAGTTTTGTTTTGTAAGTTAAAGTAAAATAAATAAAATAGATGTTGATGCCGTATTTTATTAGAGTAGCTGAATGACCACCTGTTTGGAAAAGAACTGCTCATTCGGTTTACCGTACGTGTCTTTCGTGAACTTGTGACAATTTTTCCGTGTGTGTGTGCTTCTTTCCCTATTTGTTTCAAGAGCGGGATGTGGGATTTGATTGTATTAATTCCTGATCATTGCCTTTTTTTATTTTGTAAGACGGATTGAAATTTTTGAGATTTCATTGGAAGGGAAACCCCAAGTCTTATTACCGAAAAAAAAGAAACGGTAACTGAAATCTATTCCCTCAAGATATATTTTGGTTCAATCATGGGCAGCCAGAGAGCTGATTACATTTAACAATGAAACATTAAATACATGAATGATGATTCATGTTTATTCTATATAATTTAGGTGTCTGAGTATATATCTACGTTTCCCACCATAACAACTATTGAGGCCTAGGACGGCGTAGCCCTTCCCAAGGGGAGCGACTTTTAAAGTTAAGAATTTAGAAGGGAGGCACCTTCATTTCAATTTCACATTTACCTTAATTTTGTTAAAAATATGTATTTGCAGGCTCTGTTGTAAGATCAGCTGATCAAACATGCCTTATGCGTGTGAATCATTATCATACCAGGTTTTGAAATTCACACCCATCGAACCAGGTCGTTTCTTGTGGATTATGACCATGAAACTTGTGACCTTGAACTGATTAGATGAACATCCGGGTACATGTTATATACGTAGGTGAAACGTTTCAAATTATTTTTTGCGAACAATGGAATGAGCTCATTGCGCAACTACCATACCACATGTTGACATAAACCGAAGTTAATTAATTAGGATGTAAAGCTGGTTTCCACATACACATTAAGACTTCATATAAGATATCTACCATATATCAACCTTTCTCCCTGAGAAAAACTACACTTATCAAAAAATATATTGAAATGTGTCTGTAGGACAGTACGACGGTCTTAAATCGCAGATGAATTTGAATAGTCTTGCAAGTTTCGACATGGAGAGACAAAAATGTTGGACATCAATACTGCCATTCATTTTAAGGTATTCCTTTTTCAAAGTCTTGGAATAAAATTTGATAAATCCTAACACTGTATTGAACTTGTTATAAGATGTGTTTGATGAATGCAATTAGTATATGAGCCGCAACATGACAAAACCAACAAAATGGCATGTGCGCCCAGCGAAAACTCAGATCAGCCAGGGCAGCTGCAAAGACTGATCAGAGTCTTTGCTTTGGTGCGGCTGATCAGAATTTTCGCTTTGGCAGCCGCCCTGGCTGATCGAAGTCTATGCTTTGGGGCCGCTGATCAGAGTCTTTGCTTTGCACTTTAAGGGTAGCTCAGGAGCTAAGCTAGCTTCATGCGGACAGCGAAGACTCTGATCAGACTAAGCTGATCTGAGTCTTCGCTGGGCACACATGTCACTTTGTTAGTTTTGTCGTGTCGCGGCTCAAAATGTTCAGCACAATTCGAGGAAAGACAAGTTGTCAAAATTAAATGCCAGTTAGGTTGTGTGTTCGATAATTATGTGTATTCGCAAGATGGCTAAAGCTTTTCGAAATTGACGCATTATACATTATATTAATATTAATTATTTTATCTAAGTCTCATTTTGGTGTACAACATCACAGTAAATACATGTCTATACACATACATATTAAAATAAACCAAACCATTCTGTACAGAATTATAAGAGACTATGTACATCATACATTACATATGGATTAATCTTATCACAGCGGACCAAATATGCTAATAAAGAGGCTCCATAGTAGTTAGAAAAATACAGAGAGCATGGAATATTACTTTCCACTTACGTGGCACTTTATCCATAATGTTATATGCTTAAGTCGATCCAAGGACTTTGCAAACACAAATAAAAAGAATGTGAGTAGGGCTTTATATGCTGCTTAAAAGGAACGTAAGGCTTCTGTTTGCTGTAGTTCATTAATTTGTTTTGTTTAGATTAAGTGTGTGCCATTCATTACTAACCAGCTGCCAAATATTAGTCTTCATGCGAGTTCGATGACTCTTATTTTGGACGAGAACCTAGATTATAGCTTTAATATGTATAAATAGTATTCATCAAAACTATTGAGAACCGCATTTTGACTCTCAGTGGATAGCCTTACGTCTCAAGCATCAGTTTTTAGATAAGTTAAACGCGATTTAGAGAACATCATTTTAAAGTTTGATGTTCAAAGATGACAGTCTACCTGCAGTATGTTTTCCTCTGGCTTTTGTAACCAGAAATTGTCACGGTCACAGATGAGGCTTGACTAGCCAAAATTTCGAAGTATGACCAATGTTCCTTCTTTTGAATGTCTGCTCTGCTCTTGAAGGAACTCTCTAAACTTTTAATTTACCTACTAAAGGCTGAAAAGAAATGCCCCTTTATGCCATACTGCCTTTGCTGGAAATGGATTATTGAAATAGTTTATATTTTTCCATTGTTCACCATCATTAATATGATTATCGGTGTCTGAAATATTCTGTATGGTTTAGAGCTACTAGATCTTATTTCTGAGACAGGCACTGAATAATTTGGCTAATAAAGAATATTGAAGATATGCAAAGAGCAATAGTAAAGTACAGGTCATCTAATGAGCTGAATTAAATATATCTGTCAAGATACAGACAATGATGACAAAAGTCACGTTCCAAAAGGGCCCATTTTTTCTAAGCCTTACAAAAATGTGCGTTGTTGTCAGTTTTCGCCGAGATGTAGCAAATAAAAATGCATCAGAGCAGCATACTTCAGACGAAAAGATTTTGTTTTAAATTATATATATATTTTTTTTTCAGTTTTGTGCACATTTTCAAACCGAAGCATTATGTTTGAACAAGGAGCACAGTTCTTGCATCTGACAAGGTTACATAAAGATCAGTTTTAGATTTTACCCATTTTATCATTAGTTTCACAACCATTCAAAAAAATTTTCTTACCAACAGAATTTCAGAACATATTGAGGGTGCATTATTTTCAAGGCGGACAAAAAGTATCTGAACAGCATAACTCAAAGGCAAATTATATTTATGAATTAAGAATTATTTTTCCTTTCCCGTAAATTATCGCTGATCAATGCATGCTATTGGACGGCAGATCACGAAATTATAATTCACGACGGCGAAGCCAGAGTGAATTTATATTCGTATCTGCCAAACAACACAAGTTAATCAGCGGTAATTTACCGGTTGGGAAAATTTAATTTTCAATTCTATCACTGTACAGAATAAAAATGCAAGGTCATTGCGACAATTTTGAGGCGGTTATCAACAGAAGTATATGTTAATATCCGATGTCATTGAAAAGTCCGACATTTGCACAATGCGACTTAAGCAACGTGATTTATCACAAAGTTTTACACGACGCCGCTTCATATACGCTAAAAAGGGAAAACGTTAAGGTCATGTAAAAATAAAAATTATCAGTGATGCCAGCATGCTTATAATTTCATAGGAGAATGTTTGTAAGTATTGAAACAATGTTATAAAAACTATTCATGGTCCGTCAAATCCTACTACTAAATTTTCACTTTGCAAAAAATTCTCAATAATTTTGAGGAATGCTATACCTGTGCTTTTTATATGCATTTTTGTAACCTGGGCCTAAGTTCGCAATCATTCCTTAAATTTAGGGTTGAAAATTCCATGTGTCGATAGAAGCTTGCAAAAGCAAAATGTATTTGATTTTTCTTTCTTTTTTCTTTTTCAATACTAACGAATGAGCATTGTCAGTAGGACTGCGCAAACTGCAGTTTTAAAAATGATATAGATTTTCTTAGACTGAAATTTCATGGTTTAAAGTTAAGGTTGTCTTTAACTTTAAGAGTGATTGTGAACCTGGACACTGAACTGTATTTTGAATAGTTTGATAAATTATCTAAAGTATAATGATCATTTTAATTGTATTTTATCTGTTTAGGGTCAATAGGAAATGGGTAAAGGATTGTGAGAAAGAAATAAGTCAGAGTTGACAGAGAATTCAAGACGTGGATCGGACTCGATCCCACGGTCTTCGGACTATGAGTCCTGAATATTAATCCCTTGGCTAATATGGACAAAACGTCACTCAAGGAATATCAGTATATTCTCATGCTTTGCCACCATTTTACAAAGGGAAACAACTGATGTGACTTACCGTTCGCTTCTTTGGATGAAAAGCCCATCCAAAGTGGGATCCATTCTTAAAGAAAAGAACATACTCCTTGGAAGACAAAGTCTGTCCTTTAAGTGTTGATCCCCATTGAGAAGGGAGGCAAAAATGAATATGACAAGAGTTGTTATGCGCCCCCCCCCCCCCCCCGCAAACTGTGTTTGAGGGAGGTATACTGTTTTAACATTGTCCTTCCGTCCGTCCGTCATTCTGTCCGTCCGCAACTTTTGTCCGATTTGTTTCAAATTTTGTCCATGGATGCAGCATGTGAAAAGAGTTGATATATTTTTTTTCAGTTTTTATGCCCCCAACTTCGAAGAAGTTGAGGGGGCATATTGATTTGGGCTTGTCCGTCCGGAATTCCGTCCGTCCGTCCGTAACATTTTAAGTATGCTCTGTAACTTAGGAACTGTAAATGCTGGGGTATTGATATTTCATAGATGGATGTATTACAAAAAAAGGGTGGACAAATTTTTTTTCTTTTCCGTCAGTCATGTACTTTTAGAGTTATGCCCCTTTTTCGAAAAATTAAACGTAAGTTTGTTAGCAAAATTTTGGAAAAAGTATTAAAGCTAGGTTGTTCATATTTGATATACTGGAAGGACTTAAGGTGTAGATCACCTGGTTAACATTTGGGCTAATTTCGTAAAAATGTGACTGAATTATGCCCCTTTGTTAACTTTGGCATTTTCCAACTTTTGAACAGTTCAACCTAGAGATATGATTTTTGGTACACAAATAGTATCTGATCTGTCGATCATTTTGATGATAATTACATTATGTTGAGTTCATTATTGGCAGAGTTATTTCCCTTTTCTTATTTTTTACATAATATTGTAGGTATGATCTATTACTCAAGAACTGTAACTGCTGGAGCCTTGATAATTCGCAGGTGCATTGACCATGAAAAATAAGCAGACACATATTTTTTTTCTTTTCTGTGGGCATGTACTTTCAAAGTTATGCCCCTTTTTGAAAAAAAATTAAATTTAAGTTTGTTAACAAAATTTTGGAAAAAAGTATTTGAGCTAGGTTGTTCATATTTGGCATACTGGTAGGGCTTAAGGTGTAAATCTCCTGATTTACTTTTGGGCTAATTTCGCATAAAATTGACTGAATTATTCCCTTTTGTTAACTTTGGCATTTTTCCAACTTTTGAACCGTTCAACCTAGAGACCTGGTTTTTGGTACAATAATAGTATTTGATGTGTCCATCATTCTGATGATAGTTATATTATGTTGAGTTCATTATTGACAGAGTTATTCCCCTTTTTTTATTTGTACAAAATATTGTAGGGATGATCTATTTCTCAAGAAATGTAATTACTGAAGCCTTGATACTTCATATGTGGATTGACCATGATAAAAATAAACAGACCCATATTTTTCTTTTCTTTTCTATTGGCTTTGTACTTTGAGAGTTATGCACCTTTGTTGAAAACTTAAATGTAAGTTTGTTAGGAAATATTTTGGAAAAAGCATGGTAGGTAAGTTGTTTATATTTGGCATACTGCTAGGGCTTAAGGTTTAGATCACTTGATTAACTTTTGGGCTGATTTCGTAAATATTTGACTGAATTATGCCCCTGTGTTGACTTAAGCATTTTTCCAACTTTTGAACTGTTTGACCTAGACATTTCATTTTTGATATACTAATAGTATTTGAAGTGTCGGTCATTCTAAAGATTATGTTGCATTCCTTATAGACAGAGTTATGTCTTTTTTTATTGTCTGTACATAAAAATTTAGGGTTGATCTATTACTCAAGAATCGTAACTGCTTTGGCCTTCATATTTCGTAGATGGGTAGAACTTAAAAATTAGCAGACCAGTATTTATGCTTCTTTTCATTGACCTTGTTAGGGTTGGGCATATAGTTGGGGGCACAGTGTTTTACAAACACATTTTCTAGTTTTTTTTTTTTTTGCGGATGGGTTTTAATGCTGAGTTATGCCCTCAATATTTTTCGTAAAAAAGTATGTTATTGCAACTCCTCCTAGACCGCATGACCGATTTGCTTGAAATTAAGTATGTGAACACATACTGGTATGAAGATGTGCATTATGGTTTCCATTTTGAAATCTGACCCGTTTTTCTGAGTTATGCCCCTTTTTGATATTTTGGCCCTAAATTTGGGGAATTTCAGTCGGTTTTGTTTTGATGTTATTCAGATTTGGTTCATAGATGCATCATAAGAAAATAGTTGACACGTGTTTTCCACTTTTGCTCGGAAGTGTGTTCCTGCTGAGTTATGCCCCTTTGTATTTTTCGTAGAAAAAATGTTATCGCAACTCCTCCTAGATGGTTTGACGGATTTAATATGTAAACACATATTGGTATGAAGATTTGCATTAGGGTTTTAATTTTAAATTCTGCTTTTTTTGCCTGAGTTTTGCCCCTTTTTGGTATTTTTTTTTTGCCCTATTTTATAGGGTCTTTGCCATTTTTGCTCCGATTTGTTTGAAATTTTGTCCATGGATGCAGCATAAGAAAATAGTTGATACGTATTTTTCAGTTTTTCCTGGAAGGGTTTTATTGTAGAGTTATGTCCCTTTGTATTTTTCGTAGAAACTCTTCCTTGATGGTTGGATGGATTTTCTTGAAATTAAATATGTGAACACATATTGGTAAGACGATGTGCATTAGGGCTTTGTATTAAATTCTGTCCCTTTTTGCCTTAGTTATGCCCCTTTTTGATATTTTCGGGCCCATTTTATAGGGTTTTTCCTTTGTTTGCATCAGTTTTATTTAAATTTGGTTCCTATATGCAGCCTTATAAAAGAGCTGATACGTATTGTTCAGTTTTGCCGGAAAGGTTTTCCTGCTGAGTTATGTCCCTTTGAGGTTTCATAATAAAGTTTGTTATCGCTACTCCTCCAAGACCATTCGACGGATTTTCTTGAAATAAAGTAGGTGAACACATACTGGTATGAAGATGTGCATTAAGGTTTTGATTTTTTGCATGAGTAATGCCCCTTTTTATATGTTTTGCCCTATCTTGAAGGTTTTTTTCGGCCTTTTTCACTTCCATTTTATTCAGAATTGGTGCATAGATACTGGAGAAGGAATGATTTGACACATACTGTTCAGTTTTTCTCAAAAAGGTTTTCCAGCTTTGTTATGCCCCTTTGTAGTCTTCAAAAACAATGTTTGTTGTTGCTACTTCTCCTAAAGCTTTTGACTGATATTAAGTATGTGAACACATATTGGTATATAGATGTGCACTTGTAGTTGTCACAACATGTATGCTGTGTAAATGTAAAACTTAGATGACAAAGTTACATAACTAACTGTTAAAGGCGGGGGGTATTTAGTAAGCCATGCTTACTGTCACTTCTAGTTTCTTCTGAATGTATACCATTTCACCCTAAAGTGAAAATATGTCGCATCTCTGCTTTAATTGTTGTTGCTTTGTTTTATTTCTATCAACTGTTTTTTTAAGTAAATAGTTAATCTGAACTAAGGTACCATACTAATATAGCTTATTTAGAAATTTAATCATTCAGTATCCATTTTAATAAACAAAGTTTTCAGACCAATAATGGCAGCCAGGGCAAATAATTAGATATCCCCAAAACCTGATACATATCGTATTGTGAAGTTGTCATCTCCGTTTTATAGCGGAAAGACACCGACAAACGAAGTTCGTAATTGCAGAATACGATTTTTGTCGAAGATTACCGATGTTTAACGGTATCTTCCGATTGGCCTGTATTTGCCATTGTAGGTCTGATACCTGAAAATACAGAAGGAAGTTGTCATGTTGTATTTTGTACAACCAGTCACCAGGTTTACTCCTGATATTTTCTCATTATCTGTAAATGAAAGACACTCAAGAACGCGAGCCAACTTTAACTTAGAACTTTCTAGCTGTCAGCCTGTTATAATATATGTCATGCGACATTTTAATGCCCATGTTTTCTTAATTCTCAACAGGTCTAGGAAAACATCAAAAACATCAATTTCGTGGCTGTCTTTAAATTTGAAGACCTTATTGTCTGCAAATTCATAGACTTGTACAAGGTAGCTCTTGAAAATTAATCCAGTTAAAAATCCGCAACTGATCGCTAACGTATCTATTTTTGTCAGATTAAGATCAATATTTCGCAAAAGGTTGTATTTGTTTGCTTGGATGCGTTCTCCGTTTTTTTTCCAAGACAAATGATCGGCCGGGTATGACAGTTCTTTCCCTTTGGCCACCAATACTATTTAAGAATTGAAATTTGATTTTTCAGCGTTCATCGTGTGATGAAGCCAGTGGGCGGAGCTAAAATTCCATGAAGCGCTTCATGGAATTTTAGCTCCGCCAACTGGCTTCATCACACGATGAGCGCTGAAAAATCAATTTTTATTCTTATATTTACACTTTATTTTTAGACCCTTCCTGTGCTGTTTTCGTGGTAATTTAATGTAGAATATGCAAAACATGCGTCGAAGAAAAGACAGAAACGACGCTTTCGGCCATAACGTTAAACAGCCGTCACCATAACGTGGTGTCAGTCGAACGTTACTTGGACCAATCAAGACATTTGTTTACCTTAGACGTCGCTTGACGACAACGTCACATGATCAATTGTCGTTCATCGGTGTATGAAGTCAGTTGCTGTATACGGTTTACCTATGGGAAGTCTGTGGCAAGTGTAAATATTATGTAATATCATTGGCGTTGGGACGTTTCGTTTGTTGGAAGATTCGTCCAACAGTAAGTGCTGCTCAGTTAGTCGTAGGCAAATTTTGTTTATGGACTAAATGAGCTTGATATAGCGGCAAAACAATGATTCTTACTATTTTGTTCATTCTAATCAAAGCCCGCCCGAATAGAACGGGGAGTAGTATGATGATGGTGAAATGACTAAACTCTCAAGATGTGTTGCTCGCAAGATCGACATGTTAATTACTTGCATGCACTACTTTCTTGTTCTTCCACTCAACATGTACACCGTTTAACAGCTATTGATATGCGACTTTTATAGAAGGCACTATTTCCCACAATAACTCATATGTCCAAGTCTGAAAGTGTACAGACTAAAATGAGCCGCGACACGACAAAACCAACAATGTGGTTGTGCGCGCAGCGCTGACTCAGATCAGCCTGGGCATCTGCCCAGTCTGAGCAGAGTCTTCCCTAAGCGCTTAAAGGGTAGCTAAGGGTCTAATCTACCTTCATGCGGACAGCGAAGACTCTGATCAGACTGGGCGGATGCCCAGGCTGATCTGAGTCTGCGCTATCAGCCCAGTCTGATCAGAGTCTGCGCTGGGCGCACAACCACATTGTTGGTTTTGTCGCGTCGCGGCTCAAATGTCTTTAATTCAAAGAATATCTTTAAATTCACAGACTGCCTTTAAATTTAATGCTCTTCCCAGACCTGTTCAAGGCATGGGTGTAAAATTCTATATGAGATACTTTTAATCAAGGTTAAGTAAAAATAGAATCTATCATTGGTCTCCGCTGCGGACAGGGAAATCCCAACCCGAGGGCATACGGGATGTGTCGGAAACGAGGCTTGCCAAGTTTCCGACACACCCCATGTGCCCGAGGGTTGGGATTTCCCTGTCCGCAGCGGAGACCAATGATTGATTATTTTTCTTACCTACTGTGACGGTAGAAGGTCACAGATATAAAAAGATATGCAAATTACAAACTCGGTAGTTTGTGGTCGAGTAAATGTTGGGGTATATAAACAAATAAACCGCCCTTGGTGGGTGAGCATGCTTTTCCACTGACGGGGTTTGTTTGCAGGTCGGCCCACGTTACACTACGATAATATTTACATCAAATTGAATTGGAAACTAATAGGCCTATTTCATGCGAACGTGTAAAAGTGTAAGTAGTACAACCGTGTCACCCTCATTGCTGCTGTAGTGAACAGACAAGTAAAAAATAGGTCCTTGACAAATCCGCATTTTTAGATTTTCTAATTGAAATTTATATTAAAGAACAAAATTTGTATTGAGACGACTACAGAAAGCGCGTGTATGAGGTTAATTGTGACGTAACGTCAACGTCATTTCAAACGTCAGTTGGTAACGTCTTCAAAATGGCGGCCTCCTCGACAGTGTTTATCACGGTGAAACAGTGACTATTTTGGATCTTTTTCCGACTTTAATACCTTAAAACAGGCTATAACAGGATTATAAAGAATGAATAACCTTTCATGGGTTGAATTTTATCGATGTGGCAATTCATTCCTATGATAGAATAATGCATAAAGTATGGAATCGCCAAGCCGGGCGCACCGTATTTCAAGGAGCGCGTAGTTGTACACAGAATTCAAGCTCGTGTGAGCTGTCCCAGCCCATGGGTAAGACAGAATTTTCAAGCACCGCTAAAAATAGAACAAACTCTGTCTTGTAGGTAAGAAAATATAGTCCAATGAATTTCTGAATGAACCGCTGCCTAGCGACACTACACGTGCATGCGTCTAGGTTGGTTTTCTAAGCAAGCCACATGTACATGTTTGCATGGCTGTCACTGGCAGACATTGTGTTCTTTGAATGCGGCTTCAGGCTGGCTCCTTCAAGCATAATGAAATAGAAAAGTCACAACTGATTGGCTATGAAACGTATATTTATTTTTGGCCTCCGATATAGTTTCATAGTTATCTTCCTTGGCTGTCATCTTATATAATGTACCGCGACCAGTCGTACAATCTTTCGTTGACTGGCGCCATGGAGTCTCCACTTAAAATTTGGTTTGGATTTTCGCAGAAAGACGCTAACAATGACGTCGGACGACAGGAGACGTCACCTCCCTGTCATTTGAGCTCTCCGGGAGCTTCACGCACGCCCGGTAGAGCTAGAAATGTCCCTTTTTGGGCGTTTGCCGCAAAGTGAGTACAACAATAAACATGCATTTAAACTGGCAAACACAGGGCTGTACCAGACAGACCCTTATTATCCAAAGGCACAGGGTTAATATGAATACATTTATATGAAACGAATAAGGAAGAAAAAACTAATGGGCTCTTTTTCCTCGTATTCATTTGAGCCGCGACACGACAAAACCAAGAAAATGGCATATGCCCGCACGAAGACTCAGATCAGCCTGGGCATCCGCATCAGAGTCCTCGCTTAAAGGGTAGTTAAGGGTCGGCGAAGACATTGATCAGACTGGATGGATGCCCAGGCTGGTCGGTCTTTGCTGGGCGCACATGCCACTTTGTTGATTTTGTCGTGTCGTGGCTCAAACTTGAAGTTTAGTCTCAACTGGAGCCATGCTTGATAAAGTTATATTCAAGAATAACTGGTAGCGTCATAAATGAGGCTTCACTGTAGTTGACTAGCAAGTTAGAAGGGCCCATATCAATACCCACATTACATGTAAATCTAAAACCGCCCGTGCAGGTAGTAAACTTCCTCCACCACTGTCTGTAAGGAAAAAAAAAAGAATAAAAATAGTCAAAATATTGTGAATAGAAAACAATGCTGCACTATCTGTTATATTAACTTCTTGCATCCCAGATAAGAATTTCCGTGTTTTTTTCTAGGGATAGAAATTCTTATCTTACCCTAGTTATCTGACCCGTGGGTAGGATTAAAAAAAAAGGAAAGTTTTCGCTTGACTTCGGTTTGCATTGGTAGTATTGGACGTCATAACAACGACAGAAATAACAACAGTTGTCAAAATAGCGGACGTCGCAATGCAATGTCTAGAGCAATTTTTGATGTCATTAAAGCTTCAGCATTTAAAGATACGCAAGAAAAAGAACCTACCACGAGTGTGAGGTACGGATAGACAAATCTGTCCCTCGGGTCACTGTTTGGCATCACTCGGCAAGCCTCGTGATGCTAAACAGTGGCCCTTGGGGCATTTTGTCTGCTAGCTGAGTAATGCCGAACAGTGACTTTACATTTTCGAAGCTGAATAGCAATAAATGACGCAGCAGATTGCGGATTAAATCTCAAAACATAATGATTTCCGACAACTGGTTATAAGTGAATTTTGTACTCTCGATTCAACGCTATAAAAAACCGGAAGAGAAGGTACAGTGCGTTCAGATACTGTGAGTGTGTGTGCCATTCATCGACTTTTGCCGAAACGGTGAAATCAAGCAAAACAATTTTATTCCTCCTACCGTAAATATTCTAAATATTGGGACAGATAGGCTTAAGCAAACAGAGCAGATTCAGATCAGACCGACCCTAAAGGAGGTCTGATCAGTGTCTACACTATTTGCCCTCAATCCTATATGTATCTTTTGGAAGCCCCAATCGTTCTGACATTTAACTGTTCTTAGATTATTTTCGGACAATCAGCTAATTAGATGTCCTTTTTGAGAATATTTTTGGTATTATCAATTCGGTCGTCTAGTTTATAAACTGTAGCCTTAAAAACCGAAACAAAAAAATAGTTTCAAGTAGCTCCAAAATTATAACTTCCGGTTATAGGTTTTCATTATACACACTCTATACACAAACGTGTGCAAACGGGCAGGCAGACGGACAGACGAACAGACGGAAAGAGAGCAGCAAAGCTTAATGCTCCCCCCATGACTATCGTGAGCGGGGGAGGCAGGGGAGGGGGAGGGCAAAAATGCTGCTTGACCGCCATAGTGCAGAAAAAATAACATCAGACCGACAACTGTTTATGATAAAATATCGATTCTAAGTGGTGGTGGTTTTGCATGTAACGCTTGCATTTGAATGTAACCCTTCCTTAACTGAGAAATCCTTAGTTTTGAAAACCTTAATAAAGGCGAAATTGCCAAGCTCGTCTTACGTTTCAATACGTACCTTTAAAAATTGCAGACTGAAAGCTGTAAAACTATCTTAGCAAGAACAACTATAATTACAGTGCAGGCAGGAGACAGTACCTCCTGAAATTGCCATCGTCTTCCGGTGCGAATGGCATGCTTACCAAATAGCATTGCGCCCTATGTATTTTTCTTTGACAAATTGTCGTTTTTTTTCTCTTCCCAAGGAAAAAAGTGTTAGAATGCTTTAAGATATATGTATTACTCCGTGTGTGATTCGGCGTTTCTCTCAGACGGTAACAACTTTTGTACCCCGTGTTCTCTCTGCTGGAGGACAATGGAATTGTTTTGGAAGAAAAGGCTCATGCAAAATGGGGTCTACTCTCAAAATAAAGAATTACTCCACTATGAGCAAATTCTATCCTTTAAAAAGGCAGCTAATGGGAAGGGAGGAAAACAAAACAAAAATTGAAATTGATATCCCTGAAAAAATATCAATTTACATCAATAAAGCCAAGGCAAGCTACCTACTTTGTAAACATGCAACGTTTCTATAAGCTGTAAAACCATCTGAGCAAGAACAAGTCTCATTGGAACACACAGTGCTTCCCGAGATCGCCATCATACATTCATTTGCATCTGAACAAGAATCACCGAGATATCGAGGCTGGACAGAGATAACTGTGCTTGATTCGATAGGCACTAGAACAGAAAAAATAGTAAAAGTAATATTTGTCGAAACAAAATAAAACATGAAAATACCCTAATGTTTTAGGTAGTGGGACACTTAAAACCATTCATTTCCCAAAAGGAAAATTAATGGTTTGTAGGTGTCTCATATTTAAGCACATTATGGCACCCAGGAAAGGCCATATTGTCAAAACACAACCCACCCAACGGCAGGGAAAGAAAATGAAGTGAGAAACGCAAGCAACAATATGGACCTGGGGCCGTATTCATAAAACAACTTAAGTGGTTGCTATGTTGTTGCTAAGGCTAAATTTCTTTGAAGGAGATTCCCTACAACTATGAAATTGGCTCTGGAGGAACAGTCTTACAAAGACTGTTCCTCCAGACCAAATTACATAGTTGTAGGGAATCTCCTTTATAGATATTTAGCCTTAGCAACCGCATAGCAACGACTTAAGTGGCTTTATGAATACAGCCCCAGCACATCTTTGACCACAAAGAGACTAGGAACCGTACATATTTCAACCATAGCCGCGAAAAGACAATGCCAACAAAGTGAGATGCGCGTCCAGTAAAGTGCAAGGGAAGACACCTATCAATCTATGGAGACGTCCATTCTTATCAGAGTCGTCGATGTGCACTTATAAACTAGCTACACGCGCAAAGCAAAAGCTCTGATAATACTGGGCAGATGTCAAGGCTGATCCTAGTCTTCCATGGGCGCTCACGCCACTTTGTTGGTTTTGTCGTGTCGAGACATTTGTAAAGGTGACGATCTCTTTACTATTCTGGAATGTCTTTTGAGCAACGTTTGGTGTAATTAAGATTCAAGACCACAATAGTTATTATTATTATTATTATTATTATTATTATTATTATTATAATTCTTTTCACCCTGTTTACCGGAAAAGAGGCGGACATCAACTTCTATGAGGCGCGACCTTTCGCATTCAATGCTAAAACGCCAGAGCTTAAAAACATTTTGTCAGCCGGTTATTTTGTAAGCATGTATACACTAAACGTTGGGTAACTGAACAGCAGACCTTCATCGACGGATTAAATGTCTCCAGCTAATGTAGGTCAATGGCAATTTTAAATATTTATATTTTGACTTAATCCTCGTACGGCAACTTGCTACGGAGCGATTTACATAAAGGTCCGTCTGGTGCTTTGTTGGTATGAATTTTAAGTCAAATCTATCATTGTGATCACCCCGTTGGGGAAGAATTGCTGACTACAATGTTTTTGTTACTTCGTTTTAAAGCATCATTTGAGCCGTATCACGATAAAACCATCAAAGTGGCATATGCGCCCTGCGATGACTCAGATCAGCCTGGGCATCCACCCAGTCTGATCAGAATCTTTACTGTCGGAATGGAAGTAACTTGCTTTCAAACTATAAGGCACCCTTGAAGTGCACAGCGAAGACTCGGATAGACTCGGCGGGAATCCAGGCCGATATGAGTCTTCGCTGGGCACATCGGCCACTTTGTTGGTTTTCGTAGTGTCGCGGCTCATACATAGTACACTCTTTTTCCGAGTGTCATTGGAAAGCATGGTCTGTGATTGTGGAACTTCCTGATCTCTTGAGTGTATTGTGGCTATTAATTGCTTTATGTCATAGAATATTGACAGTAAAAACCTGAAAGGCATATTTTATGATATGCTTAACAGAATTAACTGTGACATTTGGTTTCAAGGCTCAGTGACACGCACAAAAGAAATGTCATTTCTTATCATGTTTAAGTCTTTTTTAACATACAAATACGCTTTTCTGAATTTTAAGGTGTGTGGGTATACTCCTCATTGTTTTTTTCCATATTAGGACAGATAGGTCTCAGCAAGAAGTGCAGTCGCAGAGTAGATTGCAACTGAATCAGATCAGGATCTACACTGTTTACCTTTCCAGCTGTATCTTGTGGACACATTAATACATTGTTAAGCCAAACAACCCCATTTAAGAGTAACTTTAGTAATTATATTAGGTGTCCAATTTTATAAAAAAAAATTACAGTAATAAATAAATAAAATATATAAATCAACAAAACATACCATTTTCATAAAATAAATAAATAAATAAATTAATTTATTAACAAACAAACCATGCCATTTTCATAAAATAAATAAATAAATAAATTAAATAAATAAATAAATAAATAAACAACAACATACCATATTCATAAACTTCCAGTTCACAAATTGTCAAATAATCATTTGTCTCTATCCACACTTTGACAAATTGCCCCGAGTGTGAACCATCAAACCCGACTAGAAGGGTTTCTTCTACGGCGTCTTCTTGGTAGAATATCTCAGTCATAGACTCATTGGAGACGCCGAGTTCTATATGTATGTTATTCAGGCGCTCAGCTGTAAAAAGATCAGGGTTCGAGGTTATACAAATTGAGAATGATCTCAAACTCAAAATAAAGCACACTGATTGGCTGCTTCCGAGCACATGCTCGGGCGAAGCCAATCAGTGTGCTTTCATTTTTAGTTTGAGATTATACTCAAATTTTATAACCTCGGACCAAGTTCATGGTCTTTATTGTTTACCGTCTTTGACTGTGCGTACGATATACGTATAGTCAGATAGTTCGATCAAAAAAATATGAGCCGCGACACGACAAAACCAACAATGTGGTTGTGCGCCTAGCGCAGACTCAGATCAGCCTGGGCATCCGCCCAGTTTGATCAGAGTCTTCGCTGTCCGCATGGAGGTAGCTTAGATCCTTAGCTACCTTTTAAGCCCACAGAAAAGACTTTGAGCTGACTGAGTGAATACCCAGGCTGATCTGAGTCTGCGCTGGGCGCACAACCACATTGTTGGTTTTGTCGTGTCACGGCTCATATCTACTTAGTCCGCATTCTATCGTTGCAGCACTGTTTCCTAGAAAGGATGTTTCGGATCTCGATCCAGACTGTGCTGTTATTTAATCTATAGTTGGACTGATTTTGGTTGGATGGTTGTTTTGGGTTACGTTTAGCCGTCTTCCAGATAGGGAGAAAGATAAGGAAAACAAGATACACACAAGCAAAACAGAAAAAAGAATGAATGAATACAAACATCCAAACAAACTTTATCCCGCATCTGCTACAAGCCTCGGCGCTGGTCATACTATTATCTCAGTTAGAACAGCGCCCCGAAAGTTACCCAGCACCGTTGCCCGACCTAACCACCCCGGATTACAGAAATGAAGTTTTCGACTGGGTATTTGTAACATCCAGTAAATAGCTCCATTACTATGCCTTTATAATCAATCACAGTACTGACATAATTATGTAAGCTTTTTTTACTGGACAGGTCAAGTCAAGACAAGTAAATTTTATTTCAGTCGGTACCTTTGTACAACGTAAGATAACATTAGCTCCCAGGAGCTTTTCAGAAGCCTGTTAATGTCAAAAACTTTGATAGGAAGATGCAATAATTTGTTGAATAGTAAGCGAATTTGCATTGATACTGTCGGAGGTTCTTCAGGCCAAGTTACTAATAAGTGATTCATTATATAAAAACAAACCAGCAACGAAAATAAAACCAGAATGGTTGTCCAGAGACAACCTATCGTGCGCGCTGTTTGCTTTAGTGACCTATAAGTATGTCAAAACTAACTGCTTCAATCTAGAAAAAGCCAAACAATATCATGCTTAGGAAGCATATTTCTTTGTGATTTTTTTTCATTTTGAAACGCAAGCAGAAGTAATGACCCGGACAGGCTCAGTTTACGACAATTTTATCACTTGACCTTCAAGTGTGACCTTGACCTAGGACCAGCTTGAAGATATATTTCACATGACACTTCTACTTATCAAGAAGATCAATTGTGCCAAATTATTTTGAAATTCATGCATAAATGTAGAAGTTAAGGGCGGGACAAGCTCTACTTATGACAATTTTATCACTAACCTTCAAGTGTGACCTTGACCTTTAACCTACCTGAACTTTTCACATGACACTTCTACTCATTAAGAAGAATAATTGGGCCAAATTATTTTGAGATCTATGCAGAAATGTAAAAGTAATGGCTCGGACAAACTCAATTTATGACCATTTTATATTTTGACCTTTACGCGTGACTTTGACCGTCAACCTACCTGAACAAATGTTTCTAATGGCACTTCTACGGATCAAGGAGAACATTTTGAAATCCATGCATAAATGTAGAAGTTATGCCTTGGACAATTCCGGACGAACGGACGCACGCACGCACAAAGGCATGCACGCACATACACCGAACTGAAGTTGTAACAACAATGTCTCGCTCAGCTGAAGCGGGCTCGACAAAAATTGGTTCTCTTCTTGGCAAGCCAAGGTACTAAGTCCACTTGTTCTTTACGTACACTCGGGTGACGGCTCATTCGAACATCTCAAATGATTTCTACAAAAATGCGTAAATTTAAATATCCCTAATCATGCGGCTTTAATAAAAGGAATAATAAAATATATGATAAATCCGCGAACTTATATATCCGAAAATATGCCCAAAAATGCAAATCCACCAACTTTGTCGGACACACGGACTGTCAACTGAGAGCTTCTTGAAGTTCTCCGTTTAGCATTTTTTTTTATTAGACGGTAAAACTAAGGTCACTCACTCACTCCTAGCAAACGTCAGAATAGGTCTAGTATAACAATTTATGGTAAAGCGCCAAAAATGAATAACGTGAAATTTTCACAGAGTGTAGATCTAGATAAAGTGCCTCAAAAAGAGCCGCCTCATCTGGACCTACACTGTTTGCCCTGTACGAGGAGCGATTGCAAAGTTCTAAGCCCAACCATGTTAAACATTTTGCAATTGTATTTCGCAAATATATGTCCTACGGCATCCCGGTAATTAATGATATATGCAAACATTAAGTTATTCAATGTCATAACAAAAAGCAAAATTTTTATTCTTCAGGAAGTGTCTATTTTGAGAGTTTCTGCAGATAGTGCACAATCGGAGGCTCTGCATGCAAGGGCGTAGCTACGTATACAACAAATACGCAAGTGCGTATTGAAATTTTGTCAAAATTGACAAAATTTCAAAACGCACCTGCATATTTGCATGCTGAAATTTTATAAATTAGACACGATTTCAAAACCAACTCCCAAAGAGGCTGAAATACGCATTTTCCCTTCAAGAAGTAGAGAATAAAACATGGTTGTGCGTATTATGAAATTGCCCCTAGTTACGCCCCTGCTGCATGCACAGGAGTGGTTATCTTTTAACTCTTTTTGACGAAAATCTTGTAAGATGTCAATGTTTATTTGTGCATAAATTTTGCTTGGTTTTGCTCACTACGTTCCTATAGCAGACACGAAAGTAAGATATGGGTCTTTAAATTTCAGGGATGCAATATTTAGGGGTTTATAGTAAAGCCACCAGATGCCAAAATAATTTGCATTTCCATCAAATCATTGACAAATTATGATATTCGCATGTAGTACAACAAGAACCGTTTAAATCTTGTACATGTAGAATGCTAAGAATGATTTTAATTAAGTATTGCAAGGCAAATAGAATTTTATGTTATTTAGAAAATATTTCACCCCTCTTATGTTTAAGGCACATTTTGCCAAATATTTTTTAAACTGCCACCGAAAGCTAGTGCATGACAACTTATTATATTCGTTTTAAGCATGCATACGCAGATTCACTAAAAATATCTTAGGTTCAGAACTTTTCAATCGTCCCTCGTAGTCTTCTGAATATGAATATGATTAAGCTTGGACAAAACATTTTTCTATATTTTTATCGCAGACGTAGTGTTTGCCGTTTGCTTGTGGTTTTGTTTTTCGCTTTACAGGTTAAAATTTTCATGCATACAATTATGCAAAAATGCTACTTACGACAACAGTCTACTCTGTTAACAATAATTATAGAACCTAAAGTATATATATCTCCAAGATCCACGATTAACCAAGGATCGACTTCACTGGCCGTGCTAGCGCAAGAGCCGCCATACCAGTCACCCGTTTTGATACCGTTCACAGCATGATGTCCAGGGGATTCTGCACTGTGTACGCTACTCATAGTTACTGTCTTGTTAAATGCAAGATTTACTGAATCTGAAATGCAAAATGCAAACTATCATTTTAGGGTCCAGTCTCACTGTCACGTTTTGAGGGCTAGCTTGTACTACGTTTCCCGCCCTACGTTTGGCAAACAAATCTACCCCGTTTTGTTAAGTATTTAGATTTTGCTACGTTTCTGGTACGTTTCAAATACGTTTAACTACGATTTATCTACTATTACCCGGTTATCACACGGCTTAGTGTCTCGCTTTCAGAAGTATGGTGGCTGGTTTGTGCCATTTCGTCTTTTCGCCGCGAAAAGACGCCACGCAAAGGACGAAAAGACAGAAAAACGCCATTCGAAAAGAGGAAAAGATGAGATAACGCCAGCGAAAAGACGAAAAGACGAAACCCGCAACGCGGAAAGACGACATTTCAGTGCGAAAAGACAAAAAACGCCATGCGAAAAGACGCCAATTGAACTATTATTTTGTCGTCTTTTCGCGTGGCGTCTTTTAGTCTTTTCGTCTTTTCGCATGGCTTTTTTTCGTGTTTTCGCATTGCGTCTTTTCGTCTCTTCGCGTGGCGTCTTTTCGCGGCGACAAATTGCACAAACCAGCCACCATAGAGAAGGGTATTTACCCACGTTTTAATAGGGTCTACTAGGTAGTGTCCGGTATAACTTCCTAGCAAAAGTGACGACGTCTAAGTAGGTATTTCAAAAGATACCAAATCTAAATAAAACACAGAATAAAACGTCACAAAACGTACTAAGACGTGGGAAAGCAAAACTAATGCGTAGAAGTATGTAGCGGACCGTATGGCTAAGTACTTAAAATGTTTCGTCTACGTTCTAGTACATTAGAACTACGTTTCAATGCGTTTTTAATATGCATACAGGAAGTATTTTGAAATGCTACGTTTAAACTGGATTTACAATTCATACGTAGCTTGGCCACGTATGTAGCTTTATATATCGGAATATAATACGTATTCACTGCAGTTTTATACCCATAATCCCGTTTTTGGTACGTTTTAAATACGTAGAAAAACCTAGAACTCAATACGTGGCAGTGAGATTGAGGCTAAGAGGATCTCCAGTTTATTATTGTTACGTATTTTGTACGTATTTAATGCGTTTTGGCTACGTTTTAGTACGTTTTTACCACGTTTTTATTACGTGTTGCAACGTTTGCTAGGTATACGCTGCGTATATCAACATAAATGTTTAAGTTAAAAATTCTAAAACAAACGTAACTAAGCACGTGGTTAGCTATACCTATAACGTTTACACTACGTTTTACAACGTTTACTGCTGTTTTGCCACGTTTTAAAATCGTAGTAAAATCTAGCTCGCAATACGTGACGGTGAAACTGTGGCTCAAATCGGCAAGGTTTGCCAATATTCGAGTGGGCTATGACGAAGTGCTTGAGGCCAATACATAGAACATGCATCACTAATATACTACATGTATTTGAACAGTCAGACTTTGACTGAAAAAAGAAATGTGGTTGTACTGTTTAACAATTATACTATGCGTTTTATGAATGTCGCTACCCATGAAAGGGTACCTTTCACGCGGCTCGAATAAATTAAATTTACAAACCGGGACATGTCCCTTCAATGCAAGCAGTCGGTTCAGACAAGCTGGCGCTCGCAAGGCAGTCAGCTCCTCCGTTGCTAGGTGGAGGATTAGTGCAGGATCTTGTCCTTAACCTTGTCCCAGTTCCACAGGTCCGAGAACATGATGACCATTCACTCCAACAAGTCAGCTCGCCATTGATTGCACCACCAGTCACTGAAAAATATAATCAAAATGCGTCTTGCAAAAAGTTCAAACTTCATACACAGCGTGCTGTAATGGAGGCTAAGGTGGTTAGGCCACATTTTAATGTCATCTGGCTAAGCAAGAAAGATTAGTATAAAATAGAAAAGACAGACTGAAGAAGAGAAGGAGGAGGCTAAGGTGGTAAGGCCTCATTTCAATGTCATCTGGCTAAGCAAAGAAGATTTGTATAAAATATAAATAACAGACTGAATGACGAGATAGAACGATTTTATTTAAAGAGCGGACAGAGATGGACTTCCCCACCACAATGAGAGAGATAGGAACATTATCATATGAAATAAGATGGCTATAGGGTTTTTCGTGGTGCCCTTAAAGACATTGCAAGGCTATGAGATTGGCTAGATCAGCCATCAGAGTATCCTTCATCAAGAAATATATTAAGCACATGAGCACATTAAGTCTCGTCATTGTTTTGCAGTATTCTACACTATTCATACAAAATCCATTTGTCGCCATAAACAGTAATAAAAGACAACTCTTTCCTTTCGAATAACTATAGGACAATTGAAAATATTTCTTATCTCCGAGAATGTTAAAATGCCATTCATTAAAAACGATAATGAAGTAGAGGATTATATATGCATAATTACTTCGTAACGTTATGCTTTGAAGCCCATAAGAACGTCGCGTTTTCTAATGGCGAAATTCTGACCTTTTGGTGCAAAGTTTGTTAATAAGATGTGATTTGAGTGTCATATGATAAATAGAATCTTGCATTCGTGCTCTTGTATCATTGAATTTATTAAACTCTTTGGGAAAAAACGATAAGATGCGAGGCTATGCATAGCCTCGCATCTTATCTTTTCCCCAAACTCGTTTAATAAAATCAATAATGAGCACTCATGTAAGATCCTCTATTTTAGTAGCTGGTGGTCAAGATTACGTTAGGTTTTGAAGTTACCTATGACACAGTAACTGCCCATGCCTCATACAAACGCAGGATGTGAACCACGTAAAGATCGCTCGCCACGTAAGATATATGGATACGTGTTTTACAGCCACTTTTGTTTTTGAAAAGACACCAATTTTCTTTTGTGACTTCCTGACTTCTTCCCTGTACGACGTAGTTTTATTATAATGAGGTCTATTGTTACAGAAAAGAATTTGCTCCCATGGAACAGAAGCACATTTTTTCTTTTACTAGTAGACGCAATTAAAAAGGGGACAAATATGAAACTGGAAGATTTTTTTTTCTCCTGAAAGTGTACCAATTTACATTAAACGCTTTTACTGGCAAATGAGGAAAAATATTCTAAAACTCTAGAATTACGCAAAATTATAGGTATCTTAAAGTTGAAGGTCATTTCAAACTACTAATATCTCAAAGTAAATTTTCTTGCCCCATAAAATTTACTTTGATAAAATAGTAGTTTGAGATTAAAGGGACTGAAATGTAGAGAGAGAAAAAAGAAACGTGTCCGTACTATATTCTTTGGAATGAAAGGGTACTTTGAGATATCCGTGTTTGAGAAACCGAGAAACAACTCTAGTTTGTAATTCAGGCTCGCCTAGAGATGAGGATGCCTTACCTAGATCTCCGAATACTTCCACTTCACATAATGTTAAATAATCTGTAGCCGCCATCCAGATTCTCAGAAATCTTCCCGTATGATTAGAAGATATATCAAATGTCCGGTTAGTGACTAAAGCACCGTCAAACTGGTATATTTGTGTAAGATCGTCTTGGGCTGGTCCTAGCTCGAATCGTAGGTTTCTCAGTCTCTCCGCTGAAAAATACCGATAGAACTGTGACAATATTTGAACTGAAACACATCAAATTGGCATGTGCGCCATGCGAAGACTCAGATCAGCCTGGGCATCCGTCCAGTCTGACAAGAGTCTTTGCTGTGCGCTTAAACGTTATGTTAAGGTCTAAGCTACCGCCATGCCGACAGCAAAGACTCTGGTCAGATTGGGCGGATGCCGTAGGTGGTCTGAGCTGTTGTTTGGTGTACATTCTACATGCACTTTGTTGGTGTTCAATTTTAAGTTGTAGGCCTTGAGATAGTATTGGGTACACATCGATATTTTCTCAATTTTACCAATGTGAAACATTAGCTGGGCTACGTAGCCCTTCCAAACCAAATTCTGGTTTTCAAGAAAGCAATTTGATCCCCACAAGAGCAATTGTTTATGTTTAAAAGTTGTTCTTAATTGAGAAAGAAGGAAAAAAATGATGTTGCTTCCACGGACAGTATCCCGCTTATAAGGGTTACATGTTTACTTATAGTCATACCTGTACTGTCACTACTACTAATCTTTTACAATTATGCAAAAATCCCTTTGTTTAATCATAAAGCGCAATATGTTAACACTACTATATATATACTATGCACAATGAATATAGCAATTTTTTATGCGTGTCAGATCCACCATATTAGTGTTTTATTGTCACTTTACTGCATAGAGATATAAAGGCCGATCATTCGAGATGGACTGGCAAGTAAAAGATTCAAGATTGTTCAATTGTAGCGTTTGAACTACCGTGACGTCAGTTTTTAAGACCATTGTATCTGAAGGACATTTATGATCATGTACAAAAGCCAAAACCATACTGAGGCGACTAGTTTGTTGTTAAATAAAGGAAAACGCTCTAAAACATTTGAATATGCTACGAGTTTGAGGTTTACAAAGTTCGAAAATTTGACGTTTCCCCTTGTTTTTACGTTATCGTCTTAAAACATTGTTTCTAATCGGTATTTCTTGAATCCCTGCCGAGTGTATGATTGTTTGGTATCTACCGATATGATAACGCAAACAATTCAGAAGGAAAATTCTTCCCGGTTACTGAGCATAAGTCAAAAGTCTCAGATTAACGTCATCATTTTCTTACAGTTACGTTACATTTCAATGAAGAAATTTCACAGTTAAATTAATCATGATGGGACCTTTAATTTTAGCCTGTTGTTTTTTCTCGGGTTTTTATTCTGCATTGAGCTGAAGCACCCGTGAATCATTGCACATTGGACCGAATTATAACGTTTTAACGTCAATGGCGCATGCAAAGATTCATCAGTTGTTAAGCTTAACCATATCTTTTACACATTCAAAAGCTTTGGCAAGAAAACTGAGCATGAAAATGATAAGAAAGACCGTACAAAAAATCACATGCTTGCCACTTTTATGTTGCTTTTCCATGGGTGCGAATTTTGGCTACTGACCCCTTCCGCGCTGATCGCTGTTCCCCAATATCGTGTTTAAAGATGGCTTCAGTAATCCCATGGTATCTTAAGCCCCAGATATGGTTCCCTTCAATGCAATTTTATTTCGCTCAATGTTGCACTTCAGTAATGAGAAAAATTGCAAAATATAAAAAATTGCTAAATATATTTTGTATAGTATAATAAATGAACACATGAGCAAAACAACAGCTTTTGTTTTAGAGTCTTTCCTTGTCCAGTACACGTATATAGCTAACATTATTTAAACGACAATGAAATGCACAGGTTATAGGGAAATCTAGAAGCATATTAGGACGAAAAACGGAATACATTATGATTACTTAAAGGGTTCTCTCTATTTTCCCATCATTTAATACAAATATGGACCACGTTTTTTTACTTTCTGTTTGTTTATCTGGTATGCCCTCCAAATTAGACTGTAGTCTAACATTTACCGCGAACGGTTCTACCGTCTCACATTTAATGTTTCAAATTTCCTTTTCGTTTGATATATTTGATGATTATGACTTCACATACATAATTGTTATCGGCTAGTTATTACATCACGTGCCATAAAATGGAACTATTTATAGGTGACTATGTGACAATCCTCTATGGGGTGCTGATAGATAGATAGATAGATAGAAACAAATATACTACCATTCAGTCAGCCTGTTCGCTGACTGAATTGTATAATTTTGATTTTCCAAACTTAACAGAAATCAAAATAATACACGTCACTTCAAGCAGCAAAATATGGCTGACACAAATGATTCTGTCATAATTTATGCTGACTGAATTATATCATTTCAATTTTTCTCAAATAACCAAGTTACATACGACAACAGTTCCGTTTGATGATATTTATTGACGTAATTGTGTAGGAATTTCCAAAATCAATCAGAAGCCAGGGATTTTCTTCTTCTAGAGTGCTTGCACATGTTTCCCATTCACTAGATAGTGTTCCTTCCACCGCCATGGAGCCTTCATGCCCGCTTTCGTAAATACTACTCATTATGACGTCACGACAAAGGGCGATGTTACCGGAAGCTCGCACGTGATCTGCAAAATAAACAGATTGTGAACCCATACACTCTTTCGTAAATAAACACTTCACATTGTGACGTCACGACAGAGCGACGTTCTGGAAGCTCCCGCGTGTGCGACAATATTAAACTGATCTTCGAGAACAGATGCAAACTATGTTTAAGCAGTAAATATTTGAATCTGCCGGCGGATCCACTCAAACTGGACAGAGGTTACTCTTTTCGCGAAGTGGATTCCTTATAAGCCATAAAACGGTGATAAATGCGAACAAGGAAGACCCTGCTTAGACTATGCGGATGCGCAGGCTAATCTGAAAATACATGTACACTGTTAGCACTTACGACGATGTATCTTTTAACGCAGCGTTGCTTAATTAGGACTATATGAGCCGCGACACGACAAAACCAACAATGTGGCATGTGCGTCCAGCAAAGACTCAGATAAGCCTGGGCATCCGCTCAGACTAACCAGAGGCTTTCCTATATATTTTAGTTGGTTGGGACCGGAGCCTTTTTGTCTGTTGCTTGGTCCACCGGGGCTCAACTGGTGACCTTCTTTTGCTTCAGATTTCCAGTGGGGTTGTTTGGCAGGACAGGGATCTCCACCTGTCAGACGGCCCGTTGTATCTGTTGAGTCCTCGTCTTTGCTTCTTCATGGTGTTGAAATTTGATTTATGTGTTTACCGTGATGATTCATTGACGAGTTAGAGGGTTATCATGCGAACCGAACAACCAACTAAATGTTTTGTACCACTTCAGAAACTGAGGGTGAGGTTGGGCCTGTAAAATCGATTTAAGCCCCCCAGTAATTCATTACTGACCGTTCCAAGGCGGTAGTTCTGTTGTGGTTCTTTGTTGCCTGTTTTTGGTGTCAGAGTTTCTGTGATGTTTTACCTTATGTATGTTATTATTATTTTTGGTTCGGTTTTGGGTTGCTGAGTGGCCACCTTTTGGGAACAAGCTGCTCACTCGGTTGGCCATATGTTCTCTGTATCTTGATTATTTGTAATCTTAGTTGTTTCCAACTATGGTTTGAGGGCTGGATTTGGATTTTGATTGTTTCAGTTCCTGGTCTTTGCATACTTTTTACTTTCCTGTCCGCATGAAGCTAACTTAGACCTTTAGCTGCCATTTAAGCGCACTGCGAAGACTCTCGCCAGACTGAGCGGATACCCAGGCTGATCTGAGTTTGTACTGGGTGCACAACCACTGTTGGTTTCTCATGTCGCGGCTCATATACAAAACGGCTGGTGGTTATTCCGGTAATGATGCATCATTTGGAAACAAGGAAAACAGATACGACAAGTAAAGAGCAGACCGACATGGTTAAATGTGCTAGTGAAACAATAATGCAATAATTTGTTTAACTTCATTTATTACAAAGAATATACGTTTACAGCACAGATTGCACGGCATTACAGCCAGAATAAAGTAAATAGCGATTCTCTGAAATAATACACTTAGGCCCGATTTCACGTCGCATTCAAACACAGACTATCTTTTAGTCATCGAATACTTTATCTTTACCGTTATGCAAGACTAGTCACTGATTAGTGCTTAAAACATGTTTTAAACGACGTGAAATCGGGCCTTAGTCTTATATTATTTCACATTTTCAACTTCAGAATCTGAAACATTTCCTGAAGATCATAAACAAAGATGTGGTACTAAAACAAATTGCCTGAACCCTTCAATCACATTATACTTGAGAGTCAATTACATGTACAATGTTACTAGTCAAGCGGTAGGAAGACATAACGCCGTGTACTTTAAAAAGCATAGTTGCAATGCAGACGTTGGTATGACCTCCACTGGCAGAAATGCATTTTAAGTATTCTGACGCATTTAGGTCTCCTACGCGCTAACATTGACAACTGCAGCCGCCTGTCGCGTCATATGCCAATGGGATAACAGCTCGAAAATTTGTGTATCATAGCCATAAAAACGCGCGTGATGGAACAAAAGTTGAGCCTTTTTTTATGTCTGTTTTGTATGATATGTAAATGAATTTGCACGGACTTTAATAAAACATATACAGGAAACACTTCATTTCACTACGACCTGTAGCTAGTGCATGCACATTACATTATGTGAATGAATGAAAGTAAATTGGATACCTGCACTGGACGCATTACAATATACAAATGACAGCTATGCATACATGTATACGTTATTTCTGAGGTTCAGTCTGTATATAGTTTATGAAAATATAAACATACCGTTAAGATTTTTTTCTGTCCGTGAAGAAACACTCTCTTTTCGGAAAAATAAAATGAGCCGCGACACGCGAAAACAAACCAAGTAGCATGTGGCCCCGATGAAGACTAACATCAGTCTGGTCATCCGTCCAGTCTGATCAGACTCTTTGCTGTCGGCATGGAGGTAACTAAGACCCTTCGCTACCCTTTAAGCGCACAGGTAAGACTCTGATCAGACTGGGGGATGATCAGGCTGATTTGAGTCTTCACTAGGCACACATGCCACTTTGTTGATTTTGTCCTGTCACGGCTCAAAAACAGAATGGGTGATTATACTGTGCGGTGAACAAAAACAGGATTTTGCAGCATATTCACAATTTGCTTTCCTTTACGTTTCTTTAATCTGCATAGGTCATCTTATTTTAGCTGCAACCCACAAAGTAGTTGGAGCTGAAGCCAAGGAGACAGAAAGATACACCTTTATGATAGGGGAACGGTGAAACTCAGCAGAAATTTATAAAATTCATATAAAAGAAAATGAAAGACTGATGCATGTACACAGTCATGATTTATAAATTCCGAAACCCATCAACTTTCTACGCCAAAGAAAAAGAAATAAACAAAATACAGTTTAGAAGTACAGGCCTATCAAAACTAAGTTATGAAACCGCCCATCTTCCAGATATCATTTCCCCAAGTCGGAGAAATTGCATTGCACTTACGACGAGGAACTAATTCTGAATTAATCTCGTACTTCTTCAACTGTGTATTCTTCTTTTCCTCTACTCGGTTTAACAATAAATAAATAAATAAATACATAAATAAATAACATATACACGGACAGAATTTGAATATGAATTAAATATAACTATAAACATCTGGTACTTACAGCCTATTACTGAGAAAACAATAACTGCAAGAAACGACTCTCTTATTATAGCTTTTGCACTTCTGATTCTTCCAACAGTCATCATTTACATTTCTGGATATTTGTAGCAAAACTATCCCACTAGATATGCTATGTATCCACCTTCATATTGCTTTAATCTTAGAAACCATTTGCGTTTCTATTATCAGAAATTGCCACTCATTTAGCGCTAACATTCGAGTAAAGGCTTTTTTTCATCTTCAATGAATCACTTCCAACAGAATACATTCATAATTAAAATATAGCATTTTTCATCAAGTTCATTAGTTAATATAAAATTGGTGGTTGCAGTTTTTCTTTTCATGAACAGAAATATTGTTGATTGATTTATGCCTAATTGTATTATTGATCACCAATAAAGAACTGAAAAAAAGCGAAGTTGAATGACCCCGGTGGTTTTAAACAATTAAACAGAAATGAGATGTAGGTCGAGGTGTCATTTTTGACAAGATTGTTATAATAAGAACAATGAAATATGTAAAAGTACCCCTGGTCTAAAAGCCTATATATCGGAACAGTGAAAACATGGGGCGATGCAGCATTGCACGGACTTTGTTATATTAATCTTTTATTTTTCTAGTTTACTTCGCTGACTTTTTTTTATTAGTTTAGTAAAATAAATACAAAATCGTCATGTATCCTTTGTTAGTCTCTAATATTATTTTTTTCAGTGATTGTGTCTGTTATTTCAGTCATAGTAGTATCAAAATTCTTTTTCCTGAAAACGAAATCTCTTTATAATTAACTCCTGCAAAGTAGCTCCAGGGGGGGAGGGTGGGGGCGGGGAAGGATAGTGTGTGTGGGTGGGGGGGGGGGGGGGGGCTAACCTTAAAGCTGGTTGGCTATCATAACAAAAAGTGTTCAGTACAAATATGAATACATATTAACCATTTAGCCCGGAAGGGGCATACGTGGCCTAATGGATAAGAGCACAGACTTTTAAATATTAGATTTCCTAGATCTCTCTCCGCTGTGTGTTCAAGCCTCGGCTGCGCATTGTGAGAATGCCAAGTTCTTCTTACGGAAGGTCAGGTGTTTCCCCGGGACATCCTGAGTTTTCGCTCAAGTCTGTTTAACGATCGGTTCGACATAACTAAATGAGCCGCGACACGACAAAACCAACAATGTGGTCGTGCGCCCAGCGAAGACTCGGATCAGCCTAGGCAGCCGCCCAGTTTCGCCAGACTCTTCGTTAACTGCTCAAAGGATAGCTAAGGGTCTAAGCTACATTCATGCGGACAGCGAAGACTCTGATCAGACTGGGCGGATGCCCAGGCTGATCTGAGTCTGCGCTGGGCGCATAACCACATTGTTGGTTTTGTCGTGTCGCGGCTCAAATTATTATTGAAAGGGCCGTAAGACCCCATTAAACATTGGCTGGAAGCTAGGCTTAACTTCCCGCGGCTCGGTTGTAAACATTGTACACTTTATTTTATCCGACCACCAATTCAACCCATTAACAACGATAATTGACGGTTACCGTATATAAGGCTATGCCTTTAGGTCTACGAATACACCTTTAAGGTTTATTTTTATCTTTTTATTATGTTTGTTTCGCCATATTGCAAAGGGGAACAATTTTTCGTGACTTCTTGCTTCTCAGGATAAAGTAACCCGTCAGAAATGTGGTCTACGGTTAAAGGGGAAAAATTCATAAGGAGTAAATTATTCTAATTAACAGTAACGGTTGATCCCTATTGAGAAGGGATGCAAAAATAAAAATGACGGAGTTGTTCTCCGAAATGTGAACCCTTTCATTTTAATTATTCTTATTTTATAGTTATACATGTATCTGCAAACTGTTTTATAAAATACAAAACGTAAGAAAGCCTATGATTTTTTTTCTTAAACTTAAAGCATAATGTACTGGTAAAAATGTACATAAAAATGCCAAAATAATCCATATAGCATTTACCGCAATCTAACACTTATTCATTACAGAATTCTTTGTTTCTTACATCTTATTTCTTTTTTTTTTCAAATTCTTTAAATGTTTGTTTTACCTGTTTGATGCTAAATACTACCAACGCCCAAATAAAACAATGAGACATTTTATGTCCGTTTTGTCAGTAATAATTTCTTTTTCTTTGTGTCTCGGAAATATTTCAAGAAACTTATTGAATTGCACAGTCATCGGATACATAGACTTAAGTTAAATCAATAGCCTACTCCGTTAGCGTAATTACCTCCAACATTGGAACTCCCTTATTCTCGGCTAATCTCGGTAGATGTCGTCAAACATCGCCGTTGCCGGATCTTCCAGTTATATATTTCATTCGTGACATCTCGTTTTATCTCGGATCTTTTTGTAAAGGCTGAAAGATCTGTAGCCAGTACAATGAATTTAGCAAGAGACGAAACCTCGTGGACACACTGGTCTGGCATTCAACACAGACAACGAAGACAACGTACAAGGAACCTGCTTGTTCTGCTCATCAGGATAAGTTTGTTTCAGAAGTATAGTCTCACGGACCATCCGACCCCTACTCTTGAAATAGGACTCAAAAGTTTTACTGAATTGATATGCATATTCAAGAAATGCTTGAAAACAATATTCGGGCCACAACGACCAGCCAACGAATTGGTGAAAAACCTTATTCAAGCACTGCATTTATACTAGACGGAATTTCTTGGACAATCTGTTCTGACTAAGAGGTCTAACAAACTGCCGGGTCCGTAAGAATGATAGTTTGAAATTAATGTAAGAAATATGCGCAAACAATCGTGTTTTAAAGTACGTTGCCTCGTTGCCTGTGTTGAATGCCAGACCAGCGTGGTGGAATAAGACAGCTAAAGTATTCCTTTACTTTTACTTCAATCATGCATAGCCGCAAGGCAGGGGTAGGGAATCTTAGAAACATTTTTATTACCATAAATAGGCTACTTGTCTTACTTCGATCATTTAGAAATGTGAAGTTTCACTAAGATATTCCAAATAGAAAGGAACTACATGTCATACACAAATGTTTAGACATTTTGGACCTATTTCACGGTTGTGTGCCCAATGCTTCCTGCAACATCGGTTGCCTTGAGAATAGCATTGATCTCTAGTACTAAAACAACATGCACAATAATTCATACTTATCTTGAAAACAATATATTCACCACTTTTGTACCATAGGATTCAATCAGAAATCTAATTGTTTAGCATTTTTCCATTGAACCACCTTTTCGTGTCAGCATTTGAATATACTTGATATGCCTACACGAATTACATGAGCCCCAGAGTTGTAAACCAAGTTTCATGTCATTGGCCATTTTGGTTCCGAAGACTGAAGAAGGCTTTATAAGTTTTCTACCATATATTGGTATGGCGGGCATCTTGATTATCTTACCACAACCATTCGAAGAAACTTGTTCCATCCCAAACGAAATTCGGTTCCAACAGGTGCGGTAGTTTCGGAAGAGAAGTCGTATGAAAATGTTGACCGGGGATGGACGATGGATGAGCCTACCTATCCTATAAGCAGTATCGGCGCTTCCGGCTCCGGTGAGCTAAGCAGTATGCACTACTGTCACTTATTTTCAGGGAATCTTAGTCAGGGGCGTAACCAGTGTGATTATATGTTACGCACAATAATTTTTATACCCAATGAGGGCAAGATAGATAGCTAACCCCAAAGATATTTCATGCATTTGCGTCTGTTGACGGTTACTGTTGAAATTTTTGCCAATTTGCAAAATGTCTACATCATCAAATATGCAAGTACATATAAGAATTTTGTAAATTTTACAAAATTTCATTATGCACCTGCGTATTTGCGTATAGGCAGTTACATGTACACCCTTGTTACTACACGTATCCTTTAAAATCATGGTTTGTTTGATTTTAACTTACTTTCTTTTGAGTATTGCATTTAGAAAGACGATACTATCATCTTTATTAAAAGTAAGTTGATACATGTTTCTGTCATTAAAGAATTTAACTACAGAAATGTATATATCATACTAATTAAAGGTTTTAATCACAGAGAAAGTAATATCAATTTCCTTCATCTTAGTCGTTGTAATTGCAGTATTTACAAAAATTGGGACAGAAAGAGGCGCCTGGTATCGCAGTTGGTTGTATTGAAAACTATTTTGAGCCGCAACACCATACAAGAATTCCGCGGAATGCTATGTCGCACCTGCCCTGCGCTTTCAAAGTAGTAAAGACTATAGTTAAAAGAGAGTGTATGAGAAATGTACTAAAACACTAGGGTCAACATCATTTTGATGTAAAAATTTACTAAGTCAGCAGAGCGTGAAATATAGGTCAAGGGTAGAAATAACTGTAACATTCCTCACGAACATTCTATGAAGAAACTTTATGCCAGTTGTGATGACTGTAGGTATCATACTTTGAGACAAAAAGACAAAAATGCTAGGGTCGACAAAATTTTGGATGTGAAATTTTGCGAAGTCAGCAGAGCGTGAAGTATATGTCAAGGGTAAAATTAATTGCAACAGTTGGTTTTGTCGGGTTGCGGCTCTTCTATTTAGAAATTTTCACAAAGAATAAACATATAAAGACTCTACCTGTTCTGCCAACACTCTCGGACACATCCCGACAGGAAAAGCAAATCACCTTAACCAGTTAAAATTTATAGTCTCGGGAAACAGTCCATGCTTTGCTGCCATATTCATAAAGGGGAACAACTTTAGTAACTTAAAGTTTGCTTCCCTTCAGGACAAAGCCCATCCAAAACGGGGCTTACTCTTCATACTCTTCAAGTAAGGAAAAAATGCTTCTAGGAATGCAAATTATTTCCTTTAAGGGTTGACTCTTTTTGGAAAAGAAGGTGAAATGAAAATAAGAGTTGCGTCCCCTAAAAATATACCCATTCGCCTTAAGAATAATTTAACTAATCAGTTAAGAGTTTCCGGTTATTTGGGACAGTTAAATGAAAAGGATATATTGGAAAGGATTAATTTGGGCGTCAAGATATGCCATGGCTCCAGATGATAAAGACAAGATGATATGAATTATTTGTATTTTGCTCACTTTTCTATCAAATGTATACTGTGGCAGTTACATGTATAACAATCGCCTCACAACATATGTCAAATAGTCATCAGGTACTCCTTGCTATACCAACCCCTTTTAAACTATTTGTGTTTAAAATTCAATATTGGCTGATTTATATTGTGGCGTTCTTTGTCCTAACCGCCAGTGTCGCCTAAATTAATCTATCGTCAAATAAAATTAGGCCGCCGCGAGAAAACAAACAAAATGGTTGTGCGCCCAGCGCAGACTCAGATCAGCCTGGGCATTCGCCCAGTCTGAGCAGTGTCTTCACTGTCCGCATGACGGTAGCTTAGACCCTTAGCTACCTTTTAAGCGCTTAGGAAAGGCTCTGGTCAGGCTGGGCGGATGCCCAGGCTGATCTGTCTGCGCTGAGCGCAAATACCACCTTGTTTGTTTTCTCGTGTCGCGGCTCAAAAGTGTTTGACAGACTGTCGGTTCCGTTAGAACACTTAAGATGTATACCTGAATCCCTTCTCTCTAAGAAGCAAACACGAATACTGCGATCAAATAAGATGGACACTCAACAGCAATGACACCTCTGAAACGCTGGAGCAAACGATATCCAACAGTTGAAATCCGACAGGCTCGACCACAGACAGATCAAGAAGCTCCAAATTAAAGGTTAAAAGAACTGTATGTGTATTGATTTAGGATTCGTGAATTTTATTGACTGAGATATGCTAAAGTCTGTATAATTCTGGATCAACCCTCTTGTAGTTTAAAAATGTTTGGGTCAGCAATTCTGGGTCGAGCTTTAAACAGTTTTCTTCAAAGCTTCCTCATGCAAATAGTTGGCTTTGCGAGAAAAGGTAGCTTACGACTATTGCAAACAGGGAAGGGTCGGATTAGCAGCATGCGCCATTGCGCCTTCTGATCAGTTTTTTTTTATTTATTTAGTTATTTTTGGTGATACGAGCGATTAATTATAAGGAATATGGAGAAAAGGGAAAAATCGGATTAGTTTGTGCTAATACACAGGCTGAGTTGGGTATTGTTGTACGCACATGGTTCATGGTTCTTTTTCTCGCGACAATGACTACATACGAGCCACATCATTTGACTCACCAAATGTGGCAATTTTGTCATGTGATATTCAGATCATTCTTAAGTTAAATGCAGAAACGCGCATCTGTCGCACTAAAATTGGCGTAAAAGGTAAACAAAGGTAAATGTTTCCCATAGCCTTAAAGCTGTAGGGGCAGTGGGGGTTAGAGACCCATAGTATCTTGGGCACAGCTGATGAAAGGCGGAGTCCATTCCTCTCCTTTCTCTACCTTATCCTTCCCTAATTCGAAAAAGGTACCCATTTATCTATGGGTTGACAGAGAGAGTTTTCAAGTCGTCGGATGGCGACGGTGAGCCGCCAACTCACGACCATCCGGCGACTTTCTGCACTATAACCGAGCCACACTAACCACTCGACTACGGCGCCTCTCTAAAATTGGCGTAGCCACGTTTATATCGAAACCACTGGGCCGATATCGCTGCTGGTGGACAATTTGTCCCCGAGGATATGGTCAACGTTTCAGTGTTGATTAACAGTTATTGAAATATGTGGAAAGTGCCACGGACGCATTGCGCAGGACCATTGCTCCTGTGCCTTGCGTCCTGGGCTTGACTCCAGCATATTATTGAATTTTAGATGAAAATGAAAACTCAAGATGGTAAAAATTTGAAAAACATGGTCGTGTGCTTCGGATGCAGGGCACGAGATCGCTTTTCCTCTGCCGTGCGTCTCAAGCTTAGTTGCAGTATAAATTTCGAATTTTAAATGAAATAAGATACATGTATTCATGAATATGAAGATAAAAATTATAGAAATGTTTGGGGATGGGCTCTGGGTGCAATGCGCAGGGCCGTTGTTCCTGTGTCTTGCGCCCGAGCGCAGCTGTAGCGTATTTCCGAAAGGTACTCCTGAAATGACTACTTGTATATTAGTCGTATGCTTACACTGTTTCCATCTTAGCTCTTGAGCCTCTTTGAATCATTATTTATATTTGACCTCAAATTGCCATTTTTTTGTATAATGGATTGAGAGAATAAATGATTTGACTTGACTTGACTTGACTTGGTTCTTTAGCGTAGGTGTCACTTCTTGGTTAATACTGATTTTAAAGTAACCTTATTAAGTTTTATCAAGTACGATTTCTAAGCTATTCTAAAACTAAGACTAACTTGTAATAGTGACATGAAACTTAGAGGAGTTGGGCTTCAATTCTTTTGGATTATTTTGGCTTTCTATAGGACCTTGCTGCACCCGTCATGCCCATCCTGATGCCCTTCCTGTCTTGTTTCTCGAGACACAGGGGTTGAGTTGGCTCAGTGGGGACCGCCTGTGCTCGCGGGTTAATACGTTGATGTCTGCAGCTACTGTATCTCGCGAAGTGCGTCAGTAAGTGTGGCTCGAAGAGGGCTGCTCGTTGCCTATCACCCTCTTGTTTCAATGATTTGGGGTTAAGCGACAATGAAGAAGTTAAATACAGAAATGTGCCTCTGCCGCACATAATTTGGTAACGTCACGTTCAGACTAAGAAAATGTTTTGGGAATTAAACTAATAATATTATGAATAATCATACTGTAGATACATAGGTCTTTGGAAACAATAATACTTAATTCTAAAACTCACACTAGTTTGTCAAAGCGACATGAAAGTTAGCTTCCTTAACCAGGCGCAACACTTATACCAGACAGGGCATAAGCGTAGCATTGGAGTGACAACTATAATTGAGCCGCGACACGACAAAACCAACAGTGCCCAGTCTGATCAGAGTCTTCGCTGTCCGCATGGAGGTAGCTTAGACCCTTAGCTACCCTTTAAGCTCCTAGCAAAGAGTCTGATCAAACTGGACGGAAGCCCCGGCTGATCTGAGTCTGAGCTGGGTGCATGACCACTTTGTTGGTTTTCTCGTGTCGCGGCTCAATTTGTCCGTGTCAGGCTTAACGGAGCTAGGCTTCTATCACATGTATTTTTGAATTACTATCGCTTATGGAAGGCTCCTTCTCTGTTAGACATCTCCTTTCTGATACCTGTGTCTGAAGTCCGTTTGAACCGCGACACGACAGAACCAACATAGTGGTACGTGCGCTCAACGAAGACTTTAAACAGACTTGATGGAAGCCATGCCGATCTGAGTATTCGCTGTGCGCTTAGAATGCAGTAAAGGGTCCAAGGTACCTACATACCGACAGCAAAGACTCTCATTTGACTTGATGGAAGCCATGTTGACCTGAGTCTTCGCTAGGTGCACATACCACTTTGTTGGTTTTCTCGTGTCGCGGATTCTTTATGCCTGCTGGGCTCTTCTGTCCGTAAAAATGTATGAGTCAATTTATCTATTTTGGGCTGTCTTGCTTATTTTTTGTTATAATTCCTTTTTTATTTTCTGGAAAAATTCCCAATTGTCTAAAGCAAATAATGTTGCGTCTGATCTTGGTCTGCACCATTTGCTAATGTCCCTTTTATGGGGCACTAGGTATTAATGGTTTATATGAGCAGCGACACGAGAAAAGCAACAAAGTGGCATGTGCGCCCAGCGAAAACTTAGATCAGCCTGGACATCCGCCCGGTCTGATCAGGGTCTTCGCTTGCGCTGAAAGGGTAGCTAAAATATTAAGCTGGCTCAAAGCGGAAATCGAAGACTCTGATCAGACTTGACAGGTTGCTAGGCTGATCTAAGTTTTCGATGGACGCACATGCCACTTTGTTGGTTTTCTTGTGTCGCGGCTCATATGAAAGCTTCTCACGGATCGCGACGGAATTTTTAAGTTCGAAGTAAATGGTTGACTGCTGAGACCTGTAGTTTTATTTATTCATTTATTTATTTATTTGAGCTGCGACACGAGAAAACCAACAATGTGGTTGTGCGCCCAGCGCAGAATCAGATCAGCCTGGGCATCCGTCCAGTCTGATTAGAGTCTTTACTGAGCGCTTAGAGGGTAGCTAAGAGTCTAAGCTACCTCCATGCGGACAGCAAAGACTCTGATCAGACTGGGCGGATGCCCAGGCTGATCTGAGTCTGCGCTGGGCGCACAACCACTTTGTTGGTTTTCTCGCGTCGCGGCTCATTTTACTATTAGTATATTTTAAACTCTTGCTGGAGAATTAAGATACACAAGTGCGCATATGTAGCACTAAATTCGGTATACAAACATTTGAGCCGCGACACGACAAAACTAATAAAGTGGCATGTTCGCCCAGGGAAGACTCGGATCAGCCTGGACATCCATCAAGCCTGATCAGAGTTTGCTGTCGGCCTTGGAGTAGCGTAAATTCTTAGCTACCCTTTAAGCACACAGCGAAGACTCTGATCAGACTGGGCGGATGCCCAGGCTGATCTGAGTCTTCACTGGAAGCACATGCCACCTTGTTGTTTTTTGACGTGGCTCATATATTGTTAAAATCACTAGGCCATTATAACTGATGGGTGCCAGTTCTTTCCTTGGGTTTTCAACTGAATAATAAATTCCCCGGTGCTAATTTCTACACGTTATTTAAGAACTGAAATTCGATTTTTCAGCGTTCATCTCGTGATAAAGCCAGTTGGCGGAGCTAAAATTCCATGAAGCGCAAAGCGCTTCTTGGAGAATTTTTGCGACGACCACTGGCTTCTTCACACGATGAACGCTGAAAAATCAAATTTTGCGCATCATGGAATTTTAGCTCCGCCAAATAGCTTTATCACACGATGAACGCTGAAAAATCAAATTTTTATTCTTATATTTACACTTTTTGTGAACCTCTCTGTGCCGTTTTCGTGGTAATTTGGTGTAGAATAGGCAAAATATGGATCTAAGAAAAGTTAGTAACGACGTGTTCAGCCATAACGTCAAACAGCCGTCGCCCTGACGTGGCGTCAATCGAACGTTACAAGAACCAATCAAGACGTTTATTTACATAAGACGTCGCATGACGACAACGTCAAATGATCAATTGGCCTTCATCGGTGTATGAAGCCAGTTGCTCTAAAGGGTTCACCTACGGGAAGTCAGTGGCAAGTGTAAATATTACTGTGTATAGTGTTTCAGTACATGTTTTTTATTTCATTTCTTTTGTTTCATTTTATTTCTTTATTCACTTTTGCTTATTATACTCTTCACCAAAATTAAGCGAATGATACTTTTAAGCAAACGTATCTGGACCCGAGGTTATAAAACTTGAGTACATTCTCAAACTCAAAATAAAGAACACTGATTGGCTGCTTCCGAGCATATGCTCGGAAGCAGCCAATCAGTGTTCTTTATTTTGAGTTTGAGATTATTCTCAAGTTTTATAACCTCGAACCCAGGACTATTAGAAAGCATAGTAATGTAATTTAGTTCTAACTTTCTTTATGGTAAATGTATTCTTTTATCCAAAGCAATTCCTTAGCGTTGTGAAACAAAAAAAAAAAACTTAATGAATTGATTTGAGCAAGCACTGCACAAAGCGAGCACAGAAATGAATGCTCCACAAATTCATAGTTTCAAGAGAAGATAATGCATCGCTTTCAATTAGTTATTAAGAAAAAAAAATGAATAAAGCAATCTCGTACATGTATGAACCAAAAGCATTTAGCGTTAAAAACATTCAATTGGTGTTAAAAAAAGTCACTCACAGCACTTTACAACAATATTTTTGTCTACCCAAAATGTGTGTGTGTGTGTGTGTGCACGCGCGCGCGCGCGCGCGTGTGTGTGTGTGTGTGTGTGTTTTGTTGTTGTTGTTGTATTTTAACATAATTATACGTCTGTGCTCAGAGACTGTCCGCGAGATTCTGCTTCCTGCCGAGCCTCTCGGCAGGAAGCAGAGTCACGCGGACAGTCTCGACAGGAAGCCATTTTTCGAGGACAGTAGTCTCTGCAGGAAGCGAGAGTTCGCGGACAGTCTCGGCGGAATCGATTATACCCTGTGTTATGCTAAACTTTTGGTGATGAGTATATTATTACACATGAATAAAGTAAGCAATAATACGTGAAATGTTCTCAAAAAAGTGTCTCAGTGAAATTCCTTATGTGTGTCGTATTGTATAGACAATATAAATGTGTTTACCCATGCAAAACATTGTTTCATTGAAATGTTTCATTTACTATTATAGAAAAGGTGACATTTTTTCATATTAGTTCCCCCAAAAAAAACATACCGTGCGCAATTATACGCAACAATCTCTCAAATTGGCTCAGTGGTATTCTATTACGTTTTCATTTTTTTGGACAATATATGTGTCTATATCCATGCAAAAGATTATTTTATTTAAAACTCCCTCTGATTTTTTGTTCATAATTGGCTCCGGAATATTGTTAGAAACCTTTTAATTATAGACCTAGAAAGTATGCGTAGCTACGTATACGGCAAATACGCAAGTGCGTATTGAAATTTTGTCAAAATTGACAAAATTTCAAAACGCACCTGCATATTTGCATGCTGAAATTTTATAAATTAGACAAGATTTCAATACCAATTACCAAAGTAGCTGAAATACTAGCTTTCCTTTCAAGAAGTAGAGCATAAAACATGGTTGTGCGTATCATGAAATTGCCCCTAGTTACGCCCCCTGTTAAAGCACACAAAAGATTTTTTTTCTTCAAAACTTCCTCTTACATAAGTCTTCGATGGAACATGACATCATTTCATACAATACCTAAACCTTTTGGGAGAATTTTTCTTAGTTATCATAGTAGATACAATGGAGGTATATCCTCTGGTACGCAAAATGGTATTTACTTCTTTCATCTCGGCGATATTGTAACAGTAAAATCATCAATATTATTGCACACCATATCATATACTTGTTGGGAAATAGTCTGGATTTTTTTTATCCAATTGGTTCAATGAAAGCCTTAAAGATTATCCTGTGTTATAAGCAGAATTCATGTCTCTTAGTATTCGGAAGATTATTCCATTCGCATTTCTCTCTCATCCAGAAAATGCTCCCAAATATCAACATATTTCGATAGGCGCCAGGTGTACACTCACATTATAGTTGTCTTAATAGCTCTAGGATTGGCGCAACACGTCAAATATGAACATGATGAATATGAAGCTGAATAGTTTACTAACGAAACATCAATTAAAATCTTAAAGAGTTCCTTCAAGAGCAGGGAATACGTTCACAAGAAGGAACATGGGCCAGACTACGTAGTTTCGGCTAATAAAGCGTCTTCAGTGACCCTGACAATATCTGGTAACGAAACCAGAGAAAAGCATACAGTATGTAATTTCTTAATCTTAATAGGACAATCTTAATAGGACAAGTAGAATTTCAGAAGCAGAGACAAATAATATCTTACTAAGAAGATAAGGTTGGAGATGTAGTCCTTAGAAGCTTTATCAGAGGAAACGAGTATAGAAAGAATATAACAATCCATCATGAGTGTCCATGTAGGATAGGGAAATCTCACCCGAGGGGTCGGAATTTCAACCAGGGACGAGGCTTGCCGAGTCCCTGGTTGAAATTCCGACCCCGAGGGTGAGATTTACCTATCCTACATGGACTGGCTCATGATGGATTATTTTTCTCCCACTGTTAGCGGATTTTAAACCTCAAGTCGGATTACGCTTCAGAACAGGAAAGTTCTAACTTTTTAGCCAATGATCTGAAGTAAATTCTGGCCAGCCCAGTGTGTTTATCGGGTCCTAAAATGGGTGTAAACACAGTTTGCACCTGAAAATTAGACGGAAAACACGATATGTGGACTATTTTATCTTCCAGAGGGCAAAAACAAATGCAACTTAGCATCTAACGTCACGCGCGTCAAGTTTGCTAGCGACGTTTATAACCGGTTTTAATGACGTCATTAAAATTGAGTGACGTAACAAACCCATGATCTGCTATTAAACGTCGTCCGAAATGCTTGCGTGTCCATTTTGTTCATTTAAAATTAAAATAATAGTCAAAAAATGAAAAAGTGTGGTTGCTAATATAAGAAAGATGTTGCCAGGTATAAGATAGAAATTTCTTACATGAGCTGAGAGCCTATCTTGTATAGGCAAAGGTGGGAGAACAACATTTCTAGTATTGGTTACAGGCTATGAAGAGAAATCTTCGCAATTAAGAACCAGAAGCAAGCGTAGCGAGCGGAGGGTTCTGAATTGCGAAGATTTCTACATAGAGGATCTTACATGAGTGCTCATGTATTATTGAATTTATTAAACGAGTTGGTGAAAAAGATAAGATGCGAGGCTGTGCCGAGCATCTTATCGTTTTTCCCCAACGAGTTTAATAAATTCAATAATACATGAACACGAATGCAAGATTCTATTTATCATATGACGCTAAAATCGTATTTCATTAGCATTTTTTGCAATAAAACGTCACGATTTCGCCATTAGAAAAGCAACGTTTTTATGGACGTCAACCATAACGTTACGACGTAATTTGCATATTTAATCCACTAGTGGATTATCGTTTTTAATGCATGGCTTTATTACACTCTCAGAAGCGACGTCATATGATAAATATGTATTCCTTACCTCTAAGTTTCCGAGATAATATGATTTCAGGTCGTCAGTAGACTTATTATTATACTCTTACTACCTTAATGTACCAGTTTTATTGCAGATTTAGATTATTTCAGCAGACTAGTTTAGAACATAACAAACCGGTAGCCCCGACCATTTTTTTCACAATATCGTATATTCTGTATGATGGCGGATTTGTTCCTCCATATGCTCTTTGGGCTTAAGTGTCACCATTAATTAGAGCTCCTATTGTGTGTTCAATGCCAAGGTCAGCTCCAATTCAAAATCAATATCAATACCCAGTCAGTATAACAACTAATACAGACTTTAGAAAGTCTAGAAAAAAGACATTTGAATATAGCAGAACGTATCGGGCAGAGTGAAATTCTTGGAAGATAAAATGAAAAGCTGGAAGTTTACAGTTCCTTTGCTTTTGCTCTTATTTGTAAAGCAGGCATGTAAGTACAGACACATTGAATTACAGTTGCATTTTTATTGTGTGTGTGAAAAGTATTGGTTTTTTGGTGTGTGTGAAAGTACTAACAAAATACACGAAATAAACGCCAGTTATAAAATTAGAACTATTAATGACACCAACCAAACTCACAGTTTAGTCACGTAACTGATTATACACGAATAGTAAGAAATATCACAAATGAAGTATATATACCCGTAATGGGGGACTTCCATTCAAAATGCTTTAGAATCCTAAATGACATACATGTAAAACAAGATTCGAGTATTTCGGGTTTGATTCGCATGCTGAAATGTTCTATGTAGCAGAAACTAAAAGCACAATCGTAGGATTACACTGAGAGAGAGAGAGAGAGAGAGAGTATTGAGTTTAGCAATTATTGAAACGTTTGTGTTTGCCTTTTGCTTGGGAAACATTTGTCATGAAGAAACATGGAGAACAAAATGTGCTGCATATAAACGTAGTTCTTGACAAATATAACTGTTATATCGTGAAGATAAGTAAGAAAATTTGTATTAAACATGTGGATTTTAAGCAACGAAGCACGACGTAGATCCGAATAAAACCCACATATATTTTCCAAAATATTCTGTTACATTTTTATATATAATTTACAGATAAACGGCGGAACTGCCCCTCGACCTACGTTTTGTTCTCTAATTAGCTGCGTTGAGGTGTACCAATTCTTCTTTAAGTTTCTTCACTAGGGTTAATTCAGGTAAATTCGTACAGCTTGTAAATTCGGACAGTGACAGTGTTTCCTTTAAATAAACCGTCTCATCTGGATTTTCACTGTTTGCAATGATTTGTTCGAATTTTTCCGCTGTCCGTAAGTACCAGACTCGATCCTATTTATTCTACAACATGTGCTCGAGAACAAACGGACAGACCCAAATAACAAAGAGTGATCTGGATCTTTTTTTTATTACCATGCATTTGTAGGACAATAGGACAATTCTAACATCAATATTCCTCCATCTGTCTACGTTTTGTGTTTTCACAATCCACTTAGCCCCCCCCCCCCCCCCCCCCCCGGATACAGTGGCTGGCTTTGGGGCTTCAGGTCCGCCATCTGGGCTTCTGTGTTGTGTATAATATGAAGCCCTTCCAATAAGAAGGAGTATCTAATGACAGTTTTGGATGATTAATCCATGTGATTAGATTAACATAACTATTGTAACATCTCAATAGATTTGCCTCGGCGAGGCAATTCTTATGAGATGTCATAGCATATATTTCTGGGAAAAGACATTGTCAATGTTTTCAATATTCTCATCAAATCGATCCATAATTATGTCATACATCCCCCCCTACCACACACACACACACATACATCTAGGCACCTCCCAGCCCCACCAGTTATCCAGAGTCCCACCAGTTCGTGGTGTTCTTTTTTGGGCCGTTGGGATGCATTGACCTTTTTGACACTTTCCTAGGAGATTTTGTTCATGATTTCTGTATTAGATCTTGACAATGCGTTAATAAAAATGGAGTAGGTTATATAAATATACCGTTATCAACATCCAACATTTTTACAATAGGATAAACTTCTGTTTGCTTCCTTACACTCGAAACACTTCAAAATTGGATGGACTCCGAGAGGTGAGCATATACTTTTGAATAGCATATTTATTTTCCTTCAAGTGTTGGGTTGCATGGAGAAGTACGCCAAATTTAAAGTGGCAGCGTTGCCGCCCCTGATTGTGGTTAAGTTTAGTAATAGGGTCAGATCGGGTAACTTTTGGACAGCGGGTAAATTCGGACAAACCATTGCAAACAGTGAAAATCCAGATGAGACGGCTCGTCATGAGCCGTCTCATCAGGTATTTAACTGTTTGCCCATTTAATTTTGTTATATTTCCAAACAACTGACATCTAAAGGAAACAATGACACTGTCCGAATTTATCTGGTGTCCGAATTTACCCGACTTGACCCTGCCTAAAATTATTTGAATTGGGGTTTACCGGGCCAAATGGTCTTTAAAGAATTATCAGTCTTTTTTGGGAGCCGTTTCTCACATAAAGAAAGATTCAGATAGCACAGGCGCGAGAGAAAAAAAAATCTAATTAGTGGGTACTGTCACTCAGATTAAATCGTCAGTCTGTTGAATAAGGCCATATATCCAATAGTAATAATAATAATAATAATAATAATAATAATAATAACGAGTCTAAGTCCTGTAAACGGTAAACGTCGACATATTGGAATATAAAACGTGACGTTGATTAATATCATACGAAACGGCGTTCTTAGCAGTCGTTGCAGTTACCTTAGCCCTACAAATTATGCGAGACGGTTGAAACACTTCATCCAGGTATTATATTCAGGTGCTGTCAAGCAAATATTTAACCTTTCAGCCAGAATATGGGATAAAAAAAATCGCATTGTTCACAATCAAAGACATATCCATTGGTTTTGTTTGACAACAAAGTATCGTATAGCTTTTGCTATTATCATTTTAATAAGTACGGTGACTTGAGATCGCCAGTCGCAAAAAAGTAAAATAAAGATATATATATATTGAGGACGGCGGCCTATGGGATTGTTAATCTGCGTGTTGTCGAAAACCTTTATGTTTAGATAAACAACGTGGGTGGGGAACTTGCAGTTTAGTTCAAGGTGTACAGATAAATATACTCTCTCAATGGAAAAAATAAATAATATTTTTTTTCTCTTTTTGTGCCCTTCCTAATTGAGCATTAACTTTTATAAGGAATTACTTTGCTCATGTTGGGGCAACTTCTTTCCTTTAAACCTGGGGGTGGTTAGGTGATAGATGGTGTTGGTACAAATTCCAATGCCGGGGCGTCCTACTGATTTGGGAAATAGTAGGGCAATTGCCTAGTGTGCTTACAGAAGGTGCGGGTGGGGCTGTTCGGACATTTTTTTTATCTCGTCTTTCATGCTCTCATTTTACTCCCTCTCTTTGGGATACGGCCAAATATATACTGCAATACTGTCTCAAATGGCCGTTAACCCTAAACCAACCATCCACCCAATCCTTTAAACCTTTACATGTAAAAAAATTTCGAGTTGGTCAAAATATAAATTTCGAAGGCTGTCTTCTTTGAATAATAATTATAATGATAATAATAATAATGATAATAATAAAATAACAACAATTATAATCCTAAACAAGTGCAGGTGTGCCAATTTAGTTTAAAAATGAAACAAATATTTTCTGTGAAAATTCAGCATGGCTCGAATAAACTGACGAGATGTGGTGCAGGTTGTTTATAGATCTTTTCACATTGATATCTCCCCTAGTCTTGCGCCCGTTACCCGGCGAGATTTCGCGTTTCATCACACACATGTGGAACACTTTAACAACAATCATTTAGATTTTAAATTTTTCGATAAGAATCTAATTAAGAATTTATTATTTACATACATGTAGTGACGCCCATTAACTGACAAATGTACTCGCCCATTTCATTAGACCAGAAATGTCCACCGGGCATAAATGGGTTGATGTACTGGTTCAACGACTGTATTCAAGTTTCTCCCCGTTTGCCTATGAAAAATCTTTATCATAGGCAAACAGGAAAAAATATGAGCTATGTTATAGAACTGGTATATCGTAACGTGTTCTTCTTGGTCCATATATCAATAATAACCACAGTTGTCGAAACTATAGAGACACCTTCATGGGTGAGTGAGTGAGTGATCTAGGGTGTTACGTCCCACCAATACATTGGTCATACGGAGAGAGAAACCTCGGTTTAAAGTCTCGCCCGAAAGACCGGCGAAAGGGGTTGGGTAGGGGTTCATCCAGCGATTCCTGAATAAGAATCCTAGCACATAAACCACCATACCGGCGCTGCTCCATCAATAACGGTAATTATCCTAAAATTTAAAGGAGTTTCCAGCGCCAGCGAATGATTCTGATGACTGCCCTTATCCAATCGGAACAAAGGACAATTCTGACCAGGATCTACACTTTTTTCAGTATTAAGTTCATTATGACACTTTAATGCATTAAGTCGCATGACTACAACTCCATAATTTCCCACCATTTTTAGAAAGTAAAATTACTTAAAAATTTGCGACTTCATGTATGCTTTCCTGGATACTTATGAAAAATGAAAGGCCTTGCTATCAATTGGGCCTTTTTGGCCAGCATTCAAACTAACTTAAAATTGAATGGGGGTTTGGTGCTTATCATCTGAGCTAGTGGGATCATACAGTTTTCTTGAATACTCAGCATAACAATTTATAGCATTTTTTTTTTTAAAATCTTAAAGAAAACAGCAAGTAAATGTTTTAAAAATAAAGCTTATCCTTTAAAAGACCCCAAAATACAGTGTACCTTCTCTTCAACAACGGCATTTGTTCCCAAACATTTTAACATCAATCTCAATTTGTTGTCATTAAGAATGCATGCTTTGAACAGTAAAGCCATTCTGTGGATACATGTACCAAAATGATCTTATATAAAAAGTTTATTGCTCTAATGAACGCTGTTATAGATGTTACACTGTGCTATGTCCGTTTGTCTATGTTCTTTGGCGGTTTGGTCACCTTTTTTAGCTACCCAATCTGCCTTTTGTTTTGTTTTGTTAGTTAAAAATAAAATAGATAAAAATAGATGTAGATGCTGTTTTTGATTAGGATAGCTGAATGCCCACCTGTTTGGGAAACAGGTGCTCATTCGATTTACCGTGCGTGTCTTTCGTGAACGTGTGTCATTTTTTCCATGCGTATGTGCTTCTTTCCCTATTGGTTTTGAGAGCGGGATGTGGGATTTGATTGTACCAATTCCTGATCATTGCCTATCTTTTTACATTGACTGTAGATCAGGAGAGTTAAACTTTTTGGGCTCCTTTTAATTTGCAGGCTTTTGAAAATACGCTAGTGACTGGGATAAATTGCTAAACATTGTGTAATATTCATGTATGTTCCACACCCATTCGACTGTAGAAGTCAGAAGAGGTCAATAACAAAGAATTATAACGGATCAAAATAAATGTATTACACCAAATGATTTCTCCTACTCCACCTAAGAAAATGAATACCCAGAAGATATCTTTAGTTTGTACATTAGTGAATTTAGAGGCATTTTATGATGATATCACGGAAAAAAAAGAGAAACTGCATTTTTTGTCTGAGAAAAAAAATATATATTAAATAAGTTTAATCCCATACATATACAAATCTGAAAAAATGTGCATATTGTTTACATCCTTGAAATGCATTATGACGCTAAAATGAGATGTCTACCTATATGGGATGAACTATTTTCAAGCCTATATGCAAGCTGAAAATAGCTGAAAATGGCCGAAAATCGATTAGTTGATTACAAGTGGCGTTCAAATAAACTGTTAAAAGAATTAGAAAAAAAATATATGTGAAAATAGAAAATTTGAATCACAATTGTGAGTTATATAGGATTGAAGGCTCAATCCACACTCAAAGTTGCCACGTATGTTACTGTCTCAAGAATCTTGAAATTGAGTTGCTGTTCAATAACATCAATAAAACTGTTGGATTATGCTATAACAAATAAGCAAAATCTGGCATGCTTTTTCTGAATCCGTCAAGTCATTACTTATTAGAATGTGAAATATTCTTAGTTTCGTCACGTATAAAACACACCTCATGAAGTCCTTGAATCGCTTGGTGATAAGGCTGGTAGCTCCAAGTAAACAGCATTCCATTAGAACTACCAGAATATTATATATTAGTTCTGTGAGAGACAATGAAGTAATACTGCACGTTGTATTATAATGGAATATGTTATGAACTAAAGTTAATTACGTTACTTTGTAATAGTTAAGGATGAAAAAAAAATTAGCTGTATTTTCTTATACTTGCAAATGATTCTATAGAAAAAAAACAAGAATAAGAATAGAGCATGATGAGCCTACCTTGACATTAAATGATTTTAACGCAAACACATATAGGCAACGTATATTATCGATCGTTACGGCCACAGAGTCATTAGAAAAAAATGGCAACATGCGTTTTTCCATTGTGTACCAACCACTGATGAAGTTAATACATGTTGCCAAAATTAACACGAATGTTCACAGGAACTACATATGCCCACCGGACTAATCTATATCAAGTCAGTTTTCAATTGTTTTTGTATTGGTCCAGTCAATCCCCGGCCTTCTTTATTAGCCGGAGTAGGTCCTCACCCTTTGTTCGATGCAGTCATTTGTAACCACACCTTCTACCTCCTAGGGAAATGGCTATGACCTTGATTATTCATACAGCAAATCCCGCTATAACCCGGCACTGCAGGACAAAGAGTTTGTAAAAACACCGCTGTTCGACCCCTCAGTCTGTTATGTTTTTCTTGACTTATTTTTGCCTAAAAGACAAAACCCCGGCATTTGCCCAGCACTGCGGGGATGATGCAAATGTAAAAAACAAAGCTCACTTCCCTTAGTATTCCTCATCTTGATGTGTTGGTCGGGTATGGCGATGGAGTTATGTAACTTTCAGTACCGGGACGTTCTTCTACTTTAAATTCCAATAAGGCAGGGCCTACTGTGCTTGCAGTAGGTGCAGATGGGGGTTGTTTGGACATTTTTTCTCCCCCCCCCCCCCCACCCCCATACACACATCATTATATATTTTTTCCCTTTATCTGATAAAAGGCTCGATATAAACTGAAATACTGTCTCAAAGAGCCGTTAAACTCAAAACAACCAAACAACCAACCCACCGAATAACCAACCAACGTCCACCTTGCTTCGGGGTTGGGAGGGCCGTGGTTATAAATGACTGGTGCATAAACTGGTGACCTGTGACCTTTATACTCAGCTTACGGCTACAAATACTGCAGCATTACTAAGTCAATCAATGGCACAACACTTTTTTTTCAGATACAGCCAATTACGGAGGAGAATGCAATGCACAAAATGATCCGTGCCAGACATCCAACCATGAAACTTGTGTTGTTGAAGACTGTTACAAGTGTAGATGCCAGACCGGGTACCACGAAGATCCCAATAACGCTAACACATGTATTGCAGGTACGTCATATCAAATGACTTTCCCAGCATGCACACAACGTTGACTCAAATTTGAAACGAAGTCGACTCAACGTCATGTCGTTTCAATGTTGAATGACTTTGTATCAACTTTGTTTCAATCAAGAATTCTAACACAGTGAGCCTATAGAAGCGATGGAAAGTTTCCGTGTTTTATTCTGCAACAGTTCACTGTTTCGGAGCGCGTGTGTCTAATTGCTGACGTCACTGGCATTACTGACGTAATTTTGTGACGTTTCGAGACGTTAGACGGTGTAACGTCTCTTTTTCTTTCTAAAATTGCCATAAAACGACCATTTACCTTAGATACAGTTAAGAATATTGGCGGGAGCATGAACGCGCTGGCAGGAAGATTGGGAGAGTTTGAATGAAAAGAATACTTTTTCAGCGTTTTTGAGTGTTAGAATCGAAATAGTTCAGCTCTAGCATTGAATTGTTGAGTAATAATTTTCTGTTTGTCGGTCCGCGCTCGTGATATGATCTACTTTACAACTGACCTCCAAACAGTGAATTATTACTCAACAATTCATTGCTAGAGCTGATCTATTTCTTAATTAAAATTTAATTTGTTTTTTTGAGCGTTCATCATTTAATGAAGCCAGTGGGCGGAGCTAAAATTCCATCAGGCGCGAGGCGTTTCTTGTAGAATTTTAGCTACATGTACCACTGGCTTCTTCACACGGCTTCTTCACGCGCATGCTGATTGAAGTCGTTCATCGAGGTATAAAACGAGTTGCTTAAAATTCGGCGGCAATTGAAAACATTATGAAATCAACATCGAATCAATGTAGAGTTACGTTATGTGGCCAGTCGTTGGTACATGTATTTATCGAAGTATCGAACACCCTATACATTGATACGCAGTCTAATGGTCTGGTTCACGGGTCAACGTATTTAGTAACCGATTCTTATTATATTCCTAAAACGATCCTCATTCACTTAACACTGGAGTAACCGTGCAATATATTTTCATATTGCACGGATACAAGTGCATATTGCACAGAGTTAAGGTGTCACGTTCTCCAGAGCTACTTTTGTTTTGAGAGGAGAAAATTTGGCAGCCATTTTGTCATCGACAGGAATTGGAAAAAGAGTAAAATGACGACACTAATGTCGGTTTTGCTTATTAAATTGCATGAAAGACAATTAAATAAGATTTACCTCTGATCTGTCACTCTTTTGAAATAAATTCTGCAGATAATAATTTAGATTTTCGTAAAAGCCGTAGAAGTAAGACTTAAAAATGGCGCCCAGTTCTTGTCAACGTCAGCGTTTATTTACTGACGTCACGTCCTATACCGAAACGTCATTTTCACTTTTGCGCCTTCGGGCGTGGTTAATAGCATGTATGAAGGCATTAACTCACATAACGTAATTTCAAATTTGAAGCAATCTCTGGGTCATTATACCAATATAATATTTTTAATTTCTAATATAGAGAGCTTTATGAAACTAGTAGGTTAATATCAAAGGTATATAATGAAAAGGTTATTAAATTTATAATGTGAAATATTCGTGGCGGAGACGCACTCGAATGCTCGTGCGTCCTTCGCCATATGAAGTGGTTCCGAATATTTCACAATAAACATTCAATAACCAATAAAATTAATACATTCAAATAACTGTTAAACGGCAATCTGTATTTTTATCTCAGGCTTCCGCAAATACTTGCCCACATATAATAATGCTGCTCAACTTACAAGCAAGCTGTTCGACCAGAAGAATTGCAAAAAAGAAAACAAAAATCAAAATTGATATTAATCGGTCAAGACTGTACTTGTGCACGCGAATTCCGACACTGGCAGGAGTTATGCATTTGTTATGGTCTTGTACCCACAGATTGTGGCCTAGCTAAACAAGCCCGTCTGAACAAAACAAAAGGAAAGAAACAAGAAGTTTTCGAAAAGACTTTAAATGTCTCAGCCATTAATTTCTAGTTGAATCGTGCCATTATTGCCTAGTTGAATGGTCCGCTGATTTTATGAACCATTCATTATAAGTAAATTTTCGGAAGCAGCTTTATCCGAACTTATTCTTAGTCTGTTTCCCTATCAGTAATTGCATGTTTGTAGTAAGTAAAAGAGTTATTTTATCGGCAGCCGCAATATGTAGCAACACGTTGTCGCTTGTGTCTTCAACGACAAACTCAACAAATAGTAGTGCTGCAATGGCAACATCGAGTACCGCTTAGAGTAACCATTGCTACTAACAATCGTGTATGTTACTTAAGTTACTTCAATCGGAAATGGAGAAAATCTTACTTTCGAGGTCATTTCGTATGAAATGACCAAGTGTGTAAGATTCTGTTTATCATATGACACTTTGAAATATATTTTTCCCCCTTTAAAATTATTATTTTCCAATAAGCAAGCGCATTTTTGACACGGACAGTGTCAGTGGCGTTACGTGTACGCGCTAAAGTTTTATTACACCTATGGTTATACGATTTTTATGACACGACGTTATCTACTGAATAATAGCGACGTCATATGTTAATTAGCGTTCAGTTGCTGCTAAGGGCGATTGCTTTGAATACAAGTAACAGCGGTCAAAGTACCAAAACCGTACGTCCAAACTCATATAGGAGTGGCGGTAGTGTAGTGGATAACACGTAGCACTACGAATCCAGGGGTCGCATGATCGATCCTCCGCTTCTTCGGTCTTTCAGCTGAGCCTTTAAACCCAGGTCCCATCTCAGTATGACCTAGTTGTTTGTTGGGCGTTTTAATTCGAGCTCACTCACTCACCCGAACACATAAACCATTGAAACAAAATAAAGAAAAGAAAGAAAGACATGTTAAGACAAACGCTCATGGACCCCAAACTGGAAGTGCAACCAGGTGCTCACTAGAAGTACTTGAATCATCACCTGCCTATTTCAATTAAATCCGCCATATTTATTTGTCTGAGTGACAAGTCACTAAAACATTGTTAACTAATGTTAAGTCCGATGTTAGAACAACCATCATGTTTTAATCATTTTGTTCGGAACCCATTTTGAAATTGCGTCATCATTAGCCTATCGAGACTGCAAAAAAGTCTTGTCAGGCGACAGATCAGGAACCTTACAACCCACCAACAGGACTGCTCGTAAGTTTACCTATGGCCACGAAAGTTCGCCGATTAATGGGCAGACAAAGGAAGAATGTTTAATACGCCCACAGACTCGTCTCAGTTATGTACTGTATTAATCGTATTTCTTTTGCAGATGATGGTCATAAGGAAGTTGCAAGCGTGGTAACCATGACGACTGCTCTTCTCCTGACCCTTTTACTTCACAACTAACTGTAACAGACATTTTCTGCCAGCAATCATATCCACACGAAATACGAATCGCAATATGATCCACACGAAATACGAATCGCAATATGAGCCGCGACACGAGAAAAAACAAAAATGTGGGTTGTGCGTCCAGCGCAGACTAATATCAGTCTGGGCATCCACCCGTTCTAATCAGACTCATCGCTAAACAATTAAAAGGTCTCAGCTACCTCCACGCGAAGACTCTGATCAGACTGGGCTAATGCCCACTTTGTTGGTTTTCACGTGTCGCGGCTCAATTTAATACGAATCGCAATATGTAAACATATAATATAACTAACCAGTAAAATGCGAATATACAAGCCAGACTAAGGCACCATGCAGTTTAGTAAGATCCTTCATTTTGGCGTCCGTAGACAGTGTTAACAGCTCACGACTAGGTACACAACGTTAAAACCCTTCATTTTAGCATTGATTCAATGTTACTTCAACGTAGGGTGCCTGTTGAGAAGGTTCTGGCCAAATTGTGTGAATGCAGGACTAAGCCTTTGCTATTCGCATTCGTTAGGCATCCTTTTGATGCGTTGCAACTAATACTTGGACAGTCTATTTTGTATAACTAAGAATGAATAGCTTACTTTTTCATCTGGCTCCCTGTAAATGATGAAGAAAAGAAATATCTTTTAAAAAATTACTGTCGAAGGAAAAAGAGCCATGGTGCGTTAAATATATAAAAATTCATCATTTATCCGGCAACAACATAATGTTAATACAATGTCGCATCAAATTCGATTGATCGTCATGACGTTACATTGACGTTGATGCGACGTTGCATACATGTCATGTGCTTACGAGGATACGTCCTGCTCTTTGATCTTTTATCATGACTTCGTCCGAACTCGGTAGATCTTCACAGCACTGGAAGCATGAAACATTTATGTTGACTGCAGTTTTAGTTATACTTTTAGTCGTAAAACACTAGCTGTTCATAGTCATCTGGAGAAGAAGTCTTATATGTCTCCGAAAAAAAATTTACAATATAGATCTAAAATCATATGAGCCGCGTCACGACAAAACCAACATCCGCCCAGTCTGATCAGAGTCATCGCTGTCCGCATGTAGGTAGGTTAGACCATTAGCTACCCTTTAAGCGCGTAGCGAAAAGTCCGGTCGGACTGGGAGGATGCCCAGGCTGATCTGAGTCTGCGCCGGGCGCACAACCACATTGTTGGTTTTGTCGTGTCGCGGCTCAATTATTTTGTCGTACAGACTCACAGGGTGAGGGGTATACTTTTAGGGGAAGCAACTCTATCATATTTTCATCCCATTTTTGTTGGATCAACTTTTAAAAGTAAGAATGTGCTTCTCTAAGAGCATATTATTTGCTGTAAAAGTAGATCTTTTCTGTTAGACTTAGGGCCCCCAGGAAAGGAGACAGAAAGTCGCCAAAGTTGTTTGCGTTTGTATAGACAGTCAGGAAAAAATAACAGGCAGCTGTGCTGGTCAACTTAAGAAACATTATATAAATATTGAGTCGTCTCATGCAAAAAGGTCGCTTAACTTATCAGCGAAAAGCAAAGACTGAAATCTGCCTCTTAATTTGTGCAGAGCAGAACAAGAGCCAGAATATTTTTTTCTTTACCATATACAATGGCAATGTAAATGGCATTCATTATGAAATTATCTATCTTCCTTGACGGAATAAGCAAATAAACAAAGAAAGCATTCAGTCTTGATGTTCATAGTTTTAGGCCTTTCATGTACCTAAAATGGTTAAGAGGAGTAATTTTGTATATTAGATAATATTTAGCACATGCCCAAAAAAGTGCCATAAACAAAAAAAAAATCACCTTTATTTATTCTTTTCTGTCTTTTTTTTTTTTTTTTTTTTTTTTTGTTTCATTCATTTTTACACATGATTTATTTGTTTGGTCTGCTGTTTGCATTTTATAGATAGATGTCACATTGCGCTTGCGAGTGTGGACTGTCCGTATAGCTTGAAACTGTGATATTTTCTTTGCTGAATGGTCTTGTGTGTGTGTGTGTGTGTGTGAACAGATTATCTGTTTTATTCAAATATTGATGCAACGGACCGTGTGTTGTTGGTCTTTGATAGTCTCTTACAATTCTAAATTGATTGGCTTGGTGTAATTTTATATTTTATATGTATAGTTGTATAGGTGTACACCAGGAACAGACTCTAATAAACTAATAAACAATATAATTATGTGATATAGACTCTCTTACTGTGATTAGTTGTTCTCAGATAATTTTATGTCCATAAAAATGTATGTGTATGCATGTTAGTATTTTTAAACAGTTTTTTACATATAAAAAGGTAAACTTGCGATGGGTAAATACCAAAAGGGCGTAAATGCATTTTTCACAAAGTTGAGAAACGAGAATGTTGAAACTCATGTTGACTGCTGACAACTGAACTCTTGATTAAGAAATATTAAGTGATTATGCTTATATCATGTTATTCATCAATAAGTTTGGTGTAAGCTTTTGCAAAAATGACCACACAGAAAGAATAAGATTGTCTAACGGATAAATGAATAAATAATTGAACAAATAAATGAATAAATTAATAAATGATAATAGAACCAGCATCGCATAAGTGTTGTAGCCACATTTTACATATAATTTATTATCATTACTATCATTAAGTATCATGGGGTTGTACATGTAAATGCACTTAAATCAGTGCGACAGAAAACAAACGTAAAAAAAAAATAATAGTAATAATGTGTTCACGCTATATTCTTTAATATGAGAAGTATTTTGAGATCATATCAGTTTTTGAGATTATGGGGGTCAGCTGTATCATATAATGCCAAGACAGAGAATGAGCCGCGACACGAGAAACCCAACAATGTGGTTGTGCGCCCAGCGCAGACTCAGATCAGCCTGGACATTCGCCCAGTGCGACCAGACTTTTTGCTACGCTCTTGAAGGGTAGCTAAGGGTCTAACCTACCTACATGCGGACAGCGAAGACTCTGATTGGACTAGGCGGATACCCAGGCTGATCTGAGTCTGCGATGGGCGCACAACCACATTGTTGGTTTTGTCGTGTCGCGGCTGAAATAGTGATTCTGATAAAAGTTTCATAATTAAGACAGCTGCATTAAATATTGCGCCCTTTTGGCAGTTATTTTCGAATTATGTATTGAGTCCGTTAAGCTTGTTAAGTATTGTTTATTTTATTTTGCAAATTGTTTACGTTAGTTGACAGAAATGCATTGTAAATACGGACTACTTTATGAATTGATGCGCTCTCTCAGACATGAAAACTTAATATCATTTTAATGGGAAAATTCAGCAAGTATTGCTTTTGCTTTCATGAATATTGTTAAACATGCATATTATTTGATGTGCACATGACGGATCGTTTCAGTCAGCTTTGCAGCAGAACTGCATATTTTTCCCTTTCCTTTTTACTATGGTTATGTAAAAGAAAGAATTTTAGGAACACATTAGTTTCCTTATCTCTGGCCTGTATATATACAATTTGGCGTCGCAAGAAAAGAGACATGTCCATAAGGACATACTTAAATCAGCGTTTGTTTTAACATACGCTGATCAGAGCCCTCAGTCTTCACTCTTTTAAATTTGTCGGGTCTGCGAAGATAGAAGGCTTGATCGGACTGTGCAGTCTGATCAGAGTGTTTCCTGTGCATAAATGATTAAAGATGCCTTTTCACGCAACTCCAGTCCAAATATATCATTACCATTATATTTTCTGGTTCTTTGGGATCATTCAATTCATTTAGAGTATTTTTGAAAATAGGTTTAGGGGATAACTGTCTTGAAAAATGTCATTTGGGGAGGTAAATCATCGGTTTTATGGTCGGAAATTTCGTTTTACGGCGACGCGCCAGCGGAGCCGTAAAACGATATTTGCGACAATAAAACCGATGATTTACCTCCCCAAATTACATTTTTCAATACAGTTATCCCTATTCTCATGCACTTTTCCACAATTTCACCTTTCATAATGTAATAGTTTGCACCCATTTCAAGCGCTGTCAGCAACGTAAAACTAAACGTTAACCAATGAGAAGCGACGTTACTAAATGACGTCGGGTTTGCGACAGTAAATCGCAGAATATACTGTCGCAAATTTTTGACGTTATCCAATCAGACGTAGCGTTATATTTGTAAGTGCAGTTGAATTCTGCTTGACCGGTTCTAGGAATGTGGCTAGTGTCGTACAATTCATTACTGATCATAAACATACTCAGTTAAACCGAGTCTGCTATTTTTGTTTCTTTGGCGTGTTCCATGCTTCCAGAGGATCTTCTATTCAGAACTATACCCGCCTCACGTTTTACTCATTTATGCCCAGCGGACTATTGTATTCTTATTAATAATAAACTAAACAAGCCACCCGTTATATGACAAATGAAATAATCCATTTAACGGGTGAGTCCATTTGTCGTACAAGGGTTTCTGCTTTAATTCATGTTTTTTTTTTTTCCCCTTTTCTTCTTCTTTGATTTTACAGAGAATAAACCATTTTTCTTATGCAAACAGTGTAGACGCAAGGCTCGGCGTCTGTTATGAGTCTTCACTGTTTGCTATTGCCCCTTTTATGGAACACTAGGCATATACCGTATACGCGATAATTTTCGCGGTGTTCCATTTTCGCGGTATTTCGCGGTCACTTAGAAACCGCGAAAATAAAATTCGCGAAATAATTTCCTGTTTCTGACAAAGTATCTTCAGTAGACACAGTTCCCGTATATTTTATTCTGTTCGCTTCGTTAAATTCTGGTACTTTTCCCTTGATCAAGTTCTTTCATTACCCTGCGGCCGTGCCGCAGGGTAATGAATGAACTGGCTCAAGTGAAAAACAATTTTAATTTTCGCGCATATTGCTGACCGCGAAAATTAGAAATCGCGAAAATTACTGTGTATGTGTTTGACCCTAAACCGTGAAAATTTGAACCCGCCAGAATTACCTTGTATACGGTATGTTGGTAAATCAGACCAGTCCTTTTCCTTTTTTTTTTATGTTATAGTTTTCGATTGTATAGATAAGTTCGTTAACGTTAAACGTTAGAAAGTGTTAGTGGCATACCAGTAGCTCCAGTTAGGAACAAAAAAAAATGTGGAATAGGTTTATGCAATGCAGTATGGATGGGCGTCCATTTCCACATTAATGTTTTGGTTATACCAGGTCGACGATTACGATTGTAAAGGTTGCAACATGTAGTGGGTCACAAATCCGGGACCACTAGATCACCAGGACCACGTTTAGCTTACTGAGCTACTGGAGGCTCTCCAGAAATTTGTGTAATATGTTTGTGCTTTGTGTAATCCGCTTGAACACCATAGTGTGTCTAAAATTTGAGCATACATGATATGAGTATGCGTATGTGTTTGCAGGATTTTTTGTTAATGATTTTATTTTTGACACCGCGTGTATACGCATGTGTGGTTCGAGGGATCTAGAAGTAAGTCAGTGTCAATCTAGAAATTCCCTACAATTCACGGTGAACCAACATTGAATCAACGGTGATTCAACGTCACGGCGTTGAATCAAGTTGACTCATTGTCGATTCAACGTTGTGTACCCAGTGGGTTCTGAATGAGAACCTGATAAATGCCGTAAAAACTTTAAATTTTGGGACACGTAAACTGAATACAGATATTCTCCTAAAAGTTCACAATTTTGTTATTTGGTTTAACACTGCAGTGGTGTGTCAAAAAGAAGCATACGCATTGACAGACAGTGAGGTGTTCCTTTAGTGGAAGTCTGATGTGTGTCTGCACTGTTTGCGCAGACAAATCTGTCCCAGCACAAAGGTTATTACGACACTTTGCTTCTTTAGAACTTAAAGTAAGTATTGAAATAGACTCCTATCACCACGTGACCTCAGGGTTATATTGTTCTATCTACCCTAACTCAGCTTTCGTGAAAAAAATTGTAGGACGATTAATGCATACACAGGTTTAGTGTCATATAAACTAATTCATATCTGTCACACATGCTCTTGAATAATGTTCTGACGCTTCTAAATTATTTTTTATTTAATTGGTTTCCACGCTGTGCTATGGGATTTATAAACACTTTTTAAATTGAAGATAGGAGCGACGGTGGAGTAGTGGCTAACGCGCTGGACTACCAATCCAGGGATCGCAAAAGCGACCGCCAGCTTCCCAGGTCTTTCGGATGAGACTTTAAACCGAGGTCCCGTCTCCGTATGACCTAGTTGGTGGGACGTTAAATCCGATTTCACACACTCACTAGATCGAAGATAGAGCAAATTTTCATAAAATGTGACTGCACATTTTGGTGCTAAGATATTGTATATAGTAGTGTAACCCATAATTGCTTTATGTTTTCTTTCTTTTTCGCTTTTTAGCTCACCTGAGCCGAAGGCTCAGAGGTGAGCTTATAGGATGGGAGTCGAGCCGTCGTCCGTCCGTCCGTGGGTGGGTGCGTCAACACTTTCAAACATAAATATCTCAGAGACCAGTGGGCAGATCGCAATCAAATTTTATCTGAAGCATCATTTGGGTGGGGGAAAGGCTGCATTAGGTTTTGGTGCCGATCAGCTCAGAACTCTGGTTTCCATGGCAACAGATAGCCCCCATAGGGTTATAATGGGGAAAACGGCGTCATCACGTTTTCTCAACTGTTTTTGATTAGATCCTTATCATACTTGCAGGTAATGATGACATACACAAGAGCTTGGATGAGTTCGAAATTTGGTCGGATTTGAGCACAGACTACGGAGTTAGCTGCCCTTGAGCGTTTGAAAAAAATTCCATAGGGTTATAATGGGGAAAATGGCGTCATCACCTTTGCTCAACTGTTTTTGCTTAGATCCTTATCATACTTGCAGGTAATGATGACATACATAAGAGCTTGGATGAGTTCGAAATTTGGCCGGATTCGAGCACAGACTACGGAGTTAGCTGCCCTTGGGCGTTTGAAAAAAATCCCATAGTGTTATAATGGAGAAAACAACGTCATCACATATTTTTAGAAAAACTTTGTCATCGCTCTATTGCCTACATTTCTCAACGGATTTTAAAATAACTTCACACAAATGTAGGGCGTGACAATATCTTGAGCAAGTTCGACTTTCAGGATGCTGCGCCCAAGGTCAAGGTCACTGTGGCTAATTTTAGAAAAACTTTGTCAGCGCTCTAGCACCTACATTTCTCAATGGATTTTAAAATAACTTCACACAAATGTAGGGCATGACAATATCTCGAGCAAGTTTGACTTTCAGGGTGCTGTGCCCAAGGTCAATGTCACTTTGGCTATTTTTAGAAAATCTTTGTCATCGCTCTAGCGCCTACATTTCTCAATGGATTTTGAAATAACTTCACACAAATGTAGGGCATGACAATATCTCGAGCAAGTTCGACTTTCAGGGTGCTGCGCCCAAGGTCAAGGTCACTGTGGCTATTTTTAGAAAAACATTGTCATCGCTCTAAGGCCTACATTTCTCAACGGATTTTAAAATAACTTCACACAAATGTAGGGCATGACAATATCTCGAGAAAGTTTGACTTTCAGGATGCTGCGCCCAAGGTCAAGGTCACTGTGGCTATTTTTAGAAAAACTTTGTCATCCCTCTAGCGCCTACATTTCTCAACGGATTTTGAAATAACTTCACACAAATGTAGGGCATGACAATATCTCAAGCAAGTTCGACTTTCAGGGTGCTGCACCCAAGGTCAAGGTCACTGTGGCTAATTTTAGAAAAACTTTGTCATGGCTCTAGCACCTACATTTCTCCATGGATTTTGAAATAGCTTCACACAAATGTAGGGTATGACAATATCTCGAGTAAGTTCGACTTTCAGGGTGCTGCGCCCAAGGTCAAGGTCACTGTGGCTTTTTAGCTCACCTGAGCCGAAGGCTCAGAGGTGAGCTTATAGGATGGGAGTCGAGCCGTCGTCCGTCCGTGTGTGCGTCCGTGGGTGGGTGCGTCAACACTTTCAAACATAAATATCTCAGAGACCAGTGGGCCGATCGCAATCAAATTGTATCTGAAGCATCATTTGGTCGGGGAAAAGGCTTCCTTAGGTTTTGGTGCCGATCAGCTCAGAACTCTGGTTTCCATGGCAACAGATAGCCCCCATAGGGTTATAATGGGGAAAACGGCGTCATCACGTTTTCTCAACTGTTTTTGATTAGATCCTTATCATACTTTCAGGTAATGATGACATACACAAGAGCTTGGATGAGTTCGAAATTTGGTCGGATTCGAGCACAGACTACGGAGTTAGCTGCCCCTGAGCGTTTGAAAAAAATCCCATAGTGTTGTAATGGAGAAAACAACGTCATCACATATTTTTAGAAAAACTTTGTCATCGCTCTATTGCCTACATTTCTCAACGGATTTTAAAATAACTTCACACAAATGTAGGGCGTGACAATATCTCGAGCAACTTCGACTTTCAGGATGCTGCGCCCAAGGTCAAGGTCACTGTGGCTATTTTTGGAAAAACTTTGTCAGCGCTCTAGCACCTACATTTCTCAGCGGATTTTAAAATAACTTCACACAAATGTAGGGCATGACAATATCTCGAGCAAGTTTGACTTTCAGGGTGCTGTGCCCAAGGTCGAGGTCACTGTGTCTATTTTTAGAAAAACTTTGTCAGCGCTCTGGCACCTACATTTCTCAGCGGATTTTAAAATAACTTCACACAAATGTAGGGCATGACAATATCTCGAGCAAGTTTGACTTTCAGGGTGCTGTGCCCAAGGTCAAGGTCACTGTGGCTATTTTTAGAAAAACTTTGTCAGCGCTCTGGCACCTACATTTCTCAGCAGATTTTAAAATAACTTCACACAAATGTAGGGCATGACAATATCTCGAGCAAGTTTGACTTTCAGGGTGCTGCACCCAAGGTCAAGGTCACTGTGGCTATTTTTAGGAAAACTTTGTCATCGCTCTAGCGCCTACATTTCTCAACGGATTTTAAATCAACTTCACACAAATGTAGGGCATGACAATATCTCAATTAAGTTTGACTTGCAGGGTGCTGTGCCCAAGGTCAAGGTCACTGTGGCTATTTTTAGAAAAACTATGTCAGCGCTCTAGCACCTACATTTCTCAATGGATTTTAAAATAACTTCACACAAATGTAGGGCATGACAATATCTCGAGCAAGATCGACTTTCAGGGTGCTGCACCCAAGGTCAAGGTCACTGTGGCTATTTTTAGAAAGACTTTGTCATGGCCCTAGCACCTTCATTTCTCCATGAATTTTGAAATAACTTCACACAAATGTAGGGTATGACAATATCTCAAGCAAGTTCGACTTTCAGGATGCTGTGCCCAAGGTCAAGGTCACTGTGGCTATTTTTAGAAAAACTTTGTCATCGCTCTAGCACCTACATTTCTCAACGGATTTTAAAATAAATTCACACAAATGTAGGGCATGACAATATCTCGAGCAAGTTTGACTTTCAGGGTGCTGCATTCAAGGTTTTTGATTAGATCCTTATCATACTTGCAGGTAATGATGACATACATAAGAGCTTGGGTGAGTTCGAAATTTGGCCGGATTCGAGCACAGACTATGGAGTTAGCTGCCCTTGAGCGTTTGGAAAAAATCCCATAGTCTTATAATGGAGAAAACAACGTCATCACATTTTCATTTTTCATCGGATCCTCTTCATACTTGCAGGTAATGAGGATATGCATAAAAGCTTGGATTAGTTAGCATTTCGGCTAGATCCCACCACTGACTATGGAGTACCTTCCCTGAGCATCCAAAAAATCAATGTCGCCGCTTTTTCTTGGTTTCTACTGATCCGATCCTTTTCAAACTCGCAGGTAATGAGGAAATGCATAATATCTTTAATAAATTCAAATTTTGGCCAGATCAGGCCAACCACTACGAAGTTAGCTGCCCTTGACAGCTCTGTCTATTGTGCTCTTGATCGGATACTTTTTAAACTTGCATATATTAAATGAGGGCATACATAATGTTTTGGATGAGTTTAATTTTCAGCCTGATTGGACCACTGACTGTGGAGTTAGCTGGCCTTGAGCATCTTAAATATCCCTATAGGTTTACAATGTCTCTCAGGTGAGCAATTGTTGCCCTTTGGGCTACTTGTTTTTCTTTCTTTAAGCCAAATTTAGAGATTTAGGATTTTAACTTGAATGTTTGTATCCCAGTTAAGCTATTTTTGGCATTAATTCCAACGGAAATTCCTTACATTTAAGCTTAAAGCGTTATTGAAAGGTAGCTGATCAAAAATAGTGTCCTTTTTTTTTGGTCCCGAAGCGAACGGTATGCAATTATACTCAATTTGATCTGGAAAGTCAGGTAGAGCAGTATAGCACTGAGGTAAGGACCATTCTTACAGTATGACTATGTATGACTGTGTATTGTTCGTTCATAATAAAAGCCCGACAGGCTATAAACGGATACTACTGACTTTCTTATTTCTCCCTAACCAGAAAAAAATAGTTATGAAAGTTCATAATGCAGCTAGCGGACCATGTGGTTGAAATGTAATACAGCTGAATCTCGTTATCCCGAACACTGCTATCTCAAAGTACCCTCTTATATCAAAAGATATATACTGCTCACAAAAAGTAGGGGATAATACGACATATTGAAGGGAGTACAAAAATAAATAATAATCTCTGGGTTAGTTTATTGTTGTATATTGATAGAACACTGTTCAAGAAACAATATTCAACTTAAACAGAAACAGTCAATGCAGGTCATGTGACCTAGAGCAGCGCATAAAGGACTATGGGGTTTACACATCAATTTCACTTTGGCGAAAATAATTCTTTTCGGCCTTGAGATTCTGTGAATACTAAAATTCTTCATAATTTTCCATACTGAAAACACCCACTTTGGTCGGCTTTATTGCGTTATTTCAGGTGTAGGGCTATTACAAATGTCGCCAAATGTGAGACAATTCGCCAAACAATGATATCTTTTACGCCTATCATTTTCGCCTGTGATAAATGAAAAAAGTATCTGTATCTTGTTAGCTGAAGCGTTAGGCGTCTGTGTTAATAAAGTCTGCATAAAAATTATTAGTCATTGCTTCTCTGGATTCGTGTGAAATTTTGGTATCGGCCCCTTGTCTACTTCTTATTTACTCTAGGTCACGTGACAAGCTAAATCATTTCAATATTCATATTGAGGGTCTCTATGAATATTTGTTGTATGAATTATAACAATTCATTATTCATCTACCTTTTTCCTTTCTTCTTGAGCCTTAAATATCTTAATATCCCTTACTTATTTAGAGCAGTATGGTTTGGACATATTTCCTATTTTTATTTTACACTTCAACTCAAGATATCTCAAATTGCTGGTATCTCAAAGTATTATTGGGACCAGAAACTTTACTTTGAAATATCAGTAGGTTAAGATGAACTCTGACTTGAAGATATCGAGAGATCACTGTATATCTGTAACCGACATCGCCATCGCACTGAAAGGTATGGGGCAGCATGTGTGACAAGGAAGACAAAAAGAAAACAAAAGTTCAAATACACAAGATGTGTACAGCCTCGTCAGCTTTGTTTGCTCTTTAGCTCTTATAAGCAACGTACATGTATCAGCCGAGCTTTTCGATCACTCTTTCTTCGTCGTTCATCGACCGTTTATCGTCTATCTTCTGTCGTCGGTCATATGTTCCTAAAAAGTTCGTAAACTTTCTCCTTAAACCACTGTTTTTCACGGACGGTTTGTTGGAGCAATCGGTTATAAAGCATAAAGCATCCTTGAACCGATGCCTCTCAACTTTGCAAAAATAATAAAAAAAAAGATAAAGTTCCGCCCTCATGCACGAATGGATCAAAATTGTCGGCATCGTCAATATCTTTAACCGAATATGTGTTTTGGCCTTTGTACAGACCATGATAAAGGGCAACATTAACATGTAAAAATGGTTTCAATTCATAAACGGCTCGATGTATTTACTCCAAACTTAGAATGAAACCTTACTGCACTTTTAAAAAATCTCACAAGTGAGACGTTCTCAGTTAAGCTGGGCCATTAGCTATTATTTTTGTCCTTCGTATTACCTTTCTTTAAACTACAAAATAACGGTCCTGTTTACCCTCTGACAAGTAGCCCTCTGTCTAAAGAAGTAGATAAAAGTACCAAGACTTGCATGCGTTTTGTTAGACATTTCTAACACTGGTTCGAATAATGATACCCTGGTTTAAAAGGCGACGTTTTTAAATGTCGCAATATTGCATTTGTATAGATATGAACGCCGCACAGCTAAAAAAGATATAGCACTGCTTAAAATCGAGATCCATTATTAAATTCAGGTGATTTCTTATATATTTCCCCGCTTAAACAATATCTAAAGGGTAGTTTTTGCTACGAAATGAGACTGGGAACTAATGTCGCAAATTTTATGTAACCTACGTCACAGCGCTAAATTCGTGATACATGTATTAACTAAAATGGCCCAGCATCATAAAACTTACAAGATCACACGAAGAAATATGTGTTCCTTAATAGCTTATATCATTTATGCTGATTTGGTCCATTTTGTATATTTTACTCGACTTCAAAGTACATTACCCCAGCATTTTTCTTTAAGAATGTAACCTTACGTCACGGGCTTTTCTTAAAACTGAGCAAAGCAATCGCTCTGAAACTCATATGCGAAATCCTGCCTAGTAACAGCTACAAGATGGTGTGCTTAGATTTCATGCACTGAAACATTAAATGGTATAAAAATGTTAAAAAGTGTGCACTGTAACCTACGTCACACGTAAACTACGTCACAACGTCACTAAGATCACGTTTTGAAAGCGTTGACGTCATTTGATTAAGCAGCGCTTCACAGAAAACCCCTTTCTTCCAGAAAAGCAAAGAAAAACATTTTACATTGAAACCAGCCAAAATAATCAAATGTCAGTAGATTGGTAAAAGTGCAATGCTACGCATGTCAAAGAAATCGTATGCGACATCCTTCTTCAACGTATCTAAATAACGTCATAAAATGCGTCATTTTTAATTGTTAGGGTATGTCTCTAAGCATGGTTGGTATTCCATAATCTTAAACTATTATCTGAAAATATTTCAAAGCTTTGAAGCAGATATCATGAGCATAATGGTCGTGATTTTTTCTTGAATTCTGGCCTGGTTGTATATATGGCCATTTTTGTCCGCGAATGGCCCAGCTTAACTGAGAACGTCTCAAGTGTGCGAGAAACAAACAATCTCAGTGCCTAATCAGGATGCAATAAGCGACGTCTTCAAAAAGCAAGATTAGCGCAGGAACTTCACACTCCATGTCCTGAAATATATTGTGTTACGGACCTATCACAGTATGATGTTCATAATAAATGGCGGAACTGTTTCCACTAATACATTGGGAGTGGTCTGGTCGGGCGAGGGAACTGGGTAGCTTTCAGTGCAGCGGCATCCTACTTATTTGAATAATAAAAGGACAAGGGCCTACTGTGCTTGCATAGGGTGCGGATGACGGTTGTTTGGACAATTTTCTCTCGTCTATCATTTCTCTTTTCTTTCTCTCGCTCTCTCTGTCTGGGAGACGGCCCGACATAAACTGAATTACTGTCTCAAAGGGCAGTTAAAGTTGAAAACTGTTAAACCCAAACAACCATCCAACCAATCCACTAATGCATTGCACAGGGTTTCATACGACAGAATTTCAAGACACGTCGTATGATGTACCTAGACATTTTAGACAGTGCTAAAGCCCCTATAGCAGATGGTGAATTTTAATTTTCGGGCCAAGCGTGAGTTATAGGAAAATATTTATGGACTACCTTCAATAGCATTTCGGGAATTTCGGGCAAATATTCGGGACTGCCTGACTGTTGACTGAATCCTATAATGATGTCCTGATAGTTAGGGCATGATAGTAATACGTGATAGGAAAAGTGTGCTGTTATACATGTAGCTGCCTTTTTTGAACGATTAGTAAAGCACCGCAAGTTGCTTTTTATAGAAATAGATATACAGAATGATAAGCGATAAACAGAATGAGCTTATATAGCTCTGCCTGTAAACGGTAAGTGTAATAACTTATTGATCAAATCACAGAACATGATTACCCTACTGATACTATACAGGGTAAAATAAGCGAGAAGCAAAATAAGCTGCCATAGCAATATATTGTAATTAGGTAAAAGGCACGAGCAATATATAGGATGGACAATATAGGATAGAATTTAGCGCAAAAAGCAGGCTATGCAAGCTAAATGGAATACAAGTTGTGGCCTCAATATAAATTCCTTACCAATGAGTTACGGAACATAAGCAATATATGCTACACAGCTAAAGAATGAACCCGTAAGTAGTTAATGGGCTCTGAAATAGTCACGTTTAGCTCATACAGTAACTTTCTTAAAAAAATATAACATATCAAGTGTAAGTCTGCTGAGCTGGTTGTCTCATTTATGCCACAAGAATGTCCTATACAGAATGTATTGACTTAGATGTAAGTGTAGCTAATGTTTGAGAAAATATGCGTTTTTCTCAATTCAGTACCATATAAAACTCGTTACATAGATAAGCAATACACAGCGAGGAGAATCATATAAATATATCAGTATATTTCATTTACTGCGAACCTAAGTGAGAAGCAGACTGAACAGCCATTATGCACTGTGAACAAAAGAAAAAATAACAGAAGGAATAATAATAATGAAGTTCAACACGAACGTACATAATGTATCCAAAGTAAGTAATAAGTCGACTGGGCAGCCATAGCTGTATGTTGCCCAAGATAAGCAAAGTAAGTTATACAAAATAGTCTAGGGTACAAAACTCGTATATATGGCACAAACAACGTCGGTACGGTAATTAACATAAGTAGTATGAGTAGCTTAAACTTCAAAATGTACGTGGTTTATAATAAACAAATCAACGTAAGCAATGCGAGCAATGTAATCAAGCTAACTGGTTAGGCTAGTAGGCTAAGGACACGGAGTATGAAGTATAAACCAAGAAATGACTTTTTAAACGGCTGGGTGTATTTTGGCCAAACTTGGTATGAAGCAAACGTCGCATCCATATGTCTGAAGTATGCGAAACACAATCCAGTCTATTGCACACGGAAATCATAATGGCATACACCGAGAAAATCCATAAAATACACCCCGACCACCACCCGCCCCAACCCACCCACCGAACAAACAAACAACCAAACCCCACAAATTCTCCCTGTCTGGCGTTTCGGAATATGAATATTTAAATATAGCAAGTGAGAAGAGTAGGAATCACTTGGATATGAATAAATAAAGCGTTTCCAAGCAACTTCCCACGATTACTCTGATGGCTTCAGACCATATTTAAGTCAAAAAGAACCTAAATGGCTCAACTTTCATCCAATTTCGGAATCAATTTTTGCATGCTTCTTATCAAGATTAAAATGGCCAGCATCATGACATAAAAAAACAATAAACAAAATAAAAAATAAAACGCCAATTGACTATAATGATACACTTCTTTCGAATAATCTAGAGTTTCCCTTTTTGTGCTCGGCGAGCGATTCAGCTCCATTTCGTCTTTTTGTATGCCATATAAAGATAGGTTTACACGGCGACAGATGTTTCATGACACAAATGGATCGACTCTATTCCCTCTCCTCATTTTGAATGCTAAAAATAAATCTGGCTTGGAAAATTTGGGAGGCGTAAATTTTGTTGCCTGTTTTTTTGGCGCTTATAGTTTAGGCTTAAAAGCAATTTATAAAGAGAACAAGTAGGGCATATATTTTGAAAAACAAAATGTAAATATCACTACTGTCGTCAAAACATATAATGCAATCTTGTAATACAATCCAGCCATAATATTGTATAAAAAACTGCCTTCTGTGTTAGTCATAATTGAGCCGCGACACGAGAAAACCAACAAAGAAGCTATGCGCCTGGCGCAGATTAAGATCATCCTGGGCATCCACCACGTCGGATCAGACTCATCCCTCAGCGCTTAAAAGGTAGCTAAGGGTCTAAGCTACCTCCATGCGGACAGCGAGGACTCTGATCAGACTGGGCAGATTCCCAGGCTGATCCGAGTCATTGCTGGACGCACAACCACTTTCTCGCGTCGCGGCGCATATGTAGGACTCAATTAAGGCCTACCATGATTGCAATAAGCTACGGTATTCATGCAACTGCAAACACGCACACACACATTCACAAAAATTAAGATCATAATCGGTGCAAAAATGAATAAAACCACATGCTGGGAAAATAACTATATTAGTTTTATTTTTGCCTTACAGCTCAATGGAGGCTCAATAGGAGTAGGCTCACAAAGTGAAGCATTAAGACAAGAGGGCAAAGAGGCCCTGAATTGCTCAGCTGAGTAAAAAAGGCTAAAGGTTAAACTAGGGTCATCATTTAAACAAACCTGACAGTTTGCAACAATTTCCAAATGGTTGTGAAGAAGAAGATTTTTTTTTATATTTTGTATTTTTTATGTATTTTTTAATCCGTAGGATGGGGTCATTTTGGACCCCGGGGTCATCATTTGAATAATCTTGCTAAAGGACCACTAGGCAATGCTATATACATACTAAATTTCAAGCATCTGAGCCAAGTGGTTCTGAGAAAGATTTTTTTAAAAATATTTTTCAATGTATTTATATGGTTCAAACTTAGGACCCCTCCCCCCTGGTGCGGCGCCATTTTTTTTAGCCTGGTGCCATCATTTGAACAAACTTGGTAAAGGACAATTAGGCAATGCATCATACCAAATTTCCAGCATCTGCACTAAGGGGTTCTGGACAAGAAGATTTTTAAGTATATTTTAATTTCAAACCCAAGACTCCCCACTTCAGGGACATTTTGGATCCCAGGACAACCATTTACACAAACTTTGTAGGAGTCCACCAGGCAATGCATCATACCAAATTTCAAGCATCTTAGCCAAGTGGTTCTGAAGAAGAAGAATTTGGAATATTTTTCTATGTATTTCTATGGTTCAAACTCAGGACTCCCTGCAGCGGGGTCAACTTGGACCCTGGGGCCATCATCATTTGAACATACTTGAGAAAGGACTTCAAGGCAATGCTACATATTAGATTTCAAGCATCTGAGCCAAGTGCTAATGAAGAAGAAGACTTTTGAATTTTTTTCTATGTATTTCTATTTTTCAAACACAGGACCCCCTGGTGCGGTGCCATTTTAGACCCTGGGGTCATCATTTGAACAAACTTGGTAAAAGATCACTAGGCATTGCTACATACCAAATTTCAAGCTTCTATGCCAAGTGGTTCTGATAAAGAAGATATTTTAATATTTTTCTATGCATTTCTATGGTTCAGTCCTAGGACTCCCTTCCGCGGGGCCATTTTGGACCCTGGGACTAACATTTGAACAAATTTATTTAAGGACTACTAGGCAATGCAGTATACCAAATTTCAAGCATCTAAGCCTTGCAGTTCTGAAGAAGAAGATATTTTTTTATGTTTTTCTTTGCATTTCTCTGTTTCAAACCTTGGACTCCCCGCCAAGGGTCCATTTTGGACCCTTGGGCCATCATTTGAACAAACTTGGTTAAGGACTATTAGGCAATGCTACATATTAAATTTCAAGCATCTTAGCCTTGCGGTTCTAAAGAAGAAGATTTTTGAATATTTTTCTATGTATTTCTATGGTTCAAAGCCAGGATCCCCTGGTGCGGAGCCATTGGGACCCTGGGGCTATCATTTGAACAAACTTGGTATAGGACCAGTAGGCAATGCTACATACATGTACGTTGAATTTTATTAAAGAAGCATTGCTATCTTAACTGTGTGTTATTTACCCTTTCTGTGTTTTCATGATAACTCCATGATAACTTGGGTCAACCTGCTAATAATCCATTATTTGTTATTTTGTGTCCTATTTAGTCATTGGTTACGAAGGTATCATTTAACCTGGTAAGTCTTTGTGTGCAGCATATACAAATAGTGTTCTTCAATTTAATAAGTGAAATGTAGCAAATTATTTGCACGTACTAGTAGGTGCAGAATATACCAGCGATATGATATACCAGCGTCATTAATGAGAATGTTGAGTATTTAACAGCTCCTTACTTGAATTTCAAAGGACCTCTGACAGGTGTAATGTCAGTTTGACTATAAAATAAGTCTTGGGAAGTCGGAAAGAACAACTAATGAAGCATTCGCCCATTTTAATAGTAAGAATTATAAAAATAATCTAGATATTAATTAGAATAAACATTTACACTATAAAAACTACTTTCTGCAACATAAATCCCATGCGAAACGTACCGAGTCTAGTCACATAATTTTGCGAGGTCATTAGGACACCCCTGATGTGTTTGCAATAGTATTTCTTCCTTTTGCCAAAATAAAATGCAGCCTTGTTTAAATGTTATATTGGATGGATGAATGGTTTACTTGGGATTGTGTGTCCTTTTAAATAGTATTTCAGTAATATCAGGACGATGGGACGATGATAATGAAAGGCTGTGTGAAATGGAATCCCGTTCACGGTGGGAAAAGTTTCTCGCCTACAGCTGGACTCGAACCCAGTCCGCTAGATCAGTAGACCGGCAGTAACCCACTGAGCTACCGGGGCTCGGCCTGTTCTCTTGAAAGATTATTAGCTGGTATGTTGATACTTTGTATTGAGCTGAATGGTCTAGGTGTCTTAAATCATTAGCTTTTCGCCATATTACATAATATGAGCCGCGACGTGACAAAACCAACAATGTGGTGGTGCGCCAAGCGCAGACTCAGATCAGCCTTGACATCTGCCAAGTCTGATCAGAGTCTTCGCTGTCCGCATGAAGGTAGCTTAGTCCCTTAACTATCCTTCAAGCGCTAAGCGAAGAGTCTGATCAGACTGGGCGGATGCCCAGGCTGATCTGAGTCTGCGCTGGGCGGACGACCACATTGTTGGTTTTGTCGTGACGTGGCTCATATGTAATACAATATATGGGACTGTATCATTCGAATAATGCTCCCGTTTCGGCTTTGATATTTGTCCAATTTTTACAAACGCAAGCTGTTTAACAAACATTTATGAACTATTAAATATGAAATATTAAACTGTAGTCAAAACATAGTATATACAACTTGGCACTTAACAATAGTACTTTTGTTAACGAAACTTAACCCTTAAAGCACCCAAAAACTTGAGTAGACGACACAATTTAGGTCTCGAAATTCAAACACCAGAGTTCAAACAAAGTAGATCCATGTGAGGCGGCTATATACTGAGCCTTCTCATCTGGAAATACGTCATTTGCTAATTCCCCTGTTTGACTTTTAATGCTTTAAATGAGTGTCAGAAAGGTAAATTTAATCTATCATTGGTCTCCGATGCGGACAGGGAAATCCCAACCCGAGGGCAAACGGGGTGTGTCGGAAACGAGGCTTGCTGAGTTTCCGACACACCCCTTGTGCCCGAGGGTTTGGGACCATGTCCGCATCGGAAACCAATGATTGATTATTTTTCTTACCAGTATGATAATATTTCAAGATAAACGGGGAACTATTATTCCATGCGAACGTATACGAACGTAAGTAGTATTGTGGCGTAACGTCAACGTTATTTCAAACGTCAGTTGGTAACGTCTTCAAAATGGCGGCGCCCTCGACAGTTTTTATTATAGACATTGACTGTTTCGGATTTTTTTATTATTATTATTTCGATTTTAAGGCAGAAACAGATACTGATGAACTTTTAAAGAATGAGTTTCCTTGAGGAAATTCATTGCTTTAAAAAAATAATACATGAAGTACAGAACGCCGGACCGGGCTAATCGCATTTCATTGAGCGAGTAATGATACACAGAATTCAAGCTCGTGTGAGCTGTCCCAGCCCATGGGCAAGACAGAATTTTCCAGCACCGCTAAAAATAGAACAAACTCTTTCTCGTAGGTAAGAAAAAAAATCCGTAACGTCTTTTAATATTGGACCGACGGCAGCTTGCCCAGATCTTAGTCCTCGGAAGAATGAGTGATATAAATAAAAACAATAGGAAAAAAAAATCAGGCAAAAAATAAACGAAAGTTAAAATATTAACAATCGTATTTTATCAGAAGATAACGGTAAATGGTAAATACATTTTAAAGGAGGCAAACGGAAATTGTTGACCTCGGAAACAGCGTAGAGTAAGGGGACATGGCTTCGCACAGGGCATGGCTTCGCACACCTACGGGATTTCTTAGTATGTGTCAGTCATCAGTTGTCTGAACATCATTTTGTTTTGCAAATATTTTAAGGTTATTTAAATAAAGGCTTTTGACATCACTTTCGCGTGCAGTGCATCACGTGCATTTTGGCGCCAAAAATATTTAAAACATTCAGATCAGAGTCGGGAACGTTTAACATTTTTAGAACAGGCAATATTATTGATTGCACACTGTCGAAATTTGGCACCTGAAGTGTTATTGAAATTGTCTTTTGCTCTCTTCAGACTACAAAGTGCACAATCATCAAAACCTATGCCGGTTATATAGACAGCAAAGATTTTCCATGCTACGGGGTGTGAATTTTGTCCCTCACTTTTATAAGAAAAGTCCGCATATTATTTTTAGCTGTCATCCTATTTTGTCGTAAGTCCACTGTAAGATTACACAGTCGAGATGTGATGGATTCAACAACAAACTGTCAGTCACTTATTGACCAGTGTTTTAAAATCACATAAAATTCTGAAAATCGCCGATTTTTGTCTTTCCATTTATGGAAGGAACATTGACATTATACTATTACCTTGTAAACTATAAATAAAAACAGCATATTAGCTGTTGTTTTATGGTTTTCATTTACTGGTTCTAAGGTGTATGACACAATATTCAAAGACATCTAGAATGCATCTATTTCCTGCTAGAAGAGGTGTGCGAAGCCATGTCCCCATATACCCAAAACATCACGTAGAACTGCACTATATATCACCGCACGTGCTACTTATGACGTCAGGGTCTGAGACCAAATACTTCCATGCTTAATTTCCAGAAAGAGTCAAGGTATATTATAATATGAAGAAATAGGCGTTATGTTACGAGCTTTGTCAGCCAATGCTGCAAAAGTCCAAAAAGTGTGCGAAGCCATGTCCCCTTACTCTATACCGATGCGACGACTCATGGAAAGACGCCTAATCTGGATCTATGTTGTTTAATCAGTCACAATTGGCTAAATTATCTGCCTCTTCACTGTTTTCTATCTAGTATTTGAATTCACAATTTAGCAAGACGGAAAATTATTGATATTTTGCAGACGAAAATTTTATTGTCTGCTTTTTGGCACTTTGAGTGTTAAGGTGACACAGTAAATATAGGGTATTATAGTTCGTTGAACCATTATTGTACTTGATAGACGTCGAGTGAGAAAATAAAAAAAAAATCTTATGCGCATTGAATCTACCAAACTAAATCTTCGCTTCAGCTCCCCGCTTTTCACATACGATTCAATGATCGTATTATCCGAAACGTGGAGACACTAATCAGCCTGGGCGTCAGGCTTATCTGGGACTTCACCGTTCGCACAAACCGTCCCTTCAGGCGATGCCAATTGTCTTTTTTCATTGCATATGATTTTGAATAATACAACCAAGGTACAATATCTTTTCAAATTGTATTTGATCTTGTATATGTAAATATATCAGACTATATTTAGATCAATTGAACGAAACCAGAAAAAAAAACAGAACTACGACAGATCGGAATTGCCAACAATGTATTAATGTGTGTTGTTATTCTAGGGTAAATAGATACATTTTTGTTTTCGCCACTTAGTTTTTGAAAGAATTTAACGAGAGAGTGAGCGAGAGAGAGAGAGAGAGAACTGTATTTGTTCCTAGAGGATTAATTATTGTTCCATCAACGTCATGCAAAGTGAAAATTGCAGCTCTACTTCTCTGAAAGTGTATCCATTGATGTAAATGCAGAAAGGAATCGAGGAAAACAGAACGCAAAGATACCTACAAACTTCAAAAGTAGACAAATTGAGAAAACAGAACCCAAAGATAGTCACCCTGAGGTAAGAGGAAAAAGCAAAGAAAATAAAAGCATCGTAAACGACTGCGTAATACCCCGCCACTGCAAACCAATACCCCCTTTTTTGTTTTATACATTTTTTTATCATGACATGAAGCTTATATTACCTAGACAATATTTTGCAAGTTTCAGAAACATCCAGTTCATCTTTGATTTTATACAGATTTTTTTCAAAATTTTATACATGTATATAGCTCTGGGGCAGGGGCAGGGGCTGGTAGCGTATGTGGACTTAATACTACTTGTAACAGAAAACTTATGTTATTGCAATCATTTCTATAAAATTTCATCAAGATATACCGAAACTCTGATTTTATATAGATTTTTTCATGATTTCATACATGTATACAGCTTGTGTCAAGGGCAGATAACATTGGGGGGGGGGGGGGACCAAGACATGAAACTTATATTAATCTGATAATTTGCTACAAATTTCAGAAAAAATCACTTTTGTCTCTTATTTTATACATTTTGTTTTATTATTTCATACATGTATACAGCGCCAGGGCAGGGGCGGATAGCCAGGTGGACAAAATTCTGCTTGTAAGAGAAAGCTTATGTTACTTCGATCATTTCTGTGAAATTTCATCAAGATATTTTAAAGTGTATACGAACTACAGACCTAAAACTATTTCAAGACCATGCCAAGGGCAAAAACTCTATGAGAAGACATCGAAATTTGCCCATTAACAATCCAACCGAGATCTTCCCAAGACCAATGTAGATGCCAAGTTTAAAGAAAATCCGTTAGTAAATAGTCAAGTTATAGAACGGAAACGAAGTGCTCACGGACGGACGGACGGACGTACTTACGACGGACGGACGGACACACGGTCAGCCAGCGGGAAAACATAATACCCCGCCACTAACGTGTGGCGGGTTATAAAAATGCCTTCGACTGTTTCGAAAACAGGGTAACAATTACAAAAATCACAGAATATCCAACGATTTTTTATAATAGCCAATACTGGTATCAGCAATTAAAAGAAAGGAAATAATATCCAAGGCTTTTAGAAATGTCTCCTCTCTCTCTCTCTCTCTGTCTCTCTCTCTCTCTCTCTCTCTCTCAAATACCTTAACAAATTCTATTATATACCTATCAATGATACACCCTTTGAACTGTCTGTTTTCTGGCCATCTGATACAGAGAGCCGTATCAAACTGACGTTTTCTGAATCCGTATCACTATCCTTTAAAACGAGGCTATTTCTGAGTTCCAGCTTCAGGCGCGTCATTTGTTAACGTGAATCGTAGAAACGAGAACCAGAGAAACGGGACTAGGGACGCAACGTCAACAAACACCTCAAAGGACGCGCAACGATGGCTCGGTCGGTAGGGTTTGTCTTACGACTAGCTTTGGTTCGAATCCGGGTCGATGCAGTATGAATTATTTACTGTTCCCTCAGGTATATAATAAACAAATTATTATAACAGTAACTTGATGTGGCGCACTGTATCATGTCTCATGGATGAGCTCATACCATCGGATCACCCTCGACGCAAGTGTCTCGGGTGATCCGATGATTTGAGCTCCTCCACTCGACGTGATACAGTACGCCAGATCAAGTTACTATTATAATAATGTGTATTTATCATATGATGTCGAATCTGAGCTCTAAATAAACCCACGCATTAAAAACGAAAATCAACTAGTGGATTAGATTTGCAAATTACGTCATGACGTTATGCGTTGACGTCCAATAAAAATGTCGTGTTTTCTAATGGCGAAATCGTGACGTTTTAGTGCCATATTTGCTAATAAGAAGAGATTTTTGTCATATAATAAATAGAATCTTGAATCCGTGCTTCTGTATTCTTGAATTTATTAAACTCGTTGGGGAAAAAGATACGATGTTCGGCAAAGCCTTGCATTTTATCTTTTTCCCCAACTCATTTAATGAATTCAACAATACATGGGCACTCATATAAGATCCGCCGTATAATACATGTATAGCCAAACTGCATTATAGTGGAACATTTAACAGGTAGGAAAATTTTTTGTTGTTTTTTTTAGCTGAAACCCAATACATGTATATCCTTCATTATTCCTCAGACCTCACAGAGAGGTAAACGGGCATTTCCATTCCCATTCCACTTCGAACTTTAAAGATCAGTCTGCTGGAAAAAAAAAGAACAAAAAAAGAGAGAAGATTGCCAAAATAAATCAGTTCTTTTCGATCGAAATGATGCGGAGAGCATATTAGTACAAAATTATTATAGATTTATAAAGGCTTAATTAATGAATTTATCACCAAAATGCCTAACTTCTGAAAGTGGCCAAACCGATATTGCGGCCGGCCTCTTTAAGGTGCCATGTGATGTCTCCACCAGTTCTTGGACTCCAAAGCAAATGCTGTAAACATAATTGAGCCACGACACGAGAAAACCAACAATGTGGTTGTGCGCCCTGCGCAGACTCAGATCAGCCTGGGCATCCGTCCAGTTTGATCAGACTCTTTATGAAGTGCTCAAAGGGTAGCTAAGGGTCTAAGCTACCTCCATGCGGACAGCGAAGACTCTGATCAGACTGGGCGGATGCCCAGGCTGATCTGAGGATGCGCTGGGCGCATAACCACATTGTTGGTTTTGTCGCGTCGCGGCTCATATGTGTTTTATAGACACTAGACGGATATCATTATTTTGGCAAACTATCTTTCAAAAAGGAATTACGCCTTTACCCGGAGTGAAAATATCTACGTTTTCAGCAAGTCCTGAAGTTTAATCCACTTTTTAGTTAAGTTCGAAGGACTGGATTAACGGGCATGCAACAATGTCACTGTGGTGAGTTCGGGCGATTCTAAGAGGATACCGATCCTTCTGAACTTTCGAAAACACATCAAAATTATTTGCCCTTGGTGTCCGACGTCTTTGAACTTCTTAAGAAACATTTACACTAAAAGTTATGTTATTCTAAAAATATGAATTTAATTGGTTTTTTGGCGCAGTCAGTCGCGAAGATGCAGGCGCAGTGTGATTCATGATTGATTGAGTCTGTTCTGGATGTGTGATGAAATATGCAATACTGGCTACGCCCTCTATCAAAAATAATTAAATAAATAGATAAATAAAATAATAATAAAATGAAATAATAATAAACTGTGCCCATTACGCTTCACAGATGGCATGCTTTATCCATGATTGTCCTTACAATGATGTCACATGAGACCCTGTTCCTTATAATACTGTGTATATGGCGAATTTGACAAGACTGCGATGAAAGCGCTCGACATAGAGACACATAATTTGGACCCCCAGGTTTAAAAGTCAGCTTGTTTTACATGACACTGCAAGCAAGGTCATGTAAAGAAAAATTGGATAATGGATAGACAAAATTTATAAAGCCACTTACCTACCATCCTGTGAAACTATTTACTTTCGGACTGGCATCTCTCGCTAGATTAGGCAAGTCGCTATGTAATTTTATTCTATCTTTCATACCCTCCTCCCCTCATACACACACGCACGCACGCACACACGCACCTCCTGTCTTTTTTTCTCAATTATCTCCTAGCAATATTCATGGCGTAATATTGCAGATTCGAGTCCTGTCACAAGGGCGTTTTAAGCGAATTCAGTGTCGCGTCTTTGGTACTGGCATAAAGATAACAGATTGTTGATGAAAACAGGGACAACTGTGACTAAAGATATATGGGTACATTTTTATGTCCATCCGCCAGTCTACGTTAGGAAAATGTTATGGTGTTTTTTTGTTGTTGTTTTTTTGCTTTCTCAGACGACGTAGCGAATACAAATGTAATTTACCGTCAGAAGAACCCATCAAAATGGTAAGGGACAAAAAATGAAAATGACAAGTTTGCTCCCGCACTAACCGCCCGGGTAAACAGTCTAAACAAGTAACTTCTCTCTAACAGTAACTCAAGGGAAATAAACTCACCAAACATGTTCTGCTTTATACAGTCTAGTTATGTCAATATGATCATGGCTGAGCTTAAGCATGGGTGCCTTCAGCTATCGACTGGAGGAGTCGGAAAGAACTGCCAAAACAACAAACTTTAAGCATTCGCCCATTTAAGAAGTAGGAATTATAAAAAGAATCAAAATATCAATTAGAATAAACATTTACAAAACAAAAGCTACTTTCTGCAACATACTCGTAAATGTCATCCGAAACGTACCTTGTGTACTACAAGCGATATTTTCAGCCTGTAGTCTGATTTTTATATATATGATCTGCTGTGCAAAGTAGGAATCATTACAATTCCGAAATTGTCCTGCGCAAAGTAGGAATTCTCACTTTGGGTTACAATTCCGGAATTGTACCGGTACAGTTCTAGAATTGCGCAAGGGATTTGGTGGTTTATCACACATAAATGTGCCTGCGCAAAGTGAGAATCTTTTGGATGAAATGAGAATCGAATATTCATTTGATACTATATAGTAACAGGGAATGGACTTTTAAATGTTGATTCTGTATTTTTGACAAAATTACGACCTCGAACTTATATTTTTTTCCGGTTTGGGCTGATACAGTTTGACAAGACCGTATAACCAACTCTTTCCAGAGTTTGGAGCAGTTGATTTGAAAATTTGTAAACATGCTGCAGACATATGTAGATGTGCACGAGTCGTTTGAAAAGTAGAATATTAGTTTGACAAAATTACAGCCTTTACAGCAGTATACCTGTGTCTTGTCACTTTATTTTGCAATATGTTTCTGTCTGTACATTTTTGCCGGTGACTCATAATCTAGAGGTAATGGGTTCGAGTCGGACTAGAGTCACGATTTCTGTCTAGTCAGTCACTGGAATATATATTTGCCTAAAACAATCAAATGTAAATATAACCGCTCCTCACCAACCCAGATACGATCGTATAATGACTGAATTCTTGTGGGCTGTTTTACATACCTTTTTATTCGTTCATTAATAGGCGCTACGCACACCGAGACTATCTTGTGGGGTTATGTGTAAAGTTTGATCACATTTTCTTTACCTACGTCTGAGGACGTCTACTACCGATACGGCAAACAGCAAGGACACATATATTACTTACTGAAATTGTTCATCTTTATGTGTGTGTTCACTGATCAAACATGATACATGTAATTGTTTCGAAATGCTGCAAGAAATGTATTCTTGTGCTTGAAACATGCCTCTCTTCTTCTAGTTCTTCCAAAACAGTCAGTTGTACACCGATCGAATGATTCGACTCATGTCAGTCATGGTATGACTCATGTCAGTCCTTCATAAGAGCAAGCATGCAGCACATGTCAGTCCGATCATGAGGCAGTCCATAACACAAACGGAAAATGATTGTAGCGGATCGCATAGATGATTCGATGAATGGAGTGCCTGCAAATTAACCTCGACGGTATTTTAGATATATCTGGACGATGGGGAGTGACTTTGAAGTCTGAGCAATGAGCGCATTTAGGTTCAGACAAGAAATAGAGTATTAGAACAGTTATGCCATAATGTCATTTCGAGCTGCCAATAATCGATTCATTAATCTGTAAAATTAAAATCTTAAAGAGTTCCTTCAAGACCAGAGAACACATTCAGAAGAAGTAATCTATTAATCTGTAAGTTAAGCATGTGAATCGTATTATCCTCAGACGGTCGGACATACCGTTATTTTTTCTTCTTCTTCTTTCTTTCCTTTTATCTCTACTGATTAATTGATATAATTAATTAATTAATTAATTAATCTATTAATTAATTAATCTATATATTTATTTATTTTCAGGCTGACATGTAAAAGTGGCGCCTGAAAAGTGTACATTGTCCGCTTACAGAACTTTTTTTAAAAATATACTGAAAAATATTTCATCCACCGAAAAATAGAAATGGTTTCATTCAAATGATAAGAACGGACAAGTCCTTTAGTCAAAAAGGTTAAAGAATAATCATGATGTTTTGAGTAATTTCAGCCTGACAGAGCCCATCACTAACTGTACGAGTATAGGTTGACCACTGCCACTTTTAGGTCAGGATATAGGATCTAATAGTATTAATTCCTGATAATTTCCACTCTTTTGACTTTACAAGCGCATCAGCCTGTCCCTGGATTCTCTTGTTGTTCATAGACGTATAAATTATTCGGTCCGTGTAAAGGACTTCTAATCAAAGGATTAGAACAGCAGTGATACAAATCAGGGCAAATACAAAGATAAAACAAGATGAGAACCTAACAACATGAACAACATTGAAACGCTAGAGCAAAAGAAGTCCAACAGCTTAAACCCAATGGGACCTATAAGAGACGACCATTCAAGCCCCGATAAATTCCTACAACCAACCATAAAGTAATTAGAAAGGTTTTGCGTCGTATCCATTATTAAGTATGTGGCCTGATCCACCGATGTGCACCTTAAGAGAGTAGCAAATGTTTCAGCCGTTTAATGGTTGACCACTTAGCATGCAGTCCGTCGTTTTACATACATCTCGAATCAGTTCCTTTTACAAAGGGATATTGTTTTCCCCTGAAACGGTCAGAAAAATCATTCCGGCCCATAATATTCTTTTTCAGTTTATAAACTAAGTAACCATAAACTTCAGGATTCGACAGGACTGTTTTAAGAACAGTTTTAATCTTCAAAATAAAATTTAGAGATCCGGTCATACTGGCGTCGCTAAAACTTATTCCGCAATAGAGAAATAACCGTTTTCTTCTTACTTAAAAATTATTGAAGCAGTATTACTAGATCAAGAGACGAGAGGCGAGTACAAAAAGAACTCGTTTGTAGCATTATGTCATTTGTGTACATAAATATCAGTTTGCTTACTTGATCTAAGTCTTCGCTGCTTTCCTTTTCCCAGGGACAGCATATTTCAGGGAATATGTTTTTCTACCTGCAAACACAATATCATACTTATCAGTTCTCAAAACGCTACTTACCTTTAAGGTAGAAGGTTGACTAATTTTAAAAGGAAATAGTTCAATTATTTGCATAATTAAAATCCTCTGATATGAACGTGTCCGTTGGACCAGTTTTACAGATAAATGAAGTAATTAACTTGGTTAAATTAGTTGTATTCTACTAAAATTTCTCAAATGTTGTTTCTTTTCACTTGTACTCATACGAAGACAAGGTTTTAATAATGAAAGTTTGAAGTTGTATGATCGTTGTTAGATTACTTTCATCAGTGAGTGGTGTCTCAAAAAAAGGCGTTTATCATGTACGAGATCATCTGCCTACCTCGCAGTCAGGCGATTGTCTTAGTAGGGTCAAGTCGTGTAACTTTGGACAGCGGGTAAATTCGGACATACCATTGCAAACAGTGAAAATCCAGATGAGACGGCTCATCATGAGCCGCCTCATCAGGATTTTCACTGTTTTTCCACCAATTAATTTTGTTTTAATTCCAAACTATTGACATATAAAGGAAATAATGTTGCTGTCCGAATTTACCTGCTGTCCGAATGTTCTCATATTGACTTTACTTTGCTGCATAGGTTCCTCCTTATTTATGTATAATTGATGCGAATAGAAAAGTTACTAAGACACTGTTGCTATGCGTATGTTAATCAGAGTCTGCAAATGTATCAGATTCTCTTCGTCGAGTCGCTGTTCATAGCCTTTTTCCCTCCCCTCATGCAAAACGATTTCCTTACGCAGATGCGGACAGCTGATGCATTCTGCAGAGCAAGAAATACATCAAAAGAATGAAAACAACTTACTCGGTTGAGTCTATACATGGTCATTAACGAACTATGCAAAATTGGCCACGACAGCTTGCTCCGGGCTAAGCTGAAGTCTTTTTTTTTAAAAGGACTCCGCATGAACTCAATTATTCACATCAACAATCTGTGCATCCGTACTGACGATGGGTAATCTCGGTAATCGGAGATCCAGAGTCCGCATTCAAAATCTTATGGAGAATGTCCGCAGCATGTGCGGCTTTGTATATGGTAAACAAGAAATAAAAGTTGACAGGTCTGGCGTTTATCGATTTTTATCTGTTGTTTTAGGGATTAAATGAAACAAATAAAACGCAGAATGCTTTAGATGGTCATGTCATTTAACTGACGCTGCCTGCAGAGAAAGGTTTATGAATGTCACTTGGCTTTCCTTGAAGATATTTGTCCCCAGGCGAGTCTAATTATTCAACGGCATGGAGTACGAGAAAGTTACAGGATTTTTCACATAAACGGACGAGGATGACATCAACGTGTTTAGTTCCCCATTTATCCCTATCCGTTTTCTGAATAAAACTGCATAAAATTGCCACCAAAAAGGTGTGGCCGTTTACATAGTTTGTCATCGCTATGGAATGCGACTCTGAAGTTGTAGTCTTAGTTTCATTTAGACTACAATGCCTATGTTCACCCCCATTTAGAGATTTAACAGTCACGTGCAGACTCGGCACACACACACACACACACACACACACACACACACACACACACACTCGCATACGAACACGAACAGCATTTTTCACCAATAAAGAGATATTGCAGTGCTGTGTCATTCTTTGCGCCTTTGCATGCAGTCTAAATACAGGTTTGTCACAGTCCAGAGACAAAAAGTTTGCTTGTGTGTCTGTGTGTTTCAGTTTAACATCGCTTTCAACAGTCATCGTCAAACTCACGTTGGTTACGGGCTGTGACATGGGGGAGGAATATGGGATTTGGGGCCTTACTTTTAGACTTCTGCCTTAAAATGTAATACTAAGAACACATAATGACATAATATATAACACCATTTCATATTACCCTACATCTTGTCGACAAACACTAGGTCTACCACGTAAATCTGTGGGCTGAGCGAGAAGCAGCTAGTACCATTTTAAAGCCTTTGGTTTGTCGCGGCCCTTTTTGCAATCGAGTGGACTGATAGCTGGGATGTTCACTACGTTTTAGGCAGAAGTCACAGTATACAACATGACAAAATTAAAGATTGCTGAAAGCGAATTTAAACCCAAACGAACACACACACACACACACACGCACGCACGCACGCACACACACACACACACACACACACACACACACATAGACAGACAGAGAGAGGGAGACAGAGAGAAAGCAAAGTTTCTGTTTCTGAACTGCTGAGACAGACTTGTATTTAGAGTTCATAAAAGTGAGGCCAAGAATAAAAAACACAATTATACTGCAAAATTTTTAAGGCACTTAATTATTTTTCATTGCTCTACGTGCATGTTAACGAGTCTGTGTGTGCCGTGTCTGTGTATGACTGACTTTGACAGTCTGGTTAGTCTCAGGGTGAGGAGTCGGCGGTTCCTATTATCAATATTATCCACCCTGGTACTCCCAAACTGACCTTGCGTTTTGTATTTTTATATTTCCAGGATCTAACTGAAGCAAGAGCTCCAACAAAGGCTCTGATTAGCGGACTAGTTTGAGCTTTTGCTGTTTGCATATGTCACGGACAATGCTTTTGCCTATCACGGTTCACATGATTTCGTCCATGAACTCGTTAACTCGTACAGGCAACTGCTTGAAAAATTGCGATTCGTACAATATGGCAATTGCCAAAATTTGTTATTCAGATTGACATCAGATCGTTTATGTGATAGTGAAACTTTCAATAAATTGATACTCATATAAAGGAACTGTCCCATATCTATTAAGTTGGAAAATTAAAATTCATAGTTTTCAAAATTAAGTCGAATGTTCCTTTGTTGTATATAAGCGTCTTGATGCAGGGAAACGTAAGGGCGTGTTTTGCCATTAATAAATATATGTTATTCGACTACACGCCCGATCAAAATCTACTCTAATTCCATCAGAACATACGGGATATTAGAAAATTTAAAGTGATAAACCTTGACCTCCACCAGTAATTGCAAGTCCACATAAGTCTCCAGTATTCGTTATTTATATAGGGACCCTTGTCTCATGTTACAAATTTTCCCTTGTATTATTTGTTCGGTGGCCACTAAAATGCTAATGCTTATTTCATTGGAATCAACAGACTGGAATGAAAAAGCATTTGGTCACTTAAGTTAGGAAAGTGTGCTGAAAGACTTACCGAATATGATTTCTTTCATTATTTTGTTTCTGAATTTAGCATTACTCCCGCTAATGGTTGGTAAGTATTATTTAGTTACGAGATGAACGTAAAAATCTTTTTCTGTTATGTTCTCCTTTTTTTGTTTCTTTTTCTTCTTCTTTATTTATTCGTTTATTATTATTATTTATCACATGACGTCGCTGTTACTCATTAGATAACGCCGTGTCATAAATATCTTATGACTACAGGTGTAATAACACTTTGGTGCGTACACATAGTGTCATTGACAACGTCCATGTCAACGACGCTTTTTCTTATTGACATAATGTTAAGTTTGACGGCGTTAAAATCCAATTTTAAAGGGTCATATGATAAACAGAATCTTGCACTCGTGGTCTTTTCATATGAAACTTATGAAACTCGCCGAAGGCTCGTTTCATAAATTTCGAATGAAATGATCACTCGTGTAAGATCCTTTATTTCTGTCACTATTTTTCTACTTCAATCTGTGATACACAATACTGATGGTATCAATCATAATGAGCCACGACACGAGAAAACCAATAAAGTGGTTGTACGCCCAGCGCAGACTCAGATCAGCCTAGACATTATCCAAGTCTAATCAGACTCTTTGCTAAGCACTTATAGGGTAGATACGGGTCTAAGCTACTTCCATGCTGACAGCGAAGACTCTGATCAGACTGGGCGGATGCCCAGGCTTATCTGAGTCTGCGCTGGGCGCACAACCACTTTGTTGGTTTTCTCGTGTCGCGGCTCATTTTGACTATCACCAGGTAGCCAGAAAATAAACTCAAAAGATGAAAATTACAAGACAACTTTCAGACCGAAAAAGAACTTATACTTCTAGGTAGTGAAAGGTAAAACATCCAAATGTTTAGATGAAGATACAAAGTACATGTTATAAATGAAACTGGAAAACAGCGATCGGACACTGATCAACGTATAGTAGGAGGACTGCCAGGGAAACGAAACAATTTGAAGACGTCAATGGTGTAATAAGAATTTAGAGGAACATTTAAACTCAATTATTAGTGCAAGGACCCATTCACTAAATTATCAGAGAATACAGACAGAAATATCACCGTTAAAGAAACAGCCACGCAAGAGCCACATAGGAAATCAACAATATAATAATCTGGCTGTTGATTCCGATGTAATGGTATAAATCAAAGTCGTTGACTAATATGAATGGAAGATTCTCTTTCTACAAAAAAAAATAAAAATAAAAAAATCTAGCTATAAATTCACAAAACCAGAGGACCAATGGTCCTGTAGCTCACCTGACACTTGGTCCTGGTATATATTTTCATGGTTTTTATACATGTATATAGCACCAGGGCCGGGGCCCCCTCACTTGGGGATTAATGTTGAGTCCCAATTCTATATACCAAGCCACAAGGTCACTGGGCCTTTGTTTCTGGACAAAGATTTCTGAAGGTTTTTTATAATAAATGGGTGTGGCGGCCACCATGTTCATACGACCATGACCATCTGAACAAACTTTGATTCCTTTGACCCAGTATTAAAGCTCCATATGAAATACAGTAATCATTTGTATAAACTATGATGGGCCTGAGTGCCCAATGCTACATACCGGTACCAAGTTTCAAGGTTATAGGCCTTTCGGTTCATGAGAAAAAGACTTTTGAAGAGTTTTTACCAAACATGTGTATGGTGGCCATCTTGGTCAAGTGACCAATACCATCTGAACAAACTATGGTTCCTTTAAACCGGTGAAGCTCCATATGAAATATGGCTTTAACTGACCTTAGTGGCCTCTGAGAAGATGTTTGAAAATGTTGACGGGTGACAGAATCTCAATGACCTTGTACAAAAGTCAAAGAATAACCTTACCTTTAGCGACAAAATATCTTCATCTGGTCATTTAGTCAACCATATATACCAAATATTGCACCTTAGACTTAAATAGTTTCTGAAAAATCCACTGTTTAAGCATTTTCCCATATAAAAGACTACATAATGTACCAAAGTTGACAGTGTCATAAATGAGGTCAAGGTCAACGCACGATCATTTGTATAAACTATGATGGGCTTGAGTGCCCAAAGCTACATACCAAGTTTCAAGGTCATACACCTTTTGGTTCTGGAGAAGAAGATTTTGAAGGGTTTTTGCCATATACGGGCATGGCGGCCATCTTGGTCAAGACCCTGAGAACAAACTTTTATTCCCTGATCACACTTAGACTCCATTTGAAATTTTGCTTCAATCAGACCAGTGCTTTCAGAGAAGTAGATGTTTTGCAAATCTTGATGACGGACAGACCGACAAAATGACCTTGACCTTCAGTGACATAATATCTTCATCTGGTCATTTAGTTGACAATATATACCATGTATTGTACCTTAGACTTAAATAGTTTCTGAGAAATCCACTGTATAAGCGTTTTCCCATATAAAAGCCTAACGTACCAAAGTTGACCATGTTGTAAATTAATTGAAGGACAACGCATGTTCATGATTTGTATAAACTATGATGGGCCAGCATGCCACATACCAAGTTTCAAGGTCATAGACCTTTTGGTTCTGGAGAAGAAGATTTTTGAAGGGTTTTTACCATATATGGGCATGGCGGCCATCTTGGTCATGTGACCCAGACACCGGGTATACATACCAAGTTTCAAGGTCAAAGGCCTTTTTTGGAGAAGAAGATTTTTGAAGGGTTTTTATCATATATGGGCATGGTGGCCATCTTGGTCATGTAGCCCAGCCCCCCGGTATAAACTTTAGTTCACCTATCCCACTGAGACACTATATGAAATTTGGCTTCAATCTCCCCAGTGGTTTCAGAGGAGAAGATGTTTGAAAATCTTGATGACGGACAGACCGACAAAATGACTTTGACCTTCAGTGACATAATATTTTCCTCTGGTCATTTAGTTGAACATATATACCACATATTGTATCTTAGACTTAAATAGTTTCTGAGAAATCCACTATATAAGCGTTTTCCCGCATGCCCAAAACTACATATCAAGTTTCAAGGTCATAGGCCTTTTCTGGAGAAGAAGATTTTTGAAAGTTTTTTACCATATATGGGCATGGCGGCCATCCTGGTCATGTGCCCCAGACCCCGGGTACAAACTTTCGTTCCCCCATCCCACTGAGACTCCATATGAAATTTGGCTTCAGTCGGCCCAAGTGTTTCACAGGAGAAGATGTTTGAAAATCGTGACGACAGATGGTCCGACGGAATGACCTTGACCTTTAGTGACATGTATCTTCATCTGGTCATTTAGTCGACCATGTATACCAAGTATTGTACCTTAGACTTAAATATTTTCTGAGAAATCCCTTGTTTAAGCGTTTTCCAATATAAAAGCCGTACGTACCAAAGTTGACCATGCCGTAAATTAGATCAAGGTCAACACAAGGTCATTATTTGTATATACTATGTTGGGCCCGCATGCCCAATGCTACATACCAAGTTTCAAGGTCATAGGTCTTTTGGTTCCGGAGAAGAAGATTTTTGAAGGGTTTTTACCATATATGGGCATGGTGGCCATTTTGGTCATGTGACCCAGACTTTGGTTATAAAATTTCGTTCCCCTATCCCACTGAGACTCCATATGAAATTTGGCTTCAATCGGCCCAGCGGTTTCAGAGGAGAAAATGTTTGAAAATCTTGACGACGGATGGTCCGACGGAATGACCTTGACCTTTAGTGAGATAATATCTTCATCTGGTCATTTAGTCGACCATGTATACCAAGTATTGTACCTTATTTGTACCTTAGACTTAAAGATTTTCTGAGAAATCCACTGTTTAAGCGTTTTCCAATATAAAAGCCTAACGTACCAAAGTTGACGATGCCGTAAATACGGACAAGGTCAACGCAAGGGCATGATTTGTATTAACTATGATGGGCCGCCATGCCCGATGCTACATACCAAGTTTCAAGGTCATAGGCCTTTTGGTTCTGGAGAAGAAGATTTTTGAAGGGTTTTTACTATATATGGGCATGGCGGCCATCTTGGTCATGTGACCCAGACCCCGGGTATACATACCAAGTTTCAAGGTCATAGGCCTTTTGGTTCTAGAGAAGAAGATTTTTGAAGGGTTTTTACCATATATGGGCATGGTGGCCATCTTGGTCATGTAGCCCAGCCCCCCGGTATAAACTTTAGTTCCCCTATCCCACTGAGACACTATATGAAATTTGGCTTCAATCTCCCCAGTGGTTTCAAAGGAGAAGATGTTTGAAAATCTTGATGACGGACAGACCGACAAAATGACTTTGACCTTCAGTGACATAATATCTTCCTCTGGTCATTTAGTTGAACATATATACCACATATTGTATCTTAGACTTAAATAGTTTCTGAGAAATCCACTATATAAGCGTTTTCCCGCATTCCCAAAGCTACATACCAAGTTTCAAGGTCAAAGGCCTTTTTTGGAGAAGAAGATTTTTGAAAGTTTCTTACCATATATGGGCATGGCGGCCATCCTGGTCATGTGACCCAGACCCCGGGTACAAACTTTCGTTCTCCCATCCCACTGAGACTCCATATGAAATTTGGCTTTAGTCGGCCCAGTGGTTTCACAGGAGAAGATGTTTGAAAATCGTGACGATAGATGGTCCGACGGAATGACCTTGACCTATAGTGACATGTATCTTCATCTGGTCATTTAGTCGACCATGTATACCAAGTATTGTACCTTAGACTTAAATATTTTCTGAGAAATCCACTGTTTAAGCGTTTTCCAATATAAAAGCCTAACGTACCAAAGTTGACGATGCCGTAAATTATGTCAAGGTCACTGCAAGGTCATGATTTGTATAAACTATGATGGGCCGCCATGCCCGATGCCACATACCAAGTTTCAAGGTCATAGGCCTTTTGGTTCTGGAGAAGAAGATTTTTGAAGGGTTTTTACCATATATGGGTATGGCGGCCATCTTGGTCATGTGACCCAGTCCCCGGGTATAAACTTTCGTTCCCCCATCCCACTGAGACTACATATGAAATTTGGCTTCAATCGGCCCAGTGGTTTCAGAGGAGAAGATGTTTGAAAATCTTGACGACGGATGGTCCGACGGAATGACCTTGACCTTTAGTGACATAATATCTTCATCTGGTCATTTAGTCGACCATGTATACCAAGTATTGTACCTTAGACTTAAATATTTTCTGAGAAATCCACTGTTTAAGCGTTTTCCAATATAAAAGCCTTACGTACCAAAGTTGACGATGCCGTAAATTAGGTCAGGGTCAACACAAAGTCATGATTTGTATAAGCTATGATGGGCCGGCATGCCCAATGCAACATACCAAATTTCAAGGTCATAGGCTTTTTGGTTCTGGAGAAGAAGATTTTTGAAGGGTTTTTACCATATATGGGCATGGCGGCCATCCTGGTCATGTGACCCAGACCCCGGGTATAAACTTTCGTTCCCCCATCCCTCTGAAACTCCATATGAAATTTGGCTTCAATCGGCCCAGTGGTTTCAGAGGGGAGGATGTTTGAAAATCTTGACGACGGATGGTCCGACGGAATGACCTTGACCTTAAGTGACATAATATCCTGATCTGGTCATTTAGTCGACCATGTATACCAAGTATTGTACCTTAGACTTAAATAGTTTCTGAGAAATCCACTATTTAAGCGTTTTCCAATATAAAAGCCTAACGTACCCAAGTTGACCGTGCCGTAAATTAGGTCAGGGTCAAAGCAAGGTAATGATTTGTACAAAATATCATGGGCCGTCATGCCCGATGCTACATACCAAGTTTGAAGGTCATTGGCCTTTTGGTTCTGGAGAAGAAGATTTTTGAAGGGTTTTTACTATATATGGGCATGGCGGCCATTTTGGTCATGTGACCCAGACCGCGGGTATAAACTTTCCTTCCCCCATCCCACTGAGACTCCATATGAAATCTGGCTTCAATCGACCCAGTGGTTTCAGAGAAGAAGATGTTTGAAAATCTTGACGACGGATGGTCCGACGGAATGACCTTGACCTTTAGTGACATATATCTTCATCTGGTCATTTAGTCGACCATGTATACCAAGTATTGTTCCTTAAACTTAAATAGTTTCTGAGAAATCCACTGTTTAAGCGTTTTCCCATATAAAAGCCTAACGTACCAAAGCTGACCATGCCGTAAATTATGTCAAGGTCAACGCAAGGTCATGATTTGTATAAACTATGATGGGCCGGCATGCGATGCTACATACCAAGTTTCAAGGTCATAGGCCTTTTGGTTCTGGAGAAGAAGATTTTTGAAGGGTTTTTACTATATATGGGCGTGGCGGCCATCTTGGTCATGTGACCCAGATACCCCGAACAAACTTTCGTTCCCCCGACCTAGGTAGGCTCTATATGAAATATGGCTTCAATCGGCCCAGTGTTTTCAGAGGAGAAGATGTTTGAAAATGCTGACGACGGACGACGGACGGACGGACGGACGACGGATGCCTGGCTATACTATAAGCTCTCCTATGAGCCTTAAGGCTCAGGTGCGCTAAAAATGCAATGGGATTGAAAACAATTGTATTACTTTTCGACCAGACTAGACTGCCTTATTAAATACCATATTTTTTATTTATTACTTTTTTTATTGTTACTTGAATATCCCTAAATCATTTAAACATTGACCATTCTGAAACATGATGCAGACATAAACCTCAAAACAGAGGCGTGATCAGGTGCTCATGAAGAGTATGCATCACCTGTCTGTTGTTACTTGAATATCCCTAAATCATTTAAACAGTGACAATTTCGAAACATGATACAGACATAAACCTCAAAACAGAGGCGTGATCAGGTAATCATGAAGAGTATGCATCACCTGTCTATTATAAAACACCCTTTATATCAATGTATCTGTGGAATAACTCAGTAGTTAGACCCCAAATTAATTTAATAACTGGCCGTCCCCAGTTTGTTTTTTCTTTGGGTTTCTTATGTGTTGTTTGTTGCTTTGTTTTTATTGATATATACGGAACAAAAGTGAAAACGCTACAAGCGATTTGGCTTCAAATTTTCTTTATGGAACCGGAAAGTGTTTATGAATCAGACTGCATCCTAAAGTTAAATGCATGTGTTAGGCCATGATACCAGTGGATAGCTGTAAAATCCGTTTCAAATAAAACGAACACATTTCCTAGTGAACAGGGGTTCGATTTTCTTATGTGCAAATACGGAACAGACAATCAGGTACTTTAAACTTGATTTGAAAAAGGAGTTCATGATACAATTGTCCTTGTTTTCCCTTACGTACACAACCAGTGTACCAAACATACAGCAAAAGAAAGTACACATCATTATGTGTTTCATGTCTTTTAAAGAAAGTGTTCAAATATCGCTATTTCTTCGAAACCACAATAAGAACCCGTGAACAATGGCAATTCCCATAAGAATTTAATTTATGGTTTCCTCACATATTGTCACAATTTTGCTTGAAATTAACTATGGGTAAAGTGTATGATTAATTGCACTATAAAAACAAGCAACGATTGCTAAAAGAATTAATAACCAGAGAACTATCCAAAATTGAAATTTGCTGTAGTTTAATGCAAAGGTAGATAATTTATAATTTTGAAACATAAAGCTTCAGTTTTCTAGTTTTTCTAAATGACAATAATTACTGTGAGTATGCTGTTGCTTTTTCTATCATGGTGGATGTAACACTTCAGATCAGCAAAGAAATGTACATCTGCGCTACGCACATTTTGGTGTTTTACAAAATAAGCTAAAATTGAATAGAGTAAGATAACTCAGTTATGAAGCGTGTCAGTTTCAGAATTTTATAGACAATCTCTTGCTGGATGTCATTCCCAACTAAAACAATATATTCAGGCGAAACAGTATCATTGTGTTAGTTACAAACCGTCGTCTATAATGTAGCGTTTTCACTTTTGCACAGTATATTATTTATGATGTTATGGCTAGACCTGGCATAAAAATGGAAAATAAATAAATGAAGGATGTTCTTGTTGCCAGGATAGGTGCTTTTATTGGTCTGTTGTGTGGTTGGTTATTGTTTTGGTTAATTTGTCGAACTCGGTAGAACCAAAGCAGAATCAAGGACGAGGGTTGGTGGAACATTTATGAATTCAAAGGGATGCAAATGTTACTTTCATATAATTACTGTACCTGTCAAGTGTCTACCTTAACCCAATGGCCTGGGGATTGTTTAGAAGGTTTTAAAATAACGTAAATACCGTTGGTCATCGAATTCATCTTTGCTGATGCCGCAATTTAAAATCATTTTGTAATGTACATTTCAGTATTTCGCTATAAGATATAATGGCGTACTTGTCGACTGACATTTAATATTTTCAGGGGAGAACTGTAGGCAAGTTTGTCATTTTGGGAAAACATCGCCAATTTTGTGGTCGCAATTTTTCTTTACAACGGCGAATCAGTGGAACTGTTAAACGTTACATGTATTTGCGCACTTAAAATTGACACTCTACCTCCCCAAATGACAATTTTAAACAGAACTTTTCTATTGAATAAATTTACTATTCTAAGTGTAATCCCTGGCCCCGAAAGCAGCGCCTTAGCAACGGAAAACCAGACGTCAGTGAATTAGAGGATTCATAAAGACGTCTGATTTTTGACAGTTATCACAGAATATACTCTCGGAAGTTTTGGCATTACCGAATAAGCACCATGTTATATTTATACGTGCATTAGAATAATGATTGTTTGCAGTGCGCGAAGTTTGAAATTGAGAATAATACCGATCACATCTAAAATTAACCGTTCCTACGTGTTACAGAGGGAGGAAAAATTGGAGGCGGTTTAGGAGCCTATTGTCTAGATGATGCTCACTGTTTTGACAGCACGACAGTCTGTGTAAATGAAACATGTGTCTGTGACACAGCCAACGATTATGTACAAGTAGGACTTGTCAGAGGAGCTGCTGGAGGAAGCGAATTGTTGAGAAGGTCGCTACGTGATGAGTTGAGGCTACTGAGTCGAAAAGAACGTGGAATTGTTGCAAGTTGTATGAAGGGTAAGTATCTGTCGCGTAGATTGCTATCCTTTATCCCAAGGCTTGCAAAGTGCTGTCGAACAGTGATCCCAAGGGACGGATATTTATATCTCTATCTTAAGAGTATAACAGGTACTTTTTCGTACATACCTTTTCATTTACAACATTTCGTTTGAAACGTGGACCGTGCTAGCGTATGATGTTTTATTTAATTCTAAAAGAGGCCAATTCCTTCAGAGTCCGGCATTCGATTCGTTACCATAGTTTTCTACTGGCCGGGGTTCAACTCGTCTGGTGGTCTTTTTTTGCTCCAGTGTTCCAGTGGTGTTGCTGACGCCCCAGGGATATCCAGGTGATTCAACACGTTTTGGCTGTCGAGTCCTCATCCTTTCTTCATCACAGTCTTTTCATGATTTTAATTGTTGCCCGTGATGAATAGCTGATGAGTTAGGGGACCTCCATACGAGCCGAACTACCAACTAATTGTGTGCACCGCAGGGGAGGGTGAGGGTGAAGGTTTGTTCCCAGTAAAACCGGCTTAAACCTCCCAGAAGTTATTACTGACCGTCCCAAGGCGGTACTTGCGTTTCGGTTGCATTTGTTTTATGTTCGGTGCTGTTTGACTTATTGTGTTTTCATTTTAACCCTTCTGTTGGTCTAGATTGTTTAGTTCAGTAAAGATAGCTGAGTTGCCACCTTTTTGGGAAAGAGCTGCTGACTCGGTCTATCTCTTGTAATTTATATTTGTGGGGATGTCTTTGTCAGTCTTTTATCATGCGAACCGAACAACCAACTAAATGTTTTGTACCACTTCAGAAACTGAGGGTGAGGTTGGGCCTGTAAAATCGATTTAAGCCCCCCAGTAATTCATTACTGACCGTTCCAAGGCGGTAGTTCTGTTGTGGTTCTTTGTTGCCTGTTTTTGGTGTCAGAGTTTCTGTGATGTTTTACCTTATGTATGTTATTATTATTTTTGTTTCGGTTTGGGTTGCTGAGTGGCCACCTTTTGGGAACAAGCTGCTCACTCGGTTGGCCATATGTTCTCTGTATCTTGATTATTTGTAATCTTAGTTGTTTCCAACTATGGTTTGAGGGCTGGATTTGGATTTTGATTGTTTCAGTTCCTGGTCTTTGCATACTTTTTACTTTTACCTTTGATGTTGGGGATAGGGTTTGGGATCTGATTCAGTCAGTTCCTGAAGTGTATTTACTCTTTAAAGTTGTAGTACATATCTGAGATTATAGTTTGATATCACGAAGTCGAATATATAATGTTGATAATTCAAAGCAAATTTTCTGGGCCCGGAAAAAATTATTTTAGATACCAGTACCTGGAAACAACTGAAGATGAAATGTTAAGAAAAGTAAGAAATGTGTCAAAACTACATTCTTTGGTATGCGATGATAGTATGATATATTATCACTAGAGATAACGAAGGTCAGCTGTATTTTTTACAGGAATAATTAATCGTTTTTCTATGATATTTTGTCGTCGAATATGTAGTTTTATCATATGATGTCGCTGTTATTCAGCGGATAACGTCGTGTAATAAAACTCGTATGACCACACGTGTAATAACACATTGGCGCGTATACGTAACGTCATTGACAACGGCCATGTCAACAATGCGTTTGCCTATTGGAATAATGTTGAGTTTGAAGGCGTTAACATCCCATTCTAAAGGGCCATGTGATAAACAGAATTTTACACTCGTGCTCATTTCATATTAAATTTATGAAACTCGCCGAGGGCTCGTTTCATAAAATTCATATGAAATGACCAGTCATGTAAGATGCTCTATTTCTATTCCCTTGGACTTCAACGGCATGTAATGCATTTTATTCCATTATCTAAATTGTTTATATCAGGTAGCAAATAGCTACCTGTTTATATATGTATTTACTAAATAAAAAAAGATACAGCCAATTACAACAATTGAGCCGCGACAGGAGAAAACCAACAAAGTGGTTGTCCGCCCACTGCAGACCCACATCAGACTAGGCATCCGCCCAGTGTGATCAGACTCTTCGCTAAGCGCTTCAAGAGTAGCTACTGGTCTAAGCTACCTCTATGCGGACAGCGAAGACACTGATCAGACTGGGCGTATGCCTAGGCTGATCTGATTCTGCGCTGGGCGCACAACCGCTTTGTTGGTTTTGCCGTGTTGCGGCTCATATTATTAATGAACAGCAGATTTCAAAGATCTATATTAATGCAAACATTCTTAAAAGAGTGTAGATGAAGAAAATTAAACACGCCGATAGAAATGTTGAAACACTCTTTTCAGGAGACGCTTTGAAATATAGTAGTCAGTGCGCAGAAATACAATTAACTTTACGTGCAAATTTTATGACGTCACTTTCATTTCACGTTTCGTGACGTCAACGTCGCACCTCCACAAGGCTCAAAATCTCAGGCACTGTCACATATCATTATTGGTCATGAACAGAATCAATTACACTGAGGCTGCCTTTTGCATTTCTTTGATGTAGTTATTGGTTACAAAGGATCTAACGATTCAGAACTTATTTATCTTTACTGCAGCTTGTGTTTATCCGTGTGGCGGCCGTAAAACGTCTCCCCGTACTTCGTCATAGTGCAGATGATATTTTCTGGTCCTTTGGGATCATTGAGTTCATTTTAAGTTATTTTAAAAACAGACTTTTGCTTAATCCGGTTCTAAGGAGTGTGGCCAGTGTTGCATATCTCATTACTGGACATGAACAGACTCAGTTGAGCCGAGTCTGCTATTTTCATTTATAACATGTTTTCCTAGCTTCCAAAGGATGTAACAAGTCAGAACGTCTTTGATTTGTTTTTATTGCTTACACTTATCATCTGGGTAGCTTACTACTTTGCTTTCTCTTTTACTTTAATGTGCTAGTATTTTGGTTATCTGCCCTCTGTTTATCTTCTTTTTCCTTACTGTTTTTTACCTTAGTGTTCTTGTGTTGTTATGTAAAATACACTGAGCCACTTTAGTTACGCACCACTAATGAATGCCTGAATTGTAAATAAACGATCGATATATTTTCAAATACAAGACTAAAAGCTAAGAAAGCACATTTTTGTGAATAAATCCTTTAAAAATGGTGCCTGACGGAAACCAAACAAAAGCGTGGTCGAACGCAAAAGAGCGCGACCAACCAAATCAGAATTCGCTACGCTACCAACTTAACCTTAATTCGCACCGCGAGGGGATATTTTCAACACTTATTTTTCGCACAATGTTTTGTTGGAACCTTTTTACTTTCTATGATATGAAAGACCACCATATTGGTGTCAATATCTGCATACTGTTTATTATCAATATCAGCTGCTTACTTTGCGATTACACGTTGAAAACGCCAGCTTATTTTTTCTTTCTTTCTAAAGCTACTCTGACAGTTGATGTTGTTTTGTAAATAAGCGATCTAAATATTTCTACATTTACTCCCTTGTAAACAAGGACACGTCGTTTTGTTAATTTTCATGCAACCATTGTTGAGAATCCTACGTTATGACTTTGACGTTAGTCTTGACGTCTGTACCCTAACCGTATAGAAATGAGTCAATCTTCATTTGAGTTTTGGTTCAATTGACTGATATTGTCAGCGGTATTGCGGCCATGACAATTCGCCATAAACAATTTCAATAGTGATCGAAACTGACGTTAAAATGACGTCAAAAGTGAAATTATTTTAAAAGGTGAACGTCTGTTGACAATCCGCCTTATTAAAATTGGTTCTCCACTTGAAATCATTAAACCTTACGTGTTTTTCTAAAGTGACTGTCACCAAAGGTGATGTTCAGTGCTAAATTCAGGACGAAAATAACGGTCCCTTGTGATGCACGTGCATTTTTGCTTCAATAAGCTCTCGGGAAAGTGTGCGAATACACTCCAGCAATTTTGCTAAATTTTGACTGTCATCAGTTAGACAAGTCTTCAATGATTGTATTCTGCTAGAAGATTTTTTGTAGGCAGTTAAGGGGCATAAAATGTGGGCATTGAAAAAGTGGTGCGTAACTAAAGTGGATCAGTATGGCAAAGACGAGAGAAAGGATGCAACCATAGTATTTATCGTACTTTCAACAGCAGGCTTGTCAATGAATATCTCAAAACTTTAAATGACTGCCGTTGGCAAAATTACTGTCACACAAGAGGGAAAATAAAAGTTTCTCTTCGTAAGACAGATTATTTTTATTTTCTGCAAGGCAATGCCAACACCCCCAGTCGCTCTTTCCGTAGTGCCAGCAGAAGCGGTACTCTGATAAGATTGCGAAGATGCGTTGTCTGATCTGAGCCGTCTCTGTTCGCACACACCCCAAACCATCTTTAAAATCGACAACATTTCTTCCAGACTGTGGCACACCAACAGCACCGTCAGGTTATGTGATAGACGGTTTTGAACCTACGACCGAAGGATCTCTGGCAAACTTTATCTGCGACTCTGGATACGTCGGAACGGGAGGAAGAGTCACCTGCCAATCCGATGGAACATGGAAAACCTACTCTGGATGTCTAAGTATTGAATTTTATCGACATAATATGATATTGTTTGTTAAAGTCCGATGTAAGTTGCTGGTTCTCTAATCTTGCCGTCCTTAATCTCTGAGACAAGAAGCTATTAGAGTAGGAAAGCTAAACATTGAAAATGATAACTCAGTGTATCTTATTATGTTAAGTTATTGGACTTCGTTCCTTATATACTCTGTCTCTCTTGCTGTCTCTCTCTCTCTCCGTCTCTCTGTCTATTTCTCTCTTAATTACTCAGTATTCAAGGTTTGACAGCAAATATATATATGAGCCGCGACACGACATAACCAACGATGTGGTTTTGCGCCCAGCGCAGACTCAGATGAGCCTCGGCATCCGCCAAGTCTGATCAGAGTCTTCGCTGTTCGCATGGAGGTAGCTTAGACCCTTAGCTAACCTTTAAGCGCTTAGCTAAGAGTCTGATCAGACTGGGCTGATGCCCAGGCTGAGCTGAGTTTGCGCTGGGCGCACAACCAAATTGTTGGTTTTGTCGTGTCGCGGCTCAATTATATGGTTACATTATTTTTACCACTTGGACCTTATTCTACGCTCAAGCTCTATGTTTCGTGCTTCCAAATTCTGATTTACAGATAAAACTGTGTTGATGAAGAATGATTTTATCTGTAGTGTATTTGTATTCGTCTGTTCTCTGCTTTAAACCGAATCGTGCACATTGACAACATTTTATATATTAACACTTGAACATACACTTTGATTGACAAAAGGCAGTCTTTTTGCAGTTAAATAAACTCAACCTAATCTTAGACTGATAGTGAACGGTCTGCCTGTGTGTTTATATATTTTTTTTCTGAAATGAAAATTTTAGTTGACTGCGGAAACCCTGCGGCCACAATAGGATACACTCTTGGTGCCGTGAGCACAACCTTTGACGGATCAACCGTGGATGTCGGCTGTGACTCAGGATATGGTGGTCTCGGAGGAACAATTACCTGCCAGTCATCTGGAAGCTGGTCGGCTGCAACGGGGTGTTCAGGTTAACCAAGGATAATGTTAACATACGTTAAATGTATTGTTTGATAAGCCTGAAAAAAAATGATTGAGCCGCGACACGAGGAAACCAACAATATGGATGTGCGCCCAGTGCACACTGAGATCAGCCTGGGCATCTTCTCAGTCTGATCAGAGTCTTCTCTGTCGGCAAGAGGGTAGCTTATACCCATAGCTACCCTTTTAGCGCACATCAAAGACTCTGATTAGACTGAGCGGACGCCCATGCTGATCTTAGTCTTCGCCGGGCGCACATGCCACTTTGTTGGTTTTCTCTTGTCGCGGCTCATATGCAGAATATATTATTTTTGCACCCTTGCCAAGGATTCTTGATTCCTCGCGACTGGAATAAAAATGATAAATAAATATTGACGTATCAGGCAGGATAATAGTTATAGATCATGACTGTTTTGATATCAGATTTGCCAGTTTGCAAAATGAGCCGCGACACTAGAAAATCAACAATGTGGTCGTGCGTCCAGCGCAGACTCAGATCAGCCTGGGCATCCGCCCAGTTTGGTTAGAGTCTTCGCTGTCAGCATGAAGGTAGCTTAGTCCCTTGGCAACCCTTTTAGCGCTTAGGGAAGTGTCTGATCAAAGCGGGCGGATGCCCAGGCTGATCTGAATCAGCGCTGAGCGCACAACTACTTTGTTGGTTTTCTCGTGTCGCGGCTCAAATGAGGTTGCAGTGGGTTTGTGTAACTTTATAGACAAGGAAACTCCAGTTTTAGCAATCTTTTAACTAATACTCGTTGACTGACTGTGAACAATGACAGTGCACACATAAATAGAATCTATCATTGGTCTCCGATGCGGACAGGGAAATCCCAACCCGAGGGCATACGGGGTGTGTTGGAAACGAGGCTTGCCGAGTTTCCGACACACCCCGTGTGCCCGAGGGTTGGGATTTCCCTGTCCGCATCGGAGACCAATGATTGATTATTTTTCTTACCTACGATAAAATTTACTTCAAATTGAACTGGGAACTAATAGGCCTATTTCATGCGAACGTGTACAAGTGTAAGTAGTACAACCGTGTCACCCTCATGGCTGCTGTAGTGAACAGACAAGTCAAAAATAGGTCCTTGACAAATCCGCATTTTTAGATTTTCTAATTGAAATTTATATTAAAGAACAAAGTTTGTATTGAGACGACTACAGAAAGCGCGTGTATGGCTTTAATTGTGACGTAACGTCAACGTCATTTCAAACGTCAGTTGGTAACGTCTCCAAAATGGCGGCTTCCTCGACAGTGTTTGTCACGGTGAAACATTGACTATTTTGGATCTTTTTCCGACTTCAAGACCTTGAAACAGGCTATAATGGGATTAAAAGGAATGAATAACCTTTCTTGGATTGGATTTTATCGATGTGGCAATTCATTCCTATGAAAGAATAATGCATAAAGTATGGAATCGCCAAGCCGGGCGCACCGTATTTCAAGGAGCGCGTAGTGGTACACAGAATTCAAGCTCGTGTGAGCTGTCCCAGCCAATGGGCAAGACAGAATTTTCCAGGACCGCTAAAAATAGAACAAACTCTGTCTCGTAGGCAAGAAAAGCGTATCTGCCACATTCACTGCAGCTGGTGTTTGTGCCGTGCGGCGGCCGTAAAACGTCTCCCCGTACATCATCATAGTGCAGATTATATTTCCTGGTCCTTTGGGATCATTTAGTTCATTTGAGTTATTATAAAAATAGAGTTCCGCTTAAGCCGGTGCTAGGGGGCGTAACTGGTCTCGCACAATTAATTTCATTACCGGTCATGAACAGACTTAATTAAACCGAGTCTGCTATTTTCTGTTCTTTGATGCATTCCTTGCTTCCAAAGGATATTACTGTTCAGAACTTATTTATAGTTCATACTTATTGCCCTGTCGTACATGTCATCTTTATAAAACCGTTGTTATGGTCGAATTATTCTATCCTGAATAGAAAAAATGATGAGTGATTGCAGTGAAGGATGCTTTAGTTAAACAAAGACATAGTTTTTTTACGTCATTTCAGCCGCGACACGACAAAACCAACAAAGTGGTTGTGCGCCCAGCGGAGACTCAGATCAGCCTGGGCATCCGCCCAGTCTGATCAGAGTCTTCGCTGTCCGCATGAAGGTAGCTTAGACCCTCATCTACCATCTAAGCGCAGAGCGAAAATTCTGATCAGACTGGGCGAATGCATAGGCTGATCAGAGTCATCGCTGGGCTCAAAACCACATTGTTGGTTTTCTCGTGTCATGGCTCATTTCAGCTGATTGCGGTACACCTACAGACAGCACGGGCTACACTCTTACACACGTGACGTCAACTCTGGCAGGGGACAAAGCCCCGTTTGTTTGTGACAGTAGCGCCTATTACTGTGGCCATGCAGGGACAATAGAATGTTTAAGTAGCGGCAGCTGGAGCAGTTTTCACGGATGCAACCATGGTAATGAAAATTATCTTACCATAATAATGACTTACGAGTTCGGACTTACGATTTGAGTTCTCTGACCACTTTAACTTGCACCATGATTACAAAGCAAAATGTTGTTGTCTTTTGAAGATACGTTCGAAAATATCATATCTCACCAACTATGTTTCATAGTCGCCCTTACACAATCACAAATATATTATAACTTTAAAAAATAAGAAGCTTGACACCTGCATGATAATGTTGATATTCAAAACATTATTTGGGTCTTTAGGACAGGGACTTGAGGACATTATAATAATAATGCGCTTTGTACTAATTGTAAACTTACTTATTCATTTATTGTTATGAATATGATTCTTTTTCTTCTTTATTCATCTTTTGTCTTCTCCTTTCTCTTATAATCCAACTTCGAAAACGTTTGGCTATACTGCATTTGGTCTGTGTTTAAATTCGTAAATGTCCTTATAAAAATTTGTGTTGCAGTTTTCTCATAAGCTATTAGAGCTAGTATTTTCAATTTCGGTATGCTTATAGACAGTGCGTGCAGTATCGTAGAACTGAGAAACGGCTTTATCATATGACGTCGCATCTAAAAGTGTAATTAAGCCACGCATTAGAAACGATAATCGACTAGTGGATGAGATATGCAAATTACGTCGTAACGTTATGCGTTGACGTCCATAAAACATCGCGTTTTCTAATGGCGAAATCATGATGTTTTAGTGCAAAATTTGCTAATAAAATGTTGTTGTTTTTTTGTGTCATATAATAAATGGAATCTTGCATTCGTGCTCCTGTATTATTGAGTTTATTCAACTCGTTGGCAAAAACGATAAGATGCTCGGCAGAGCCACGCGCCTTATCATTTTCCCCAACTCGTTTAATAAATTCAATAATACATGAGCACTCATGTAAGATCCTCTATTACCGCTTTTATTGGTGTCTTTATTTCCACCTTTTTTGCCTTTTCAAGGTAAATTTATGTCACATGTTTTCAAGAACCGGTGAAGCTGAAATCTTCAACCTGTGCACATAAATTGACAATGCGCTGTTCAGTCGAGGGATAGTGAATCGATCACATCGCTTTTATTTTGTTCATGATCTATCCATTTCTTTCTTTTCATATTTCATGTTTAAAAGGTTGTGCCAAAGTTTTTTTGTTCAGGAATCATTCAAAGTAAGGATTTTTTAATCAGTATACATATGCACTTTTGTGTCGTTGAATGGCTGGATGACGAGATTTTATATCATTTTCAACAGTATTTCAGTCATATCAGAACGATGTAGGGTGATAATGAAAGGCATGAGGCAATGGAACCTCGTTTATAATCGGGAACAATTTCGCCCCTGGGGATGCTCGAAATCGCGACCGCTAGATCAATAGGCCAGAGCTTAACCTATTGAGCTACCGGGGCTCCTGTATAATGGGACTGAGAGTATGTTACACTGATGCATTCCTTTTTTACGCATCTTTATTGTTGCTGCTTACAAGTCACTTTTGGGCGGGAGTGGGGGGGGGGGGGGGGGTTAGTAAATGAATTTTAGGGACACAAGGTTTGTCATGCTTCTCTATGCCTTAACCATGATATTCGTATATTTAAGTCAAGGAGGATCATAAAATCATTATATCCCTTAATTCTTTGGCTTTTATAAATCACCTTGTTTCCTTTTACAGATGTGATGCTGTGCAGTGCAGGAAAACCCTATAAACAGACAGTGGCATTTATTACCGTAAACGCAGTCGCCGCCTTGTTTATTCTTATCTAACTTACCAACTAGAACTAGATGTCGATTTGAAGCACTGTCATATTTGTACTTCACAGTCGCACGTACAACAGCATTAGAGTGGTTTGAGAGCTCCTGTCGGATCAATGTAGAAGAGAGGGCAATTGCAATAACGGATTAGCATTTTGAAAAAAAAAAAAAACTATTTCTTTCTGTTTCTCGCTCGGGATATAGTTTTAACTGGTTAATAATAAATTGAGGTAAAAAGTACACATGAATATTAGTAGAGTTCAAACTTTATTTCCATACTTGTGAACTTAAAAGCCCACTACTCTTTGGTTGAATATTTGTTGTTTATTTAAACAGTTTATACGCGTTCGGAAAATACAAGACATGGTCGTCATAATTAGATTGACAAATGTACAGACCTTTTCAAAGCGCTGTCGATTTTTTATTGGTTGAGGGTTATATACCTTTTCCACTGACGCTATAGTTTTGCATACTGGCAGCAAAGAAAAACAACCCCAAAAAATAAATGAATAAAAAAGGAAACGAAATAGAAAATAAATATTGCTTTGGCGTCGCCCGTCATAAATATATTTTTGTTTTTATTTCTTTTCTCAATTTCTCTGGAGGTATTTCGCATAGGTCGCACGATGGACCGAGAAAAAAGTCTACCGGTATGCATTTGGTACGAAGGATAGTCATCTAGCAAATAAAAAAAAATGCAGCCGACCGACTTTGTGGAACATGTTACAACCAAGAAGTTAGTCATGAGCCTTTTTCTAATTTTGGAAAAGTGCTCAATGATAAATGACTTGTGAGGTAAAAACATTATAAAATTATGTGACCTGTTGTATATACTGAAAGACATATATTTCATAGTAACTGAACCGCGGCACAAGAAAACAAAAAAGTGGTTGTGCGCCCAGTGCGGACTCAGATCAGCCTTGGCATCCACCCTGTCTGACCAGAGTCTTCGCTGTCCACATAGAAGTAGCCTAGGCCCTAAGCTACTTTTTAAGCGCTTAGCGCAGAGTCTGGTCAGGCGGGGGGATGCCTAGGCTGATCTGAGTTTTCACTGGGCGCACAACCACTTTGCTTGGTTTCTCGTGTCGCGGCTAAAATGTTATTTCTTATTTTAATCAATTTAACAGAGGTTTTCAATTCCTGTCAGTTTCTTTGTACATACCTTCGAAAAGTTGATTTTGGCCGTTCTAATAACGTATTGTTCTCCGAGTCGGTGTTTACGTTATCTACTTTAAGTTTCCATCACCTATCGTAGTATTGAAAAGCATTTTTAACAATGATAAGTGTGTGAATGTAAGCAAATAATCACTTAGTCTTTCTCTATTATTCTGTTTTGTAATAGCATTGTTTCTCCTGATACACACATAAATGGGTCCATTCTCCGGTAGGAGCCCCGGTAGCTCAGTAGGCTAAGCGCTGGCCGGCTGATCTAGCGGTCCCGGCTTGGAGCCCTGCTGTAGGCGGGTATCTTGTTTTTAATCGCAAACGGGTTCCATCGATCACAGCTTTTCATTATCATCCACCCATCCTCCTGATATGACTGAAATACTGTAGTTATAAATGACGTAAAATCGCACGTCATCCATCCTAGGTTTCAGAAGAACCCCAGCTAAGCTTAGCGTAGGTTTTAATACGATACCATTTTAAGATCCCCTCGCCCAATGAGCACGTTAGATTACAAACTCCAACAGCTGTCTGGTTCATGTTATTTCGCGGAGATCGATGCATGATCTGCCGTCCTGGTCATTAAGCATGAGAAACAAATTTCATTTCTCACCGTCTTTAACACTTCCTTCTATAGATACACCTTTAGCGACTACCGTTTTGAATGTAGTCGTTCGAAGGTGAATTACAATGTCAGATAGTCTCAGTCCCACTATGCACACAACGAAAAATTAATATTGAATATACCCTGATCCAATGTTATGACGTTGAACTGACGTTAATCCAATGTATATTCAATGCTGTGTTCCTGTTGGGGTGCTTTGAAATGAGACCACAGCCATTATTGATGATATCATAGCCCATGGACGTACTTGACAAGAACATGCGAAGAGTTCTTGAGACTTCTCGCGTAAAAGGCACGATACTTAATGCTGATAAACCAGGAGTATGTTTCATGTTTGATAGTAGGGAGGTTAAGATTTAGAGCTTGTACGCGTATGGCTACTCTACTGGTAGCCACACGAACACGTACCTGTTAGAATTGTGATTAACGATGTTTAAGATAAATGTAACTTGTACATGTACTAGTAACCGAAAGAAATGCGGCGAATTATTTCAGCTGGTTAAAATAATAATCGAAAAGCTGTAAGCATGACCTTTCAGTCGTCCGCGTGTACGTTTGGGGTTAACATTTTCGTGAAATCCTATCTCCACTGCACCATTTGTTTCGGTCGTGTTTCGAGTTTTTTTTTGTCGAAACTTAACCGTCTAATTATTCAGTGTCACAACGAAAGCATACAGGTCTTCGCCCACTATCACAACAGGCGACCATCTTATAAACACATTTTTCCTGATAATTGCACTGTTACTAAGTCCCATTGATTTACATGTCAAAGACCTGACATCTGACCGCCAGGCCCTTCAACGACTGCATTGTTTAAAACCCTGCTTTAAATTCACATTTAATTTCTTTGTAAGCAATTCTCAGTCAAACGCGGAATTAAAACAATGTTTTTAACACAGTTTTTAACACACTCCCCGTACATCATCCATAGTGCAGATTATATTTTACTTTCGTCCTTTGAGATCGGGGGATATGTTCTGCGAAATCTGAAATTTTGAATTGGTTTATACTCATATTCTAAACCATTGTTTTATATTTTATTTGGACCCTTTTTGATGCTATTCAGTCTTTGAATCGACTGTCCAATTCAGATTAAAAACCACAGTATGATTTTCTCTGGTTTCATCACCAGATATTGTCAGGGTCACTGAAGAGGCTTTATTAGTCGAAACTACGTAGTCTGGCCCATGTTCCTTCTTCTGAATATATTCTCTGCTCTTGAAGGAACTCTTTCAGATTTTAATCCTATCTCAGTTTCATTTATGAGGCTTATATGTGGCCACATGATTTTTTATATGTCGGCTGGAAGGTTATGTTTTCATGATCCAGAGGTGATGGGTTTTATTCCACCTAAGGTCACAAATCTTTTCTGCATCTGGTTTATTTCAGCGTCGTCCGTATCTCACATTTTTTCTCATATGCCATACATGACTAAAATACTGTTGCACGGGCCTTAAAGTCCGAAATCATTCATCCATCAATCTTTACAACTGCGGAGACAGCCTTGTGCCTCGCATGTACAACCCTCACTGTAAATATTGCTGTATCTTATTTACGCTTCACTGATTTTCAAGTGAACGTTTTAAATAATTTCTTAGATATATGATTTCAACTTTGATACCATAAAATGAAATTCACATTTTCGTATTCAATCCGAGAAATGAATTCAAAGTAAACGTTTATTAAGCTACTTGTAAACGGCCTCCTAAATGTAGTCAACGTCTAGAATTTACTTCTAACTGGTAGCGAGTATGCAATTTTTGATGACGTATGCACATTAATCCTCAGTAGTCGTACACGTACCAGTACAAGTTAAAAATCTTAACCTCTCTAGTGATTTACTTTGTTAGCAACGTTTTGCTCAAAAAGAAAGGAAAGAAAAAACGAAAAGCCTAAAAACTTGATTCCAAGAATTTTGCTGCTATTCGCAACTCGAAATCCCGCGCGATAAGTGGGAATTGAAACAGTGTTTGCCATGATAAACATCTAAGCCAAATATGCCCCAACCTTTTCAGATCGCAGGGCAAATGCGTCAGTTTTTTCAAAAACAAACTGAGTTTATTTTGACTCCACCCAAACACGGATTTTTTTTTCTGAACGGTAAAACAATTATTACCCAAAGCCCAAGTCCTGTATTGGCATATTTTTGGCATAAGAGGAATAAATACTGAAAATAAATGCCTTAAGGAATGGATTCGGGACAACATTCCTTTAAAAAGACAGTCCAGTTGCCAATGCGTTCAAACCATTGACCCGTTATGAGGGAACTGTGGCAACGCGCGAAAGAGACGTGTGCCATTTTGCGCTGGAGAGTTCTGTCAGTATTTAAACAGTCTGGTAGACATGCCATTGTCTAAACTGGTCTTAAATACTTCGTCTTATTTGAAACGAAACCTGTGCATGCAGGCCCGGCAAGAACGCAATAGCATCCACAAGAATTCCTATTTTTGCATGGAAAGCCAATGTCTTTTGCCTTTGCCCTTTCTAGTAAGCTAATCAAAGATACGTACCCCGAAATATTCTTTCAATGACAGAAATCTTGCAAACAATCACAAATGCTACTTGCAATGGCAAGCACTGCCGAATTTGAGCAAATGACTGCGAAGAGCTCATTGTCGTTGATTGAACATAAACTTTACCGAGGTCACGCACAATTCGAAAGCACATATGTCAAGTCATAATGTACACGTGTCACATAAGTAAGACAAAAAGGGCTCGTCGATCTTAGGATATAATGTTCTGCTTCAAAACGGCTTCTTAAATCCTACAAAGATCAACACTTGCTAAATCACTTGCAAGAAGAGAAGAGGTGCGTATGAAATACAGCGACGGAACCGGATGTTGCTACTGATAAGCACAAATTTTCAGTCAATCACTATCGCAGAAAAGATATCATCTCCTTTGCACCGGAGAAAAGATTGATGCTAAAATAATGTCTCAGACATCTCTAATCTTCTCAGCAGCTATAACCAAGCACACATTTCTGACAGCTGCCCGGCGTTTCCCCCCAGTGTATTCTCAACCTAAAGAGTCACAAGTGAGTCTTAACCTTTTTACAGTAAACCATACATATGTTGCTTTGGTCGTGTAAATATTAATAAAGAATCTGAGACTCTACGTCAAGAATTCCAATTCTAACATGACGTAAACGTTTTTTTCACATTGAGCCTATAGGAAGCGATGCCGTATGATAATTTGTGATAAATCACGTTGTTAACGCTCGGTGTGCACATTTAGCGCATTGATGACGTCGAATGTAAACATTTAACTTCTGGCGACGTCCTCCTCAAAACAGGTAAATTATCCAGTTTAACTCAGGTAAAAAACAGTCTATTAGAAAACTTAGGAAAATATCCATGTATTTTGATTCTGTATAATGTTAGAATCGAAACGATGTTTGCTTACCGGTAAATTATCCAGTTTAACACAGGTGTTGTCGAGAATTAATATTTCGTGATCTACCCTCCAACAACATGCGTTAATCTGCGTTAATTCATGGGTAAGGAAAAACATTTCTTAATTATAGTTTGTGCTAAAATGCAGTCATGAGTGCAGCACTTGATCAGTCAAATGATATTTAAACTTTTCAGATAGACATTTAAAATTAGTTATTATCTGGAAGTTGATAATAAGCTATTCAGCAGTGTGTTTAAGAAAATAGAAAAAGAAAAAAAATAACTGTTTGATTTGTTGATTCAATTAAGCTGTGTATTTTGTCATTGGCCTATCCTCCAGGATACTGAAAAATTAACAAATCCACTCTGGTCGATATTTTTTCCGTACATGTTACACAAGTAATACCATACTGAGTTAAGCTTACAAAGAATGCTTAATAAAAACAAAAAAAGCATATCATAATTGAGCTGCGACACGACAAAACCGATAAAGTGGAATGTGAGCCCAGCGAAGACTCAGATCAGCCTGGGTATCCGTCCAGTCTGATCAGTGTCTTCGCTAGCCGTGTGGAGCTAGCTTAGACCCTAAGCTACTCTTAAAGAGAACACTGAAGAGTCTGATCAGACTAGAAAGATTTCAAGGCTGATCTGAGTTTGTACTGGATGCACATGTCACTGTGTTGGCTTTGTCGATTCGCAGCTCATTATTATATCTTCTGTGATTCATTAGCTACACTATTACTAATGCTGGAGAGACATTATACATAGTAACCGATTAACACATGCATGAAAGACATACGGAAGCCCGGAAGAAAAATTTCCTTTCCGATTTTTATTAGAAACGAAATTGAAACAAGGAAATTAGAACGGAAACGAAAATAACAAATATCTCGTTTAAACGACTTATTATATTGTTTAAACGACATAATATGTCGTTCCAACGATATCAAATAGAATGGGAATTAAACAAAAATGAAAAAAAGAAATAATGAAACGAACTCAAGAAAAACAGAAAAGAAATTGAAACAAAAATATGTCGTTTAAACGACTTATTATCTACTTTCCATTCCGATAAATATGAGTAAAGAAATCGAAACAAGAAAATCAGAACGGAAATCAAGGCAACAAGTATCTCGTTTAAACGACTTATTTTATCGTTTAAACGATATACTAAGTCGTTCAAACGAGATATATGTTGTTTTTATTTCCGTTCTAATTTAATATGTCGTTAAAACGATATAATAAGTCGTTTAAACGAGATTTTTATTGTTTTAATTTCCGTTCTAATTTTCTTGTTTCAATTTCTATTCTTATAATATCGGAATTGAAAGAAGATAATAAGTCGTTAAAACGACATACTTTTTGCTTGAATTTCTTTTCTATTTTTCTGGATTTAATTTCCACTCTGGTTTTCTTGTTACAGTTTCTATTCTATTTTATATCGTTCAAACGATACAATATGTCATTTAAACGATATAATAAGTCATTTAAACGAGATATTTGTTGTTTTGATTTCCGTTCTAATGTTCTTGTTTAAATTTCTATTCTGTTAAATATCAGAAAGGAAATGTCCTTTCAGCGATTCCGTAAAGACCACACAAACGTTACTCCTGACTAATAAACAATTTAGATTTTCAGCTTTCGTGCGGTAAAAGAATACTTTTTTTAGCGCTGTAGGAGATCATTCCAGTAGAACAAGGTGAAGGCATATGTTAATAAACGTAGACTGTTCTTTTCCGAGGGTAGAAACAAAACCAAAAAAAAAAAAAAAAAAAAAAAAAAACACGTGATTCGAAAAAGCAGTAAATGTTAGAACAGCACTATATTTTAACATTTACTAGACAAACAAACACACAAATCCTTTCACTAACATTATATGTATCACAAAAACTTTTGACTTCTCATGTTTCCTTGGAAAGCCCTGCGTTCTGCTTAAAGCTGACGCAAATCCTTGCTATCATATAAAACTCAGCAATGGTTACATAACCAAAAATCGACTTCCGTTAATGTATTAAATATTCAGTTTGCATAATGTTATTTATGCAAATAATTGTGCATTGAAATACGCAGTAGAGAGTCGACTTCAAAATATTTTTAAATTTAAAAGAAAAAAAAATCCCAATATAAAATGAATCAGCATCATAGATGCCCCTAATTCAGCTCAGTGTAAGATCATTGAAAAAACATGTTTTAACTTAGTAAATTAATCACTGCGATAAGGAAAAGGCGAGGGCTATCGCAAACAATTGTAGAGCTTAGGGGACCATACCAGCAGAACAAGATGAAATCAGACCACGAGATATAAAACTTTTTTCGTGCTCAACTCAGCCGAGCATGAAATTTTCTCTGCTGATAAATATAAAAATGCCAACTACTGTTGGCATTTTCATATTCATAAGCAGAGAAATTTTTTTTTGGCTGATAGATATAAAAATGCCAACTATATTGGAATTTCCATATTCATAAGCAGAGAAAAATTCATACTCGGCAAAACTGAGTTAGAAAACAACTGTACTTATCAGTATTTTGCTATTTATTAACAGGTAAAAGTTCATGCTCAGCTGAGTTGTTCATGAAAAAAAGTTTTATAACCTCCGGGCCCGGCAAACCGATATCATCGGGGCACTGAACGACTCGTTATTGCGTCTGAGAATTGACCCGCAATCTGACCAGTTAACGTGAAAAGATAGCTGTCTGTCCTCATAGATAGTTGCCCTCATAGATTCGTTTTTGTCGTGTGTGTGTCTGTCTGTGTGTGCATGTTATGTATACGTCACAAAGCCGATCTATAAAGTATGCATATGTATTAATTGTTATCGTTATGTAGTTACATGTTTGTAACCTAAGTGTAATAAAGTATTGTATTGTATTGTTATAATTGGGTTAAAACTAATAACTCTCTGGAACATTCTTCTTTTTGGGGTAGTTATTATCCAATTATAGCATTAACAAAATCATCATTAATATCAACTAAAAAGAGTAATTATTCAAATTTAGAACAAGCGAACTTTTTTGTTTTTAATATCAGGCGATCACTGTTTCAATGTTGCTGGCAAAAAATGCACATCTTATCAAATTGCTGCAAAAAGCAGTCTGAATTCTGGTTTCCTCGTTCCTTTTCCTGCCAACCAGATAAGAATCTTCAAGTACTTTCATCTGTACTTACGTTTCTTATCTCACTCAGATCTGAATAAAAGTTGGAAGAGGTTAATGCACTGGTTGTACAGGAGGTCACGGTTCTGCTTTGTCAAGTGACGTTGACTGTCTAGGCGACGTCACAAAAACGGCAAAATGACGACCGTTTATGCCTAGCCGGACGTTGACGTAAACGAAACGAATGGCGGTCGCTGAAAGCAGCGCCTTATTTTAGAAATCATACCAAAACCGTCTCAAGCGTTGAACTTTGCATTGTAACAAGCTCAACGTGGTGTTAATATATATACGTATGCAAGAAAAAGAATATTTATCAGATATGAGGGGTTTGATAGAAAATTCCATCTCTGGGAATCACTTTTCGGCATCATTCGGCAAAAATCGTACATGTACCCACGTTACGGATTTTTTTCGAGGCACAGCCTCGTATTATTTCGATATTTATTCCACATTTCACAAGATTCCATCGGTCAAATAACGTGAATGTCAAAATTTAGCCAATAATATCAAAGGTCAATGAATATTTAATCTTCATTATTTCTCGTCGTGCTGCACTGTGAATACTAGCACTCTGTCTTACATTTTACAACGGAAATGTTATCGAAAACAGACGCAGCTATTCAAAACTTTCTTAATGTTTTTCGTCGTAGTTCTACTTTCGGTTTTTACTTTCGTTTTAATACACACAAAGAAACAAAAAGTGCAACATGTTGAAAACTATTTTGAAATCAGGTTAATTTCAAGATTGACCGCAGTCCATTTTGTAATTCCATATTGGACAGCTCAATTTCGAGATAGGTCGTTGTCGCTACCCAGTGAAAATTACGGTTGTGGTGCCTACCGACATAGCTTATTTATTCATGAAAGTTATTGTCAAAACTTTAACTAGAGACATATAACAAAACACACTTCCATTTCATCTTCGCCGATTAACTTTTTTAAAGATTTTTCTTGTTTATCAACAGCCTACCCCAGTAAAAGATACTTATTGCCTAAGATTACACGGTTTCGCCCATTTTTTGGCAAGTAATTGTTTCATTTCTGACAGAAACATTTCATTACAAGTTACCTATTATTATTTTTATAATTATAATAATTATATTATTATCATTATTATAATAATTATCTTGATTATTTTGTGTGCAGCTGTGTTCAACAGCAAATTGTCTCAATCGATATTTTTTGTATGAAGTCATTAGTAAATACTGACGACATATGATGTCTTTGATATTTGTTGTCCTGTTTACTGTTCTGTTAACAAATTTGTCTGAAGTGCGCATTAACTTTTCGGTATTATACCTCCTATACTATTGTCAAAAAATTGGAATAAATTGCTGACAAATTGTTCGTATATCTTAATTCTATTTATTCAGTCTCAAAAAGTTGTTGTATGGATCAATTTAATTATTTACTGTTTACGCTTTTTTAATCAAGCATTGTATTCGTAATATGTTTATGTCAATATTGACTTATAACAACACAAAATAAACTCAATACAGTATATTGCAGTTTTTTCTTCTTATTTTCTTTATATATGTGACAGTGTTTTACATTTTGAGCCTTGTGTAGATGCGACGTTGACGTCACGAAACGAGTAATGAAAGTCACGTCATAAAATTTGCACGTAAAGTTAATTACATTTCTGCGCACTTACTAATTTACTTAATAGCGTCACCTGCAAAGAGTGATTCAACATTTCGAACGGCATCTTTTATTTTCTTTATTTACACTCTTTTAAGAATGCTCGCATTACAGATCTTTAAAAAATCGACGTCACGAACCAGAGTTATAAAAACTTACCCAGCTGGTATGTAAATTGTATCTAATCGGTGCAAACAAAAACAAAAATCGGGTCGGTGTGATTTTTTGCAGTAAAACGTAGAGCTATGTTTTTGAGCTTTTCGAAATTTATTCTGGAATTACAAATAAATATGAAAATTTGAATACAAAATTGCCGGTTTTCCGATCCATTAGGTTCAAAATGTCAGACACTGTCATATATATATATTTTATTTATTAATCTATTTATTTATTTAATTTTATTTGTTTATGCTGAGAACTACCTGGTGTAGCATTTGGAATGTTATACTTATCGGCTTATTCTACAGCTAAGACCTCATATTCACCAAGACATGACATCCTGGCAACATGAACTTTGATGGTATATGCCTTGATCATCGTCTTCTGTTGCATAACGTCTTGAGATGTTAAATCTGTCTGAGTTAACTGCATATTATAGTTGATGAACTTCAACAACTGCTAAATAAAGTTCATACCGACAAAATAGATACGAATTTTTAGCAAAGAGTGTAGTTATTGTATGGGTGACTACTTTCCGTCGTGACACATCTGTCTTGAAGCTTTTACTCTCCTTTTTTTTTCGATTTAAGAAGTGAGCAATTGCTATATCGTGATAAGGCACGTTACTGATTCCGACCTTTACTTGATACAAGTACAATCCAATTAATACCCAAGTCCAAATAGAAATTATGGGACACTTTATTTCACACGTAGCCCTCAGACGGACAAATTACTCAAAGAAGACAGAGCAATATTATTGCCATTATTAAAATCAGCGTGTATATGGACGTGTCCGTTGGATCAATTTAACAAGTAAATGAAGTAATTATCTTGTCAAACTTGACTGTATTCTACAAACGTCTTGACTAGTTTGTTTTAAATACAAACTATAGGAAAACAGGCTTTCCTAAATAAAAGTTCGAACTTCTATTATCGTTTTAGATTACTTTCCACAATGAATTCTGTCACGCAAAAAGAATCTGACACCATATGCGAGCAGAAATATAAGATTTTCTTGCATCTCAGATACGTATATAGAGGATCTTACATGAGTGCTCATGTATTATTGAAGTTATTAAACGAATTGGGGGAAAAGATAAGATGCGAGGCTTTGCCGAGCACCTTATCGGTTTTCCCAACGAGTTTAATAAATTAAATGATACAGGACCACGAATGCAAAATTCTATTTATCATATGACACTAAAAGCCCATTTTATTAGCAAAATATGCACTAAAACGTCACGGTTTCGCAATTAGAAGACGCGATGTTTTTATGGACGTCAACGTATAACGTTACGGCGCAATTTGCATATTCAATCCACTAGTGGATTATCGTTTTTAATGCATTGCTTTATTACACTCTCAGATGCGACGTCATATGATAAATCCGTGTCTTTTGCTAGGGCAAGAAATGCATATCTTTCCCTTGTTATCTGACCCGTGGGAAGGATAAAAAAAAGAAAGTTTTTGCGGGACTTTGGTTTGCATAGTTTGAATTGGACGTCACGTTATTCGTCGCTAGCTGATGTCATACTCATAACAACGTCAGAAATTACGACAGTTGTCAAATGGCGGACGTCGCAACGTAGTGTCTTCAGGAATCTTTGATGTAATTAAAGCTTCAGCACTTAAAATAATGCAATAAAATGAATCTACCATAAGTGTGAGGTACGGATAAACAAATCTTTCCCTCGGGTCACTGTTTGGCATCACTCGGCAAGCCTCGTGATGCTAAACAGTGACCCGAGGGACAGATTTGTCTATCCATACCTCACACTCATGATAGATTCTTATAATCTGCGTACCGTATAAATCGGCTTCAAGGTGGGGGTGTTTCTCTCTTCAAAAGAACATAGCTATTTAAATCAGTCATGTATTTTTCGTCTATTCGATAATTTTATCTCTCCCAAAACAATACCGAAAATTCTGTAATCAAACCGAATAAATACGTTACGCCGCAAGCAGAGGATTGTCTTAGTTCTCTGCTGAATCAACATATCGTTGATGCAAAGAGGATATACTAAAAAGACAGCACGGATATGTGTGTACTTATCTGAGTATAGTAAAAACGATAGGCAATGATCAAGAATTCATACAATCAAATCCCTCACCCCGCCCTAACACCAAACGGGAAAGAAGCAAACCCACAAACCGACAAACAGGAATGCTCTTTCCCATACACCTCACTAACTGACATACAGCTGCAACATCTGATTTTATCTTTTTATATTCTAAATAACAACTCAGAAAGCAGATTGGGTAGCCATTCAGGTGACTATATTCCTGGAGATCATAGACTAGCGGATTTAACAGCATGTAACATTGTATATACTATATTTTAAAATGGAATAACATAAACCCACTGATCCAATAGTGGGAGAAACATATAATTTGAACTAAAATGAAGGGATTACATTTTCTGTGATTCCTTTCACAGCATCTAAAACCTTTTTGTGTCTGTATACTCAACCAGGGTTCATATAGAACACAAAAAGTAAATAACTTAGGAATAATTATTCGTTTGAGAAATGCTGAAGTTTCTAGTGATAGAATTTCAGGTTGTAATGTCATTGGAAAATTTGCGGAGCAGTGCGTTCTAATCCCTTTAACGTCATAGGTTTGTTACCATAGCAACTAAGAGTTCATATGATGTCAAAGTGGCGTCATCGAGACGCCATTCTACCAATGTTCTACGGACACCAATTGGTTATTCCATAGTTGCTATGGTAACATGTCTACGGCGTCATCTCACATATAATTTGAGAGGAGTATGGCACTAAGTGTATACCATGCTCCTCTTGAATTAAAAGTAAGATGCTACATGTACCTGAAATTCTTACAATCATTATGGAAAAGTGGGATCTTCTCAAACTTATAATATTATGGTTAGTATATATTACACGGTATCCTCATTCTAAAATAATTTTATTCTCTACTATAGGTGTCTGTCGACAGAAAAGCTCTTATCTGACTGCTTGAATAAGTAGGCTGATCCTAGTCATAACGATTGCTGTTAGAGTAAATCATAAATATTTTTTGCTTGTCATAGCTCAATGGTTTGTTCGTGAACTCATTAACTCGTGCACCCAATCGCTGAAATTATAGGTTAATATAGAATGACAATGATTATTTTGTTATTCAAACGGTCATCAGATCGAATTTGTGATACTAGGACTTCCCAATAAATTATAACTCAAATAAAGAAACGGACCCATATCTATTAAATTTGAAAATTAGTTTTAGTATATCTCAAATTTAAGTCAAATCTTCTTTTGTTGTATATTAGCGTCGGGTCGCGTGGAAAGTAAAGAAGGTATTTGGACAAATAACACTGAAATACTCGCCTCAACGACTATTCGTCTATCCAAACCCTTTTCCGGATCACATCATCAACTTAGCCATAATAGATAGTTTATCAGGAAACACGTTAACTTTGACCGGTATTCATGGAACCGCAAGTCAATGTTTGTATTTTTTATAGGCTCCCTTGTTCCATGTTAGGCGTTATAATTAGTTTTAATTGCTTGGTGTCCTCGATAAATACCATTACAATGCAGGTGAAATTAAGAAACTCGGTAGAATAAACAGATTTGATTGAAAAAACATTCGGTCACTTTACTTAGGAAAGTGTTCAGAAACAAATATCCGAATATGCTGTCTGTTATCATTCTGTTTCTGAATTTAGTATCCCTTCCAGTAATAGTTGGTAAGTATTTTTTTATCTCACGATGAATATAGAAGCATTTTCTATTACTTGTGTTTTTTTTCTAATTATTATATTTGTCATAAATATTATTATCAATATGATTATTTATTAATTTACTAATATATAATATAGTTTTAAATTTTCCCGAAATATTCCTAATATATTTCTTTTTTTTTCTTCTTAATACTGATAGTACAAATTTGATATTTATATATTCATCTCTTTATTTATCCCCAAGTTATTATGGCATTGAATTTGACGTCATGCTTTCTGGGTTTCATTATAAAGTCCGGTTTTCAACAACGGAAATTGGGCGGCTTTGCATATAATTCGGGACTTGCAGCGTGTACAATCCGCAGATGTATTATAGTTATAATTAAAATCTAAAACAGTTCCTTCAAGAAGGGAGAATATATTTGAAAGAAGGAGCATGTGCCATATTTCGAAGTTTCGGCTAATCAAGCCTCATCAGTGACCCTGGCATGATTTGGCGACGAAAGCCAGAGAAAAAAAAATACCGCAATTTCTTGAATTTAATAAGACAGTTAATTCAAAGAATAATAAGTATCAAATAGGGGTACAAATGGAAAAAAAAACGATGATGTAGAATATGAGTCTAAGCCAATTAAATTATTCTAATTTATCTGAATGTATCGTCATTTGCAAAATGGATGAGAAAGCAATAATGAGGAACCAACACAATCGTTTATCATATCATGCTCTAAACACCTGATAGATAGGGATAAGATATAAAGGCGCTACACAAAGCGTTTCAAAACAGGACAAGTGAAAGAACAACAGGTCCACTCTTCCAAGCAAGAGACTCGTAGGCTATTCTAAATAGTCCGAAGTGTCAATTTCAGAAAAGATATAAGAAGCTGACAGGCAATTAAATTATGGAAAATCGCAGTGGAATGGTCTGTTTAAAATTACTGCGGGCTTAAATTGAGTTTACATGCGCAAAACCCGCGCATATAATTCATTAGGTCCATATAAAGGACTTCCAACGGCTCATGGATCAAATTCTTTACAAAATGTAGATAAGGATTAGACAGTGAGATAAAATAAGATGAGTACTCTAGAGTAAGAACAAAAATGAAAAACTGAAGCAAAAGAAGCCCAACAATTCACCTTCGATGGGTCCAATGGGTCAATCGCAGTTCTTCAAGCACAATTCAACGCCCTAGTTTTATCGTCAGATTATTCGATATTTCGTTTTTAAGCAGCTATGCCCATTCATTTCCGTTTTCGCATTTGCAGTCTTAGACATCATGCTTCTTCTTAAGACAATGTATTGAGGCTATGTATTACAACACTATTCAGCAGGGATCGAGTGAATGAAGTAAAGTAATTTTACGCCCGACCTACGTCTGTCCACAAGGATTATTGGCTTATTGTACTAAAAACACATTAACCATTGTAAATGTCAGGGGCACGAACTTATCACCTTTTAGGTTTGTTTTCCCAAAATTATATCCCGGTGTTATAAAAGCATAAAACTTAATTTTGAAGCATTTTAGGCTGTGTTTGTCCCCTCTGACTTCATTTGCCATACCATCGTTTTCTTGCGCTATTTCAAAGCTCTTTGATTATGTAGGCTAATAGTGTGCTTGTATCTTGTGATGAAATCCAAAACAAACAAAAAATCAATCACAAGCAAATCAATTTCGTCACGGCTTTGGTTTATGCATAATCCAAATTCCAGCTATTAGCGTTAACGTGGTTGGTGCTCAAAGGAGTTTGTAGCCTTGTGCGAGGAAAAGACAATCCCTGCCGTTAACGCAAGATTCAACGTATGATCAATTATCTAATACGACAAAGGTTTATTTATTGGAAAATTGAAGAAAGTAAATGATGGACGACTTGCGCTCTTTTTATAAATAGGTGTCGACTACCTTCTTACAAACATATTAGGACCAAAAGAAACAAGTTAAACAAAATTGCATAAAACCGACGCTGAATTCATCTTTGATTAAGCTAAAAGGGTTGATCCAGAAGTAATGTCACTGCGTCCACTGCGCGCTTATTCATCGTAGCATTATAACAAAAAATATATCAGGCTACACTGTAATTCAATTCTGATTTACAGAATAAATATAAAGTTGGAATCTTTTTTCCGTTCCAGTTATATAGACGTTCAAAGTATGCCACCGACGCCATCGCGCCGCACGTTATAATAACGTTAATTACATGAACATAAATTTCAAAGACAATCAAAAAATCAAAATCAAACTAACGCGCCAAATCAGATGAAAATTTGGTACGATGACGGAATATATTTCTCCCGCCTACTGCTGAAATTTTAATATCGTCACTGCTGTTTGAAGTTTGCTAGCAAGTGCTAATGTTCGTTGACGCCACGAGTAAAACTGTTTATTTCTGACAAACGTGCAACAGCGGATGTATGCGTTTTTTCCTCAAATTTGGAATATCACCATTACAGACTCTGGAGCTGTTTAGTTAGGCATGTAGTGATATAACAGTTATTATGAGGTTTGTGTAAAGGTGCAATTAGCGCGATACAGGTGCAGATGAGTCGCTAGAAGTTTATCCGAAAACCGGAAGATCTTTATGTACAATGTCAGACAATAACGTCACTCTTGTTCGGATCACATATATGAAGGTCGATGTTCTGCAATTCGAATATTGAGTAAATTCTTAAACTTGAGCTGCGGAGCTGTTCAAGTAATATTAAACATGAGATAAACATGGGTGAACAGACATTAGTGCTTTGCTGGAACAACGAATACATGTATAGTACTTTGGACATGAAACAATATCGAAACTTCGTCTGGTGCGTCAACGACGTCTTTGAGGTGCGGCGCGTTTCGTTACCATGCCTTCTGTCTATCTCTATATCTCAATTAATGTGCACTATATTTTTATGACATTTTCAGACCATAATGCAAATAGATTAAGGTACTTGAATGCGAATCTCGTCATTCTACACGATTTAATAGCTGCAGTGACATTAATTCTGGATCAACCCTCGTAAATGTGCAGTTTGTATCTCGCTTAAGGGTCAGTTACAGTAAGCTCAGTCTTACTTGTAGGCCGAGTTTCCGTTCGTTTAGGGGATAAATGTGTGCAAAATTGTCATTTTGGAAGGATTTTTCTTTTTTTCATTTCTACAGCGACGATCAACCACCCAATATAACATTTTTAAATAAACTTAGTCTATTTTGGTTACACCTTATACAATTTCAGTTTCCGTGTATTTAAATAATAATGACCTTTAGCAGAGTAAAAGTTTGATGTAGCGCATCGTTTGTCGGCCAATTCTGAATTCAGTCCAAATTATTTGTCGTTACAGAAGGTGGAAAAGGTGGAGGAGCTTTTGGAGATTATTGTCTAGATGATACGGACTGTTTCGACAGCATCACGCTAGTCTGTGTAAATGACACCTGTGTCTGTGACACGGCAAACGGTTATGTAGAAGTTGGAGCTGGAGGAGGCGAGGTATTGAGAAGATCAGAACGTGATGAGCAACAGCTACTGAGTAGGAAAGAACGGGGAATTGGCGCACCTTGTTTGAAAGGTAAACAATAAACTGACGGCAAAATACGATACAAGGCTATAGGTATATTTCATTAGTTTGAAGGTCTTGTAGAAAAATCCGTCAAAAGTGTCGTTGTACGTCTAGACAATCACTCAGCCGAGTGATGCCGCACAGTGATTCTGAGGGTCGGACGCTTCTATCCACACCTAACACCGATAAATGATACGCAATTTTTTACATTTTAATTTACAACATTTGTTTGTTTACATGGACCGTGTTAAAATGCACAGTCTTAGCGTTTCCATCTGTTGTAAAGAAATCAATGAAAGGAGTTGGCTCCTTTACGTTAAAGTCCGCGTAACATAAAATGTCGTAATTTTGCCCCTTTCTTGATGCCAAAGTCTGAGAAACAAACATCATTGTTGAAGTAGATTGATATACTTTACGAGACCACCGACACCAGTGCATTGGCTTTTATCTAATTTCTTATGCTTGATAAGGAAAATAAGGTGAACGTTTTGAGTCCCGGTTAAAACAGCGGAAACTCGTGCCTTGTATGCAAGAACAAAACGTTTTGCAGTGCATAATCTTATCATCTAACGGTATCGTTCGACATCAATTAAGAAATGTTGTTGTCGGCTATGTAGTTTTCTTTTCTTATTTTTTTTTTTGCTTGCGCTTCAGAGTCATGCGATGCGTTCATTTTCCTCTTCTACTAACATTTATATCTCATTAGGCCATTTACATGTGTATTTGATTTTCGCTTTAAGACTGGTGCTACATTTCATGTTTGTTGCTCTGTACCTAATAATGAATAGGCATGCACTTTACATTATGTTATTTCAGAATAATAATATAAATAATAGCAAAAATAGTACAAAAAATAATATAATTACTATAATGAATAGATAGACGAATAAGTAATAACAAGACATGCTTAAACGCAATCATGATTTTGAGTCTATCAGTACCATGATAATATATATTTGTATTGACATTCATTATCAACATTTTTCCTAAATTATATAAAACAAGAAAAATCTTCTTAAACAAAGATAAACCGCGCAGATTAAATGGAAGTGTGTTATATGTCTCTAGGTGATGAGTTGTCTCAAGTGAGCTATGTCGGTAGGCACCCACAACCTTTACACTGGGTAGCAACAATGACCTATTACAAGATTGAGCTGTCCAATTTGGAATTACAAAATGGACCGCGGTCAATCTTGAGACTGACATGATTCAAAAACAGTTACTAATATGAGGCAAAAGTTGTTTGTGTGTATTAAACCGAAAGTAGAAATCGAAAGGAGATCTACACTTGATAAGAAAAGTTTTGAATATCTGCGTCTGTTTTCGAAACAAAAAATCCATTTTAAATTTACAAACAAGAGAGACATTTTAAATAAACATATGACAGAGTGATAGTGTTCACGCAGTGCAGTACAACGGGAAAACGAAGTGAAATATTCGTTGACCTTTTATATTATTGGCTAAATTTTGACTTACGCGTTATTTGACCAATGAAGTCTGTGAAATAGGGAACAAAAGTGAAATTATACTCGGCTGCGCAGAGAAAACAATTCACGTAGATATTGCAGAGTAGGTATAGAGCAGCATAAACATTGCCAGTACTGTTTGCCTTTCATCAATCTAACACTACAAGTCAACCAACTAATGACGCATATGGTTTTCCAGCTTATCCGATAAGTTGAGATGCGATGCTGCGACATCCAAAATCCGCCGAAAAACTAAACTGATTTCTTTTCATTTTAATTAGAATAGTCATGTAACAGCTTTGACTCCGAAATAATCTACTAATTGATATTGGTCAATATCTCGTCTTCACTGGTAAGTGAGTAGTCGGACTGTCATTCAATTTAAGCCAATTAACAATATGCTGAGCTCTTAGAGTTACTAGCGCTCTGACTTCGGCAATTTTTACTTAATGTACCATTTTGCTGAAGAATAATACTGCTTTGAACGTTGTCGGACTGTTTGTGTGTCGAAAGCTACAGAAGTATCTGATCTTTGCACAAGATCGGAACCTTACATTAGTTGATGGACGGGCATCAAAAGTTAACAGGTGTAGTGTTGAAATGAGCCGCGACATGACAAAACCAACAATGTGGTTGTGCGCCAAGTGCAGACTCGGATCAGCCTGGACATCCGCCCAGTCTGATCAGAGTCTTCACTGTCTGCATGGAGGTACCTTAAACCCTTAGCTACCCTTTGAGTACTTAACAATGAGTCTGAGCAAACTGGACACTTGCTCAAATTCCTGATGCAGATTCTGTTTGTTGTGGTTCTTGCTTAGTAATCACCTATACAACTACCCATCATCTTCTTTTTACCTTAAGGGAAGTTGACAAAGTACCCAAATCATAATTCCAAACTCATTAGACGTTTATTCCGGAATATTTTAGATTCACAGACATGGACCCCAAAACAAAGGTAGTTAGCTTAGCTAACTTAATTAACTTAGTTACCTCACCTGCTTATTATAATACACCCACCATATCTATGTATCAATGGAAAAATAATGAAAATGAAAGTCCGGTACTTGAAAAGTAAAAAAGATAGGCAATGATCAGGAATTAATACAATTATATCCTACATTCCGCTCTCAAAACCAATAGGTAAAGAAGCATATACACACAGAAATTGACATAAGTTTACGAAAGACACGCACGGTAATTCGAATGAGCAGCTCTTTCCCAAACAGATGGTCATTCAGCTACCCCAATAACAGCATCAACATCTATTTGTTCTATTTTTTTTTTAATACATTGTAACAAAACAAAACAAAACAGAAGGCAGAGTGGGCAGCAATACAGGCACCAAAACCCGCCAGAGACCATGGACAAGCGAACACAGCACAATATAACATCAAGGAACCGCAACAAAAGTACCGCCCTGGAACGGTCAGCAAAAGATTACTGGGGTGGAGGGGGGGGGGGCTTAAACATATTTTACTGGGCCCAAACCTCACCCCCTGCTTCTGCAGTGGTTTGAAACATTATGTTAGCTGTTTGGTCCGCATGAAGATTTCCTAACTCATCAATGAATCATCACCGGACACAAACGAATCACGGATAAGGCCTATGATGAATCAGAGATGAAGACTCAACGGACAAAAAACGTATTGCGACAACAGGAGACCCCTGGGAAGTCAGGCAACACCACTGAAATACAGGAGCAAAAGAAAACAATCAGTTAAACCCCGAATAACTAAGCAACAGACAAGGCGAACTCCGGCCCCAACCAACGCCTAACTAAGCTTCGGCTGAGGCCATCAAATGGGAAATAAGTTAGAAACGACCAAACTGTAGGGATCAACGAGGTCATGGTGTCTCTGATAAAACGTTTAACTGTCGACACGAGGTTTAGCGGACCTCCATACGAACCGAACTACCAACTAATTGTGTGCACCGCGGCGGAGGGTGAGGGTGAAGTTTTGGGTCCAGTAAAACCGGTTTAAACACCCAAGTAGCTATTACTGACCGTTCCAAGGCGGTACTTTCGTTGCGGTTGCATTTGTTTTATGGTCGGTGCTGTTTAATTTATTGTGCTCTCATTTTAAACCTTCTATAATGAAAATAGAAAATAGGTAAAAATAATTGTTAAATGTTTTTCGTATAATTTGCCTAGTCTGTTGTAACCCTTCTGTTGGTCTGAATTATTTAGTTCAACAAAGACAGCTAAGTTGCCACCTATTTGGGAAAGAGCTGCTGACTCGGCTTACCTCTTGTAATTTATTGTTTGTTGCGATGTCGTTGTCAATCTTTCCCTTTGATGTTGGGGATAAGGTTTGGGATCTAATTCAGTCAGTTCCTGAAGTGTAGTTACTCTTTAAATTCACTTTGTGACAATCCTGTGTTAACAAATTACGGGTGAGTAGGTTCCCTCTTCCAACAAAGTCTTGATATTGAAACAAGCTCTAGCATATCGGACTATCTTAGAGACATCAACTCCGTGTGCAGGTGCCGAACGGATATTACTTAAAAAAATGAAAAGTTAACTATGAGAAAATTTAAGTCGTCCCCTCTGTCATAAAGCCTAGTAACATGCTTCCATTGTCAATGTCACAGGGTATAGATTAGGTATATCATATACTCAAGCCGGCCTTTTTAGCGACGTGGTAGAGAGATCGACTTTAGGTCGAAAGGTCCCCAGCTCGATCCTCGGCCGGGGCGTGTGTTTTTAAGAGTCCGTGACATGTCTATAGAGATAACAATCTAAGTATGAGGAGGTGAACTGGACTCTGTGGTATCTTTGATTTTACGTTCACATGGATAGGTGAGGTCAATCAACTCCGAAATCTTTGGATTATTCAGAGATAGAAGATCGTCTGTATATCTGTAGGTGAAGTTATTTCTGTGCAAGGTGTATATTACCCGCCTTTTAGAGCCCTTGTATAAACTCCGCCTCATATTCGTAAAGAAACAGGGTGGCAAGTAAAAGGGCGCAGATATTGCCCATTGGAATGCCAACTGTCTATTGATACATGTAAATCTGGACATGCTTGTGATGTTAGCATAATGGTCACCTGCCACTTAAAGGTTGCTTCCGTATCATAGTTTTGCTGCCCCCTCCCCCATTCCCCCTATACACACACACACAAATTGTTGGAAAGCCCTTAATATTAAGTTTCTCTAGAAAGTATTAACTTAAAAATTTCAGATAAGTCATTTTGCGGAGAATTCCCTAACTCTACTTCGCACACCAGATAGAGATTTTTTTAAATACGCGTCAAATATTGACAACTCGGCTGACGTCATGGGATAGTTTTTTTACCCAACCTCCATGCCGGGACCTCCAGGAGAGCAAAATTGACTTGTTGAGAATGACATGAGCCGTCACGCACTAATGGACCTGTGACAAAATTACTATTAATACTTTAATTGCAACACAATCATTGTGCAAAGGCAATAAACAAAAGAAAACAACTGTTTCAGAAAAAAATACGGCAGTTTTCTCAGCAGCAACAGGTTTAGAAAATGAAATTATTTAAATACTACTCGAATGAGGCCATTTGTTTACAGAATCGTCATCCTTAGTGCAGGAACCTACCTTTTAATTTTTGTTTTATTTGTGCGGTCGATGTATTGACGTCTGTATCTGTAAGGAGCTGCATACATAGCATATATCGCTCACCTGATCATTTGCTGATCTAGAATTCAGAGTACCAACCGTCTCTCTTTTGCAAGTTCCTAGTCAGGCTGTGTTAGCGAGATGTCACCAACAAGATTCGTGCCTTAACTCGTTGATCACATTTAATCCAGTGGATACACACAAGTGTACAACACGTTGTAACCAACCTTTTTATGTCTGTGTGTGTGTGTGTGAGGGAGAGAGAGAGAGAGTAAACTAGAGTATGAAACAGAGCACTTCTAAAAAAGGCCGAATTATCATTTTTACGTAGGCGTTTTAGACCCTGTCAAAGGCACTTTGTCACAGAATTGCTACTGAACAAAGAGTTAACATCCAGTTATTTGTCAAGTTGAGAAAACCAATCGGAAGCGATAAATATGTTTTGAAACGTGTACGGGAAGCAAAAAATGTCTCATACATGTGTTTTATCTGAGGCATAGGCAGTTAAAAATAGTGAAGTATGGCCTCCAAACAGTACGTCCAATAAAATGCATCAGTATGAGTCAGAGAGTTGGCGAGTAGTGATTGCAGACTGACGATTAGAAAGATGACATAGACACTAAACCCTAACAGGGAACATCTGAGAACTATCTAACTTAGAAGAGTTGGGAATGCCCAAGATTTGTCAGGTTGGTGCCAAAAATGTTTGTTTGTCGCATGGTACAACCCCAGAAATCGCCAGTTCTGGCACTCTGACACTTCAGACAAATGAATGTTTTGAAAGAATCGCATTTCACTAGAGTAAAACCAATCAAGGATTCTATGAACAGACATTATGTAATCTATTAGGAAAGCAGATTTCTAGAGGCGTGAATATGCAGTTGTGCATTGATTTCAAGAAATTAAAGTAAAATTTCTCTCACCCCAGCAGATAAGAATCGTGTTTCTTTTCTGTACTTGTCATATAGATTGTGATGTGCCCTAATTGTTTGTTTGTGGCTCTTATTACGTTTCCTTTCTATGTTAATTGTGTTTTGCTGTCTGATTGTCCGTTCTTCGGAACCTTCATCTATATTAAATATAAAGTCACGTGGAAAAGTCTCTAAACTTCGTTTTTCACATCACATATCAGTGGGAACGCGTATCCATGGCGGAGTGATTTTTTTATACAGAAAGCAACGAAAAAAACATTCGAAATTTCTCAGATTCAGATTCAATCGACGAACGGGTCGCAATTTCGGCACTGTACTGTCGGCGAATCAAAATACACCCAGACGAAAATAATATAGGATTTTATTCCTTACATCTTAATTTAATTTCCTTGTTCTCTGAGATGCGAACTAAACACCGAGATACTCGGCATTCGAACAGTTTACACGATCGTAGAAAGACGACTTATTCCGTCAACTTTAAAGGCAATTTTAGAATAAATCGACTTTCTCCCGCCGGCGGACGTATGCCATGTAAAATGATGGTATTCGCACTTTCTCCGTGATAAGAATCAAATAATTCGATGTGTGTGACAATTTTCTTTGCAAAATAATCTTCGGGTACTGCACGCATTTTGTTTTGAACAAAATGGCGGACAACAGTGTAATCACTGCCCCTGCTGTACATTTCAATGTTTGCGACAAAATCGAGAGAATCATTATTCCATACCAAGCGCGATTAAATTAAATATGTTTATTTAAAGTACAATGCATGACAGATGTCTATCTTTATATTTTATTCACAAAAAATACACAATTCCATACCCACCCGCAGAGTTTGTAAACAAGGAAGCTAGCTCATAAGTGCTGGGTACGTCATGAAATTGTGACGTAAACAGTAAACTGATTGTAATACTGATATCAACTTGTGAGTCGGCTGACAGCCAGTGTGCCAATACTTCAAATGCTTTAATCGCGTCTCTGTTTGAAAAATTAAAGCAAGACAAAATTTATTACATGTATATCGCTACACTACTGAACAACTATTCAATTAAGGCAGCACGTGAATTTTCACTTTGGGAGAGAAAAATTAATGGGTCCTACATCTGAAGGATCAAATGGAATGGTTGTGCAGGCCCACACACATACTTTTCATACTTTTGCCAAGGGTTAGGGGGGTCGGGGGGAGGGTAGGGAGGTGTTGCTGGAGCGAATTTCAGTGTGAGTGGGGAGGTGGTGGAAGGGGTGGGGGTAGGGTAAAGGAAGGAAGTTAGAAAATTCGATATGCGTCTGATTTCAATAGCAAAACATCAAATTTCATTGTGATCTGGTTCGTTGGAAAACTATGACTGCATATCTTATCAAACGAGCATTATTTTTGGACTGTTTTTGTTCAAAATTCCCCGCCATTTTTTTTGCAGCGAAAAAAGGGATTATATCTTTGTGCGAGGCGAGAGCTCATAAAATGAATTACTCATATGTGATGAGTCTGCGTTCCAACTGTATACCATGAGGTACATTTTCATGCAACTACAATCATCATTGTAGACTGTGGCATTCCAACAGCGTCAACTGGCTATGTAATAGATAGCTTTGCGCCCACGTACGAAGGATCCAATGCAGCATTTAGCTGTGACTCTGGCTACGACGGGATGGGAGGAACAATAGCCTGCCAAGCTGATGGAACATGGGAAGCCTTCTCGGGATGTCTAAGTATTGAAAGTTTGCAATAATTGAGCTGCGACACGAGAAAACCAACAAAGTGGTTATGCGGACAGCCAAGACCCAGCTCAGCCTGGGCATCATCCAAGTCTGTTGATGAGACTCTTTGCTAAGCACCTAAAGGGTAGCTAAGGGTCTAAGCTACCACCATGCGGATGCCCAGGCTGATCTGAGTCTGCGCTGGGCGCACAACCACTTTGTTGGTCTTTCTCGCGTCGCGGTTCAATTATATTTTATATATGAGAGAGAGAGAGAGAGAGAGAGAGAGAGAGAGAGAGAGAAGTTTCAACGTGTTTGGTGATGATAATCATAAAATTGTGTATATGTTTGCCTCTGGTTAAAAGATTTCGATCCCTATGTTCTGTTTCCATGTTTCCATGTTTTTGTCTTACGATTCAGTTATCAAATTTCAACAACAGATAATAATAACGAGTGATATAATTATTTTAGTTTACCACTGTCATCTACTATATGTTTAAGCTCAATAAGTTACCATTACTGTATCTAGTAAGAAAACAAATCTGTAATTAGATACACTGTATCTAGTAAGAAAACCAGCCTGTAATTAGAAAACATTTGCAGTTTTAAATTTGCATTTTTCTGTTCATTCTTCTGCATTTTATTAAGTCTTAAAGCACCAAAAAATCGAAGACAAAAATACACCTGCAAAATTTCAAAAAATGCCTTGTCCAAGACATTTCATACTGAGAATTCGGTGACTAAAAGGCAAATAGATCTACATGAGGCGGCTTGTGATGAGCCGCCTCAGCAGGATCTACACTGTTTGCAAATTATGGTATTCCGTCAATGTTGCTTAGAGTGTTATTAACAATATTTGCGTGACTCAATATACCCATGTTAAAAGTTTCTTCTTAATTCTCTTGAATAACGAAATGGCTGCTTATCCCCATAACTGCCACACCTTCGTAATGCGAAAGTTCATAAACAGGCTAATCAGAGCATGACATACAACCTTAGTGGTATTACATGTACCTTTGTTATTTTATAACAATGAACCCTTTGCAATTTTCGAGGAATGCTATCTTTTGTTATAAATTGATGTCGAGAGTCACCACATTTACGGAGAATTGAAAACTGGCAAGCTATGCAATAACATGTAGGACGTTAAAGCTGTACGTATAATTGCATTAACATAAAAGGGATTGATTTACATTGAAGTCTAGAAGACACAAGTATTAGTTGCCTGGCATAGGCATTGTTTAGTTAAAAGGGATGGATGATTGCTACGTTAAGCGATCGTATTAAGCTCAACGGAATCTAGCAACGGTAAGGTGTATATTTTATTTGGTGTTATCCCATTGAACAATTTCACAGTTGACTGCGGAAACCCTGCGGCTACAACGGGATACACCCTTGGGTCTGTGACCACAACCACTGATGGATCAACTGTTGCTGTAAGCTGTGATTCTGGGTTTGGTGGTCTCGGAGGAACAATCACGTGCCAATCCTCTGGAAGCTGGACGGCTGCAACAGGATGTTTAGGTTAGCTTGGCAAATGTTTATATAATAGTTGTTTAGTAATCCTGAAAACAAACAAACAAAAGAATAAAAAAAGTGCAGACTATCATCTTTTCCTATTCCAACGACTCGCGATTATTCCTCGCGGCAGAAGAAACTAATTGATGCATTCAATTAGTCTAGAGCGAGGACTGTCGAAGGCTTGCAGGTGAGCTTATTTTATAGGTAGGCACCCATTGTCCGTCCGTCCTACAATATCTTCAAACGACATCTCCTCTGAAACTGAAAGGCCCATTGTTACCAAATTCAATATATATATATATAGCATTTATACTGATTTTAAATAAATCACCTGAGAACGTTGCTATCATAATGGCAACTTAAGTTCTCCATGTAACATGTAAATGGTATGTGAAAATTGGAAATTTGCGTAATTGGCTATGTCACTGCAGATATTTTGATTAAACTTCCTCAGATACTTTTTTAGAGTAGTCCTCTACCAACCACGTAAATGTTTATGCAAATTGTCCTATTTGGCTAGTTGCCGTAGCAACAAAATATTAAACAATATTCTATAAATCTCCTCAGAAACTATGTGGCCGATTGAGCTCGAAACTTTCCAGAAAGGATTTAGTACTAGATTTTTTTTGTAAAAATGCTGTTTCATGACATCTGCTATAGCAGTTTGGTTGCTATGACAACTTGAATTTGCCATTGACTTACAATAGAAACATTGATAAAAAAAATTGTATTTATTGCTGTTACTGCATATATTTTGACTAAACTTTTCATAAATGTTTAGGGTAGGTTTCTAGCAAACACATGAAAAATTAGTACAAATTGCCTAATTTTACTGATTGCCGTGGCAACCGAATGGTTAAGAAAAGGGGAGAATATTACAAAACCTTCTCTTCAAATAAACTATGTGCCCGATATATTTCAAGATGTATAGAAAAGATTTTCGTACTAGCCATTACAAGTTTTATTGGAATTGCTCCAGCATTTTGGTTGCTATGGCAACTTAATTTTGCCATTGAATTACAATACCAAATTGGCTGGTTGCCATGGCAAACAAATGACTCAATCTATAAAAAAGTCATATTCTCCTAATCTTTGGTGTCGATATAGCTCAAATGTTACAGAAAAGATTTTAGTACTAGCCTCTATTAAAGAAGTATTTTTATAGCTCTAACAGTTTTGTTGCGATGGCAACTTCGAAGTTGCCCTCAACTTATATCGAGAACACTAGAAATTTGGAATTTGTGCTGTCTCACTGCAGATATCTTGACAAACTTTTGCATAAACAATCCTTGAATGTGTCCATTTCCATTCGCATAAAACGTAAGCCAATTTCCGAAATCGGCTGGCTGCCATGTCAACTGAATGGTTGAAAAGTGAAAAAATAATCAAAATCATTTTTTCAGACACTTTGTCGCCGATAAACTTTAAACAGTACAGAAAAGATTCTAGCACTAGCCTCTAAAGCATATTTTTTTCATGGCAAATGCTCAAGCAGTTTGGTTGCTTCGACAACCTAGTGTTTCGATTGACCTATAATGGGAAAAGAGAAAATTGACATTTTTTCAGTCTCACTGCAGTAGGTTATTTGTTTTTTCCTTTAAATTGTTTTTCTTGAGTAGTCCTCTATGATTCATAAGAATTTTGTCCTTATCACTGAATTCGATTGGATGCAATGGCAACATAAAATGTAAATTTTCGAAAAATATTTAAAAATCTTCTTCTCTGAAGAAGTGAGGGAGATGAAGTTGATACTTCGCATACATTTTTAAGGAGTTAGCCTCTACTTAATGTTTGCATAGAATTATTTTGGGGAAAGTTAGGAAATTCACATTTATTTCTGTGTTTCTGCAGATATTTTGACACAAGTTTACAAAAATGTTTCATGAATCGTTCTCTACAAACCATTTATGAAGTTTGTACAAAGCACTGATATTGATAGGTTGCCATTGCAACCAAAAGCTATATTTTCTAAAACAAATATTCCGAAATCATCTTCTCGAAAGCCATAAGGAGGGAGAAGTTGAATCTCTGCATAGATATTGATGACATTTAGTCGCCACATAATTTGTTTCCATATTGTTGTTGCCCATGTGCTTTTGTTGTTATGGCAATTTAAATTTTCCATAATAGAAAAGAGGAAATTGGCGTTTATTTCTGTCTTACTGCTGATATTTTGACAAACAATACACAGAAATGTTCCTGGAGTAGTCATCTACCAACCATGAATTTATCAAAAATTATTGGTTTTATTTGGGTGCCATGGCAATCAAAAGTCTAAATTTTGGAGAGAAAAAAATATACTTAGAAGCTGCACTGTTGCGTGTATGTTCATGACATTAGCCTATATATGAATCATGTTTTTTATTGTTATTGCCCATGTGTTTTCATTGCTATGGCAGCTTAAAATTTCCTTAGACTTATAATGAGAAAGTGATACTTGGCATTTAAGTCTGTGTTCCTTCAGATATTTTGAAAAATGTTTGAGAGAAATATTCCTGTAGTAGTCAAATACCAACTACCAACTATATGAATGTTGTGGAAAGCGTTAATTTTGATTGGTTGCAATGGCAACCAAAAGATTAAATTTTTGGAAAATATTCAGAAGTCCTCTGAGAAGCCGTAAAGAGGAAAAAGCTGAATCTTTTTGCATAAATGTTTGTGATATAATCATCCACATAAATTGAATTTTTATTGTTGTTGCCCATGTGGTGTATTGCTATGGCAACTTAAAATGCTATTTAGCATTACCTCAATGCTATTTAGCATTACCTCAGTGCTCAGTTGAGCGATATAGGACCATTGGTCATCTGGTGTATCATGCTGATGGCTAGCCTTTATTTCAGTTAAATGTTGGTAAATCATCGCATGCTTACTTAAATATGTTAAACAAAAGGGCACTTCAGGACCGAAGGATAAAATGATGTGATTAAAATCATAACGTTTAATCAGTCTAGAATGATGGCTGATCAAAACAATGGTAATATGATACATGAACCGTCCAGTGCATTTCTTCGAACACCTAATAAAAGTAACTCTATGTCAATACTATAGACATTCATTCTAGATGCACTTAACAGAAGAGACAAAATGACCTGGGATGATTTTATTTGGGCCGTTTTTGGCCCTCGTTTAAATTTATTTAAAATTACATGGATTCTGTTGCTCATCATCGAAGTAAACAGGTTCAAACAGAAACAATATGTCTCTTATTCGGGATCCTCAGAATATAATGATTTTAAACATGCCTGCATGTATTGTTTCAGTAATTTTAAATAAAACGGCAAGAAGACTGTGTTTAGAAGGGTTTCCTTTAATAAAATAAAACAGTATATATAGCTTAAGAAAGCGCTTTGTAATAGTTTTAGTGGTCAACTAATATGTGGTACAATACTGCTAAACCGATGTGTACTGTGCATGGCCTGTCAGGTACCCCATTCAGTCAACTTAGCAACTAGAGAGACGCTAGCCTAAAACTTTCAACGGATTAAAATAAAATGTGTACAAAAAGTTCCCAGTGCTCTAGCTAACTACCCACAGCATATGTTTGTTTTGTCTATGAGAGCTGATATGGGCGTTTTCATGTTGAGATCACTGGTAAATTGTCAAAAAAAACTTAAAGGTGTTTTGAAAAATTAGTATAAAATTAGGTTTCAGTACAGTCAAGTGCACAGCTTAATTTTTCAGACATTGTTGAAATTACTAAAATGCATCATTGTGTACAAAATTAGCTGTGAATTGGACTGTGCCCCTAAACGAAGGCAAAAATGGTCGAAAATGCAGCTGCGGAGGATGCATCTGGATGCGCCGCTATCCGCTCCCCCGCCCCCCCCCCCCCCCGTCTTCCCACACATAAAAAATAAATAGAAATAAAATAATAACAGAAACACAAACACACACACACACACATAAAAATCGCAAGAATGTAGAAAATTTGAATGAGAATAGATAGATAAATTTAAAGAGTAACTACACTTCAGGAACTGACTGAATCAGATCCCAAACCCTATCCCCAACATCAAAGGGAAAGATTGACAAAGACATCCCAACAAACAATAAATTACAAGTGATAAGCCGAGTCAGCAGCTCTTTCCCAAATATGTGGCAACTCAGCTATCTTTATCGAACTAAACAATTTAGACCAACACAAAGGTTACAAAAGACTGAGCAAATTATACGAAAAACATTTAACAATTATTTTTACCTATTTTCTGTTTTTATTATAGAAGGGTTAAAATGAGAACACAATAAATTATACAGCACCGAACATAAAACAAATGCAACCGCAACGAAAGTACCGCCTTGGGACGGTCAGTAATAACTACTGGGGGGTTTAAACCGGTTTTACTGGGCCCAAACCTTCACCCTCACCCTCCGCTGCGGTGCACACAATTAGTTGGTAGTTTGGTTCGTATGGAGGTCCCCTAACTCATCAGAGAGTCATCACGGTCAACAATTAAGATCAAGAAAAGACCGTGATGAAGCAAGGATGAGGACTCGACAGCCAAATGTGTTGAGACACCTGGAGATCCCTGGGGCGTCAGCAACACCACTGGAGCACTGGAGCAAAAGAAGACCACCAGTTGAAAGAAAGGTTTCACCACTCATGTATCATTAACAGAAGTTAAAAGATACAATTCTGAATATCCATAAATATGGGGACCAAATATGGACCAACTCATACCAGGCCCCTTGTAAAAGACGAAAAAATGCATTTTTTTCTTCGGGTCTGACCAAAAGTCAAATATACAGGCATTTACTCTATCTCCAGGGATCGGCTGCGCTTAATTTATGACAGCTTAAACAAGCCGTATTGAACTGCGTATATTTCCATCTAAACTGAAATGTGTAAGACTTAGTGTTGTGGCTCACCATCATAAATTAGTGTGACAGACATCAATGCGTGTGACAGACATCCATTAGTATCCCAAACGTTTCATTACAGGGCGTTCAAAATTTTCAGCTTGGAAATATACGTGTAGAATTATACGTGTAGAATTAGCGATGATTAGAGTTCATACGTCATCAATAATTGCATGCTGTCTTCCGCTTTACCTTATGCTCTTTCTAGAAGTAAAGTACTTCTAGGATACCGTTCACAGTTAATATAATAAACGCTCAAGAGCGTCAATTCATCCTAAGCACTCTAGGGTAAGTAACTCTAAGGCAAATTTTACAATCTGGTCTAATGTCGAATGCGTCTAAGTTTTTATGCTTGTCGACGGCATTTCCATATCACAAAAGTCTCATAGTAATGGAAAAATGCACGTTTCAACTTTCCCATTCAAAATCTTTACAGACAAAATTTGACCTTGCCGTTAAATAGATAAAGGTCAATCCAAGGTCATCATTTATATAAAGTTTGTAGTACTACAGACCCAGATGCTACATACCAAGTCTCAAAGCAATCGGCCCTGTGCATCTAGGGAAGAAGACTTTTATAAGTTTTTGTGATATGTGGGCATGATGGCCATCTTGGACATGTGACCTGGACCATATATATAACCCTTATTTCCCCTTTACCTGAAGGCTGCATATGAAATGTTATTGAAATTGGCTAAGTACTTTCAGAGGAGAAGTCCTTTGAAAATGTTGACACACAACATACAAGTGACCTTTAGCGACGATCACTAAATGATCTTGGCCTCTAGAATTCTTAGGGATTGAAATTGACTCAATTGCTATATCACAGAGCACTAAAGCAATAAAAATGCACTTTTTAAGCTTTTCCAATTCAAAAACATTGGAGACCAAATTTGACCTGATGGTAAAAACAGGTCAAGGTCTACCAAGGTCATCATTTCTATAAACTTGGTAGTACTAGGGTCCTAGATGCTACATACCAAGTCACAAAGCAATTGGCCCAGTGATTCTGGAGAAGAAGATATTTTAAGGTTTTTGCCATATATGAGCATGGTGGCCATCTCGGTCATGTGACCTGGACCAAATATATAAATTATCTTTCCTGCTTGCCTGAAGGCTGCATATGAAATTTAATTGAAATTGGCTTAGTAGTTTCAGAGGATAAGTCCTTTAAAAATGTTGACACACAACAGACAAATGACCTTTGGCCATGGTCACTAAATGACCTTGACCTATAGTATTCATAATGGTTGGAGATGACAACATTTCCATATCACAGAGCACAATAGCAACAAAATGCACTTTTTCAGCTTTTCCCATTCAAAAGCCTAAAGGACCAAATTTGACCTTGCCATAAAATAGGTCAAGGTCAACCCAAGGTCGTCATTTATATAAAATTTAAGCTTCAAATGATACGTACCAAGTTTCAATGCAATCGTCCTTTTGGTTCTGGAGTAGAATTGTGTTTAAGGTTTTAACCATGTTTTGGCATGGCGGCCATCTTGGTCATGTGAACTGAGCTAAATATACAACATTTTGTTCCCCTTTCCTGTTAAATCTCAATATGAAATTTGGCTTCAATTTGTCCAGTGCGTTCTGAGGAGAAGATGTTTGAAACTGTCGACGACAGACAACGACGGACGATGACCAAAATGACCTTGACCTCTAGAATTCACAGGGGTTGACGACGACTGCATTTCCATATCAAAGAGCACAAAAGCAACATAAACATGCACTTTTCAGCTTTTCCAATTCAAGAGCCTAAGGGACCAAATTTGACCTAGCCATACAACAGGTCAAGGTCAACCCAAGGTCATCATTTATATTAACATTTTAGTACTAGAGTACAAAATGCTACATACTACGTTTCAAGGAAATCGGCCCAATGGTTTTTACGATTTTGGCAATATAAAGGAATGGCGGCCATCTTGGTCATGTGACCTGGGCTCAATATTTAAACTTTTGTTCCCTGTCCTGTTAAGGCTGCATATGAAATTTTGCTTCAATCGGCCCAGTGGTTTCTGAGAAGAAGATGTTTGAAAATGTTGACGACGGACGACGAGGAATGATGACGACAATTTCCTTGACCTCTAGAATTCTTTGGGGTTGAAATTGTCTCAATTTCTATATCACAGAGCACTATAGCTACAAAAATGCACTTTGTAAGCTTTTCCAATTCAAAAGCATTGGAGACCAAACTTGACCTGGTGGTAAAACAGGTTAAGGTCAACCAAGGTCATCATTTCTATAAACTTGGTAGTACTAGAGTCCAAGATGCTACATACCAAACTTGAAGGCAATCGGCCAAGTGGTTCTGGAGAAGAAGATTTTTTAAAGATTTTTACTATATACGGGCATGGCGGCCATCTTGGTCATGTAACCAGGACCAAAAATATAAACTTTCGTTCCCCCTTTCCATAGAGGATCCGTATAAAATATGACTTTGATTGGCCTAGCGGTTTTGGAGAAGAAGACCTTTGAAAATGGTAGACGACGACGGGCGGACGCCACAGGACGCCTATACTATAAGCTCACCTTTGAGCCTTCGGCTCAGGTGAGCTAATACGTAAACATTATAGGGTAAAACTTACCATAATGAGTATCCACCCGTAACCAAGTTATTAGGGAAACTGGGTAATATAAGGTGTGCATCAGCGGTGATACTGGGTGACCGACACACTCGCATTAAAACAAATCCTGTTTGTCATGACTTTGACGCGATTTCTAAGCAGGTGTTCTAGAGAAATATGTGATGGCACACGCGCGAACATATGGACGCCGCTTCATGCTGGTTGTTTTGCGGTGCTTCGTATAGACCTGCTATTCAAAAAAAAAAAAAGATTTTCGTTTATTATTCTTTGGACAAGATTTGTATTTCTTAAAGACTTAAAAGCACATTTTCTAACTTGCACATGTACGTGTAGACCAGTATTCGCAAGTGAACAAGTTACCCTTCCATATGCCAGTGATAGCTATAGATATATGCATTTGCCAAGTAGAGGGACAAGTGTGGGTGTCTGGCTGAATGAATGGTTTGATAAGACGTTTCAAACATTTTTGAACACTATTTCAGTCATCTCATGACAATGGAAGGGTGGTAATGAAAAGCTGTGGGGCATGGAACCCCGTTTACGTCAGAAAATAGCGGAATAATTAACCCCCGTACCGCTAAATTAGCAGGTTGGCGCTTAGCGTACTATACTACTGCCGCCGCTAAAAAAATTTGAATCAAGAGTGTGTATTAGTACGTGAAGCATAATTTCATTTTCTTTCTAGTGTTTTTTCTCCTGTCTTTAAAGTATAGGTATGTATGACAGTCGTGGACATTGGACATTCACCTTTCAAAAGGAAACCTATCGGGCTCTTTAAATATGTTTTTATCCTTCTCTCATTGCAAACATTCTTTACTCGTTGTAAACATTCTTTACTCTGTGTTGGTCAAATTATAGATAATGACCGTGCTGAATATTATCAAAGTCGAATACGCATCATTCTGTCTTTGTATAATTTCAGCTGATTGTGGAACACCTTCTTCAAGCACCGGCTATACTCTTACACACGTGACATCAACCCTAGCCGGGGACAAAGCCCCGTTTGTTTGTGACAGCAGAGCCTCCTATTGCGGCTATGCAGGGACAATAGAATGTCTAAGTAGCGGCAGCTGGAGCAGTTTTCACGGATGTAACCATGGTATAAGAATTTTGTTTAAAGTTGACTTTATTGTATTCCTATACTTGCAGCTGGTGTGGTTGATATTTGTTTAGTTACAGAGTGCTAAATATTGAAAAGAAATAATTCTTTCTCCACATCCAGGCCTTTTTAAATATTGGCACAAGTAAACCATAACATCATAACTCATATCATTTTTTTTTACCATTATGAGAGTCTCCTAGGTTCTTTATTATAGCCGATATTCAAGTCAAGTTTTACATTCGCTACCTTTATACATCGTTTTTCATATACTGCAAGTTATTAAAGAAATAACGTTTACTTTCCCGTGAAATATCGCTGATTAACACATGTTGTTGGAGGAAGATCACGACGGTGAATCCGAAGTGAATTAATATTCATGTCTGCCCGGCAACATTTGTGTTAATCAGCGATAATCTACGGGTAAGGCAAAACTATTTCGATTCTAACATTATACAGAATAGAAATGCAAGTAATTATATTATAATGTTTTCTAAAGGACTAATTTTGAGACAGACGTCGGAAGAAGCAACTGTTTATCTTCGACGTCATCAAGGCACGAAATGGGCACGTCTTGAATTTAGCAACGTGAATTATCACAAATTGTCACTCGACGCCGCTTCCTATGCGTTCATGGGAAAAACGTCAAGGTCCTGTTAGGAAAATGATTCTGATCCTAAGTGCTAAGTGCCTGTCACTGGGTGTAAAGTGCGATCCACACAGAAAACTCTCGAGAAACCAATAATACGTAAACAACGAGGAACCCGCTTACTTGAATTTGAAGACATAATTCTTGTTTAATTGGTGCCATCATGGTATTATGCAGCATTTCAGTGACACTGCTATTTGATCAAATGAAATATACACCATCTAATATGAGAAGAGTCATAAAAGCAATACAGAGTGGAGCCACGTTTTGGCTCACTTTACGTATCCCTTTAATGGCATGTGCAGAAACGGAAATATTTTGATGCAAACATGCAAAGGATCTTTAGGTCCTGGTGTTTTCTGTCATAGGATATATTGTTTTATCATATGACGTCGCATCTGAGACTGTAATAAAGCCATGCATTAAAAACGATAATCCACTAGTGGATTAAATATGTAAATTACGTCGTAACGTTATACGTTGACGTCTATAAAAACGTCGCATTTTCTAATGGCGAAATCGTGACGTTTTAGTGCAAATGTTACTAATAAAATGCGATTTTAGTGTCATATGATAAATAGAATCTTGCATTCGTGCTCCTGTATTATTAAATTTATTAAACTCGTTGGGAAAAACCGATAAGATGCTCGGCAAAGCCTCGCATTTTATCTTTTTCCCCAACTCGTTTAATAATTTCAATAATACATGAGCACTCATGTAAGATCCTCTATATCCGTTTTAGCTTCCTAAGTAGTTAATCAAGCTTTTAATTCACCCAGTTTGCATATATTGTTCTGATACATGCTAATACTATGCCAGTAAGAATGGTGAGAATGTGATAGGCAGATTCATTTATCTCGATCACTTCAGCATCGATATATAAAGGAAAGACTTGAGTTGAAGGCGTTGAATTGCTACTGTTTAATTAACATGACATTTATAAATCAGGGGCCGTATTTATAAAACGACTTAAGTCGTTGCTATGCTGTTGCTAAGGCTAAATTTCTATGGAGGAGATTCCCAACAACCATGAAATTTGTTCTGGAGGAACAGTCTTTTTAGACTGTTCCTCCAGAGAATATGTCATAGTTGTAGGGAATCTCCTTCATAGAAATTCAGCCTTAGCAACAGCATGGCAACCACTAATACGGTCCCTGAATGCCTTTCGATGCTTGCACGTGCAAATTGATGGCAATAAACTATTTCAACGCAGTTATTGTTTTAGTCACAGTACCTATATACAGTCTGCACTTTCCAATCATTCGAGTATGTGTATTTGAATAATTTTGTTGCTGGGTGATGAATAGAATTATGATTTTAAGCTTTCCGTTTTGCGTGAAGGATCCGAGCTCTTTCATCTATTTTGGCGGAGAATAGAGCAATGCATGTACAGTTCACTCTAGTTATGTCAATGACTGATGTCTCATATAACATCATGTGTCAAATAATAATTACTTTTCGCCAAACGTTTAGCATATGTTTAAGATAAATGTATCAGGATAATTAAAAATCATAATACTTTAATTCCAATTTTCACTATTAATATAAATACATTCTTTCATCAACACAAATGCTTAAGCATTGCAGAAACACCAATTTGAATTGATTTTCGCAGGCACGGCACAAAGAGAGCAAATAAATGAATGCCCTCGACATTCACGTTTTCGAGAGAAATAATGCTTCGTTTTATTTGTTAGAAAAGCGTGTAATTTAGTATTCGTCAAAAATATTTAACATTACTAAACGATAAATTGGTGAAAAAAGTCGATCACAGCGCTTTACATCATTTTTTATTCTTTCCAAAATGTTTTTTGGACATGTACGTCCGCGCTCGCCCTGTGCATTTTTTTTCTAAAAACTCAACAAGACTTGCTAATTCCACGATGGTGAAGCATTTGTGTTAATGATAGAATACATTTACTTCCATAGAAAGTAAGAATTCGTTATGCTTAACGTTTGGCGAGGAGTATAATTTGAACACAGTTTCTGATTTTCTTTCCATCTGAAAAGTCTTATCTCAAACTACTGGTATCTAGAAGTAAAATTTCTGGAACCAGAAAATTTACTCTGAAATATCAGTAGTTTGGGATGAACTTTAACTTTGAGATATCGAACGTTGACTTTGTCTCATTATTCTTTGGTTTACAGAGTTTACGTTGTCTCTTGTTTCAGATGTGACGCTGTGCAGTGCTGGAATATCGTATAAACAAACTGCAGTATTCACCACCATACTTACCATCACCGCTTTGTTCATGTTTATTTGACACGCTCGAACAATTTATATTTAAAGTTATATGGTCTGTAACTTTTGATCATGTCGACAACTTTTAAATGTTCCATTTTAGCAATTTTAAAAGTTGAGTAAAACTAAGTTCTCATCATAAATCTATTCATTCTATCTAACAAATGCATGAAAAGGTCATAGCCTCTTTACTTTCAAGTATTTACATTCGGGACGAATGAAATTCTAATTCTAGACAGTTATTATTTTATCTAAATTACTATTGTGTTTGTAGCAGTACTGGCTTAGATTTGTTAATATCATGAGTGTTTCATGGCCACCTGGGCTTAATTACTGTTTCTTGAAAATAAGAAACATTGCCACCAAAAACAAATTCCTTGAAGTTACAGACCATATAACTTTAAATACTTTCTTGACTGACGGGACATCGAAAGTGGTTTGGAATTATGGTTTTCCTTATATTTGGAACTTGCTGATTTGGTTTATTTCTGGAAAAAGTAGACCTAAAGTTATTTCGAAGGATACGGATTTGTTCTTCAAACAAGTTCTGCCTTCGTGTTTTCCGTTTAGGCTATTGTTCTGATTGGGCTAAGAAGTGTATGAATGATTATGAACAGGAGAAGAAGGGTTTCAACCTTCATTCATTTTATGAGCCGCGACACGAGAAAATCAACAAAGTGGTTGTGCGCCCAGCGCAGACTCAGATCAGCCTGGGCATCCGCCCAGTCTGATCAGAGTCTTCGCTGACTGCATGGAGGTAGCTTAGACCATTAGCTACCCTTTCAGCGCTTAACGACATGTCTGGTGAGACCGGGCCGATGCCCAGCCTGATCTGAGTCTGCGCTTGGCGCACACCCACTTTGTTGGTTTTCTCGTGTCGCGGCTCAAAGTGAATATGGAAGATCAGTGCTACATCACTTGAGTAGAATAGTCAGTGTGAAGCATCTCTTGAGTAGAACAGTCACTGTTTATCAATAAAAGATACGCTTACGGAAAGTTCACTTTTTCAGATCACAATACTTAAGACAGACACACGTGAAAACTTTTTCTGTTATTGAATCCATATTTTGAAATTTTATTTCCTAGGTTAATTGATTGATGAAAGTACTTTCCTGCTTTTGTGCTAGGTACTTCTCTATAGTTTTAGTTGCTCTATAAAACAAGAAAGGTTTTTCAAAGAAAAAAATGCCCTCCAGCCATCCCCGCTAACAAATGTTACTTGGTGACAAGTAAATGGCGAAAAATAAAAGGAAAATAAAAAGAAAAGAGAAAGAGGAAAGAAAGAAGAAAAGTGCGCAAGGATGTAAGAAAAAAGATATCTTGAAGTGGAAGTGCGTAATTGCACAACGTCGTCCCAAGCAGGCAAATGGCGTGACTCATCGTTGTGTGCCTTATGGATCATTTCGTGCCACCGCTCAATTCTCTTTCAGCTAACTGCAGTACCAGTAAACAACTTAATATTTTGTACATCTAATCCTGATATTTTTTAGACGAAGTCTATTATTTTCATCTAATAAATTTCTATGGAAAAATATATTTGTCATAAAGCTATACACTCTCACTTAATCAATAATTTTCTTTTTAATCCTGCAAAATTATTGCAAGTTTAGCAAGTTATAGTTATTTAAGAATATGAAGTTTAAAGAAGTCGATAGAAAAAGGCTAAAACCAATCTTGAAACAGAAGAAAAAATCAGTGTGTTATTTCTGTTGCCGATAGGAATGTGTGATATGACCGGGCTTCGGTAGCTTCTCTTGATTTAGAGTGTTCTCCCTTGAATTTAAAGCAACAAAGGATACCTATGCAGTGACCCCTAGGTAGTTTTAAATGAATCATCAATATATTTGTTTATTAAGAAGATGAATTGCAATGCTTATATGTAGTGATACATTCAGAAGACTGACAGTTATCATCGTTTCTTGTACTCAGTACAGCTTTAAAATTAAAAAAAAAAATCATTAATATCTTATAATATATTTTAATATAATGCAATTTTGGACGAACACTCGGCGCCAGGTTTGTGCAGCAATGGTTACGTACCACTGAGCCACCTTAGGAACGTCGTCAGGAGAATTGAAACAGAATAGAGTATGATGCAGGAAATCTGTATTGATACTGTCTGTTGGCTTTATAAACCTGGCAAAGCTGTAGATATGCATACATAACTCAACAGTAGCTTTGTCAGCATTAGATCTTATCTCATTTCGTTTAGCTTCGTCGTGAATCTTTTTTAAAGATACTTGTTTTTGCTTTAAAACAGTTGATGGAGCAGAAATAGTGTAGAACCAGATCAGACTGCTCGGAGCAGTCCTATTGCAGCCGGTAGCGCGTCTGACGCAAGAGCCAGAGGTCCCGGGTTCGATACCCGGTCCGGCCACATATTTTCGTTCCTCCTTCCGCTGAATCAAGAAGCAGGACAGTTGTCTGTTACTGGTGAAAGTACGTGCACTTAGTACTGGTTAACCGCTTAGGATGTCTAAGCAAAACTCCTTGTAGGAGCCAAACCAAAGTTCATTGGGTCGACTTTTAGTAGTTTTTGTGATTACTCCACTAGAGATTGCGTTACTGTCTCGTACTTAAAATACTTAAAATGGTAAAGTGCCTTGCAGCCAGTTGTATTGTCTTTTGAGTAAAATCCATAAAATTCAGTAGTTTTTGTGATAACTCCACTAGAGGTTACGGTACTGTCTCGTACTTAAAATGATAAAGGGCCTTGCAGCCAGCTGTATTGTCTTTTGTGTAAAATGCACGGCAGTTTTACAGCGTATACCCGCTATGTAGATATCAAAACGTGTGTGTAGGAACTGTTTTATATGGCCATTGACGATAGTTAGCCGGGGAGGGGGAGGCGAATTAAGATTTCTCCTGTCTATCTTTCCGTCCGCTTGTCCTTCCGTCCGTCCTTTCGTCACACTTTACGGTATAGAATGTGTGTAATCAACTTCTCCGACAGCTTTAATACTTGCATACCTCATATGGACATATTGAAGATATGCATATGGGTTCTTGAAGGAGCTAAGCTTAATTTTGACAGACTTACGGCCTTTTAAACTTAGTCATTTTGGCAATTTATTTGCATTGTAGGGTATAATAGTTGTGTAAGCAACTCCACTACAGTTTGCAATGGATCCTTTTCAAAATTTGCATAAACATTGTGGACATATTGGAACTGTGCATATGGGTTGTAAATAGAGCTAAAATGATTTTGACGGAATGACGGACTTTAGAACTTGGTCATTTTGGTCATTTCTTTTTTTTTTTTTTTTTTTTTTTTTTGCATTGTTGGTTATGGACTTTGGGTAATCCATTCTTCCCGAAGTTTTCAATGGCTGTTTTCAGATATTGTATGCTTATTGTAAAAAATAGTGAAAATATGCATGTACATGTAATTTGTTGCATAATAGGCAAAAGGCACGCGAAAAAAGAACAAAAGTATTTGACTTTTAGATTGTTGGCTATACGTCCTTTTTATGCAAGTTTGTTACAGGCGAACAACTTCCTGTTTGATTTCCTAGACGACAAAACATGTCCAAAAAGAGGTCTACTCATAAAGGAAAGAATTTTAGTAAACTTTTTTTTCAATAGAGCAGGCAACACTAAAATCACAGAGTTACTTTCAATGAAAGAGTACCAATCAATCCCTATCACAAAAGAGCCGCGACACGACAAACCCAACAATGTGGTCGTGCGCCCAGCGCTTACTCAGATCAGCCTGAGCATCCGAAAAGGTTGACCAGACTCTTTGCTACGCGCTTAAATGTTAGCTAAGGGATTAAGCTACCTCCATGCGGACAGCGAATACTCTGATCAGACTGGGCGGATGCCCACGCTGATCTGAGTCTGCGCTGGGCGCACAATCACTTTGTTGGTTTTCTCGTGTCGCAGCTCAAGACTTCAACTTGGACAGTCTAGCTATATTGCACTTAACAGTACATGTATGGCCGGTTTCTCTTTGGTTTCACTTCCATAATTCACGCAATCTCTATTAAGGAAATCAATGTCTTATCAGTCAAATAGAGATAACACAGATATATTGCCAGTCAAACAATTTAGATCAACATGATATTTCCGACTGTTTGCATTTTGTTTTCTGTGATCTTGTGTGCCAGTGGATTTGTCCTAAATGGCGCATCAATACCGCATCTTTCTCAGTTTGCCAAATTCGGGAAGAGTATGGTATTAGTTGGTGGAAATTTACAGGATAATAACTCAGAAATATACAATACCATCGTTGAGATGGCAGTAAGTACACGTTTTTATTATATTTTTTATTGTTATTTTTTTATTTTTTTTATTTTTTCTTTCTTTTGACATCATGAATTATTTTAGCAATGTAAAGGCCGCGTAAGGCAAAAGGTCGCTAAACATGTTTGCAAGCGGCATTGCCTAAAACCAATCTGTGAATTTTTGCACTCTAGCAAGAGCCTTTGCTTTGTGTCTGCAGGTTCTGTGGATCTAAAGAGGAGAATAGGGTAATTTCGGACAGCGAGTAAATGCGGACAGTGACATTGTTTCCTTTATATGTCAGTTGTTTTGAACTAAAACAAACAAACAAACAAAAAAGAAAGGCCAAACAGTGAAAATCCTGATGAGACGGCTCATTATGAGCCGTCTCATATGGATTTCCGCGGTTTGCAATGGTATGTCCGAATTCACCCCCCTGTCCGAGGTAACCCGACTCTACCCTACATATAAAGGTTCTGATAAGACTGTGCAGGTTGCTGTTTTTGCCAAAAACACCTTTGGTTTGTCGAGGTTACATCTGTCCTTGATAAGAGTAGAACATTCTGAAATGCTGTTAAGAGCGTTTGGAATGCTGTCATAGGTATTACACGCTGTATTTTCTTCTTTCCTTTAAGCCGAAGAAAACGAAATTAACAGACAAAGCTTTAGCTTCACTGAGATGAAACATATAAGCTAGGATTTAATATGCTATTACCATAAACGTTACATCTAAATTTTTAATTTTCAATTATACCAGTGCCCGAAACAAACTATTGAAAGATCTTTATCCATTTTCCAGGGTGTTATAATGATAAAGCTTGTAAAAATCCATCTGATTCAGCTCTCCATATTCAGTGATCTTTCGTATACTGAATTCAACTTTCATATGTGTACAACAAGATGAGTTTAAAATACAATACAATTAGGGTAGAGTCAGGTAACTTCGGGCAGCGGGTATATTCGAACATACCTTTTCAAACGGTGAAAATCCAGATGAGACGGCTCATAATGAGTCGTCTCATTAGGATTTGCACTGTTTGCCCAGTTGATTTTGTTTTAGTTCAAAATAAGTGACATATATGGGAAACAATGTCACTGTCCGAATTTACCCGCTATCCGAATTTATCCGACTTTACCCTATGCCAACAGGGAGGACGAGGTGTCGCCAGAATTGGTATAATCAATGCCGCCTCTGCAACGCCTTTGGACGGCTACAAATTTTACAGAGACATATTCCTACGCTACGGGGCTTTGGAAGCTAACCGGATACCGGTGGATCTCAACCACACTAACAATAACCATAATGACAGTGTTGTTAAACTGATATATAATCAAACAGGATTCTTTTTCGGTGGAGGAGATCAGTATCGAGTTATTCAATCGTAAGTGTGTTGGTTATAATCATTTCCATTGCGACTTGAAGACAGAGCATTCTTTAAAAAGAGGATCTTACATGAGTGCTCATGTTTTATTGTATTTATTAAGCGAGTTGGGGAAAAAGATAAGATGCGAGGCTGTGCCGAGCATCTTTTCGGTTTTCCCCAACGAGTTTAATAAATTCAATAATACAGGAGCACGAATGCAAGATTCTATTTATCATATGACACTAAAATCGTATTTTATTAGCAAGATTCGCACTAAAACGTCACGATTTCTCCATTAGAAAACGCGACATTTTTATGGACGTCAACGTTTAACGTTACGACGTAATTTGCATATTTAATCCACTAGTGGATTATCGTTTTTAATGCATGGCTTTATTACACTCTCAGATGCGACGTCATATGATAATATCGGAGAAAATTTTCCGCAAGTCTCATTTAACAGTGCAGACCTTTTTAATCTTGCATACCAGACTTGGTTGTCGGAAGCAGGCGCTTCTGCTTGCCAGCTTAAGGCTGCGAAGCTACGACAGACACCTTTGCCTCGTGATATCTATGAAGCGTTAGCAGGCCTTGCGATGCCAAATAACGACCCTCTGGACGAGTTATCTACCCACTATCATTCCAGTTAAAGACAAATACTCTTGTTTATTGGGCCTCATAATCCTGTTATGCAACAGTCCAGTGATACTGCTAGTTCATGAAGGGAAATGCTCTTTCTTACATAGGTAATGACTTGAAAGGGTCATAGGGAAGAACTTGATAAGCACATTGCTTTCTTCTTATCCCATAGCTTGTACTGATATCTTACTTGTTTATGCATGTATACATATACACTGGCGCTCACGTATTTGTACACCAAAAAACGCGTTCGTACCGCGTTGCATGCGCGTGCTGCGTGCGTATCACCTAGAACCGCACATCAGACGCATCTAGACGCGCCCGGTCGCGTCTCGACGCGGGAGACGCGAACAATGATAAAATGAATATTCATGACTTGTTCAATACGCGTACAACCGCAGATTGTACGTTGGCCTGTTTAAAATAGTTTTAAGATAGCTTAAAACAATAAAACTCTTCACTGCTAAGTTACTTAGTTAATATTGTGAATGTCTCGATCCCTCTACCGGGAATCTGACCGAATCGATGCGCAGAAGACGGGAACCATAAAGTAGTCCCACATTATCTGGGTCAATTTTTACATAACATATCGTAACGTCTCGATTTCTGAATTAACTACTATTTAGACTAACTCTATAATAGAACTTCTACGCTTAGAAACTATACTTGACTTCTATTTTTCTTAGATTCCAAGCCCAGAAAACAAACAAAAAAAGTCACAACTTATCTGGGCCAGAACGCACAAATCCGGGCACCCGGTAACCCTCGCTAAGAATTTAACTGACCAGTGAAATTTGGACCCAGACTATTATATTGAGTTGTATGTTCAAACAGAACAATACCACAGGGTATAATCGATTCCGCTAATTTTCGCTTCCTGCAGAGACTGTGCATCATATTTGGCTTCCGTCGAGACTGTCCGCGAGTTCTTGCTTCCTGCTGAGACTTCTGTACATGATAAATGGCTTCCTGCAGAGACTGTCCGCATGATTCTGCTTCCTGCCGAGGCTCTCGGCATGAAGCAGAGTCACGCAGACAGTCTCGACAGGAAGCCAATTGTCGAGGACAGAAGTCTCTGCAGGAAGCAAGAGATATCGCGGTCAGTCTTCGCAGACTGTACATCATATTTGGCTTCTGCCGAGACTGTCTGCGATCTCTTGCTTCCTGCAGAGACGCTGCGGATAGTCTCGGCAGAAGCCAAATATGATGTACAATCTCTGCAGGGAGCGAAAATTAGTGGAAACCATTATACCCTGTGAATACTGGCATATTTACATAAGAAATTATTAGAGTTTCAAAGCCAATTCAAGACTATTTCAAGGGTTCTCCATAGCTCAGTGGTTAGCGCACTCCCATCTCACATTTATTTTACATCGAAGTAACTTGCATTGAATTAGAAATGGTATAGTCTGAACAGACAAGTGGGTTCTCTTCGGATTACCTTATTGCAGAGCAATCTGTGCTAAATCAAAACAGGTATCCTCTGCACAGCGTAAAAGTAAACAAAATAAAGTTTAAGAATATTTCATTTGTAGCATATAGTTTTGGCTGAAGGCAGAATATGTACATTCCAAGATAAACTTTGATTTCCATAAAGCAATTTAATGCTGCAAAAATTTCCAGCATATGGGGCCAGAGTTGAATGATCATCAAGGTGACTGAAAACCGGGAACCCCGGCAAGAAAAAAACACCTGACTCTCTACAAGAAGAACTTGAATTTCTAACCGATGTTAGACCCAAGCTGGAACAAGCCCCCTGTCCTTGCTAGGTCCAAGGTAGTTCTATGGAGAAAAAAAGGGGAGGAGGAGGATAGAACAAGGAGCACATTCTTGGGTGGGTTGCAAATTCTTTGGTGGGGGGGGGGTGCAAAAGACTGCCCAGATTCATGTGTTAGTGGGGTTGCACCAAAGTGGACCTGTGCTGGGACCCGGGCAGGTCTCAGAAAAAGGGAGAAGCAAAATCTTTGGTGGGGAGCAAAAACTTCCAGAAACATTAAGTAGCAATGGAATAGAACCCAAATGGACTTGCGCACAGATCCGCATAAATCGCTTCCCATGCACACAGCCCTCGCGACCCACTGTGGATTGGCTTTAGCAATACAATTCTGGGCTTCTGGAAATGCATCACATGAGAGGCACACTTCCGGCCATAATGCATCTTCCCCGAAATGCAGGCTTCCATCAGACTTCACTTTGCTTGTTCTGCCGGAACAAGCCCCCTGTCCTGGCTGGGCCAAGGGCAGGTCTTGGGGAAAATGGGGAGCAAATTCTTAGGTGGGGAGCAAATTCCCTTATTAACTAATGCAATGGGCAGTGGGGGATAAGAGATTGAGGGTGATCTGGAAAGCAGATGTCTCATGTTTTTGTGGCCCTCATGAGTAATTGAGACTGCCTGGGTTACATCATGAATTGCGCCTGGGAGGACCGTAGCTTAATTCTGTTGGGAGGGAGGTAAATAGGGTAAAAATTCCTTTTGGGACCTAGGACTGTAGCATTTGTTCTAAACCTTATCTTGGTTTAGTTGGTTCCAAAATATATTCCATATTTAAAGTTTTAGGGACCTGTATTTTCATGGGAGTTTTTTCAGTGTTCTAATATTTTGGGAAATGGAGAATATTCCATATTTAAAGTTTTAGGGGCCTGTATTTTCATGGGAGTTTTTTTAGTGTTTTAATATTTTGGGAAATGGAGAATATTATTAGTCAACAACAGGACTGTAGCTAATTTCTTATTATGGATTGTTGGGAGGGGAGGGCAGTTTCTTTTTGCTGTTTCTAGGGAGCAAATGTGATGAACCTTATAATGGTTCAGTTGGTTTCCAGATAACTAAGCCTGGGTGTGAGATTAAGGAGGTTGGATACACATTATTTTTTGGAAGGGAAATGGAGAATATTATTAATAGACAAGGGGACTGTAGCTTATTTCTTATTGCGGGTTGTTCGAAAAGGACGACGGATTCTTTTGGCTGTTTCTAGGGAGCAAATGAGTTGAACCTTATAATGGTTTATTTAGTTTCCAGGTAACTAAGCCTGGGTGTGAGATTAAGGAGGTTGGGTACACATTAATTTGGGGATGGGGAAGAAATGGAGAATATTATTAATGGCCATAGGACTGTAGCTTATTTCTTATTGGGGATTGTTGAGAAAAGAGGGCAGTTTCTCTTTGCTGTTTCTAGGGAGCAAATGTGCTGAACCTTATAATGGTTCATTTAGTTTCCAGGTAACTTAGCCTGGGTGTGAGGTTAAGGAGGTTGGGTACACATTTATTTATTTATTTTAATGTTAGCCTTTATTGTCAATAGACAAAAGTTATTTATACGACCGTAGGGAAAGTCAGATTGTAATCGTACAGATGGGTTCTGGGGCTTTTACTGTGTAATGAAAGTTTTTGTCACGAGCATTGCACTTAGTAGGGGAGAATGTGGATCCAGGGATTTTGGGAAATGGGTTTGGTAGGTGGTTAGCAACAGGGGCTCGAATTACAGAAAATTAGGGGGATTTTTCTTCCCTGTTGTATTGAAATCTATCTATATCCTGGCAATGATATTGGTTTTGTCCAGGTATTCAAAGACTACTTTCTGTATTGTATTTGCTGTTTCTTTGGGAGGGACAGGAGCAGTCTCAGATCTATTGTGTGATAGCCTAACTTGAATATGGTGGATTCTATGGTCTCGCCTTTGATTGTTATGGGGCCACACAGTCAAAGAAGATATGGTTGAGATCTTCTGCATCATTGCAGTGGGGGCATAGGGCGGGCTGGTTACCGTAGTAAAGGCAGCCATGCACGCAGTGTCCTAGCCTTATTCTGGAAAAGGCTATGTCGAAACCTCTATTGAGACTATATACGTCACATTGAAGTTTAACCTTTGGTTTGCCGAAATGGAAGGTTTGGCCCTTGTTGCAATTGGTCCATTGGGATTGCCATTTTTCGGTTACTGCTTCATTTCAGTTTTGAGGGTTTGGTATGGTTGTAAGTGCCGGTGGTCAATAATGACAACTGCCTTTCTTGAATTAGCGGAAGGAGAAACGAAGTATGTGGCCAGACTGAATTTCGAACCTAAGACCTCTGACATGAGTCAGGTGCCCTATTGATTGCGCTACGCGGCCCGGCGCCTTCAGCTGTAGGAGTTTAATTCCACATTCAACTTCTAAAGCATTAATAGGGATGGAGGGGTATGCCCTCATAGCAATACAGAGTGCTAAGTTGTTTTGGATGAGGTCTTGAGCTTTGAGAGTAGATGTTTGGGTGCCGAGTTATAAGCTTGCGCACCATAATCGATTTTACTGAGAATTAGGGCCTTATAAAATGTCAATAGGATTTTTTATCTGCTTCATAGGAGGTGCCTGAAACCATCCTCATGAGGTTTAGGTCTTTTCAATCAGATTTTTAATATATATGCTGACCCCATGTTAGTTTGCTATCTAGGATCATACCCCGGAAGGTGATAAGGTCACTAAATTCTATTTCTGTCCCAAAAAGGGAATTTTTTTATGTGATTCAATATAAAGTCTTTTTTAGTGAAAATTATAGCCTTTGTCTTAATAGTGGGGATTTTGAAGCCCCAGAGCTTGGACCTTATGAGGGCTGATTGGAGTTTTACGAGAGTATGTTTGGGAGAGGAGTGTAGGTCCAGATAGCACTGTCATCTGCAAACTGAGAAAGAGAGAGGTTTGGGTCCTGCCCCCCCCCCCCCCCCCCAAGGGTATTTATTATAACATTGAATAGGATAGGGCTGATGACACTGCCTTGGAGACAGCCATTTCCCAGTCATGTTGATCAGAGGTTTTTTACCCCCCACACTGACTTGAATTCTTTTGCCGTTTAAGAAGTTATGAATGCAGCGGAACATATTTCCATTGATGCCGAATTCGTTTAGCTTGATGAGGGTCCCTGAAGTCCATTTAAGGTCAAATGCCTTTTTAAGATTCAAAGTGACTGCCGCCTGGCACTTATTTTCCATAAAGGCCATATTAATTTCAGATTCCACGATTTTAATACTGATACGAAAGGAATTTATGGCTGAAGAGTGCGATTTATTTCCACTTCAATGGCGAAGTGTCATGGCCGGACTGTCCCAGTCGCATTTTAGTTTTGAGTTGCCGGTCGAGTTTCTAGACTTCTTTTTTTTTCTTTCTTTCCCGTTATAGTTCAAGTAAGACCAAATGAGCATTCGACATCAAGCTTGATGTAGACTTTAAATGGCTCTTTCTTTCACATGATTTCACTAAAATGCGCATTCAATACGCGATTTTGATTGGTTCCCGTACTCGCGCGTTGAGACGCAAAGGACTATGTCACTACCCGTAGCATGTGCGCAATTTTGATTGGGTCCATGAAATTTGCATAAAATGCGCGTTGCACGCGTCGCTTCGCGGTATACGCAAAATTAAGAACGAATTTTCATTGGCTACTAAAATATTCGCGTCCTTAATTACCGCGTATCCCGCGCGCATCAACTGCGTCCCCGATGCGTTTTGAATGTGTACAAATACACGAGCGCCAGTGTATATATGTTAACAGAATAAGCTAAATAAATATGTTTAAACCAAAAGGGTCATAAACCAATAAAGACTAAGGGTGTGTTCTATACTGCAGAAAATATTTGTCTTTAACATACCTCATGTGTCCTATTAGCAATGGTGTGCCCCTTCATCCTGTTGGAAGGCTAAACAGACTCGGTTCAATGATTGTACGCGGCAATATACTAATTTTAAATGATTTACCATTATTTAGTGGTTGAAGAAAATACAATTATATTCTCTTTGTTTGCTTAATTCACATCATTCTTACGTTGGCAAGTAAAGGAATATAAATATGGATATTTGTATATAACATAGTTACTCATGCGGACACTTGTTGTCTTGAAGATTTTTTTACAGTCTCATATGTAAACTAACACCTTTTTTGCTAAAAAAGCAACGAAAATAATCACGGTACCTGTCCTCAAAAAGAAAACTGTTCGGTTTTACAATGTAGTAATGCATCAGAAAGTGTTGCTGGAATGACAAATCATTTGTCTTTAGGAGCAGTCTAATCTAGAGTTGCACTGCTTGTGCAATCCTGTCTGTCCCATTGGTCAGATGTTTTACTTTAATTTCATATTCTATCAGATGCCGAAACATTTATTAAACAGAAAGTAAAAACGTGTTCAATGCCAACTGGGCAGTCAGTGATATTTTGATGTTTCTTGTAAAACTTTACAAGGAAACAGAAATTGATACAATATTTGATTTTCTTAAGAAATACATTTTTAGGGAAATATTCCTGAATATCTCCTTAAAATAATAATAAGAAAAAATAAAAAAAAAAGAAAATTAAATATTATGCATATTTTATATCGTATCTGTCTATTTTCGTTATTCTTTTCTTTTCTTTCTCATTTTGCAGGTTTCTGAACATGTCAACAGGAGTCTACTCGCCAGCATTACAAGCACTGCATCATATGTTTGACCTGGGAGCGGTGATAGCAGGCACTAGCGCCGGATGCACTTGTCAGACAGCCAACTATATGATGAGATGTAATTGCCCTCTTATACCCGCTCATTTGCTCATTGACAGCGACACGAGAAAAACCAAGAAAGTGGTTGTGCACCCAGCGCTGACTCAGATCAGCCTGGACATCCGCCCAATCCGTACAGACTCTTGGCTTAAAGGATAGCTAAGGTTCTAGGCTACCTCCATGTGGACAGTTTAGACTCTGATCAGACTGGGCGGATGTCCAGGCTGATCTGAGTCTGCGCTGAGGGCACTTCAACTTTGTTGATTTTTTCGTGTCGCGGCTTAAATATGTTTAGGACAAAAGTAAGATCGTAGGCTTTGTTGCTGTTGAGATTAGGAAGTTCAGCCTTACACTAAAGGAACAAAGTGCCATTATCTGTGTTTTCTATGTATAGTCCGGGGTCCTAGCGGATAAAAATTTGGCAACGTAGTACTCAGCGTATAACAGCAATTTCTTTGTTTTATCATTAAGGGCTATCCCTGGGGTACACGTTTTGCTTTGTTGCAAAGTATGAAAATGCGGCGTTATTTGCAAAGGGAGATAATTTGTAAATACCCCAAATCGCTTGGATTTAGAAGATATTTTGTTTTTGTCGATAACCTGTAATACACCACTTGTACAGGGACACTTTATTTGTATTTCTTGAAGTCAATATTAGTATTCTACTCTAATAATACTTTGAAATTCACTTTAAGTTGTATAAGGATGCAGTGGATATGTATAATGTGAGGTCGTTTTAACCTATGTTTCTGTAGTATTATCTTCCGTATTGGTCTCATATATCATATAGACTTCTGTTCCAAACATAGGATTTTAAAACGTACATATAACGTATATGAAAACATTTTAAGCGATTATTTGGGGCACGTACATATTTCATCTGCCATTTTCGATTGCTTAAACATAGTGGACATTCTCCATGAACACAGAATAAAATCACAGTAACTTAAAACCTGCGCAAAAATGTCGTTTAGATATAGACATGTGTTGCTTTCAAGTATTTAAATATGTAATACATTTATGTTATATAATGATAAAAAGGTTTAACGTTACACGATCAAAATAATGAATGGCTAAGAACTTCTCCCTGCAGACCTCCAGCTTTCTGAAATCATACTTAAACATCAGCTAATGTAGTTAGTTAGATATAGAATACTGTAAATAAATGGTTGGTTCGTGCATTTATGTTTCATAAATGTCTTTCGTGCGAGAGGGGACACTGGTTAAAGCCACTTCTGTGAAATTCTTAATGGGGTTCAGCGTCAGTTATAGAAAAATATATACCAAATTTCAAACGATACTTGATAAGCTAGTGCTCAGTCAAGGGTTGCATTCGGATAGACAAATAAAGTTAGCAGAGGAGGGCATGACATTTGTACCATGGAAGGTGTTCAGATCGCACGGGAGTCAAATGATAATCCCAGATAACGATCGGGTCTGGTATAACTTAGTTGGTTCCAATATAAGTACAATTTTAATCGTCATCTGGTAGTACAAAGATATCCTTTCGGCCTGAATGACGATTTATCATGATTATGTTTTTTACATCCTGATACAGTTTACAATAGCATTATGGTTGATTATGCCAAAATATAAGGAAAACTATGTCAAACATTTCTGGTTTTGTTTTAAAACACAGAAAATTTTGAAACATTGTAATTCTAATCCGATTGACGTATAAGGGTAATGATGACTCATCGGACGGTTGAAAACCGGTAGTAGAGTTCTACAAATGCTTATTCGTCACCCCAAAATATGTAAAACGTTTCGGCTGTAAATGCAAACCGTTGTGACTGGGAAAAAGGTACTGATGGTACATTTAGGCCATACTTTCAACAATGCCGCTACTGTTCTATTATTTTAAGGGTGTTGTACATTCAAATTTCTATAACTACCATGTACGAACCTTTCAAGCAAAATGGTATCAACAGTACATAAAACTAATAAATAAGAAGAGAAATCACATCTAGAAATGACGAAAGGCAGTGATCTCTTGAAAAGGAAAAGCTTAAAAGCAGCTCTTGTTACAATCGTTGCTTTCAAATTGATTTAAAAAACGACTAAAATAGTGAAAATGTTGATGATGGTAAAAAACACCTTAGTCTGTCAACTAGTCTCACAGAAAATGTAACATTAATTCTAATGTACAAGCAAAGTACGTGTTGATGGTTATTGTGACACTGAGGACATTAATTTGACACCGATTGTTATATTCCAAGACCTTGAATATCAGACACTCAAAAGACTATGATATATGCTAAGTTCTAAAGAAATTGTTACTCAGAAACAAAAGCATATGAGCGTTCATTTATACTCCCAACCAGCGCCACCGACTAACTAAGTTTTTCATATAGAATGATGTCACGAGTATATAGGATACCCTTCGAGGGGGCGTAGCCCCCTAGAAGGGTATCCTAAATTCGAGTGACACCATTTTATATGTATTTTATATCATGGCAGCCAATTGCATTTGTCTATTTTGAATTTTAAACAGCTCTTATCAGGTTGTAAATGAAGAGTGACAGATCTGTGTAATTGTATCCACCACAGCTGATTTTTGTTCTTGACCTGGAAGTCAGATAAATCACTTAAACAATTAGCATCAACTGAAATTTACTAAAAATTGTGTCTGCATTTTGCACTGAATTTATTTTACATTGATACAAATGATGCGTCTGAACAAACTGATTGTGTAAGGATGACAAAGTGTGCAGTCTGAAAGAGCATATCATCTTCTGCGCATTCAGCTGCCGGATCAACATTTAGGGTTACTATGGTATGGTTGCTGAACACTACAAGATAAATTGTCTCTTTAATCTCAGATTATTTTAATCAAAATTAAACTGAGTTATGCACAACAAAATGGGTCTTCAGACATGCGCGAACTGCTGAAGCCCGGATCAGTCTGCGGTCTGATCAGAGTCTTTGATTTGCACAATACAGATTCCTCAGCAGGTTCCATTTATTGTTGATATGATACTCAACACAATTAGCGGATGTGCAGACTCATCTGAGTGTATGCTGCATGCAAATGCAGACAGACTCTTATATCCTAGTGCTGCTCAATTCTTCAATATAATTCAGACTTGACAGAACCGTGCTATAAGTTTACCGTGCAGTATATCTGTGATATTCGCACAGTTATCCAGGCACTTTTCAATGTAAAGTGAATGCAGAGTTTAGTTCCGCCTACCTCAAAATTGTCTTACAGCGCAAGTTAATAAAGTTAATGAACGGGCGACTTCAAAGGAAAACACAGAAAGCCATGATACAAGACCTACTTATTTACCCTGGCACCACACATTGTTTCGACTGTTCCGTTTAGATGTACAATATCAAAGGAAATGCAACACATTTATCAGGAATCAAATATGAACAGAATCCAACATGTGATCACAGAGACATCAGCAATCAAAATATTAAATACAAACTCTGACGAAAACTAAGTCATTATTATTGGCCTCCGGCCCCACCCAGGGACCCAAACCACATAGTTATTCCATATCAAAAGACATGCTGCAGATACCGGTATATCATGCTCTAAATATGTAAGCAATTCATTGTGTAGTTACAGATAGATTAGCAATTAAAAAGGCTTAACGCAAAATTTTGGCATAAACTAAGTCCAAATTATTGACCCCTGGCCCCATACAAGAGCCTGACTGCAGTACGGATATTCCGTCTCATATGAAATACTTTAAAAATATCATGAATCATTTATGATAAGAAGCTGGCATTTGGTAACAGAGATATAAGCAATCAGAAAGGTTTAGCCCAAACTTTAACTTACAAGCAAAAACCCTGACCTAGATTAAGTCTTAATTATTGATCCCTGGCCCCACCCAGAGGCCCAGCCACACCAATTATGCATTCAGTATCCCAGGAAATGCTACAGATATATCATGTATCAAATATGAAAACAATCCAACATGTGGTTACAGAGATATCAGCAATCAAATGGTCTAAGGCAAAACTTTGACTTAAACTAAGTCCTAACTGTTGACTGCTGGCCCCGACCAGGGGCCTTATTCAAGTGTTTAGGTATTCCATATCATAGGCAATGCTATAAAGATCAACTGAACCATATATTATAAGAACCTGACATGTGGTAACAGAGATACGAGCTGTCAAAAAGGTTTAACGCCAAACTTTGACGTAAAGTACACGAACTGACGGACGGGAGAACTGACGGACGAACGAACGGACAAACAGATGGAATGACAAAAACTATATACCCCCCCCCCCCCCTGACGTACTTCATATGTCGGGGTATGATAAAGCTAATTTTGGTCCCAAGTTAACTCAAGCCAAGATAATCCATCAAACTGCTTGTATTTACTACTGTGACCTCTCATGACCCCTGGGATCAATTTAACCCAAACTTTGGACCAATTTCAAATGAGCCGAATACCAGTGTTACTTTATACCAAGTTTTATATATTTTCGATGAGCTTTGAAAAAGATTTAGCTTTTGACACAACCAACTTTGAAAAAACATAAACATATCTTAATATAGCCTTTTAGCTATGGCACAATAAATCCACCATGTGACAACACAGAAGAAAAAAAATGATATCAATTTATCTCAATGCAATTTTCTTTAGATACCAGTGAAAAACATTGCCCTTCCTGTTACAGTTATTTTGGCCGATGCAAAGAAATGTCTACTATTCATTATGAAGTGTAGGTTAAAACAACATATGACGTCACACTTTAAACCAGCATCACACATTTATGCCCCATTTTCAGGCTTGGTAACATTGCAAATAATAAACTTCAGTCTTTTATCAGCTTGAATCAATCAAAACATGACTGTTATACGCTGAGTACTACGTGCTCATTATTTGAACTAGCCGGCGAAGTTGGACCCCGTACTAGTAGGCATATTCTTTCGATAATCTTTTATTCTAAATATGCAAATTTGAGATGAACGGTGGGATATATGTGCTTTCCGAAGACAAATTCTCTATGACAAAGCAATATTTCTAATTATAGTGTTAAATATTGATACTTAGATTTAATCGACGTGCAAGCCATATTGTCAGAATAATAAAATTGTTTTGTTTTAATTTAATTTTATTTGTGAAAATATCAAAACATTCAACTTTTACACATTTTTATAGTATTTCTACGAATGGGATTTAGAAGAATCCAATTTGTATGATTATCAATATGTAGAAATGTTAATATTTATTATTATAATTATTATTTATTTCATTTTAAAACCAGATGACCAACGGTCCTGTAGCTCACCTGACACCTTCTGTCAATAGACACAATTTGCCATTTCACTCATTTGTTACAAAGGACCTGGTATGATAAGGCCCATATTTGGCCCCCAGAAAACTCATTTTTCAAAAGTCCTATTTCGATAACTAAAATGCATTCATAGGAAAGTTCTAACCTAAAATGTATTAGCAAATACAAAATCAACCAGTTCTTGCTTAAAATATTTGTGTTTTTAATCTTGAACATACCCATACCCCCAGCGGATTCTGACAAAAATGACGAATTTGGTAGCCTTTGCGGCTTTCAAAATATATGAGCCCGGCCGCCAGCCCATTTTATACTTTATATGCAGACACAATTTTGATATATTTACATGCCATGGAAATATTAAATGTGCTGGAGACCGGGCTCTATGTTTATTTTTAATTTTTTGTAACCAAACTGGCAGCGTTTGGAACATTTTCCCTGTTTTCTCAACACAAAAACGCCCATATCTCCGCTCATAGACAAAATAAACATATGTTGTGGGTATCCATTTTCTTAGTTAGAACACAAGGAATAATTTGGTACACATTTCAGTTTGATCTGTTGGATTTTTTTGGTTAGCGTCTCTGGACTTGCAAACTTGAGTGGGTGGGGTACCTTTTGACAGGCCTTGTGCAGTGCACAGGTAATTAGCCGTCGTACCCAAAGTATAAGCATTACATCAAAAGCCTATTATCAAGCGCTTTCAAAAGCTATTCTAAATGACTAATTTTTTTAAAGGAAAAATTATTAAACTCAGTTTTTCTTGCAATTTTCCTTTATATTATTGACGCAACATAGGCATGTCAGAAATATGGTTTTTCTTGGAATTAACAAAAGAGAAACATATAATTCCTGTTTGTTCCCATACGCACAAATGTTAAGCAACAGACACCATGCAATTTTAAGAGAATTTGAATGGGGGCCAAAAATGGCCCTTATCATACCAAGTCCTTTGAAACCAGTAGCTTAAAAGGTGTGCATATTTTGATTTTAAAATCTCAGTGACCTTGAGCAAAATTCAAAAAATGACCTTGGCCTTTGATGACCTTATGTCTTCATGTATTCATTTAGTTAGCCATATCTTCCATTTGTTATATCTAGGCTTAATAAAAAAATTCCATGAAATCAACTTTACCCATATAAAAGCCTAACATACCAAAGTTGACCATGTCATAAATTAGGTCAACGTCAACGCAAGATCATCATTTTTATGAACTATGATGACCCTGAATGCCCAATGCAACATACCAAGTTTCAAGGTCATAGGCTTTTTGGTTCTGGAGAAGAAAATTTTTGAATGTTTTTTACCATATTCGGGCGTTGCGGCCATCCTGGTCATGTGACCCAGACCCCCGGGACAAACTTTCGTTCCCCTATCCCACTGAGACTCCATAATGAAATTTTGCTTCAATCGGCTCTGTGGTTTCAGAGGAGAAGATGTTTGAAAATCTTGACGATGGATGGATGGACCAACTGACCTTGACCTTAAGGACATAATTCCTCCATCTGTTCATTTACTTGACCATGTATACCAAGTATTGTACCTTAGACTTAAACAGTTTCTGAGAAATCCACTGTTTAAGCGTTTTCCCATATACAGCCTAACATACCAAAGTTTACCATGTCATAAATTAGGTCATGGTAAACGCAAGGTCATCATTTATATAAACTATGATGGGCCGGAATGCCCGATGCTACAAACCAAGTTTCAAGGTCATAGGCGTTTTGGTTCTGGAGAAGAAGACTTTTGAATGGTTTTTACCCTATATGGGCATGGCGGCCACCTTAGTCATGTGACTCAGACCCAAGGTCAAAATTACGTTCCCCCATCCCACTGAGACTCCGTATGAAATTTAGCTTCAATCGGCTCGGTGGTTTCAGAGGAGAAGATGTTTGAAAATTTTGACAACGGTTGGACGGATGGAATACCTTGTCCTTTATCGACATAATATCATCATTTATTATATAATCGTCCATGTATACACCTTAGACTTAGATTGTTACGGAGAAATCCACTGGTTAAGCGTTTTTCCATATAAAAGCCTAACATACCAAAGTTGACCATGTCATAGATTAGGTCTAGGTCAACGCAAGGTCATCATTTGTACAAACTATGATGGGCTTGCATGCCCAATGCTGCATATCAAGTTTCAAGGTCATAGGCCATTTCGTTCTGGAGAAGAAGATTTTCGAATGGTTTTTATTATACATGGGCATGCCGGGTATCTTGCTTATGTGATCCAGACCCCAGCAACAAGCTTTCGTTCCCCTATCCCACTGAGACTCCATTTAAAATTTGGCTTCAATTCGCTCAGTGGTTTCAGAGGAGAAGATATTTAGAAACTTTGACAACAGATGGACGGACCGAATGACCTTGACATTTAGTTACATAATATCTTCATATTTTCATTTAGTTAACCATGTACATCAAGTATTGTACCTTAGACTAAAATAGTTTCTGAGAAATCTACTGTTTAGGCGTTTTGCCATATCAAAGCCTAACGTACCAAAGTTGACCATGTCATAAATTAGGTCAACGTCAACGCAAGGTCATCATTTGTACAAACTATGATGGACCCGCACACTCATTGCTACATACTAAGTTTCAAGGACATAGGCATTTTGGTTATGGAGAAGATTTTTGAAGGGTTTTTATCATATATGGGCGTGGCGGCCATCTTGGTCATGTGAACCAGAAACCCCGAACAAACTTTCGTTCCACCAACCCATGGAGGTTAAATATAAAAATTGGCATTGATCGGCCCAGCTGTTTTGGAGGAGAAGATATTTGAAAAGCTTGCCAACGGATGGACGGACCGAATGACCTTGACCTTTAGTGACAGAATTTCTTCATTGGTTCATTTAGTTGACCATGTATAACAAGTATTGTGCCTTAGACTTAAATTGTTTCGGAGAAATCCACTCTTTAAGCGTTTTCCCATATAAATGCCTAACGTTCCAAAGTTGACCATGTCATAAATAAGCTCTACGCCATCGCAAGGTAATCATGTGTACAGACTATGATGGGCCTGCATGCCCGATGCTACATACCAAGTTTCAAGGTCAAATGCCTTTTGGTTCTAGAGAAGAAAATTTTGAAGGGTTTTTACCATATATGGCGTGCCGGCCATCTTGGTCATGTGACCCAGATGCCCTGAGCAAACTTCCGTTCCCTCAACCCATGGAGGGCCCATATAAAATTTGGTTTTATTCGGCCCTGTGATTTCAGAGGAGAAGATATTTGGAAATCTTGACGACGGATGGACGGACAGAATGACCTTGACCTTTAGTGACATACTATCTTCATTTGTTCATTTAGTTGACCATGTATACCTTAGACTTTAATAGTTTCTGTGAAATCCACTGTTTCAGCGTTTTTAAATATAAAAGCCTAACGTACCAATGTTTACCATGTCATATATTAGGTCAAGGTCATCGCAAGGTCATCATTTGCACAGTCTATGGTGGGTCCGCATGTCCAATGCTACATACCAAGTTTCAAGGTCATATGCCCTTTGGTTCTGGAGAAGAAGGGATTTTACCATATATGGGCGTAGCGGCCCTCTTGGTCATGTGACCCAGATAGCCCGAACAAACTTTCGTTTCCCCCCAGCCCACGTAGGGTTCATGTAAAATTTGGTTTTGATCGGCCCAGCGGTTTTGGAGAAGAAGACCTTTGAAAATGGTGGACGGACGGACGACGGACTACGGAGCATTGACATACTAAAGGATCACCTTTGAACCTTCGGCTCGGGTAAGCTTAAAATCAGAATCTAAATCTGACTACTGCAATAAAAGTTTCACTTATAGCAACTGATTTAGAATAAAGAATGAAAATGTAATACAAAATTGATAAAGACATGAAGAATCTTTTTACTTTTCGATTAATGGAAAACGCGATGCCAGGCATCCCCAATGAAAATGGAAACAACAACAGCATCAACAAGTATAGTTTTACTATTGTGTGATTTGTGTTTCAGAAGAATAACATTTTTATTTAGCACCCACATTCGGCTTAACGCGAGTAGCTGTATTACAATAATTTCATGATCCCCACCTCTTTGAACATTTTGAGTTTGAAAAGGTATAAGGTCTCAAGGTGAGATAAATAAGGAACAAACACCAAGTTAAAGTAAGTTTGAATCTGTACAGTATATGAATTCCGCGCTGAAACAGAGTGTGGTATATAAACGGTCGTCATTAAGAAGTGATAAAAGGAGGGTGTTCAATTTCAAAACTTGCTGATTAAACTATTTATAAATGAGCAACGACACGAGAAAACCAACAAAGTGGTCGTGCGCCAAAAGCAGAATAAGATCAGCCTGGGCATCCATCCAGTCAGGTTAGACTCTTTGCTAAGCGCTTAAAGGGTAGCTAAGGGTCTAAGCTACCTCCATGCGGACAGCGAAGACTCTGATCAGACTGGGCAGTATTGTATGTACACTTTATTGGGGCGAGCCGTAATTAATGTTGTTAGAACTTGTGGTCCAACCCATTTATAAGTTTATTACGAGGACAATAAAATATGTTTAGACTAGATCAGACTGGGCGAATGCGCCTAGCGCACAACCACTTTGTTTTTGTTTTTGCTTAGGTATGCACTTTATAGTGAACAAAAAGTTCAAGATTGGTGAAAACCTCTTATTAAGCTAGTAAATTTATTTTAGAACTAAAGATAAATTCCAAGTATTATATTAAAATACACAAAAAGCTGCTGAAACGTACTTAGTTTGTTTGGAAACGCGTAGTTTGCAGCAGAACGTTTTGAAAAGCCAAAGACAATATTTTTTTTTCGTTCTATTCCATAGAACATTCACCATATACCAAATAGTAGTACATCTAAGGGTGGTCTGCAAATTATCGAAACTGTGTTAAATATTTTTTTCTATTATAATTTTTTTTGTTTTACCACAGCGGGCACGAGCTGGGATGCACTAAGATATGGTTCTTTAAGTACACACTCAGACGTACATGACACGGTAGTGTATGCAGAGCAAGGTGGCCTTGGCTTTGTTAAGAACTATATTGTGGATTCACATTTCAGGTAATTTCTCCTGATAAAAACAGGTAGTCACAGGATCTGTAATTTAGGGCCATCCCGGTAATTTTGTTTTCACGCAAGAAACTCGAACATCAAATCCCAGAATCCCCTAACACTTAAATCAGACAGGTCTTTTTTCCAATACGGGGAGGGGATGTATGATATTATTATTTAAGGAGGTGATTTGTGGTATATACAAAAATCTGAGTAAAACCATAAAAATAAACATATCTCCCTGAAAGTTAGCAGACTCTTTTTTTTGTTGTAGTTGTTGTTGTTCTCTACAGTTAAGAGTACAACATAGAAGGGCATGCTGTTTAAAAAAGTGTTTTTATATGGAAAAATCAAAGGGTAATTTTCTGCGCAGAAATCGAAAAAAAAAAATGTGTTGCTGAAAATGTGCTAAGCTCTGGAGATACTTTAAAGCATTAAAATGGGCGTCTAAGCAATTATTTAATCCAACTCTTTATCAAGTTGTAAAGTTGACCAGATAAAATCAGGAGCTTTTTCTCAAATGTCTGACCATGTACATGCTGCATGTATACTGGTTACATTAATTAAATACAGGTAGAGCAGTTATACCTATATCATACTCACAGCATAAATATTACATTAAAATGGCTAAGACAGGTGTATTATTAATTTTTTTCAACCTTGAAATTAGACTCTACTGTGTATTTTAGACAAACATTTGGACACAGGCTATATTTTTTATATCTGCGCAGCTTGATAATGTGCGAAAGTTTAGGAAAAATAATTTCTAGGACGCTCATCCTAATGCATTAATTAATGTTCAGACCCAGTTACATTTTTAATAACGATGGTCAAAGTTACCCTTTGATCTTTTTTATATAAATCATTTTAATATCAACAAGCCCTGCATTTGGGATTCTGAATTATGAGGAACAACATAAAGAAGGCATCTGCTAAGTTTTGGGAAGATCTGCTGTGCTGTCAGCATATTACGCAGGTTTTTGTTTTTGTCCCAAATCAGTGATAATCACCACCTTAATCATACGTGAGGTCTTTTCCAATACGGGGGTTGTATGATATCATGTAACTACAGCAAGTAAATTGATATGTCAAAGATAGTACAGTCATTGATCAGACGCCTCGTTCTGTTGCGTCTACTCTGGGTCGTCGTTGTTAGAAAAGTTTCTTTCTTGGTTAAGTGCCCTAAATGTAAGTGTGTATCTCTTTCATTTTTCCCATTGGCAACGCGTTTAACAGGTACTGTCAGGCGTACAATATATCAAAGGTGGAGGTTTTGAAAATACTATGTTTTAACGTGACCAATTGTTAAGAAACGACTCCAGTATTCTATGTAGACAGCAACAACATTTATAACTGCATAAATAAAATGAACTTTAATTTGGATTTTTCTGTCAAACAAAAATTTAGAAATAGAAAGCGAAATGCTATATTGGAGCTACATGTAACTTTGTTTTTGTGACATACCCTGGACCTTTCTATGACTTTTTTGCAACTTAGTGATATATGTTGGCATGCTGCACAGGCTTATTTATAGCTTAAAAATTACGAGTGTTTCATATTTAATTTTTCCTTTGAGCCGCGACACGAGTAAATCAACAATGTGGTTGTGCGCCCAGCGAAGACTCAGATCAGCCTGGGCATCCTCCCCGTTTAATCAGCCTCTTTGCTAAGCGCTTAAAGGGTAGTTAAGGGTCTAAGCTTTCTCTATGCGCACAGCGAAGACTCCGATCAGACTGGGCGGATGTTCAGGCTGATCTGAGCCAGGGCTGGGAGCACAACCACATTGATGGTTTTGCCGTGTCGCGGCTCATGTATTTTACACCATTAAGTTTTTTTTTCTTTGCACGATTTTTGCATTGTCGGAAGATTACACAAATTTATCAAGTCGTGATTTCTAATTAGGAGTTTGCTGTTGTTTGTATATAGTTCTGCTCTTACGAACATTTAGCCTTTCGAACAGTATGTTTTCGTGGTATTAAATAATTAAAAGCGCATTGGCGTTAATGCTTTCTGTACTGATTATCGGTTAAATGTGCTTAATTTTTCGCGACGATCCAATGGTTTCGTTTTAACTGGATACGTGATGGTGAATAGCTGTTGCTGTTGCTTTAAGTATACTCCATGTGATTAATTAAACAGCTTTACTCTAGTAAACTCATCTTCAGAAGGTGCCATACAAATATAGTGACACTGTTGACTAAAACGGCTTACTTATTATGTAACAGTCCACCGTGTGTATTCTAGAGAATATGTTGCGATAAGAAGTAGGCATCTGAAAATCTGTATCAACGGATCGCCTATTGTATATTTTCAAATGCGAGTACGTGTGAAGAAAAAAATGTTATAACATTTACTTCATCCATCAGGCTAACAAATTAGACAATTCACATTATTATTTCAGTCAGCGTGGGCGTGAGGGTAGAATGATACGTCTTCTTTCTGACACACGGAACATGACCAAAGGAACAGCCCATGGCTTTGGTGTTGATGAAAACACGGCCCTGGTCATAACACATGCCGACACAAACCAAATTAATGCAAAGGTAGTGTAAATACTGGGTCGACCTGACCACCTACGATGTATAAGTTTGATTTTAATGATCTGCAGATTGATAGAAATTATCGTCGTGGAATGTTGAACCGTGCAGTCGAAGACCTGTCTTTTAGCTAGGTCTACATATCCAAGAGTACCACAATTTTTTTCTCAGACATTTTGATCCAGTTGTCTGGGTCCTTTAATAAGTTGTCGGAGACCCCATCTTATCACCATCTTAAGCCTCCACTGCTCTATCAGGTGGTAACATTGATAAGGCACAATCTTTTGAAATTGCAACTTTTCCCTGCCAGGAGACGATATGCATAAGTTCTTTGAACTTGATTTCTGATTTCAATAATATCAATATATGTTGTTTAAATGATATGTCAGTGAAATATTTATTTAAACCAGTTCACGATTTTCTTTTACAGCGAAGCATAGCTGCAAGCCTTTGGCTACAGTTTTGGCATTGTAAATAACCGTAATTATCTAATTTTATGTATATGAAACATCATTAAGTTTTACATAAATTTGTTTGGAAAAATGATCAGGGATATTTGAGTTGGCAAATAAAATGACATACTATGTCTTGTTTAATTTTAGGTAATCGGCCAGTTAGGTGTTACATTCTTTGACCTATCAAAGTCAACTGTCGATAAAAATGCACAGTACTTTACAATACGTGACGTGTTCATAACGTATCTTACCCAAGGTGATGTCATCAATCTCCAGGACAGATCGGTACAGTTCTCCAGTAGGAAAACTCCAATGAGAGGACATGAAATGTACGAACGTGCTCTAACAGCAAATGATATTTTTGGCGGAGGAAGTTTAAGTGGAGGACGTAAAGCGGAATTTGTGAGATTAGCCACGAGTTTATATGACGCAAGAGAGAACAGAACAATATACGGAACAACGTATAAGACACATCCAACTTTTCGGGTTACGATGTCTCGTGCAGGTTATGATTCAGAGGGCTGGGTCGAGAGAAGACAATCATTTCATACAGACATAACATCCTATAAACACATGTATCTTGATATCAGAGAAAATTAAACTTAAGAAGTTCAGATCTCTGTGTTTATTCTTTGCACTGTTTTTGAAAATATAATAGAGTGGAGTCGGGTAATATCGGACACCGGGTATATTCGGACATACCATAGCAAACAGTGAAAATCCAGATGAGACGGCTAAAAATGAGCAGTCTCATCAGGATTTTTACTGTTTGCCAAGTTAATTTTGTTTAAATTCCAAACAACTGACATATAAAGGAAACAATGTCACTGTCAGAATTTACCCGCTGTCCGAATTTACCCGACTTTCCTATACTAGAGAGGCACATTGTGTATCACCAACAGAAATACCAACTACGGCTCCAGGGGGCGTATCTATAAAACTACTCAAGTGGTTGCTATGCTGTTGCTAGGGCTAAATTTCTTTGAAGGAGATTCCCTACAACTATGAAATTTGGTCTGGAAGAACAGTCTCAAAAGACTGTTCCTCCGGAGCAAATTTCGTAGTTGAAAAGACTTTTCCTTCGGAGCAAATTTCGTAGTTGTAGGGAATCTCCTTCATAGAAATGTAGCCTTAGCAACAGCATAGCAACGACTTAAGTTGTTTTATAAATACGGCCCCAGTTACCTAAAAATTAATCATATGCAGAACCGCAGTCGGATAATTATGCCCCCACCATGGGACTTACTTTTTGTTGGTCTAGATCCCTTCGGCATCGGCGTCAGCGTCTGCGTCTGCGTAGCTTCTTGTAGGCACTCTATTTCCTGAAGATAAATATATTTTGATCACATCTGCACAGCTATGTAATTTGGTAAGGGGAAAGGGCTTCTTAGATTTGAATACCTTGACCTTATTTCCAAAGTCATAAGAGATCGTAGAAAGTTGACAAATACTTTTTCTTCATTGTATCCCCTAAAGGGATAAATGTATTTAAACCAAACTTGCATAGATATTTATTGGGGAATATACAAGAACTGAAGATTAGATTTTGATGACTTTAATTGTATTTTCAATGTCACAGGAGGTCAAAGAATGTTGGAAAAAGCCTTGTTTTGCACCATATGTCCTGAAGGAATAAATGAATTTTAATCAAACATATACAGATATCTTATTATGAGGTGGAACTATCTGATTAAATTCTTGTCACCTTTGACTATTTTCAATTTCACAGGAAGTCGTACAATGTTAAAAAAAAAGTTTGTTTGTACAGCATCTCCTGAAGGAAATGCTGGGTTGAAAATGGCTTGTATGTCCATTTTATTCTGAAATATAAGTTGGATTTATATTAAACTAGCGTAGACTCGTCGTATGGGAAGGGTCATGAATGGTTTGGTGACTTGAATGGTGGTGACCTTGACCTTACTTTCAAGGTCATAAGCGGATTTGTTCGTAAAATTACATTATTTCTTTAACCGGAGAATCAATTTAAATAATCTTGCAAATATATATCTTTCGGACGAAACCAAGACTTTATTAGGTGATGGTGACCTTGATCCAAATTTCAAAGTCACACAAGGATTTTCTCTAAAAAGGTGATAAATATACGTCTTGGACCAGTAAATGGATTTACACCAATTTGCAAACAAGAACAGATATTGTTCGAACGAGCAAAAGATGTGATAAGGTGCGTGTGACTTTCATCTCATTTTTAAGGTGAAGGAAGGACATAATGTAACAATTACTTAGGTCGGCATACTAACTAGACAGCACTGTTAGTGAAAATGACACTGCTAGGAAAGCGCAGGTTGCAGGGAGAGTGGGAGTGTTGTGGGAGGGGTGGGGAGAGGGGGATCTGCTTTTGTAAAAAAAAAATCTAAGTGTCATTGATTTTGCTAGAAATGTACAGTATATACGAACCCCAGTATAAAGCATGTTTCTCCTTCGTACATCTTTATCTTTGCAAGCCAAGGGTACTTAGACTATTTCCTTTCCTTTACGTATCCTAGGCTGAAGGTCTATCCGTAAATCGAATCTACAGCTGTGCAGTGGATGGGAGCAACTTACTACTATCGGATTCAATCAAATTATCCGTAACAAACCAAAAATCAGCCGCGACACGAGTAAACAAAGTAGTTGTGTTAAAAGAAGCGCATATAAGAAGAGGAGAAATGAATTTTTTGCTTTTTGCTGCCTAGTAGTATGTGCCCTACAGTCGTCAGATTTGACCTAAAGTCGTCATCACTTTTCTCTGATGTCTCTTTCGTTTATTTTCCTTTCTGACCGCCAAAGGTAAGAATATCTTGGTGGTTTAGTGTATAAATGCGTTTGAGCGAATGCAAACATACATCTGAAACTTGAATTTAGCGTGACAATCTTGGTTCGTCAAACGGATATCAAAACCAGCTTGCTCCGTCGACAGACTTGGCATTTTAAGTAAAAATGGGTTGCCTTGTTTCCCCTTGGTTTGTTGGAAGAATATTTAAAACCAGCTTTAAATGTAAACTGCATAACAGAATTAAGATATTTTTCTTCTGAATTTCGCCCGCTTCTAAACATTTCTGTGACACAGATGGAAAAGTATAAAGCTTAAATAATGATGACGACCTTAGGACCCTGACGACTTTAGGGCCACTTACATCAGTTGATTATCGTTGTATTACACTGTTAAATGCGACGTTATAAGATAAAAGCGGTGTAACCCTATTTGAAGGTTCATGAAAGTGTTATTACCCTTTTTGAAGGTTCACGCAGAGAAATCAAGCTAAACGTTTTTTCCGCGAAATCTTTTTTTCTTGAAAATCATATTGTTTCTGTCGGTAAGGCCGGGATGTCTTATCGACTAGGCACTATGGCCGCAGCAGAAATGGTTTAAATTTAGGCAACATCGTGTTCTTTAGCATGCGAAAACAACATTTATGACTTCTGTATGCTACCGTTTTGACGAAACAATTCAAAAACGGGTCTCTGGAAGGAAACAATTTACTGCATGGGGAAACAATTTCTCTGTGAGCTTGTATATCTGATGTGCAAGAAAAAAAATACTAGTGTGGCTCTTTTCTAAGTACAGTTGACTAAGTCTTAAAAAGTTAATTGGGTCAACCAGAAATCGACGTTTAGATTCTAGTGTAGATATAAAAAGTCAACCACAGTAACTGTGGTTTTCTTCTAAGTTCCATTCTCTTTTATTAGATTTACATAATGAGTGGTTCAGAAGCAGAAGTAGCCCAGCGGGCTCATGACGTCGAAGAAACGACAGCGCACCGAAGTTAATACGACGTCATGTGCCTGCTGAGACTCTTGTGGAGATGTCGTATCGGCTGGTGTTACTATAAGCTATTAATGAAATCTTACCGTTCCTAACTGATGCCTTGGGGAACAATTGGGACCACGTGAGATAAACCATGCCCGCACGACAAAAGGATTATGTCCTTTTCGTTCCTAACGAATCGTTGGCGAAAGCTTATTACATAACAAAAAATAAAATAATGAATAACAGCGTCGCCATTTGGCTCGGCGGGATGTCCCCCCCCCCCCCCTAACGCGTATTTGTTTTTGATCAACCAGAAAGGCTCATTACATTCGGAATCCTTATGTCCTATACCTTCGAACAATTGTTCGAAGTTAGGTTAAATAATTGTTCGAAGTTAGGTTAAGAATTGGCTATTAATAAATAATAACACTTCACAGCAAACACATTTTCCTGTCGATAAGGGTAATTGAGCCGCGACACGAGAAAACCAAACAAAGTGGTTGTGCGCCCAGCGCAGACTCAGATCAGCCTGGGCATCCGCCCAGTCTGATCAAAGTCTTCGCTGTCCACCTGGAGGTAACTTAAACCCTTGGATACCCTTTATGCGCTTAGCGAAGGGTCTGATCAGACTGGGCAAATACCCAGGCGGATCTGAGTCTGCGCTGGGTGCACAACCACTTTGTAAAAGTTAACTGAAATAAAAGAATCTTCGATGCCATAAGACCTCAAATAAGTCAATTGCTCAGCCACATCCCAATAATTTTGTATTCCATTTCCTCCGACAGCAATGTTATCTGTCAAATGATAAAGAACTTTTGACTAGCAGGCCAAAACAGAATAAAACGTGTGCAGTCTTACATGTATCGGAATCTTCAATGATCATATTTTTGACATCTTAAAACATATACCTCTATACCACCATTGCTACAGGAAAACAATCTGTGTTAGCTTTGGCCAGTCTGGTTTTTAAATCAACATTATTATAAGATTATTTCTGTTTGATGATCATTTGACGGCAAAATTAATAAATATTTGTAAATTTGTTTCTTGACATGAACTTTTTCTTTAAAAACGTATAAAAAACGTCAATACGCCCCATGACGACACTAGGGCCGCATTGATGACGACTCAAGGTCCCATAAGTCCTAAGGTCGTCAGGCCGACCCTTCCTCTGTAAACAGCCTGTTTTTATGCCCCCCCCCCCCCCCGCATCATATGTTCCGGTTGTGCGTACGTGTGTACGGTATTTCATGCGTACGTCCGTCTGTACGTCCGTGCGTCTGTATGTCTGTACGTACGTGATCTTGTTAGACTCAGGTTAACATTTTTGTAAGCTGTAGATTTCAGGATTTCTTTAATTGTAGCAACCTGAAATTTTGTATGAGGATATATATCAATAAGTACAACAGGAATATACAAGAATCAGGGTATGATGATTCATATGTCACGGTCCACTGACTTCGGACTTAGGCTAATTTTGCAAGGTTAAGATTTTTGTAAGAGGTAGTCTTCAGGATTCCTATTAGAGCCTTGAAATTCTGTATGAAGGTTTATGTCTATAAGTACAACAGAAATACACAATGATTAATGCAGAATGATCAATATGTCATGGTCCAATGACTTCGGACTTAGGCTAATTTTGGACGGTTAAGATTTTTGTAAGAGGTAGATTTTAGAGTTCCTATCATTGTAGCAACTTGGAATTTTGTATGGGGACTAATATCTATTAGTACAACAGGAATTTACAAGAATCAGGTCATGATGATCCATATGTCACGGTCCACTGACTTGGTTTCTAACCATGTTCTGTAATACAAAATATTTTCTATTTTGGCCATACAGTGACCCTGAAACTATATAGAGGGCTGCAGTTTGTGTCACATTACAAATGTTTGGCAATGCTTTGCCTGTGACCTTTTATACTCAATGAACCTACTTATCCTACAAATGCCAGTACCTTAATCAAGGCACCGACTTACTCAATGCACCAGGCGGAGGCATCTGTGTACTATGGACACATTTCTAAATTGACCAGTTTCTGTATTCAGAATGGCTTGTCTTGCCGGTACCATAACGTAACTATAAATAGCTGTTACCATATGCATGAGGTATTCGTTTAAATGCACTGAGGTGACGACCTTAGGGCCACGTACGTTAGTGGATTAAATATGCAAATTACGTCGTAAGGTTGTGCGTTGACGTCCATAAAAACGTCACGTTTTCTAATGGCGAAATTGTGACGTGTTAGTGCACAATTTGCTGATAAAATGCGATTTTAGTAACTATGGTAACGTATGATAAATACAATGTAAAATCTTGAATTCGTGCTTCTGTACTATTGAATTTATCAGACTCGTTTGGGAAAAGCGATAAGATGCTCGGCATAGCTTCGCATCTTATCTTTTGTCCCAGTTCGTTTAATAAATTCAATAAAACTTGAGCACTTATGTAAGATCCTGTATTTATTGTACGAACATAAGCATTGCCCAGCTGTTCAAAAGGTCGTTAGTTAAAGGAACATTACATTTTCAAACATGTTGTACGCAACACTGCTATCAATTTTTGCCGAAATAATGTGAGGGGCTTTTGCACTGCAAAAAACCTTATGTTCTAGGCAAAAAAAATGTGAGCACACTTTATTTAACTGTTCAAAAATATATAATGAATCTTTGATTTACGACTTCGTTAAGCAAACGATGCTTTGAACAAATACCCCTATGTCTTGACACCCGAACCCTCTTGATCCTACAGTTACGAAATCGTGGGAATATCAATTTTCCAAGATTTAATTAACTTCAACAAACATCCGGACCAAGAACCATAACTGAAGCAAGTACACTCAGACTTTGAGCAGAAAAATAAAGATGTATGCACCAGTCATGCCAGTTGGCTAGGAATCAGAACTATGCAAATGTGGCTATTGCGCATTGCCAAACTTACCAAACAAACCACTGCAGTGACATGAGTTTGTTCCTTTTTTTCTAGATGCCCCTTTGGATGGGGCTACGACGCCTTAGTGTGCGAATGTTGTATAGCATTTACCTCAGAAACAATTAACTCATGTTTTTTTTATTAAAACTAGTGCCGGAACATTATATGTCTCTTCGTTTAATTTTACACTAAAGCAAATATGCTCGAAAAAGTAATAAGACTGAAAAACTATCACTTATTAATGTTTGGTTTTAATATATTTCAAATAAACTCAAGAAAACGATAACAACTGCTTTGATGAAATAAGAAATAAAGAACAAATGATTCCCCGATTGTGCTTAATTAAAACTTTTACGTCTGTGCCGAATATCCGCATTGTGCTATATGTCTTCGCCTTCTTTCTTTTTTTCTTGTCCGCAAATGTTTTTAATACAGCGATGCAATCACCATGATCACAATGTCCTTTAATTTATTTTAATTTATGTATTTATTTATTTCTATTATTATTTTTTATTATTATCTTTTTCTATTCTGTCATCATTAATATTCATATTATTGTTACTATTTATTTTTATTCACTCACCTAAATCAGAATTTTGCCATGTCTGCATCAGTGAATTATAACTAAAAATAAGAGCGGAGACGAGTTTCTCATTTATACTGACGTAAGAACATTTTCAAACGAGGCTTATTGTCTTCGTGTCCATGGTTACAATGGCCACCAAGTCTGTTGATACACGATTGGCCTCACACGAAGAAAAATAATACGGCACGTGCAAATTGCGAAGACTCGGATCAGCCTGCGTATTCGCGCAGTCTAACCAGAGTCTTCACTTCTGGCGCTTTCAAACTACGTTAATTACTGGGATATCTAAAAACTGGAACGGGAAAACACAGCTCGGTCTGATCTGATGTGCAGATTGATTTGTGTAGTTGCGGTATGCAGATATGGCGGAAGTCATTTTTCACATCATATTTTTATTTCGTTTAAAGATCAACGCTAATTCATACGGAATAGGAAGCACATGTACATAATCAGACGCCAGTCTCGCTATTCACTGTCTTTTTTTTTTTTTTTTTCGGTTTCCTTAAAGTTCAAGTATTCTTGTTTTTTTATTTATTCATTTATTCAAAATTTAAATTTGTTAACTTAAGATTTATTTATCTATTAATTTTAAAATGTTCGTAGTAACAGTTCCTGTCAACAAAACTTTGATGTTGGCAGAGGATTTAAACTGGGACGTCATTTGTCCATAATTGTATCAGCTGTTTGTCTTAAAATCAGTAAATGATTTGCTCTGTTTTTTTGGTTGTGATATATTTATTTATGTTAAGATTTTTTTCTGATTTTTTTATTCTATTTGTTTATTTATATTTTGTATTTTTAAAAATTACTTGAAATATATTTTTTGTGGTATGTATTCGATTATTTTGAAAACAAAGGTCTCTGCGAACATTGTGACTCACTTAAAACGTCGCTTTCACAGAAACTGAGACAACAGAGAAGAAAAAGAAAAACAGTCGTAAGCAGCTTTCAAATTATACCTTTTATGAGGATGATAAAACTTATTTGGATTATGTATTTGTTATTGACCGTAGAAGGTGAGTACATGCACATGTGAGACACGAGAACACCAACAAAGTGGTTATGCGCCAAGCGCAGACTCAGATCAGCCTGGGCATCCGCCCAGTCTGATCAGGATCTTCTCTGTCCGCATGGAGGTAGATAATAATCTTAGCTACCCCCCTTTAAGCGCTTAGCAAAGTCTGAGTCTGCGCTAGGCGCACAGTTATTTTGTTGGTTTTCTCGTTTCGCGGCTCGTATTTTTTCTGTATGGCAAGCGGAATATACACTGTACCTATAAAGATGGATATGCTCATTCATCATTTTAATGGTCTCTGATTTTTATTTTTAATAGAAACTGCTGTTTACAAATGTTATGCAAAAATTGTAGATCCTGATCGGACGCTACGTTCGACGGTGTCTGATCTTGCCTGTGCCATTTTGATGGGACGCTAGGTATAAATGGGTTGATGATGGAACAATGTATGCATACAAGATAAACTATAAATTTTTGTGAAAAAGCACATTACACAATGAGCGCATAAAATAGAATGCAGAGCATCCATGCAGTCTACTTTGAGCAAAATTAAGATTTGCCAATGATGATATCAAAAAAAAAAAAAAAAAAAAATGAAAGAAGAGGAAATACGATACTGTTTCTTAAAACACAGTACAGTATTGTAACTTTTTATATCAGCCGCGTCACGAGAAAACCAACAATGTGGTTGTGCGTCCAACTCAGATTCAGATCGGCCTGGGCATCCGTCCAATCTGAGCAGAGTTTTCGCTATGCGCTTAAAGGGTAGCTAAGAGTCTAAGCTAGCTCCATGTGGACAGCGAAGACTCTGTTCAGACTGGGCGGATGCCCAAGCTGATCTGAATTTGCGCTAGGCGCACAACTACTTTGTTGCTTTTCTCGTGTCGCCGCTCAAATGTTTTATATGAATGAAAGGGATACACTGCATTATAAATGGATGGAGATGGACAGACGGACAGATACGCAATCACAAACATAAACACACACACACGCACGCAAGCCGGCATACACGCAAACACGCATGCACGCAAAAAATAACAAGCACACGCACATTGTGCTAGCACAAGATAAGCAGGCACACACGCACGCAAAACATACTAACAACCCAACTTGATGCTCTGCCACCCCTGGGTGAGGCGTGTTTTTAATAGCGAGCGCCCTATGGTGGCATCATCATACTCACTAGAAAACTTACTAATGGCCCATCAACTTATTAATATTATATACTTAACTAACTGGGGTTGGTATATAACAGCCACATCTTTTTATATATGCTTGACCATACAGTGCGAGACCCATCCCTATGCAAAAAACTTTAAGCCATTCCCAACTAATTTCTGCTCTTTTTAATGTCCCTTAGGATCACAAATGATTAATGAGCAAGGCGCTAGCATCCTAAAGCCGGCACCACGCTAGATGCTCACTTTTGACGGGGGAGTTCAAAATTCAAACTTAAGGTTGCACTCATCACTTGGCAAAATTACTCGACCAAAATAACTGAAGTGCAACAGCCCTAAAGGTACATGAAAAGGTCCCTACCTGTGACTGCGTCAATCCTCACCTAAGGATAAGGTCAGAATAAGGGACCTCCACCCGGAACCAAATTATTTGGATACGGGGGAGGGTTAAAATTAAGGGCTGTAAGTAATATGGGACCCCAACAGGTCCCATCCTTGAAACCTAAGAAACGCCTGCGTGTTCTCTCGTCGGGATCTGGGTTTCGGTGTGCTCCTCCTCTGCGGACGGGGATGGCCTGTGTTTCCCTGGACTTTCCGCTGGGGTGGCTTTCATGTGGTGCGCGCCACCTTCTCCGGACAGAACCTGACTTGGAGCCGCAGAAGGCAAACATCTATGCATAAATACTGGTTAGGCAGCACTGACCGACGAGACATTTACAGACTGAATGACATTGGACGGACACACGGCGCCAAGTGTGTGCAACTATGGTTACGTACCGTTGAGCCACTTGGGTAACGTCGATACGAGAATTGAACAGAACAGAACATTATAAATCAGCACTGACAAACGTCATTCGATCTTTTGGATGAATTGAAAGGCTTTTTTTAATTGTGATGTAGAAGCTCTCAGTTTTTGTTTTATTCAGTTACATTGAATGAGCATAACTATGCCATTTAAGGGGTGTCTGGGTTTTATTTATTTGAGCCGCGACACGAGAAAACCAACAAAGTGGTTGTGTGCCCAGCGCAGACTCAGATCAGCCTGGGCATCCGCCTCGTCTGAGCTGAGTATTCCCTAAGTATCTCAAGGGTAGCTATGAGTCCAAGCTACCTTTTTGCGGACAGCGAAGACTCTGAGCAGACTGGGTGGATGTCCATGCTGATCTGAGTCTGCGCTGGGCGCACAACCACTTTGTTGGTTTTCTCGCGTCACGGCTCATTTTATTTTATTTTATTTTATTTTATTTTATTTTATTTTATTCATGTATTTATTTATTTATTATTATTAAATATACTCATTTTGTTTTTATTCATACAGTGTAGACTCTGACCAGTTACTACTCTCTACGGTGTCAGACCTGGCCCCGAGGTTATAAAACCTTTTTCATGCTCAACTCAGCTGAGCATGAAATTTTCTCTGCTGATAAATATGAAAATGCCAACTGATGTTGGCATTTTCATATTCATAAGCAGAGAAAATTACATACTAAGCTAAACTGAGCAAGAAAACAACTATACTTATCAGCAATTTGTTATTTATTCGCAGGTAAAATTTCATGCTCAGCTGAGTTGAGCATGAAAAAAGTTTTATAACCTTTGGGCCTGGGTCTGCCCTGTTTGGCAGTGTCCCTTAAATGGTACACAAAAAATAAATGGGTTATCGTTTTGATATTTATTTCAGGTAATCACCCGCTGGTTTGTCCCGATGGTCGGAACATTGCAAACTACAACGGAAGCGTAGCCATCACAAATACAGGAAAACCTTGCAAGAACTGGTCAGAAATTGACCCTACAAGTTTCTCTGTCCAATTTGTACTGGCGACACTCAGGGCGCCTAAAAACTACTGCCGTAATATACTGGGCGAAGTGGGATGTCCGACGTACTGGCCTGGCAGCTCATACATTGAAAATTGTCACCGTTCCATTTGTGGATGTAATATGAGCCGCGACATGAGAAAACCAACTAAGTGGCATGTGCGCCCAACCAAGACTCAGATTAGCCTGGGCATCCACCCAGACTGAGAGGAGTCTTTGCTTTGCGGTAGAGAAGTAGCTAAGAGTCTGAGCTAGTTTCATGCGGACAGCGAATACTCTTATTAGACTGGGCGGATGCTCAGGCTGATCTGAGTTTTCGCTGGGCGCACATGCCACTTTGTTTGGTTAGCCATGACGCGGTTCATATAATCACGACTTTTTTGCAGTATTGTGGAATTCCATACACAGCTCCTCCTGTTAATTGTTTTCTGTTTATTGTTTACTAGGTATTGTATACTGCAATTTAAATTTTGTAAATGCCAAAATATAACCAAACCGCGACGCAACATATCAACAAAGTGGCGTGTTCGCCCGCCGAAAACTGAGATCAGCCTGAGCATCAGCCCAGTCTGATCAGAGTTATCGCTGTGCGTATCTGATCAGAACCATCGCTGTGCATCTAAAGGGTAGATTCAGGTCTACGCTACCTCCATACTGACAGCGAATACTCTGCTCAGACTGGGCGTATGTGCAGGCTGATCTGATTCTTCACTGGCAAACATGTCTCTTCGTTGGCTTTTCTCGTATCGCGGCTCAAATGAAGACACCTAAGAAAGGACACAATAACAAAGCACATCCCAACCTAGACACCTTTGTTGGGGTGGTGTAGTCGGGTGATGATGCTGAATGACTTTCAGCGCCATTAGTTTAAACATGTTTAATTCTCAAAATCATATCGTATACATATCTACATACACAAAATTACAAAAGTGAAAAGGATCTGAACGAAAGCTATAAGCTTATTGAGTTCATCTCCAAAACATGCATAATATTAAAGATGCCAAGGTTGGTTATTAAGTACGTATCATAATGTTATGTTGATGGACATTTAACATGTAAACTATTCTATATTATTGTAATCATTAGAATAGTAAAATGAGAGAGAGAGAGAGAGTGATAGAAAATAAGCGCCATTGCGTCCTACTAGTTTTATAATAGTAGGGCAAGGGTTCACTCTGCTTGCAGTACATGTAGGTACGGGTGGGCATCCTTAGTATTTTGCTCTCTCACCTATCATATCTCGTTTTCTTTCTCCCTCTATCTGAAAGACGGCGTGATAAAGACTGAAATACTGTCTCAAAGAGCCATTTAGCCAAAACCAACAAACCAATATTCCAACCAAACAAGACAACGACAGAAAAATGGAAATAATTAAACAACAGAACAGAACCGTAACCTTCGATAACATAAACCCTCAGTCAAACATAGAGGAGATTTCATTGATACAAGAAACACCAAAACCCAAACAATATATCTATATCTAATTTCATAATACATCTATTTTGACCTTTTTTCTATTTAAATCTACAAAAACAAGGAAACAAAGTTTCTTTTATACTTTTCAACGAAGTATAGATAGTTCTCGGTGAAAATCGAGACTGATAATCTCTCTGTTTCATACAGTGAAATTATCAGTTTGAATTCACTATTTCAAAAAAATAGGATTTTCGTGCAGTAGTCTTATTTATTTGTTAATTGGCTAAACCATATCCGCTCTTACATAAATTATGTCTTGCATGTTTGCACATCATTACCACGTTAATGACGTCACTTAAAGCGTCAACGTAACATTGTTAATGCACGCGACGCTAAGCTGCCTAAGTCTTCTATAGGCATTCTTTGTTTGCAAATTTCTTGAGACCTGTTCATCAAATTGAAATTTCAAGCTAACTTCCAGTTGATAACTCTTTTACAAGTAAATTTCCCAGTAAACACGCTGTAGTAGCATCAAATTTGGCGCAAAACGGCCAGCAAAAACAAATGAGCCGCGACACGACAAAACCAACAATGTGTTCGTGCGCCCAGCGCAGACTCAGATCAGTCTTGACATCCGCCCAGTCTGATCAGAGTCTCCGCTGTCCGCATGAAAGCTAGCTTAGACCCTTAGCTACCCTTTGAGTACTTAACAAAGAGTGTGTTCAAACTGGGTGGATGCCAAAGCCGGTCTAAGTCTGCGCTGGGCGCACAACCACATTGTTGGTTTTCTCGTGTTGCGGCTGAAATGTTTCTCTGTCGTTTTGGTTGACGAATTGGACAAAACTGAATTATTGCAATTTTAAAGCAGGAAAAAAGCCACAGATTTGACTATTTCAGTTTAAGACGAGTTTTTATTCCACTCACCGGTATTTAGCCACTTGCTATATCATAGATCCTATAATTTGCAGAAATGAAAGTACATTCATGTGCTAGAGATATTAATTGTAAATAGAGAGTGTGTAAAAAAGTATGTAGAAGTAGAAAATATTGTCTTTTAGGAAAACAAAACCATCATTTTTTTTTCTTATCCAAATGTTTTATAGCATTTTGTGTTATTTTGCTGTATATGGTTTAAATGCCCTGCCAATATTTCTATTCAGTATGCAACTACCTTGCACTAGTTTAACAACTCGCACAGCCCCGCAGTCCGTTACGTACAGTACCAATAACTTGAAGACTATATGAGCCGCGACACGACAGAACCAACAATGTGGTTGTGCGCCCAGCGCAGACTCAGATCAGCCTTGATATACGCCCAGTTTGACCAGACTCTTTGTTAAGTGCTCAAAGGGGAGCTAAGTGTCAAAGCTACCGCCATGCGGACAGCAACGAGTCTGGTCAGACTGGGCAGATGCCCAGGCTCATCTGAGTCTGCGCTGGGCGCATAACCTTTTTGTTGGTTTTTGTCGTGTCGCGGCTCATATCCCGGGGTTAGATTTTGCCAAAGCCAGAGGCTTATCAGCCGAATTTAACAGTTTATTAGCTCACCTGAGCCGAAGGCTCACAAGGTGAGCTTATAGTATAGGCTTGGTCCGTTGTCCGTCGTCCGTTCACAATTTTAAGCATTAATATCTGCTACAGAAGCTAGCCAATCTTGCTAAAATTTAATGTGTAGCATGGTTGGGGTGGGGGATTGTTTGCATATAGTTTTGGGACAGATTGGTTTGACACTCTGGTTACCATGGCAACAAAAAGGTCCCATAGACTTATAATGGGGAAAATGTTGTCCGGGCCCTAGCTTCTTCATTTTTGATTGCAACTTCTTGTATCTTGCAGGTATGCAGGACAACTGGAACATCTCGAACCAGTTCGAATTTGGGCCAGGTTGGATCATTCATTGAAGAGTTATTTGCCCTTGAGCGATAAAATATTTTCCCATTGACTTACAATGGGGAAAATGTTGTCCGGGCCCTAGGTTCATCATTTTTGATCGCAACTTCTTGTAACTTGCATGTATCTACGACAGTCAAACATCTCGCACCAGTTCGAATTTGAGCCAGGTTGAATCATTCTTTTCAGAGTTACTTGCCCTTGAGTGATGAAATATATAATGGTGAAAATGTTGTCCGGGCTCTAGCTTCTTCATTTTTGATTGCAACTCCTTGTAACTTGCAGGTATCAAGGAGAGTCAAAACATCTCGGACCAGTTCGAATTTGGGACACGTCGGATCATTCGTTTAATAGTTACTTGCCCTTGAGTGATAAAATATTTTCTCATAAACTTATAATGGGGAAAATTTTGTCCGGGCCCTAGCTTCTTCATTTTTGATCGCAACTTCTTGTATCTTGTAGGTATGCAGGACAACCAAAACATCTCGGACCAGTTCGAATTTAAGCCAGGTTGGATCATTCTTTCCACAGTGAGTTGCCCTCGAGCGATGAAATATTTTCCCATCGACTTATAGCGGGGAAAATGTTGTCCGGGCCCTAGCTTCTTCATTTTTGATCGCAACTTCTTGTAACTTGCAGGTATCCAGGAGAGTCTAAACATCTCGGACCAGTTCGAATTTGAGCCAGGTTGAATCATTCTTTTTAGAGTTACTTGCCCTTCAGCGATGAAATATAAAATGGGGAAAACGTTGTCCGGGCTCTAGCTTCTTCATTTTTTATCGCAACTTCTTTTAACTTGCAGGTATCCAGGACAGTCAAAACATCTCGGACCAGTTCGAATTTGGGCCAGGTTGGATCATTCTTTTAAGAGTTACTTGCCCTTAAGCTTTATATTCCCATAAACATATATTAATGGGGAAAATGTTGTCCGGGCGCTAGCTTCTTCATTTTTGATTGCAACTTCTTGTAACTTGCAGGTATTCAGGACAGTCAAAACATTTTGGACCATTTTGAGTTTTGGCCAGGTTGGATCATTCTTTTCAGAGTTACTTGCCCTTGAGCAATAAAATATTCTCCCAAAGACTTTGTCGTCGCTCTAGCGCCTGGATTTGTGGACCAAATTCAATTTAATTTCACTTAAATGGTTAGTATGACAACATCTTGGACAAGTTCGCGTTTCAGCATTCTGGGTTTAAGGTCAAGGTCACAGTGGCTATTTTTAGAAAAACTTTGTCATCACTCTAGCACCTTCATTTATGGACTGATTTTGATTGAAACTTCACACAAATGTTTAGTATGACAATATCTTGAAGAAGTTTGCGTTTCAGCTTCCTAAGGTCAAGGCCACAGTGGCTATTTTTAGGAAAACTTTGTCATTGCTCCAGCGCCTTCATTTATGGACCGAATTCAATTTAATTTCACACAAGTGATTAGTATCACAATTTCTTGGACAAGTTTGCATTTTAGTGTTCTGGAGTCAAGGACAAGGTCAGAGTGATTATTTTTAGAAAACTTAGTCATCCCTCTAGCGCCCTTTTTTTGACCGATTTTGATTAAAACTTGACACAAATGTTTACTATGACAATATCTTGAACAAGCTCGGGTTTCAGCATCCTAAGGTCAATGTCCAGGTCATGTTGGCTATTTTTAGAAAAACTTTGTCATCGCTCTAGCGCCTTCATTTATGAACCAATTTCGATTTAACTTCACACAAGTGATAAGTATGGCAATATCTTAAGCAAATTTGTGTTTCAGCATTCTGGGTCAAAGTCACGGTGGCTATTTTTAGAAAAACTTTGTCATTCCTCTAGAACCTTCATTTACGGACCGATTTTGATTTAACTTCACACAAATGTTTAGTTTATCTTGAACGAGTTTGCGTTTCAGGATTCTAAGGTCAAGGTCACAGTTGCTATTTTAGAAAAACTTTGTCATTGCTCTGGCAACTTCATTTATAGACTGATTACACAAATGTTTAGTATGAAAATATCTTGAACAAGTTTGTGTTTCAGCCTTCTAAGGTCAAGGTCACAGTTGCTATTTTTAGATAACCTTTGTCATTGCTCTGGTGACTTTATTTATGGACCGATTTTGATTTAACTTTACACAAATGTTTAGTATGACAATATCTTGAACAAGTTCGCTTTTCAGCATTCTAAGGTCAAGGTCACAGTGGCTGTTTTTAGAAAAACTTTGTCATTGCTCTAGCGCCTTCATTTATGGACCAATTTTCATTTTTAACTTCGCTCAAATGTTTAGTATGGCATTATTTTTGACAAGTTCTCATTACAGCATGCTAGGGCTAAGGTCAAGGTCACAGGGGCTATTTTCTCTGTCATTGCAATTATCTCACCTTCCCGGTAAGCTTATTGTGTGACAAACAGGTAGGCTGAATTTTTCAGTTACACCGCATGTGCTGTCTGCAAAGTTTCCATTGTCATTAGGACAAGGTGTTGTATTGACCTCCTTTATTAACCAGGTTTGTTACCAGTATAACTTGACAGCTGCATTGGGTTTGCTCGACATCAAAATCTACACTCTTCTTAAACCACTGGTTTAAGGTTTGTGACAAATGAGTGAAGTGACAAAATGTGTCTGTTGACAGTAAGATCTCAGGTGAGCTACAGGACCATTGGTCCTCTTGTTAGTTCTTCTTTTCAAATGATTACACAATCTTAGGCCTGATATTTGATTGTAACCTAATCTCATCATGTCTAGCGTTAAATTCCTCTTAGTTCCTCTGTATATATATGGAGAACGTGACCTTTCTCATTTTGATAACTACAGTTGAAAATTTTGCCGATGTGTACTACGGTGGTTTTGTGACGAGCGGATCAGGCTGGCTAGCCGCAAACAATCCGGACGTAAAAGGTTGTCACTGGGTTCTTCAGGCGCCTATAGGAGTTGTCATTGAAGTCAGTGTGTTGTATCTGTATACCAATGACTTCAGATCTCCGACTGTTGGTCGTTGTGAAGGGTCTTATTTGAGTGTAAGTTATTTTTTCATTGTGATTGGACGGGGCACAAATTAAGAAGGGGTAACGGGGATAATACAGAAATATTTCTCTTATTTCTCAATGACAGCATATGTTGTGGCCCTTCATTAGAACCGTCTTAGCAAGACGGTTCTAATGAGGGTCTCAACGTATGTTTTCATTGAAAAGCAGGAAAAAATATCCCTGTATTATTCCTGTTTCCCCTTCGTATCTGCAGCACAGTTTGTTAAACAATATTCCCCAACCGTATGCGTTGTCCTAAAGGAACATTTACATTGTAGCTACGATCTCCTGTCCGGAAAAGAGCTTTCATTCGGTTTACCGTGCGTGTTTTTCGTGAAATGTTAATTTATGTGTTACTTTTTCCCCTTTTAGTTTTGAGGGCGGGATACGGGGCCTGACTGTAAACACTTCTAATAATTGCCTATCGCTATACCTTCTGTAGACTTACGTCAAAAGGTGAAACAAAATCGAGACAGTCCACAAGGTTTCGTAATGATCCATATAATTGAGCCGCGACACGAGAAAATCAACAATGTGGTTGTGCGCCCAGCGCAGACTCAGATCAGGTTGAGCATCCGCCCAGTCACATCAGACTCTAAAGGCTATCTGAGGGTCTAAGCTACCTCCATGCGGACAGCAAAGACAGATCAGACTGGGCGGATGCCCAGGCTGATCTGAGTCTGCACTGGGCTCACAACCACTTTGTTGGTTTTCTCGTGTCGCAGCTCATATTTACGAACATTGCTCAAAAGCTACTTACTTGTGATTTACATCAGCCCAAATCAAAGACTTTAGCTCAAATCTTCTGACAAGGCTGTGTCATTTTGTTTTATCTTGGAAAGAGGTACTGGACATAGCAGGAAATAAACAGAGCATGGCAACAACAATATTGCAGCCGAAAGTCTTCAAAGTTGGGAGATATGTCTACCCTTAAGAGTTAATGTAAAAGTTTCACGTAGCCTAGCGGCCATACGGGGCCCATTTACCTTCTTTTGACGTCTTATCCTTTCCCTTGTTCTATAACGTAGGTCAAGTCAATTTAGTTTGTCATTGCTAGACGGGGAACCATAGAAGGGAATTGTATTTGTGTAGCGATTTATGATTTTCCAAACACTTATTCATTCTACCTTTTGCCACATATGTGACTCAATATATGCATTTAGCCACATTTTTTCGCCAAACGTGATTTCTTTATTTATAATGATGATTTTTTTCTAACATTTTTTTCTATTGGCAACTTTAAAAGCTCCCCTGGAAAAATCTATAGGACAGAAAGGCAGCATCCGTCGGACGTCCAGCTGTCGTCATTATTTATATCATATATATTGTGGTATCCACATGGGTGTCTCTTAATTATATATTCCCGCCCAACCCCCCAGCCCCACTCCCCAACCAACCACACACACACACCTACACAACACCCCATACATACACACAACTTCTGAATTCATGTTATTGTACCCGTACACTAAGAAAAAACAAACAACAGTTTTGCCTTTGTTTTATTTTAAGATATTTGAAACTGAAGAAACGATTCAGGATAGGTTTTGTGGAAATGTGACCCCTACAGTAAGGTCAAGGTCAAATGAACTTTTCATCAGATACCGTGCGGGCTACTATGCATGGAGAAATGAGCGGTTCAACCTTACATATCTGCATATTTTGCAAGGATTCTTTCCCAATCGTAAGTAAAGAATATGAGCCCGACACGACAAAACCAACAAAGTTGCATGTCTGCCCAGCGAAGACTCAGATCAGTCTGGGCATCCGCCCAGTCTGATCAGAATCTTCGCTGTGCACTTGAATCATACCTGGGGGTATGAGCTACGTTCATGTCGATAACGAAGACTGTTATTCGACAGGGCGGATGCCCAGGCTGATTTGAATCTTTGCAAGGCGCACATGCCACTGTTTGTTTTGTCGTGTTGCGGCTCAATTTCTACCCTAGAATTATTCTTACGTGATGAGAAGACTTTTATAGAAGGTTATTTTGGCCAAGAATATAAGGCTCTATTATGGGTGTAAGGTGTGGATAGAACAATCTGTCACTAGGGTCACTGTTCGGCATCACGAGGCTTGCCGAGTGTTGCCGAGCAGTGATCCCGAGTGACGGATTTTTCTATCCGCACCTCACAACCATGATAGATACTTTTTCTTGCACACCACGTTTGGTTTAACTTCGGAACTTCTTAAAATGCTTAATTCTAGTGCTTGAGAGGTTTAAATTTGTTTTTTAGAAGGCGCCACTTTCAACGACCGCCATTCGGCTCTTTACGTCAACGACTGGCGTGCATAAACTGACGTCATTTTTACCGTCTTCGTGACGTCATCATCTAAAATGCCAACGTCACTTGATGACGCAGGTACGTGAGCTCCTATACAACCAATGCACTGACAGCTCGTGATTCTCTTCCGGTCCTGGGTCAGAACACCAGGGTAAGATAAATAGAATCTATCATTGGTCTCCGATGCGGGCAGGGAAATCCCAACCCGAGGGCATACGGGGTGTGTCGGAAACGAGGCTTGTCGAGTTTCCGACACACCCCGTGTGCCCGAGGGTTGGGATTTCCCTGTCCGCATCGGAGACCAATGATTGATTATTTTTCTTACCTACGATAATATTTATTTCAAATTGAACTGGGAACTAATATGCCTATTTCATGCGAACGTGTACAAGTGTAAGTAGTACAACCGTGTCACCCTCATGGCTGCTGTAGTGAACAAACAAGTGAAAAATAGGTCCTTGACAAATCCGCATTTTTAGATTTTCTAATTGAAATTTATATTAAAGAACAAAATTTGTATTGAGACGACTACAGAAAGCGCGTGTATGACGTTCATTGTGACGTAACGTCAACGTCATTTCAAACGTCAGTTGGTAACGTCTTCAAAATAGCGGCCTCCTCGACAGTGTTTGTCACGGTGAACCATTGACTATTTTGGATCTTTTTCCGATTTTAAAACCTTGAAACAGGCTATAATGGGATTATAAAGAATGAATAACCTTTCTTGGGTTGGATTTTATCGATGTGGCAATTCATTCCTATGAAAGAATAATGTATAAAGTATGGAATCGCCAAGCCGGGCGCATCGTATTTCAAGGAGCGCGTAGTGGTACAAAGAATTCAAGGTCGTGTGAGCTGTCCCAGCCCATGGGCAAGACAGAATTTTCCAGCACCGCTAAAAATAGAACAAACTCTGTCTCGTAGGTAAGAAAAATAGAATCTATCATTGGTCTCCGATGCGGACAGGGAAATCCCAACCCGAGGGCATACGGGGTGTGTCGGAAACGAGGCTTGCCGGGTTTCCGACACATCCCGTGTGCCCGAGGGTTGGGATTTCCCTGTCCGCATCGGAGACCAATGATTGATTATTTTTCTTACCTACGATAATATTTACTTCAAACTGAACTGGGAACTAATAGGCCTTTTTCATGCGAAAGTGTACAAGTGTAAGTAGTACAGCCGTGTCACCCTCATGGCTGCTGTAGTGAACAGACAAGTAAAAAATAGATCCTTGACGAATCCGCATTTTTAGATTTTCTAATTGAAATTTATATTAAAGAACAAAATTTGTATTGAGACGACTACAGAAAGCGCGTGTATGACGTTAATTGTGACGTAACGTCAACGTCATTTCAAACGTCGGTTGGTAACGCCTTCAAAATGGCGGCCTCCTCGACAGTGTTTGTCACGGTGACACATTGTCTATTTTTGGATTTTTTTCCGACTTTAAGACATTGAAACAGGCTATAATGGGATTATAAAGAATGAATAACCTTTCTTGGATTGGATTTTATCGATGTGGCAATTCATTCCTATGAAAGAATAATGCATCAAGTATGGAATCGCCAAGCCGGGCGCACCGTATTTCAAAGAGCGCGTAGTGGTACACAGAATTCAAGCTCGTGTGAGCTGTCCCAGCCCATGGGCAAGACAGAATTTTCCAGCACCGCTAAAAATAGAACAAACTCTGTCTCGTAGGTAAGAAAAGATTTTCTATCCCAGGTGAAATGAATGGCATTTTCTATCCGGTGTGCAAGAAAAAAGTTTCCCCCCATTTCGCTGGTGGTTTCCCATAAAATAAAGACTCAGCTACTTGGAGCAGTATTTTTTTCCTTTCAGATTGGATTTTCTATCTTTTAAACCTTCGTATATCAGACTACAAATGATCGTTTGCTATATGTAGCCATTTAACTGTAGAACAGTAAATGAGCCACGACGCGACAAAACCAACAATGTGGTTGTGCGCCCAGCGCAGACTCAGATCAGACTGGGCATCCGCCCAGTCTGATCAGAGTCTTCGCTGTCCGCATGGACCCTTAGCTACCCTTTTGGCACTTAACGAAGAGTCTGGTCAAACAGGGCGGATGCCCAGGCTGATCTGAGTCTAAGCTGGGCGCACAACCACATTGTTGGATTTGTCGTGTCGCGGCTGAAATGAACAAAGGCTGCCTGTAGCCGATTTACCAGCATATCATTAGTGTCTCGTGTTGTTTTTTTATTTATTTATTTATTTATTTGCCTGCTGCTCCGAAAAAAATATGAATAAGAATAAGAATAAACACGTTGTCTGAGAATTAGTCGTTTCATATTGTTGTGTTTTCTAGTTTCTTTACTATGAATGCATGTTTGAATTTCAAGATAGTGTACATAGTACGTATGCTCCCAAATGCAAACGGGGGTCCCAATATTTTCCACAATCGTTTAGAGATTCCAGATGTTTTAATTGCTCATTCTGTTCAGTTCAGGTCAGTTCAATTCTCTTAACGACGTTCCCCAAGTGGCTCAGCGGTACGTAACCATAATTCACGCACTGGGCGCCGAGTGTCAGTCCAATATTGCTCATTCTTAATTCTTATCCTATACATAACCAAATCATAATTTTTCAGAAATGTGAGGCTTTGCATAAAAAAAGTTTCTTTACAAAACAGGAACTAACCACTGCCATGTTCACCTCCTAATTACAAGGGAGTAAAACTTGGCTGATGGAATTCAGTAGTAGTAGTATTTCAATTCTCATATCGACGTTGCCCCCGCACCTCAGCGGAACGAATCCATAGCCGCAGTAACGGGGCGCCGAGCGTCCGTCCATGAATGTCAATCGTTAGTCAGATTCGTCCGTCAGTCCTGCTTGTCAAAGCCCAACGGCTGCTGTTGGAATTCCCGTTTAGTTTGACGTATTATGGCATGAGATCAATATAAACTATCTGCAGAACAACATTTGCATATATTCTGATTTTTATTCAAAATCCATTTTTCTGCTGTTTGTTTCAACAATATATGAGCCGCGACGCGAGAAAACCAACAATGTGGTTGTGCACCAAGCGCAGACTCAGATCAGCCTGGGCATCCGCCCAGTCTGATCAGAGTCTTCGCTGTCCGCATGAGGGTAGCTGAGACCCTTAGCTACCCTTTAAGCGCTTAGGAAAGACACTGCGCAGACTAGGCGGATGCCGATGCTGATCTGAGTCTGCGCTGGGCGCACAAACACTTTGTTGGTTTTCTCGTGTCGCGGCTCATATTATCAAATTTGAAAAAAACAAAATACGCTTTTTACTTTGATTACTACAGAAAAGTGCCATGTTAATTTACAACATTATTACCTGACCAGTAATGAAATGAGCTGCGACACGAGAAAACCAAGAAGTGGCTGTGTGTCCAGCGCAGACTTAGATCAGCCTTGGCATCCGCTCAGTCTGATCAGAGTCTTGGCTGTCCGCGCGGAGGTAGCTTAGGCCCCTACCTACCATGTAAGTTCTTAGCGAAGTGTCTGATCAGACTAGGCTGATGCTCAGGCTGATCTGAGTCTGCGCTGGACGCATAACCACTTTGTAGTTTTATCAAATGCGTTATGCATGTGGATTGGTGAATACATTTGTGCTATTTCATTCATTATTTACTCACTCGCACAAATAAAGTATTTACGTCTGTACGCTAGTATTGCTTTACAAATAATATTTTGGCTATTCTTACAAACAAACACACCCTTCAATGACTGCTTATTGATTGAATATGACTATAATACAGTTAAAAACAAAAAAAAAAAAAGCAAAAAAAAAAAACACAAAAAAAAAACCCCATCAAAACGGCATCTTATCCATTGATTCTAACACAGTGCACCTATAGAAGCAATGGAAAGTTGCCGTGTTCTATTCTGCAATAATTCACTTTTACGGAGCGCGTGAGTCTAATTGCTGACGTCATTGCAATATCTGACGTAATTTTGTGACGTTTCGAGACGTTAGACGGTGTAACGCCTCTTTTTCTTTCTTAAATCGCCATAAAAACGTATATTTATCTTAGATACAGTTGAGAATATTGGGGGGAGCATGAACGCGCTGGCAGGAAGGTTGGGAGAGTTTGAATGTAAAGAATAGTTTTTCAGCGTTTTTGAGTGTTAGAATCGAAATAGTTCAGCTCTAGCAGTGAATTGTTGAGTAATAATTCACTGTTTGTCGGTCAGTTGTAAGTAAAAATATTACTCGCGCTCCACGCTCATGATATGATCTACTTTACAACTGACCTCCAAACAGTGAATTATTACTCAACAATTCACTGCTAGAGCTGATCTATTTCTTAATCATCATCCAATTTTGGCGTTTCATCAGTAATATGTTTTCTTTTTTTTTATTATTTAAGAAGGGTCAGCTGACCTGGTCACGGATAATACAAAAGCAGAAAGCAGAATAATGTCGGCCCAGTATGACACCAGCAGCATTCATCAGACGTCTTCAGCTAGTTCTCTCACTGACCCCCTCATTCACTCATCTGGTCAGCAGTCTGCCTCTGAAAACAGGGTCTCTGCTACACAACCAGTAACTGATATTACCAAGAAAACAGAGGCCAACGGCTGTAGTGCTCTTAAAAGTGCTTTGCTTGTTTTGTGCGGCTCTGTTTATACTCAGTTAACGCTCACCGATCTACTGTAAAGAGAACAAGAAAAATCTTTTAAGAAAAAGATAATCGGCGCAGATTGAATGGAAGTGTCTGTTGAAATATGTCTCTAGGTAAAGAGTTGACAATAACGTTCATGAATATGACTCAAGTAGGCACCCACAACCATACTTTTGATACTGGGTAGCGACAGTGATCTATCCAAGATGATGCACTGTTTGTTTGTGTGTGTATTAAACCGAAAGTAGAAATCGAAAGTAGATCTACTACGAAAATAAAGTTTTAAATATCTGCGTCTGTTTTCGATAAAATTTCTAATAAGAGAATATCTGACAGAGTGCTAGTATTCACGCAGTGCAGTACGACGGAAAAAACGAAGATTAAATATTCATTGACCTTTGATATTATTGGCTAAATTTTGACATACGCGTTATTTGGTCAATGAAATCTTGCGAAAAGTGGAACAATAGGAAAGTTATACGAGGCTGCCTGCGCCTCGAGAAAATAATAGTATAATATATCATTCGTCCAGGTCTATTTAAATTATAAACTAGTTTTGTAGCATAGAACCATTCTGTTAGATGTTGGCGTGTGACGAAATTTCTTGAGGGTCGTCCGATATCAGAAAGTATTATCAAAGAATTTACCAATAATAACTGATTTGATGTACTTTGGGTCACAAACAAAGCGCTAAAGGTGTAAAAATCCCGAAAATTTGGTTACAAAATAAAAGGCTAGAATCAGTACCGAGTGTTAAATCTACAATTCCATAATAGAGTTTCATTATCAAATTGAAAAATTTAAGAATATTAAACTCTTAGCTTGATATGCATTCATAATTTTGTTTTGATAAATGCCCTCAAAGTGGCAAAATAATATTTTGAGCCGCGACAAGACAACACGAACAAAGTGGTTGTGCGCCCAGCGCAAACTCAGATCAGCCTGGGCATCCGCTCAGCCTGATCACAGTCTGCGCTGTCCGCATGGTGGTAGCTTAGACCCTTCGCTACCTGTTAAGGCCTTAGCAAAGAATGTGATTAGACTGGACGGATGCCCATGCTGATCTGAGTATGCACCGGGCGCATCACCACTTTCTTGGTTTTCTCGTGTCGCTGCTAGTGTCGCTGCTCTTTCAGTTCCACAGATACATAGATATGGCGGGTGTATCATAATAGGCAGGTGATGCTTACTACCCCGCGGGCACCTGATCACACCTCTGTTTTAGGGTCCATGTCTGTGTATCTAAAATATTCCGGAATTGTCTATGTTTAACTGACCTACGAGTTCGGACTTATGATTTGGGTACTTTGACCACTATCATTTCATCCTCATGCGCAACTCCCTATTCAGATTTTGTCACACTCATTTTATACACAGTGTATTACGTGTAATGGGCTGCGATACGACAAAACCAACCAAGTGATATGTGCGCCCAGCGAAGACCCAGATCAACCCGGCCAGTTTGACCAGAGTTTTGTTTTGCGCTTAGAGAGTAGCTAAGGCTCTAAACTATCTACGAGGGTTGATCCAGAAGTAATGTCACTACAGCTATAAAATAATGTAGAATAAAATTAGAGCAACGAAATTTCGCATCCAAGTACCTTCATCTATTTGCATTCTGGTCTGAAAATGTCATAAAAATTCAGTGAACAATAATTTGAATATCGAGATAGACAAAAAGCATGGCAACGACACGCGCAGCACGTCAATGACGTTGTTGGCGTTCCAGACGAAGTGTCGATATTGTGTCATGTCCAAAGTAGCATGTTCGTTGTTCAAGCATAGCTCTAATGTCTATTTACCCAATGTTTACCTCATCTTTACATATTATTTGAACAGCCCCGCAGCTCATGTGCAAGATTTAACACAATATTCGAATAGCAGAGCATCGATCTTCATATATGGGGTCCAAACAAGAGTAACGTTATTGTCTGACATTGCACATTAAGGTCTTCCAGTTTTTGGACGAACCATTAGCGTCTCGGTTTCACCCTAACGGTGTGATTGCACCTTTGCACAAGCCTCATAATCACTGTTATATCACCACATGTCTAACTAAACAGCTCTAGAGTCTCTAATGGTGATATTCCTAATCTGAGGCAAAACCGCATATATATCCGCTGACGTGTTCGTAGAAAATCAACATATTTTTAACGCGGCAGTAACATGCATCAGCACTAGCTGTCGAACTTCCAACTGCAGTGACAATGTTTAAGTTTCATCAGTGGGTGGCAGAAATATATTTCGTCATCGTAGCAAATTTTCACCTTATTTGGCGCGTTAGTTTGATTTTGATTTGTGATTGTCTTTGAAAATGATGTTCATGTAATTAACGGTATTATAACGTGCGGCGCGATAGCGTCGGTGGCATACTTTGAACGCCTGTATAACTAAAACAGAAAAAGATTCTAACTTTATATCTATTCTGTAAATATATTTTTGATATTAATGCTACTATCAATAAGCGCGCAATGAACACTGGATCAACCCTTGTATATGCGGACAGCGAAGACTCTAATCAAACTTGGCGGATGAACAAACTGATACGAGTCTGCGCTATGTGTACATGCCACTACGTTAATCTTTTCGTGTCGCGGGACATTTAAGATTTGGAACACTCATGTGCTGAGCAGCAAATTCAGCTCAGTTCATCGACGTTCCTCAAGTGGCTCAACGGTACGTAACCATAGTTTCACGCACTTGGCGCCGTGTGTCCGTCCAAGAGCAGCAAATTAGTAGTTCGCAGCAACTTAATAATGCCTAAATGGAACTGTTAGCTCAAGTTCGGAGACAAGCTGCCAATCATTGTTTACTACAGTACAAACATGTTAATTCCATCAACTTCATTTGTTAGCTGTTGTTTACTAAAAACCGACAGCCAAACCCGAGTCTGAACTGTTAATTTAAAACAGAAAAAAAATATTTTAACAATCAGGGGCCGTATTCATAAAGCCACTTAAGTCGTTGCTATGCTGTTGCTAAGGCTAAATTTCTTTGAAGGAGATTCCCTACAACTATGAAATTTGCTCTGGAGGAACAGTCTTACAAACACTGTTCCTCCAGACCAAATTTCATAGTTGTAGGGAATCTCCTTTATAGATATTTAGCCTTAGCAACCGCATAGCAACCACTTAAGTGGCTTTATGAATACGGCCCCTGAACAATAAATTTATCTTTTAATGGATATTTTGTGTTATTAAATATAATGAGGTGAGAAAAATAATGACTGGCATCATTAAAACCCCAACAATTACATGTACAAGATAACCTCAGACTTGTTTTCTAATTTTTCACATTTATAATACTAATTTGGAACTGAAAAATGAAACATACAGACAAGAGTGTGTGAAAATAGTAATAATTACAAAATACTGTTGTCAGCGCAGTTTCTAAACAAAAGATTGCCCAAGGATGTTCGCTGGTGACAAATTTGAAACATCTGCGCAAAGCGAACTGCCAACAACGGTTCGGAATGTCGCGTCTCGGCTGTCGTAATTTTGCCGTCTTACAATTAAGAAATATCAAAAAGTCAATATGTTTTCAAAACTTTGGTTGCTCTTCTATAATTTGTATTCGAGCTTGACAAAGTATTTGATTTTTTCAACGAATTTTGGGGCAAGCTGACGCAACCTATACACTCCACCCACATCAGGGCGAGAGAGGCCATTTCCCTGAGAAACCAAAGGAGCTATGATGAGACTGAGGGCTAGACATGATATTAACATATTAAATCTTACTAAAGCTAATATGTTCTGGTATACAGGCGTCGTCCTATGTATACGGAGCAGCCCTTAAAATCATCTCATGTCTGCAAATACACTGTGCACAGCTGTTTTGTTTCGGTTTGTTTGTACACTTAACGATGACGTGCACTGTTGCTGTCAATTAGAAGTAAAAAGTATGCAAAGACCAGGAACTGAAACAATCAAAATCCAAATCCAGCCCTCAAACCATAGTTGGCAACAACTAAGATTACAAATAATCAAGATACAGAGAACATATGGCCAACCGAGTGAGCAGCTTGTTCCCAAAAGGTGGCCACTCAGCAACCCAAACCGAACCAAAAATAATAAGAACATACATAAGGTAAAACATCACAGAAACTCTGACACCAAAAACAGGCAACAGAGAACCACAACAGAACTACCGCCTTGGAACGGTCAGTAATGAATTACTGGGGGGCTTAAATCGATTTTACAGGCCCAACCTCACCCTCAGTTTCTGAAGTGGTACAAAACATTTAGTTGGTAGTTCGGTTCGCATGATAACCCTCTAACTCGTCAATGAATCATCACGGTAAACACATAAATCAAATTTCAACACCATGAAGAAGCAAAGACGAGGACTCAACAGATACAACGGGCCGTCTGACAGGTGGAGATCCCTGTCCTGCCAAACGACCCCACTGGAAATCTGAAGCAAAAGAAGGTCACCAGTTGAGCCCCGGTGGACCAAGCAACAGACAAAAAGGCTCCGGTCCCAACCAACTAAAATATATAGCTTTAGGTCGGGGCCATCATAGAGTCTGACGACCGATCCCCCGGTGTGCAATTAAAGAGTGCACCAAAGTTATCAACCGTGATTGGGTTAATCACTAAGCATGCAGACTGTCGCATAACATTTAAATTATAGCCAATACGTTTGTGACGTATTATTATTTTTCGGAATTGATCAGAAAAATCAGTCCTACCCTTAATCTTTTTGAATTTGTATACTAAGTCACCATAAAATTCTGGTTCCGATAGGCCTTGGTGTAAAAGAAATTTTAATCCGACATCAAATTTTGAAACCAATTCATGGTGTCTGCGATAGAATTTAGAAAAAGCCTTTCTAAGCTTATGATACCGATAGCCCTGTTGAAGAAGTTTAGCAGTTAAACATTTATTACGAGCATTAAAGTCATCTACATGACTACACACTCTAGCAAATCTTATAAGTTGAGAAATACAACAGACTTCATTCGAAAATGCTATTGGATTGCTCAGCGGTGAGTTTAATTTTACGTTCGGTATTAGTTAAAGAAGTTAGTTGGTTGGTTGGTTTGGGTTAAACGACCCTTTGAGACAGTATTTCAGTCTATATCGGGCCATCTCCCAGAGAGAGGTAGAAAGAAAAGAGGAATGATAGACGAGAGAAAAAATCCAAACAACCCCCGCCCGCACCTAGTACAAGCACAGTAGGCCCTTGCCCTATTTTCATCCAAATACTAGTAAGTAGGACGCGCCGGCACTGGAAGTTACAATCAGCACCATCTCCCTATCGCCATCCAATATTAGCTATAGAAATTACGTTGTTGTTTCTCTGTCATTTTCTCATCGTGAAACTCTCAAAATCGAACTATCTGAGATCTATTCCACTCTAAAACAAGCGATTGTGAATTCCGGTATCATCCACCCTCCCCTACCCCCGCCTATCATATATCTTCTCTCTCTCTCTCTCTCTCTCTCTCTCTCTCTCTCTCTCTCTCTCTGGGAGACGTCTAAAAGAACCTGGAAGCCCAAAACAACAAATTGATCAATCAAATATCAAACCGGGATATTCATAAAACAATTGTAATGAGCACGTATGGAATACTATAAGTTGAAGGCTCTTTCAAGCATGCCAAAGGTCGAAGTCAGTCGGCCGGCATATGGCGGGGCTTCATACACTGAAATGGGCATAAACATGTAAATTTAAATTGTTCACAAATTACAGTAACTTATTTATACGAAAGACAGATGGCTATACTTCTCACTTCCCGCATCTGTCTTACTAGTTCCTACTTCCTGTTTTCTAGCTCCTAATACTTGAAAGTAAGAACAGAGACGTGAGAAATAGAGGTGAGAAGACAGGAATAGGAAATTAGATGTATGAATTGTAAAGTAGGAAGTGGGAATAGGGAACTGAGAAGACGACAGCAGATTAATTAAGAAGTGAGAAGTATGAGAAACAACGAGAGTGGCAGGAATCAGGAACTAAGATTTTAAGAAATATAGGTGAGAAGTAGTAGAAGACTTTGCGACCCCTAACTAGAACCCTTTGCCGAGATAGCTCTTACTTAGAGTATATGGCGACTTGGTGCTGAAAATAACACCTAACTATATAGTTTTCGACGCAAAGTGGGGTCTGTTCCAGCAGCAGAAGTTTTTGGGGAAAAGACAATCACTCTAAAGGTAATGAATGCCCCTCGCCATATCCCTCACTAGATGAGTAGTGTGTTTAGACATATTTGTAAGTATTTGTGTGAAGTTATATCAAAATCTGTCCATAAATAAAGATGCTTGAGGGATGACAAAGTTTTTCCAAACAATAGCAAAGTTGACCTTGACCTTGCCTTTTAAATGCCGGATCGCGAATTTGCCAAAGATATTATCACACAAGACATTTGTGTTCAGTTATATCAAAATCTATCAATAAAGGTGCTAGAGGGATGACAAAGTTTCTTTCTAAAATAGCAACTGTGACCTTGAGCTTGGATCTACAATGCTGATACATCAACTTGTAAAATATTGTCGTTCATACGAAATATTTTGTGAAGTTATATCAACATCAGCAGCAAGAAAGCATACCAGCTGGTGAAGGATCTTACTTCAGAGAAGCAGGGTAGATCCACAACTATCCAGGACAGGTCTGGAAAATGCCATAGATGACTTCGAAACAATCCCTTTCCAACTTGTCCTGTTTTAAGCTGCCCTAGTTAAGCTGGCAAAAAGCCATCCCTGTCTACTCTTTAATATTGTCCTCCCACCTCTTCTTCTTTCGACCGCTTCTTCTTTTTCATTGCACTATGCCCTGTAGCATCGTTATTGCTAAACCAGAAGACCTTGAGACGTGGCCAAACCACCTTAGTTTCCGTTTCTTGACCTGCGTCACGAGTTCACCATATTCTCCAATGGCTGCTTGGATCTTTCTGCGAACTTCCTCATTGGTGATATGGTCCTTGTACGTAACGTTCAGTAACCTTCGGAAGCATCTCATCTCAAAGGCCTGAGTTCTTGTCTCTAACTCTGCTGTCAAAGTCCACGATTCACATGCATACAGAAATATGGAAATAATCCAAGAAATATGTTGTTAGCTGGTTTCAGCTGGGTAAGAGCTGAAGTGGCTTGTGCAATCCTTGAGAGAACCTCCTGTTTTGAGCCATTATCTGAGAAACTGCTCCCAGGTATTTGAAGCATGTTACGAAACCCACCATCTGCGCTGTTTGTCATCAGTTTAGTCTTTTCAGCACTGATCTCCATTTTATACCTTGTGCAGGTTTTGTTGAGACTTTCAACTGGGGCTTATAGTTCCTGCTCATCCTCAGCTAGAGCGCCTATGTCATCGGCAAACTGCAGATTGGTTATGTTTCTGCCGGTAATATTGGTCATGTGGTCATGTCATATTTATTTTTTATCGTGAAATGATAGCTCAACAGTGCTTTATCATTTTTTTCTTTGTTGTAAAACCAGACCTGCACACCTGATTCACCTTTGAACATAAAACGAACCGATGCAGATTATAATGTGCAGTTGAAATCAAATTCACTGTTTACAGTTACATTATATTAAAATGTTTTAACATTGTGGTCATTCTGAAAAGCCTGTGTATTGTTTGACTTCAGTGCAACGTAGATAAGCGTTTTTATGAAGCCAGAATGAAGCCTTTGTAGCAAGCTTTATTTTTATGTGGAAATGCGAAAATTGGATAAACAATTCAATTTTACAAGTTGCTTTTTAAATGAAAATACGTATTTATTTTGAAAGACGTCATAACTGTGGCAGTGGTTAAGCCTTCGTGGCCAGTTGGTTAGCTCTTTCTACTTCAGATTACTTCAGGGAGCGGACTCCACGTCGTTTTAATAGTCTAGGGGCCAACTCAGAAAAGGGCTCTAAAATAGATTCTTTTTCAATCCATCTGGTAGAAAATTTCCAATGGTGTTTTCAACTTGTATAGACTTCCCAATATCGATTTATGGTGGATGCCAGCTTTGAAAATGGTGCAGATTGTTTTACATGGACATAACAAACCCTACTGCTGTTAACACTTTTCTCGTATTTTTAGTGTATCGGGTCATTGTGACTCAGATTAATGAGTGATACAAGCTCAAAATATGGTATGTAGCACCCTGTGAAGATATGTGTAGTACACACACCTTTTGTACCCAAAAATAACATGATATTTTTCTTAAAACTGGCCAAACTAAGCAGAAATATGCGTGATTTTCTTATTCATACGATCGTACCATAAACTCAAGGACTTTACCACAGTACACAAATCTTTGAATGATTCACTTAAAATTGATCAATTTAATCCTGTAAAGACGACGTTTTCATATACTTTGAAAATAACATTCACAATAAAACCATTAGCCTCATTAGATTGAGTAATTTACGATACAGAAATTGTTTTCAATTGTTACAAGAAATCTAATGTTATTTTATAGACATAATAATTTCTTAAAATAGCATTTGTCGATGGCTATGCAAAGACTGCAAATACATGTGCAACGAAACATATTAATTGGACTGCAGGTGAATCAACTTATGTAACATACGTTGCCAGAATAAGATATTAGCTACAGATTTTAATGCTCCTAGACTGGCTAAATAGCATACAAATAGGAGTATGTGATAGCTATTATGCAGCTATATATTTTTAAATTAGTTTCGTTTATATTTACAAGTGAAAAAATTCTTTTGCAGGCAGCATTCTTGTTCATTAAATACTTAGTCTATTACGAGCAAGTTGATGATTACATTTTGTTTGTACAGAAATAGATTTATAGATTAAAATATAAATGAAGATACCCTAGAAAAGCCACAGTGTAAATGAAATTAGTCATCTATGTTAAGGAGCAGAAGTTACTAATAATTCTACAACAAATCTTTATTTTCTCATCATAAACATGTGTTGAGCTACCGTCTAAGATGGTTTTGAAGCTGCATTTGTGTGGGTGCTCCACAACATATGATTTTACAGAGAAATAAGCGAAGATATCGCAATAGTTGTATTGTGATCAGTGTTTGTAAAGGTGACTTTTTAATGGTACAAGAGTAAAGCAGTAGTTAGATTTTTGTCTTTGGCTTTTAACTGGTATTTACAACAAATACGCATTGGCATCATTAGCATTAGCCTGTGGTGTTTACGTTACAGAAATTATTCAAATGTACATTTGGTACCCGAAATGAGCTGCGATTTTATGCAGTGATAATAATGATTTGAAATAGTGTATACAACGACATATACATATGGTACATGCAAAGATTTCAAAGGTGTATGCAATAACCTATATAAAATAAGACTTGTGGCAGGGGTAATAGCTAATATCTCTATTAATTATATTGGGGAATTGTTACAAGCTATCTAAGAACCGGTGGTGAAAGGTAAAGTTCCAAAAAATCTGAACGCACACCGCCACAGAGCCCATATTGACGGCAGATAAAGCTACTACAACACTTCTCTGGAGGTTATGCTATAGAACAAAGTGCTAGTAAATGTCGCAAAGAAACATGTGGTGCCAGTTTAGCCGACGAAAAGGACGTCTGTTTGGTCACTATTGTGGCAATATAGGTTAAAACAAGACACCTGGAAAGAACAATTGTCCTCCAAAGCTACTGCTGGACCGAATTTGAGAATATTATACAAATTTTGACTATTACAAGACCTCTGTCAACGCTTTGATCTCACAATGAGGCACTATGGTGCCTCATGGAGACACTGACATTGCCGCAGGTCATCATAAAACTGCAGACAGGATAGGCTACTAAGTCAAGCTAAGAATAGCTCTATTTAGAATATAGTACCGCTTCAGGCTGCGAAAAGACCACTGTTTTAATACATAAATATCCTTGTTTCATATTATACAAGTTTACCGTTACACATTCTCGGTAACGTATGTAACAGCGTAGCTGTTGCTAGTACAAGGTTTCCGTGTACAATAGTGCACTAGTGCAATAGAACCATTTAGTGCCAGCTAGGACTATCAGAAAATCAATGGCCATTATGGACGAGTTTAAGCTACTGTAAGGAGGCGAGCTATTATTACGCCTGCTCTTGCTAAATGCAATGCATATAAACACCCTGTTGTACAGCCCATTTTACCTCAAGGCCACTAAGGACTCTATGTACAGCGCTAGCTTTGGCTACTGTTAGAAGGCTCTACAGACATTTGCGCCAGCATATTATACTATCAAATATCAAAATGGAGTATGGTACCATCCCAAGCTACTATGACTGAAAGATTAATATGCACACTTGTTAGAAGTATATCTGCTATCAGAGGCCTTTGGTGTCATCTTAATCTAAGCTCATAGTACAAGAGCCCTTGAAAGAGTATGATGCTAACTAAGGTTAAAAGAAAGTCTGGGACACCGTAATGGACATTAAAACTTTGACCATACGCTGAGTTTATATATTCGAGGCTGACAAACTACTTGGGGGTCATCTCAAATTTAAAAGAATCCTAGTCACAATTGATGCATACAATAGCGGAAAGACAGATCAGCCTGCGCCTTCGTGCAAGCCTGTAATGAATGCCACGCCAGTGTATAGGGATGTCTAAGGTGGTCCTTAAACACAACGTGAGAAGAAATGGACGGATGGCTATGAAATTTGCCGATACTAATTGCCAGCATGTGTTGCAGTTTTACGTCCTTTAGAACAGTATTTTCATATCAGGACGATGGGACATTGATAGTGAAAGTCTGGGTGCAACGCAGCCCCATTTACGGTCGGAAAGATTTCGCTTCTCGCGCATCTCTAACCCGGGACCGTTAGATCGGCAGGCAAGTGCTGATCCTACTGATGTGGATCAGCATACAGAGATATAATGATACACATGTCATTTAGGCGTATTGTTTGTGGGCTGATGGATTTCCATTCTATCGTCATAGCATATATTATGGTCCAGTCATCATGTCATTTATTGATTCAAAAGTATCAGGTACGGACTACGACTGAGGGAGTTTGTCAGTAAGTAAGGAACCTTCGTCTTCAAACGCAAGCCAAGCGCTCTGGACAAACGATCCTTGTTATAAGTTTGTACTAGCATGGACTGGATAGTGGTGGTGCTTGGAGTTTGGGTTTAACGGCTCTTTTAGATAGTATTCCAGTCTCTTCGAGCTGCTTCCAGAGAGAGCAAGAAAGAAAGGGTATAGATAGGATAGATGAGACTATAATAATCCCCCCCCCCCCCCCAAAAAAAAAAAAAAACGTCCCGCACCTGCTGCAGGCCGACCGGCCCTTGTCCTACTATTAGCCAAATTAGAAGAACGCCACGGCATTGAATGTTCAACAGCACCATCGCCCAAACCGACCACCCCTAACATGGAATGGAAAAATCACGCAACATAAATCAGGGGCGACTAACTTAATTTGTCATGGTTGAAATATAGGCTGACAGCCGATGATACCAACCAACAGTGGACCTATCCGGTACTGTGCAAAGTGGCTGTACTAAGTCGACCGATAATTCGGTCGAAAGCTATACCAGTCACGGTAAATGATACTATTGTAAATGGGCGTCGACCGGGCTGGTATTGGTGTCGATTGTCCCAGTCGACAACCACTTTTGCATGTGCGGTAACTGATTGGCTAGGTTGAAAACCAGGTTGGGAAACTGGTATTACCCTCGAGATTAATTGATCTTCCTCATTTTTGCTTTCTTTTCTCTCGACCACATTCCCCTCTCTCTCTCTCTCTCTCTCTCTCTCTCTCTCTCTCTATTCAACCATAACCCAACCTACCATCCAACCATCCATTTATCCATAATTTTATCTGTCTTTCCATTCCTCCTCCATTTAACCTACCTCCCTAATCTGGCCCAGCGGATACGTATCGTCAAAATGACGTCGTGATGACTTCGGTGCGACGTCATTTCGTAGAACCGACGTCAATACGACGTCATGTGCCTGCTGGTGTCTATCTGTCTATCAAGGAGCTCCGGTAGCTTAGTAGCTTAAGCAGTGGCCCGCTGATCAAGCGGTCCCGAGTTCGAGCCCCGCTGTTGGCGGGACTCTTTTCAATCGTAAACGGAGTTCCATGGACATAGCCTTTCATTATCATCCACCCATTGTCCTGATATGACTCGCATCGACGTCAGTACGACGTCATTTTAGCGTCATGTGCCTGCTGGGCTGTCGTGCTTTTTATGACTTCCTGTTTTATTCTCGGCAAAACGTTGCCCTTTCAAACTGAAACAATGCTTAGAGGAAAAAATTCGAACCGCCAGAGGTAGCTTTTTCCCCTTATGGTTTGACCCTTAAGTAAAAAGCGAGGCAAAAGATACAAATGGCAGACTTGCTTCGCCTGAAAGTGTACCCGTGCATGCAGGCAGTCAGGTTAGAGTCTTTGCTGTTCGCACATTATGCTCAGATCTTCAGGAATCTTACAAGCACAAAATGAAGTGTTTTTTTTTTTTTTTTTTTTTTTTTTTGGTGATGTTATTGCTTTTTTTACCATAAGGCCGGTCTGGGTCTTCTGTCTTTATTTAATCAGACTATTCGTACTGTATGAAAATGGAGCCTCAGTATGTTAAGCGCTGGCCTGCTGATCTAGCGGTCTGCGGTTCTAGCCCCACCCGATGCGGAGATCATTTCAATCATAGACTGGCTCCATTGCTTTCATTATCACCCACCCATCGTCCTGATATGACTGAAAACTGTTAAAAAGGACGTTAAATCGCAAGTCATCCATCCATCCATACTGTCTGAACATATTGGTGTCCTATAAATGATGCATAAAGTTACAGACAGACAGACGGTCTGCCAGACAGAGACAGGCAGACGGTCTCTCGGGGTAGGTAGGGTAGGATAGGGTAGGGTAGGTAGGTAAGTAGGTAGGTGAACGGAGAGACAGACATACAGACAGTCAGAGGGTAGGGACGTAGGCAGGTAAGAATGGTAGGTAGGTAGGTGACTAGATGGATGGATGGATGGATCTTTTAGATGAACTGAGCGCTGATTCAAATTAGATGACTTAATTTTGTACTAATTACGTGGCTGAACAATAAAATACCAAAACAACATGTTTATCTGTATTGCGAGAAGGACGTGTTTACTTTCGATTTCGATCGAGTGTCTATAACGTGTACGATGAGCAGACACTGGATTCTAATGTCGGCAAAAGCGTAGCTACCAGTACGCAAATACGCAGGTGCGTATTAAAATTTTGTCAAACTGACAAAATTCCAACACGCTCAGTGTGGCCCTTGCTCGGTACAAAAACATGTATTTATGTATTTTGCCCTTGTTAAGACATGCACATAAGTGCAGTCTGATCACGATACTCGCTGTTCCTTATATATTGAACAGAGCTGTATGCATTTAGGATTTTTGGCTGGATAATCTACATGGCTGGTTTGAGATGTAAGTGTTGGAAGCCTTCTCTGAAGGAACCAAGCGGGCAAGTGTCGAATCAACGTGGATGCAATGTCGACATTACTACAACTTTTGAACCGTTGTATAAACTCTGCCAACAAGGTAAAGGTACATGTAAAATGTTAGGAAACTGAAACTCACGCAAAAAGCAAACAACGTCGCATAAACGTCGAGGCAGATTTAGCGACTTCATTTCAAAACGAGTGCAGACTGTCTGGTATGCATTGCTAGAAAGAATGTCCTTGCAACGTCATCAACGCAACGTCCATTCGCCATTTCAGTGTTTTGTCACTCTCAAGAATATACTAAGTATACGTTAACAAAGGGTGCGTTTGGGGCTCTGCCAATGTCAGCATAGGCATGTCAGTGCCGTTCAGAGTTTCAACATTGGCACCACTGGCTCTACCGTTGGCACCAAAGGTACCAATATTGCCGACCATTGGCTGCCAGTACTGCAGACAACAAAGGGCGTGGGTAACATTACAAACGCCGGAAAATTGCGTCATTCAATATGGCGATTTAGTGAATCCATCATAAACGCTCGAGTTGTGACAGGAGAATAATTGTTCCCGACACTGATGACACCAAATTAGAAAAACTAAAATTTTCTTATTACAGAAAAAAAGGCTCTGCAATAGTGTCAATGGCGCCATTGGTTCTACCAATAGTTGGCTACCAAAGGTCACCTGTTCAGGGTTTAACGGTTACCAATGGTACCATTGGCAAATCGCCAATGACACCAGTGGCAGAACCCTGAATGTAGCCAAATTTCATCACTTAGCTTAACCAAGGATCAGGCAACTTTAAAACAGCGTCTTGCTGGCGTATCAACTTTGATAAGCTTCAAACGTTTAGTATAGCAAATTATTTGCAGCGTGCACAGAACCTATCAAATGCTATATTGCCACGGCGTTTTCAGCTGTTGGGAACGAGCCGTAATGCCGAATCAATTATGTGGACTAAATGTACATGCCCTGGCCAGACTGCACATGTATACATGTACACCGGGAAAGGCTGGGGCAGTACATTTGTTTTTGTTAGCCCATTAAATTGTGGGTAATCTAAGCCCGCCCCAGCTTCCCCCCTCCCCCCAAGTCTCCCCAATCCCCCTTTTCTTTGAAAGTCTGTTACATGTATTTGGATGACTCCATTTCTGTGTTTTAGGGGTTTCTGGTGCATGTTTCCACTTTTATTGTATTTTGTATAAATATTCCGTTCATCCTGACCAGATGCCGCATTATGCGGCGTCTGACCTGGGTCTACACTGTTCGCATATGTCGCCAAAACGGGTTACCAGTCTAAAAAGAGTTAACTACTCTACATATTATGACAACTTGTAATTGTCCAAAATTTTGAATGATATTTAATTTACTGGCAGGTCCTGATCGAATCATAGATGTTCGTCTGTAAAATCAGCATGCCACTGCGTCGACGTTTAACAGCATCTGCTGTACATATGCGACCAATGACGACTCAGACCTATCTGCGCGTCTGTGCAGTCAGCCTGATATGACTCCGTTTTTGTTTCCAACAGATATCACTGACACATATACATACGTTGCATGTATACACATAAGCATGCTGCATGCAAATGCTGTTTCAGTTTTGGCATAATGTTCATACAATGTGCAAGAATCCCGTTTGTAGTTTAAGCTTTCCTCCTCCAGCAAGATTCGAACACGGACTGCTAGCTTATCAGGACAGCCCTTATCTGATTGAGCTACCGGGGCTCCCAACAGACTGGTACTGAAAACCTGTATATTCATTCAGTAGTACAAAATAGCCGAGTCAAATTGTGTGCCATACACTGGTAAAGCAACCCTTAACGTCAGATAAGCGCGCACTTCCAATGACAAATGCTGACATCACGTGTAGTTTTTCATCATGACGGAGACGTTTACACGGCTAGATCCCGCTTTGCGCTATTCTGTCCTACATTATGGGCAAACGGTTTAGTTTCAGTGGCGCTATCACAAGCTGTCTTCAACCGATCAAAATGGAAGAAAAAAAATTCCCTGGCGGGGCATTGTCGTTGAACAAATAGCTAATTCAGTATCAGCAAAATGAAAATATAAATAACACCACGTTTATTTATATTTAAAGAGTCTTTTGCTTTCCAGACGAGAAAGAATGACATGCATCGTCTTTTTGCCTAGATGTCCTAATGTAGCTAAAAGGTTGTCAGCGTCAAATCGACGTTGATGCATCGCCATGATGTAAATATGATGTTGCAACGATGTAGATACGGTTTTAATTCAATCCTGCAAATGGCGTCGTGTAAATTTTTACCTTACGTTGCGTGCCTTTCAGAAAGACTCAGATCAGCTTGCGCACCGGCGCAGACTGATCAGTCTTCCTGGTTTGATGCATATGTAAAGACTAAATTGAATTGAGTCTTTGCTCGTCGCTAATGTCCTAAACTGCCTGTTCGTGCGACGCAATTCGGCACCACAATCGATGCGATGTATACGTTTGAAATGCCCCCTTACCTAGAACGTCCGATCTCAAATGTAGAATGTCAGCCTAGGTAAACTTTTAATGTCCACTACTAGCCAAGTTTCTGCTAGCCCAGAAAAGACCGTGGTGCAGGATACTGTTACTACTAGACCGCTAAACAGAAATATATTAAATGGGAAGCTTTTAATCAAATTTTTTCTCATAGACCACAGCAGCAATATTTTCCATTCTTTTCCGTAGACTGTAGGTACAATCTTCGTTAACCGTTTTGGTCACTTGATCACCACTGTTGACTTTACAATAATTTCCATTCACCATTCCCTGTTTTCTGCAGGCCTTAGGGAATCTGTTAACTCAAGACCAGTCCGTTGCTTTATGCTGTTTTTCCATCCTTACTTCTTTAACTGAAGCTACCATAAAACCTAGGGGGACTGCTTACCAGTCCTAGTTTCTACATGACCTCCTGTCAATATTGAGGTGCCAGCTGAGAGTACTGATAGACCGCAGGTGACTAGTATATAAACTACTAAACCGAATGGCAGAACATGGTTGCAACTGAAGCTGCGACTGAATTTCTCTATTCAGAATACAGTACACTCAGAGACTGCTAAAATTTCTCTGAAGTGACTGCTCGTAACATAATTATACTCTGTCCGTAGTCTATGCCATACTCTGGTACCACATACTCGATAACGTACATAACAGTGCAATATTCTCTGTATATTGAAACACGTACTTTAGATTTTAATTGTATGCCGTAATTGTTATAGTGTCATTAACTAGTGTCAGTAAACGTTCATTTTAATCAATAAAATTATATTGCGCATTATCGGCATGTTCTATAAAAGACTTGGTAACGTAAGCAACATTAATGTTATTGGCCCTATGGGGGTTCGATAGGATTACTGCAGAGGATAACAAAGCACATTTTCTACAATAATAACATTTGTTTCTGTTTCAATGTAGACTTTGATAAGTAGATATAGTTATAAATAACTTTCATTAAAACGGTGCAGTAATGTAGTCAAACTGATGAATTTGTATGCCAGTCACATACACTAGGTATTCAAATTAATTGTAAAATCCCCTGAAATCTTAGAAAATAATCTTTTAACAAGATATTTACTTCAGATATACTTTCCGGGCTCAAAAACATGAGTATATGTTGCACATTTATCACATTTCATTAAATGTCAGTGGGTGGGGTAAGGAAAAGTCATCGCAAAAAAATCTGCACCGCTTTTGGTTCCGGCATCCACCCTTATTTTGACTCTCTCTGATAGAACTAAGTCCTGTTATCAACAGAAATTTTCTACCTTATGGGTTGAAAAAGAACTGCATTTCACGTCATGGGACCCCTAGACTATAAGGTACAGAGTAGTGAGAGGCAAAAAGTTTGAATCAACATAATCGCAAAAAAACAGAGCATCTGTTTCACAGCAGGTGGCAACATAGCTGTCCCAAATAAACTGAAGCGGAAGAACATCAACAGTTATAAAACAAATGAGGAACACTAAATTTAACCCTGGCCCAAGGTACTGCTGTGTTTACACGTAGTTCACATGGAAGCTATTTCATAAATAGAACATGATATTGAAAGTTGAACTTTGAAACGTTTTGCCGCATCGGTGAACGCCGTACCTGAAAAGACAACCCAGGCTTAGCATTTTGTTTTTCACTGGTAATTCTGATGTGGCCGTATTGGTGTTGTTTTTGCCTAATGTTGATTTCTTTATAGTAAGTTTTCGTTCACTTTAGAAGTGTAATCACCTCGCTGCGAGAAGAAGATGCTGGTGAATTTGGATGATATCAAAGTTGGGTAAGTGGTGTGTGTCCAGAGGATTGTTCATGTATTGCTCACTGCTTTCTTACTGATAACTTCAACATGTTTAGAAAAGTTAATATTTACGAGTTGCCTCGCTTAGGCAATTTGCGAAAAGCACAGAACAGATTCAACAATACTTTAACGCCCCGACGCCAGTACTCGGACAAGACAATTACAGCAATTCTGTAGTAGAATAAGAAGACCCAGTTAGACTGGCCATGGTCTACACATTCCGTCGACAGCCACCACGAACCCTAAAATAGTAGGGCGTCTTAAGTGGTTATTACTCGATGATTCAAGCAGTATAAGGGAGACAACCACTTAGGATTGTATTAACAAAAAGTTTCGCAGTTATGTATCTCAGAACGGTTATGCCTGGGCATAACAGCTATGCCTGAGCTTTGTTATGGCGAATGCTCAACCCATCTGGCAAAATACTCGGACATGTTTTGGCAATTAGTGGACCTATCAAACTGACCTTGGTCTATAATGTATGTCAACGACCCACATGGCAAGGATAAGGACTTACGCAACGCCATCATAATAACTAAGTTGTCCGAATAATTAAAGCAAGCGCGGTTATCATGTCAAGCACTCTAGCATTAAGGTGATGATTTGTGGTAAATACAAGAATCTGCATAAAATCATCTACAGTTTAGAATACAAGATAGAGGGACATGCTGGTTTTTAAAAAGAAGAAAAATTATACAGGAAAATCAAGGGGGAATTTTCTGCGCAGACATCTAGAAAAACTAACTTCGTTATTGATAATGTACTTAACTCTGAAGGGACTTTTATGCATTAAAAAGGACGTCCTATCAATTATTTCGTCCAACTCTTTCTCAAATTGTAAGGTAGACAAGATGAAATCAGAAAAATTGCTCTTAGGTTTATGGTGCATGTATACTGCACGCAGTCATTGAATACAGGGTAGGCAGTTATATTTATATCATACTTACACTATAAATACTACATAACTGTGACCAAGACATGTGTGTAAGAGAAATTGTCCAACCTTAAAATTAGACTGTACTATTTTTGTCAGATATTTGGACACAGGCTACTAAGTCTTTTTTTTTTAATCTGCACAGCAGAGTAATGAGTGAAAAACAAATGGAGAAATAATGTCTAGGATGCTCTGCTTAATGTGTTAATGACCCTTTAGATCTCATTACATTTTTAATAACAATGTTTTTTAGTTTTTTTCGCTTTTTGCATACAAAAGTACCGTTTAGTCTTTTCTTACATAAACCATTTTAACATCCTTTCTTTTTTAGGATTCTGAATTGTCAGCCACATTTTAAAAAAAGATATCTACTAAGTTTTGGGGAGTGTTGTCGTATTGTCAGCTTTTTCTACAGAGTTTCGTCTTTGTCCTAAATCAGTGATTATTACCACCTTAATCATACAAATGTATCAACAATATTGGTCGTTGTTAATAAAATAATAACTTGACACATCAATTCAATATAATGGTAGTACATAAAATTCTTTATTATCATAAGCAAAAAAAAAAAAAAAAAAAAAAATACTTCATAGTAGAAAGCACTCTGGTACTTGGAGTTAAAGACCCTCAAACACATGAATATGCCGAAAATCGGAGCATGTACACACCGTACAACCGGCTGAAGTGATGCCAGATGGCTACAGAGATAGCAGATCACCAAAAGTGAAAGTAGATTTTGGGTAGGTGAGATAAAATTGCTGGTAAAAACAGACGATAAAATCCTGGAAGAGTTTAGCCTCATATGGAAGTTGCTCAGTGTCTGTAGATTCTACAGTATCAGTCTGGGTGGCTTTCTTACGCAGATAAGGCTATAGCAGGTCTTGAATGGCCAACATTTTCAGAAAGAAACACAAAGTCTGCTTTTCGGCTCCCATTAAACAAAACTGAGATAGTGCCCAATCTGTTTGCTTGCTTGCAATAAAACTTCAATCAGTTAGCAATATTTCTGCCAATTTTTGATGCACAATTTGGTTTTATAATGAAAATACAGACTTTCAAAGAGGATGGGTAGCGACAAAATGGTTGCCTTTGTCAACAGATGCACTTTTAGGTGGACAGCTGGGATGGCAGATCAGTTTGTATGGAAATAGACTGACATTGATGACAGGTATCAAAATATTGGTACGTATATTTAAACTGATTATACTGTGACTTCGGCGTGAAATCATGAAGTATGAAGCATGCTTGTCCACTAGAATGCATGTTGTTGCATTTACTTTCTTTACATCTTTCGGCAACTTTCTGATAATGTTTCGGTAACTACTTTTTCGTTGCAAATGTGCTACATGTACTGCAGTGCTTTTGGCAAGTCAAGAATTTCATTATCTCAAAAGTTATTCTGTCATTTGATTTGATTAGGAACATTTAGCAATATTCATTGTTTAATATCCCCTCCTCCCCCCCACCCCCACGAAACACCCCCACCCCCACGAGTCATTGGTCAATGACTCTGTCACAGAAATTTCAGTCAGAAAATGCTCAGACAAATGGCGCCATAATCTGCACCAACTTTAACTGAAATTTTGTGAAGGAGTCCTTGCTCAAAGTATAAATCTTTGTGGCTCCATCAAAATATCATTAGAATCAGAAATTTGTGGAATGGAAATTGGTGCACTGTTCAACGAGTGTAAATGATCTGAAAAAACATATTTATTTAAACTTACATAAAACAAGATTCACACACAGCATCACCATTTTTTCCGACAGCGTGTCAAAATAGAAATAAAATTAAAAAAAGTAGATTCCCAGGAAAAGCCTTAGTTAACAGTCATATATATCCCGTGCTGTACAGAATTCGAGGAAATGGTTGCATGTACAAACTAGACAAACATGCAAAAAAAGAACGTTTTGGCATGGTATGTAGTGAAGACAGGCAACAAAGTTACCCCCGGAAAAACCCAATCAACAGCAACAGCCATTCTGAGCATAACTTACCGGATAATGTTTGAACAGCACTGGTTTAGCTTGTCAGCATGTTGCCCTAATTTCTGTGCAGTTACAATCATATATTGTAGAAGATACTCAGGAAAATTTTATCGTGTTTGGCTTGGACGATACGCCGTCGAAACTTTCATGACATTATTATTATCATTTTTATTATTATTATGATTATTACTATTATTATTTATTTTTTCTATTGATTTTTTTAAACAATGAATATTACTAAAAGTTCCTAATCAATAACTTTTAAGATAATGAAATTCTTGACTTGGCAAAAGCACTGCAGTACATGTAGAGCATTTGCAATGAAAAAGGAGTTACTGAAACAATATCAGAAAGTTGCCGAAAGATGTAAAGCAATTTAATGCAACAACATGCATTCTAGTGGACAAGCATACTTCATTTTTTATGATTTCACGCCGAAGTCACAGTATAATCAGTTTAAAGATACGTACCAATATATTGATACCTGTCATCAATGTCAGCCTATTTCCATACAAACTGATATGCCATCCCAGCTGTCCACCTGAAAGTGCATCTGTTGACAAAGGCAACCATTTTGTCGCTACCCATCCTCTTTGAAAGTCTGTATTTTCATTATAAAACCAAATTGTGCATCAAAAATTGGCAGAAATATTGCTAACTAATTGAAGTTTTATTGCAAGCAAGCAAACAGATTGGGCACTATCTCAGATTCGTTTAATGGGAGCCGAAAAGCAGACTTTGTGTTTTTTCTGAAAATGTTGGCCATTCAAGACCTGCTATAGCCTTATCTGCGTAAGAAAGCCACCCAGACTGATACTGTAGAATCTACAGACACTGAGCAACTTCCATACGAGGCTAAACTCTTCCAGGATTTTATTGTCTGTTTTACCAGCAATTTTATCTCACCTACCCAAAATCTACTTTCACTTTTGGTGATCTGCTATCTCTGTAGCCATCTGGCATCACTTCAGCCGGTTGTACGGTGTGATGTATGTCATTCAACTTATTCTTCAGTATTGGTATTGTAACTTCGGATGGACGGCAAACGTGCGATTTTACGTCCTATTTAAAAGTATTTCAGTCATATCAGGCGATACCGCCAGATCAGCAGGTCATCGCTTAACCTACTGACCAACCACTGCTTTATCAAGAAAAACTGATGTTGCGGGTTTTTGGGGAGATCCGAACAAGTTATTATCTATAATTTTTTTTCATTTCATTGTATCGCGTTAAATTTTCTCATTTTCTGTCAGACGCTTTATTTAACATTACTGCCAGTGAAAACGCATGCAATACCAATGTTTTCTTTTTCTGTAGCATAGCGTATTTTACAGGAGAAATATGGTGTGCTGGCTTACTGTTGCATCAGGGTTAGTTTGATATCATGACGGAGCACTTTGGAACACGCAAAATGTCTACATAGAATTACAAATAACTAATTGTTTATTAAAGGCTTTAATTTGTTTTTGTAAAAATTCTTACAAGACGGATCAACACTTTCGGGGTTATTTTGGAAGAGAAAACCCAACCTAATAACGAATTATATAAAACGGATTTTTCATATAAGCCGCGACATGAGAAAACCAACAATGTGGTTGTGCACCCAGCGCGGACTCAGATCAGCCTGGGCATCCGCCCAGTTTGATCAGACTATTCGTTAAGTTCTCAAAGCGTAGGGTCTAAACTACCACAGTGCGGACAGCGAAGTCTCTGATCAGACTGGGCGGACGCCAAGGCTGATCTGAGTCTGCGCTGGGCGCACAACCACTTTGTTGGTTTTCTCGTGTCGCGGCTCATATAAGGGATCTTTTGGAAAGGGGGACATCTCCCGTCTTATAACCGAATAACTTTATTCAGTTTCATGAATTACGCCATAACGTAAACTTGACCTCATACCGCTCCATACCGCTCAATCGATAAACGCATTATCTTCTTGTCTCTTTTGAAGTGATGCATGATAAATAGAAAAGCACGTTAATCGCTTTTGATATCATGATTCTCAACACTATATGGCTCGGCAAGCCTCGACACTCAAAATCCTTTTCCTGATTTCGCGTAATAAACATAACATAATAGGACCTGATATGGTACTTTCAATGTTTCTTGAAGAAGACAATTGAACTTTGCTTTGAATCTGCGTTTGACGTTTACGTAGAAAAAATAGATTGAAACGTCTATCGATAAACGTCAGAACAACAACACCACATTAAATGCGACATTCGACCAATTCTTCTTATCGAAGTTTTGCACATGACCATTACAATTAAATGAAAATGTCTTTATGCTGAACTGTTTGTGACATAGTCTGTCTGATAGTGACAGAAGTACAAAATGAAATGCATGTACATAATAACGTGTTTTAATTCAAATTCCTTCGCAAGTTTATATCTCTGCACAGCAAAATTGTGTGTGCGCACATGTTGTTTGCTATTAAGTAGGTAAGCAAATGTACTATAAATACATTTTGCGTACAGGTGTATTTAAGCTGCAATATTCTTAATATTGGTATCACACATTGGCGTATCAGCTTGCGTACGTACGGCGTATCCGAAAACGTGGCAGTAGGAAAGGTACGCCACAGCAACGAAAGGTTTGTAGCTGATATGCGGCACGATCTCCTCGTACGCCAAGGTGCGGCGAATTTTTCAAACCGGTTTGAAAAAATCGACGCATTTACGTAGCAGCTTTGATACGCTAAACATACGTCACACGAACGCCATAAGAGCGAAAACAACGCCACAGTGACGCAGCGGGTACGTAGCGTGATCGCTTGGTACTCCATAGAAACGCGTACTGTGTAACTGTGGCGTAGGTATGACGCATGGAGCGTTTTAACTGCGTACCTACGACGTTCTTTTCTTATCTATAGAGTATCAGGCGCGTATGGATGACGTGCATTATGCCTCTGTGGAGCATCGTGGCGTATGAACTGCATACAAACTGCGTACGGACTACGCACCTTGCGCTGTTTTGGCGTTGCCGCTGCATAGGGGTTACGTTGTCAATTTTGTTTCGGCGTTGCATGAGTACCTACTACGTCAACACGACGATCGTAGGCAGAGGACATACTTTGCTTCTTTGTTTTCATTCTTTTCATATCCATGGACCTGGAAGATCCACTTTCTGCAGTACTGACGGAGGGAGATTTTGACTCGGTCTTTATGAGGTGTACTTTCACCATCTAATCCCCATATATAAATATAATTAATTTGAAAAATGGATGTCCATTATTCGAATAAGTGTTATCCATAACTCAGCCCTTCCAATTATTTCAGTGCGTCATTTGCTTCAATGAAAAGAGACAGACAGTAATTAAAATTACAATTTATTATTGGCGGATTTTCTATATGCACATTTTACTAATTGATCAGTAAATCAAACCAGTAAATAAACAAGTAGAAACTTGATATAAAGAAAAATACAAGCCATAAAATAGGCCACCATTTTAACTGAATAAGAATTCAGCGAGAAACAAAGATTAATGATCATTGAAAGTGGTCACATACTCCCGATGTATGAATATTAAATTGCCAGGATTATTACCCATATATCGGGAGGGTGGGTGGGTAACAAAAAAAATCGACTGACAATGTCGATATTGACTCGGCTTAGTCTTGTCGAAGAATGCAATGCAGCGGGCAAAATCCCGCGCGTTTCAAAATCGCGCACATAGCATGTGCATAGTTATGCACCATGTGACATTCTCAACCAATGAAAATAAGTTTCTTTGTTTAACTAGACCGAAGAAAAGTACTTATATAAAGCTTAAGGAGAGCCACATTCCTTACTTAATAATTAAGTATCATGTTAAGCATAATATATAATTGATATCACAAATTCAATTAATAAACATCCATAATTTGAATCATTGATATCTTCAAATGGGCTGAATCACGGATATCCATAATTTGAACGATGGACACCCATAATTTGGATGATTGATATCAATAAACCGGACCAAATCAATGAAACCCATGCCTCGAATTATGGATATTCATAAATCACCGTAGAAGCTTTTATTTATTATTTGCAAAGACGAATTATTGATGTCCACATTTCCAATTAGTGATATCTATAATTAGGCCAAACTATTGATATCCACAATCCGAATCATGAACATCACTTATTCTTATTAGGGATACACATAAATCTAAATGGTAAATGGATATCACTAATTTGAATACAGAATATCACTACTTAGATTTGTTGATATCCATGACTCGCACAAATGAATTCCATAAATTGGCAGAGTTATGGATATCCATGATTCGCTCCATTATTCGAAAAAGGGATATTCATTATTCGAACTAGTGATATCCATCAACCTTATAGATGATTGGTGTATCTATAATTCGAATTATGGACATTCATAGTTCGACCCAATGATATCCATAAATAATAAGGGAAACTCATAGATAAGTATGAATATCACTAAATTATGGATATCACTTTCTCGAATTATGGATGTCCATAAGTTTTATGGACATTTATAAATAGGTAATACATAGTAAAACGGCGCCCCATAGGTCCTGGCCTTTGCGTCCTCTGTTAGGCTGACTGCTGTCTCAAACTCAGCTGCTGCTGGATCTCAGGGATGACAGCTGACTGTGTCTAAAACTCTGGCTCGGTGGGTGCAGCCGAATTTCTCCGTTCCGCTGGTGCACCCTGGGCTAGACTTCTTTTGAGGCATAATGTTTTGCTAGTGACTTGTGTGACTGCTTTTGAAAAAAATAAGAGCAGAGCACAGGAATATTTTATTCGCAGTTGTTTACGCCGCTAGTACGCAGTAGCTGCGTGCCCTTGAAAAAGAAACGCCGTGCCAAGGAAACAGTTACGTCACAGCAACGCATTATACGTCACACATACGCCACACATACGCCTTAGTGCGCCGTATGTTGAAACAAACGAAAACAGGTACGCTGCAGGAGCGAACTGTTTGATTTAAGAGTTGACCCCATTGATAAGCTATACAAACATGAAAATGACAGAGTTGTTTCCCTGTAAAGTGTACCCATTTATACTTTAAGTACAATAAAATGAAATCATAATTGAGCCGCGACGCGACAAAACCAACAATGTGGTTGTGCGCCCAGCGCAGACTCAGATCAGCCTGGGCATTCGCCTAGTTTGATCAGACTCATCGTCAACTGCTCAAAGCGTAGCTAAGGATCTAAGCTACCGCAGACAGCGAAGGCTCTGATCAGACTGGGTGGATACCCAGGCTGATTTGAGTCTGCGCTGGGCGCACAACCACATTGTTGGTTTTATCGTGTCGCGGCTCATATTCTTTCTAGTTTACTAACAAGTGAAGCATAGAAACAAATGTATTATAAAAGGACGAGCATTTTTTGAAAAACTAAAAAACACAAATTTTCTATGAATTCTGCATATCGACCTTCGGAATGTTGTTTATCAATTTAAGTACATTCTATTATTATAATACTATGTAAAACAAACTCAGCTGTAGATGACACATAATTTGACATTTATTCTTAAATTCTTGTAAAAGATGTGCATGAAACAAACAAATGATCATAGCCTTGACATACAGTTTGAATCTGGAGGCGTATGATATCTGACTTCATGGAAATCAAGATAAAGTTATCAATGTTGACTCATCTTAGAACAATGTCATTAGTCACACACATGTAACAGCAATAAAAGCAAGATACCCAGATAGCCAAATATTTAGCATGAGATACCACATGACGTACAAGGTCAAAACTGGGTATTGTGCTATACGGGTAATCCGCCTGTATGGTCAAAAATCCACTCGCTAAAGCTCGCAGGCGAACCATGGTGAAATCGACACAACTCAGAACCGCTTCATTAGTCACACAACAGCAACAAGCGCATGGGTACTTTTAGTGTCAGTTTGCCTAAGGATTCACAGAGTAGACACCAATTGGGCACACAAATTCGAAAAGATACGGTGGAGCCTACATCATACAAAAAGATGGATAAATGACTTGCGATTTTTCGTCTATATCAGCAGCTTTCGGTCATATCAGGACGATGTGAGGGCGAAAATGAAAGACCGTGGGCATTGGAACCCCGTTTATAATTGCAAACGGTTCGACCGCCACAGGAAGAATCAAACCAGACTGCTAGAACAGCATTCTAGCGCTTAACCCACTGATCTATTGAGTACCGGGATCCTAACATGCCAAAAGAAGAAATTCACTGAATTTGGAAGGCATAGTGTAAAACGTTGAATGGAATGGAGTAGAATAGAACGGATGAGATAACTTACATTCTAATGGTTAAAGTTTGCTCCGAGAACCTAAAACGTTTTTCTTAGAAGATATAAAAGTATCAGCTCAAATCTATGGAGAGATATGGCGGAGACCATCCTGCGAGTCTTTTCCATTCCTTATCACTCCATTCCAGTCAAAGTTTTATACTATTCCCGGTCGAGCATATCTCAGTCTAACATAAAACAACCGCAACAAACAAGCGCTTTAGAAGCCGGAGACAAGACCAGTGGGGGACCAAGCTTGATCTCATGCATAGGAAAACTCACTCCAAGCTCCGAAGCACCCAACATGATAGATAAGTGTTCGGTCCGTTCAACCTTGTCTCCATACTTATTAGCTCGGGAAGGGAAACTGCTGTTTTATGCCTTGCATTATCTTACAGTCATTATAGTTTAAATATCTTCATGTACATAAAGTTTTCTTGCAGTATGATTTTATGCCACCGTGAGGATAATCAGGGGGGGGAGGGGGGGGGGGGAAATAGGCGCTACCTATATTACAACTAACCAACATTATTTATACGATTTTTTTTTATAGAGGGTGACACAATTACCTAAAAAGCTATTCTACCTTGCGGCCCTCTACTGAGCTAAAACAACAATACAACTAATATGAAATAAATAGGCCCTACCTATAAAACGAGCACTGCTGGCAACTTTTTCTCATAACTCACATATAAGCAATTACAGGTATGTCGATTCAGATAGTGCAGAAATGTTAGCGGTCTTGCAATTTTCGCAGTTTTGAAACCACCAAACTGAAGAAAAAAAATATTTTCATGAAAAAAAAACTTCTCATTGTTCTTTCCTATGAGACATCTTACCATATAGCTAAAGATTGGAATATTTTAAACCTATTTCTTTCTTATCTTAGAATGCATTCTGTAATTGGATATTGCTGTCTAGTGTTACATGTGCCAGTACTAACATGCAGTCCTCTAGGAATTGAACCTAGTATCGTAAAAACAGACAGCACCAACTGCAGGACTGTTACATAAGACTGACACAAACTCTAGACAGCGACTGATTGTCTGATTATCAAATGTGAATATCAAATTTAATCAGTGCCTATCTCTCCAATTTTTTTTTAAGTACGTGTTAGGGACGAGTCATTTATTAGCAGGTGGGGTGGGGGGTGGGGGTACATTTTCATATGGTTCACAAAAAAATTTCCGACCCCCCCCCCCCCCCCCCGCCAATCTCACCAAAATTTTTATTCCGACCCCCAGATAATAGACAAAATTGTTCATGACCCCCCTATCCCCAGTGCCAGCTACCCTTCACACACACACACACACATACACATACCATATTACCTCTTTTATTTCTGACTGACCTCAATCAAAACCTAGCCGTTTGAAACACAAAGGATATTTTCTTATTCTATCAAGTTAATTACATGTAATCATGGTCTGTTTAAACTTTGTCTGCATTTCTTGCACTTTTCCTTGTTGCAGCGGCTATCCAGAACTCTGTTTATCGAATGCTTCATAATTATAACTGTTGGTAATATTAATTGGGCCGCTGGGTGGCATGGGTTTGGGGCGCAGGCCCCAGAAACCACAGAAGTTTTGCTGATGAAAAGGCACGTGGAGAGCTGAAATCACAAACGCAGACATTAAATTTAATAAAGCACAAAATCGCCTATTTGACATGATTTTACACCTAGCAAATCAATGAAGCATCTTTTTTTTTTTAGATATGAAGTTGTCCAAGTTTTGTGTGTCTATCTATTTCCATAAAGTCTTTTTAAGTTTAAAGTTATGAGTTTGAAAGAAAAAAGTTTGAAATTTAGGAGTAATGAGTGTGTGTGTGATGGTGGTGGTGGTGGTGGTGGTGGTGGGGGGGGGGGGCTTTGCCCCTCCAGAAGCTGAGACATTTTTAAAAATGAAGACTGATGGAAGAATTCTGAACCCCCCCCCCGTCCATATGCCTAATAGAATATATGACCCCCCCCCCCCCTGCTCCGAGGTATTTTGATTTCCGACCCCCCCCAGTACATCACCAAAAAAAAATCCGACCCCCTCCCCCCCCTGAAATGAACCCGGCCCCCTCACCTGATAATAAATGACTCGTCCCTTAATATCTGCTATTATAATGAAATTGTATAAAAAAATTGATGCTGTTAGACAGCATTAACTCTGTTAAGGGTCACCTATCTTATGTAGCTAAGTTTTTGGGCCCCAGAGGACAATGAACCTCTATTAAGTGTACACCTGTCTGCCATGACTCTGAAACCAGTTTTTGTGAGGCCTCTTAATGACCCCTTAAGACAGATTTGACTACATGTTGTATGAACACTGGGCCACTTAATCAGACTTTAACTGCATTTTTCATTGAGACTGATCGTGAACCATCATGTTGCAACTTTACTGAGCATGAACAGGGCAAAAAATATTAGTACGTATGTTTTTCTGACTTGATATAAAATTAAGGCATTGCCTTCTAAGTGACACCAAATCCTCGAAGCATATGAATGTACTGATGTTAATGTACTTGATATCATTTAAAGATGAAAATTGTCTGTTTAGCTTTCTTTTATCAGAAATTTGACAATCAACTGATAGGCTTGTTTTTCACATGGATTGTACAGCCAGTCAAGATTTTTTCAGTCATTTTCAACTAAATCAATTGTACATGTTTGTTGCCAAAATAAAACTTTGAATTAACATCTATCATCATGCCAAACAAAAACCCAATCCACGGAAAAGGTTTGAGATCTTAAAACTTTAACACAAAACTTTAACATAAAAAGTCAAAGTCTGTGATCTTCACCTCTTGGTCACAGGCATGGGTCGGAATGGTACAAAATAAAACTTCAGGCCAACATCTATCATCATACCAAACTCAAACCCAACTCAACAAGGGTTTGAATTATATAGAGATCTTAAAAGCTTTAACACAAAACAACTTTACCATGAAAAGTCAAAGTTCGTGACCCTGACCTCTAGGCCACAGGCATGGGTGAGGTTGGTACAGAATAAAACTCTGGACCATTATCTATTACCATGCCAAATATAAATCCAATCCATCAAAAGGTTTGGATAATATAAGATCTCAAAATCTCAAAAACTTTAAAGCAAATGTTAACTTACGAACAGACGGACAGACAAATGGACATCGGACAAAAGCTATATACCCCTCCTCATACTTCGTTTGCTGGGGGTATAATTATGGCCTTGCTGATATAATTATATAATGTAATGTCTGATTTGATAGTTGTCATCTCACCCCTGTAGATTCGAGACTTGCAAGTGCTTAAGACAAACAATAGGTCTTATCAATGACAAAACAAATTGCAAATAAAAGCTCACCTCCATGATGCTCATATATCCATATCCAGAATCTCCACAACCTCCCCCCCCCCCCCCCATCAGCCGAAGTAGTTAGCCAAAGAATCTCATACGTCAACAGTCCCTTAATCTCACTTATCTGCTATACTCCAGGGAACAACAAACACTTAAGGGGCACCGGTGTTTAAATTTGACACTCAAGAAAATCGACATAAGCTGTGTTGTCGTGTCTGCAAAAGAAGTATTGCAGAATTATGAATATTACTGACTTATTTGCAATAATGAAAACTAGTTTCATGGGCACAGTTGAAAACATTTTAATGAATGAACATGCAGGCATGATGTCCACTCCATTCCATGGCTTTGTGATGACCTCTTATAGGAAAGAATTTGCTTCCTCTGAGGGAGCAAATTCTTTCTTGTAGGACAACCATTCCAGGCACTGGGATGAAATTGTAGCCAATAGAATGTAGATTATCTAAATCATTCCATTCCAGGTTTATCTATGGCACTTTCATGTTGCATTACATTAGAACTAATATAATAATAAAGAGTGTCATTAAGAATGAACTTGTTCCAGACATCAGAGAATTTTGATTCAGAAGTGACTCTCATGGACAATCCTACCTTTAATGTTTTAAATAGGAATCAAAATTTTACTGAATCTACATGCATATTCAAGAAATGCTTGAAACAGTTTTGAAGTTTATTATAGCAAGGGCATTTACTAGGATAAATATGGTATACGGATACGTAGAACTGCTTGAAATGGCTTTGTGTAATTCCTTAGAACTCTTGTACTACATAACTCTTGTACTACATGGCCGTCTCCTGCCGGTGATTCACTTTTTCATCTGCAGAACATATTAAAATCCGAGCAAATATAAGATATAAGATTACTGGGTCCACATAAATAATACATAAAACTTCAAATAAAACTGCAGTAGGTCTCTCTGTTACAGGGGGGTGGGGGGGGGGGGGGGGGGGTGGGGGGTTCTGACAACTAATTTTGAGTATGTGACATTCCAGCTGCTAAACAATTTTGAGTACCCTCTGGACATTCCTGACATTTTTGTACCATATGAATCCTAATAAACGCCCTGCTCTAATAAACGCCCTTGCTTCTTTTCCAAAAATAGTTATATTAACTTCCATTAATTGCTGTAAGGTAGCTCGTTGAAAGGGGGTCTACTCCAAAAGGGAAGAATTTGTTTCTAGAGAAGCAAATGCCTTCCTATAAGCGTTGACCCTTCTGAGAAGGGAGTAAAAAATAGTAGAGCTGCTTCCTCTGAAAGTACATGTATCAAATTTTATGTGTAGCATTGTTGGGGTGGGGGATTGACTGCATTAGGTTTAAGGGTAGATTGGGTTGAAACTCTGGTTGCCATGGCAACATATAGCTCCCATAGACTCATAATGGGAAAAACTTCTAAAATCTTCTTCTCTGAAACCATGCAGCCCAGAGCTTACATATTTAGTATGTACCAATGTCTAGTGGTCCCCTACATAAATCCGGCCAACTATGCCCCTGGGTCCCAAATTGGCCACGCCCCGGGGGTCACTAGCTCCCATAGACTTACAATGGGAAAATCTTAAAAAAATCTTCTTCTCTGAAACCATGAGGCCCACAGCTTATATATATATAGCATGTATCAATGTCTAGTGATCCCCTACTAAAATCCTGCCACCCATGCCCCTGGGGCTCAAACTGGCAACACCCCAGGGGGTCTATTTGTTTATATATAGCTATAAAGCTTAAGGACCTTCAAAAAACTTCTTCTCTGGAACCATGAGGCCCAGAGCTTATATATATAGTATATAGCAATGTTTAGTGGTCCCCTACATAAATCCTCCCAACCAAGCCTCTGGGGTCCAAACTGGCCACTCCCCAGGGGTCATAAGCTCCCATAGACTTATAATGGGAAACACTTAACACCTATCTTCTTCTCTGAAACCATGAGGCCCAGAGCTTACATATTTAGTTTGTACCAATGTCTAGTGGTCCCCTACATAAATCCTGCCAACCATGTCCCTGGGGCCCAAATTGGCCACACCCCGGGGGTCATTAGCTCACATAGACTTACAATGGGAAAATCTTAAAAAATCTTCCTCTCTGAAACCATGAGGCCCATAGCTGATATATATAGCATGTATCAATATATATGTCTAGTGATCCCCTACTAAAATCCTGCCACCCATGCCCCTGGGGCTCAAATTGGCCATGCCCCAGGGGGTCATTTGTTTATATATAGCTTTATAGCTTAAGAACCTTCAAAAATCTTCTTCTCTGGAACCATGAGGCCCAGAGCTTATATATAGCATGTAGCAATGTTTAGTGGTCCCCTACATAAATCCTCCCAACCAAGCCTCTGGGGTCCAAACTGGCCACTCCCCAGGGGTCATAAGCTCCCATAGACTCATAATGGGAAAAAATTAAAAAAATCTTCTTCTCTGAAACCATGAGGCCCAGAGCTTATATATTTGGTATGTACCAATGTCTAGTGGTTCCCTACATGAATCCTGCCAACCATGCACCTGAGGCCCAAATTGGCCACGCTCCAGGGGGTCATTAGCTCCCATAGACTAACAAAGAGAAAATCTTAAAAAAATCTTCTTCTCTGAAACCATGAGGCCTATAGCTTATATGTATAGCATGAAGCAATGTCTAGTGGTCCCCTACATAAATCCTGTCAACCATGCCCCTGGGGTCCAAATTGGCCACGCCCGGGAGTCATAAGCTCCCATATATTTACACTGAGAAAATCTTGAAAAATCTTCTTCTTTGAAACCATGAGACCGAGAGCATATATATGTAGCATGTAGTAATGTCTAGTGGTCCCCTACAAAAATCATACCAACCATGGCCCTGCGGTGCAAATTGGCCACGTCCAGGGGGTCATCTTACAATGGGAAATTTAAAAAAAATCTTCTTCTCTGTAACCATGAGGCCAAGAGCGTATATATGTAGCAAGTAGCAATGTCTAGTGGTCATTACATATATCCTGCCAACCATGCCCCCTGGGTCCAAACTGGCCACGCCCTGGGGATCATTAGTTCCCATAGACTAACAACGGGAAAATCTTAAAAAATCTTCTTCTCTTAAACCATGAGGCCCAGAGCTAACTTCTTTAGTACATATGTAGCAATGTTTAGTGGTCTCCAACTTAAATCCTGCCAACCATGCCCCCTGGGGTCCAAATTGGCCATGCTGCCCCCATAGACTTATAATGGGAAAGAAATAAAAAATCTTTTTCTCTGAAACCATGAGGCCCAGAGCTTACATATTTAGTATGCAGCAATGTCTAGTGATCCCCTGCATAAATTCTGCCAATCAAGCACCTGAGGTCCAAACTGCTCACACTCTAGGGGGTTGTTTGTTTATATAGAGCTATATAGCTAAAGAACCTTCAAAAATCTTCTTCTATGAAACCATAAGGCCACGAGCTTATGTATTTAGTATGTAGCAGTGTATAGTGGTCCCCTACATAAATCCTGCCAATCTCTCCCCTGTGGTCCAAACTTGCCACACCCCATGGGGTCATCGAACCCTATAGAATTGCAGCCTGTTTATTAGCTTACATGAGCTGGAAGCTTACATTTTATAACTCAGGTGAGCGGTCGTTGCCCTTGGGCTACTTGTTTTAAGATATTGCTGAAAACTTTTTAAAGACGGTATTCTCAAATCTGTGAAAAAACCAATACCACTAGGTTTCACATTTGTATAGGCAGAAACCTCAATGCTCTAATTAACCTGTCGTCACCCTTTTGTATGTCTCTTCTTCATGACCCAGAAATGACATGTTACAAATTGTGAAAATACAGACAAAATGAATTTTTTAATTGAGTACTTGCTCAGCTGTCCTCGAAGTCAAGGAAGTCACCCATTCTGGTACTATTCGCTATCTCCTTTGCTTAATTTCTTGAAAGAGCCAACCACCCTACCTGAATCTCCATAAAGATGCAGCCTGCATCTACAGCTAGGCTGTAAAAGTTGAAAATATATACCATACTGATTTTTTTCTCTATATAAGTGGTGCCCATAAAAAGCACCAGTCCCAATTCAAAATGTATCTTTTTTCCCAACTGCATGTTGAAAAATTCCCAATTGCAGAAAGAATTGTTCTAGGGGCCATCTTACACCATACATTTACTTGCTTGCTTAAGAGAAATAGCAGATTTAAAGCAATAATTGAATGTAAATACTATATCCATTCAGTATCAAGTCCCCTATCCCACCACTAGAGACTTAATAAAGGTTTTTCCAAAATTCCAAATTTAGGAGAATACGATGTGCTTTTTCCCCAATTCCGTGGGCACCGGCACCATTCCCAAAATAGTGAAAAAAATCACTGTACCAGCACATATTTACACTTATGTCCTGCTCTGTAATGCACCTTAATATCACAGTCCAATTCCTGCAGACTTCATCAATACGCTGAAGGGATTGGTCTCTATCAATGGAACCCATAGATCTACAATGAAGAACATAATTGGCCCTATTCATATTTTTCGTTGTTATTGGACATCTTCTTTTTTCTTTTTAGTTGGCTGTATTATGTTCTACCGATGCCAAAATATCAAGCATAGCAAATCAATTACATGGGGTTACGATGGGGTTACACTGCTATGCTTACCGCTGCGATTCAGCAATTTCTACCAGCATTCTCTTTATATTGTTCCGTTTACATCTGTATAGTCAGTGAAAACAAAGAACTCATCCAGAAGTTTCAATACTGCCACCTTGTTGATCTCGAAAGCACATGAGCGTTGGATTACAGGGTAAGGTATACGCAATCCCCATCGTAACCGTTGATTAGTCAATCCCCATTGTAACCGTTGATTAGTCAAACATATTTAGTTATTATTGCCTTTCTTCTTTTTATGCCCCCGTGACGATAGTCAGGGGGCATTAAGATTTGCCCCTGTCTGTCCGTCTGTCCGTCTGTCTGTTCGTCACGCTTTATAGTATAGAGTTTGTGTAATCAACTCCTCCCACAGTTTTCAATGGAACTTTTTCAAACTTTGCATACATGTTGTGGACATATTGAAAATGCGCATGTGGATTTTTGATGGGGCTAAAATTAATTTTGACAGATTTACGGCCTTTTGAACTTAGTCATTTTAGGCAAATTTTTGTATAGTAGGGTATAGAGTTTGTGTAATCAACTCCTCCCACAGTTTTTAATGGCTCTTTTTCAAACTTTGCATACATGTTGTGGACATATTGAAAATGTGCATGTGGGTTTTTGTTGGACCTAGAATAAATTTTGACAAAATTACGGCCTTTTGAACTTAGTCATTTTAGGCAAATTTTTGCATTCTATGGTATAGAGTTTGTGTAATCAACTCCTCTCACAGTTTTTAATGGATATTTTTCAAACCTTGCATACTTGCTGTGATTGTATTGAAGATGTGCATGTGGGTTTTTGTTGGACCTAGAATTAATTTTGACTGAATTACGGCCTTTAGAACTTAGTCATTTTAGGCAAATTTTTGCATTCTAGGGTATAGAGTTTGTGTAATCAACTCCTCTCACAGTTTTCAATGGATCTTTTTTAAACCTTACATACATGCTGTGAATGTATTGAAGATGTGCATGTGGGTTTTTGTTGGACCTAGAATTAAATTTGACAGAATATCGGCCTTTTTAACTTAGTCATTCTAGGGAAATTTTTGCATTGTAGAGTATGGAGTTTCTATTATCAGCTTGCTCCACAGTTTTCAGTGGATCTTTTTCAAACCTTGTCTACATATTGTGGACATATTTGAAGATATGCATAAGGCATTTTGATAGGAACTAGAATTAACTTTGACAGAATCACAGCCTTTTTAACTTAGTCATTTTCGGCAATTTGTACATGGTAGGGTATGTTTTCAATGGATTCTTTGTAGGAGCTTTATGGATATACACGTCATGTGACAGGCACTGCACGGGGGCATCATTAGTGTCTTACAGACACAATTTTCTAGTTTCTATCTTTTTTTACAGCTTAATGATACTTTCAATGAAAATGTGATATTTTTGGACTTTGGCTGTATCTGAACGGTACATATTTCTTTAGTTCGTGAAATCAAAAAGAGATTTTCTTGAGAAAATTATTTACTTTCATTTTTCAAAACTGCCGCGTCATAAAATGTCCTGTCTGACAATTGCATAAAATTTACTGAAGACTCAGATCAGCCTGCACATCCATCAAGTCTAATCGGCATGTTTCCGTGAATATAGATCTATGGAGCCTGAGCAAAGAGACTGCATGCAGGTGCAGCAAGACTGAAGCTTTACTGGTTGCATTGGTCAATAGGCACGTTTTCATGTGAAGCAGCCCAATGATTGTATGATTGAGCTAAGGTGGAGGGGGGAGGGTGGGACCAGAAAACAAGAGGGCCATGAGGCCCTGAATGGCTCACCTGGGGAATCGGCAAGGTGGATTTTTCTTATCATGTCTGAAATTGTCAAAATATGAGTCTTGGGTCAAAAGTCAAAGAATGACCATGACCGCTTGTACTCATAAATCTTCATGTACTCATTAAGACAACCATATATACCATTTTTAGGCCAAAATCTTCAAAACTTTCCACGAAATCTTATGTTCTAGCATTTTCCCATATTTGACCATGCCGCAAAAAAGGTCAGGGTAAACCCAAGGTCACCATTTGAACAGTCTTGGTGGTACTCTAGTACTCCATGCTACTTACCAAGTCTAAAGGCCATAGGTGTATTGGTTCTGGAGAAGAAAAATATTAAAGAATTATACCATAAGTGGTAGTGGCAGCCATGTTGGTCATGTGACTTGGACTGTTTGAACAAATTTTTATTGGATCAACCCCTGGAGGCTCTATATGAAATGTGTTTACAATTGGCCCTTTGGCTTTTGAGGAAATGGTTAAAAAGCTTCAAAATATGAGCGATCTGGATCAAAGGTCAAGAAATGACCTTGACCTCTTGTACTCATAATTCTTCATGACCTCATTAAGACAACTGTATATACCAATTTTTAGGCCAAAATCTTCAAAACTTTCCATGAAATCTTTTGTTCTAGCATTTTCTCATATTTGACCTTGCTGTAAAAAAAAGTCAAGGTCAACACAAGGTCATAATTTGAACAATCTTGATAATACTCAAGTACCCAATGCTACATACCAAGTCTCAAGGCCATCGGTCAATTGGTTCTGGAGAAGAAGATTTTTAAAGGTTTTTACCATATATGGGCATAGTGGCCATGTTGGTCATGTGACCAAGACCATTATAAATTTTTTCCTTCCCTCGACTCCTGGAGGCTTTATAAACAAGTAGCCCAAAGGGCAACAATTGCTCACCTGAGAGACATTGTAAACCTATAGGGATATTTAAGATGCTCAAGGGCAGCTGACTCCACAGTCAGTGGTCCAATCAGGCTGAAAATTAAACTCATCCAAAACATTATGTATGCCCTCATTTAATATATGCAAGTTTAAAAAGTATCCGATCAAGAGCACAATAGACAGAGCTGTCAAGGGCAGCTAACGTCGTAGTGGTTGGCCTGATCTGGCCAAAATTTGAACTTCTTTAAGATATTATGCATTTCCTCATTACCTGCAAGTTCGAAAAGGATCGGATCAGTAGAAACCGAGAAAAAGTGGTGACATTGATTTTTTGGATGCTCAGGGCAGGTACTCCATAGTCAGTGGTGGGATCTAGCCGAAATGCTAACTAATCCAAGCTTTTATGCATATCCTCATTACCTGCAAGTATGAAGAGGATCCGATGAAAAATGAAAATGTGATGACGTTGTTTTCTCCATTATAAGACTATGGGATTTTTTTCAAACGCTCAAGGGCAGCTAACTCCGTAGTCTGTGCTCCGGCCAAATTTATAACTCATCCAATCTCTTATGTATGTCATCATTACCTGCAAGTATGATAAGGATCTAATCAAAAACCTTGATTGCAGCACCCTGAAAGTCAAACTTGCTCGAGATATTGTCATGCCTACATTTGTGTGAATTTATTTTAAAATCCGTTGAGAAATGTAGGTGCTAGAGCGATGACAAAGTTTTTCTAAAAATAGCCACAGTGACCTTGACCTTGGGCACAGCATCCTGAAAGTCAAACTTGCTTGAGATATTGTCATACCCTACATTTGTGTCGTTATTTCAAAATCCATGGAGAAATGAAGGTGCTAGGGCGATGACAAAGCTTTTCTAAAAATAGCCACAGTGACCTTGACCTTGGGCACAGCACCCTGAAAATCGAACTTGCTCGAGATATTGTCATGCCCTACATTTGAGTGAATTTATTTTAAAATCCGTTGAGAAATGTAGGTGCTAGAGCGATGAAAAAGTTTTTCTAAAATAGCCACAGTGACCTTGACCTTGGGCACAGCATCCTGAAAGTCGAACTTGCTTGAGATATTGTCATACCCTACATTTTAGTCAAGTTATTTCAAAATCCATGGAGAAATGAAGGTGCTAGGGCGATGGCAAAGTCTTTCTAAAATAGCCACAGTGACCTTGACCTTGGGCGCAGCATCCTGAAAGTCGAACTTGCTCGAGATATTGTCATGCCCTACATTTGTGTGAAGTTGATTTAAAATCCGTTGAGAAATGTAGGCGCTAGAGCGATGACCAAGTTTTTCTAAAAATAGCCACAGTGACCTTGACCTTGGGTGCAGCACCCTGAAAGTCAAACTTGCTCGAGATATTGTCATGCCCTACATTTGTGTGAAGGTATTTTAAAATCTGCTGAGAAATGTAGGTGCTAGAGCGCTGACATAGTTTTTCTAAAAATAGCCACAGTGACCTTGACCTTGGGCGCAGCATCCTGAAAGTCGAACTTGCTTGTGATATTGTCATGCCCTACATTTGAGTGAAATTATTTTAAAATCTGCTGAGAAATGTAGGTGCTAGAGCGCTGACAAAGTTATTCTAACAATAGCCACAGTGACCTTGACCTTGGGCACAGCATCCTGAAAGTCGAACTTGCTCGAGATATTGTCATGCCCTACATTTGTGTGATGTTATTTTAAAATCTGTTGAGAAATGTAGGCAATAGAGCGATGACAAGGTTTTTCTAAAAATATGTGATGATGTTGTTTTCTCCATAATAACACTATGGGATTTTTTTCAAACGCTCAAGGGCAGCTAACTCCGTAGTCTGTGCTCGAATCCAGCCAAATTTCGAACTCATACAAGCTCTTATGTATGTCATCATTACCTGCAAGTATGATAAGGATCTAAGCAAAAACAGTTGAGAAAACGTGATGACACCATTTTCGCCATTATAACCCTATGGGATTTTTTCAAACACTCAAGGGCAGCTAACTCCGTAGTCTGTGCTCGAATCCGGCCAAATTTCGAACTCATCCAAGCTCTTGTGTATGTCATCATTACCTGAAAGTATGATAAGGATCTAATCAAAAACAGTCGAGAAAATGTGATGACGCCATTTTCCCCATTATAACCCTATGGGGGCTATCTGTTGCCATGGAAACCAGAGTTCTGAGCTGGTCGGCACCAAAACCTGATGCAGCCTTTCCCCCACCCAAATGATGCTTCAGACAAAATTTGATTGCGATCGGCCCACTGGTCTCTGAGATATTCATGTTTGAAATTGTTGACGCACCCACCCACCCACTCACGCACGGACCACGGCTCGACTCCCATCCTATAAGGCTTTAAAGCTCACTTATGAGCCTTCGGCTCAGGTGAGCTAAACATTTGGTCACAATTGGCCCGGTGGTTTTTGAGGAGATTGTTTGAAACTATCAAAATAAGAGAGTTCTGGATCAAAGGTCAAAGAATGACCTTCACCTCTTGTACTCACAAATCTTCTGGTACCCATTAAGATGACTGTATATACCAGTTTTCATGCCAAAATCTTCAAAACTTATCATGAAATCTCATGTTCTAGCATTTTCCCATATTTGACCATGCGTAAAAAAGGTCAAGGTCAACACAAGGTCATAATTTGAACACTCTTGATAGTACTCAAGTACCCAATGCTACATACCAAGTCTCAAGCCCATCGGTCAACTGGTTCTGGAGAAGAAGATTTTTTCAGGTTTTTACCATATATGGGCGTAGTGGCCATGTTGGTCATGTGACCTGGACCGTATAAATAAATTTTTGTTCCCTCAAGCCCTGAAGGCTTTATATGAAATTTGGTTTCAATTGGCCCAGTGGCTTTTGAGAAGATTGTTAGAACTTATCAAAATATGAGAGTTCAGGGTCAAAGGTCAAAGAATGACCTTGACCTCTTGTACTCGTAAATCTTCATGTAGTCATTAAGATGACTGTAGATACCAGTTCTTAGCCCAAAATCTTCAACAGTTTCCAAGATATCTTATGTTGTAGCATCTTGCCATATAAAAGCATAAGGAAGCAAATTTGACCTTACCGTAAAAAAGGTCAAGGTCAGCCCAAGGTCATAATTGGAACAATCTTGGTAGTACTCGCGTACCCGATGCTACATATCAAGTTTCAAGGCCATCGGCCTATTGGTTCTGGAGAAGAAGATTTTTTCAGGTTTTTACCATATATGGGCATGGCGGCCATGTTGGTCATGTACCAGGACCGTTTGAACAACTTTTCGTTCCTAAGGTCCCAGGAGGCCCTATATGAAATTTGGTTACAATCGGCCCAGCGGTTTAAGAGGAGAAGTCATTTGAAATCGTGGACGGACGACGGACGGACGGACGACGGAGCCTTACCATCCTATAAGCTCCCCCGGAGCCGCTGGCTCAGGTGAGCTAAAAAGGACTGAAGAAATAAGCCTTCTGACTGATTTTGATGCAACAGTAGGGCGGTGCGTCAATGTCGATATGACATTGTTTTGAATTTGATGTCGTGTGCATAGATAGACAGAGGAGGCGGGAATAGATGAGAAAAGAAAATGACAGACGCTCATGTACACACACTTTTTTTCCATTGTAACAGTATGACGCCTAGCCCAGAATACATACGGCCTAGTTGCAAAAATAAATCTGTATTTTACATTCACCTGGTATGTGTCGTCATCAAATTGGTTTCCCAATATTTCATTCGGATCACTTTAGCACTTGTTAAGTACCTGCAACGGGCTGTTGCCAACGAATATAAAAAAGTGAGATTAGAAAGGTTTTTACTTTTTGTCAGCCAAATGATGGTGGTTAACACATTTTGAATGACTTTTTAAATGCTGTCAGTGTGTAGTAATTAATTTCCTTGGTCATCACAGGAAAACCAAGTTTAAGCCGCTTGGATTCACGGTCGTTTGGTATACCAAGTCCATTTTTAGCGAAAAGTTCACAGCGAGTGAACTCTGATTTAACGTCCCACCAACAGACCTTTCATATGGAGACTGGACCTCGGTTTAAAGTCTCATCCGAAAGATCGGAGAAGCAGGGGATCGATTTGTCGACCCCTATATTGGTAGTCTGGTGTGTTATCCACTACACTACAGCCGCTCCTTTTAGCGAAGAGACGGCGATGTGGCAGCCATAAAAATAATACCTCTACTTTGATTTTAAGGGACTAGGGAACACAAACTTTGCAGGTCGTGAAAACTAGTGACAATTATTATCCTTTTGTATTAAAACTTAAAGAGAAATCATATAGGAATGTAAATATAACCACAGCATGTTCAATGTAAATAATTGTGTTTATTTCACTTGTCAGCAGGGGAGACAATCAATGGTATACTACTATATAACCAAACATGTCTTAAATACCTTAAGTATCATAGAAATATAAATACTGACTGTCTATACTAAATACTAGTTCTATAAGACAATAATCATTAATTTTACATTAATATTTAAATCAATGCTCTATTAATACTATCATCTATAAAACTATGATAAACATCTGTTACATTTATGTATGACTCATATTCCAAATATCATATCAATCAAATGCATATTCAATCAACAAGCAACATTTTAGCAAACAAAAAGGCAACACTTTTTGGAGGGTGGGAGCATGGGTGGGTGTTTTATAAATTTTCTCGACAGAGCATTGAAAAGGATCCCCTACTGTCAAAAATTTTTGAACAACTGTGACGTAGTGCGCATAAAATAATTTTAAATTAAGAATTTTGACCAATCAGAAGGATTACTTGAATTTATGTAACAACATAAAAGACGGTATGAAATTACTTTTACAAATATGGAATTGTAACAAATCGTCAAATAATTAAATATTATAATGCATTATAATAATCCAATGGCAAATTACAATCGCAAATTTCCCTGATTTTCAAGTTTGGCGTTGTTTTGTCACAGCGCGTATGTAGAGTAGCTGGAGTTTACATTTATTTGTGGCTCAGTGCACTGGAAGGCACAACATCGAAGGCTGATACGAATAGAAACTGTTCTGCAGCAACATGTGCTCAGGTCAACATTTTTCTGTTTCTATTTGCACTGTCATCGTTACAGGACTAGTTGCACGACTTGCACCCTCTTTTATAGGTTCACCGCATATCAGACAATACCAGGTTTATCGAGTTGGTGATTTTTATTTTTTCCAGATACCTTTTGCTGGAACGAGCAGGGGTAGTCTAGTACCATGTTATGAATGTAATGACAGTGATGCACACTTTTAAACTCGAGCGCCAGTGGGTTGCCACTGCTAATTTTAACAGAACTTTGCTTTTTTTCTCTCTCTTTACGAGAGACCAATGCATTGCGCTTCTTTTTTCATCGTCTATTTTGTTGTACCTAGCTCTATAGCCAGGTTGTGACCAATGTGGAACGAAAAGCTGCAATATGGCATGAGCCATGACACGGACCGCTTGTGCGCGAAATGTCATGATGTTGTGAAGATTGAAATTTCCAGACGCTCAATAAACCAACTCGGTAAAGTTAGCAGAATAGCAGAATAGCAGAATGAAATGGTAAAGTTAGCAGAATGGCAGAATAGCAGAACGAAATGGTAAAGTTAGCAGAATAGCAGAACGAAATGGTAAAGTTAGCAGAATAGCAGAATGAAATGGTAAAGTTAGCAGAATGGCAGAATAGCAGAACGAAATGGTAAAGTTAGCAGAATAGCAGAATGAAATGGTAAAGTTAGCAGAATGGCAGAATAGCAGAACGAAATGGTAAAGTTAGCAAAATAGCAGAATAGCAGAACGAATTTTTTTGTTCTGTCCATTCTGCTCTTTCTGCTACCAGAATAGCAGAACGAAATAGTAAAGTTAGCAAAATAACAGAATAGCAGAACGAAATTTTTCGTTCTGCCCATTCTGCTCATTCTGCTAGCAGAATAGCAGAACGAAATGGTAAAGTTAGCAGAATGGCAGAATAGCGAATAACGAATTTTTTTGTTCTGCCCATTCTGCTCATTCTGCTAGCAGAACAGCAGAATGAAAAAGTTTGTCGAAAGTTTCATCTAAGGCAACCAGCAGAAGGGCACACTCAAGCCATGCATGGAAAACATTTCCCTCCTGGTCAGGCTTCAACTAGCAAGGATTTTGGTTGGTTGGTTGGTTGATTTGATGCTTAACGTCCACGGTAAACAACTAAGGTCATGTCGGGACGGTCAGTTAACCTAACCACACTATTCCTGGGCAGGCTCAGACCTCCTAAGCGGTTAACCAGTACTAAGTGCACATACTTTCGCCAGTAACTGACAAATGAATGAAAAAATTTGTCGAAAGTTTCATCTAAGGCAACCAGCAGAAGCGAACACTCATGCCATGCATGGAAAACATTTCCCTCCTGGACAGGTTTCAACAAGCAAGGAAAAAATCCACAAATTCGCTGGAGAAACAAAATATTTATCATCAAATCCTGGTGTGACCAGCAGGTGGGCAGACTCATGGTATGCATGGAAATCATGTTTATCGCCGCCCGAGATTATCTAGTAAAAAATAAACTAGGAATTTTTCGTTCTGCCCATTCTGCTCATTCTGCTAGCAGAACAGCAGAATGAAAAAGTTTGTCGAAAGTTTCATCTAAGGCAACCAGCAGAAGGGCACACTCAAGCCATGCATGGAAAACATTTCCCTCCTGGTGAGGCTTCAACTAGCAAGGAAAAAATCCACAAATTCGCTGGAGAAAAAAAATATTTATCATCAAATCCTGGTGTGACCAGCAGGTGGGCAGACTCAGGGCATGCATGGAAATCATGTTTATCGCCTCCCGAGTTTATCTAGTAAAAAATAAACTTGGATTTGTTCGTTCTGCCCATTCTGCTCATTCTGCTAGCAGAATAGCAGAATGAAAAACTTTCTCGGAATTTTGTTCTTATGCAACCAGCAGAAGGGCACACTCAAGCCATGCATAGAAAACATTTCCCTCCTGGTCAGGCTTCAACTAGTAAGGAAAAAATCTACAAATTCGCTGGAGAAAAAAATATTTATCATCAAATCTTGGTGTGACCAGCAGGTGGGCAGACTCATGGCATGCATGGAAATCATGTTTATTGCCGCCCGAGTTTATCTAGTAAAAAATAAACTTGGAATTTTTCGTTCTGCCCAGTCTGCTCATTCTGCTAGCAGAACAGCAGAATGAAAACGTTTGTCGAAAGTTTCATCTAAGGCAACTAGCAGAAGGGCACACTCAAGCCATGCATGGAAACAGTTCCCTCCTGGTCAGGCTTCAACTAGCATGGAAAAAATCCACAAATTCACTGGAGAAACAAAATATTTATCATCAAAACCTGGTGAGACCAGCAGGTGGGCAGACTCATGTCCTGCATGGAAATCATGTTTATCGCCGCCCGACTTAATCTAGTAAAAAATAAACTTGGAATTTTTCGTTCTGCCCATTCTGCTCATTCTGCTAGCAGAATAGCAGAATGAAAAACTTTCTCGGAATTTTGTTCTAAGGCAACCAGCAGAAGGGCACATTTAAGCCATGCATAGAAAACATTTCCCTCCTGGTCAGACTTCAACTAGTAAGGAAATTTTCCACAAATTCGCTGGAGAAAAAAAAAATATCATCGAATCCTGGTGTAACCAGCAGGTGGGCAGACTCATGGCATGCATGGAAATCATGTTTATCGCCGCCCGAGTTTATCTAGTAAAAAATAAACTTGGAATTTTTCGTTCTGCCCAGTCTGCTCATTCTGCTAGCAGAACAGCAGAATGAAAAAGTTTGTCGAAAGTTTCATCTAAGGCAACCAGCAGAAGGGCACACTCAAGCCATGCATGGAAAACATTTCCCTCCTCGTCAGGCTTCAACTAGCAAGGAAAAAATCCACAAATTCGCTCGAGAAAAAAATATTTATCATCAAATCTTGGTGTGACCAGCAGGTGGGCAGACTCAGGGCATGCATGGAAATCATGTTTATCGCCGCCCGAGTTTATCTAGTAAAAAATAAACTTGGATTTTTTCGTTCTGCCCATTCTGCTCATTCTGCTCGCAGAATAGCAGAATGAAAAACTTTCTTGGAATTTTGTTTTAAGGCAACCAGCACAAGGGCACACTCAAGCCATGCATAGAAAACATTTCCCTCCTGGTCAGGCTTCAACTAGTAAGGAAAAAATCCACAAATTCGCTAGAGAAAAAAATATTTATGATCAAATCCTGGTGTAACCAGCAGATGGGCAGACTCATGGCATGCATGGAAATTATGTTTATCGCCGCCGAGTTTATCTAGTAAAAATAGCAGAATAGCAGGATGAAAAACTTTCTCGGAATTTTGTTCTAAGGCAACCAGCAGAAGGGCACACTCAAGCCATGCATAGAAAACATTTTCCTCCTGGTCAGACTTCAACTAGTAAGGAAAAAATCCACAAATTCGCTGGAGAAAAAGAAAATTATCATCGAATCCTGGTGTAACCAGCAGGTGGGCAGACTCATGGCATGCATGGAAATCATGTTTATCGCCGCCCGAGTTTATCTAGTAAAAAATAAACTTGGAATTTTTCGTTCTGCCCATTCTGCTCATTCTGCTAGCAGAACAGCAGAATGAAAAAGTTTCTCGAAAGTTTCATCTAAGGCAACCAGCAGAAGGGCACACTCAAGCCATGCATGGAAAACATTTCCCTCCTCGTCAGGCTTACACTAGCAAGGAAAAAATCCAAAAATTCGCTCGAGAAAAAAATATTTATCATCAAAACCTGGTGAGACCAGCAGGTGGGCAGACTCAGGGCATGCATGGAAATCATGTTTATCGCCGCCCGAGTTTATCTAGTAAAAAATAAACTTGGAATTTTTCGTTCTGCCCATTCTGCTAGCAGAATAGCAGAATGAAAAACTTTCTTGGAATTTTGTTCTAAGGCAACCAGCAGAAGGGCACACTCAAGCCATGCATAGAAAACATTTCCCTCCTGGTCAGGCTTCAACTAGTAAGGAAAAAATCCACAAATTCGCTAGAGAAAAAAATATTTATGATCAAATCCTGGTGTAACCAGCAGATGGGCAGACTCATGGCATGCATGGAAATCATGTTTATCGCCGCCCGAGTTTATCTAGTAAAAAAATAAACTTGGAATTTTTCGTTCTGCCCATTCTGCTCATTCTGCTAGCAGAATAGCAGAATGAAAAACTTTCTCGGATTTGGTCTAAGGCAACCAGCAGAAGGGCACACTCAAGCCATGCATAGAAAACATTTCCCTCCTGGTCAGGCTTCAACTAGTAAGGAAAAAATCCACAAATTCGCTGGAGAAAAAAATATTTATCATCAAATCTTGGTGTGACCAGCAGATGGGCAGACTCATGGCATGCATGGAAATCATGTTTATCGCCGCCCGAGTTTATCTAGTAAAATATAAACTTGGAATTTTTCGTTCTGCCCAGTCTGCTCATTCTGCTAGCAGAACAGCAGAATAAAAAAGTTTGTCGAAAGTTTCATCTAAGGCAACTAGCAGAAGGGCACACTCAAGCCAGGCATGGAAACAGTTCCCTCCTGGTCAGGCTTCAACTAGCATGGAAAAAATCCACAAATTCACTGGAGAAAAAAAATATTTATCATCAAAACCTGGTGAGACCAGCAGGTGGGCAGACTCATGGCATGCATGGAAATCATGTTTATCGCCGCCCGAGTTAATCTAGTAAAAAGTAAACTTGGAATTTTTCGTTCTGCCCATTCTGCTCATTCTGCTAGCAGAACAGCAGAATGAAAAACTTTCTCGGAATTTTGTTCTAAGGCAACCAGCAGAAGGGCACACTCAAGCCATGCATAGAAAACATTTCCCTCCTGGTCAGACTTCAACTAGTAAGGAAAAAATCCACAAATTCGCTGGAGAAAAAAAAATTATCATCGAATCCTGGTGTAACCAGCAGGTGGGCAGACTCATGGCATGCATGGAAATCATGTTTATCGCCGCCCGAGTTTATCTAGTAAAAAATAAACTTGGAATTTTTCGTTCTGCCCATTCTGCTCATTCTGCTAGCAGAACAGCAGAATGAAAAAGTTTCTCGAAAGTTTCATCTAAGGCAACCAGCAGAAGGGAACACTCAAGCCATGCATGGAACACATTTCCCTCCTCGTCAGGCTTCAACTAGCAAGGAAAAAATCCACAAATTCGCTCGAGAAAAAAATAGTTATCATCAAATCTTGGTGTGACCAGCAGGTGGGCAGACTCAGGGCATGCATGGAAATCATGTTTATCGCCGCCCGAGTTTATCTAGTAAAAAATAAACTTGGAATTTTTCGTTCTGCCCATTCTGCTCATTCTGCTAGCAGAATAGCAGAATGAAAAACTTTCTTGGAATTTTGTTCTAAGGCAACCAGCAGAAGGGCACACTCAAGCCATGCATAAAAACATTTCCCTCCAAGTCAGGCTTCAACTAGTAAGGAAAAAATCCACAAATTCGCTGGAGAAAAAAATATTTATGATCAAATCCTGGTGTAACCAGCAGAAGGGCAGACTCATGGCATGCATGGAAATCATGTTTATCGCCGCCCGAGTTTATCTAGTAAAAAATAAACTTGGAATTTTTCGTTCTGCCCATTCTGCTCATTCTGCTAGCAGAACAGCAGAATGAAAAAGTTTGTCGAAAGTTTCATCTAAGGCAACTAGCAGAAGGGCACACTCAAGCCAAGCGTTGAAACAGTTCCCTCCTGGTCAGGCTTCAACCTACATGGAAAAAATCCACAAATTCGCTGGAGAAAAAAAATATTTATCATCAAATCCTGGTGAGACCAGCAGGTGGGCAGACTCATGGCATGCATGGAAATCATGTTTATCGCCGCCTGAGTTTATCTAGTAAAAATAAACTTGGACTTTTTCGTTCTGCACATTCTGCTCATTCTGCTAGCAGAATAGCAGAATAAAAAACTTTCTCGGAATTTTGTTCTGAGGCAACCAGCAGAAGGGAACACTCAAGCCATGCATAGAAAACATTTCCCTCCTGGTCAGGCTTCAACTAGTAAGGAAAAAATCCACAAATTCGCTGGAGAAAAAAATATTTATCATCAAATCTTGGTGTGAACAGCAGGTGGGCAGACTCATGGGATGCATGGAAATCATGTTTATCGCCGCCCGAGTTTATCTAGTAAAAAAAAAAAACTTGGAATTTTTCGTTGTGCCCAGTCTGCTCATTCTGCTAGCAGAACAGCAGAATAAAAAAGTTTGTCGAAAGTTTCATCTAAGGCAACTAGCAGAAGGGCACACTCAAGCCATGCATGGAAACAGTTCCCTCCTGGTCAGGCTTCAACTAGCATGGAAAAAATCTACAAATTCACTGGAGAAAAAAAAATTATCATCAAATCCTGGTGAGACCAGCAGGTGGGCAGACTCATGGCATGCATGGAAATCATGTTTATCGCCGCCCGAGTTTATGTAGTAAAAAATAAACTTGGAATTTTTCGTTCTGCTCATTCTGCTAGCAGAATAGCAGAATGAAAAACTTTCTCGGAATTTTGTTCTAAGGCAACCAGCAGAAGGGCACACTCAAGCCATGCATAGAAAACATTTCCCTCCTGGTCAGACTTCAACTAGTAAGGAAAAAATCCACAAATTCGCTGGAGAAAAAAATATTTATCATCGAATCCTGGTGTAACCAGCAGGTGGGCAGACTCATGGCATACATGGAAATCATTTTTATCGCCGCCCGAGTTTATCTAGTAAAAAATAAACTTGGAATTTTTCGTTCTGCCCATTCTGCTCATTCTGCTAGCAGAACAGCAGAATGAAAAAGTTTGTCGAAAGTTTCATCTAAGGCAACCAGCAGAAGGGCACACTCATGCCATGCATAGAAAACATTTCCCTCCTGGTCAGGCTTCAACTAGCAAGAAAAAAATCCACAAATTCGCTGGAGAAAAAAATATTTATCATCAAATCCTGGTGTGACCAGCAGGTGGGCAGACTCATGGCATGCATGGAAATCATGTTTATTGCCGCCCTAGTTTATCTAGTAAAAAATAAACTTGGAATTTTTCGTTCTGCCCATTCTGCTTATTCTGCTAGCAGAATAGCAGAATGAAAAACTTTCTCGGAATTTTTTTCTAAGGCAACCAGCAGAAGGGCACACTCAAGCCATGCATAGAAAACATTTCCCTCCTGGTCAGACTTCAACTAGTAAGGAAAAAATCCACAAATTCGCTGGAGAAAAAAAAAATTATCATCGAATCCTGGTGTGACCAGCAGGTGGGCAGACTCATGGGATGCATGGAAATCATGTTTATCGCCGCCCGAGTTTATCTAGTAAAAAATAAACTTGGAATTTTTCGTTCTGTCCATTCTGCTCATTCTGCTAGCAGAACAGCAGAATGAAAAAGTTTGTCGAAAGTTTCATCTAAGGCAACCAGCAGAAGGGAACACTCATGCCATGCATGGAAAACATTTCCCTCCTGGTCAGGCTTCAACTAGCAAGGAAAAAATCCACAAAGTCGCTGGAGAAAAAAAATATTTTTCATCAATCCTGGTGTGACCAGCAGGTGGGCAGACTCATGGCATGCATGAAAATCATGTTTATCGCCGCCCGAGTTTATCTTTTAAAAAATAAACTTGGAATTTTTCGTTCTGCCCATTCTGCTCATTCTGCTAGCAGAATAGCAGAATGAAAAACTTTCTCGGAATTTTGTTCTAAGGCAACCAGCAGAAGGTTACACTCAAGCCATGCATAGAAAACATTTCCCTCCTGGTCAGGCTTCAACTAGTAAGGAAAAAATCGACAAATTTGTTAAAGAATCAGAACTTTCTGAACAACCATCGTGGGTAAAATTAAGGATTCCAAAGTTCATAATACGGTAAAGTTAATAGTACAAAAGTATCAAATATACTGATAAAACCTACCGTGAAATAGTTTTGAGGTGGTTTGTGGTAATTTCGGGCTGGTTTGTGGTGGTTTCGGGTGGTTTGCGGTAGTTTGTGGTGGCTTGTGGCATTTCAGTGGACCGTTCATAAGGCATCTGGGCCTGATGGTCTGAATGCCAGGGTACTTAAAGAATGTATATATTACTGAAATTTCTCCAAGTCACTTGCTCAAGGGGATGTACCAGAAAAATGGCGACTAGCAAGTGTTTCTCCAGTCTTTAAAAAAGGTGAAAAGTATGATGCTTCACATTATAGACCGGTGTCGCTCAAATGCATCTGCGTCAAAACCATAGAACATATGTTGGTAAGTAACATCAATAAACACTTAGCCTTTGAAAGCATGCATGCTGTCAACATGGATTCCGAAGTCAAAGGTCTTGCGAAACCTAGCTTGTCCAGTTTGTCCATGATATTCTTAGCAATCTGGACAAGGCCTTTAATCGCCATCACAGACAGATTTATTATCATGGATTTCGCAAAGGTCTTTGACAAGGCTCCACACAGGAGGCTATTGTATAAATTAGAGTACTATGGAATAAGAGGATCCATTCTGAAGTGGATCGTTTTTAAAGTGTTTATCAGTGCTTCCGTCTATGATCCCTACACCATGGACAAGCAACAAAGGATGTAATTTAACAAATTGCGTTGAAGTGAAAACACATTTTGTAAACGATTAACAATATGCAATGGGTTAACAATAGATGTTTTTGTCATGAACAGCAATTTGTTACCCCGACACCTTTTGTTATCCGGTCACAAAAAATAACAAAAAAAAAAAAAAAAAAAAGAGCACCGCCTGCAGGTGCCAATGCTCGGCTGCAGTTGCTTGATTTTTTTTTAAATCTAAATCGAAAAAGGGGCATAACTCTGTCAAAAATATTTTGATAGCAACCTGCCCTACTTTAATAGGTTCCCCTTTTGAAAGTAAACAACTTGTCCAAGTTTGAAGTAAATACATGTATTTTCATTAATAATAGAGATTGCGAAATGTCAAAGTTTTTGCATGGCAATGACGACGACAGGGCTTTGACAGACAATACCTTGTTGTCTTCTTTAAAAACAGCCGAGCTAAAAATGTCAGAAGTTCAATGTATTTTGATATAGATTTGCACCATTAAGATAATCCATTTTACATGCACATAATGTAAAGATTATTTTCTGCCCCACCTGCATTATACATACTAGCTGGGATGGGTAGCGCAGTCGGTCGGGCACCTGACTTGTCAGCCAGAGATCCTGGGTTCGATACCCTGTCCGGCCACTTACTTTCATTTCCCCTTCCGCTGATTCAAGAAGGGCAGTTGTCAGTTACTGGTGAAAGTAAGTGCACTTAGTACTGGTTAACGGCTTAGGAGGTCTAAGCCTGCCCAGGAATAGTGTGGTTAGGCTAACTGACCATCCGGACATGACCATAGCTGTTTACCTTGGACGTTAAATAATAACATAACATACTAGATATCTGACTGTTTTGATGGACAGAATATATATATATATGTGTTTAAATAAAAATGGGAGTTTTTAGATACTTTTTCAGAAACCCTTATATCAGGGCAGCATGCTGCGTAAATTACACTTCTAAGATAAGATAAGATAAGATAAGATATTTATTAGCCAATTATGGACCATTTTCATGGTATAGAATTAACTATAAATTCCATGAACATACATATTACAATAACAAATATTTTGTTAATTTTGGATAAAACATGTAAACACACAATTATAACGAATTATAGACTTAACCAATACACATTATCACTCACACCTTATAACATCACAGGACATCTGCACAATAACGCTCAGTCCAGTATGAAAATAACGTCATTGAAACATATGTCGATGCTTCTATGACCCATGGCTGCTGTAGAGACAGAAACTGTTTTAGGCTTTTTCTTGTGGGTAACTGACCTTGCCCAGTGCAGGTGTGACATAATATTCCGCAGAATGCTTGTTTAACCCATTCGGAAAATGTTTTGCAGCTGCAATGTATTTCGATGTCTATTTAGTATTTACACAATTCAATACAGATGTGTAGGTGTTTTAGTGGTCGTAAATGTGGCAGTTACTTTTAGCTATTACATTCATACCCAAAAAATGGCGGTAGGTTAACAAATTGCGCTGCAGTGGCAACACATTTTGTAAACCGTTTACGATATGTGGTGGGTCAAAAATTCGGGGTTTTATATGGAACCCAAATTTGTATCTCCAACGCGTTGCGCTACCCAGTCAGAATAAATGTTTAAAGTTCAATGACTTTTGACATGCATTTACACGATTCAACTGAACCCAAACGAATGTACATTGCACAGAACCTTCTTTAATCACAAATCAATCATTGTACAATCACTGAAATATTGTTGAAAAGAATGTACAGTGCCACAACATCGACCCATCCAAAACACACAATTCAGTACAAATTTTCAAATGTTTAAGTGTTTGTCAGTGCCCCTGTGTTTGATCCATACTACATGGACAGGCCAAAAAAAAAGATAAAGATTAACAAATTGCTTTGCAGAGTCAGCACATTTTGTTTTTGATTACCAAAATGCATTTGAGTAACAAAAATCTGTTTTTGTAAAAACGTCTTTTTGTTAATCAGACGCATTTTATTACCCGTTCACAAAATGTGATGGACTTGAAATGTGACTGCAATGCTGTTTGTTAACCTAGCCGGTGTAACAAAACATGGGGATAATCTAAATCAAAACACAACATAATTGCTTTTGTAACCTTTATTGATAGACCTGTACAACATAACCATCTTATTGATGTCCATAAACAACAAGAGCTGTCATCTGACAGCATAGCTCACCTGAATGGGTGCTTGCCCATCACACAGTCGCTTTGGTGGTGAGGACTGCTATGCATAAAACTTTAGGCAAGCATGTCCATAATCACAACACATTTATAAACAAAAGCCATCTCAGAAATAAGTCTTAAAATAAAATTAAGATTAAATAAAATCCAAAAGAAATTTCAAAGTCAATGAGCTTGTGGTCAAAGAACTGAGGGGTGGGGATGGGGAGGATGTACCAAAACCCTGAACCATTATCTAACATCAATCCAAGTATTAGTGTTAACTGAGTCCATCGTGGTCCTGTGAAATTCTGTTTTCATAAATATAAAACTTGAACCAAAATCTTTAAGACAAAATTCTAAGTCGATGACCTTGACTTCAAGGTCATCCAGTGGGAAAAGTATATAGTGTTTTGTAAAAGCTCAAAAAATGTCTAACATCAGTTCCAGTACAAACTAAATCTCTGCCAAACATTATGAATCAGTATGCAATTAAAAAATTTTAATTAAGACCAAAATTTCCTAAGTCCCTTGACATCAAGGTCACTAAGCAGGGTTGGGGTAGTACTCTGTAGAACTTTGGATTAATATTTAACTACAGTGCAAATATAAAAAGAAATTCATCAGGAGATAGGTGTTTTTAAAAAACTTAAACCAAAACATCCAATCATTAAAAAGACAATTTTGTAAGTCCATGACCTTGACGTCAAGGTCACTGAGAGGAGTGGGCGTAGTACCTTAGAAAACTTCGGACCAATATCTAACAACAGTGCAAGTATCAAAGGAATCCATCAATGGGTTAATGTGATATTGGGCTTTGAAAAACTTTAACCAAAACACCCAGTCCCAAAACTCTCCCAATTGTTTAAGTCCATGACCTTGACATCAAGGTCATTGAGTGGGGTGGGGTGGTACCCTGTTAAACGTTGGACCAATACCACCCTCCCTTATATGACTGAAACACTGTTAAAAGGATGTAAAATCGCAAGTCATCCATCCATCAGTTGATAATCCTTTAGATAAATCATCTTTCCTAACAAGCTGATAAACCTTGCTCTATCTTCCAGGAGAACTGCCTTAAATATTAAACAAGAAAAGATATGACAAATGGTGTAACATCAATAGACTCGTCGAGTCTATTGATATTACACCATGTGTCATATCTTTTCTATGAAAAACGTTTATTTTTTTGTCATTTTAAGTCATGTGGGTTTAAAATACACTATAAAGTAAATCAACTATTACCACTTGCCCCTTTACCATATCCTTCACCATTCCAAATTCCAAATTCCGAATTCTGAATTCCGAAAGTCCGAAATTCGTAGAACATACTGAACTCTTGATTATATATACTGTTGACATTTTGTCAAACCTTTGAATGATATTGATGATTGCTTATATATCATAATAATCCTTAAATGCCTGACTTGAGTGTGTCCTCCTGCTGGCTGCGTGAGAACATAATTTCGACAAAGTTTTTCATTCTACTGTTCTGCTAGCAGAATGAGCAGAATGAGCAAAACGAAAAATCTAAGCCTGTCCACCTGCTGGTCACATCAGGATTTGATGATAAATAATTATTTTCTTCAACAAATTTGTCGATTTTTTCCTTGCTTGTTGAGGCCTGACCAGGAAGGAAATGTTTTCCATGCATGGCTTGAGTGTGCCCATCTGCTGGTTACCTCAGAACATAATTCCGACAAACTTTTTCATTCTGCTATTCTGCTAGCAGAATGAGCAGAATGGGCAAAACGGAAATTTCCAAGTTTAATTTTTCCTAGATAAACGCGGACGGCGATAAACATGATTTCCATGCATACCATGAGTCTGCCCACCTGCTGGTAACACCAGAATATGTTAATCTTCTTCAAAAAATTTGAGGATTTTTTCCTTGCTAGTTGAAGCCTGACAAGAAGGGAAATGTTTTCCATGCATGGCCTGAGTGTGCCCTTCTGCTGGTTGCCTTAGAACATAATTTCGACAAACTTTTTCATTCAGCTGTTCTGCTAGCAGAATGAGCAGAATGGGCGGAACGAAAAATTCCAAGTTTTTTTTACTAGATAAACTCGAGCGGCGATAAACATGATTTCCATGCATGGCATAAGTCTGCCCACCTGCTGGTCACACCAGGATTTGATGATAAATATTTTTTTTCTCCAGCGAATTTGTGGATTTTGTCCTTGCTAGTTGAAGCCTGACCAGGAGGGAAATGTTTTCATTGCATGGTTTGAGTGTGCCCATCTGCTGGTTGCCTTAGATGAAACTTTCGACCAACTTTTTCATTCTGCTGTTCTGCTAGCAGAATGAGTAGAGTGGGCAGAACGAAAAATTCCAAGTTTCAAGTTTATTTTTTACAAGATAAACTCGGGCGGCGATAAACAGGATTTCCATGCATGACATGAGTCTGCCCACCTGCTGGTCACACCAAGATTTGATGATAATTTTTTATTCTCCAGCACATTTTTCGATTTTTTCCTTGCTTGTTGAAGCCTGACCAGGAGGGACATGTTTTCCATGCATGGCTTAAGAGTGCCCATCTGCTGGTTGCCTTAGAACATAATGCCGACAAACTTTTTCATTCTGCTGTTCTGCTAGCAGAATTAGCAGAAATGACAGAACGAAAATTTCCAAGTTTATTTTTGCTAGATATAATCGGGCGACGATAAACATGATTTCCATGCATAACATGAGACTGCTCACCTGCTCGTCACACAAGGACTTGATGATAATTTTTTTTTTCTCTCCAAAACTATTTTGGATTTTTTGCCTTTCTAGTTGAAGCCTGACCAAGAGGAAAATGTTGAGTGTGCCCTTCTGCTGGTTGCCTAAGAACATAATTCCGAAAAACTTTTTTCATTCTGCTATTCTGCTAGCAGAATGAGCAGAATGGGCTGAACAAAAAATTCCAAGTTTAGATAAATTCGGGCGGCGATAGACATGATTTCCATGCATGACATGAGTCTGCCCACAAGCTGGTCACATCAGGATTTGATGATAAATGATTATTTCCTTTAACAAATTTGTCAATTTTTTCCTTACTAGTTGAAGCCTGACCAGGAGGAAAATGTTTGCTTTGCATGGCTTGAGTGTGCCCTTCTGCTGATTGCCTTAGAACAAAATTCCGAGAAAGTTTTTCATTCTGCTATTCTGCTAGCAGAATGAGCAGAATGGACAGAACGACAAATTCCAAGTTTATTTTTACTAGATAATCTCGGGCGGCGATAAACATGATTTCCATGCGTGCCATGAGTCTGCCCACCTGCTGATCACACCAGGATTTGATGAAAAATATTTTTATTCTCCAGCGAATTTGTGGATTTTTTCCTTGCTAGTTGAAGCCTGACGAGGAGGGAAATGTTTTCTATGCATGGTTTGAGTGTGCCCTTCTGCTGGTTGCCTTAGAACATAATTCCGACCTACTTTTTCATTCTGCTGTTCTGCTAGCAGAATGAGCAGAATGGGCAGAACGAAAAATTCCAAGTTTATTTTCACTAGATAAACTCGGGTGGCAATAAACATGATTTCCATGCATGACATGAGTCTGCCCACCTGCTGGTGACATCAGGATTTGATGACAAATATTTTTTTCTCCAGCGAATTTGTGGATTTTTTCCGTTCTACTGAGCCCTGACCAGGAGGAAAATGTTTTCCATGCATGGCTTGAGTGTGCCCATCTGCTGGTTGCCTTAGATGAAACTTTCGACAAACCTTTTCATTCTGCTATTCTGCTAGCAGAATGAGCAGAATGGGCAGAACGAAAAATTCCAAGTTTATTTTTACTAGATAAACTCGGGCGGCGATAAACATGATTTCCATGCATACCATGAGTCTGCCCACCTGCTGGTCACACCAAGATTTGATGATAAATATTTTTTTTTCTTCAGCGATTTAACGGATAATTTCCTTGCTAGTTGAAGCCTGACCTAGAGGGAAATGTATTCCATGCATGGCATGAGTGTACCCATCTGCTGTTTGCCTTAGAACATAATTCCGACAAACTTTTTCATTCTGCTATTCCGCTAGCAGAATGAGCAGAATGGGCAGAACGAAAAATTCCAAGTTTATTTTCACTAGATAAACTCGGGTAGCAATAAACATGATTTCCATGCATGACATGAGTCTGCCCACATGCTGGTTACATCAGGATTTGATGACAAATATTTTTTTCTCCAGCGAATTTGTGGATTTTTTCCGTGCTACTGAGCCCTGACCAGGAGGGAAATGTTTTCCATGCATGGCTTGAGTGTGCCCATCTGCTGGTTGCCTTAGATGAAACTTTCGACAAACCTTTTCATTCTTCTATTCTGCTAGCAGAATGAGCAGAAAGGGCAGAACGAAAAATTCCAAGTTTATTTTTACTAGATAAACTCGGGCGGCGATAAACATGATTTCCATGCATACCATGAGTCTGCCCACCTGCTGGTCACACCAGGATTCGATGATAAATATTTTTTTTTCTTCAGCGATTTAACGGATAATTTCCTTTGCTAGTTGAAGCCTGACCTAGAGGGAAATGTATTCCATGCATGGCATGAGTGTACCCATCTGCTGTTTGCCTTAGAACATAATTCCGACAAACTTTTTCATTCTGCTATTCTGCTAGCAGAATGAGCAGAATGGGCAGAACGAAAAATTCCAAGTTTATTTTTAATGGATATAATCGGGCGGCGATAAACATGATTTCCATGCATAACAAGAGTCTGCTCACCTGCTGGTCACACAAGGATTATTAAAAAAAATTTCTCCAACAATATTTTGGATTTTTGCCTTTCTTGTTGAAGTCTGACCAGGAGGGAAATGTTTTCCAGGCACGGCTTGAGTGTGCAGTTCTGCTGGTTGCCTTAGAACATAATTCCGACAAACTTTTTCATTCTGCTATTCTGCTAGCAGAATGAGCAGAACGAAAAATTCCAAGTTTATTTTATACTAGATAAATTCGGGCGGCGATAAACATGATTTCCATGAATGGCATGAGTCTGCCCACAAGCTGGTCACACCAGGATTTGATAATAAATGATTATTTTCTTTAACAAATTTGTCGATTTATTCCTTACTAGTTGAAGCCTGACCAGGAGGGAAATGTTTCTATGCATGGCTTGAGTGTGCCCTTCTGCTGGTTGCCTTAGAACAAAATTCAGAGAAAGTTTTTCATTCTGCTATTCTGCTGGCAGAATGAGCAGAATGGGCAGAATGTAAAATTCCAAGTTTATTTTTTACTAGATAAACTCGGGCGGCGATAATCATGATTTCCATGCATGGCATGAGTCTGCCCACCTGCTGGTGACATCAGGATTTGATGACAAATATTTTTTTTCTCCAGCGAATTTGTGGATTTTTTCCGTTCTACTGAGCCCTGACCAGGAGGAAAATGTTTTCCATGCATGGCTTGAGTGTGCCCATCTGCTGGTTGCCTTAGATGAAACTTTCGACAAACCTTTTCATTCTGCTATTCTGCTAGCAGAATGAGCAGAATGGGCAGAACGAAAAATTCCAAGTTTATTTTTACTAGATAAACTCGGGCGGCGATAAACATGATTTCCATGCATACCATGAGTCTGCCCACCTGCTGGTCACACCAAGATTTGATGATAAATATTTTTTTTTCTTCAGCGATTTAACGGATAATTTCCTTGCTAGTTGAAGCCTGACCTAGAGGGAAATGTATTCCATGCATGGCATGAGTGTACCCATCTGCTGTTTGCCTTAGAACATAATTCCGACAAACTTTTTCATTCTGCTATTCCGCTAGCAGAATGAGCAGAATGGGCAGAACGAAAAATTCCAAGTTTATTTTCACTAGATAAACTCGGGTAGCAATAAACATGATTTCCATGCATGACATGAGTCTGCCCACATGCTGGTTACATCAGGATTTGATGACAAATATTTTTTTCTCCAGCGAATTTGTGGATTTTTTCCGTGCTACTGAGCCCTGACCAGGAGGGAAATGTTTTCCATGCATGGCTTGAGTGTGCCCATCTGCTGGTTGCCTTAGATGAAACTTTCGACAAACCTTTTCATTCTTCTATTCTGCTAGCAGAATGAGCAGAAAGGGCAGAACGAAAAATTCCAAGTTTAATTTTACTAGATAAACTCGGGCGGCGATAAACATGATTTCCATGCATACCATGAGTCTGCCCACCTGCTGGTCAAACCAGGATTCGATGATAAATATTTTTTTTTCTTCAGCGATTTAACGGATAATTTCCTTTGCTAGTTGAAGCCTGACCTAGAGGGAAATGTATTCCATGCATGGCATGAGTGTACCCATCTGCTGTTTGCCTTAGAACATAATTCCGACAAACTTTTTCATTCTGCTATTCTGCTAGCAGAATGAGCAGAATGGGCAGAACGAAAAATTCCAAGTTTATTTTTAATGGATATAATCGGGCGGCGATAAACATGATTTCCATGCATAACAAGAGTCTGCTCACCTGCTGGTCACACAAGGATTATTAAAAAAAATTTCTCCAACAATATTTTGGATTTTTGCCTTTCTTGTTGAAGTCTGACCAGGAGGGAAATGTTTTCCAGGCACGGCTTGAGTGTGCAGTTCTGCTGGTTGCCTTAGAACATAATTCCGACAAACTTTTTCATTCTGCTATTCTGCTAGCAGAATGAGCAGAACGAAAAATTCCAAGTTTATTTTATACTAGATAAATTCGGGCGGCGATAAACATGATTTCCATGAATGGCATGAGTCTGCCCACAAGCTGGTCACACCAGGATTTGATAATAAATGATTATTTTCTTTAACAAATTTGTCGATTTATTCCTTACTAGTTGAAGCCTGACCAGGAGGGAAATGTTTCTATGCATGGCTTGAGTGTGCCCTTCTGCTGGTTGCCTTAGAACAAAATTCAGAGAAAGTTTTTCATTCTGCTATTCTGCTGGCAGAATGAGCAGAATGGGCAGAATGTAAAATTCCAAGTTTATTTTTTACTAGATAAACTCGGGCGGCGATAATCATGATTTCCATGCATGGCATGAGTCTGCCCACCTGCTGGTCACACCAAGATTTGATGATTAATATTTTTTTTCTCAAGCGAATTTGAGAATTTTTTCCTTGCTAGTTGAAGCCCGACCAGGAGGGAATTGTTTTCCATGCATGGCTTGAGTCTACCCTTCTGCTGGTTGCCTTAGAACATAATTCCGACAAACCTTTTCATTTTGCTATTCTGCTAGCAGAATGAGCAGAATGGGCAGAACGAAAAATTCCAAGTTTATTTTTTAATAGATAAACTCGGGCGGCGATAAACATGATTTCCATGCATGCCATGAGTCTGCCCACCTGCTGGGCACACCTGGATTTGATGATAAATATTTTTTTTCTCCAGCAAATTCTTCGATTTTTCCCCTGCTATTTGAAGCCTGACCAGGAGGGAAATGTTTTCCATGCATGGCTTGAGTGTGCCAATCTGCTGGTTGCCTTAGATGAAACTTTCGACAAACTTTTTCATTCTGCTGTTCTGCTAGCAGAATGAGCAGAATGGGCAGAATGAAAAATTCCAAGTTTATTTTTTATTAGATAAGCTCGGGCGGCAATAAACATGATTTCCATGCATGACATGAGTCTGCCCACCTGCTGGTCACACCAAGAATTGGTGATAAATATTTTTTTCTCCAGCAAATTTTTCGATTTTTTCCTTGCTAGTTGAAGCCTGACCAGGAGGGAAATGTTTTCCATGCATGGCTTGAGTGTGTTCATCTGCTTGTTGCCTTAGAACAAAATTCCGGCAAACTTTTTCATTCTGTTGTTCTGCTAGCAGAATGAGCAGAATGGGCAGAACGAAAAATTCCAAGTTTGTTTTTTACTTGATAAACTCGGGCGGCGAGAACTATGATTTCCATGCATGACATGAGTCTGCCCACTTGCTGATCACACCAGGATTTGATGATAAATATTTTTTTTCTCCAGCAAATTAGTCGATTTATTCCTTTCTAGTTGAAGCCTGACCAGAAGGGAAATGTTTTCCATGCATGGCTTGTGTGTACCCATCTGCTGGTTGCCTTTGAACATAATTCCGACAAACGTTTTAATTCTGCTATTCTGCTAGCAGAATGAGCAGAATGGGCAGATCGAAAATTTCCAAGTTTATTTTTACTAGATAAACTCGGGTGGCGATAAAAATGATTTAAATGCATACCATGAGTCTGCCCACCTGCTGGTCACACCATGATTTGATGATAAATATTTTTTTTTTTCTCCAGAGATTTAGTGGACATTTTCCTTGCTATTTGAAGCCTTATTTAGAGGGAAATGTTTGCCGTGCATGGCATGAGTGTACCCATCTGCTGGTTGCCTTAGAACATAATTCCGACAAACTTTTTCATTCTGCTGTTCTGCTAGCAGAATGAGCAGAATGGGCAGAACGAAAAATTCCAAGTTTATTTTTTACAAGATAAACTCGGCCGGCGATAAACATGATTTCCATGCATGGCATGAGTCTGCCCACCTGCTGGGCACACCAGGATTTGATGATAAATATTTTTTTTCTCCAGCACATTTTTCGATTTTTTTCCCTGCTATTTGAAGCCTGACCAGGAGGGAAATGTTTTCAATGCATGGCTTGAGTGTGCCCATCTGCTGGTTGCCTTAGATGAAACTTTCGACAAACTTTTTCATTCTGCTGTTCTGCTAGCAGAATGAGAAGAATGGGCAGAACGAAAAAGTCCAATTTTGTTTTATTAGATAAACTCGGGCGGCAATAAACATGATTTCCATGCATGACATGAGTCTGCCCACCTGCTGGTCACACCAAGAATTTGTGATATATATTTTTTTTCTCCAGCAAATTTTTCGATTTTTTCCTTGCTAGTTGAAGCCTGACCAGGAGGGAAATGTTTTCCATGCATGGCTTGAGTGTGCCCATCTGCTTGTTGCCTTAGAACATAATTGCGGCAAACTTTTTCATTCTGCTGTTCTGCTAGCAGAATGAGCAGAATTGACAGAACGAAAAATTCCAAGTTTATTTTTTACTTGATAAACTCGGGCGGCGATTAACATGATTTCCATGCATGACATGAGTCTGCCCACTTGCTGATCACACTAGGATTTGATGATAAATATTTATTTTCTCCAGCAAATTTGTCGATTTATTCCTTTCTAGTTGAAGTCTGACCAGAAGGGAAATGTTTTCCATGCATGGCTTGTGTGTACCCATCTGCTGGTTGCCTTAGAACATAACTCCGACAAACGTTTTCATTCTGCTATTCTGCTAGCAGAATGAGCAGAATGGGCAGAACGAAAATTTCCAAGTTTATTTTTTCCAGATGAACTGGGGCGGCGATAAACATGATTTCCATGCATACCATGAGTCTGCCCACCTGCTGGTCACACCATGATTTGATGATAAATATTTTTTTCTCCAGAGATTTAGTGGATATTTTCCTTGCTATTTGAAGCCTTACCTAGAGGGAAATGTTTGCCATGCATGGCATGAGTGTACCCATCTGCTGGTTGCCTTAGAACATAATTCCGACAAACTTTTTCATTCTGCTATTCTGCTAGCAGAATGAGCAGAATGGGCAGAACGAAAAATTCTAAGTTTATTTTTTACTGGATATAATCGGGCGGCGATAAACATGATTTCCATGCATAACATGAGTCTGCTCACCTGCTGGTCACACAAGGATTTGATGATAAATATTTTTTCTCCAAAACTATTTTGGATTTTTGTCTTTCTTGTTGAAGCCTGACCAGGAGGGAAATGTTTTCCAGGCACGGCTTGAGTGTGCCCTTCTGCTGGTTGCCTTAGAACATAATTTCGACAAACTTTTTCATTCTGCTATTCTGCTAGCAGAATGAGCAGACTGGGCAGAACGAAAAATTCCAAGTTTATTTTATACTAGATAAATTTGGGAGGCGATAAACATGATTTCCATGCATGGCATGAGTCTGCCCACAAGCTGGTCACATCAGGATTTGATGATAAATGATTATTTTCTTTAACAAATTTGTCGATTTTTCCTTACTAGTTGAAGCCTGACCAGGAGGGAAATGTTTTCTATGCATGGCTTGAGTGTGCCCTTCTGCTGGTTGCCTTAGAACATAATTCCGACAAACGTTTTTCATTCTGCTTTTCTGCTGGCAGAATGAGCAGAATGGGCAGAATGTAAAATTCCAAGTTCATTTTTTACTAGATAAACTCGGGCGGCGATAAACATGATTTCCATGCATGACATGAGTCTGCCCACCTGCTGGTCACACCAAGATTTGATGATAAATATTTTTTTTCTCAAGCAATTTTTTCGATTTTTTCCTTGCTAGTTGAAGCCTGACCAGGAGGGAAATGTTTTCCATGCATGGTTTGAGTGTGCCCTTCTGCTGGTTGCCTTAGAACATAATTCCGACAAACTTTTTCATTCTGCTGTTCTGCTAGCAGAATGAGCAGAATGGGCAGAACGAAAAATTCCAAGTTTATTTTTTACAAGATAAACTGGGGCGGCGATAAACATGATTTCCATGCATGACATGAGTCTGCCCACCTGCTGGTCACACCAAAATTTGATGATAAATATTTTTTTCTCGAGCGAATTTGTGGATTTTTTCCTTGCTAGTTGAAGCCTGACCAGGAGGGAAATGTTTTCCATGCATGGCTTGAGTGTGCCCTTCTGCTGGTTGCCTTAGAACATAATTCTGACAACCTTTTTCATTCTGCTGTTCTGCTAGCAGAATGAGCAGAATGGGCAGAACAAAAAATTTCGTTTTGCTATTCTGCTATTCTGCTAACTTTACCATTTCGTTCTGCTATTCTGCTAGTAGAATGAGCAGAATGGGCAGAACGAAAAATTTCGTTCTGCTATTCTGCTATTTTGCTAACTTTACCATTTCGTTCTGCTATTCTGCTAGCAGAATGAGCAGAATGGGCAGAGCAAAAAATTTCGTTCTGCTATTCTGCTATTTTGCTAACTTTACCATTTCGTTCTGCTATTCTGCCATTCTGCTAACTTTACCATTTCATTCTGCTATTCTGCTATTCTGCTAACTTTACCATTTCGTTCTGCTATTCTGCCATTCTGCTAACTTTACCATTTCATTCTGCTATTCTGCTAACTTTACCATTTCATTCGGCTATTCTGCCATTCTGCTAACTTTACCATTTCATTCTGCTATTCTGCTATTCTGCTAACTTTACCGAGCCCAATAAACCACTGAACTGGCCTAGTTGTGCCATGATATTGGTCGATTGGTGGCCGTTTCAAGTCTTGAACGTCTTTTTGTCTGTTGCTTGGTCCACCGGGGCTCAACTGGTGACCTTCTTTTGCTTCAGATTTCAAGTGGGGTTGTTTGGCAGGACAGGGATCTCCACTTGTCAGACGGCCCGTTGTATCTGTTGAGTCCTCGTCTTTGCTTTTTCATGGTATTGAAATTTGATTTATGTGTTTACCGTGATGAATCATTGACGAGTTAGAGGGTTATCATGCGAACCGAACAACCAACTAAATGTTTTGTACCACTTCAGATACTGAGGGTGAGGTTGGGCCTGTAAAATCGATTTAAGCCCCCCAGTAATTCATTACTGACCGTTCCAGGGTGGTACCTAGTTCTGTTGTGGTTCTCTGTTGCCTGTTTTTGGTGTCAGAGTTTCTGTGATGTTTTACCTTATGTATGTTCTTCTTATTTTTGGTTCGGTTTGGGTTGCTGAGTGGCCACCTTTTGGGAATAAGCTGCTCACTCGGTTGGCCATATGTTCTCTGTATCTTGATTATTTGTTATCTTAGTTGTTTCCAACTATGGTTTGAGGGCTGGATTTGGATTTTGATTGTTTCAGTTCCTGGTCTTTGCATACTTTTTACTTTTATAATATACACGTTTATATACCTTGATTCCGTGGCGGTTTGTTGGTTGGTTTCAAAATAAAACTTTCTGCCGCCTTGTTTACAATTCACGCCAGCGACTTCTTGAGAGGGCTCTGATTGGCTATATGAATCATGTGACATTCAGCGTTCGCAAATGACAGACTGCATCGCGAGTTATTGCTTGGTTGGTTGGCCCAGATGTTTAAATGTAAACAAGTCGTTAAATCCTGTGGAGAAAAGACACTGGTTCCCCATTTTTTGCACTAATTTCAATTGCACGACTGCAAAACTCAGAACCCAGTAAGGTGGTCATCGCAAATTCGATTCCATAGATTTATACATGATAGTATTTGCGATACCTAGATACGAGCTCTGCTCGATGGCTGCTTCGCAGCCATCTCGCAGTGCTCGTTATTAGTCAAACTTATAAGTTAAGAACCTGAATTATGGGAAATTTCCTACAATGCAGAAATATTCACTCAGTGCAATTATTTCGTATGGGCCATGTAGATCGAATTTCTTTTTTTTTTATCACATTGTAGGAATTTTCCTATAGTCAAATTTCTGTGTCCCATATTATGAAATATGGACGGACACTAGGCGCCAGGTGTGTGCAATTATGGTAACGCACCGCTGAGCCACTAGGGGAACGTCGTTACGCGAATGAAACAGAACAGAACCGTACTATAAAATAGGCTATAAAATTAGGTATATGACAATAGGTTTTATAAGCCATTGAACCTTAATGATAGGAAATTTCCTACAATGCAGCAGGTATACACTCGACATATTGACTTTTTTGGACCGTGTAGATCATTCCACCTCTTACTTGCATTGAAGGAATTTTCCGATAGTCAAATATCTCTGTCCCATATTAATGAAGCAGGTGTGTTCAGTCAAATGTAATATTCTGTTTGCAGCACAAAAGGATAAGTAGTTCTTTTAATCACATTGCAGGAAATTTTCCAATGTCAGACATACCTATCGCATGGTTAGCAGTATTTCTCTATCTATGGCAATATGTTTTGTAAGCCTCAGAAACTTAATTATGGGAAATTTCCTACTATACAACAGAGAGTCACTCAGAGAATTTATTTTGTTTAAACCACGGACATCAGTAAAACCCTTTAAAACACACTATGGTAATATTTTTCTGCAACATGTCAAGTATTTCTTTATCCCATGTTTAGCTGCGGGTAGAAACTTAGTTTCCACAAGATGATTTGTAAACCTTTGAGCTTATAATTATGGGAAATTTCCTACAATACAGCCGATATTCACTCAATGTATTTATTTCATTCAGACAATGTAGATCGATAAACCCTTGAATCTCATTGTAGGAAATTTCCTATGGTCATATTCTTTCTAGCACGTTCTGGTGCATGTTAATTTAGTACATTTTGAAAACATACAAATAAGGTATTGGAAATTTCCCATAATCAGTGAACTGAGTAATATTTTCATGTATTAAAATGTAACTTGTTAGTGTTGTCTGTCCTCTCTCTTTTCTTAAATGACTCACCCTTAGTTCTGATATTTCAGAAATAGCAAATTTCCTATAATAAAGTAGACGTTCTTTACTTTGAATCAATGGATGGATTTCGAAAATTGAACAAGTGGCTTTTACCATTGTGGGAATTTTCCTACAATCACAAATTGTTATGTCAAAACTAAACTGAAAGTCTGAAACTTGTTAGAGCGTTTTCCTGCAGATAAGTTGATCTTGATCATGGGAAATTTCCTATAATGGATGTAAAATACCACTGATTTGACTATCGTTAAAACAGGCCTTTGTTTACACGATGAAAATCTGACTATAGCCATAATCCCAATTTTATCTCGGTAAAGGTTAAAATCCCAGTTTTTGACTGTAGTTAAAACCCCTATTTTTGATAGTGAAAAAGGGATTATTTTGGAAAATCCCACTTCTGTTTGGAAAGCGTTATAGAAAAATATTCAAAAATCTTTTTCTTTAGAGCCACTTGGCTCAGATGCTTGAAATTTGGTATGATGCATAGCCTGGTGGACTCCTACAAAGTTTGTGGAAAAATGGTGACCCTGGGATCCAAAATGTCCCTTCGGCGGGGAGGCTTGGGTTCAAAGTTAAAACATACTTAAAAATCCTTTTCTACTGATCCCCTTAGTACAGATGCTTGAAATTTGGTATGTTGCATTGCCTAGTAGCCACTTACCAAGTTTGACCAAATGATGATGCCAGGTTTAAAACTGGCCCGCCCAGGGGGTCCGAGAATTAAACTACAGAAACACATAGAAAAGTATTTAAAAATCTTCTTCTTCAGAACCACTTGGCTCAGATGCTAGAAATTTAGTATGTTGTTTTGCCTAGTATTTCTTTACCACGATTTTTCAAATGGTGGCCCCAGGGTCCAAAATAGCCCCGACCCACGGGGTCAGGGGTTTGAACCACAGCAATACATAGGGAAAAAATCAGAAATCTTCTTCTTCAGAACCATTTGGAAGTGGTTGTAAAATATCAGGTTTGTTCAAATGATGACCCTTGTTTGACCTTTAACCTTTTTGCTCAGGTGAGCGAGTAAGGGCCTCTTGGCCCTCTTATTTGTTATTATTTGTCGTAGACATATCAGAGCATGCATGACCTGCATCCGGGTTTTTATTGTATGGGGGATAATAAACACAATCTACCATTTGTGAAAAGAAACAGTTTTAAAATGACGTTTTATGAACATAAACTTTAATTTGGCTTCGCTTCCTTTTTAATTTAATCGCCGTTATTTGCGGATAGACGTGTTTTATTCAATAATAACGAATGACGAAAAGTGTATTTGCAAATTGCATGACCCGTTTGAGCAGCCGCAAATCAGGCGCATTCGAGTTTTCCAATCGTGTATTTAAAGGTCTGGTATGAAAGCCATAACCGCACCGCGCTTCCGATATGCCGCACCAGAAATCAGTTTTCTTTAACAACTGATGTATTTCTAACTAAAATTACAAGGAAACAAACTAGTGGAAGTCTGGGGGTCTGTGACTTCTAAAACTGAATGCCAGGAAGTCAGTGACTTCCAATTTTTATTATAACCTACCATTTATAAAGTGAATATTGACTTAAATAATGAGTTAAATTTGTTGTAATAATGGTATTTCACCCATTAATGAAGGAGAAAGCAATATAAATATGGACATTCTGGAAGAAACCAAGTCTATCCTTCAGCATGACTTCCAAATGACAAACCTTGGAAGTCATATGACTTCCTGATTTTGATGTTAGTGCTAGCACTGAACAAAATACAATGAGAACAAAAAAGACTACTTTTCGAAGCTGAACAAAAAATCAGACATACCCCTTATCTTTTTGAATTTGTATACTAAGTCATCATAAAATTCTGGTTCCGATAGGCCTTCATGTGAAAGTGATTTTAACCTGACATTGAGTTTTGAAACCAATTCATTGCATCGGCGATAAAATTTTCTAGATAAGGAATTATTTCGATGCAGGCTTATCTTGATACTCATTCCCTCAATTGCACACACGCTCACTCACTAACAAACTCACGAATTCACTCCCTTAGCAATTGGGCCAAACGAAGTCAGGGAAAATCATGAAAATATGAGGCAAAAAAGCTAAGAAATAGACTTTTAATAAGTGTTCCCCCGGTTACAGCTAGCTCCTGGTGAGGTATCGGAATTTTTGCAGTTCAGTCATGCCATTAAATCTTACTTGTGGCAAATAAACTAGGATATCGAAGTTGTATGAAAATGAGTAAGGAAAACATCAGTTTGGCCATGGTGCCGCATGGTTATATATCTATGCACCAGTCATTTGTATCCACACACCCCACCTACAGAAATGGATTTTTTACATTTCAGAGACCTGTTATGATTAGCTGATGGTAACAACTTTGCTCTTATTTCGACCCTATACTACAGAAAATCTCACAGGGTAAAGGACCCCATTCTTAAACTATGGAAACAATTAAAATATAATTGCCCTGCACGTTGGTCCGGCTATCCCAGCGCCATTGTATTATTGTAGGCCCGGAACGTCCCGTTACCATAGTCTAGCTGCAGTTGCAGTTATCCGTTGAGGGATTATTGGGTTGCCCTTTATATTAAACATGTTTTGTCCACCATTTTGAAGGACTTCTTATTAAATCAACAACCCAACAAACTCTATTCGTTTATTGTGTTTCCGTTCATTCCTGGCGCAGCCCATCTTCGTAGGTTGGGGCGAGGATGCAAATGACAGCAGGCCGAATTGACCCGGACGAGTTAAATGGAGGCCGAGTTGACCCAGGAGCCGTGAAAACCCCAAGCTTACAGAAAGCAGGCCGAGCACATACAAACTTCCTTGGGTAATTTAGATCCGCCATTTTGTTGCGCAATCAGCTCGTGTTGCCTCCCTTGACATTTTCGGGTAGTGTATGCGCATTGCATCCTAAAAATCTTATACATTATCTACATGTGCGCATTAGCCAAAAACCTTTCGAGTACATAATATATTACATTTTAAACAAGAAAAGATACATTTTCGGTAAACGTTAAACTAAAATGCAACTTTATATCTGTCAGCCTCATTATCCACAAAACGACATCTACTTGGTTTAATGAAAAAATAAAACTTTTCCGAATTTTCTCTGGTTCACAAATATTTTTCCCTATTTCTCCGATGAACATTCAATATAAAAATATATTGTTGCTATGGTAAACATACTAGTTTTAAAGGTAAACATTAGCTCTGAAGTCACAGCAGGGGCTAAACTGCCACGCGCTTCCATTGTAATGTTTAAATTTCAACCTGTCAGCCTTGTGATAAAATATATTTAAATTGTCTTATTTATTCTGACGTGAGAAAACCATGCCATAAATAAATAAATGGTATTTAGCTGCTTTATCTGTCCTAGTTTTGATATTCATGAATCTACATAAAAGGACAAATGCACAAATGCCCGTAGGGCACTAGTTATCTATATGACGAATTAAACTTTCTGGATGTCAAATCCAATCATGGATTTACCATCTCAAAGTTTGTTGATCATGCTGATAACATTTAAGTTAACGGCGGCAGGTTTTGTCATTTAAATCGCTGTATCCTTTGGTTTACAGAAAACTTTTACATACGTATAAATAACAAAGCGGAGTAATAAGGATCTGACAGTAAGCAAGACGCTTATAATATGTCATTTCGCTGTAAGTTTTCGTTGTTGATACCCCATTAAACTATGGTAACAAGGGGGAAACTGGATTAGTGTCATATCTGACTAGGAAATGGGTTTGATTATCCTGGGCCAATAAAAAACACTCAAATTGCACAGAGATTGACATTAAAGTCAATGCTCTCGGCCGAAATCGTTTTGGGTGAATGTAGCCTATACACGCTTCCTTAGCAACTCACGTGGCGAGATCGCTTACTGCGCATAATCGGCAACTGGTTACCGTCCTAGTTTGGTTGGTTTCTGACATATTGACTATTTACCAAGGGTAATAGGGAAAGTTTGTATGTGCCGAGTTGACCCGCTTCTTCCATGACATACTATCGTCAGACAATAGTTGTAATCGAACTCGACCAAGGCTGACCACGATAATCCTCACTCGGGAATTCATGTTTTGTCCTTGAAGAAGACACATTTACTTTACAAAAGTACTGATAATACCCAGGAAGCGGTGGATCCGTCCTGACATGACTAAAAAGTTGTTCTTTAAAAACGAATTTTATCTTCGACAATTATCTTTTTTAAAGATGTTTCTTGTTTCGGTTGTATTTTACGAGGGAGTAAATCTCTCAATGTATAATAGCATTAAGATTGGTCAACATTTACATATGTCTATTGTTAGGTAATTTGTACACAAATAAAAGCAAAGAAGTTGCATGCAATGACACCTGTATAAAGTTCTGTTAATCTTCTTGACTGTGATGCATAAATGGGCATGATTTATGGTTGTTTCATTAAATTACTGCACTCCTCTTCACTTAAACTTACAATTATGTGCCGGGCCGCGTAGTGCAATCGGTAGGGCACCTGACTCATAAGTCAGAGGTCCTCGGTTAGATACCTGGTCTGGCCACATAATTTCGTTTCTCCTTCCGCTGATTCAAGAAGGGCAGTTGTCAGTTACTTGAGAAAGTATGTGCACTTAGTACTTAGTGCCGGGCCGCGTAGCGCAATCGGTAGGGCACCTGACTCGTAAGTCAGAGGTCCTGGGTTCGAAACCCGGTCTGGCCACATACTTTCGTTTCTCCTTCCGCTGATTCAAGAAGGGCAGTTGTCAGTTACTGGCGAAAGTATGTGCACTTAGTACTGGTTAACCGCTTAGGAGGTCTAAGCCTGCCCAGGAATAGTGTGGTTAGGTTAACTGACCGTCCCGACATGACCTTAGCTGTTGCCCGTGGACGTTAAGCTACAAATCAATCAATCAATCAATGTGCACTTAGTACTGGTTAGCCGCTTAGGAGGTCTAAGCCTGCCCAGGAATAGTGTTGTAAGGTTGACTGACCATCCCGACATGACATTAGCTGTTTACCGAGGACGTTAAGCAACAAATCAATCCATCAATCAATCAATTTAAAATTTTGAATTAGACTTAATAGTCAAAAGCAAGAAAGGGACAAGATAAAATTCTGAAAGTTTTCCTAGTTATGTATCAGTTAGAAAATACCACTGGGAAAGAAAATCATTTTAATCCCCAGTAATACATGTAGATGAGAAAATCTAAAAAAAATACTAAATTATCGTATCCATAGAAACACGATATACGCTTTTGCGGAGCAACCCTCATTTATTTCTATAGTTTTCATATTGTACGTCATGTGTTACGTCAAAACGCGGGAAACGCATGGCAGAGGACATAGAGAATGTTATTCCACACCAAGACAATGCCCCAGCGCACACGGCCAAGCATACGGAGTTGGATGTTCTCGGGATCGGCAGGTTGGAGCCTGTCCCATAGAGCCCAGACCTCACGCCACTTGATTTTGCGCTTTTCCCAGCCGTCAAAGCCCAGCTACGCGGAATCCGTTTCGACGATCTCCAGAGCCTTCGTCGCCACGTGAAGGCAATTATTTCAGCCTTTGATAAACTATGGTTTAAATCTGTTTACACATCATGGGTCAGGAGACATGAACGTTGCGAGCAAGCACAAGGCCGCTTTTTCGAGAAGGAGTGAAGCTGACGTTGACGTAATTAATCTTATTGTTGGGTTGCTCCGACATACCGTTGGTATATGTTTTTAATTTATCATAGCTTTTTATTGTTATATGTATGGCGACGCAATTTTGCAGTGATATGCAATATAAGGATGCAGTGAACCCGTACTGAGTTTTGTTATAATAGAATGAGCCATTCAAAAGAAATGCGTTCAGTCCGGGAACTTTCCGAAGATACCTGGTATGTCTGTTTTCTGCTAATCGCAGGCGAGGCTGCACTATCATGGAATTACGTAGATATAATGTCATCAGCTAAAGAACTACATGTACCGTAGCAAGATTAAAGACAAGTTAACTTCGCGTTGTGTTTCTTGAAAGTTTTAAATTAACAAAGTTTATTAATTTCATCTTTTATTTTTAAATATCAAAATGAATTTCAGTGTAACAAAAGACCAAAGCAAAACTAAATCTGAAACATTTCTAAACCAAAACTAATACTGAGTCTGGACAACTCTGGATATAAAGGCTTTTATCACATTCCACAACACAAACACACCCCACCTGTTGTTTGTGCAAATTACCAATCATGTTACTTCTATTAAATATTGTTTAAATATCAAGTCAATCATTAGGGTAGAATAACATTCTTTTAAAATGTAGAAGCACTCTGCGAGTGACAAAAATTATAACATATACTAGATTTCTGATGAAATATTAAACAAAACACCCTTATGATTGACAGGTTTGTAAATTGAACTTAAAATATGCTTAACACCTGCCAAACACCTATGGGACAGCGCAGAATCATCTGACCTTTTAAAGCCGACCAAAAACTCATATGACATTGGTTATCAAATTCCAAAGGACTGATGTATACTTTGACTTGAACAGCGTCCAATTGATTTGAATGGCCTCCAACAATTATAAACTTATGTATATTTACCAAAATATGCAAAACTATAACTGTCCCTAAACCTTCTATTTAACAGAGTACACTTTCATACTATCAATCAAGGCAATTAAGATGATAATTCTAATTAATTAAGCAGTACATGTATACACGTCAGGGGGCCACTATGTAACATACATAACACCATCCGCCCAGTCTAATCAGAGTCTTCGCTGTCTGCATGGAGGTAGCTTAGACCCTTAGCTACCCTTTAAGCGCTTAGCGAAGGGTCTGATCAGACTGGGTGGATGCCCAGGCTGATCTAAGTCTGCATTGGACGCACAACCACTTTGTTTGTTTTCTCGTGTCGCGGCTCAAATAAAGACAGCTTCTTTGACTTCCTGTTTCCTTCCTCGGACAAAAAGAATTTACTTTTAAAAATTGATGCAACGCTTTATGTTGTTTTTTTTTTTGTTCCTGTAACAATTGACCCCACTGAGAAGGAAAGCAAGAATAATAATGACAGAGTTCCTGCCCTTGAAAGTATATCAATTCACCTTAAAACTAAATGGATGAAAATGTACAAAAATAATTTCACAAATAAATCAAACTGAACCATAAAATTTAGTTCACCATATATAGTATGGAAGGCCATAATGTTATGTCAAAATGGCCTTTCTAATGGTCTGGCTGGGCGAGAGTTGGTCTAGGTTTGGTATTTTGATAGCGTCGATAAAAACTAAACAGATTGTTGAAGAGCACAGCAGAAACGGATCGCGTACATTCTATATGCTGCTTGCAAATGTGACTTGCATATTCTAAAACCATTGTCCCACAACTTTAAAAAACAAATATCTCCTTTCGTGAAATGCCACACTTTTTATTGCTGTCCCAACCTCTTGTTCGTTGCTGCAACAGAACAAAAATAACCGTGTCATCAGGTCGCATTTGTCAGGATTATAACGTCATGAATTAAAATGATGATCCACTGGTTGATTAAGATATATTGTAAACCTTCATTTCTTTCCATTATTTGAGCCGTGGCACAACAAAACCAACAAAGTGGTTGTGCTCCCAGCGCACTCACCGCCCAGTCTGATCAGAGTCTTTGCTGTCCGCATGAAGGTAGCTTATACCCTTAGCTACCCTTTAAGCGCTTAGCGAAGGGTCTGACCAGACTGGACGGATGCCCAGGCTGATCTGAGTCTGCGCTGGGCGCACAACCACTTTGTTGGTTTTCTCGTGTCGCGGCTCAATATTCTTCAAATGGGAACACTTTAGTGATTTCCTGTTTGCTTCCCTGGGGAGCGGAGCACTTCCAAAGAGGGTCTACTCTTAAAGAACTTTAAACTTGTTCCAAGGCTCTAAAGTTTTAATCCTGAGTTGATCCCCTTTGGGAGTTGCTATCACTGAAAATGTAACCGTTTACCTTAAATTTGTAAATCACTTTGGGAATGTTACGGTACATTATGCAATGACGTCAACATGGCCAATACTGATAGGACAATTTCCAATTTTTCCTTCCATAACTCGCATTTTCTTGCCAAATAATTTATAAGCATCTTATAATCAATTATTATTTTGAACCTATAAAAACCGTAAGTTAACATGGATCATTTAAACCTTTTCTGCACTGCAAATTTGATTTTACATCATCACCGACTATGAGAACTTTCTAGCCTTTTCGTTATGACAAGTTTTTCCTACCTACGAGACAGAGTTTGTTCTATTTTAGTGGTGCTGGAAAATTCTGTCTTGTCCATGGGCTGGGACAGCCCACACGAGCTTGAGGTCTGTGCATCACTACTCGCTAAATGAAATGCGATAAGCCTGAGTTGGCGATTCTATATTTTATGCAATATTTTTTTGCAGCAATGAGTTTCCTCAAAGAAACTCGTTCTTTGTAAGGTCTATCATTATCCGTTTCCATGTCTTTAAATCGAAGAAATCTCCCAAATAGTCACTGCTTCACAAAAACACTGTCGAGGGTGTCGCCATTTTGAAAACGTTACCAACTTAAGTTTGAAATAACGTTGATGTTACGTCATAATACTACTTACGCTTGTACACGTTTCACGCATGAAATGATAGTTCCCCGTTCAATTTGAAATATATATCGTAGGTAAGAAAAATAATCAATCATTGGTCTCTGATGCGGATAGAGGGATCCCAACCCGAGGGCACAAGGGATGTGTCGGAAACTCGGCAAGCCTCGTTTTCCAGACATCCCGTGTGTCCTCGGGTTGGGATTTCCCTGTCCGAATCGGAGGCCAATGACAGATTCTATGTGATTGTCATGCAAACGCTCCGCAAAGATAGGCCTTAGGATTCTTTTAGGAGTAAGAAAAGTAGTAGAAGTGGAAGAGTATACCCAGTAGACACACAACGTAGAATCAGCAGTGGATGAGTGTTGATCCGTCGTATGACGTTGAATCAACATTCATGCAATAATGATTTACCGTCTTACATTGATACGACGTTGATTTAATGTTGATTCAACGTTTTGTGCCCTGTGAGATACGTACTAATTGGTAAAGCTCAGCTTGATCAATTAGCATGTTGATTCGTTTTATTGCACTCAGTACTATAGTTTGAGTATCAGATTCACTAACATTGAAGACTCGAATCCCAATTAAAGGAATCACGTGACAATCGTTCAAGAAGGTAATTCTACTTGATAACCCAGTTGCTGTTTTAATGCCATATCTTGCCTGACAAATAGGAGCAGTCTGATCAGGGCATACACTGTTGAACATTCCACCTGCATACTGTGGATGCATAAGTGCATTGTAAAACCAAAGTGTCAAATTTTAGGACACTCATGGTAATTAATTTAGGTGTCCCAATTTTAAAAAACATTTACGGTAGTTTAAAGTGATTATACTAACTGGTAATGAATTTATCTGTATCCTCGTTTAATTTGACTCAATACTGCAGTATGTGTATCGGTGACGGCAAAGACTCCCAGTCCATATAAGGGCATCACGTGTCCATCGTCTAAGGTGATTTTGCAACCCGGTTGCTATTTTAAATGCCTTGTCTTGCCAACTGTTCCTGAAAGTAAAAAAAAAAAGAAAAAAAAAAAGAACGGAAAAAAAAAACAAGAAACAAAAAGGAATCTGGAACTATGAAATGGAGAAAGTAAAAAGAAGATAAATAAATAAATGCATAAAAAATGAGTGAAAGAATGTGCGATTTCTCATACCTTTATAAGTTTTTGAAACATTTTGTACGGGATATTTCAATTTTGCAAAGTCTTCTTAAATTCTTTCTGTGTTTAAACTGTTCCTGGTTCCCCCTTCAGGTCTTTCACGAAACAGGCTACTCTTAGACTAAATATTTTAGGTAGTTTCATATACTCCATCAGACGCTTAAACTAGTGAATAGTTATATAGAGCTGCATGTTTACGTTCCCACCTAACATCTTTGACTTCTAAAGTTCACTCAGTCTATTATGGCAGAAGATGCATTGGCATATACCCCCTCATCCCCCTTCTCCACCACTTTCACCCCTTTCTCAGTATACATATCGCTGCAGCTATATCCTATATCCCTTAAATAATATCCCAAAATATCACTACAATTGTGAACTGGTTGTATCAATAAGACCTTCCCGCACCGCATCCTAAGGAAATTTAAGTCTGCAAATATCTACCATCCAACCAAGGCACTGCCACGTATACACGATGGTCTTAATGGGGTACCTCTGAAGTCAGTGATCAATAAATATTTTGGCAAAATTAGTAAAATTGCATACCGCAACCATTCTCTCTACCTCATTCCAGTGATGCATAGGCCTGCTTTGAAGACTACTGACATAGTATCATAATAGTCTTTTTATCCGAAATTGGTGCTGAACACACAAAAAAAACAGTTTTGTTTCTATGAAGAAATGCATGCAATATAAACTGGGGAAAAACTTTTTTCATATAAAACAGAGACTGTGCATCAGTGCGGTTGTGACCCCCCCGCACCCCCCCCCCCCCCCACACACACACACACACCAAGATCGTGCGCAGTATTCAGCCCAATTAGAGAGTATTCAGTATGCGTCATGGTACGCAGTATTCAATAAAAACAGCAATTCATATGCATACTCGCACAAAGATGTGTGAAGCCAAAGTGCTCATGACCTGACATAATTGAGCCGCGACAGAAGAAAACCAACAAATTGAATGTGGTTGTCGGTGCTGGGCGCACATGCCACTTTGTTGGTTTTCTCGTGTCTCATTTAGAGTTGATCCCTATTGGGAAGGGAAGCAAAGCTACTTCCTCTGACGTTCTCCTCTTATCAGCGTCTAAAATTGAAAGGCACCTTTCTTGCGCCGTGCGTTATCTTTTGCTGCACTCTGCAGCAACATTTGATCTTGTGATCTTTAAATGGAACAGTTTGTTTTATAAAGGAGTAGTGCATCCAAATTATGAGCATGGAATGACAAACAGTGTGGACCCTGATCAGGCTGCAGTCTTGTCTCGGTCTAGCAAACATTGTAGCCCTGATCAGACTGCAGTCTTATCTTGGTCTGACAAACAATGTAGACCCTGATCAGATTACAGTCTAATTAAATCTGCTCTGTTTTCCAAGGCCTTTCTGTCCCAAAATTTAGAATATTTTTGGTAAGAACCGTAGGTTTTTTTTCTTCTTCCTTTTTTCTATAGTTTTTTTTATTAAATCATCATCACTGCCGCACCGTAAATAATTCTACGATTTAGGGCAGTTAAGTCTGAGCAAAAAGTGCAGACCAAGATCAGACTCCTCCTAGGAGTAGTCTGATTAGGGGTCTACAATGTCTGTCATTTTATCGGCATCGTTTTGGATGCTTCACTGCAGTGTTCCAGTGTTCTGTGGATATTATTTCCGGCGTCCCATATATTTAGTTGGACTTATATTAACCGAAACTACTTTATATATACTGACCAAAAAAAGAAACGTTACATACACTTAAATACTAACTTTTTATTTTCTACCCCTGCAACTTCAACTAAAATGGCGTGACTGGAATACGGATTGGTAATAAATGAAATCATAATGATGACTTTTCTGTTCAAGTTTTTAGCCTTGAATAAATTTTGAAATTTGAATTAAGTGTTTCTGGAAAAAAGTGATTTTTATGTTGATGTAACGTTTCTTTTTTTTTTGTTCAGTTTATATACCAAACGCTTATAAAATGGATTTTCTAGCTCTTACTGACATAGACACATGCAATACTATATGAACTACTAAATTCATAACAAATTTGTCTTCTTTTTGGCTGTGTTTTAAAGCCCATTTTTTCATAACGCAGATGAACTGACAGACCGTTTTTGACCCCTAATAAATTTCACTGAAAATAACATGGTTTCTGTGCATATCATCTGAGTTAACGGGCTCATACAGAAAAAAAGTATTGCTTTTTCATGAATCCTCAGACTAACATGATTCCAGACATGCCTGTTTTAAATATAACGGCAAGAGAACTATATTTGGAAGTTTTTTTCCTTTAACGAAATAAAACAGATAATACTGCTTAGGAGAGCCTGATAATAGCTTTCTGGAAGAGCACTTTTAATTAGATGTGTACTGTTCAAGGCCTGTCCAGGTGCACCCACCCACTCAATACACAAGTCGCCAGACGTTAAACAAAAAATTAAAACGGATCAAAGTAAATTGATACCGACCCTGTGTTCTAATTAAGAAATTTAATACCCACAACACATGTTTAGTTTGTCTTTGAGTTGAGATATGGGCATTTTTATGTTGAGAAACTGCTAGTTTTTTTTCTTTTTTTTTTACTATTAAAATTAAATGTCAGCATATAAATGTGCACGACTGAATCTTCGCATATTGTTGACATTAAAATGCGTTTTTGTGCTACATATTAGCTGTGCACATTCATGTGCTGATATATTTTAAAGACTAAATATAGACGAATAATGATCGAGAATGCCGCCTTAAACTATCTGAGTAGAGTGACAGAAAAAAATGTAATTTGAAAGAATATATAGGAGATAAAGGTTTTAACACTTATATATCATTAGCAGAGGTTTAAAGATACTGTTCTTAAAATCATAACAGAACCTTTGATCATGTTATTGTCTTCTGCCGGAATATGTTCTCGCCTACAGCGGGGGTCGAACCCTGGACGCTAGATCAGCAGGCAAGCGCTTTACCCAATAAGCTACCGGCGCTTCTCGTAATCTGCGAGGCAGAGCAGCTGCACACATCAGTTAAAACGAACTCCGGGGAGCGCAGGGGTCCCCAACCAAGCCACCTCAACCTTATGACCCGAGAAAGAAGACAAGCAAGAACATCAGGGTAAATAAAAAGCTTAAATGAGCCGCGACACGACAAAACCAACAATGTGGTCGTGCGCCGAGCGCAGATTCAGGTTAGCCTGGCCATCTGCCTAGTTAGATCAGACTCTTCGTTAAGAGCTCAAAGGGTATCTAAGGGTCTAAGCTACCTCCATGCGGACACTGAAGACTCTGATCAGACTGAGGGAATGCCCAGGGTGATATGAGTCTGCGCTGGACGCACAACCACTTTGTTAGTTTTGTCGGGTCGCGGCTCAAAAAGTTCCTTCAAAAGCAGAGAATGCATTCACAAGAAAGATCATGGGCCATACTTCGAAGCTACGGCTTTCCAAGCCGCATCAGTGACTAATATCTGGCGACGAAAACCAGAGAAAAGCATACTATAAAATCTTAATTTTAATAAGGCAGTCGATCCAAAGTCTTAGTTTCAAAAGCGGGATCCAAATGAATATAGAAAACTCTGATCTAGAATAAAAGTCTCAACCGTTATAAAGCTCCTATTTCTCGGAATATATGTGTATTCTCTGATCTCAAAGGGCAAAAACAAAATACCGTTTTCTAACCGAATAAATACAGTAATGATGACAAGGGAAAATATTCACGAAGAGCCACAATCTCAGACCATGTCTTATATGACGGATCTAGATTTTTGGAAATGTTTTGAAGGGAATAACACCGTCTTATAACCAAAGAAATATGACACTGATGATGTGAAAATATCCGTAATGTGGCACAAACTCAGGTTATGTCTCATTTAACGGATCTAGATTTTCGAATTGTTTCACAGTCTCAGACCTCAGCCTTTCAATGACTCCAAAAGGAAATGATCGCCCTTAAATCAGTATTTTCGTACTGCCTCCAATGTCCAAGGGCCAGAATCAGCACAAAAGTAAAGATTTAGAGGTTCTTACATGTCTAGTGTCGCGTTGCCAGGCATATCGGCCCGGATTGCTCCATATTGTCTTGAGGGCCTTTAGGCCCGAGAGCAAATATGGAGCTGCCGGGCCGATATGCCTGGCAATGCGACACTAGATATGTCGTAACCTTTTGCATTTTTCATTAAATTGAAACAAACGAATGATAGCTGTTGCATGTCGGTCTTTTCTCCCCCACATAAATAAATCCAGTCGCTCAAGCTATAAATTTACAGCTATTTTAGTTTGCGTTCCGCCATTCTGTTGTCGAATGATCGGGCTGATATGGCTGCACGAGCGGGCCGATATGGATCTGCACGAGCGGGCTGATATGAGGAAAGGAATCACGAGCCATATCGGACTGCGTGTCCGAGATATTTGTTACTATATTAAGTAATACATGTTTGACGATAGTTATCCACAAGCAATGCAATCGAACCAGTGGTTTGTGTTTAAATGTTATCATTTAATGCGATAGGCGCATACGTATCCGTCAGTATTGCGAAATTCAAAAGTTACGACGTCATTTCAACGTGATGTGCCCTCTTTTTCCAAACGAGGTGATCACGCTGCTATAAGGAACCTATTAGGATCGCAGATGAAGGATAATAGCCGGCGTTTCGGGACGTCAGTCAGAATATGTAGACTCTTTCACAGCCTTACAATATAAAATTTAAGGACTGTACCTAACCACTGGAGCTCTTCAAGTCTCCAGCTCCCTCCAGCAACTCGTTGGTTCAATTTACATTTAAGTACTGATATAGCAAAGGGCATTTCAATTGAACAGTGGTGGTAACTGCAGAACTTTACGCACTATATACAGAGACGGTTATGACAACTACAAAGCATAGACTCAAGTTGAATTTCTCCTGTGGTTCCAGAGCTGCAGATGCTCAAAATGTTCCAAAATTTCAGTAAAGGGTCCCTTCCCCATGTAGAATTTTGCGATGCTGACGGAATATCAGGCAGGGTAGGTCCTGGTCAGGTTGACCCTTTGTGGGCAGCTTGATCTGGACCTACAATGTCTGTTACAGTAAATATCTGTCTGGGAGCCTGGAATCATGGAGGAATTTAGTGTGTCGGTGGATGGACTTAAAGTGATTGTTCAGATCTCTTAACTGATTCTCTATATCAAAAATAAATAAGTCAGTATGTCCTAATTTAATTTCTACAGATCATTTCTTCATCTGCTAAGGTAATTAAAATCATGTTTATTGCTCTTATCTTAAACATCAGGCAGCAGACATGTTTTCGATCACATCAGTCTAACAGCTTGAAACAGCTGGATAGCAAGCGTTTGTTTACCTAAACTTTTACGCAGTGGAACCACTTTCTAGAGGAGTTGACCGTGATTCCATATGGAAAGATTGCAATTAGTTTCTGAGCTTATAATGTCTTCGGATGTGATTGAGGAGGTAAACATTAAAAAGGCGCCTATGGTCACCTCAATATACAGAAGATAAATTGAAATACAGACTTTCAAATGCAGATGATAGCTTGACATACTTGAGGTGTCATTTGTCTATGGTGCAAGTGCAGTTTTTGTATGCCTATGCACAAACTTCAGAAAAGCATGTTTGAAAAACCAACAGCTATTACCATTATTCTCATTTTCATGCATTATTTAATGTATTCATTATCATTATTTATAGAAGTACTAGTACTATTTTAATTTGTTGTAAGCTGACCTGCTAATGCTATATTTTTATCACCAGAATTACCTTAAAATTCTAAGTATTGGGACAGAACAGTGCTAACCCAGATCAGACAGCCCCTAAAGAAACAGTCTGATCATGGTCTAAACTGCTTTGGATCAGGTGTTGCAAATGCATTTGTTCCCTGTCAACATTTATAAATAAAAAACAGTGTGCATTTCAATGGACAGACTGATCTGGCTTTGCATTGGAGCACTACTCTTAGCTAATATCTCCAGCTGCTCTGTAACTCATTTTACCTTGCTGCAGCTGCTAAGTGATTCCAACAGAAAATATTTGAGGTCAATCAACTTATAAATGGCAGAATCCTGGGGCAAGTGATAATCATCAAATTTACACACTACTTGAAATGGTTTTCACAAAATGATTTTCATCATATTTTTAATCTATGTTATAAAGATTTAGAAAAAGATGTGAACAATCACTTTAAAAGTGAAAATTTAAAGCTAGTCGTGTGGACTCCTAGTCATAGAAACTCTCATATGCGCACACATTTAATTATGTATATTTGAAACTTTCCTCATGTCTGTTTCATGTTTATTTTGTTTGTATGTTTTTGACTTGTACCCCGGTTAGGGGTTTCTGCTTGTAATCTCTCCTTTTTATAGACAGCCACAAAATACCTGTCTGGCAACTTCTCTACAATTTGTTTACACAAAGAGTGATATAGATCATTACATCTTACTCCAGAAAACTCTGAACATTTGGACAGTTAGGTGTGAGCAAACAGTGCAGACCCAGATCAGACTTAAGGAACAGTCTAATCAGGGTCTACATTGTTTGCCATTCTATTTGCATCTTTTGGATGCATTTCTGCATCATAAAATCAAATTAATCCATTTCCATGACATTTACGGAAATATTTTAGGTGTCTCATTTTTACTGCTCCTTGCAGGAACGTTTTAGCATAAATTCCCAACACCAAGTAGCACATCACACGTGTGATAGGCTCTTGCCAACACACATTTATATTGGGACACCTAAACCTATAACAGTTATCATCACAGTGTGAACAAGTTCATTTTAGTGTCCATGTGAGAGTCTTCAATAGGGAATATGGTAAAATGTGTAGACCCTGATGAAAAAGGCTCCTTTAGGCTCTGTGCATACACTGCTTGTTCTGTCCAAATAACCAGGGTTAATATCGTTATAAACAAGATTATCAGGGAGTGGATAACAGATTGGGAAAGCCCTTTCTATGTTATACATATAGAATGGTGTCACGAGTATTTAGGATAACCTTCGAGGGGGCGTAGCCCCCGAGAAGGTTATCCTAAATATGAGTGACACCTTTCTATATGTGTTTTGTATCATGGCAGCAAATCAGCTTCCTCTATTTTGAATTCAAAATAATTCCTAAATGGCCGCTAATAAAGAGTGGCATATTTATGTGATTACATGCCCCACAATAATTCTGCTCCTGACCTCAAGGTCAGACATCTAACAATTTTTATCTACAGTCCATAAATCTTATAAGCATTAACAGAGACTAACTGAAAATTTTCAAATTAAAAATTTATCACATGATCTTTTTGAGAGTCACTTGCTTAAGTCCTGGGTTTAAATCATTATTTTGTCTCGATTTTCTGTTGAATATTCAACATGGATACATTTGCTCGTCTGAGTGAACAATTTTTTTCCTGTAAGAGTACCATTCCAGGTCTGGGATCATCAAATTCCACTCCATGCCAGTCCCAGTTTGATATTATGCTTGATTTAATAGCTTTGGAATAAATTACCAGAAGACAGTGCATAATAGAGTAAGTACCCTTGATATTGGGACTCTAATCCAATTACCTTTTATCCTAAAATTTGAAGAAAAAAAATGTTTTTACTGAAAAGTGTATGCTGCAAAATGACGAATAATTCATTCTCATAATAGAGTTAGCATACTGTGCCTTCGGTAGTCTTATCTGGGTTTACATACTTTGTCTGAATACTGTAGGAATACGGTAAATAGCTGCTGTAACATGAAATGACCTTGTTCTTTTTATATCAAGAGTAAATTGGTACATGAATCAAAAGTTGACAGAACCGTGCTATAACTATGCCCATGCCGTATATCTGATATCCGCACTGTTATACTAGCATAGTTCTTTGAAGTTTGGCTCCGCCTACTTAAATAATCTGCTGAATCTTTCTCAGAGTGCAAGCTAACACAATTAATGAATGGGCTACTTCAAAGAGAAATAAAGTAGGCCATGATACAAATGCAGCGCTATTTATAATTTACCCAGCAGACAGCTGTTCAAGGTGAAGTGACGCTGAAGTTGACCCAGTAACAGGTTTTCTGATAGGAAAACTTTGGTTTGGTACTGTCTCATATCTGCCTAACAGATATAGCAGTGGAACAGTCTAGTGTAATATGAAGCAAATCTGAATTCTAACACTTTTGGACCAAGTGACCCATGAATAGAATATAGACAAACACTGCAGACCCAGATTACACGCCGCGTTTAGGGTCTGCACTACTTGTAAAAAGGGTACTTTTTTTAAAGAAAACAAAATAACAATGATAAACTATACCTGACACCCCTTAAATGACTATTGGCCTCCTTCAGTACAATCGTAGATCTTAAAATAGACCTTAACCTCATATTTTATTTCGCAAATAGACTATCTTCTTTATTGTTTTCTTCGAAAAGTGAAAATTTGTCAGTAAATAATTTAAATATATATTTCTCACATCCGTACACACCTTTGTGCCAAGAAATACATATCTAGGGGTCAATAAACTTATTTCCGCTGCTTGCACTTTTGCACGACATGGAAAATCCCGGGCGAGAACGGAGCCTCGAGGATGATAAAAGGATTGAATTATTCTGGACATAGAGGTAAGGTTGTCATTTATTTGCGATTATTTGATATCATTAACCTTTTTTAGAAAGCACATACATATGCATTGCCTGTAGTAGAAAATAGAAACGCTTATAATCGAAAGTTTTTTGTTATACCAGACCACAGTGTACCAGACATGGATTATGGTACTTCGTTTTCACTCGTCATGTATTTTAGGACTTTAACTTTGACAGCTGTTTACAATACTCCCTTTACTTGTCAGAAGTAAAGTAAAGAAAACATCCTTTGGCTTCAGATATAGCTCTAGTGTACCCATTGGGCAAATAACATTGAATAAACTTTGATTCAACCTTAATTCAACGTCATTATGTTGAATCAAGGTCGATTCAATGTTGATTCAACGTTGTGTGCCTGCTTGGTATATCCCACTGGATATACCTCGTTGAATCAAGATTGAATAAATATTTTTTTATATTTCAACGTAATGAAGTTGAATTAACGTTGAATCAGTCTTGCTTCATAGTTGTGTGCCAGCATTGAATCAACGTTAATTAAACGTTTTGGCGATGAACCAATATAAGGATCAAACTTAGTTTTTGTTGCATTAACGTTTGCCAAGTCCCGAGGAAGATGTTGACAACCGAGGCCGAAGGCCGAGGTGATCAACATATCCCAGGGGACATGGCGAACGTTAATGCACTGGAAAAAATGTTTGATCGCTGTTATTGCATAAATTCAACAAAGTATTCGTTAAAATTTGCGAAAAATGTGGCACTTTATTTTGTCACCGTTTAACGGGCAACGCGCTAGTGCATTTTTAACTCACCTTAGCACAAAGTGCTCAGGGTGAGCTTTTGGGATATCCTGATGTCCGTCGTTCGTCGTTTGGGATATCCTGATGTCCGTCGTTCGTCGTTTGTCCTGACGTCCGGACGTCCGTCAACTTTTGCTTGTGTACGCTCTTTTGATCCAATCATTAAGAATCTGTGTCAGAATGTTAGTCTTGAAACAATCTAGGCCAAGTTCGAAACTGGGTCGTGTCGTATCAAACCTAGGTCACTAGGTCAAATATAAGAAAAAGCTTGTGTACGCTCTAAAGGTCACAGTTTTGATCCATTTTTCATGAAACTTTGTCAGAATGTTAATCGTCACAATATCTAGACCAAGTTTGAAAAACCAGGTCAGTAGGTCAAATCTTAGAAAACCTTCTGTACACTCAAGGGGGCGCAGTTTTGATCAATTTTTTTTAACTTTGTCAGAATGTTTATCGTCACGATATCTAGGCCAAGTTTGAAAATGGGTCATATTGTGTCAGAAACTAGATCAGTTTGTCAAACATTAGGAAGACCTTGTGTACGCTCTAGAGGGCACAGTTTTGATCTAGTCTTCATGAAACTTTGTCAGAATGTTTATCCTTACAATATCTAGGACAAGTTTGAAACAGGATCATGTCTAGTGAAAATCTAGGCTATCAGGTCCCTAGAGGGCACAGTTTATATCCAATCTTTATGAACCTTTGTCAGTATGTTTATCTTTATAAAATATAGGTGAAAATTGAAACTTGGTCATGTCGGATCAAAATGAAGGTCACAGGGTCAAATCTTAAAAAAAAAAAACATTGTGTACACTTTAGAGGGCACAGTTTAGATACTATCTTCATAAAACTTTGTCAGAATGTTTATTTTTTCGAAATCTAGGTCAAGTTTTAAACTAGGTCATGTCGGGTCAAAAATAAGGTCACAGGGCCAAATCTTAGAAAAACCTTGTGTACGCTTTAGAGGTCGCAGTTTTGATCCAATCTTCATGAAACGTTTACAGAATGTTTATCTACAATATCTAGGCCAAGGGTTAAGGGCCATGTCTAGTGAAAGACTAGGTCACAAGGTTGAATTTTAGAAAAACCTTGTGTACACCATAGAGGACACAGTTTTGATTCAATCTTCATGAAACTTTTTCAGAATGTTTATTTTCATTTGGTCTAGGCCAAGTTTGAAACAGGGTCATGTGGGTCAAACATAAGGTCACAGAGTTAAATCTTAGAAAAACATTGTGTACACCTTTAGAGGACACAGTTTGATCCAATCTTCATGAAACTTTGTCAGGCTGTTTTTCTCCATAATCTAGGGTAAGATTGAAAGTAGGTATTGTCTGATCAAAAACTAGGTCAGTAGGTTAAATCTAAGAAAAACTTTGTGTATACTCCATAGATCACAGTTTTTATTCAGTCTTCATGAAACTTTGCCGGAATGTTTATTTCCATAATATCTAGGCCAGATCTGAAACTGGGTCATGTAGGGCCAAAACGTAGGTCACTAGATCAAATCTTAGAAAAAAAAAACTTTTTGAACACTCTGGAGGGCACATTTTTTATCCGATCTAAATCAAACTTTGTCAGAATGTTTATCTCAATTTAATCTAGGTCAAGTTTGAAACTGAGTCATGTCGAGTCAAAAATAAGATCAGAGGTTCAAATCATAGAAAAGCCTTATGTACACTCTAGTGATTGATTGATTGATTTATTGATTTGGGTTTACTGGCCCTTTGAGACAGTATTTCAGTCTATATCGGACCGCCTCCCAGAGAGAGGGAGAAAGAAGAGAAATGATAGACTGGAGAAAAATGTCAAAACAACCCCCACCCGCACCTACTGCAGGCACAGTAGGCCCTTATCCTACAATGTTGCAAATCAGTGGGACATCGGGTGACCCCGGCACTGGAAGCTACACAAAGCACCATCGCATCACCTAACCCTCACAATGTATACTCTAAAGGGCACAGTTTTGATCCAGTCTTAGTGAATCTTTGTCAGAATGTTTATCTCCATAAAATCTAAGCCAAGATTGAAACTGTATTGTCTGGTCAAAAATGGTCAAAAACTAGGTCACTAGGTCAAAACTTAGAAAACACTTGTGTACATTCTAGAGGGCACAGTTTTGATCTAATCTTCATGAAACTTTGTCAGAATGTTTTCTCCATGACATCTATGCCAAGGTTGAAACTAGGTGGTTGGGCAAAAAATAAGGTAACTAGGTCATGTTTGAGAAAAACCTTACGTACATTCCGTAGGGCACAGTTTTGATTCAATCTTCATGAAACTTTGTCAGAATGTTTATCTCAGTGATAACTAGGCTAAGAATGGAATTTGGGCACTAGGTCAAGTCTTAGAAAGCCCTTGTTTAAGCAATAGAGGCTTCATTTTCCATTGAATCTTCATTTATAAAACTTTATCAGAATGTTTGTTTGAATAGTATCCAGCTTATGTTTGAATATGGGTTATATTGGTTCAAAACCTAGGCCACTAGATCGATTGGCCAACTGCAATGAAACTTGGTATATGGCATTGGGGACTTGGTTCCATCATAGTTTCTTCATATTATGAGTGAGTGAGTTAACTCAGGTTAAACGTCCAACCGACAACTAGGTCATACGGAGACAGAACCAAAGTTAAAAGTCTCATCCAAAAGACCCGCAGATGTGGGCGATCCATCTTGCGACCTCTGTATTGGTCATCCAGCGTGTTATCAACTACACAACCACGGCTCCTTTCAAATTATGACACTGGGTTAACCATGACCTATTTCATGCCAAGGTCAGTAAGATAACTCTTGGTGCAGATGATACTCAGGTGAGCAATTCAGGGCCTCCATGACCCTCTTGTTTATTAATATCCGTCTTCCTGGCCCGATAGCATCAAGCTATTCAAAATGGCTGCCATCATCCTACTCAACCTCAGTATTTTCTGAAAAAATGTCCAAGATGGTCGTTGCAAATTCATCAACAAAAAGCAAATACCTTGATCAAAGCAAGAATTTCATGCATAACAAGCCTGGTCTATTCATGTACCATCCTGCAGCTCTTGATCGCTGAAAGCTTGGGATACATATGTTTTGTTTAAATCCTATTTCTTTTCCGTTTGGTATCGTAAGAATGACGCTTTGAAACGTGTGTCAGTATATAAGTAATAAGAGTAAAAAGCATGGTGACGTCATTAGAATACATAGGTAGCACATCACCATTTTTGTGAATTAACCGAAAGGGGAGAGGCAAGTGAGCATGACAGACTTATTTTAATGGCCCAGACACAAGCGTATTGAAAGTAACATACCTGTGCGTCAGCAGCGCTTGAAATCCCTTGTTGATTCACGGTTTTTCGCCGGTTGATGCACGGCTGTTAATACCATACGGCACTGTTTTTTATGCAATAGCACTGGTTTTTTTGTGTGCCTGCTGCTTTGTCTCGTCCATTGTCTGTTTGCAAGCATTTATTTAAGCGACTTCTTACAGTAATTTTATTTGCCAAGTTTTACCTACTGTAACAGGAGTCAGTCGCAATTCAAATTCGGCAATATTTTTTTCAAAATTTTGTTAATATTTTCCTAAAAATACACAAAAAGGTTTAAAGATTCTCCCAATAATACATGGACAGGAAGCTTCCCAAAATTGTAGATAAAAAGTGTCTTATCCAACTCTACGTCAACCATAGAGCTCCAAAAATGTAAAAGAAACATAAACATACCAAAAGATTTTTGTAATGTGAAAATTATCAGGATTGGCCATCACAAACGGTCACGTTACGGAAGTTTTGTTTTTCTTCTCAAGTGCCGCTTGGTAAAGAAGGTTCAATTTCGAACATTATTACAGTCTGTATTGTACTGCAAGTGATCAGCCGGGCCGCGTAAGGCAGTTGGTAGCGTGCCTGACGCAAGAGCCAGACGTCCCGGGTTGGATACCCGGTCCGGTCATTTACTTTTGTTTCTCCTTCCGCTAATTGTCAGTTATTGGCGAAAGTATACTAGTGTACGTGCACTTAGTACTGGCATATCGCTTAGGAGGTTTAAGCATGCCCTGGAATAGAGTTGTTTGGTTAAATGACGGTCCTGATATGACCACAGCTGTTTACCATTGACGAAAAACAACAAAACAACAACAAAAACAATGATAAAGCATCTAAACACAAGTCATTAGAAAAAAATGAATGGTTAAATCTTCACGTTTGTTGACAAACTGTATAATGTTCATATATGGACAGATGGTGTCATTTAACTGCAAACAAGTAGGGGCAACATGTTCTTGTAAAATGATAAATCGCCCCACAAAATATTATTTCTTTATCTAGTTCCTCATCGAACAATACAACGCGGGACTTCGATGGGGCTTCACGCATGCATTTTGTTTGTTTACCATTATATTAAAGTTTATGACATCTAAAGTAGGTCAGTCTAGTTGACAACTAACATGACCGAAATCTTTTGCTGTATTTAATCACGTGAAACTCAAAGGTGTTTAAAGTTGGCAAATCACGGCGGGCATTAGCAATGATGAAGTTGTAGTGAGAAGCTTGCAGTGATTCGTCAATATAAAATATTATGTCGATTCATACCACTGATGGAACACTGGAGCCTTTAAGCTTGTGAAAATGAAAAATAAATTATATAGTTTACATCAAAATTTGATCACAGTGACCTACATTGTGGAGAAATCTTGCGGTTTTCAAATAAGACACTTCAAGGAAAATAAGTGCACTTTGTATAGGTTAGAGGCTATGAAGAGAAATCTTCGCAATTAAGAACCTGAAGCGAGCGTAGCGAGCGGAAGGTTCTTAATTGCGAAGATTTCTCTTCATAGCCTCTAACCGGCTTAGTGTTTGCCCCAGATAATAAACTGATCGTGTTCTGCCCTGTTTTCCAACATCTTTCAGATAATCTGAGAGATATTTTGTGTTTAAATAAATAAAAATAAAGAAATAATAATGATAAATAAACAAATCTAAAAATGACTACCCTCCAATGTACTTTGATTATAGTAATGATGCAACTTCAAAACATGATGAATATCATGGCAGTCCCAAAATAGCTCGGAGAGGAGGGGCTTAATTAGAATACTGCTTTAAAAGTTTTGGTCATGCTGGCATTTAGCTTGGAGAGGAGGAGCATAATTTGAATACTGTTTCTAGAGTGAATGTCATGCTGTCATTTATGATTTGTGTTCAGATGACTTTGCACATTCCCATTCATTCAGTATTTGGAGCTCAAACATGGCTGGTCACTTTGATTTTCCTTTGTTGAATGAGGATTATTTTCTTCTCTGTACACAAATTATAGTTATTTGATTTGTGTTACGAGATGCATCTTATTACAGAGGAACATATAAGAGGAGTATTTTGTGATAATTTGGGATCATTTTTATTTCTCCATGAAAAACGTATGTTGGGATATTCATTAGAACTGCCTTTTCGAGGCAATTCTAACAAATACCTACAATATGCTTTAAAACAACGCTGTGGGTACCCATAGAACTGCCTTGTCAAGGCGATTCTAATAAGTATCCACACGTTTTTACAATATGTGTTTATTTTAAAAATAATGTTATGGATTCCCATAGAACCGCCTCGTCGAGGTGGTTCTGAGGAGTAATCATAAATACATTTTTATGGAGAATACTGCCAAATACTCCCTTCATCTGTCCCTCTGTGATGAGAAAAAACGCTCATTTGAGAAATCTACATTGACTTCTAAATCAATTTGACCTGTCGTGTTGAAGCTATTTTTAGACATGACAAGCCACAGAAGACTGTACATTTCTGATCACTTGAATTTTCAAGTCTTCAGTAGATTTATTGGTGAAGACTCTCTTCATGGATAAGTGATGAGTCTACACCAATAAATCTATTGGAAATTTGAAAATTCGGGTGATCTGATTGGTTTATTATCTGGGGCAAACACTAATTAGGAGATAAGTCTGCTATTTTCTTGTTTTGCCGCCCTCTTAATGGATATCGACTCTTAAAGGCGAAAAATATCCCTTTAGCAGCAAATTCCATCCATCAAGAGTAGACCACCTTTTAGCTGGGTGTTGCTTCTAGGGAGGCAAACAAGAAGTTATGAAATAGTTTTCACTTTATAGAGCCGACAGAAGACCATGTGGGTGAATCGATACATCTAAAACAACCAGATTGATCTTTAAAAACACTACATGGTGTTAGAGCTCTAATTACACCCCCGCTTTGAAAAAGTGGGGGGTATACTGGTTTACATCTGTCCGTCCTTCCTTCCGTCCGTCCGTCTTTCCGTCCTTCCGTCCCCTTTTTTCGTCAAAGATTTCTCCACAACCGAGCAAGCTAGAGTAGTCATATTTGGTATGCTGGCTGATGACGACATGATGTATCGTGGGATTGAGAACCATGCTTCTCCTGCTTATTCTTCACTGTATTTGTCCGATTTTCTTTCTTTCCATACTTTGAATAATGAAATTTTTCGTCAAATATTTCTCCACAACCGTGCAAGCTAGAGTGGTCATATTTGCTATGCAGGTTGATGACGACATGTTGTATCGTGGGATTGAGAACCAGCCTTCTCCTGCTTATTCTTCCCTGTATTTGTCCGATTTTCTTTCTTTCCATACTTTGAATAATGAAATTTTTCGTCAAATATTTCTTTACAACCGTGCAAGCTAGAGTAGTCATATTTGGTATGTAGGTCGATGATGACATGTTGTATCGTGGGATTGAGAACCAGGCTTCTCCTGCTTATTCTTCACTGTATTTGTCCGATTTTCTTTCTTTCCATACTTTGAATAATGAAATTTTTTGTTAAAGATTTCTCCACAACAGTGGAAGCTAGAGTAGTCATATTTGGTATGCAGAATGATGACGACATGTTGTATCGTGGGATTGAGAACCAGGCTTCTCCTGCTTATTCTTTCCTTTATTTGTCCAATTTTCTTTCTTTCCATACTTTGAATAAAGAAATTTTTCGTCAAAGATTTCTCCACAACCATGCAAGCTAGAGTAGTCATATTTGGTATGCAGGTTAATGACAAGTTATTGCATCGTGGGATTGCAAACCGGCTTTCTCCCACTTATTCTTCCCTGTATTTGTCCAATTTTTTTCCTTTCCATACTTTGAATAATGAAATTTTTCGTCAAAGATTCCTCCACAACCGTGCAAGCTAGAGTAGACATATTTAGTATGCAGGTTGATGATGACTTCCTGTATCATGGGAATGAGAACCAGCCTTCTCCTGCATATTCTTCCTTGTATATTTGTCAGATTTTCTTTCTCCCTTTACTTTGAATAATGTTATTTTGCAAAAGATTTCTATGCATCAGATTCTGAGAGTTAGAGTAGAGATATTTTGTATGCAGTTTGATGATAACTTGTTGTATCCTGGGATTGAGAATCAGTCTTCTCCTGCTTATTCTTCCCTATATTTTTCCAATTTTCTTTCTCTCCTGACTTTGAATAATGCACTTTTTTGTAACAGATTTCACATCAACCATTCAAGTTTGAATGTTCACATTAATTTTGGTATACAGACTGATAAAGACTTATGTCTTGCATGTATTTATTATTTTTTCTTTCTGTCAATGTGAAATCATTTTATTCCATATTACATAGAAAGGGATTTATGTTGAATATTGATATTTGGTATACATGGAAACAATGAGTTCTCTCTCTATGCATTTTGTAACGAAAATAACACCATTTGATATAAGCTGTTAAGCGGGGGTATAGTCGGATTCTCCGACAGTTCTAGTTTGATACCAGTCTGAGAACCACTGAGAATGTTCAGTGGATGATTGCAAAAATTTGCAGGAATTGTCTCATGAAAGTTGCAAAATATGATTGCAGAGATTGTCTCATGGTCTTCTGTACATTCAAAAAAACAAGTTTTAAGAGAGGCGCGTAATAGGGTGGTAAGAGGGTTTCGCCATGTTGCAGACGGTCTTGGGTTCGATTCTCATTGGGCCATTCATCATTGAAAATCTCTCTCCAGTCAACCCAGCAGTGTTGTTTTCCTTGTTCGCAACACATTGCCACCATGAGATAGACATTGCTATCAAGTTTTAAATTCGTTAAAATATTCCCAACAGTCAAAGGGTTATGGAGTATACACTGAGTGTAAAAAAACAAAAACAGTAAGTACAGATAACAGAGAGACTTACTCGGTATTGAAGGATGCACAATTATCGCACATTTACCAAAACAAAGCATGCATCAAACACTATCTGTATATCAAAACTCAGCTGCGTAGGTGAAGCGATTTAGAAGTTGGAAAATGTCAAGGTAGAACAAGGGAGATAATTCCAACAATTATTGGAAATGCGAATGGAATCACAGACTAGCAAAGCTTCTCCAAATCTCCTTAAAGATAATATTTTTCTTTGAAATTTGAAGTTCCTGACTCAAATCGTCTCAGAGAAATGCTCCTTTCAAAACTAAGTATGAAAAATAATGTGATCATAATCAAAGTGCAAGTACTCTAAGGAAAATCATCTAGTCAGATCACAAAGACAATATGTGCATCCCTATTTCATGCTGATAGTTTCATAGAAGTTTCATTGAATTCTGGTCAGAAGTTGTCGAATATTCGCGTGCACATGAAGTATGTGTTATATATATATAATGCAGAATTCATCAAAGGGCCATAACTGTGGGAAAATTATCAAACATATACATGACGGTGATATGCGCATTGACCTTTGGTACTCAAATTTCCCATATAGTTTCGTTGAAATCAAACTAGTAGTTGCCGTGAATTCGTGTGGACAAGAACGGGACGGACGGACGCGAATACGTAAAGACGGACGAAGCGGCGGCCATATGCACCCCCGAAATTCTGCGGGACCATAAATACCTGAGAGTCACTATTTACATAGTCGTGAAAGGGCCAGACATAAAATCAGTTTAATTTAGGAAGAAGTTATCATTTCCAAATATAAATCTCACAAAAAATTCGAGGTTCTTTGATATAGCACGGTAGAGGCCATTTATGATGTCACAGTGGCCCGTTTCTGTTTTCTGAACTCAAACCCAAATAATTACTGAATTTAAAATGGTCATAAGGGGCTTAAAGGTATACTCCCTCGTATTTCATTACGAAATAATCACAAAATTATGAAACTGGTTAGTTGTATGCAACATAATTAAGATTTGCTCAAAAATTCTTCAGTGAAAACATCTTTGTCACGGAGGCAGAGACGATATATCAATGCATACCCTTCTTGAATATTCATGAGTATTTTGTCGTCATAAATTGATTGACTCCCACAGGAGTTTCTGCAAGCATGTTTTGAATTTTATGATTGGTGGAGTAGATAACGTTACAATAGCATTAACATATAGTCTGTGCACGTGAGTTCTTTTCAGCCAATTACTGTCTGAAGTCGATTAAAGAGAGGGCTTAAAATTATTCATGATATAACTTTAACCTGATTAACTTTGATTGCTGGGTGTATCCAGTCTTCACTTTTGGCGGGAATGGCGACCCGCTATTGCCGCTCTTTTTGTGTATTTTCTTAAATTCTCCTATTTTCAGTGACAATCACAAATCATAAATTTGGCAGAATAGCAATCATTATCATGCCTAGGATATAATCTTTTGTGAGAAATTTAAGAGTTAATAGAAATATTGAGGGTGTAAAACAACTATTGAAAATGCATTTTTGTTATTACAGCCGGTCTGTGTGGACTCATAAGTAAAAATTATACCAAACCAAGATCAATTTGGGAGATATAAGAATAAGAAAAAAATCAACTACGACTTAGGTGACTATGAAATCAGAAATTCAATTTAAATGGAATTTCCTTTTCACATTGAATTCTTTATGACAGTTTAAGAATGTTTCTGAAATAACTCAATAATGAGCATGTTGCAGTTGCAAGACATTCAACCAAATCTCGAGGAAATAAGAAAAAGAAAAAAACGAACTGGTATAGAAACTATGGCATCTCAAATAGTTCAAAGGGAGATAATTTGAAAGTTTTGAATCTTTAAATTTATTTAAGGGTGTGATTATAATTAACATAAGCGTGTATGTACCAATGTTTAACGTGCACAAGAAAACCGTAGAAAACTTTGTTCTGCACATGCGCAAACTAAAATTACGGTCTGGATTATTATAAAGGGAATGAGTTAGATAACTCCATACTGGACATATATAAGCTAGTTATTTCACATGACTTGCGTAATCTTATGTCTGTCCAGCCCGAAATAATCTATTTGTTAATTAAATACATGCAGCAGTATATTTATTTTTTAATAACGACGAACTACTGACTATGGTCAAGAGTAGGAAACTGAGTCTAGCCACATGCAAAGGCTTTTTGCCAGGCTTCTGGCTTAGCTGAGACAATTCTACAGGACACACTGAAGGAAGAAAACACTAGGGCATCTGGAGACAAGGCTAGATTGTAATTCTGTAGTACCCCAACGGCCTTGAGATGTTATGGGATAGACTAGACACTGCTAGTCAGCATCACTATAACGGACTTTAAATCATTTAGTAATGCATCAAAAGTATTGAACTGCAACAGCGCTATAAAGTATAAGATCTGTGGTGCCATCCCGATAAACTGTTTAAACTGGACTGTTACGACTGACTTACTAAGTTTGCAAGTATCTATACTAATTATTATTTCAGATCGACACCAGGACGTACAACTTCCGCCGTTGGTAAAGTACACAATATAGAACAACCTAGGAACCTTATACAGTGGTGAATAGAAAAATGGGATGTATTTCAAGTAAACCAAGCAGCGGTAAGAGGAATTATTTGTCTGAATCACATCAGACAGTTTTAGTGTAGGATTCACGAAGCATTTAAATCACTTTCTGTAATTTAAACTACGCATTATACCATAGACCACAGTGCAAAGTAAATCTTTTTCAGGGATGAACCGAGATTTTAACGCGACGAGAAATATTTGATAGATCTACCGTAAAGACAGTTCATATGATTGTGGTTGAAACAGAAAAAGTCTTTACAAGACTTAGAGTAACTTGAGTAGAAAATGCTATTTTATAAAAATTACGAACCAGAAATTTAAATGGTGAAATATATTCTTCATAAATTCAAGAGATTTAAAAAGAACAAATAGTTTAATTTCATGTAAATTGACACAAAAGTATTTCAATGGACCAATTTTTAATTAATGAGCACACAAAATATTCGGACAAATTAAATACTTTATAGCACTAAGGTAAACTTTCATGCTTTTTTTACCATTATTTTGCAAAGAGAAACAACTTTTATATCTTCCGGTTTCCTTTCATGGAAGGCATAGGCTTTCGATAATGGATTTACACTTAACGGCGAGACTTTGCTCCTAATGAAGTTAATTTTGTCGCACCTGCTTTAGCAAGGTGCGAGATAGAAGTTCACTTTTCCGTCCGTCCGTCCGTCAGTCATTCCATCCATCCGTCTGTCAGTCCGTCCGTCCACAATTACGTCGACCCTAACGTTCGTGTCCATTTTTCTCAATGTTTTATACCTACACTCATCAAACCTAACAATAAGTTTTTTCGTAGAATGGGCTCTAGAAACCATGCACTTATTTTGACCTTTGACCTATTTGTCATGCTCTAATGACTTGGTAAATTTTTTTGCCAAATATTTCGTCGACCCTAGTGATTAAGTCCATTTCTCTCCATCTATGATACGTTCAATCGTCAGGCCTGGTCTATTCTTCTTGGAATAGTCTAGACTAGTGTTACCTTCATTTTGACCTTTGACCTATATTTTACACTCTGCTGACTTAATAAATTTTATGACAAAAATTATGTCAACCGTAGCATACTGGCCCATTTCTGTCAATCTATGATACCTACAGTCATCAAACCTGGTATAACGTTTTCACTTAGGTTGATCTAGAGGATTGTTGCAATTATTTTGACCTTTGACCCATAGTTCATGCTCTGCTGACTTCGTGGAATTTTGATTAAAAAGTTTAAAGTCTTTTAAGTCCATTTCTCTCAAACTATGAGATCTAGAATCATCAAACCTGTTATAAAGTTTCATCTTAGAATAGACTTGAGGGTTAATGCACTTGTTTCAACCCTTGACCTATATTTCATGTGCTACTAATTTTGTCAAATTTTCACAGCATAAGACAGGTGCGACATAGCTTTCCGCGGAGTTCTTGTATTTAAGAGTGGCGCCAAACTGAGAAAGGAGGCAAAATGAGAAAAGCAGAATTTGAATTCAAGTCATACAATAACATTTTTCTGACAAAATATGGGAAAAAATATGAAATTTGATGGCATGAGTGAGAGTATAACATCCCATCAACACAAAGGTCGTTCAGAGATGAGACTTTGGTTTAAAGTCTCATACGAGAGGGGTTTTATGAGAATAAATACCATAAATATTGTGATTGGTGCTTTAGTATGCCTTAGGCCCTTAGCTGCCCTGTTAATGCCACTTTCACCAAGGCAAACAATTTGTGACTAAGTTTTGCTTCAGTGGCTGACGAAGCCCTTCCAAAATGTGTGCTACTCTTATAGGACAGAATGGTCTCCTCATGGGAGCAAATTCTTTGATTTAATAGAAGTCACCAATGAAATGATGGTAAGAATTACCTCCCTTGAAACTGCACCAATTCACAGGAAAATTACATTTTCTTGTGACATTGCTCAGATCCGGGACCCTGCTGATGTACTCCTTCATCCACACATGAGTACAGCCACAGACCCTTACAGAGCAGGACTGATGGACAAAGAAATACAGACGCCTGACAACGAACAGATTCTTGGATGCTAGGTGGTGCAGTCAAGGAGCTGTTCTGCTGAGTCTGCCTGCAGTGAATGCTCCGCTATGACTAAATTGAAACACGAACAGACACATTAGTTCAGTGTAGTCTCACAGTGTATGGATACTCTGTGGCTATTTATACAAGGGAGACAACTTTAGAAGACTAGTATTTGTTTCCCTAGGGGTTAACGCTCTTGACCTATAATCAGATCCGGACCAATCCGGCAACCCTCTGTATTCCTTCTTTTTATTCTGTTCGTTACTCACCTATTCACCCCTCAAAGGCTCAATATGACTGATATATTGCTAGAAGGGCTGTAAAACCCCAAGCCATCCTTCCAACTGTGTAAATAAGCCGACCTGTATTTTGTACCAAGAAAGAACCTCATATTACTCATTGACTCGTATGAGTGTGGGAACTTCATTTTTTCGACAAGGGTAATTAAAAGCTACTTCAGAATTAGCAACACACAGCAGACATTTACATAACATGTCTGTGGTAACCTGAAACTTTGACTAGTCTCCATGTCTGTCCATTATGGCCAGAATTAGTCTTGACGTTTGTGAAAAACATTTACTGCAAGTATACACATTTACCTTAAAAGTTAGTAATACTTTGCCAAATGAAATTAATTGCAAATAAAGCGTTATTTTTTTATTTTATTTTAGGTGTCGTTTTCGTCATGCGAATTCTTGTTCCTTGTTTAGCTCCTTTTCTCGCTCTTCCTTACGGAGACCAGGTCTGTGAATATTAATGTTAATATTATATGTCAATGATTTTACGGTTTTTTAGTTCGGAATTTTGATTTTGGTGATTCGACAGCATCTTCGTCTGTCAAAAGATTAGTAACACTCAGTAGAGTTCTTCGAAAGACGAGTTCCTTATCTAGTCAGTGTAAAGGCTTATAAGACTGTCGGTAAAAAATGTAGACCCAGATCAAAATTTCAACTGTGGAAATTAGACAAGTTTATCATCTTTTTGCTGTGATTTATCAGAATTCCTGTAAACAGTCCTAAGAAGCGGTGTGGCCAGGGTTAACAATGTTTGATGCAATATTTTCAGCAAGTTGTTAAGATACAATGTAGGCCCTGGCCGAACTCTCTTTGGGAGCAGTCAGATCAGAATTTACACTGCTTGCTACAGCATTCGCTGCATGTTGGAAAACATTGTAGACCCTGGTCAGACAGCTCCTATGGAGCAGTCTGACCAGGGTGTACATTGTTTGCACAGACAGTATGTCCGAATATTAAGGGTTAATATGGTCTTGTTTATTTCGCTTTATTCCATCAGTGTTTTAATATTGCAGTTACAGCAGAGCTGCCTGATATTGCTGCCCTCAACCGCTATAAAGATTTGTCACAGAGGTTATCCGAGGTGCTCGAAGTTGTTGGAGCTAGTGATAAGATGAGGCAGCATTGGAGGAGGCGGAGTGTTTATTTGGAAGCAGCAACTACAATGCCTGGTCTGCCAACTTTCGATTTCTACATCTTTGGTAGTAGATATGAAGGAACTACAACTGAAGGAATGAATCCGGATTTTGATTTAGTAGGAAATGACAATAATATAGAAGTTGTGAGAAACCTCTCTGAAGCTCCGAGTGGTGACTCTCTACTACTGATACAACATGACAGTACACCACCTGGCTACTGTAAGCTACAGCTTGTTCACAATGGAGTTCCTATGAGAAAAGGGGACGAGGGATGGCAGAAGAAAGGACTTCGTCTAACGATTCGCAGCGATAAGAATAACAAACTAGTTTGTTGCTATGACGATTTTGGTGAAGAAAGTGGCTATGAGAGACATGGCCCAGCTGACAGAAAAGGAGGCAATGATTATGTATATGCCTTGAGATGCCGTAGTTGGCCAGACTGTGCAATAAAATGGTTAAAAAGGAAACGGAAACACAACTGGCCTTCCTCTGAGTTGATACAAATATGCAGTACTTTAGGTTTCTTATTGGTAATGGTCGGGCGTCCAAACAGTAGTGAAGAAGAGTTACAGTGGAGATTATCATTCTCGCACCAAGAGAGGTTACTTGTGGAACAGTTTAACTCAGTACAGTTCAAATGCTACATTGTTTTGAAATACATTAAGATGGAAATTCAAAATAATAATATCAGTGATTGTTTCCTTTCTTCCTATCATTTGAAAACTGCGATGTTTTATTTAATTGAGAATACACCTAGTGACTTATGGATACCTGAAAATCTAGTACCATGTGTCATCGCTGCTTTGAAAATGATCCTAGGATGGATAGAAACTGATAGTTGTCCCAATTACTTTATTACTGATGAAAATATGTTTGAAGGAAAAACTGATGATGAAAGCAGGAACAGACTTTCTATCGCAATACAGCAAATATTATCAAATGACTTTGAACAGTTTATTAGTCAAATTCAACGTGATTCTCTTGGTCAGTTGATGAGTAGCAGTCCGCTGAGTCAAATCTTTCAAGATAAGAAAGCAGACGGACAGGAGACAAGCATTGACATGTTAAACAGTTCTGTAGGTGTCTGTATTTATTTTCGTAACTTTAGTATTAGAGACCATTACAGCAGAAAAACAGAAGACCTAATTACAAATCTGACTCAGCTTCAACGTACTGTTCAATATAAGGTTTCCCAGGAGCAAGATACGGAGAAGCAAACAGCTTGGTCTTTCTGCCTATCCTTTATACAAGTAAACTTGTTGTCAAACATTGTTGCCTTAGACATGCAGGAAAACAGAAGCAAGGAAGAATTATGGAAATCCCTAACATGTGACAGTTGGAGAGAATTACACCTTAAGCTGGACTCTTCCATACTCAAACAAGCCTCATTGATGTACATGCTGGAATTCTATCAAGATTCATTAGATAATTTAGTATCATTGGAATACGATAGTCGATTCTCAATTTGTGGTTGTAGAGACGCCTACATTAGCCCTTCTACGAAGGTTCTACTGGAAGCAGGTGTGAGTTCAGGTGTGACTCCTGAAGTGTACTTGAGAGACATTGTGTCACCCTGTGTTGTATTTCTGCCAACTGATAGTAATGTCACACCTATTGCTATATGTTATGAAATGATACGATCTTTCGGTATGCCTCCTGAATCAAGAGATGATGATGTAAGTAACTGGTATGACTGGGGAGTGGTAGATGGTAGATTTCTGCGCCACTTCCTGCTGTATCTGAACTATACCAAACTCGGGTCGCTTTTAGCTGCAGCTTCAAAGCTTGATATGTCAAACTTACTGAAAGAAAAAGTTAGTCACAGAGAAACTTGTCACAATCTTCTCGGATGGGTGTACAAACTGAATGGAGAGATCGATTCGGCCATTCATCAGTTTAAGTTGTCACTGAAGACACAGCCTAGCAATAATTCAGTCTACTGGCATTTGTGTTTTCTAATACGTGATTTACTGGTAGCAAATCCAAAGAATACAGAGTGACTAGGACAGAGACTTATTTCACATTCAGTAGAAAATTCGAGTTTTGTCGTCGAGCAAACATAAATTGAGCAGCAGCATGAAAATATAATAAAATGTCTTAACCCATTCATCTTTGGGGCCCATTTGGACATTGGCAAACAGTGAAGCCCCAGATCAGACGCCACAAATGTGGCGTCTGATCAGGGTTTACACTGTTTGCCTTAAATATTAAAATAAATTTGAGACGAGACACGGCAAAACCAACAAAGTAGCATGTGCGCCAGCAAGGATTCATATCAGCCTGGGCGTCGGCCCAGTCTGATCAGAGTCTTTTGCTGCCCGCATGGAGGTAGCTTCGACCCTTAGCTATCCTTTAAGCGCTTACCTTAGAGTCTGATCAGACTAGGCGGATGCCCAGGCTGATCTGAGTCTGCACTGGGCGCACAACCACTTTGTTTTCTCGTGTTGCGGCTTGTTTTTTAAAGATAATTTGGCAAAAAAATAAATTGAACCTGACACCCCTTACATTGTAAATGGACCTGTCCAAAGCGCCTGGTAGAAGAATCCACTCGTCATAAAAGGGTTAAGGCATTCATCTGGCTGCGCATGTTCAGAACAACCTACACATACTGCACAGTCTAGTCAGGACATACGCAGACATACGCAGTTGCTCCCGACATTGATAATTGTAAATTTCAGACGCTCTAATTATAAACGCACATGCCCTGAGAATACCGCACATGCGCGCATGTTAGTCTGGGCAATCACTGTTTGCTTATATGCTCAAAGAGAGATTTTCTCACCCCGAGCCTCGAACCTTAGTTGAAGGCCTAGGCATTCTATATCAGCCTTAAGAAGACACGAGTGCGTCAGCTCGGGTTTTACGTCCCACCAACAACTATATCGTACAGAGACGGGACCTCGGTTTAATTTCTCTTAAAGATCGGAGAAAGGTTTCTAGTCCTAGAGGAATCATAATTTTCTCTTCAAGTGTTTACCCCTTTCAGAAGGAAGGATAATACAAATATAGCATAGTTGTTTCCCCTGAAAGTGTACACATCCACCTTAAAGAACTCACGAACAACCAATACTCAAATCAACCTGCACATCTTCACAGTCTCACCAGGCATTTGACCATGTCACGATTTTTATTTTTCCTTCCATCGTAGTGAGTATAAACTTTTATAGGAAATAATTTGCTCCCCTAGAAGCAAAGTTGTTTTTTCCCCTTAAAGAGCCGACCCCATTATGTAATTGGTGCTTCACTTAGAAAGGAACCACTGGAACACATAAAAAGTTTCCCTCTTTGTCATGTTTGTGATTGTAAAAAAAATGGAAAAAAAACATTGAATGTACCCGTTAAACTACATTAAAACGGCAAGCACTTTGCAAGTCCGATCACTCTATAACATCTCTGGACACAACACCTGACTTGTCTCCCCTCTGACATTGTACATAGTTTACTGACAATACATCACACTGAGAGAAGAGGAGGAACGGCTACATTCTCACTTGCTAGCAATTAATAATTTACTTAAAACAACTAAGTACACTTATTTGTTTCAATATTTCGTTGAATCATCGATAAGAAGAATGGTCCATTTTCAAGGGAAGCGGCTCTGCCTTTACCATGTTTACCCCCATTATCGATGGAGTTCAACTCTTGAAAAAATTGTTTCCTTAAACAGAAGAACACTTTTGTGGAGGTTTTGAAATCCAGAGAAACAAACAAAAAATCACAAAAATTGTCTCCCTTGAAAAAATGTCGGAATCAAACTGGCGGTATACTCGTGCAACTAATTAAGTTGATGTGAGTATCTCTTGTGGTAGTGCATCACTAGAAACAACACTTTGGCTTATCTCCCCTAAAATCTGAATAGTTTAGTGGCGAGCAGACTTCCATTCATGGAGGAGGAAGGGAGAGGAAAGACTATACTCTTACGCACTGGTGATTAGCAAATGTACGACTATTGTCTTCATTTAACGCATACCACGTTGAATCAAAGACGTAGCAATTTCAGTGCAAAGACAGCACGTTAAATGGACGTTGATATCTAGTGATTATTACATGGCAATTTTCATATCATACCCAGTATCAGTCCGAGACTCCCATATCAGCCTGAGGGCCGAAGACCCTCATGCTGATATGGGAGTCGAGGGCTGATATGGGAGTCGAGGGTTGATACGGAGTATGACATGAAAATTGCTATATCATAATCTATTTATTATATATGTTTTTATGCGGTGATATGGCTTTTTCGCCCTAGGGATGATATGAGTCATGTGGGGTGTGATACCGATGATATGGGTTTTTCTCCCTGGAGAGTGACATGGGTTTTGGCTATTTTAGTGATATGGCTTTTGCGCCCTAGGGATGATATTGGTCACGTAGGGTTTGATAGGGATGATTTAGGGCAACAGAATAATAAAAGTTAAAGTACACATTTTAGACCACGAAGAAGGACACATGCGTTTTGTTTGATTACCAATTAGCCTGATAAGACAATAATAACGTCGGGCAGCTTGAAATGTGACAACTTTTATTCAAAGTTCTCAAATCCCAAACAAAGTGTAACGATAAAAAGAGAAATATTGTATCCTTCAAACACAGGTGTCAAGTGTATGCAACTATGGTTACGCACCGTTGAGCCACTTGGTTAACGTCGAGAAGAGAATTGAACTGAACTGAACTGAACCTTCAAACACAACTGCAGTCATGGCATTAAGTCTTAGACCTCGTAAAACCATTGATTAGAAAATTCTTTATAGTCGGGAGAAGCTATATATTAATTAGTTTCATTTATACGAACCAAGTTCAGTTTTATAACCTAGCAAAATTTTACAACACGTTTACAAGAAAAAAATGTTAGATAGTATCAAATATGTTGTACAGAGAAGACTGTTATCAAACTCTCAAAAAGGGTGACGCATGTCACAGCTTATTTCGGCAAACATTTTTTAAATAATTTGGCATAAAAATGCTCAAACTGAGAGCGCCAGAAGTGGAACAACCTAAATTTCGAAGAACAGGTTTAGATGAGGCGTCTCTTAATGAGCCGCCTCATACGGATTTTACAATGTTTGCCCTCCAGTTCTTGAATTCTCAGAGTTATCTTTTTATTTATTTATTTATTTTGCACTTTAAAGGCTTATTCATTTTTATAAAAGATTAGACGTCTCAGCATTCGTAAAACTACCATAAATCCCATATTACTACAATACACGCGGTCTATCCAGTGCTTTTGTATTGCGCCTGGATTCCGTAGGATGCGTGGTCCGATCATAGTCTTTGCTATTCACACAAGAAGTTATATTGTATGGTTTCATGTTAATAGCGCAGACTCTGATTAGACTTCAGCACTAGAATGCGTGGTCTGATCAGAATCTTCGCTATTCACATGAGAGGTAATGTTTGATGTTTTTATGTTAACAGCGCACACTCTGATTGGACTTCATCACAAGGATGCATGGTCTGATCAGAGTCTCTCTATTCACATTAGATGATATGTTGTATGTTTTCATGTCAATAGCGCAGACTATGATTTATCTTCAGCACAAAGATGCGTGGTCTCATCAGAGTCTTTGCTATTCACATTAGATGATATGTTGTAAGTTTTCATGTTAATAGCGCAGACTCTGATTAGACTTCAGCACTAAGATGCGTGGTCTGATCAGAATCTTCGCTATTCACATGAGAGGTTATGTTTAATGTTTTTATGTTAACAGCGCATACTCTGATTAGACTTCAGCACAAAGATGCATGGTCTGATCAGAGTCTTCGCTATTCACATTAGATGATATGTTGTAAGTTTTCATGTTAATAGCGCAGACTCTGATTAGACTTCAGCACAAAGATGCATGGTCTGATCAGAGTCTTCGCTATTCACATTAGATGATATGTTGTAGGTTTTCATGTTAATAGTGCAGACTCTGATTAGACTTCAGCACAAAGATGCATGGTCTGATCAGAGTCTTCGCTATTCACATTAGATGATATGTTGTAAGTTTTCATGTTAATAGCGCTCACTCTGATTAGACTTCAGCACAAAGATGCATGGTCTGATCAGAGTCTTCGCTATTCACATTAGATGATACGTTGTATGTTTTCATGTTAACAGCGCAGACTCTGATTAGACTTCAGCAATAGGATGCGTGGGCTAATCAGAAACTTCGCTGTTCACATTAAGATGCTAGTTACTTTTAATAGTATGATGTTTATGCATTGACTTCATTCAGAGAAAATAAGAAAATAAATAAGTAAAATAGTAGCTTGTTCATACGTTTCTTTACTCTCATTTTGTCACAATATTTTTTTTTCACCTCGGAATTCAGTCGAAATATAAACGTGCATACATGCAACTGTTTTCGCCTTCGGGCAAGGTCTTAAACCAACTGATTTCTGGCGTGAAACAAATATTTGGAACAAACAAGGCACCACCATTGATTAGTGAGGGACGTTCCGTGAAAAGGGAACTACGCTGTGTGCGAACTGTAAATACTACACTCAGCATGGTTGTTCTTAGCATTTGCCTTTCCAGGATTCATAGATTGTGAATTAGAAAAGGGAAAGTTCTAGTTAGAATGCATGGATGTTCTGGCTTATCTGCGTCTTCCCTGTTTGCCATATCATAGGTATCTTTTCACTCGACGGCAAACACACAATATTCGTTGGAAAAGGTGTCAAATACAATATCTTGACTTCGCCCGATGGTTACGATTTTACGTCCCTTTCAACAGTTTTTCAGTTATATCAGCACGATGGGCAATAATCAAAGGCTGTGTGCAATGGCACCTCGGGATCGTTAGATCAACAGGCCAGCGCTCAACCCACTGAGCTACCAGGGGTCCCCAGTACACTCGAGGAAATAGCTACAGTCGCGAGCTATGCGTCATAAAAAATTAAACAAATTCAATATCGTAAATGACAACTTTTTTTAAAATCTGTCCGTGAAAACTTGCTAAAGCGGAAGCTATCATTATAGAATGGACGGGTAACTTGTGGTTTCCCGGCCTTTTCAATAGTATATCAGTCATATCGAGCTGATGGAAAGATTACAGTGAAATGCTGTTTGCAATGAAGTCTGTTATAAGGTTTGAAAGCGTTCCGACTCAAGCGAGATTCGAACCCGAACCGCTAGCTTAGAGGGCTGGCTTTTGACCATTTGAGCTTCCGGAGCCGTATTAAATGACAAATAAGCATTGTGCATATTCGTAAAAAGAAAGAAAACGCTTTTTAAACGTTCGTTACTTGCAGCTCATAATGTACATTTTCCCGGTAATTCTAATGCCATTTTAAATGAAGCACTATAAAAGAGATAACCAGGAACTTCATTTTATACAGAAAAATAATTACGTAAAAGGAGCATCTGAGTTGAAATCAAATTAATAAATTAGGAGAGCAGATGGCGGCTACATATTGAATAGCTAAATCTACCTGTCAGTTCCCGCTACCTGGATTACGGCAAACCGGGTGTATGGGAAAATACTCTGTTGACCTTATCGGGAAACTGCAAAAATATGTAGGTTATTGCCCTTACCAATTTACCTGTCCAATTCACACCTAGATTCAAGTGGCGTGGAAAGTTGCGGACGTTTTTTCCCTAGGGAGTGATATGGGTTTTGGTGAATTTTGGAGCGATACGGCTCTTGATATATGCAGTCCCGATACGTGCATGAAAGTCTTGCCTGTATAGCATATGTAAAAAGAACGTATTTTCTAGTATATGATAAGGTGTTGTTTCAGTGCTAATCCATACCGGGAATGTATCTCTGTGTACAACTTATTGTCCATGCATGGAGTATGACGTGAACCGTCCTTTTTCCAGTGGGGACAACATTAAGAGGATGAAATTTCCTTCTCAGGTTCATGAATCCCCATTAAAGTGAGGGTTATACTATTAAAGCGAAAGGGTACATTTTCAGGGGAAGAAACTCTGCAATTTGCACTTTTGCACCCTTTCTAAATTTAAAGAAAGACTTTTCTCCTCCAGAAAACATTTTGTTATCCGGGGAAGCAAACAGGAAGCGGTAAAAGTTCTCTCCCTTAAAATAATGTTTAGAGATGAATTACAAGCCTAATAATCAAAACAATTACCTTGCCCAAGGAATACAGTACAGATCGGAATGTCTGTCCAAGTGGATCGACTGTTCCCTTTTTATTCGGGGGTGGGGGCGTGGGTGGGGAAGGGGGTCAGTTGGAACAAAGTGGAAACAGGGCAATCATGGTGGTGGTCGATGATTTCAGTGTCCTTTAATGTCGACATTTCCATGCAAAACACAAAATACACTGAGGTAATGGGACTGAGGCATTTTTAAACAAGCACGACTGGATAAATAGAGAATACCATGTTAGTGTCTTTTGATATCAAGTTGATCAGGCTCGACCAGAAACAGTGTAGGAATGGCGAGGCTTGCCGAGCCAGTCAGACGTGTTTCTGGTCTCGCCTGATAAACTTGATATCAAAAGACACTTACATGGTCTTCTATTTATTATGCATCAATAGAATATTTTGCGGCGTAGAGAGAGTCAAACAAATGAAAGCAATTGCAGTTTTGTACAAACCTGGAGTCGTCGCGAATGTGTTATGAAGTTAGTCGGCGACGTCACTTAGCCAATATGACGTTGTTATCAGGGCCAACTCAGTATGTAGCCAATCATCTTCAGAGATCGCTTCTAAAGGCATCACCTGATAACATTCGCGCAAGCGCAGTTCTTAAGTGACATGATATCACATCATGTTATCATATCCCTGTTATCAGGTGAATTGTGCTGCAGATGCATGATAAACAATGATTACAGTATAGGTGGAATCGAAACCCACTAACTGGAACCTTGTACCCCCGGAAGCCTTTTGGAGAACTTCGTTATGAGAAATAACAACCTGTGCACTATGATTCAAACCTCATCCGAAAAGCATGTGACTCTTGTAATAAACTGTCTGCTCGATATAAGTGAATTATTCTTGAAAGGGTGATGCAAATGCATTTTTGTAGAATTAGCATATGGCCCAATACATGCACATAAAACCTGGGACTAGTAAAGGTCTATATCCGTCTTCGAACACTCAGAGGCAGGTATGACCGAAAGCAGCCATGATAATGTTCATACCAGTCCGGTTCGGAGTACATATTTGTGAGGTCCATACCAGTCCGATTATCGGACTGGAATGAACCGTATATGTTACTGTTATTTGAATGGACTGTCATGAGTCACCACTACTGGTGTAGATAGGGTCAAATGTTTATATTCTAAGGTAGGGTTTGTCAAAGTTTCTCTACTTTGTATCGATCCCAACAATTTTAAGGTGCATCAGTTTGACACACCTCCATGTTTTAATTATCTATTTGTTTTCACCATTTTACAAAGCGAACCTGATTTTGTGATTCCTGTTTCCTGCTATATTATATCCTATTGTGCGTGATGGTTCCTGTTGTTTTTACAGCCACCCGTAAACATAACGGGAAAAAGAGACTGGCAGCTGGTTTCCAGTTATTCTATCGTAAAATCTACGGAATTTTTTTACATTGAAGGTGTAAGGGCACAATGTCATATACTTCCGCTTATATGAGCCGCGACACGAGAAAACCAACAAAGTGGCTGTGCGCCCAGCGCAAACTCAGACCAGCCTGGGCATCCGCCAAGTCTGATCAGACTCTTTCCTAAGCACTTAAAGGGTAGCTAAGGGTCTAACCTACCTCCATGCGGACATCGAAGATTCTGATCAGACTGGGCGGACGCCCAGGCTGATCTGAGTCTGCGCTGGGCGTTCAACCACTTTGTTGGTTTTCTCGTGTCGCGGCTCATATGACTTCCTCTTTGTTTCCCTTGATAGAGAAAACTTACTTGAATAGGGTCTACCGTATCTGCCGTTACACTGTAAAAAAAAACTGTAGATTTTACGGTAAAATAACTGGAAACCAGCTGCCAGTCCTTTCTCCGTTATTTTTACGGGCGTTTGCCTGTAAGACATTTTTGGAAATCACAAAATGGAAGTTTTATGTTAACTGGCCGCACTCGAAAATAACTTTGTATTGTTGAGGGGCTATCTGACCAAAACTACACCTGCTCTATTCTGTTCTACTCTGCTTGATGATTCCTGCAATTTTTACGGACGCCCGTAAAAATAACGGTAAAATGACTGGCAGCTGGTTGTCATTTTACCGTAAAATCTACGGATTTTTTTACAGTGTAACAGCTCAGTCTAACGCCGACGACAGCCGATGTAAACGCTGAAAGCACCAAAAAAGCAGACGACAAAATATTCGTCTGTAAAATTATGAGTTTTGTCCAAGCTCTATCATATTTAGAGATCAAAGAGCAGAGGGTGGTGATGGTTTGTCTACTGTGCTATGGTCATGTCGGGACGGTCAAATACCTTAACCGCACTATTCCTGGACAGGCTTAGATCTCCTAAGCGGTTAACAAGTGCTAAGTGCACATACATTTGCCAGTAACTGATACCTGCCTTTCTTGAATCAGCGGAAAGAGAGACGAAAGTTTGTGGCCGGACCGGGTACACTGCAAAAATAAACGGTAGATTTTACGGTAAAATAACTGGCAACCAGCTGCCAGTCCTTTTACCGTTATTTTTACGGGCGCCCGTAAAAATTGCAGGAATCATCAAGCAGAGTGAGACAGAAAAGAGCAGATGTCGTTTTGGTTAGATAGCCCTTCAACAATACAAAGTTATTTTCGAGTGCGCCAAAGTAACATAAAACTTCCATTTCGTGATTTCCAACAATGTCTTACAGGCAAAAACCCGTAAAAATAACGGTAAAAGGACTGGCAGCCGGTTTCCAGTTATTCTACCGTAAAATCTACTGTATTTTTTTACAGTGATAGCGAACCCTGGACCCCTGGTCCTTCAGTCAGACGCGCTACTGACTGCGCTTCACGGCCCGGCAAACAGTGTAGATACAGATGTGGCGGCTCATAATGAACCGCCTCATCTGGATATACGCTGTTTGCAAATTCAGCTGTATTTGATTTTTAAAAAAAACTTGGGAATGGCAGAATAGTATGCTTGACGATAATTGACGGTCTTTGGAATAGTTATCCGATTTCTTTAAATTTGAAGTATTAAGAATCGAAGACGTTATAAAATCCATTATTTTCCGACAGGACCAGTAGAGACTGCCGGTGCTTCCTTCAAATAAACATCAACATTGAAACAAAAGATGGTTTTCCCCGTTGCCTTGTCCTTTATAGAAATTTCGCCATAGTAGTCGCCCTGAAAATAAAACAGAGAATATTTGATTGTCTTTTATTCTTATACAACAGCCTCGGATCCAGGGGGGGGGGGGGGGGGGGCTTTGGTGGCTTAAACCCCGCCCCCTTGGGCCCTGTCTCAAATATAATGCAGGAATCAAGGTAATAGATTGACATATGAGCCGCGACACGAAAAAACCAACAAAGTGGTTATGCGCCCAGCGCAGACTCAGATCAATCTGGGAATCAGTCCACGCTGATCAGACCCTTGACTAAGCGCTGAAAAGGTAGTTAAAGGTCTAAGCTTCCTACATGTGGACAGCGAAGACTCTAATCAGGCTGGGCGGATGCCAAGGCTGATGTGAGTCTGCTCTGGGCGCACAACCACTTTGTTGGTTTTCTCATGTTGCGGCTCAATTATATGTTGTGACATGGCATTGGAATCGCCTCGCCGTGGCAATTCCAATGAAATATCATAACATTTCTGTAAAGGTATTATCTTTTTATCGAGTACTCTTCCTTATCTGGAACCCCGATTATAACCTCTCTGGGTCCTAAGCCACACCAGTTGTCCAGAGAGAGACCCACCAGCTAGTTTTGGTCTGTATCCGGGCCTGTACAATGGATTATAGTGATTTCTCAGTGTAAGCGAAACTGATAATCTCACTGTTTCAAACAAAGAAATTATCACTTTCGATTTTCATCGCTTGATAGTACTTTTTACTTCTAATTAATTGTACATGCAGAGAAATAAAATGACATAATTTCTTTTAGTCAATTTGTCTAATTTTACACTAACCATTGATTTCTTTAAGCTGTATAGGCCATTTGCTGTTTATAAAACAGGTCATTTTGCTAAATATCTCTAAAACTACCACAGCTATCACTGGGAAGTAAAGCGCATCCTTAATGTCTATCTTATACATAACTAATCTATAATTTTCCTCAAAATTATATTTTGAAACTGAAAAGTTTCTTTTGAAAACTGCCCATTTTTAGAAGATATTTTAACTATATTTTACAAGGGAGTAAGTTTATTTATGGAATGGCCAATATTTACCCATGTCAACTGTTAGTTAATTGTACAGAGTTACTCAATGGCACCCATATACCTGTTAATCTTTTCATCTGAGTAAAAATGAAATTCACTTAATAATTTGTTGCGAGGATAATTGATTGGTGATGAATAGGAATAATTTATCTATAGAAACATGTCTTGTTTGTGATGCATATATGGGCATTGCTTATAGCCATTACATTTAATGATTGTACTCCCCTCTACTTAAGCTGAAAATTTTGTAACTTTTTGTACAGGATTGAATAGACAAAAGCAAAAAATTGCCATGATAAAATTCTGAAAGTCAGTTTCCCAGTTATGTATTAGTTTGACAATACCAATGGAGAAGAAAAATCAATTTTTTTACCAATAATAAAATAGCAAATCTGCAAAATGACCTGTTTTATAGACAGCAAATGGCCTATACATGTAGATCTCTCCGGATATCCTTCGGCAGTTCTCCGAAACTAGACGACAATAGGCGATAATCGCAGGTGTCAAATACATCCATCCCTAAGATTAAATACTCTCATCTCCGTCATGTTAAAAATTTGGTTTTTATGGCTTTAACGGAAATTCAATCTCGAGTCAGTTGATGAAAATCTAATTTCGGTAGAATGGGTAGGTGATATTACATGAATCATTCTTGCAGATAATTCTAAAATTATTTTCAGGTCAGGTCAGTTCAATTTTCCTAACGACGTTCCCTAAGTAGCTCAGCGGTAAGTAACCATTGCTGCACGCACTTGGCGCTGAGTGTCCGTTTAAAATTATACGATAGAAGACATATACTGTGATTAAAGGATTAGTTTATTATTTGAGTCTTTATTTCGTATCGTCGGTGAAATTTCTAACCGACCGAACAAACAAACAAAATGATTTTCTTTCGTCCAAAGGTTGTATGTCGGTGAAAATAAATAAATGAATAAATCGAACAGTTTGGGTATACGCGGCGCTCTTAAATGCAACATAAGGTATTGTTTTTCATTGCTTGTTTAAATACTTAGTCCACCAGCTAGAAGGAGCTATGGCCTGAAGTAACCGCGATTTGCAGGAATGGTGTTGTATTTTCCAAAATGTTTGTATTGCGGTCTATGGGAAATGAATTGGTACCATCACCCCTAAAGCGAAAGTAGATTTTTGCTTTCTGTGCCTTATTTCAATGTTTTCTGTTGTTGTTTTTTCAAGGAGTCTCTTGTAAAACATTTCTCAATACTCAATACTCTGAAACGCTGCTGTAAGTAATTCACATCTGAAATGTTCAAACTAATGAGAGTTGCCCTCAGTGTTGTCTCAGTTGAGTTGAATCTGTTATGTGATGTCATGGCACTGATTGCTGGAAGGAGTGGGGTAGATTGAAAGTTCCCCTTGCCTCAGTTTACATGTTACCTTGGGTACGAACTACATTTTCGTGATTTTAATTGTTCAAAATTATAAGCCGGACGCGCTCAAAACCCGGGGAAAAGCCTCATTTAGGAAAAAGCATGGTCTTAAGTTGGGTCTTCGTAGAAATTTTAAGGCTCGGCACGGTCTCGTCTGAAGATTTCACTGCTGACTGTAAAAAGGACTTCAAAAATCTTTTTTGCTCCTTAGCTTACTAAATCAGTGATAGGACACATGGACGCACACACTGACGGATGAATGTCATTTCTCTAATGCCCCTCCGCCTACGTCGGATGACAATTATTGCCACTTTGTTCACAGAATGACAGAAAAACCACCATAAATGACTTACATCAGCGAATCCAGATAGTTGCGGGGGCACGGGCGGTAATGCAACTGTGTAGTTCGTAAGCTGGAGATGACCGGAAGTAAATGGGCATCTCGCGTTGGTTTTATGAGCTGAAAGCATTGTTTTTAGCTGTGTAGCCATATCGGACAACATCCCGTATCCCCAATGCTCTCGTTCCATATCATCAATGATGGTACAAATGTCGTCATAGTCACTGGAATGAAAGAGACCACAAAATTAAGAAAACGCCTTGGAAGCAGGAATTTTGAATATTGGTCATGCTAGTACATGCTGACTCTTTGCTAAAAGAGTACAGGCTTCCTACAGCTTTAGACGAAATACTGAATTTGAAATAAGGGAACTATGCCGTTTATCCGTATATTTAACATTTCCAAAAAGCGCCAAAGATGTTCAAAGAGTTGAATCGGCAAACAACGTTCATTAAGGGCAGCCTCATCTGGATCTATTCCGTTTGCCCTCTATAGTCTTTGAATTCGCAATATTGTATTACCTTGGAAGAAACATCTTTTAAAAATTTGCAGACATAAATTTTATCGTCTCATTTTTGGGCGCTTTAAGAGATGATTTGGTTGGTTGATTTGATGCTTAACGTCCACGGTAAACAACTAAGGTCATGTCGGGACGGTCAGTTAACCTAACCACACTATTCCTGGGCAGGCTTAGACCTCCTAAGCGGTTAACCAGTACTAAGTACACATACTTTCGCCAGTAACTGACAACTGCCCTTCTTGAATCAGCGGAAGGAGAAACGAAAGTATGTGGCCAGACCGGGATTCGAACCCAGGACCTAAGAGATGAATATAGGTCGCAATGTCAGTGACTTAATGCTGAAAGAGTATAAGATCCTTACATCTTTAGCTATGATGTTGACTTTCAAACCTGGTCCAGAGGTTATAAAACGTGAGTACATTTTCAAACTCAAAATAAAGCACACTAATTGGCTGCTTCCGAGCACATGCTCGGAAACAGCAAGTCAGTGTGCTTTATTTTGAGTTCAAAATAAAGCACACTAATTGGCTGCTTCCGAGCACATGCTCGGAAGCAGCAAGTCAGTGTGCTTTATTTTGAGTTTGAGATTATTCTCAAGCTTTGTAACCTCGAACCCTGCTTTTAACCTGTATATCATGTAAAACAAAAGAGACAATTAAAGAAAACATGAACCAGCCTTTCAATCTTAAGACGCCGTAATGTCTTTTTTCAGCAGAGCGCAGCATTGGAAAACGGGTTTATGATCTACGTTTAGCCAGATAAGATGGGGTGCTGAGGATACAAAACCGTCCCGTTCTAGATTCCCTACCATCTCTTGACTCCGTCAAAAAAAAGATTTATGCGTATACGCATGGGGGCTGGTCTTAAGCCATTTCACCATTTTGTCTTTCGCCCCGAAAAGACGCCATGTGAAAAGACGTAATGACTAAAAAACCGCCATGCGATCAGGCGAAAATACGAAAAAGTGCCATCCGCAAAGGCAAAATAGCGCCATACGAAAAGACGATATCCGCCATGCGAAAAGACGAAATTCCAGCGCGAAAAGACGAAAAAAAGCCACGCCAAACGTGCTATTTAAAACTTTTATCTTGTCATTTTGTCGCGTGGCTGCTTTTCGTCTTTTCGCATGGCGTCTTTTTGTATTTTTGCATGGAGACTGTTCTTCTTTTTGCATTGCGTTTTTTCGTCTTTTTGCGTGGCATCTTTTCGCGACGAAAAGACGAAAAGAAGAAATGGCACAAACCAGCAACCATATGTACGAGCTCTTAAATAGAACTACCTTCACAAATGTCGGAAAACATAGGTATGAATACTTGAGCAAAATGCATCTGTCCCCAGGAAATGTATCGACTTTTGCTTACTAACAAACGTCTGTCACTAGCAAATTCAACAAAACTGGCTAGTGCCAGACAGACATCTGTCACTAGAAATTTTCTCGAATATTGGCTACTGACAGTCGTCTGTGACTGGCCACTCCGTTTTTTTTTTCAGTATTATTTCCCAAACTATTTGCTGTGACTGTGACACCTGTTTAAAACCTGTCTTGAACTATGGTCTGCAGAATGTGAGATCATACGGCCGATCTTTTACAACACGATATCGTAAGAGTGCTGAAAATTGGGACAGATGGGTCTGAGCTCACAATAACAGTGCATACCCAGATCAGGATCTACACTGTTTGTCAGTCTATCTGATTCTTTTAGACGCATTATTGAATGTAAACTGTATTTATTTTACATCGATTGCATTGAAAGCTCACGCGAACTTAAAGGTATACTCCCTCGTATTTCATTATGAAATAACCACAAAAGAATTAAACGGATTAGTTGTGTGCAACACAATTAAGCATCGTGCAAAAAATCTTCATCCAAAAAGTATTTGGTACGGAGGCAGAGACGATATATCATTGCGAACCCTTCTTGAATATGCATGAACTTTTTTTTTCGTCATAAATTGATCGACTCCCACATGGGAATAAAAAGGCGTTTTTGCAAGCAGCTTTAAATTTAATGAATAGTGGAGTAAATAACCTTACAATAGCATTAAATCTCTAATCCGTGCACGTGAGATCTTTTCAGCCAATAACTGTCCGATGTTGATTAAAGAAAGGGCTTAAAATTATTCATGATATAACTTTTCCCTGATTAACCATGATTATTGGGCGTATCCAGTATTCGTTTTTTGCGGGAATGACGACCCGCTTTTCCCGCGTTTTTATATAGTTTCTTAAATTCTCCTACTTCCAGTGACCGGCACAAATTATAAATTTGGTAGATAAAAGTACTTTTACTATAAATCATTTTTATGTCTTTGATACGTTTTTTCGTGAGAAATTTGGAATTTAATAGAAACATATCAGGGCTTATATCTTTAATACTCTCGATGGCACGGATGTTGGCGCGTTTGTGGTCCTATACTGGTGGAGGAAACCGGAGTACCCGGAGAAAACCACTGGCCTCGGACGGCGACCACTAACCTCCCACATGACGACGCCGGGAATCGAACCCGGGCCGCAGAGATGGTATCCACTCTCCACTACGCTATCTGGGCATTGCATTGTAAACCCAAGATGATCCATTTGAGTCGCGACACGCCAAAACCAACAAAGTGGCATGTGCGCCCAACGAAGACTCAGATCATCCTTGGCATTCGCCCAGTCTGATCAGAGTCTTCGCTAGGCGCTACAAGGGTAGCTAAGGCTCGAAGCTAGCTCCATGCCTACAGCGACGATTATGGTCAGACTGGGCGGATATCCAGACTGATCTGAGTCTTCGTTGGGCGCACATGCCACATTGTTGCTTTTGTCGTGTCGCGGCTGATTTATAGGACACTTACGGTAATAATTCCAAGTGTCCCATTTTTTGCATTTTACCGACTTTATTTATTTATTTATCTATCTATTTAGTTGAAACAAGAGCACTCACCATGTTCCGATATGGTTTATACACGGGATGGGAATGTCTAATCCAAATAGGGCGTGTTTCTTCTTCAGACCAATATGCACAGTAGAATGACTGACGGTCCCGTTCGTGTAGCCATCAAGTGTTATTCTAGCGGTCCCAGGGAGCATGAGGGGGTTGGGAGATATGTTGAGGGACTTTATATGCATCGGGCTGTCCGCTGGAGCTGTAATTATATTTAAAAAATATTGACAGACTAAGATAGAAGTAAAAATAACAAGACTAGTGTTTGTTCTATGATACACATTCTTGACAATAAAGTTCTATGAATTGGGACAGATAGGTCTGAGCAAACAAAGCAGTCCCAGGTCAGGCCCCGAGGTTATTCAACTTGAGTACATTCTCAAACTCAAAATAAAGCAAACTGATTGGCTGCTTCCGAGCACATGCTCGGAAGCAGCCAATCAGTCTGCTTTATTTTGCCAACCAGTCTGCTTTATTTTGCACATGCTCGGAAGCAGCAAATCAGTTTGCTTTATTTTGCCAATCAGTCTGCTTTATTTTGCACATGCTCGGAAGCAGCCAATCAGTCTGCTTTATTTTGAGTTTGAGATTATTCTCAAGTTTAATAACCTCGAACCCAGACTGCTCCCAAAAATAACAGTTTAATCAAGGTCTACACTGTTTGCCATTTTATCTGCATCTTTTGGATGCACTACTGTATTGTAAAACCAAATTGTTCCATTTTATGGCAATTACGAAAGTCACTCTAGGTGTCCCAATTTTCAGAATTTTAAGGTATTTTTACATTTGAGCCGCGACACGAAAAACCTACAATGTGGTTGTGCACACAGCGAAGACTCAAATCAGCCTCGGCTGCTGGCCAGTTTCGACAGACCCTTCGTTTAGTGCTCAAAGGGTAGCCAAGGGTCTAAGCTACCTCCATGCGGACAGCGAAGACTATGATCAGAGTGGGCGGATGCCCTGGCTGATCTGAGTCTGCGCTGGGCGCACAACCACTTTATTGGTTTTCTCGTGTCGCGACTCATTTTATTTTATCATACGTCTTCAGAGAAAACACATTTTCTGGTGGCAGCATTATATTATTGCCACTCGGTCAATAATCTGATTATACCAGCCGCTTGCCGACCCTCTGAATAATACTTATTATCATATGACGTCGCATCTGAGAGTGTAATAAAACCATGCATTAAAAACGATAAACAACTGGTGCATTAAATATGCAAATTACATCGTAATGTCATGCGTTGACGTCCATCAGAACGTCGCATTCTCTAATGGAAAATCCTGACGTTTTAGTGCAAACTTTTCAAATAAAATGCGATTTAGTGCCATATGATAAATAGAATCTTGCATTCGTGCTCCTGTATTATAATTGAATTCATCAAACTCGTTGGGGAAAACCGATAAGATGCTCGGCATAGCCTCGCATCTTATCTTGTTCCCCCAACTCGTTTAATAAATTCAGTTGAGAATTGAAACTTGATTTTTCACCGTCCATTGTGTGATGAAGCCAGTTGGCGGAGCTAAAATTCCATGAAGCGCCAATTTTAGCGACGACCACTGGCTTCTTCACACGATGAACGCTGAAAAATCAAATTTTTATTCTTATATTTACACTTTATTTGTGAACCTCTCTGTGCAATTTTCGGGGTAATTTAGTGCAAAAGATGGATCGTAGAAAAGTTAGTAACGACGTGTTCAGTCATAACGTTTAACAGCCGTTGCCCTGACTTGGCGCAAATCGAACGTTACAAGAACTAATCAAGACGTTTGTTTACATTAGACGTCGCTTGACGAGAACGTCACATGATCCATTGGCCTCCATTGGTGTATGAAGCCAGTTGCTCTACAGGGTTCACCTATGGGAAGTCAGTGGCAAGTGTAAATATTAATACATGAGCACTCATGTAACATTCTTTATTTTTATCTATGATTGGTCTGTGCATGTCTCTGTGTAGAATTTAAAATGACCGCCCACAGGTTTTCAGTCATTTTATGGCCTAGGTGGACTATAGTACAATGCAGACTAAGTAACTAATCACAGTATTTCTCCAGATACCTAAGGCTAAACAACTCCAGGAACTCATAAAACGCCAGTAACAACTCTGATTGGCTATTGGCCGTGTAGAGGAATTTTTGACAGCCCACTGAGATTATTTCTTATCATAGAGCAACAAGGCAGAACTAGGTGACTAATCGCAGTATTTCTCCAGATACCTAAGGCTAAACAACTCTAGGTAGTCATAAAACTCCAGTAACAAATGAGGCGCGACACGAGAAACCCAACAATGTGGTCGTGCGTCCCACGTAGACTCAGATTAGCCTGGACATCCGCCTAGTCTGAGCAGAGTATTCCCTAAGTGCTTAAATGGTAGCTAAGGGTCTAAGCTACTTTCATGCGGACAGCGAAGACTCTAATTAGACTGGGCGGATGCCCAGGCTGATCTGAGTATGCGCTAGGCTCACAACCACATTGTTGGTTTTCTCGCGTCGCGGCTCAAATCTGATCGGCATTGGTCACGTAGAGGAATTTACCTAGGAAATGACTGACAGCCGACTAGGCGATTGATTGCATTAGTTTTTATCAATTAGACAGTGGCCCCGCCTATGTAAAGACTCAAGCAGGTAGATCATCCTATGCCACATGGCACCGGGGCCGTATTCATAAAACAACTTAAGTCGTTGCTATGCTGTTGCTAAGGCTAAATTTCTAAAGTTCCTCCTGAACAAATTTCATAGTTGTATGGAATCTCCTTTGTAGATATTTAGCCTTAGCAACAGCATAGCAACGACTTAAGTGGCTTTATTAATTCGGCCCCTGATCTAGGCCTTTCATAACTTTAAGTGCCGAACATTTCAGCCCCGGATCCAGGGGGGGTGTGCTTTGGGGCTCAAGCCACGTCACCTGGGGCTCTGTGTCCAATATAATGCAGGAATGTAGGTAATAAGGAGCGCCTGATGTTGAGATGATATTCCAGAAGTTTAGATAGAAATATATGTTGTGACATTTCACTGGAATCGCCTCGCTGAGGCGAATCCAATGAGATGTCATAATATATTTAAAGGTAAGTATGATATTATCTTGATTTTTCATCGAATACTCTATTTTATCTGGAACCATGTATATGACCTCTTTCTTTGTGCCCTAAGTCCCACCAGTTGTCCAGAGAGAGCCCCGCCAGCTGGTTGTAGTCTAGATCCGGGCCTTTATTTAATCATTAATGAATGAAAATCTCAAGACAAGTGAGGCTATGGCTTTTCTTAGTTTGAATAAAAGGAATACTTTGGTATAAACGATATTTTATTAACTATAAATTACATACATATACTGCATACAATTTAATATTAAGTCACAAGATTTGACAGTTAGCAAAATGCTACATAAAGTCATTTTCTGGGATACTTTGTTTCAAAAATGATTTCGTTTTTCTGAAAGTTCTTTGCTGTCTCTGTCTGACAGACACTGAGAGACACGGAGTGGGTGGGGTAAGATAACAATGATTAAAGTTTCTCGGTTCGATAAAACACTAATATTGTTAGTTACTGAAGCTGTACGAAAATGAAGGGACTCAGTGTAATTTTATAGGCGGCTTGCGGTTGCCTTGTCCCCTATGAACCCACACTGTACCTCTATATTTTCAAAAAAGATCAATCACTATCCATCTAAGTAACATTATCCCACAAGACCATGTTCCTTTATCAATTAGTTCCCTTAAGCTATCATCTTATTCTTTCAACGCTCGGGATGTGAGGAAATCTAACAACAGTCTCCCGAAAGGGAAATTTCATACCTATTTCACCGTGATGCTTCAAAATAAGTACTTAGATAATTTGTCACTGAACAGGTTTGGAAATATACGGTGTCAGTGCGAGCTCATAGGGAGTGAGGCGAAGACGAGTCACCTATGAAGTCGCACTGAGTCCCCTACATTTCCATAAAGGTTTATTTCACTGAGGACATGTTATTATGAACTTTACGTCACCCTCTTAGATTAAGGTCCGTGTCAGAGAGAGAAATCGAAACTTTTCAGAAAAATGATTTCGGTACCAATTAATTTTTTTCACTCTAAGAAACTAAGAAACCCAATTCCCACACTTGATAATTTTATTCAAAAAAATAAAAGTGTTGTATGTATATAAAATTTTGATATGACTGAAACTCCTGTGGGGCGGCCATCTTAATTCTAAGAGTATTGTCACTTTTGATTGGGTCAACACGTGGCTTCCTTTGTCCAATCATATCCTCAGATCTCTTGTGAGCGGTGCAATAAATTGTCTTGAGGGAACAATATATAATCTGGTAGACTTGAGATAATATTTTGATAGAAAAGGGTATAATTTTTAGATAATATTATCCTAAGGAAACAGAATATTATCTTGTTACAACAATATATTATTATTGTTATTTTTTTTATTTATTTATTTTTTTATTTTATTTATTTATTCATCTATTAATTTATTTATTTACTTATTCATTTTAATTATTTTTTATTTATTATCTATTTTTTGTTTGTTATGTTCATTTTATTCCATCTTGCAGACTTGAACAATTGACAGTTCCATTAGTATAGCCATTAATGGACACCGTAAACAGAAGAAAATGTCACTGTCATTGTTTGAATTTTTAATGGATCCAATCTATGAACTCAACAGTCGTCACACAGAGCCTCATCTTCGCTAGCCAATGGCACTAAGGCCACTTGGTACCTTACGGTAGTTCCCTTGGTTTGCGAAGATGACAGAGCCTACAATGCGGCACAACTTTCCTATGTATTTGTGCACAGAATTTCGCCAACTAAACATGGTAAAGGCGAGTCTAATCTCGGCACAAAATCACAAAGTCTTTGATCGAAATCAGAACATGCTATCTGTTACCGGTCTGCTAAAAGTTTGACACTGTTTCATTAAATAATCCGTGATTTGAAAAATCTGACATTGCATGTGTGACTGTGACAGCAAGGACTCGGATCAGACCACGCAGTCGCGCAGTCTGAACAGAGGCCTGGCTGTTTGATACTATAATTGAGTTGCGGCACGACAAAACCAATAAAGTGGATGTGCGCCCAGTGCAGACTCAGATCAGCTTGTGTATCTGACCAGCCTGATGGAAGTTTTCGCAGTGCGCTTAAACGGTAGCTAAGGGTCTAAGCTACCTCCAGAGTGGATGCCCAGGCTGATCTGAGTCTGCACTATGCGCACATGCCACCGTTTGTTGGTTTTGTCATGTCGCGGCTCATATATTCTTTGGGATCCATACATGATTGGTGCGGACTTATAAAAACTGATCGGACTGCGCGGATGCGCAGGCTGATCTGAGCCTCTTCTGTTAGCACATGCGAGGTGCCACCGTTTTCCTTGGCACAAATAACCTGATATTCGGAAAACAGATAGCAGTTCAAAAGGAATGACATTGCTACATTTTCTCTGATAAGGTTATGGACAGAGGAACTTATCTCAGAGAAAGTTTAACTTTAGTGTGTGACGCCAGTGACATATGAGCCGCGGAGATAAGTTCATCTGTCCAAAGAAGCTGTACCCAAAGGTAGCAAATTCTCTCTCTGGAAGCCAGTTGGTGTCTATGCAATGTAGAGTGTCTCATCCATTCCATTCCACGTTAAACGATATATAAACCGCGACACGACAAAACCAACAATGTGGTTGTGCGCCCAGCGCAGACTCAGATCAGCCTGGGCATCCGCCCAGTCTGATCAGAGTCTTCGCTCACCACATGGAGGCAGCTTAGATCCTTAGCTACCCTTTGAGCACTTAACAAAGAGACCGGTGAAACTGGGCGGCTACCCAGGCTGATTTGAGTCTTCCCTGGGCGCACAACCACATTGTTGGTTTTGTCGTGTCGCGGTTCAATTATATCGTTTAACGTGGAGTGGAATGGATGAGACACTCTACATTTCATAGACACCAAGTGGCTCCCAGAGAGAGAATTTGCTACCTTTGGGTACAGCTTCTTTGGACAGATGAACTTATCTCCGAGAAAGTTTAACTTTAGTGTGTGACGCCAGTGACATAGTTTAACATGAAATGGAATGGATGAGATTATCTACATTTCATTGATACCAACTTTTTTTTTTATTTATTTATTTATTCAAAATTTCATGACACCAACTGGCTCCCAGAGAGAGACTTTGCTACCTTTGGGTGCAGCTTCTTTCCCATCCCAAATCAAAGAAATAAAGTGGAAAAGTCTGTCCGAGTAGTCCACTCTATTTCACCGTCTTGCATTTCAAGTTTTAAACTCTATCGACGTCAGTTGAAAACCAGTTTTTATGCTTATCACCCTTTGTGGTCGTATTGATAAGTTGCCTTTATCATGTTTATAGCGCCCCCCCCCCCCCTTTTCTCTCTCTCTCTCTCTCTCTCTCTCTCTCTCTCTCTCTCTCTCTTGGCCTGATATTTTTTTATTCTTTTTTACAAAATAAAACAATTTAAATTATAGCAAATCTGTTGAAATTGCTGTACTCATAGAAGTATAGAAGTAAGAAAACACACACATTTGCCACTAAGTGATAGGAAGAAATGATAAAACTTTTTGACACAAAGAGGGGGGCAGCGAGACAAGCAGAAGGACAGAGAGAGATAAAGACAAAGATTAGAAGGTTTAACGCTTAACAGAGAATTATACAATTAGCTGTATAATGGACAATGTGTATATATACTAGGTCAAAAAAGTTCCTATACATAAAATTTCTTCTGTTGCTATGGCAATTGCAGAAATAATGAACATATATAGTTTACTAATTTCAAAAGAGTATCCATTTGCCTATTGAACAAACATATTTGTTTTGGTTTCCTAAGATTACACATGCTACAGGGGTCGTTTGAATAGGCAAGGGGTAATTTTTCATTTTCACAGAGTAACATCATTAAAATTGCTGAAGTTCACAGTTTTTAAAATTGGTTTGTGAATAATGATTTCCCAGAATCTGCGTTCCATACACTAGAGCAAGGCCTTAGGTAATGCTACTTGCCAAAGAAATCAACATTTGACCGGTTTTGATACGAGAATTTGAACCACAAGTCAGGGTACTGTGGTCCCTTTAAAGACTGTTTAAATGCCACTTTCAGTGGGATTTCCATAGGAAATCGAAATCGTAATGGCTAGCGGGCGAGTAACAATCTTTCCAATTTTGTGATTATGCTATGAAAACAATGACATAACAAAAATGTTTATGAAGGAACTTTGAAAAAAGACCGACAGGTACAGTAAAAATGACGCCTTGAAAATCGCTATATTTTTAATTAAAAGGGAGATAATCTGAGAATTCGAAGAATTGAAAACTCGGCTGTAAAGCCTGAGTGCAAGACATTAAACATTTTAAGTGATTTTTTAATTTTCTGCATTAAGGACTTTTCTGCGCAATACAAAATTTATTCCTGCGCATGCGCAGGAATGAGATGCATTCCAATTGACTCCTATCGAAATTGCCAGATAACTCTAATGTGGAAAAGTATGGGTTGACAATTTTCTGGGCACTTTGTTCTTTGGCGTCTCCCCAAACATACATGAGCCTCAATTAATTCCAATATGAACTAAGTTCCTTGAAAATATGGCCGATAGTTGGTATCGTTACTTTTTTGACCGAGTATATAAAAGCGTAATAACACATGGCATGTTAAGAAAACAAAGAGATAGAAGAATAAAATCTTACTGCAGTCATGGTATTGAAATGGGCTCACAGCATGTGCACTGAACACGTGCAAGACTGTCAGAAATAATGCCACGCCCAACGTCATTGTCCTTGTTCACTCTACAGAAAGAAGCGAAAAACCTCAATTCCTAATCTTTTTATATCTGACCTCATGTCAATATAAAACTCTTCTTAGGACACAGTTGAAATGTACATTTGCAAGAGGGCTAGGGTATGCTCGGGTCGCTTCAATGAATTCTGCTGAGTCCTCGATTGGCTGAACACTCTGTGCGCATGCGTGAACCACTCTGTGCACATGCGCACGCGCATGTGCACAGAGTGACTCAGGCATGCGCAATAAATTACTACCTTAAGACACACTTTTTCAGGATGTGGCTCAATTATGACCTATTTAGGTATAGCCTTTCAGAGCTCGATATAAAACAGAAACGTGATAAAAGTCATGATGTCATATCTTTGGCCTTCTAATATCGATGGCACGGACAGACTTAATCAGTGCTTGGGCACCTCTGGCCGGAGAACACAATTTAAACACTGCTCAAATGCAACGACATCTTGTCAAAACGTTGAATTACAGGTGGTGGCTTTGGTAAAGCAACTGATAGGTTTGTGCACACTACGGTAGCAGTAGCATTAGGTAGTTGTAGCATGTTGCTTCTGCTGTAGCGTTAGAGGTACGAAACTTTATAGCCAAGATCCAACAGAAAAAGAAAATTGTTGAACTTATCTCGTCTGTGCCATTGTTAGCTACAACCACAGGCGCTTGAAGTTTAGATCGCAAAACTCTTTAAAATGTCAAAAATCGGAAAGACCCCATGTCATTTAAAAATATTGTTGTACAGTGTTGTATTGGACATTTTGGATGACAAGGTTTAGAAATGTTTCTAAGCTAGAACTTCAAGCTCCTGTGCTTCAACTAGCAAAGGGCCTGGGGCCGTATTCATGAAACCACTTAAGTCGTTGCTATGCGGTTGCTAAGGCTAAATATCTATAAAGGAGTTTCCCTACAACTATGAAATTTGGTCTGGAGGAACAGTCTTTGTAAGACTGTTCCTCCAGAGCAAATTTCATAGTTGTAGGGAATCTCCTTTAAAGAAATGTAGCCTTAGCAACAGCATAGCAACCACTTAAGTCGTTTTATGAATACGGCCCAAGATAGTTAATCCTTGACTCGAACACTATGGATATTGCTTTGTGTCTAAAACCTATGGCTTGAACGCTGCTTCATGATAGTAGCAAAGCTATCCAGCGTCAAAGCATGTCATGTGAAGTAACAATTTGAGCCGCGACACGACAAAACCAACAATGTGGTTGTGCGCCCAGTGCAGACTCAGATCAGCCTGGACAACTGCCCAGTCTGACCAGACTTAGCTAACCGCTTAAAGGATAGCTAAGGGTCGAAGCTACCTCTATGCGGACAGCGAAGACTCTGATCAGACTGGGCGGATGCCCAGGCTGATCTGAGTCTGCGCTGGGCGCACAACCACATTGTTGGTTTTGTCGTGTCGCGGCTCATTTATGTTTTTCTTTTTTCATTTTTTTCACCAGTCGTAGCCTTCGAGCCAAACTGACTATCTTCAGGTCAGATATAGGAGCCCCGGTAGCTCAGTGGGTTAAGCGCTGGCCTACTGATATAGCGGACCGGGTTCGAATCCCGCTTGAGGCGAGAATCTTTCCTACCGTCAACGGGGTTTCATTGCAACAGCCTTTCATTAGCATCCTCCAATCGTCCTGATACAACTGAAATACTATTGAAAAGGACGTAAAATCACTAGTCATCCATCATCCATCGGCTCAGATAGAAACATAATCCAGGTACACAGGGTCTTTATCCCTTTTTTGACCAGTGGACTTGTCCATCCTTTTCATTTGGATTTGTTCATTTCTAGTTTTAGGGGTTTCTGGTGAATGTTTACACTTTTTGTTTTGCATTAGAAATTCTTGTAAGCAAACAGTATTGACCCTGACCAGACGCCATGTTCTGCGGCTTTTGAACTGCCTCTACACTATTTTTAGATGACCCTAGCACGGGGTTCCAGTCTACAAAGGGTTTAAGTCGAGAGGAAATAAATTATTCATTTCAGCAGAACTTGTGACGATCATCTTGGACTGATTTTAGATTGAGGATGTTCGTTGGAGTGAAATAAAATTCTTTTAAGTGTAATTTTTCAACATTCTCTACTTAGAAACTCACGGATGCTGTCTTTGTTTATAATTTGGTTATTCACAACGAAACTTTATAGAGAAAAAAACAAACATTTGTAGCGTTATCTCGCGATTAAAGGTGGAATAGGACAAAACCAAAATTTTAGTTTTCTTGTAAAAGTATGTCGGAAACTACTCTGAGCTCCCAATTTAATTTGACGCTAAAATTCAACGTTATCTGAATAGGATGTATAGTCTTTTAAATATTGACAATCCTTACCTTGAAGGCATGGTGAATAAAATTTATCCACCTGAGCTGCAGTTAAACAAAGCTAATGCAGCCGATACTGAAGCCCCATTTTTGGATTTACATTTATCTGCTTCAAATGGATTTGTTTCATCCAAAATTTATGATAAAAACGATGACTTTGATTTTGACATAGTAAATTTTCCATTTTTGGATGGTGATGTTCCTCGTTCTACCTCTTACGGGGTTTACAATTCTCAACTTATTCGATTTGCTAGAGTGTCTAGTCATGTGACTGACCTCAATGCCCGTAATAAAATTTTAACTGCTAAGCTTCTGCAACAGGGCTATAGAAACATGTATCATAAACTTCGAAAAGCATTTTCGAAAGTCTTTCGCCGACACTATGAATTGGTTTTTAAATTCAATGTCGGATTAAAAAGTCTTTTGCAACAGGGCCTATCGGAACCAGAATTTGATGGTGACTTAGTCTATAAATTCAAAAAAATGTAGGTAAGTCTGATTTTTCTGATCAGTTCAAGAAAATTATCGTTCGTTACAAACGTATTGGATACAATATAAATGTAATGCTACAGTCTGCATGTTTAAAAATAGTGGTTAACCCAACCATGGTTAAAAACTTTGTTTCCCTCTTTAATTGCACGCCGGTTGGTCAGGCATCAGACTCAATGATGGGCCCGACATAAATTGGTTGGGCCGGAGTTTGCCTTGTCTGTTGCTTGATTATTCGGGGTTCAACTGATAGTTTTCTTTTGCTCCGGTATTTCAGTGGTGTTGTCTGACTTCCCAGAGATCTCCTGGTGTCGGAATACGTTCTTTCCGTTGAGTCCTCATCTCTGATTCATCGTAGGCCTTATCCGTAATTTGCTTGTTTCTTATGATGATTCATTGATGAGTTACACCGTAAAAATCGCGCTTAGCTATAAAACACAAGTGGTTACATGTTTAGGTGTAAACATGTTTAGGAATATGTCATATAGCTAAACATGTACGCCTTTTCTATTATTTTCGCGGACAAAGTCTGCTAAACACGTTTCATTCTGTTGCGCGTTTCGGATGAATCCATTCTCTCTTTTCCCCGTTGAAGAACGAAAAAAGAGACGAAAATGTTGACGGAGGAAATTTTCAAAATAAAAGGTAAATATAACCAGTTTTGTACATATTTAATTTCTAAACATAAACCTAAACATGTTGCAAATTGAACATGTTACGATTTAAACACATAAAAAAATCGCACTGCTTTTTTTGCATTGATTCTAAACACATTTTTACAGTGTAGGAAACCTTCATGCGGACCAAACACCTTACTTTATGTTTCAAACCACTACAGAAGCAGATGGCGAGGTTTGGGCCCAGTAAAACATGTTTAAGCCCCCCCCCCTCCCCGCCCCCAGTAATTTTTTGCTGACCGTTCCAAGGCGGTACTTCTGTTGCGGTTCCTTGACGTTATATTGTGCTGTGTCTGCTTGTCTATGGTCTCTGGCGATTTGGTCTCCTGTATTCCTTCTGTTTTGTTTTGTTTTGTAATTAAGGTAAAAAATAAGTAAAAATAGATGTTGATGCTGTTATTGGGTAGCTGAATGACCATCTGTTTGGGAAAGAGCTGCTCATTCGGTTTACTGTGCGTGTCTTTCGTAAACTAGTGTCAATTTCTGTGAGTATGTGCTTCTTTCCCTATTGGTTTTGAGAGCAGAATGTGGGATTTGATAGTTTTAATTTCTGATCATTGCCTATCTTTTTACTTTACTTTAAAAGATCTACTTTGTGAAATATTTACACGGTATGCTCTTTATATTATTTCATCAATATTCCAACTTCACATTTCTTTAAAATATATAAAGATTTGAAATATACTAGTAGTTTTAAAGAGACGTTTTTTTCTCTATTTCAGTTTTTACTTGAAAAAGGCAAATTTCAACAGCTAAAAAGAATTAATGTTTGCATCCATTCACTCGTAATGCACAGATATAGGACAGAAAGTATAGCATAGCTTCATGAACCACATGATGACAGGTACTTTGGTATGAAGTTTATTTCAATACCTCAACCATGTCAACGGTGGACTAATGCGGATATCTGAGAGCTATAAATTTTGCGTAAAAAATCAAACCATCATATTTTCATGAAGTCACTGAAATAGGAATTGTTTACTTTTTGCTCAAAAGAAAGTCATTTAGTGAGTCACAAATGACTGAAATTTTTTATGATATATTTTTTGACTAGAAAACGGAACATTTTGGTTTTGTCCTATTCCATCTGAATGGCCATATAGTTTTGCCCTTGTCCGTACAACTATACGTACGTTGCACTTTGTAAAACTGCTCGTGACAACGCAACTCCTCCTACACTATTTGATGCAGGGCTTTGAAACTTTCATCACAGTTCAGACATGCACTGACCACGTACATAAAGGATTCGGGATTTTGATCCCTGTCATATTGCAGAACTATGTCCCCTTAAATGGCTTACATATTTTGACCATATTTCACACTTTCTACATGTAGTACTGTTCATGTTTCTGCAACTCCTCCTACAGTATTTGAAACTTGCAACACAATGCAGAAATGCATTGATCATAAAGGAACCGGAACTTTGATCCCGGTTATTATTGCTAAATGATGTTCCCTTAAATGACATACATATTTTGACCATATTTACGTGCCTTATGTACAAGTTCACATTTTGTCATCGCTCGAGCGACCTCATTTATTAACCAGTTTTGATTTAAAATCATAGCATTATTGGGTAGGGCAATTCCTCAAATGAGTTGGCGTTTAAGGCTTGTAGGATTAAGGTCAAGGTCATAGTTGCTATTTTCAGAAGAAAAAAAACCTTATTCATCGCTCTAGCGCTTTTATTTAAAGACCGATTTTCATATAATTTTACATAAATGTTCAATACGACAATATCTTAGAAAAGTTTGCGTTTTAGCACTGTAGGTCTAAGGCCAAGGTCACAGTTGCTATTTTTTTTTTTTTTTTTTAGAAAAACTTTTTCATCGCTCCAGCCCCTTTATTTACTGACAGATTATGATAGAACTTCACCCAAATATTTAGAGTGACAATATGTTGGACACATTGGTGATCCAAAATTTTCAGGGTCACGATCAGTTGTTATTTTTAGAAAATACTTTGTCATCTACTTCATTTTTATTGACCGATCTTAACTTCTCACAAATATTAAGCATGCCAATATCTGGAAAAAGTTCGCGTTTCAGCATTGTACGTCTAGTATCAGGGTCACGGGTGTTATTTAATTTAAACTTTGTCATGGCTCTATAGCCTTTATTTGTAAACTGATTTTGAAATAACTCCACACAAATGTTAAGTAGGACACCGTCTTGGACAAATTCGCGTTTCAGCGTTGTGGTTCCAAGGTCAAGGTCACAGTTGCTATTTTCATAAAAAAAACTTTGTCATCCCTCTAGCACTTTTATTTGTTGACCGATTTTTATTTAACTTCATGCAAACGTGTTATAAACACATAACTTATCTAGTGAGGCAAACGGCGGGGGCATTCATCACCTTTAGTGACAGTCTAGTTTCTGTAAGACAATTCCAAGACTTGTCCTAGATATTTTGAGATATTCCCTGATTTTCTGAAGTTAGATTCTTCACTAGCTCATATGCTCTTTTGCTATTGCTTTTGTTCAGGTAAGTTTCGATCTCTAAGCACTGGGTACCTATCCGGTCCTCCTTTGATTTCTCCGGCATGACCTTCTGAACCCTCTTGTTAGCGTCCCCGTATTCTGTTGCTCCTTTTGCTTTACATCGTCAGCCTTTTCTTCAAAAATTCCTCTTCTCACCACAGAGGTAGAGAGCATTTATGGTGACCTAGAGATTTCCTTGTCAAATATCTCAGTGGCTGTGTCGGCCACTGCTGTATTGTAGGTGGTAATCATAGTATCTATGGCCATGTCATCATCCCTCAGACCGATGGGTTGAAACGATAAATGTGCTGTCATGAAAACCTATGATATCGGCAGTAGATTGTTTCTGGAACTTTCGTCTGTCGTATGCTGCTTGGCCTGTAGATTGATGACCAGACAACTTTTTTTGTGATCAACTCAGCTGAGCATGAAATTTTCTCTGCTGATAATTATGAAAATGCCAACATTAGTTGGCATTTTCATATTCATAAGCATAGCAAATTTCATACTGAGCTAATCTGTGCAAGAAAACAACTGTATATACTTATCAATAATTTGCCATTTATTAGCTAGTAAAATTTCATGCTCAGCTAAGTTGAGCATGAAAAAAGTTTTATAACCTCGGGCCAGGTCTTTGACCCGCATCACGTGGTATTTATTCGTTAACACTGTACCATATGGATTACAACTTGATGGTGCTGCAAAGCCGTCTTTCGAAGATCAGAAAAAGATACACCATAAGCTGGCCTCAAGACTCCTAACATAGATTATCCTAAAAGACGATATGATTTTACTATGGGTACACCTTTACAATGTACAGTCAAACCTGCTTATGTAATCACCTCTATTTAGGGGTCACCTGTCTTAAGTAGCTATTTTTAGGCTTTCCTTTGGGTGACCCCTTAAGACATGCTTAAGACAGGTGACCCCGCAATACAGGTTCAATTGCACTATTTCTCTGGTACAAGGGACCTGTAAAAGGTGGCTGCTAAAGGCAGGTGACCCCTAAATAGACGTGATCAATTAAGCAGGTTTGGCTGTACATGTACCTGCTAGCTTCGCAAAAACCTTAAATCAAGAGAGGACCATTTGGTTTCGGATTATTGTAAAACACTTATATTTGACGGTTACCCAATTGTGGCAATATTGGCGGTTAAGACAAATAGCGCCAAAATATAAGCCCGCCAATGTTTGATGTTCAATTCATTTAAATACGCACAGCATAGCAGAAGATCAGACACCAAAGGAATACCTGATGGGTATTTGAGATGTTGTATACCCTTCCATTAAGCTATACACTCATCGAGGCGATTCTAAAGAATGCCACAATTTATAGTTTAATAGAAAAGTAAGAAAAATTTATATCAAAATCGATTTAGCGATATCATTTCATCGATATAGTAATATCACATGATAATTAGTGATATCACAAAATAATGTGAGATAAAATATTGGAAATATCGATAAAGTGATATCGCAAATTCGATTTTGTGAGATCGCAAAAAGGGGATTCATAGCTGAGTGCATTTTGAGTAATTTTTATGCCCCCGCCATGAAATGGCGGAAGGGCATATATATTTTAACCTATCCGTGTGTGCGTATGTATGTGTGTTTGTTTTTTTTGTTTGTGTGTTTCCGAAATCTTGTCCGATCCATAACTTTGGATTGTATGGTGGGATTCAAAAATTATTTGGCAAAAATGATTATTTTGACAAGACGGTGTGTCGCGTGCAAGAACCATGTCGCTATCTCAAAGGTCAAGGTCACAGTAAGCACTTAAACTTTGTACATAGGCTATAATGAAATATGTTTGTGTCCGACCCATAACTTTAGACTGCATGATGGGATTTAAAAATTATTTGGCACAAATGATTATCATGACAAGATGGTGTGTCACAAACAAGAACCACGTGGCTATCTCAAAGGTCAAGGTCACAGTCCGCAGTTATGAAATATGTTCGTGTCTGACCCATAATTTTGGACTGCATGGTGGGATTTAAAAATAATTTGGCACAAATAATCATTAATGACAAGAAAATGTGTCGCGTGCAAAAACCATGAGGCTATCTCAGAGGTCAAGGTCACAGTCTGCAATTAAACTTTATACATAGGGTAAAATGAAATATGTTCGTGTCCGACCCATAGCTTTGGACTGCATGGTGGGATTTAAAATCATTTGACACAAATGATCACCATGACAAGACGACGTGCCGCGTGCAAGAACCATGTCACTATCTGAAAGGTCAAGGTCACAGTCGGCACTTTAACTTTGTGCATAGGCTATAATGAAATATGTTTGTGTCTGGTCCATAACTTTGTCCTACATGGTGGGAACACAAAATTATTTAGCATAAATAATTGTCATTACAAGACAGTGTGTCGTGTGCAAAAACCATGCTGCTAGTTTGAAGGTCAAGGTCACAGTCAGCATTTAAGCTTTGTGCATAGGCTGTAGAGAAATTTTGTCCTGCATGATGGAATTTCAAAATTATCTGGCATATATAATTATCATAACAAGTTGATGTGTCACATGTAAGAATCATATCGTTAGCTCAAAGGTCAAGGTCACAGTCTGCACTTAAATTTTATGCATAGGCTTCGGTGAAACATGTTTATGTCCTGTCCATAACTTTATCCTGCATTGTGGGATTCAAATTATATTGCATAAATGATCATCATGACAAACGCCTAGCTTGAAGGTCAAGGTCACACTGCGCATGTAAACTTTATGTATAGGCTATAGTGAAAACATTTTTGTGTCCGGCCTATAACTTAGTCCTGCATAGGTTGTTTTGATATTTCGTGTCTCTTGATTTGCCATTTATATTGTACAAGTCTGCCTCTATGAACCTAGTTATCCTACAAGTGCCAGTAACTTAATCAAGGTGACATCTTACTCCAGGCATTCGGCGGGACATCCGTGTCCTATGGACACATTTCTAGTCAAAGAAAGAATTCTCCCTAAACCGATGCTGGGGGTTGGGGAGCGGGGAGAGGTGTTGGTTGCGAGACCAAAATGCATTTTTCGTTACTGGTTATGTACTTATTTTTGAGGTTTCGTTTTACTATAAACCCCATTTTTTTGACTCTATCAGTAAGTATTTATCAAACTTTCTAAAGTGTGAATAAAGCATGTTTGGGCATATGATTGGGCTAGAAAAAAAAACTTAAGGGCGCGTTTACACGAGCAAAGTTTCTATGTCACAGAAACTTTAACAAAGAAAGTATGACAAACATTTTGCGTTTACACGGAGCAAATTATTTGTTAAAGAAAATGTGCAATAGAATCTTTGTCACATAAACTTTGGCAATGAAATATTTGCTGCAGTGTTCATACGACCAAATATTATTCGTCAAAGTTACCTGCAGCAATGAATCAAAATCTTCGTCACATTTTCCACGCTTGTAGCAATGTTCTTTGTTACATAATCTTTAGCAAACTTCTCCGTTTACACGGACAAATTTAATTTATCGAAGTAACTTTATCATATATATTTGTCAAAGAAACATTGTCATATTTTGGCATTTACACGAGCAAATTTTTCTGTGACAAACCTACTTTGTCATAGAAACTTTGGTCGTGTAAACGCGCCCTAAGTTCCTAATGTTAGCCCTAAAACTTTGCCAAAATAGCCCTGATTTTTGGCCAAAATATCCCTGATTTAAGGCCTAATTTTTTGCCAAACTCATACAGGGATGTTTGTATCTGTACCTTAGATGAAGAGAGTAGCATGCTCCACGCACTGATTTGCAAAAGCAAGCTAAGCCATGCCCTTAGCCTGGTTAAAGACAGCACCATGTTCTTTTTGTGAGAAAAAAAGGTGTAAAATAAAAGGATGTTAAGGTCAAGTAAACAAGGATCTGATAGTTCAGCCTATAAAATTAAAAAAAAAAATAACCTGTTTGAGTTAGTTTGTAAAAAAAAAAAAAAAAGAAATTAGCTCCCTCAAGGTGAAAAATATTGTTTCCAGACGCCAGTGAAATAAAATGTCCTGTCTCCATCAAGAATACCAAATGGTCTCCATCAAGACTATCAAATGGTCCCTTACTACAGTTATTCTAGTTGGTTTCTTTTGGTTTCTTCTTTGCTTCCTGGTTGCAATTGTTCTGACCTGTCCGAACTTACCGTAAAACTTTAAATCTTGGGACAGATAGGCCTGAGCAAACAGTGTAGACCCAGATCAAACTGCTCCAAGAGGAGCAGTCTGATCAGGTTCTACACTGCTTGCCATTCCATCTTCATGTTTTGGACGAATTACTGCTTTGTAACACCAAACTGTTCCATGTTTAAAACAATTACGCTGATTATCTTAGACGTTCCAATTTCTAGAAATTTTATGGTGTTTATCTTCACTGCAAATGGTGTTGAGTGTCGTGTGACGGTCGTACAATGTCATCCAGTGCTTTCTCATAGTTTCTGGTCCTTTGAGATCAATGAGTGCATTTTGGAGCTATTTTGAAAATAGAGTTCTGCCCTAAGCCTGTGCTTTAAACGAGTTCTTGCAAGTGCAGTATTTTATTTTATTTATTCAGTTAACCCAAGTCTGCTAATTTCGTTTCTCTCTTATGTATTTCTTGATTTCAACAAATCTTTTCCGAACTTATTTATTTCTCTTGAGATATGTTTCCTTTCTCTTCTTCTTTTTGGCGATGCAAAGCGGCCATTTTTGTGCTGATGTACCGTAAAATCCATATAACTCACTCTTCATTTTGTTGTTTATGTTGTGGTTGTTGTTTGAGTTGGGGGAACACAACGCCATGCTTTTTTTCGGCATTTTTACAAAGGTGAATACTTTTGTGGATTCCTGTTTGCATCCTTTGAGATGGATGGATGACTTGCGATTTTACGCCCTTTGATTAGTATTTCAGTCATTTCAAAACAATAAGAGGGTTATGATGAAAGCCTGTGTGGAGCCCCGTCTACGAGTGGCAAAACCAGCGGGGTCTCCAACCCGTGTCCTCTAGATTAGCAGACCAGGCTATAAGGAGGTCTAGCTTAAAGGAAAGAATTTGCTTCTATGGGAGCAAAGTCTAACCTTTCAGAGTTGACCCCCATTTGGTACAGACAAATCACTTCCATAAAGGGATGTACTCTTAAGGTTCAGAATTTGCTCCTATGAGAGAAAATTCTTTCCTTTATGGGCTGACCCCCATTTAGTACGGACAAAACATTTCCATAAGGGGTCTACTCTCAAAGTTAAAAATTTGCTCCCTTTCTTTAAAGAGTTCCTCCCCATGGAGAAGTGAGGCAAAAATGAATATGGCAGAGTTTCTCACCCTGAAAATATACTTTTTTACCTTAAAGACAGACTTTACTCTCTGAAATCGTGACGTCTGATACAATGAATCAGAATCAGAATTGTTTACTGGTGATACGTCCAAGGACAATCATTCACAATCATTGAGACGTCAAGCAGGGGCATTACTGCTCGTACAAATGTTTATATTGTAATTTTCTGGATTCAGGGGAAAAAGGAACTTTAAAATCAGTCTGTTTGTTTAGATCGTCGTCGTGTATCTTTTGTAAGGATATTTTTTTTCTTCTTACCTTGTCTCGAAGGGGAACACTATTTTGCAGTTTTGGAAACTAGGGGAGTAAAAAAAATTTCAAAGGGAGAGATGTATTTTGCAAAAAAAAAAAAAAAAAAAAAAACACGAATCTTCTCATCTACACTGGTCAATGTGAGAGGATATATTTTTAAGGGAAGCAACTCTACTATTTTTGTTTCTGCCTCACTTCCCAACGGGAGTCAACACTTAAATGAAAGAATTTGCTCCCTCTTTCATTTAAGAGAGGTCTCCTTTCTGGAAGGGTTTTGCGTTGCAGGGAAGCAAACATGAAGCCACAAAAATTATCGCCCTTTGAAAAATGGCGGAAAATGATTATGATTATCCATACATCTTAAAGAAGTTAATGCGAATTATGACGTAATACAGGCATCGCAAAATTCTAAAAGAATTGGGACACCTTAGATAATTACCGTAATTGTCCTAAAATGGAACAGTTTGGTTTTACAATGCAGTAATGCATCCAGAAGATGTAGACAGAAAGGCAAACAGTGTAGACCCTGATCAGACTGCTCCTTTACAGGAGCAGTCTGATCTTGGTCTGCACTATTTGCTCAGACCTATCTGCTCCAATACTTAGAACTTTAACGGTGATACTTTACTTAAAATAAAATTAACATGAAAAAAAGTCAAAATAAATACTTTTCATATAATAAAATAAACATTGAAAAAAGTAAAAATAAATATTTTCTTAAAATAAAATGAACATGGAAAACAGTAAAAATAAATATTTTTCTTAAAATAAAATTAACATGGAAAACAGTAAAAATAAATAATTTTCTTGAAATAAGATTAACATGGAAAACAGCAAAATAAATATTTTTCTTAAAATAGAATAAACATGGAAAAAGGTAGAAATATTTTTCATAAAAAAATTAACGTGGAAAAGAATGAAAACAGATACTTTTCTTAAAATAAAATAAACATGGAAAAAAGGTAGAACAAGACAGGAGAGTCGGTAAAATTTTTATTTTCTCCCAGTGGTGTGTTTCATAAATATATATAGTTGACTCTCGTTACCTCAAACGCTAATATCTCAAAATACCCTCTTATATCAAAGAATAACGTGTGACATATCTCCAAATTTTCTTATTTTCCAACTCCGGGTGTCTCAAACCACTAGTATCTCAAAGTAAATTTTCTGGGACCAGAAAACGTGCTTTGAGAAATCAGTAGTTTAGTGTAAACAATATTTTATTCAAATTACCGTACATATACAAAACAATACAAATTCACCATAAGATAACCTATTTTACAGTAGCTTGAAAGGGATTCAGAAGAAAGTCTTGCGACTTGTATAATCTGTATCCCAAAAGTAGTTTGAGATTACATGTACAAAATGTACTTTCGATTTTGAGATATCGAGAGTTGACTGTATGTTTTAGCGGCTTGTACACAGCTGATCAAAGGACTATTTTCTCCCCAAAATACCGGCATGATGGGCTTGTTGTATATTGATATCAGCCCTCACACATAGAATCTGTTGGTGCGTGGCTTTGTCCGTGATAATCATTTCAACATGGTAGTCTCCCTGAAAAAATTGTTGCCATGTGAGCCGCGACACGACAAAACCAACAATGTGGATGTGCGCCCAGCGCAGACTCAGATCAGCCTGGGCATCCGCCCAGTCTGATCAGAATCTTCGCTAAGCGCTTAAAGGGTAGCTTAGTCCCTTAGCTGGGCGCACTACCACATTGTTGGTTTTCTCGCGTCGCGGCTCATATTTATTCCGCTGTAAAACAGTGATTTTTCCATCTATAGAACTATTTCGAAATATCTAAATCATAATTATGAAATGCAGCTAAGAGATGGGGTCTTATTATATACCTATCAATGATATACCCTTTGAACTGCCTGTTTTCTGGCCGTCTGATACAGAGAGCCGTATTAAACTGGCGTTTTCTGAATAAGTATCACTATCCCTATGTCTGAGTTCCAGCTTCTACGTGTACCGTAGAAACGAAAACCAGAGAAACGGGACAGTAGTGACGTAACGTCAACAATAAATCAAACGCCGCGCCTCGATAGCTCGGCCGGTAGCGTTTGTCCCACGACTACCTTCATACCTCTGCCGCGCAGGTTCGAATCCGGGTAGATGCATTTGCGCTGGCGAGTATGAATGGTTGGCGGTTCCCTAATGTATACTATAAGCGAGCGTCTCGGGTGATCCGATTGTATGAGCTCATCAACGAGACTTGACACAGAATACCAGATCAAATGAAAACTCGTAAAAATGTATGTTTCCTTTATAAAACAATCTCAAAAATCTAGAACCGCCATATAAGACGGATCAACATTTTTAAAATTGTTTTGGAAGGGAAAAGATCCCGTATTGTGACAGAAAAGATAAGGTATTACATTTCTAAAGATGAATTAGCTTTTTTGTATTATTATTTCTTATTATTTTGCGCAGTGAAAGAAAACAAACAGGAATTTCACGCCAGTAAATTATCACAGGGGTAAATGACAATTTCCCTACCTGTGCTGTCGATCGAGCCAACCACTAACCATGATGCAAAAGTGACTGTCGACCGAGGCGATCTTCAGCAGTATCAGTTTGGTCGACATACGATAACAACAGTGCCATTCATTTGTATCGTTCATCGTTAACGGCTGGACTCTCGATCGACGGCCATTTTGCACAGTACCGGCTCGGTCGACAGCACAGTAATGCAAACTGTTATTACTCTCGTGATAATGTCATTTCTTCATTATCAAAACATAACGTTTGTACCCAAGACACCTTAAGTGCCAGCAATGGAGTCATGCCTGTTGTAAAAAGAAGAAAGAATGCAAGAAAATGAGGGAGTTTCCTAAAAGAAGAAAAAAATTCCCAAAAATTAGGGAGTTTCCTAAATGAAGAAAAAAATGCATAAAAATAAGGGAATTTCCTGGCTTACCCTTGCCAAAATGCATCATGGAAGCCAAGCTGTTACAATGATCATGCGGACTGGAATTGATAGTTAGGTGGTGGCATAATGTGTTTCAAAATTCAAATTTCGTCGAATAAATATCTGTCAGCAGCTTAAATAAGGTGATCGGGTACACGTTCAGGGGAAGCAACTATGTCATTTTTTTTTTCATTTTTGCCCCTTTTTCAATAGGGGTCAACTCTTAAAAGAAATAATTTGCTCCTCCTGGAGAAAATTCTTTCCTTTTAGAGTAGACCCCCTTTTGAAAGGACTTTTTCTCGCAGAGAAGTAATCTGGAAGTAAAAAAATGTTTCTCTTTATAAAAATTGTTCAAAATTATGCAGAAATACTGATACACATTTTTTCAGTGTATTTAATGTATTTACATACATACTCCCTCGCCATTTCGTCATTCCAAATTAAATCACTTTACCAAAATTCGTTAGACTAACGCTATTTGATAAAATGATTCAACTTAGACATTATATATAAATACTTTAAAAAAAAGTTTAAATTAAGACAATAATATAAAGATAATTATTTTACGACAGATATGCAAATTAGCCGAATTGAAAGCCAGTAAAAATACGATATCGCCTCTTATGTTCTCTGTAATCATGCCCAGGAATTTCTCTCATTTGTACACGTGATTAAGTTATCAGCTGGTTTTATTTTGGCTAATCATGCGATTTAAATCGCTGTCCCCGATTCTTCCAATTTTCTTATATTGTTTTATTAATTTGGATTATATTGCAAAAAATAATTCTTCAAGATTTAGAAAGGTTTCATTCTTTAACTGACTTACCGAAGCAAACCAGGACAGAGCGGACGCCACATGTGGCAATTTTACAACGAAGTTTGAAACATGTACAGCGCCTGCCTGAAAGGGGCAGTGGGTGGCGTCAATGTTTTGGGCTGCAAACATCGCCTTTATCTGACGGGACATGTTGGCCATGGCGCCAAATCCCCAGTTCCCTTTCTCCATGTCGTCCAGAATTGTGCAGATGTCGGTATAGTCACTGTGGATATATGAAATGTTAAGAACTTGCTAATTTCTAGGGGATGCTATTCTTATAAAGAAACATATTGTTTCTCATGCCGTTAGGAACTTGTCTTAAGGGAATGGATTTGCTCCCTTGAGAAGCAAATTCTTTCCTTTAAAAGTAGTTCCCATTTTGAAAGGTCTCCGTTGTCAATTGAAACACTTAAAGGAAATCACAAAAGCTCTTCCCCTTTGCATGAAGGTTTCTGAGCCGCGACACGATAAAACAAACAAAGTGGCATGTGCACCCTGCGAGGACTCAGATCACCCTCCGCATCCATCCAGACTGATGAGTTTTTCGCTGTGCGCTTGATTGGTAGATAAGGGTCTGTTCTAGTTCCATGCGGACAGCAAAGACTCTGAGCAGACTGGGCTACTCTATTGGTTTTGTCATATCGCGGCTCATCTATTTAACAATATTACTTAATCTTTATGGTACGTGCTTGCTTTTACAAAACCTTCCAAAGCTACTGATCAACCTTCATGACCTTCATACCCTGAACTGCCAAACGCAGGACTGATTTTGGTGAATTAAGGTGAATGTGTACATTCCCATGTATTCCCGCCTTTTTTTTAAAGGGGAAAAAACTCTCATGACTTTTTGTATGCATTCCCGGACGACGAAACCCGCCATTTTTTTCTTTGTCTCTTCTATCCTCGATCTATCTAAACCTTATCTTCTTTCCTTTCTCCCTCTTTCTGGGTGACGGCTTTTTATAGACTGAAATTCTCAAAGAGCTAACCAACCAACCAGACTAAATCAGCCAGTTACTAGGCTGTGGGTGGGGTGATCGGGTCGGGCAATGGTGCTGGGTAACTGTCAGTGCCGGGCGTCCTATTCATGTGGATAAAAGTAGCGCAATGGCCGACTGTGCTTGCAGTAGGTGCAGGTGGTTTTTTTTTTACATTTTTCTTTCATCTACCATTTCTCTTCTTTCTCCCTCTCTCTCTGAGCGACGGCCCGATATCAACTGAAATACTGAAAATCAAAGTGCAGTCAAATACAAACAAACCAACCAATAGACTGTGGGATATTTTGTTACTTTACCATTGTTTTACCAGGAAACAATACGGTGAAATTTTTGTTTCGTTTTCTTATTCTGTAACATACAATGTAAAATTTTCTGAATATGCATAAGCATGCCCAGTCGACTAAATATATTTTTGCATGATTTTTTTTCTTCATAAAATTCAATTTTCTTGCGTTTTTTTTTTTTTTTAAATGTAGAAAAAATGATAATAAAATAAACAACACTTATAATCAAGTTACTGCCAATTTGTTAGCCAGTTTGTTTTAAATCATCCTACATTATAGATTATATGATATGCATAAAATGAAAGTGCATGCATATGCTAGAGATATGAATTTACATAGAAAATATGTAAAAAAAAAATATACTAGGACTGGAACGAAAGCAAATTGCTTAATGTTTGGTTCTTCTCCTGTACTGTTGAAAATGATGTTAAATTGCAAGTCATCCATACATTCGTCCCTCTCCTTGCACTGCCTCATCCTCCCCTGCCGATTTTTTTTTTTAAAAATGTATCCATGTCTCCTGGGATGACAGAGACGGTACCATGCAGTCACCGCCTGGCGGGACGGCGATTCGAACCACTACCCTCTGCACCATCTAACCACTCAATATGAGACTCTCTAGAAGATAGTAAATCAAACAAAAAAAGTAAAAATGGCAAAACACTCACCATGTTCCGATATGATCCAGACATGGTACAGTTAAATCAAGCCCCAAAAAGGCGTGTTTCTTCTTCAGACCCAGATGCAGAGTCGCGTGACTGACGTTATCGCTGGTATATCCATCAAAAGCCACTGTAATGTCCCCAGGGACTTGGATGGGGTAGGGAGTTATGTCCAGGTGGGTAATATGCATCGGGCTTCCAGCTGGTGCTGTAACAAATTTATTAATGATTGCACTGTAAAAAATGTGTTTAGAATCAATGCAAAAAATGCAGTCCGATTTTTATGTGTTTAAATCGAAACATGTTCAATTTGCAACATGTTTAGGTTTATGTTTAGAAAATAAACATGTACAAAACTGGTTATATTTACCTTTTAATTTGAAAATTTCCTCTGTCAACATTTTCGTCTCTTTTTTCGTTCTTCAACGGGGAAAAGAGAGAATGGATTCATCCGAAACGCGTAACAGAATAAAACGTGTTTATCAGACTTTGTCCGGGAAAATAATAGAAAAGGCGTACATGTTTAGCTATATGACATATTCCTAAACATGTTTACACCTGAACATGTAACCACTTGTGTTTTATAGCTAAGCGCGATTATTACAGAGTAAAGGATAATTAAAGAATGAAAATAGTTCCATTTGCAAACAACGTTGATTCAGGTGAGGCAGCTTAATGAGCCGCCTCATCTGAATCTACTCTGTTTCTTTAGGCTGGTCGCATTTTGGATATTTTTAAAATAGGCCTATCTTGACCACTTCAAACGTCACTCCATCGTAGAAAGTTGTGGATGCAATACGAAGAATGCAGCATTTTTTTCGGGAACTTTTTATCATCCCTCGTATATCCGTGTTCCGAATTTAAGTCACATGACATAGCAAAAATGATGTCATACTGGCACTATCGTTATTATGTTACTATTATCATTATTTTATGTTTTTGTAGTAGTAGTAGATGCAGCAGCAGTAGTAGTAGTAGTAGAATGTACTATGTGCCTGTGAAAGGTCCTCGAAATAGGTGAGGTCCTCCAATGTTCAGTCAAACACGCACATACCATACCAGTGGCAGCCATCACGGTTGCCATACGCTGAAATATGCAGTTTATAAAAACTGTCTCAGACTTAAACCTTTAAATAATTCTTTGCTGTTGTAAATACTTTTTAACAGTGTAAGCGCATTCGGTATTCAAACCCAAATGACCCTACTATCTGAGGGTCAAGTTTCAAAGTCCCTCGGAAAGAAATGCTGTTGGTACGAGAGTATGAGAAATTGTTTGTACTTTGCCTCATGGCCAACTTTCCAATAATTGAGTCTCGCCAATACCTGTGCGACATGATACACAAAAATGCATTGATTTAGATAGGAGGATGACGTCATAACATGGTGGCAGCCACCACAGACTTTTAAAACGGTGTAGAGTTTTGTGCTTTTTTCTGTCTTTCTGGGACATATTTGGTGACATAATTGGATCTAGATATCCCGTGGAATACTGTTTAGTTTATTAGGAACGGAATATATTCCAGAATGGCTGCTAAAGGTAACAAAGTTGACTCTTTTGGGTGGAGTACAGTGGCGGGAAGGCAAAGGCCTCGCTTTGTTGCTGGCAAGGGTACACGAAATAGTTCCAAACGGCAAAGGGTTTCTACAAGTTCAGCAGGCTCTTCTGTTGGGGCAAGCAGAGCTGATGTTTCCTTTGATGATAACTTTTCTACTGAGCATTTTAAAACTTTGAACACCGACGAAAAGTTAGAGTCGATATTTGTTTGCTTACATGATATAAAACTGACCAATCAACGGCTGCTAAAGGCTGAACAAACTGTTCATGAAATTCGTGAATCAACTTTGGAAAATAGAGCACGTATTGACATCCTGGCATACAAGTCGATAGATAGCGAGGCTCGCCAGAGGCGAAACAATTTAATATTCTGGGGTATACCCGAGGTATTGAACGAAGATTGTATGTTGGTGCTCTCTGAGTTTTTGAGAGATAAGCTTGAACTTGACCCTGAGACAATAGTTATACAGAGAGCACATCGTATTGGTAGACGGTCGGCCCCAAGGAGAAATGTTATTGGCCGTGCTGTTAATACCCCTAAACATAGGCCCCTGATAGCCGCATTACGCGACTACCAAGACGTTGAACTCATTTTATCAAATACAGGTAAATTGAGAGGCACCAGGTTTGGGGTAAATCGTGATTACCCACAAGAAATCATAAATGCTAGGAAACCTTTATTGGACGAAAAAAGGCAACTCAAGGCGAGATACCCTAATTCAAACATCTCAATACAGTACCCAGCCAAACTTATAAAGGATGGCCAAATAGTCAAGGACATGTTCCCTAAATGGCAAGAAATCATGCGCTTGAGTAGACTCGAGAATCAAGGCCGTGTTCGTATAGAAAATTCGAGTACCAGCGAACCAATATCAATTGAACCTATGTTTAACGGTAACATATCAGAGAGCTCGGTCATGGACCATAGTGATCACAGTGATGGTGAAACCGAAAGTGTTAAATTGCAACACGACATTGATTCCATTCTCGGCACGTCTAGAAAAGAGGTGCAACACCGCCAGGAGCCCTTACTAGAGAGACCTGTTATACACCAAAATGCAATTGACAGTGACCGTAGTAACCCAGTGCAGGCCGGAACGAATGCAACCACCGGACGACCACCTGACAGCGTGAGCGATGACACAATTAGCGCGTAGGAATACGAGGAGTGTCCAACTGCAAATCTAACTGTAAATAGTAGTTTTATGAATGACAGTAGTAAAACCAAGAGTACTCACAAACGTAACTTGAAATTTGATAAATTGAAATGTGGTTCTCTGAATGTTTGCGGTCTCAAATGTAGAATACAGTATCCGGAATTTATTGAGCTTGTGCAGCAATTCGACATTTTTTGCGTATTAGAAACAAAAATTGACGATTTCGACATTATTGATATTGATGGGTACGATTTTTTTTCCCAATGTAGGAAACAAGCATATCTACGGAAAAGCGGTGGAATTGGTTTTTTCATTAAAAAGTCAATATCGCCGTACATTAGTATTACCAAGTCCGATTCGGACTATGTGTTTTGGTTCACGATAAGTAAGCAACTTGTAAATACCAATGAGAACATAGTTTTTGGTGCAGTATATGTACCCCCGTCCGACTCTCGGTTTCATAGCCCCGATGAGATGGATTTGTTTGAAATAGAGATAATTAACACATGTATACAAAACAAATACGTGTTTCTAATGGGTGATTTCAACGCGAGGACGCATACTCAGTCTGATATATTGGATATCGATGATTTTCTTATTGAGCACTTTGCCCTTGATGATACTATTTACGATTTGTTTAATACCAAGACCCTACTTACACGTGCTAACTTGACTGAATTACGTAGCTCCAAAGACAATGTTATAAATAATGAAGGGAGGAAATTATTAGATATATGCAGAAGTAATAATATTTGCATTTTGAATGGTAGATGTGGTGATGACAAATTCATCGGTAATTTTACTTTTAGAGAAACATCAATTATTGATTATTCAATAGTGTCGGCTGAGGCATTAAATTATATTGATAATTTTTGCATAACTGAGCTAGATACCCTCTATACTGATAATCACGCATTATTGACAACTACATTAAGATTTAAAAATATTGGTAAAAATTCTAAAATGCAAAAGGTCAGTATACAAGAAAATAAAAGGCCAAAATGGGATGAAAACAAACTGAATGATTTTATCCAAAATATTGACGCAAATAAACTGTCTCGAGTTAACATCAGTTTAGAAAACGCTCATCGTTACGTAGATGATGTAAACTCTGAATGTATAAATGACATTTGCAACCAAATTTCAAATATGTTTATTGATTCAGCAGACAAAACGTTTGGTGGAAGTAAAAATCAATATAACGATCAAAGAACCAACAAACCGAATAAGCGGTGGTTTGGTTTCCAGTGTAAAAATTCTAGGAAAAAATATCATATTGCCAAACGAATACACAGCCAAAACCCGTCACAAACAACAAAAGATAACCTAAAACGTTGCAGCAATGATTACAAACGTATATTAAATTTACATATAAATAAATATAACCATGCTACACAAGAAAAACTAAGAACTCTAAAAAGTAAACGGCCGAAAGACTTTTGGAAAATTATTAATAGTATTGATAAAACTAATAAGGAGTCAAACATTAGTATAGACATACTTCATAATTACTTTGCAGATCAAAATACGGCAGATGAAAACAGTGATGAAAATTTTATTGAAGGATTAAATATAGGTTCACTTGATGACGAGGAATTACTTAATTCATCAATAACGGAAGGAGAAATACGTGCCTGTATTAAATCCTTAAAAAATAACAAAAGTTCCTCAAATGATAATGTAATTAACGAATATATTAAGTCAACGTCTGAAATTTTACTTCCTACTTATGTGTCATTTTTCAACCTTATTTTTGATACTGGTCTAATACCACACCCCTGGCTCGAAGGAATCATACGTCCAATTTATAAAGGCAATGGTGATCCCCTTGAACCGCAGAACTACCGACCAATTACCATCTTAAGTTGCTTCGGCAAATTATTTACTGCAGTGCTTAACGCGAGATTGAATAATTATCTCAAATATTACGACTTACTCTGTGAAAATCAAGCCGGCTTCCGCGCTGGATACTCTACTAATGATCACATATTTTCATTGTATGCTCTTACTGAATTACTTAAAACGAAAAATAAGAAATTATTCTGTTCATTTATCGACTTTAGTAAGGCTTTCGATTCGGTTTGGCGTGTGGGGCTTTGGATAAAATTGTTAGGGAATGGTATCACTGGGAGGTTTTTTAGGGTAATTCATAACTTGCATCATAATATTAAGTCTTGTGTAAAGTTTGCTGGTGAACAATCATCGTTTTTTCAAAGCTACTGCGGTGTCCGCCAGGGCGAAAACTTATCCCCGGTGCTATTTGCTTTATTCCTAAACGATTTAGAAGCCTATTTAGAACAGCATAACTGTAATGGTATAAACGTCGAATCGAGTGATCAAGAAATCTCAATTTATCTAAAACTGCTTGTTCTTCTATATGCAGATGACACAGTTATATTTGGTACTGATGCTGTTGCTTTTCAAGAAAGTTTAAACCACTTTTATGAATATACACAACTATGGAAACTCAATATCAATTACACTAAAACTAAAATCATGATTTTTGGAATCCGAAATACAGAACAATTTCAATTTAAGCTTGGAACTTCTGTTATCGCAATATGTGACGAATTCAAATATCTTGGGGTTGTGTTTTCAAAGTCTCGCAGTTTTTACAAGGCAATGAAGCATAATGTCGAACATGCAAAAAAGGCACTTTTTCTATTGTACAAACGTATTAGAAATTTACATCTTCCTCTTGATTTACAGCTTCATTTGTTCGACCATACTATTCTTCCAATTTTGCTATACGGATGTGAAATATGGGGATTTCAAAATGTTCAGCTCATTGAAAATGTTCATAATCAATTTTTAAGAAATATTACAAAACTCAGAAAGAGTACCCCTCTTTATATGCTGCATGCAGAGCTTGGCAGATATCCTGTAGAATTATCTATAAAATCAAGAATGATAGGGTTTTGGATTTCCATTATCAATTGTGACAACTCAAAAATTACAAAAATTCTTTATAACATGCTGTTTAACGAGTCAAATTTGGGACAAAACTATAAATGGATAAATAGCATTAAGGATATTTTAATATCCGTAGGCCGTCCGGACCTTTTTTACATTTCCTATATACCGTATCCAACATCGACAAAAAATAAAATTGTTCAAACGCTTAAAGACCTCTATTTACAAGGGTGGAATATGAAGTTGTTAGATTCTAACAAGGGAAGAAACTATACAATATTTAAGCAAGATATCACAGTTGAAAATTATCTTTTATCTTTAACTAAAAATCTATATCTACCCCTTATCAAATTTAGGACATCAAACCATAAGTTACCAGTCGAAACTGGACGTTGGGAAAATATTCCTTATGAAGATCGAAAATGTAGATTGTGTGATAAAAATGACATAGGGGACGAGTTTCACTATTTACTTACATGCCCTTATTTTGCAGACGATAGAAAATTATTTTTAAAACCATTTTTTTACATGAGACCCAATATATTAAAATTTAAAGATCTGCTTCAGACCACAAATAAGGCAACATTAATTAAGCTTTCACAATTTGTAAAAATTATTAGTAATACTTTTAATTAGTCATTACTAAACCTCTCGCAGCTTTCAAAAATCTACTTCCCAGAGCAAGAAACCTGTTGCTTGAAGTAAATATTAATTTCTTTTAAATAGCTATTGGGAAAACATTAGATTATCAATTATTTATAATCAAGAATTGGGGTGCGTCGTGTCGACGCCGATACGAGGCCGTGACGTCGTATCGACGTTGACCCAATGCACGAAGCGGCGTTGAGTAGGCACGAGTGAAATGAAACTCCTACAAGGAAACTTCGAGAACTATCTACTGTAGTACATCACGCAGTGCATCTTGTACGGGGCATTTTGAAAGGTGTATTCTATTTTTGACGAACAATGTGTCTGCGATACCAAATATCTGAATGAAGACACTTTCAAGGTGCCTCGTGTAACATGTACTCGTATATAGACAGCCCAGCAGGCTAACGGCGTTTGATCGACCTCCAATCAGCGTTGATTCAACGTTTGACGTTGGATCGACGTTGATTCGATTAAGATCAAACGTAGTGAGCCAGGCGAGAACAGATTTACCTTGTCTGCATTTCTGGATGTAATTAATTATCCGAATGTGTAAAGTCATCATTTTCTTCACTTTACTTTAAATTCTTGAAAATCCCCGTATCATTTTCTAATTTAAGTTGTTTATGTATGTAGAAAACCTCGAATGAGTAAAGCTAACAGGACTCATCTTCAGGCAACATTAGGTCATGCAGTGACAACTCGTGCGCTAATTCATGAAAGTCACGAGCTTGGTTACATCACTGACCCATTTTATAGTTGAATACACGTCTAATCATGGCTTATCAAGAAGCGTGAAAATGCATTGTAATCAAAGGATTACTCAGTTAAGAGATAGCTATTTTTGCTTATATAAGCTTTTGTTGGAAGCATTTATGTTTCCAAATAGAAAGGGGATTAAATTCGTGTGAATTGTTGGCCCCTCAGTGTACGCTCTACCTTTTACTGATTATAGGTTTGGGATTGGGATTTTACTTTGCCACACGAGTTTTCTGGAACCCATTGACTGTCCATGTAAACATGGAGGGCCCTGACCTGATCGCGCATTAGCGTGACCCGGTCTGAGCCGTCCCTGTTTCAAAGTACTTTGGGTACCGTTTTACGCGATCCCAATCATATAAGTCATGACGCGCTCAGTTATATGTAATCCTTCGAAATGATTGCACACTCCTAACACATTCTTCAAGTATATTACTCACCTTAATATGTTTACTACTTACTTACTCTACTATATGTTTGTCGCCATGTTATTGTATTTTGCTACATTTTTCTCATATGCCACCTGCGAGTGGCCTGAGACAAGTTTCACAATAAAGTTTAGTTGAGTTGAGTTGAGTTGAGGTGACTTTTTAACAACCAATTATAAAGAAATTATAAAAGATAGAAACTCTGTGCTGGCGGCATAGAAAACTACATTATTTCCCAATTACGCTGATATGTTTTTCATTATTCTATAGTAAGAACATTTTAGTCTATTTTTGGCTTATTTGTTATGACCAGTAAAATGATTAAATATATAGCAAAATCAGCATAAATTTGACAGATTGATACATTTTAAATTAAGATAAGTACACGATTTGAGATCTAATTGACTCTGTGCTGGCGGTTCCAGTTTCCTTAATATTAGACCTATATACTGAAATATAATTCATTTAGCTAAACATTGGACTTTTTAGTCTATTTTGCGATTTAAATTAGAAACCATAATTTCAAATTAAGTTAGTATCACATTCCGGAAGTGTACGGTTAATGCCGATGGTTTACGAATAGCTGAGAAACTAAAGAACAGTTGAAGTACTAGATCATCGTGTATTGTAGGTGCGTAGATTAACTGTATTTATTTATATATATTGCCGTAAAATCCAATTCATACGATTACGTTTTGCACATCAAATTATCAAATATGCAATTTAAGACAAATAAGTTGATTCCTATTCTTTCTTTCTTTTCATCACATTATTATTTTTAATTTTTTTATTATCCTTTTTTTTTTTTTGCTTAAAATGAGAAGACAGTATTGTGATTGTAGTTATCTTCGGTACTTTAATCTAAGTAACAATTACTACCAATTATGAATTAGACCCTTTTTGCTAATTATGGCTTCAATTTGCTGCATCGGTAAAGACTTTGATGGTGACAGTTTGAAACGGAGAGAACTAATGTTGATAGTAAAGGTGTTAATGCCAATTAATGGCAACTATTGTTCGCTTTACTCAGTTTTGACTCAAACTACTCAGTTTTGACTCAAACTAAATAAGTTAATTGTACACAAAAAGTGTGCGCGCATCAATTAAATCTCATCAGAATTTTGACTACAAAGCCATGAAAGCGCTCAATGATGGGGAGGTATTGTTATCATCTGTTAGACTAAAGAAGACAGTGAAAGACTGCGGATTCTGATCGGGTATTCAGAGTCAGTTGCAGAAAAACAGAAATAATAATAGTAAAAAAATAAATAATAATAAAACGCAGAAATATGCAGGCTGATCTAAGATGCTCTATTTCCATTGATATTTATTTGTGCTCAGAGGAACAAATGAGCCGCGACACGAGAAAACCAACTAAGTGGTTCTGATCCCAGCGCACACTCAGATCAGCCTTGTCATCCTCCTAGTCTGATCAGAGCCTTCGCTAAGCGCTAACAGGGTAGTAAAGGGTGCCCGGGCTGGTCTGAGTCTGCGCCGAGCGCAAAAACATTCTGTTGTTTTTTCTCGTGTCGCAGCTAAGATAGCTCTACAGTTTGTCTCCCGACAGTTGCCTAAGAAGTGCCCGCAAACATAGAACAGATTTCCCAATTAGTGTGCGCACATGCACAGGCTGATTTGGGCACACGCATTAAAACCTTTTGAAAAATAAAACTGGTTTATTATCTTTATTTTGTTATTATCTTTTTATTTCCTCCCGATTTATTGTTTAGTGTTAGTTTATTTATTTCACGAATAATTAAGGACAGCTTTGTCCAGGTAATCTCTGATTTTACGATCGATAATCGATTTAACACAATTGACATTTACCCTTCGCTATCAACAGATGATTCAACACTGACAACTTCAGCAAACGAAATTGGGCATTTTATTACCATATTACTAGTAAAGCTGCGATTTATTTAATTTTTGAAAATAATGTTGTTTTTTTTTTTAATTTGAATATGCAATATGGGAACAGCAAAAATAAATAAATAAATCAGCATGCACATTTGAAACCTGCTTATCTGCGCATCTGCTGAAGTTGAATGTTCAACCGTTTTATAAGCTATTCAGATTAGCCTGCGCAAACTGACCAAGACGGGACCAGGTTAGTTTGCGCAGATGCACAGTCCTATATTATGTAACTACATTGGAATCAGCATTGTTTATACTAGTTATACGCCAAAGGAACATCAATCGCCAGAACCTGTGACATATTTATTTACATGTAGATAACGTTTACTGAATGATAAAATTAATAATTTATAGAAGATGGATGGATGGCTTGTGATTTTACGTCCTTTTCAACAGTACTTCAGTCATATCAGAACGATGGCAGGGTGATTATGAAAGGGTGTGTGCAATGGAACCCCGTTTACGGTAGAAAATATTCTAGCTTCAAGCGGGGCTCGAACCCGGGTCCGCTAGGTTAGTAGGCCAGCGCCTAATAATAATTTATAGAGATTAAAATGTTCAGTTGCTATATGGACGGCTAGATACTGCCGTGTAGTTTAAAGCTGTTTTTTTTTTTAATGTGAATCTTGCATTTCCCGCGTCATTTCGACGTTATTTGCCCGCTGGGATTTGTATCATGTGTTTGTGGTTCATGTATATAGCTACATATTGTATGTGCATATGGCAAATGATTTATTGTATTTTTTTATTCACACTCAGATCAGCCTTGTCATCCTCCCAGTCTGATCAGAGCCTTCGCTAAGCGCTAACAGGGTAGTAAAGGGTGCCCGGGCTGGTCTGAGTCTGCGCCGAGCGCAAAAACATTTTGTTGTTTTTTCTCGCGTCGCAGCTAAGATAGCTCTACAGTTTGTCTCCCGACAGTTGCCTAAGAAGTGCCCGTAAACATAGAACAGATTTCCCAATTAGTGTGCGCACATGCACAGGCTGATTTGGGCACACGCATTAAAACCTTTTGAAAAATAAAACTGGTTAATTATCTTTATTTTGTTATTATCTTTTTATTTTCTCCCGATTTATTGTTTAGTGTTAGTTTATTTATTTCACGAATAATTAAGGACAGCTTTGTCCAGGTAATCTCTGATTTTACGATCGATAATCGATTTATCCACATGAATAAACACAATTGACATTTACCCTTCGCTATCAACAGATGATTCAACACTGACAACTTCAGCAAACGAAATTGGGCATTTTATTACCATATTACTAGTAAAGCTGCGATTTATTTAATTTTTTAAAATAATGTTGTTTTTTTTAATTTGAATATGCAATATGGGAACAGCAAAAATAAATAAATAAATCAGCATGCACATTTGAAACCTGCTTATCTGCGCATCTGCTGAAGTTGAATGTTCAACCGTTTTATAAGCTATTCAGATTAGCCTGCGCAAACTGACCAAGACGGGACCAGGTTAGTTTGCGCAGATGCACAGTCCTATATTATGTAACTACATTGGAATCAGCATTGTTTATACAAGTTATACGCCAAGGGAACATCAATCGCCAGAACCTGTGACATATTTATTTACATGTAGATAACGTTTACTGAATAATAAAATTAATAATTTATAGAAGATGGATGGATGGCTTGTGATTTTACGTCCTTTTCAACAGTACTTCAGTCATATCAGAACGATGGCAGGGTGATTATGAAAGGGTGTGTGCAATGGATCCCCGTTTACGGTAGAAAATATTCTCGCTTCAAGCGGGGCTCGAACCCGGGTCCGCTAGGTTAGTAGGCCAGCGCCTAATAATAATTTATAGAGATTAAAATGTTCAGTTGCTATATGGACGGCTAGATACTGCCGTGTAGTTTAAAGCTGTTTTTTTTTAATGTGAATCTTGCATTTCCCACGTCATTTCGACGTCATTTGCCCGCTGGGATTTGTATCATGTGTTTGTGGTTCATGTATATAGCTACATATTGTATGTGCATATGGCAAATGATTTATTGTATTTTTTATTCTTAATTTCGACATTTTATTAAAATAACAGCAATGGTTTTACATTGTTGCGCAGTCGCGTTTTACTTTATCAGAGTTTTGATTATATACATACCGTTTATTGAGTGGCGGAATTGTCAAATCCTTGTTGAAAGCTTAAATATTTGCACTTGATTTTATTTTCATCATAAACATTTGTTTTTTGAATATACTGCAAGTAATTGTTGGGAAACTTCAAAGTTCAACTAGCAGGGAAGTAACCTGTGTACATCCACTAGGCACACTCTAGGACCCCCGTTTGCTCTGGGCACAATGTTCCTCGAGATGCGGGTGTGGTACGCGGAGAAGTACTTGACGCTCTGGTACCAGTTCCTTGATGAGTCAGTACTTGATGGCTCACAGGATCGGTCTTTTGGCTCCTTTTGTGTGTGTGGTGGCGTACCACGAGTTTCTTCGATCGGATTGCTTCCCTGCTGAGTTGAGCGTGTGATAGACTGTATATATCTTTCAGTAAATTTTATAATGATGATGCTTGTAAATAAGTACTACTGTGATAAGTCTCTTATAATTCTATATTGAATGGCTTGGTGTATTTTATTTTGTAATATGTATATATGTATGTGATGTTGTACACCAGGATGAGACTCTAATAAACTAATAAACTACAATGTGCAATTATATACATTAATAAGCGACCGTAGTTTTTAAGATGTTAAACATTTGTCGTTTGCAATAATTTGAAAAATAAAGATATATATACAAATAAATACAATAGCGGTCTTTCTTTAATTTCGCTCAGGCCAGTTTAAGGACGTATAATTTATATGACACTTCCCAGAGGCCAATAATCGACATTGTATGTGTTGTGATCGCTACCTGTCACCCACGTATACTGCTACGCTAGGTAACTCGTGAGTTCGGTCCTGCAGGTACTATCGATAAATCGGCGTTAGTTCCCCTGCTCACCTGTAATTCTCCCTCGATAGGAATATGAATTTAGTTGGGAATGCCTAGGTTGAGATTTGTGCCGATCTGTCGCGTAAGCATCCTTTTTGGTTTCTTTACAAACGACCGAAATCTATAACGCAACAAATACCAAGATTGCGGGATGTTTCAAGCCTTAGTCTAAGAAACCAGATGGAAGATTGCGGAAGATTTAAATGTATGATCTATGGAAATTCAACGTAAGAGTGCGGAAGATTTCACCAAGGATGTATCTAAAAGAAAACTTAAAGATTTAATTCATAGCCTAGATAAATTAAACGGAAGATTGCGTGGGATTTCATGGCGGAAGATTTCAAGCCATAGCTTTGGTAATGTGAAAAGAAGAATTGCGGAAGAATTCTATCCATAGACTAGGTAAACTGAATGGAAGATTGCGGTGGACATCGATAAATCCTCTGAACCAGAAAGTTGGAACTATTTTCTTTGCGGCGGTTTTTAAGATATTCAGTAGAGATTAAATTCTGAAATAAAGATGACAGAGTCAGAAGAAGCGAAATTTATTTTGTGGATTTTAACGATGTATAAACGCCTGCGAATCACTCACAAACTTAACAAGAAGCCCTTTTTGTGAGTGATTCGCCGAGAACACATTGATAAAATCCACAAAAATAAATTTCATTCCTTAAATATAGGACAGGCAGGTATACCTGTTTAACTTATACAGAATGAAAAACTACACTGTTACCATACAAGTGTGGTAATGAAATGACTGCACCTTGGAAAAGTAGGCTCAGCTGTGTTGCCAGTGTAACAGTGTCTAAAATTCGGAACAGTCTTCTCACACACGCACTCAATTCATTGAAGTACCTTCAGACCTAGTCACATTTTCAATAATGATGGTTAGTTATTTTAGAATTTTGCGCTGCAAATTACCCTTTTATCTTTTCTTATATGAAAAACACTTTTTTAACATCAACAAGCCACATATATTATAGAATTCTGGGGACGTATTCATAAAGCCACTTAAGTCGTTGCTATGCGGTTGCTAAGGCTAAATATCAATAAAGGAGATTCCCTACAACTATGAAATTTGGTCTGGAGGAACAGTCTTTGAGGAACAGTCTTTGTAAGACTGTTCCTCCAGAGCAAATTTCATAGTTGTAGGGAATCTCCTTCAAAGAAATTTAGCCTTAGCAACAACATAGCAACTACTTAAGTCGTTTTATGAATACGGCCCAAGAACTGTGTAAAGCAATATAAAAAAGGCACCTGGTAAGTTTTCGGGAGATCTGTTGTAAATTCAGCATTTTATACAGATCTTTGTATTCAACACAAATCAGTGATTGTCATCATCTGAAATGAATCTATTTTGGTCAACTGTCTTCATCTGCCACCTACGTGTTGTTACGTAAAGTTGACGTTCTGATAACTGAGCCATTTGATTGGACGCCATAACGATCGAATGACGTTCATTTATAGTTTTCTAGGACATCAGGACAAAACACGGCCGTTATTAAACTTGTATTGCCTTTTTTTTCGGTATACAGCAGGAACTAGTTATTTGCTGCCTATACAACCGGCCAATGTGCCAAGTATCTCTGAAACTACCACACACATCACCGCGGCGTTAATACTAATTTGCCTAATTGTGCTTTCCACCGGTTTAGTCAATTACCATACATGCAAAAGTGGCTGTCGACCGAGACAATCGACAGCAGTGTCAGCTTGGTCGACAGCCATTAACAATAGTAAAACTTACCGATATGTGTAATGCTTACGATCGTATCATCGGTGGTAAGCCACTTTGTATAGTATAGACTTGGTCGAAAGGACAGGTAGCAAAATTGCTGTTACCCCTGTGATCACTATGTGAGCCGCGACGTGAGAAAACCAACAATGTGGTTATGCGCCAAGTGCAGACTCAGATCACCATTGGCATCAAACCAGTCCGATCAGACACTTCGCTTAGCGCTCAAAGCGTAGCTAAGAGTCTAAGCTACCTCCATGCGGACAGCGAAGGCTCTGATCAGACTGGGCGGATGCCCAGGCTGATCTGAGTCTGCGCTGGGCGCACAACCTCTTTGTTGGTTTTCCCGTGTCGCGGCTCATGTTATGTATTAGTTAGAAAATACCAGTGTAAAAAGAAAAGCATTTTTCCTAGTAATAAATGAGAAAATTAAAAAAATGTCTTGTTTTATGGACAGCAAATAGCCTATACCTCATAGAATTTAGGAGTCGCGACGCGAAAAAAATAATGGCATGTACGCCACGCAAAGACACAAATCAGCCTGGGCATCCACCCAGTCTGTTCAGAATCTCTGCCGTCGGCATGGGAGTAAAATATACACTTAGCTACTCTTTAAGCGCACAGCAAAGACTCGAATCAGACTTGGTGGATGCCCAGGCTGATCAGAATCTTCGCCGGGTGAACATGCCACTTTGTTTGTTTTGCCGTGTAACAGCTCAATTATTTTTAGTGCAAATACAAGAATGACACTTATCGGGTGAGGAAGCTAATGCCGGGGTGGAGCTGTTGTTCTTCATGAAGCGTGAAGCGCTTCGAAGCCTTCGTTGACGCTTCGTAGACCCTTTCACTGGTCTCCTCAGCCGATATACGTCGAAAAGTTAACAATCAATTCTTAAATAAAATAGATACATGTAACACTATTTTGCTTGCTGCAAACTGCAAAACATTATGTTGACGTATTTCTTAATATTATTATTATTATTATTATTATTATTATTATTAATAATAATAATATTGTTATTTTTATTATGATTATTATTATTATTATTATTATGTCATACCGTATTTATTCAGCTATTAGACGGGATTTTCCACTCCAGATTGACTCCAGGGGCCGTATTCATAAAACGACTTAAGTGGTTGCTATGCTGTTGCTATGGCTAAATTTCTTTGATGGAGATTCCATACAACTATGAAATTTGCTCTGGAGGAACAGTCTTACAAAGACTGTTCCTCCAGAGCAAATTTCATAGTTGTAGGGAATCTCCTTTAAAGATATTTACCCTTAGCAACAGCATAGCAACGACTTAAGTGGCTTTGTGAATACGGCCCCAGATATCTTAATCTGTCTCATGAAATTCTGCTATAAGATTTTCTTTTCGTCAAAAACAATCCTGAAACTCCAGATCCGTCTTATAAGACAGATCCTTATTTTCATTATTATTATATATATTTTTTTATTGTTTTGGAGGAAACAAGAAACGTTTTATGGCCGAAAAACCCGGTAATGTAATACTTATGGATTGTAAACACATAAATATACAATCCAGAGAAAGGAAGAAAAACAAAAATAAGCAAGAAAAAAAAAGATAGACAAAAATCTTACTGCAGTCCCGGTATTGGAAACTTGCATAGGCGCCAAGCGCTTGTAAAGCAGTCAAAACTAAGGCCAAACTCAAAAACATGGTTCCGGTTTCCAGTACTGACAGAAGAAAGCGAAAAGGCTTATTTTGTTGTCTTTTTATACTTGATTTTCAGCGAATCTACAGTATATGTTCATATAAAATTCCATTATACGACTTATTCTGTCAATTATTTACCAAGGGCGTATCTACCTATACGGCAAATACGCAAGTGCGTATTGAAATTTTGTCAAAATTGACAAAATTTCAAAACGCACCTGCATATTTGCATGCTGAATATGTCTAAATTAGACAAGATTTCAATACCAATTACCAAAGTGGCTGAAATACTAGCTTTCCCTTCAAGAAGCAGAGAATAAAACATGGTTGTGCGTATTGTGAAATTGCCCCTAGTTACGCCCCTGTTTACCGTATTTCTTCAGTTATCGTACCGTGTATAGTGGGGGTGTTTACGAAGAGACACCCCTCTTACACTGAATTAAACAAAACTGACTTACATATTTGACGTAATTTTGTAAGGGAACGCTTCGTCTTATGGTAGAATAGAAAAATTGTCCTACTTCTGATCTGATACATTTATTTTTCCATCCACAAGGGATTACACACAAACCGACTGTTTACTGTCTATAATGTATTTTTCCTGTACACACTGTCATGTTTTCTTTTAGTGGTATCGAACCCGGGACCTCTGGCTCTTGAGTCAGACGCGCTACCGACTGCGCTACGCGACCCGGCAACAGATTTCGGATCGCACCTATCTATGGGTACCTCAGTTTGTAGCGAATGATATTGTCGGTGCAACTACTCACCGAACTACCTTACCCAGAAATCAAGAACATGGGCAAGGAGACCATTTTGGACTACTTTTGTCTTTTCCATTGCACCACTTATGGTAATGCAATTGGAACACCGCTCGGCCAGTTCCGTGAATCAACCTCGGATATATAACGTGAGACTACTTGAGACGCATAACTGTTGTTAGGAACAACGACATAAACAGAGATGGTCCCGACTGTCGGACCGAGTAATTCATAATAAAAGAAACAAATGTATTTTCTGTCTCGGCTTCAGTAATTCACTATTATGTTTTGCCAACAGCAAGACAAGAAATGAATGTCCGTGCACTATCTAAAAATTCACAGGCCGGGAATCAATTAACGTTCGTGGACATAGAGAGCTACGTCTTTGGCGAATACTTGTTCCGGCGAACAAAATGTTGCATTTTGAAACAAACGTCTCCGCCTTACATACAACCGAGGTCTGATTCACGGAATTCGCCGAGCGGTGTTCCGAATTATGGTAATAGTGACACCCCATGCGGCTCATGCGGCATCCATGCTGCTCGTGCCTTAATTGACTGACGGGTGAACTTAGCTAGGGAAAGCTGATTTAAACTACGTGCGCAAACGTTGCTATGGCCGGCATTACCCATAAGCCCCGTTGCACTGGAGTTACGCATTGGAAAAAAACATGAAGGGGGCTTTTATGGCCCACATTTGCTGCAGTGAAAACAGTAAACAGTGGGCAGTACTCAGTAGGCACTAAGCAGTACACAAAAAATACGATGTGACCATATATTTGCGCATGCACAATGCCACTATCACAAAGTTGCCATTAAACAAAATACATTATGCAGTAGGCACTCAGCATGTGGGCATGCGTTTACGTATGAGCAAACAAGACGCAAAAGACAGAATACAGTCAGTCCAGCAACATACTTTCGTTTCTCATTCCGCTGATTCAAGAAGAGCAGTTGTCAGTTACTGACAAAAGTATGTGCACTGAGTACTGGTTAACCGTTTAGGAGGTCTAAACCTGCCCAGGAATAGTGTGGTTAGAGTAACTGACCGTCCCGACATGACCATAGCTGTTTACCGTGGACGTAAAGCAACAAAACAACAACAACAAGAACCGAAGTCTGTTTTGTTGAGAAAGTTGACGGAGAAGAGTTGGCAATAACAGTCCGGCTCGATCGCAATAACAGAAGCAACAACTTTTACGGTGCCACTGTAATATCTGCATTTTTTTTCAATCCTGCAGTCATCAAGATAACCATTGAACCCAGAGACATGGAATCGAGCGATCACCTGATGAAGATATGGTGCTAGACTTTATCAAAACATTAACTGACACAGTGACACATATTTTCTAGACAGTCAGTGCATGCCGGTCGGGATTCGAGCGTCTCAGGTTTAACAATGAGTTAAGGTGCCAGGTTACATCTGCATATTCTGGTACCATTTTTACAGAGAAACAAGGGCGTAGCTACGTATACGGCAAATACGCAAGTGCGTATTGAAATTTTGTCAAAATTGACAAAATTTCAAAACGCACCTGCATATTTGCATGCTGAAATTTTATAAATTAGACAAGATTTCAATACCAATTACCAAAATGACTGAAATACTAGCCTTCCTTTCAAGAAGTAGAGCATAAAACATGGTTGTGCGTATCATGAAATTGCCCCTAGTTACGCCCCTGAGAAAGACAATTTTTGGGACCTTTTGTTTGCCTCCCTTGACGATTAGGACCTTCCAAAATGAGGCCTACTCTTAAAGAAAAGAATTTGCTCCTAGAGGAGTTCCAATTAGACAGAAAATCTCTAGAAACAACAGCCCCGGATCCAGGGGGTGGGCTTTGGGGCTGCAGCCCCGCCAGTTGGCCTCTGTGTTATGTATAATATATAGTCCTCCAGATAATAAGAAGCATCTGATGACAGTTTGAGAAAAAATATCCAATGTGGTAAGATCAAAATATTCAAATATATGTTGTGAAATCTCATTAGAATCGCCTCGAGGAGGCGATTCTAATGAGATATCACAACATATATTTTAAGGTAAAAATATATAAAAAATTCTCTTCAAACTGAATTATTAATATGTCATATTTTCAAGCCCTCTCCCACACACAGCTACATTTCGGCACCTCCCAGCCCCACCAGTTATTCAGAGCCCCACCAGTACGTGATGGGCTGGATCCGGGCCTGGAAACAATATATTTAGCGTTTATTCGACCCTTGTTAGAATATACGGACGTCACTTGGGATAATTGCTCTCAGTATGAAAAAAATGAATTAGACAAAATTTAAAATGAAGCCGCAAGGATAGCTAGATGTAGGAGCCACTAAACTTGTTTCTTTAAATGCGCTATACAATGAAATTGGTTGGGAATCACTGCAAAATAGACGACGAGATCATAAACTTATTTTATTTTATAAAATGATGCATAATCTTACACCTTTATACCTATCATCTCTAGTTCCACAACCAGTCAGTGCATTATCTCGATATAATTTGCGTAATTCTAATGACCTCCAAACTATTGCTGCCAGAACAAACCAGTACTACTACTCATTTCTGCCTTGATCTATCAGAGCCTGGAATAGTTTACCTCATGAGGCAAAACAAACCGACTCTGTAAATTCATTTAAATATTTTCTTAAGAAAGATAAAAGAACAGTCCCTAAACACTATTATTCTGGAACCCGGAAAGCTCAGATCTTACATACGCGGCTTAGGACCAATTGTAGCTCACTTAATTTAGATCTGTTTCTTAAAAATATTTCTGATTCGCCTCTTTGCAGATGTGGTAGTATTGAAAACCGTCAGCACTTCTTTTTCCATTGTAGGCATTACCAAACACAACGAAACGAACTTTTGAATGCGATTACGGAATACCAAACTCCTTCCCTAAATCTTTTGTTGTATGGTGACATGTCCTTATCTCTAGAAACAAATATAAGTATTTTGAAGTTTATTCTCGAAACACACCGGTTTTATTAGTATGAAGAACGTGATCAATTTGCGACAATTTCATTCCATATCATTAACAATAGGTTAAAAGTCTGAGCCCCCTCTCTGAAGCCCAAATTCCATCTTGACTGTTTGAGATTATTTTTTCTCTTTCCTTCCTTTTTATATTATTTCCTATTTGTATGTATAAGGTGACCTATCGTTGGATCGACATTGAATCGGCGTTGATTCAACGTAATGACGTTGAATCGACGTTGATTGAATGTTGATCGAACGCTGTGCGCCTGCTGGATATATTTATTCAATTGCCTTTGCTGTTCTGTTGTTTTTGTAATGTTTTCTTTAAAGTCCGCCAACAATGATACAAATTGTATATATATTTTAAGGATAAGAACTCGATAAGCTTTAGCTTCCGTTCTGATCCTTTAAATGTTCTCATGTTATGTAAATACATGTGGTATTGTGATGTTATGAAATAAAATATGTTTAAACTAAATTCTTTTCTATATGAGTTGACACTTATTGTGGAGTGCGGCAAATATGAAAATGGCAGAGTTGTTTCTCTTTGATGTGTAAACATACCCCTTAAATTGCTTGAGAAAATGTTTGAGAAAAGTTTAATTTTAGATTATAACACGGTTACAGTTACCGTTTCTGTATCAGTTCCGGCTTACAAAGAATATTTCGCGAGGATAATATTTTCATGAACTCCAATAATTTATTTCTCTTTTGCTGTGCTTCGCGCTCGTGATATATCCACTTCACGACTGGCCTATTGACCTACTGATATATTAGGCAACGAATCACTGTTAGCAAAAATCTTTTTTTTAATTAGGTCTTTTTTTTTCTTCAAATATTCGTAAAGTACTGATTGGAAAAAAAAGAAAGGAGCCGCGACGTGACAAAACCAACAATGTGGTCGTGCGTCCAGCGCAGACTCAGATCAGCCTCGGCATCCGCCCAGTCTGATCAGAGTTTTCGCTTTCCGCATGAAGGTAACTTAGTCCCTCAGCTATTTTTAAGCGCTTAGCAAAGAGTCTGATCAGACTGGGAGAATGCCCAGGCTGATCTGAATCTGCGCTGGGCGCACAACCACATTGTTGGTTTTCTCGCGTCGCGGCTCAAAGAAAAAAGATTTGTTATCCAGCGAATTTGTATGCTTCAGCAGTCTAAACACTATCTCAGACAGTAGTTTTTCAAACACCCCCGCCCTCACCTTCACTTCCCCCTCTCCCGTGGAGAAAATGCCTATAGCAAGGACGACCATATAATAGTAGATTCATTGTCCTTTAGTTACCCACTTTTTCCACATAGTCCTTTTTTGCCCAACCGGATAAATTGCACTAGATATATACTAATGATCCGCGACGTGACAATACCAACAATGTGGCATTTGTGCCCAGCGTGACTCAGATCCGCCCAGTCTGATCAGACTCTTCGCTGTGCGCTTAAAGGGTAGCTAAGGGTCTACGCTATAGCTCCATGCGGACATCGAAGACTCTGATCAGACTGAGTGGATGCCCAGGCTGATCTTAGTCTTGCTGGGCGCACATGCTACTTTGTTTTGTCGTGACGAGGCTCTTATAGTGAAATTTCAAGTTCTCCTCAATCTGCATTCCGATAGACACATACACAAACACATACATGAAAGCTAAACCCTAACCAACTATCCATTAATTTCATTGCATAGCGGACGGCAAATCATACTCATTTATCCAGATTAAGTTTACTTGTTAATAATGCAATCCTAATAAATGATAATTTTTACTTTTATTATTATTAATATTATAGACACATTTATAAGCTACTTATTTTCACGTTTTTAGACAGTAGATGTCATAATGGCAGGAATAAAAATAGTAAAAATAAAAAATAAGAATAACTTCCATAATTATTATTATTATTATTATTATTATTATTATTATTCATGCAAAGGACACATTTAAAAGCATCGAAAAGCATTTGATTTCCGCATTTCAAGAAACCAGAAAGTAAAATTGGCTATTTGCTTCATCTTCAGAAAATCGAAATTCGCCGAACTTATTTCCTGAAAATTTACTTGACTTCTAAATAAATAAGCATCCCAGCTCACATCTATAATCTATGAATAAATATCAAACATGTAACGTATTTTGAGGAAAAGAAAGAAAGCTAGAATTAATAGATCACAGATATGGAAAATGATTACCGATGCATGACACGCTGATTGGAACATTATTTTTTGTGCATTTCAAATATTTTCTATGTTACTGTTACTGTTATTATTATTTTTTTTTTCAAGTTAGGCTTTGCAATCAAACTGTAATGACAAATCTCTCTTTGATAATTTTATTTGTATATTATTCCACTATCATCAAAAAGCCTATCGATATGTTTTGCTAATGTGCCCCACGCGTGTGAAGTACCGCTAAATCTCGCAAAATCACGGGCTGTGAGACTAGGGGAGATAACAATGTGAAAAAGGTCTATTGGCACCACAAAAGAACATATTTAAGCCCACGTGACTATGAAGAAAACAGGACGCATCGTGTCTTACTTGCTGCAATAGCTGTAGAAGAAAGATCTAGAAGCATTTTTTGATCATTTCATCATCCTTGTTGGCCATGCCAGACGGACACGTATAAAGACATATGGAAGTATGTGTATTTTCGGCGTGATTTCTCGACTGCGCTATAATTTTATTATTATGGAAATGTGTGAGGTTTCGGCGTGGTTTCTTGACTGTGCATACTTAATGCAGATAATCACACACATACATCAGAATGGAAGCTTACAGGCAGACATACAAACGCGCAGATGAACGTACATGTTGTCCAGTCGCCCTGTTTCAGTGGGGCCATGTTTTTGTTCCAGACTATTACACGCACATTACGTCGGTCTATGTTGTGTTTTGTATGTATTGGCTTGGTAAGGCTGACGCCACCACCGCAGTTAAGTAACAAGTGCCTTCGCCGATCACGGTCCTTACAACTTATTCGAGCTCAGAAACACACTTTGCACCAAATTCTTGCTTTAAATTCTGTTAGATTGAAAATAAAATTTGGATAGGTGTCCCTATGGGAGTCGAGCCCAGCGAAAGGGGAGGTATGGGCTCCGCCTTTCATACGCTCTGCCCAAGATACAGAGGGCTTTTAACCCCACTGCTCCTACGGCCACTAGTCTGTGGGAAACCTTTTCTTTTTGTACCGATTTCGCAAGGACTGAGTCCTCCACGAAAGCACACAGGAATTTAAAAAAAAATTTGCTCTTTGTAAAAATGGTGGAAAATATGCAGGCATATCCATACACCTTTTTTAAAAAGAAAAAAAAACAATATTCATCTAAAAACTCTTGTCTTATTATCATCGACCTCTGCATTGAGTCTTAAAACTGTGCCTCTTTTAAGAGTGCAGTGTTGCAACATTGCGACAATGCATTAATGAGCCGCGACACGAGAAAACTAACAATGTGGTTGTGCGCTCAGTGCAGACTCAGATCAGCCTGGGTATCCGCCTGGTCTAATGAGACTCTTTCTAAGCGCTTACAGGGCAGCTAAAGGTCTAAGCTACCTCCATGCGGACAGCGAAGACTCTGATCAGACTGGGCGGATGCCCAGACTGATCTGAGTCTGCGCTGGGCGCACAACCACTTTGTTGGTTTGTCGTGTTGCGGCTCATGTATCCCATCGGGCATATGGCGTCAAAATGTGTGGGGCTACCCTTAAACGAAAGAAGTTTTTTTTTTCTTGTTTAAAAATACAGACAGCAAGTTATTTTCTTTTATCCCCCACCGAAGGCGGAGGGATATAGTATTCTCCATGTCCGCCCGTTCGTCTTACCGTATACCGCCATAAATAAGTAACCATAGAACGGAATTTCATGAAACTTGAAATAAATATGTAGCATCATTAAGCGCCGAATGATGCACTTCAAGTTTGCATGAATGTCAATGCCATAAATAGTGCAATAGGGTCGTATCGCATCCGCAGAGTCGGTAACTGTCCGTATCGTATCTGCAGGGTCTAGAGAATCCGCGTCCGAGTTTTGAAAGTTTCAAAATTCAGGCGCGAGTAAACAGTAATGATCCGTAATTGAACGCATTTATCCGCATCTAATCCGTATCTGAAGGCATTTATCCGCATCTAATCCGTATCTATTCCGTGTCTAATCCGTATTTGAACCTATCATTCCGCAATCCACCCAGAGTTTAGGACTGGTATAGTTCTACCGGATCGTTACGGATCGTTATTGTGCATAAATTCGCGGGTTTGGCTTGGGTCAACTGGAACTGGAAAACTCAGTCAACATGACAGTAAAAGGGTACCTTTTTCAAATCAGGGAAGTGTAAGGCTGCGAAAGGAGAAGAATGGGCTTTGCCTTTCGTATGCTATGCAGCCCAAGAATACAGTGGGCTTGTAATCCCCCCCCCACCCACACACGTTCCCCCCCCCCCCAAACACACATATACACACACGCATACACATTCCCGCCAGTCGCCCCTACAGCCGCTAGGCTTTGGGAAATATTACCTTTACACTATTTATAGATGGTATCAAGGTTAAAACATTTAAATTAAAACTAAATAGCACAGAAGAAACACGGTCCTTACTTCGAGGTTTCGGCTTCTCAAGCCTCATCAGTGACCCTGAAATGGTCTGGTGACAAAAGTCAGTGAAAAGCATACTGTAATTTCTTAATTTGATTAATGCGTCAACTTAAAGACTGATTAGAACCATAAAGTGCCCAACAGAATGAAATAGCGATTATCTAGAATATGAATCTAAACCAATAAAAAATCAGATTTCTCAGAATAATCCTCGGATCTCAAAGGACAAAACTAAGACATAATCTGCACTACAGATGTTGTATGGGTTTACGTTTTACCGCCGCCACACGACACAACAACAGCTGCAGTGAAGTCAAATAAAAAATCTAAAAGAGCTCCTTCAAAATCACAGAACACATGCGAAAGAAGGAGCATGGACCATACTTCGAAGTTTTGGCAACTCAAGCCTCATCAGTGACCCATGACAAAGAGACATCAGATTCTATTGATTTATTTCATTGTGAAACTTTGACCTATAGAATTAATGAAGGTCAAATGAAGGTCAATGAATGGGAGAAGAACATGATAAGCATATTGCTTTCGTTCTAATCCCATAGCTTGTACTGATATCTTACTTGTTTATGTATGTATGCATATATATATGTTTACAGAATAAGCTAAATAAATATGTTTAAACCAATAAAGGTCAAATAAGTTTATAAAATAATGACTCCACTTTTGCCATTGACAAGTTTATGAAAGTAACAAGCATTTCATCGCACCATTACTGCACCATACGCCACTGCCATAGCACCGACCCGGCCTTTCCGTCGTAAAAACGCTTGAGATACAGTATGTGTCTCTTCACCGCCCTGCTGGTGTTTTTGCTGTACAGCCGTCTCTCCAAATCATTATGTAGGTATTTGTAAGTATTTGAAGGCAAACTATCCGTATTGAAACGTTTCTGTGAGTGAGTGAACTAGGGTTTTGACGTCAGGTCATACAGCGACGAAACCTCGGTTTCAAGTCTCATACGAAAGATCGGAGAAGCGGGGGAACGATCTTGCAACCCCTGGATTGGTAGTCCTGCGTGTTGTCCAATTTCTGTAGGCTACAGTTCGTTACAATACGCCAAACGAGATCCGTAACGTCCGTAACTAAAGGTTGCGATCCGTATGAAATCATGCCAGTCCTCATCTTGGGGCCGGGCCGGGTAGCGCAATCGGTAGGGCAACTGACTCGTAAGTCAGAGGTCCTGGGTTCGAATCCCGGTCTGGCCACATACTTTCGTTTCTCCTTCCGCTGATTCAAGAAGTGCAGTTGTCAGTTACTGGCGAAAGTATGTGCACTTAGTACTAGTTAACCGCTTAGGAGGTCTAAGCCTGCCTAGGAATAGTGTGGTTAGGTTAACTGACCGTCCCGACATGACCTTAGCTGTTTACCGTGGACGTTAAGCATCAAATCAACCAACCAACCTCATCTTGGGGTGGTCTGCAGAAGGATAGGTGCAGATACGGAATAGAAAGTTTCAAACTGATTAGATAAGGTTTAGACGCGGATAAATGTTGATGAATGCGTTCAGTTACGGATCATTACGGTTTACTCATCTTCGCCTGAAATTTTTCAAAATTTGGACGCGAATCCTGCGGATACGACATGGACAATTACGGACTCTACGGATGCGATACGGACCAATTACGGATCGAACGGATAGATATGGATAGATACGGATGGGCCATCCATAGCATCTGCAGAATCCGTATGTGCTCAGTGTGTGTGTGTGACTGGTGCATAACCAATGGACTACGGCGCAACTCTGCCTATAAATGGAGTAGACACCGGTGTGGACGTCAAGTTAATCCAGTCTACCCTGTAGGCATGCGCAATAGTCCGTATCTGAAGGTATCAATCCACATCTAAAGGAAAAATAAGGTTTTGAATGGTAAGTAGACCGTATCTATCCGTATCCATCCGCAGTTTAGTTTAAACATATTTTATTGCCAAATAATCTGTATAGCAATTGGGTTGGGCCACAAGTTCTTACAACATTAATTACGGCCCTCCCCGTACATATGTAAAATACAAAGTTATAGGCAATGACATGAAGATTAATACACACATTAAAGTAAGGTGTGAATTCTATATAACGTAAACACACAATAGGATGGCTATGAAATGTAAAGAAGTAAAAAAAAATGGTGAAAAAAAGGGCAACAACTAATGCAGCAAGCAGCATCCAGCCAGATAACAGTAACAGCTATTATATGATATAGTAAGTGTTAAATCAAGAAAAGTTTAATAAGAGCTGACCAATCCCATCAGGGCCGGAACACTAAAACTGTAGGAACATGCGGTTACTGGCAGGCCAACTCATAAGAGAAAGATGAGTAGGTGGGGACAGGTGGGTAGGGGTGGGGTGGGAAACTGGCCCTTCTGTGCCCTCGAAACGATTCTTCTATTACTAAATACACTCAGGTTTCTTGAAGCTTCATTCAGCTGAAAAAAAAAATAGATAAATATATAATTACATTCAGATCATTAGATATATACCTAATATTATCCTGGAAGATAAGCATGTATTTAAGATACTGAGGAGCAGCCAGGTTTGTGTAACAGATTAACTAGTAAAACGTTTTGTAACTAAAACTAACGCCTATATCGCCCTCTTGCTTATATATTCTGCGGAAGCTATCCATCCACATCGTGCCAATTCAAAGGGAAGGTATCTAACCGCTGACATCCGCATCTATCCTCAACCACCCGTATCTATCCGCATCTGCTGGTAACTATTCCGTAAATTCATCCAAAAAATAGGCCACGCCCATAAATTTTGCTGATAGACTGAGGTTTTTATCCGCAACTATCCGCCCTGTGTGTGTGTGTGTGTGTGTGTGTGTGTGTGTGTGTGTGTGTGTGTGTGTGTGTGTTGCTCACGGAGGAAATGTGTGTTTGTCCCAAAGAACTTGCTGATATTTTATTGTACCCCGCTTTTTCGAAGAAAAGCGGAGGGACATAGTTTTCGGCATTCCGTCCATAAAGACTCACCAATATGCGACTGTGGGAATAGTATTGAAGATGCTGAACATTATTTTTTAAGATGTGAAAGATATAGCAATGAACGACTAATCCTATTTTGAGCAACCAGAGAATTTCATCCTCTAGGAGTTCATTTCATATTATATGGCTCCGATACACTTTCTGTAAAGGACAATATCATCTTCTTCGGTCATGTGCACCAGTTTATCAAAGAGACAAAACGTTTTATTAATTAATTTGCTTTCAAATTTAGTTTTGTCACTATCAGCTTCCTTCAGAAACATTTTATATATTTAATGATCAGGCTGTAATCTTATATTCATTTATTTCTTTCGGGTGAATGAAGCTATACTAAACCTGAGTCTGCCCAATAATAGAAGAACCAGTTCGAGGGTACAGAAAGACCAGTCCCCAACCCGTTCTCTGCCCCCCCCCCCTCCCCCCCCCCCCCACACACACACACACACTCCTTCCCTCCTTACCTGCCTGATATATCATAATGGCTGCTGTTGATGTCAGACTGGATGCTGCTTACTGCATTAGTTGTTGCTACTTTCTTTGTACATGTTTTCTATATTTCCTATTGTATGTTTGAGCTCTATAGAATTTACACCTTACTTACAGTATGACTAATTTTCATGTCATTGCCTGTAACTTTGTATTATACAGATGTATGGGGAGGACCGTAATTCATGTTGTAAGAACTTGTGGTCCAACCCAGTTGCTGTATAGATTATTTGGCAATAAATATGTTTAAACTAAGCATTCCGTCCTTCCGTCTTTCCGTCCTTCCGTCCCCTTAAAGTAGTAGGTACCTTGTGTGCGCAACTCCTCCTACAGTTTTATGCCGATTCTTTCGAAACTTTACAGCTGTTTTTGTCATGGTCTGAAAATATGCATATGGTTTTGGATATAATCCTGAGATTATTTTTGTCACTTTTTCCACAAGTTGAACTTTGTCATTTTTAGGCGTTTTACTATCAAAGTGACTAGATAGTGGGTACCTTGTGTGCGCAACTCCTCCTACAGTTTTATGCCGATTCCTTTGAAACTTCACGGGTATTTTGGTCATGGGCTGAAAATATGCATGTGGTTTGGATATAATCCTCACATTATTTTTTATTACTTTTTGCACAAGTTGAACTTAGTCATTTTTTAGGCGTTTTTACTATCAAAGTGACTAGATAGTGAGTACCTTGTGTGCGCAACTCCTCCTACAGTTTTATGCCGATTCCTTTGAAACTTCACGGGTATTTTGGTCATGGTCTGAAAATATGCATGTGGTTTGGATATAATCCTCACATTTTTTATTACTTTTGTCACAAGTTGAACTTAGTCATTTTTAGGCGCTTTTATTATCATAGTGACTAGATAGTGGGTACCTTGTGTGCGCAACTCCTCCTATAGTTTTATGCCGATTCCTTTGAAACTTCACAGGTGTTTTGATCATGGTCTGAAGATATGCATGTGGTTTGGATATAATCGTCACATTATTTTTTATTAGTTTTTCCCCAAGTTGAACTTAGCCTTTTTCATACATTTTTACTATTAAAGAGAATAGATAGTGGGTACATTGTGTGTGCAACTCCTCCTACAGTTTTATGCTGATTCCTTTCAAACTTCACAGGTATTTTGGACATGGTCTTAATATATGCATCTGGTTTAGATATATTCCTTAAATTATTTTTTGTTACTTTTTCTAGTTGAACTAAGTCTTTTTTCAGGCGTTTTTTAATTGAAATAAACAATAATGGCGGGGGACGTAAATTCTTTGAATTTGCTTGTTATCATGGAGATTAATAACAAAACAAAGTTGCAAGAGAAAAAAACACTTTTGAACAGAACAATCAGCCAAATATACAAGAAAGTCCAGAGCATCCGTGCTTGAAGTGGACCAGGGCATCGAGACAAAGAATTTCCTTGCCAGAACTTTTCTCCACAACTGATACATGAATTTCATAGTCACCCTGAAAACAGAAGAAAATACCGTAAAAACAAAGTTTTAGGAATAAGGACAAAGTTTTAAGCAAACAGTGCAAACTCATATCAGAGCAGTCTGATCAGTGTCTACACTGTTTGTCATTCAGTCTGCATTGTACTGCATTGCAAAACTGCACTTCAGTACAATTTAGGGAATTATTTTGAACTCGGTAAAGTTAGCAGAATAGCAGAACAGCAGAAAGAATTGGTAAAGTTAGCAGAACAGCAGAATGGCAGAAGGCAATGGTAAAATTAGCAGAACAGCAGGATGGCAGAATGAAATGGCAGATTTAGCGGAACAGCAGAATGACAGAATGAAACGGTAAAGTTAGCAGAACAGCAGAATGAAGAAAATTGTCTGAATTATAATCTAATGCAACCAGCAGGAGGGCACACTCAAGCCAAGCATGGAAAACATTTCCCACCTGGCCAGGCTTCAAATAGCAAGGAAAAATCGACAAATATGTTGAACAAAATAAATCTTTTATCAGAACAGAACATACCTTTATTAAATCTCAGGTCATATATACATGACATATGAGTAAATACAACAAAAAGATATTAAAGAAGCATGGAAGACGTTTTGTAAACGGAGCACGGTGGTTGCAATAACCATATATCACCTCGGGTAATTATAAGGGGGCCTGATGCTGGCAAGCGTTGGAAATTTTTAGCATTACTTCATACGGCTGCCAGTCCCAGGTCCCTATAATATGGTTATCATGTACTGCAGGTAAACAGGTAAGTTTGGTAAGTTTATCATCATATGCTGGTGTTACAGCAGGTGGGTAGACTCGGTCCATGCACTGAAATCATTTTTATCCTCGTCCGAGTCAACCTAGCAAAAAATAAACTTGGAATGTTTCGTTCTGTTCTGCCCATTCTGCTCATTCTGCTAGCAAAACAGCAGAGTGAGAAAGTTTTTCGGAATTATGTTCTAATGCAACCAGCAGGAGGGCACACTCGAGTCATGAATGAAAAACATTTCCCTTTTTTTGTTTAGGCTTCAACTACCAAGGAAAAATCGATAAATTTGTTGAAGAAAAAAATCTTTAATTATCATAGTTTGGTGTTACTATAATGATGAGGATTTGGCGTGTCTTTGGCTCTATTAGCTAAACTAATAAGAAAGGCAAACGAGGTTGATGTTCAGTTTTAATTTGCAGTTCTAAATTTCAAATGTTTGACACAGTTTTAATACAGAAAACACTGGTATTCCAGTTTCGGTTGAAACTTGGCATTCAAGCTCTATAATGTAACACATATTAGCTACAAAGTCTATCATTGAAAGTTTCCAAATATTATAATTTTGAAGATATTAGTTGGTAAATCCAAACTATAGCGTCTTTACTTTTCAGTTGGAAAATCCAAACTAACTATAAATTTCTTCAAAATAATCAAAATTTGTAAAACAAATATTAGGTACACCCCCTAATCAACAAAATATGAATTATGCTGGCAAATCAAACATCAGATTTTTTTCTCATAACAACAATCCATTTACGCTGCTACAATCACACCTTAAGTAGCAGGTTAACTTCGCTATCCACCAATGTGTTTGTTTATCAGATTGAAAACTTTTAACAGGTATATTGTTTGACATAAGTTTTAGCTCCTTCTGAGACGCAGAAATGTGCTTATCAATGCCATATCAAAACATGAAAGAAGTGTCGAGTGAATTAAGAAGTTGGCACATTTCTTTGTTTGAAAATTTGGATTTTTTTTTATCAAAATTCACTTTATTGGGTAAAATGTTAAATCACTAAAACACAATTTACAGTTCCAGCATCTATGCTTCATTACGAACAATCTGATACCAAACACATATGGATATTCACGTGAACTTAAAAACGTAATTGAATCTTATTTCTGTAAATTAATATATAAGAAATAAATAAACTATAAAACAACAAAATAAGGCAAAAATCTCAAATATTTACATCATAATATTACCAGCAGGTGGGCAGACTCGGGTCACGCAAGGAAATCATGTTTATCCTCGTCCGACTTTAACTAGCGAAACAATAAACTTGGAATATTTCGCCCTGCCCATTCTGCTCATTCTTCTTGCTAGTTGAAGCCTGACCAGGAGGGAATTTTTTTTCATGCATGACTCGAGTGTGCCCACCTGCTGTTGCATCAGAACATAATTTCGACAAACTTTTTCATTCTGCTGTTTTGCTAGCAGAATGAGCAGAATGGGCAGAACGAAAAATTCCAAAATAATCTTTTGCTTGTTAAAGTCGGACGAGGATAAATATGATTTCCATGCATGACCCGAGTCTGCCCACCTGCTGGTAACACCAGAATGATATGATGATAACATTTTGTTTTCTTCAACAAATTTGTCGACTTTTCTTTGCTAGTTGAAGCCTGACTTTACCATTTCATTCTGCTGTTCTGCTAACTTTACCATTTCATTCTGCCAGTCTGCTGTTCTGCTAACTTTACCATTTCATTCTGCCATTCTGCTAACATTACCATTTCATTCTGCCATTCTGCTATTCTGCTAACTTTACTTAGCCATTATTTTAGGTGTCCCAATGTTTTGTTTGATCGTACGGTATATGTACCCCCGTGTAGTAATTCTTATTACATGGCTATCATTGTTGCTGTTTTCATGACGTTCCCTTGTTATTGCTACTGTTGTTGCTATTGGTGTAGAAGTCGTTTTATGATCTTAGGCCGTTCCAGAGTAGTTCATAAGTGTTTGGGTATTAGTAGGAAAGCCGTTTCACTTTGTTATAAATACATGTACCCTATTTTGTGGCTTCCTTCGTTTTTATGATATCATTATTTCAAAACTGCCAAATCGACGTGACATGCTGATACCATAATTCAAATTAGAAATATCACAACAAATAAAAACATGGATGTATAAATTGTTATATCGTAATCAGGGGCGTAACTAGGGGCAATTTCATAATACGCACAACCATGTTTTATTCTCTACTTCTTGAAGGGAAAGCTAGTATTTCAGCCACTTTGGTAATTGGTATTGAAATCTTGTCTAATTTATAAATATTCAGTATGCAAATATGCAGGTGCGTTTTGAAATTTTGTCAATTTTGACAAAATTTCAATACGCACTTGCGTATTACCCTTGGTAATAACATGCGGCATCTGATATAGGTCTACAAGTTTTGCTTAGGAAAATGTTTACTCTTCTTACAATGAAATAGAAATAAAATAACAAACTATGCCAGATACCCCTTAAACGCCAAATTGGACTCATCCAATATAGACAGAAAGACGAGTCAATTTCGCAAAAATGGGTTAACTTCAACTTACAGCAGCAAAGGACGCCAGCACAGATGGAACTTGAGGTAATTTTATGGTGTAGTTTTCGATATTTACAGCCGCTGGTGGGTATGGGCACGAGGACGGATTCAAACCCTGGTCTCTTAACATCTGTTTAATCTGACTACCAATATTACCCGTTACACCTGCCCAGTTATATTTCTCCATTTGATCCGGGAGAGTACAGATGTCGTCATATGTACTAAAAAGAGAAAATACAACCACCCTACTTCCTCTTTAAATATTAAAGCTTTAACAAGAGAAAATCACTAAAGTGGCATGAGCGCCCAGCGAAGACTCAGGTCAGCCTGGGCATCCGCCCATTTGGCAATCTAATCAGTCTTCTCTGTCCGCATAGAGCTAGCTTAGATTCTAAGCTACCCTTTAAGCGCACAGCGGCTTCCAAGGCTGATCTGAGTCTTCGCTGGGCACACATGTATCTTGTTGGTTTCGTCGTGTCGCGGCGCGGGTCAGTTTTGGTTTAAACATATAGGATCTTACATGAGTGCTCATGTATTATTGAATTTATTAAACGAGTTGGGAAAAGAGATAAGATGCGAGGCTCTGCCGAGCATCTTATGGTTTTCACCAACGAGTTTATTAAATTCAATAATACAGGAGCACGAATGCAAGATTCTATTTATCATTTGAAATTAAAATCGCATTTTATCAACTGAATTTGCACTAAAACATCACGATTTCGCCTTTAGAACACGCGACGTTTTTATGGACGCCAACGTGTAACGTTACGACGTAATTTGCATATGTAATCCACTAGTGGATTATCGTTTTTAATGCATGGCTTTATTACACTCTCAGATGCGACGTCATATGATAAATAGAGGATATTTGACTTTTTCAGTGTAAGATCGAATTTTATTTCACCGAATGAACACCAAAAGCAGTATTTTCACGAGTGGCGAAGCCACGAGTGAAAATACCGCTTTTGGTGTTCATGAGTGAAATAAAAATTGATCTTACAATGAAAAAGTCAAATTTTCTATTTCTTTTATGCTTTAAAATTGCAATAATTCTATTTATTCCAGAGCGTCAGCCATCAAGACAGAGAAACAACTTTTTTTCTAGCCTTTTTGCGTCTAATTTGATGCTTCCAGCGTATTTACTGGATATGATATTGGTTGTAAACAAAGTTTGCAACTGAAAAATAGCTTGAAATATCATTTTGATAAACAGATCTCAAGAAATTTGCAAAGAAAGAATGCCTATAGGAGACGTAGGCGTCCTGACGTCGCGTGCAGTCACAATGTAACGTTGGCGCTTTAAGTGACGTCATTAACGTCGTAATGACGTGCAAACATGCGTGACGTAATTTTTGTCAAGCCGGATAAGATTTAGCCAATTAATCGAAAAAAACATTGAGACTATTTCATAAATTTCCTATTTCTGAAACAGTGAAATCGAAAGTGATAATTTCACTGTTTGAAACAGTGAGATTATCAGTTTCGATTTCACCGAGAAATCTCTATAATTCATTGAAAAGTATAAAAGAAAGTATTTTATTCAGTTTAGCTACATACATATATATACAAAATACATATCATTTCAATGTAGGATCTGAAGGTAAGCACAATGCTTGTATGATAGTCACCTCCTAGTATTTGGGAAGAAGGGTCTGAGCAAACAGCATATACCCGGATTAGTTCGCTCTTATAGACCGTCTGATATGGGTCCAGATCTGAACCTTTGTTATTCCACAAGTAACATTTTGTCGCATCGTCTGGGATCTTGCAAAGTCAGCTTACTAGTAATAGTTTAAGGTACGTGTAATTGCAACCTTTTCTGGTTACAGATGCACAGCGTGGTCGAATGGTTAGAGCATTTGGCTTTGGTAGAAGATCGCGATTTCGAATCCCAAATAGCCAACGATTGGAAAACCCTCTCTTTCAAACCAGCAGTAAATGGATTCTGAGAGGGCTACAGGCAGCGATAGGATAGGGTTGGGTCCGAGCTCTTATCATTTTATGCACGAGACAGGATGGGCCCCTAATAACCTTTTTATTAAAATGTTAGAGAAGCGGAAACATGGGAGATTTGCCGAATGAGACATTACAATAACCTGACATTCAGAATGTAAGGAATGTATATATATGTGTATGTCCATGTGTCTTCTCTTTTTTTTTTTTTTTTTTTTTTTTTTTCTTTTTTTTTTCGGTCAGAAAAGGATGGCGACCATTATCATGTTTACAAGCAAACTACGTAAAATTCAGCAACTATTTTGCCGAAAAGAACGGGAAACATACGAGTGTTGCCCAAGATCCAACTTTCAGAATGCAAGAAATTCGTATATCAATGAAGAGTTTTCTTGTCAGAGAAAGACGTTGCATCTAACCATATAAACAAATCATGTTTAATTCCGTTACTGTCAAAGAGTAGCGGAAATATACGAGGTGTATCGAATGAAATATTACCATGATCCGACATTCAGAATGCAAGGAATGTGTATGTCGATGAAGGACTTCCTTGTCAAGGACAGGCTGAGTGATGCCCCTCCGACAGGGGCGCTGCTCGAACCTTCAAGCGTCAGCTGAATGTCCCCAGGGAGGATAACTGGATTTGGTGTTACGTCAAGTTTACTCACATTCAGAGGACTGCCTGGGGGTGCTGGAAAGATATACGGAAATCAAATGTACCATTTCTTTTTAACTTTTTACTGCCGCAATATTGGCCTTGACTCATCTTCGCAAGTCAAAGATACTAAGTTACTTTCGTTCCTCACGTCCCTAAGGAACGAAGTGGACTTAGTACCCTTGGCTAGATGAAATGGCCGTGACATATGCGACAAAGCTGCATTCAAAGTATACTGTCTACTGTGAAAGGTTACCACGCACTGTTGCAAATAGATCTCATTTAACAATAAGCAAAACACAGCATAAACTGAACATACAATTCTAACATTGTACATTGTATAATTATGTAGATGCTACTCCAGACGTCCAGACGGAGGCTACATATGAAATTTGGTCACAATCGGCCCAGTAGTTTCAGAGGAGAAGTTGTTTGAAATTGTGGACGGACGACGGACGAACGACGACGACGGACGAAGGAACCTGCCTATCCTATAAGCTCCCCCGGAGCCTTCGCCTCAGGTAAGCTAAAAAAAAAAAGCTCGATATACAAAGTACTCCTACATAGTTATTTTCTGGCGACGCAAAAAAAGACTCTTTTGTTGAGCTGGGGTTGGGGAATGGGTGCCTTAAGTGTCGAAGCGGGCATTAGCTGTTTGAGCAAAGCCATATCAAATTCAAAGTTTATTCCTCACAAGCCTTTCAACGTTTCGGCTAAACGTCGAAAGGCTTGTGAGGAATAAACTGTGAAAATAAATATGTAACAAAGATTGTGCGATTATGACATATCAAATTCGATGTTATACCATATAGTAATGAAACCTTTCATTCGGACACTAACTAATTTGCCATAGTCTGTAAATAATGCTCTTGTCCTAATATATCGGGCAAAGAGGGTCGTTAAAAATTAGAAAAATAACTTACTGCAGTCTTTGTACTCAAACACAGCGCAAGCATATAGCGCATTTAAAAGGGTCAAAAGTGGAACCACATAAAAGTACATTTTCTTGTCACCAGATGGTACGACGGAAAAAGCTACCAGATGTATGTCTTTCTGCTTATCCAGTACAGTAGGAGACCTTTAATTCTTTTCATCGTCTCATAATCTAATGCTATTTCAGTGATATGTGATATCGAGGGTTGTCTGCCAGAAGGTGTCATCTGCCATTTTTGTCAAAAATGAGTTTTTGTCATCATAATATGTTTCTATGCTTAGTCTTTTATCACTCCAAAGATGGGCTTAATTGGAATTTTACTTAATTAGATATCTAATTAAACCAAAAGGTGCCATCTCCCTTACAGCTTAAATTGTTCTGCAAAAAGGTGCCAGCTGAAAATTTTGTGCTGCCAAATGGGGCCATCTCAGAGATAGCACCTTTTGGCTGAAAACTATCCAGGTTTTATTTGAGATAAAATGTGCCATCACAGACAGATGGTACCTATTAGCAGCACACATCTGATATTTGATACACTAACTTAATGGATGTTTACTCCATGTCTTGTTTTCTCTGACTGTAGGTCCCTCGTTGTGTATTACTGATATAATGCTACATTCGAATAAGCAAAGAAAACGCAAAAAAGGATAGATGCTTTGCTAACAAGCAATAGACTGAAACGTTTATCTATTACTCCTGATGGCAATTTTTTTTGAGTCTTTAGCTTTACAATTTGAAGGAAAGTGTGTCACTGAACTGAGAGATGTCTGTGAATACCTTGATACTAATCGTGATCATAAAATTAAGTTCATGTCCAACAAACCTAGTGATGACAACGATAGTGATGAAGACTATATACTGGAAAGTTGGCAAGGTATCAGTCATAGGTGGCTTATTTAATATAAGACGGACACTGGTCTGTTAGTGTAGCTGATACACTACCTTCAGCTATTGCAAATCTTTACTAAGCACAGTACTTATCTACTCCAGTAAGCCAACTCAGCCCGTGATTGCACAGTCAACATTTTCTGGCATAACAGCAGGTCAGACATTTATCTTTGCATACAAAGGCGTCAAAGGAAAGAACACTATGGAGCATGCACCAAAGTTTTAAGACAAACGAAAAATGATTGTAAACAGAATGAAGAAACACAAAGAGAAACACCTACAAAATAAAATTACAAGAACGAGTAAAACCCAATAACTCCAAGAAAGGAAAACCAGACAGCTGGAAAAAGAATGTAAGGAAGAAACTTAGAGTGGGAAAGCTTATACAGGTCGAAAGATGGACGGATGGATGACTTGCGATTTTACGTCCTTTTTGTAACAGTATTTCAGTCATATCAGGACGATGGGGATGTGATAATGAAAGGCTGCGTGCAATGGAACCCCGTTTACAGTAGGAAAGATTCTCGCCTCAAGCGGGATTCGAACCCGATCCGCTAGGTCAGTAGGCCAGCGCCTAACCCACTGAGCTACCGGGGCTCCCAGGTCGAAAGAAATCATGTACCAGAAAGGACAATGAAAAGTATTGTAGCAAATGTAAATTCAAATGTTCTAAAAGATTTCTGAAGAACAATGTCAGCAAATGTTCAATTCCTATTGGAATTTGCAATCACATGACCGATAAAACACGGCTAAAGTGAAGAAAAGGGTAGCAATGTCATTAACTTTTCACATCAATGGAAATATATAGGGTTTGCAGAAGTTACTTCAAATCAACACTTGGTATTTGACGAAAAGCAGTTGAATGTGCCTTGACAAGACAATCTATAAGCTCAGCCGCAATGGATAAAAGTGAGAAAAGCATACCACACAACAAAATACCTGATGCGGATTTAGATGCTGTTAAATTGCACATTGAGTCATTCTCAATGTAGAATCCAATAACACAAGACAAGACACGAAAAGAAAATACATCAGTGGTGATCTAACTACAATATATAAACAAAATTTACTCCTTATACAAAGAAGATCAACAGAACAAAGGAAAACGGACAGTGAATACTAAAGTCTACAGAACGGTATTTGTCAAGAATACAATCTGGCCTTTCATAAGCCAAAGAAGACCAATGTCTTGTTTGCAGCACGTCAACCACAAGAAAGCAGGAACAGTAACTAGACAGTGTTACAGAGGCCGAGTACAAAGAACATCAAGAAAAAAGATATTGAAGGGAGGGCAGAAAAGAGCAAGGATAAACTAAGATCGCAAACTGACAGCACTTTTGTTGTGCCTACTTTTGATACTTCTGATACGGAAGCAGTGCTTCCAACCCCATGTTTAAATGTGAGTCCAGTATATTACAAATGCATAAAAAATAGTTGCTATTTTAATTCTGAATTACCATAGATGATGATGATTTTTTTATCATCCGAGTGAGACCTTCCAGGCATGGAAGACCTGGGGATGATACCAACTACCACAGAAATACACCAACAGACTGCCACATGTGCCAATTACTGAATCAAAGAAGGCAGATTTAATTTCCTTATGCGTATCCAGTATCATTCCAGGACACTGCCATATGGCTCTTACAAGGACCTACCATCTAATGGAACTTCATGAGACCAATCAGGAAGAAGATTAGGACTCGGACTTTGATTATTTAAGATGTGCTAGACTTTTTTACAGATTAAGAATGCAGCTTTAGTTCGTTTCGGGCTAAGCTGTACATGAGCCGCTGTTACAGATTGCCATAAGTAGCATAACACTGTTGTATTTGACAGAAATGAATATTCATATAGAATGATCATATATGTACCATATACCAGTACATGGTTTAGTTACATTTTTGAAAAAGAATTTACCTAGTTAAAGTTACTTCAAACTGATAGAGAAAGACAGTAGTTTTCATTGCATTTTGGTACATCATAGTCATTGTTCGATACCATGTCTGGTCATGTATTTTTATTACAGTTTATGGTCATTACGTGGATGTTGTAAAGTGACAGTCTTGTACTTGCACTATGAAAATATGATTTAGATATGGTTAAACCTACTCTAATATTTGCTTACTAAATACCGGTAATATACAGTATTGAAACGAGTATTACTATTACCCCTTTGGTTAATTGTTACAATCAGATTCTTAGTATCTTAATGCTAAAAGGTGCCATCTAAATAAAATTTGCAATAGTTATTGAAAGGTTTGTTCTGCCAAACTGAGCCATCTCGAGATGGCACCTTTTGATCCTACAAATTTGTGCTGCCAAAAGGTGCCATTGACATAAAATGTCCAAATATGGCAAACTTACTGAGGTAATGTGATGTGTTTGTAACGGATGGACAGATCAGTCTAAGTCATGCTAGAAAAGTGTAGAGAAATAAATGTAGGATCTTCTTGTGAATTTACATAGCGGTTAAAAACTTTAAAATGGCAATATCTTTAAAAGTGGATTTTTGTAGATGGCACCTTCTGGCAGGCAACCCTCGATATAGGAGGAGTTATCTACCAGGCCGTTTAAATTGCTGCTAAAAACAACATATGCTTCGCTTTCGGTTTTAGCTGAAAATAAAATGCCTGCTGGAATTATTTCCCATTTTGCAAAGCTTTATTTCCTAACATGCACGTTTTAACAGTGTTTATTTGTTCCCCGAGTGCTTTTGGCAATTGTTCTATTGTGCTCTAAATCTAATTTTGGGATATAATAACACGTTTTTTTTTGTTTTTTTTTTTTTTTGGGGGGGGGGGGGGGAGGTGGGGGGGTTGCTCTGTCTGCTATTTACATGCCCTATTGGTTAGCAAATGCCAGCATTTTTGGTGTACGTCTATTCGTTAGCTTCTTTAGAAAGTATTGTGTCACTGCTACGACAGAATCATGCAAAGAAAGCTCACACTGGGAAGCGCCAAATAAGAGACGACAAAATTTACGTCTGCAAAATTTCAAAAGATTTCTCGTCCATGCTATACCGTATCGAGAATTTAAAGACAAGAGGGCAAAACTGAATAAATCCAGATGCAGTAGTTCATTACAACCTGTTCGTTTGCGTCGTTTCCCTTTTGTGTGTGGGGTGGGGGGGAGTGGAGTGGCTGGAGGGGTGCATCAAGGTTTAACGACGTTACATTTAATTAACCCAGTAGGCACGCAACCTTGAATCAACCTTGATTCAACGTCATGCCCACGACCTTGAATCAACCTTGATTCAACGTCATGAATTGATTCAACGTCATGAATTGATTCAGGGTTGTGTGACCAGTGGGTGCGGTTATCGTGGCAAAGAATAGGTCGTTGTCAAGTTCTAAATATGCATGCTGAAAGAATAATGCCTTTATGGATCAGACTTTCCAAACTTTATAAGGCAGTCTAATCACGACCGTCACTGTTTGCAGCCAGCTACTGGCAGTTTTATTAATGATCCACGGATATGGATAAGTTTGAAGAATGAGCAGTTTGTTTCAGTTTGTTACTTGAACTAAAGTACATAGGAAATGCCGCTTGATTTGCTGGTTCCTTGGTTGCTTGCTTGCGTTCGGATAAGCGGCTCTTTGAGACACCTACTGCAAGCACAATAGGCCCTTGCCCAATATATACTATTATCCAAATTGGTAGGACGCCCCGACACTGAAGGTTAGCCAGCACCAACGCCCGACCACGTCCACACCCCACACCCCATAGAAAAGCTGATAAAGAGACGGACAGGCACGGTATGTAAGCAAATCTACGTGCACGTAGGCAAATTTACGTGCACGAAAGTATTAGTTATGAGACATTGCGGGAAACTGCGCGCGTGACAGGGTAAACAACTATTTTATGACGGTTTTCTTCAGTGTCTAAACGTTTCTAGATAGAAGGAAATATGGCCAATATCATCGTAAAAACAGATCTGCACAAGAGTTTGTTAGTGCAAATATATTTAAGAAAAACTGTCATGAAAAACAAGTTGTAAACCCTGTCACGCGCAGTGTCCCGCTATGTCTCGTAACTAATACTTTTGTGTACGTAAATTTGCCTAGATACCGTGATGTATACTTAAAGAACTTCAATTTTGTGGTGTGTCACTGTAGTCTGCAATTATAATCTCTGTGAACTCATCACGAATTCAGTCATTCTGATATCGCAGAGCCGTTGACTTTCCTGACCAACCCTGACCTGAGACGTTAAGGGGACTGGGTGCACTTTCAATGGATTTGCCTCCCTTCTCAAGAAGGGTCATCTCTTAACACTTTTGAACTGGAAACCCCTTTTGGGAACATATACAAACAGTGCAAACCCAGATCAGACGCCGCAGAGCGCGGCGTCTGATCAGGGTCAACACTGCTAAGAGCTTCTATGCAAAATAAATAAATAAATAACAGTAAACTGATCCACCAGAAACCCTTAAAAGTAGAAATGGACTCGTCCAAATAAGTCCACTGGTCAAAAAAGAGTTATAGAAAAGGATTAGCTCCGTGGGGAGCAGATTCTTTTATTTTCGAAAAAGACAGATTTGGGAGGGACTTCGTCTTCGAAGGGAAGCAAAAATGAAGACACAATAGTTAGTTCCCTTTGAAAAATGGCAGAAAAGGTATGGCTATGTACCCGATGGTCAAAGGATGTCACCGTGGTCAAAAGATTACTTGTAAGCGCTTGGCTATTTCGCAGAAGGCCGTCGGGTCAACGACTGGAGAACTCCCCGTCAACCCAGCAGTAAATGAGTACTAGGTGCTTCAAATCAAGGAAGGTTTAAGGCAGAGATAGGTGGGCTTCGTCTTTCATATGCTGTGCTCAAGGCACTGTAGGCATCTAATACTCACTGGCATTTAGGCCACAAGGCAACGGAAAACCTTTACCCTTTTTTAATTGTCAAAATGACCCAGCAGGCACACAAAATTGAATCAACATTGAATCAACGTTGATCCAACGTCATGACGTGGGAAACATGCTAGAATCAAAGCAATATACTCGTGTAGCTGCCACGTCGAGCTGACGGGACGTAAACAATTACAAAATCAGCAGACCATGAAATATAGGTCAAAGGTATAAATAATAGCAGCATTCTGGAAGGCTATTCGGAGATGAAAGTTCATTCCAGATTTGATGATTATATACATCGCATTTAAAGAGAAATGGGCTTAAATGCTAGGGTCAACGCAATATATGGACGTAAAATTTTAAGAAGTCAGCACCGCGTGAAATATAGGAATAACGATAAGGACAGAAATAAGTACAACACCCCTTAAGATCGCTCTCAGAAAAAAAAATATATGCCAGTTTTGATTACTGTATGTACCATACTTTTGAGATAAACATACTTAAACGCTTGGGTCAAAGTAATTTTGGATGTAAAATTTTATGAAATCAACAGAGCGTGAAAAATAGGTCAGATGGGTCTGAGAAGAAACTTCATCCCATAATATTTGATCATTATACACTTAGTATTTAAAGAGGAACGGACACAAATACTAGAACCAAGGCAATTTTGAACGTAACTTTTTGTGCAGTCAGCAGTGCGCGAAATATAGGTTAAGTGTAGAAATATGTACAACATTACTTGAGAACATTCTGAGAAGAAACTTTATGTTAGTTTTGATGATTATAGGTAGATTCTTTGAGAAATACGAACTTAAACGCAAGGGTCGACGTGACTTTGAATGTAAAATTTTATGAAGTCAGCAGAGTCTGAAATATAGGTCAAGGTTAGGAATAAGTCTAACACCCCTTGTAACAGTCTAACAAGAAACTTAATGCCAGTTTAAATGATTGTATGTATCATACAATTAGAGAAAGCGCTAGAGTCAATGTAATTTTGGCTGTGAAATTTTACAAAGTCAGTAGAATGTCAAATACAGGTCCAGTGTTTTTTTTTTTGTTTTTTTTTTTTGTTTGTTTTTTTGCACTTCATAAAATATTTTACATCCTACATCCTGGATGCATATAAATTGCTGATGATGCAACAATTTGAAAGACGTGCATCCGCATGATGCAAAGATTTGAAGCCTGTAACAGCTAGTTTATTGATATGTATTTTGCGCGTTTATGATACTGAATGGATTTGGCTGCACAGTTGTTTTTCATCAGCATGTCTAAGAAGGGTTGCAGAAACCTGAGATTGGGATGCATAGATTTCTGGCCTTGTGTACCCTTGCTCTCGTTGAAGTTAATTTGTAAAACAAAATCACCGTAGATCTAAATGGAGACTCATGATCCCAAAAAACCATAATCCACATCGAAAATGGGGCCTGGTATCTATCATTCTTTTTCTTGAGGGAACTTTAAAATTAAGGTTGTGTCGACGTATTCCAGCGGGTCCAGAGAGAGAGAGAGAGCGACAGAGAGACATATTCTTACCTGACAGTCACTAACTCTTACCTGACATTTTTCGAAAGACATCATTTGTGGCATGCAGATTTCCGCGAAAATGTTGTTGAAATGTCAATACTTGTTATTTTTTTTTCAATGACTCATGTGCAGGAAAGTGTTGCGTCCCTTGTTTCGAATGACTCCCGGCTTCTTTGGCGCATGACGCATTTTCTCATTCGTATTGGGTAAACGGTTGATTGTTTCCGCTTTTACCTGTGATAGAAAAACATCGACAAAACTGCAAATGATTTTCAAATTCCCATGAATTTAACGCAGTTTTCCTTTTTGTTTTTAGGGCTGATCGCCATTGGTAAGTTCTATGTTTAAGTTATGGAGCACATTATGCGACAGCTCAATGCGAATGTGAAGCACACCTGTAAAATACAGGTGTGACAAATAAACCAGGTAAATTCAAAATGGCGTCCCAATATCAGGATACTAATACTATAGCATTGCAGTCACATCTTTTATTATGTGTTTAATTTTTGATTAAGCACTAACAAGAATACAAGATGGAGAGAAATAATCCTAAATGAAAGCCTACTCCCATAATATGAGATATCGGGTATTCTGACGTCCATATTTTATGTTTTTATGCTGATATTTACATTTTTACTTTCATTGAATACCCGATCTCTCATCTACCATTGAGGTTTTGCATTTGCATCTTTAACCATCAGTTGATGTCGTGGAAAAAAGTCGCCTTTAACAAGCCAAACAGACCTGCTTGTATTTAAAACATGTTAAACCTGTTCAGAGACATACCAATTATCAACTTACCACGAACTGTTAACTTGTAAATTGTGAGAAAAAACGATTAAAATCATCAGAAATGAGATTTCCCGTAACTGGCAATGGCCTGTAATCCAAACAAATCCCACAATGCAACAGATACCTAAAACAAGAATTTTTTTCTTTGGCGAAATAAAATTGATATAGATTTGATTAGAATATTTCTTCCCATTGAATATATGTGTGTAAAACAACTACAGCTCACATATTTAATGTTTCTTTCCGCAAAAATACATATTTGCACAACATATCACATTGTAAGGTGTCTCTACAGACTGTTTTTATTGTATTTATTTATTTCGTTCAAAATTATCATTTTTGTATTTACCGACTTTTGACAAACAAAATGGATGCTAGTGGAAAGTGAAAAACCCTAACAAAAGAATCCAGATCAATCTGGCAAATAGGAGTGTTATAATCATTGAAGTTTAATGATAATTAACAGCTTATAAATTGATCTTTATTATTCAGCTGTTATTTTCTCCAGACTTGATCAAAAGTGTTTGCTCTGGTTTCAAGTAGATGGTAGATAAAACGTCACTCTCCAAGAAATGAAAATGAAAGTAGAAATGAAAATGTCAGAATAAAAATAGGAATAATAAAATGAAAATTAAATAAGAGAGTGGCAAGTTTTATGTTATAGAACTAAATGAAAGCCCTGCTTTCGGGCATAGTGCCTGTTTATTAAGAGCTCCCTGTGGATGATCAGTTTTCATACGTTTTGTATATTTTAAAAGAGGAAATCTCAGAAAAAAGGTCTTGTACTTAATACTTTCGTTGTTTCCATATGAATTCTTATGGCATAGATACTGGGTCCCTATAAAACTAGAAACGAAACAGAAACGAAACGCAATGGAACGAAACACAAGCCGGGCCGGATAGCGCAATCGGTAGGGCACCTGACTCGTAAGTCAGAGGTCCTGGGTTCGAATCCCGGTCTGGCCACATACTTTCGTTTCTCCTTCCGCTGATTCAAGAAGGGCAGTTGTCAGTTACTGGCGAAAGTGTGTGCACTTAGTACTGGTTAACCGCTTAGGAGGTCTAAGCCTGCCCAGGAATAGTGTGGTTAGGTTAACTGACCGTCCCGACATGACCTTAGTTGTTTACCGTGGACGTTAAGCATCAAATCAACCAACCAACCAACGAAACACAACGGAACGAACCGCAACGAAACGGAACAAAACGAAACGGAATGGATGGGCATTGATAATACCTACTGTCCGTAAGCTGCGCTGCCGTCCATGAACGTTTGAGTAAATATTAACTGTTAGATTTGAGACCTTATCATTTGATCAGAAATTCTATGACCATATATGTTCAATATATCCCAGTGATGCAACGGAACATAGGAGTCTCACCAGCAGAGAAGTAGATACAAATTCGACGCGGAAAGACTCGGTGTTAGGGGGTGCATAATATGGGTTCTTGCCCTTACTAGCCTTCTGTTGAACATCTTTGATAATTAGTACAGAGACTCGTTTGACCAATTTACCTGCTTTGTACTGGGTGATTTTAAAAAAAATGAGTCTTTTTCGTTTCCTTGAGATATCTGATAAAAGAAAGCTTTTTGTACACTTTATTTATTTCAAAGTATGCATCACAATGATCTTAAGAGTTGTGCAAAGTTTTACTTTTGTAGCTTCAATACTTACAAAATGATGGCTCAAAAAGGGGTCAATTTTGTCCCGAGTGTAACACTAAAAGTGTGATTTTTTTCCTAAAATGTATTTTTACCTCTTTGCGTGATTAAAATGACTGTTTTTAAATACATGTTTTATCATTTAATTAAAAGTTACATCAGAATGCCTTCATATAAACATATTGTTTTGTCTTTAATTTTGATATTGTATGCATGGTGTGCACTTGAGTAAGGTTTGGTGCAAAACTGTCCCGAGTGTAACAAATCTGACTAAATTTGCCAAATTTCTGCAACAAATAGAAGTCAGAAAAAGTTTACCATATATTTTCACCCCTCATAATGATATAATTGTTTAAATACCACAATCAGCTACTTCCTTTCAAAGGCCTAGGAATAATATGCATCAGAAGTTTCGTTACACTCGGGACAAATAAAAAGTGTGTTTTTTCACATGTTTTGGATCATAACTGTTGAGCTACTAGACCGAAATGATCTTCTTGTGCAGAAATCATCTGGCTATCCTATGAATGCTAGTTCAGCAGGTTTGTATCTTTTTACTTTATAAAATATCAGGGAGAGTGAACAGACCCCGAATTCACTCTTTTGACTCATTTTTTTTAAAACCACCCTACTGCATTGTGTGACCTTTTGCCACAGGAACAAGGCTGCTTACATCCAACAACTACTCACACAAATAATCGTTAAGCTAACATAGGTTCTCTGATTTTAATAATGAATCGAAGTTGTTCATTATATTATGGAGGGCACAGAAAGAAACCCTATGGTTTGCAGGAGTAGTTGTTGGACATTCTAATACAGTGCGCCTATACAGAGGCAATGGAAAGTGTACGTGTATTCACAGTTTCGGAGCGAGTGAGTGTAACTGCTGACGTCATTGGCAATAACCGACGTCTTTTGTGACAATTAGAGACGTTAGACGGTGTAACGTCTGTTTTCTTTCTAAAATCGCCATAAAATCGTACATTTATATTAGATACAGTTAAAAATATTTGCGGGAAAATGAACGCCTTCCTGCCAGCGCGTTCATAAAGGAATCTTTTTCATGCCCCATGCTCGCGATATGCTCTACTTTACAACTGACCTCAAAAAAGTGAATTATTACTCAACAATTCACTGCTAGAGCTGATCTATATTTTGATTAGCAACCGGGCTCTTGTGTCATTTTGCTGCTTTAAGTAAGACAGGAGACGTTTCGTTTCATTCAATTTCCTTTTTGTTCCATTTCGTTTTGTTTCGTTCGATTGCGTTTCGTTCCGTTGTGTTTCGTTTCGTTCCGTTGCGTTTCATTTCGGTTTCGTTTCTAGTTTTATAGGGACCCCATAGATACTTACGTATTCATCAATACTTAGGTGGTTCTTTGGTACACACTAGTTAGTGTTCATGTGACGGTGAAATTTCGGTGAAATGTACATTTCAAACTAATTTAATTTCAGGATCAGCCCTAGAGTGTTATGTGTGTGAGGAACAAGACAACAACCGTGATAAATGTGTGAAGACGGCAATCCAGTGCAGAGAACACCAAGATACCTGTAGAACCTTTATTCACTGGAGACGTAAGCAATTAATCTTCTTTAAGATGTATTGGTATCAGACTTTCCTGCCATTTTTATAAAGGGGAATAACTTGTGTGTGACCGTTGTTTGCTTGCCTGAACATTGAGCCTTTTCCAATAAGGTCTACTCTTAAAGGAAAGAATTTGCTCCTAGAGGAGCAAGTTCTTTCCTTTTAGAGTTGGCCCACTTTGAGAAGGGAAGCCAAAATGAAAATGGCATAGTTGCTTCCCCTGAAAGTGAACCCATTCACTTGAATCTTTATTTCAGGCCCAGAGCTCTGTACATGAGTTAAATACTTGACGATCTTCCAGTTAAACTTCTTTGTCCCCACCAAGGGCGTAGCTACCTGTACGGCAAATACGCAGGTGCGTATTGAAATTTTGTCAAAATTGACAAAATTTCAAAACGCACCTGCATATTTGCTTGCTGAAAAAACATGGTTGTGCGTATAATGAAATTACCTCTGGCTACGCCCCTGCCCACTATTAAGATCCAACTCACTGTGGCCATTTTAGTGAGAGTTCATATCATACATTCCATGCAGAAATATGATAATCTAATAATCATAATTATCTTCAAAGACTTTTTTATCTATTTACCTAGTGCTAGTCTAGGTGAGACAAAAAAAATTAAGCTTTTCATGTTCCACTTTGCTCCACCAAAAAAAAAAAGAAAGGAAAATGAAATACTATTTCAGTGTGTACAAAGACTGTCAGTTTCTTCATATCTTACAAACAAAACTACGGCTTTGGATGATCAAGACTGACCCAAAGGGCCTCACACTGTCTGTACTCAAGACTGCATTGTGTGCCATATTGCCATCAGCAGCTGTTTGACCTATCTGTGTTAGTCAGTTTTACCTGTTCAGGCTTTAGGATATTTACAGTAGAATGTAAAGACGTCTCAGTATTACAACAGTTATGGTAATCAAAATTTTGTCACCAGTCTGTATTGTATAATTCAACATGCTGTGACAGATGTACTACATCTGTCACAGCATGCTGCATTATTCCACAGTGCTCCAGAAAATAAGGGGCAACAGGGATAATTTTCCATATTTCTCCATAGAAACATACCAGTAAGTTGTGACCCCTCATTTGAACCGTCTCACCGAGACGGTTCTAATGAGGGATCACAACGTGTTGGTTGAGAAATAAAGCAGATTATCTCAGAATTATCCTCAGTACCAATCCTTATCTGGATCTCTGAAATTTACAGTTATATTTCTTTGCTACAGAACCTAAATACTGGCAACCCCGTAGTGACAGAATCTACTCCATAGACAAGGCATGTGATACAAGAGACCATTGCGAGGCTGAACAACGAGGGTGGGGTATCAGATGTATGAGAAACTGGTACCGTGATTGGTGGTGTACAGAGTGTTGCCAAGGAGACAGATGCAACTATTATGTGACGGTAAAATTATTTTCTGCAATATCTGCTGTCTGTGCTTAGGGGCTAACTCTGTTGCTCATAATCAGAATTGTGGGTTAGAGTAAAATTCATTTTCTGTTCATTGGCATGTCAGCCTTCAGTAAGCCATTTCTGCACAGAATTGACAATCTTGAAAATCTAAGGGCTGTTATGTGGGTAATTTATTGAATTAAATTTGAAGCTTTTACAAAAGCTCAGGTTTATAGGTAGTAGAAGACTTAACCAACCCTGGACTAAGCACTGTGTTAAGCTATTAGTGCTTTGAGCAACTGGGCCCAGATTAAGGTTAAAACCTCTTCTGTTCATTTCATACATTGCAAATAACGTGTGTGAATGAATTTACTCTTCAGCAAATTCCTTTGCATGAAAGTGGACAATTTAAAATTGCTGATATCAGAGAATTATTCAGTAAAATTATAATTATACCCCCGGCATACGAAGTATGTCGAGGGGTATATAGTTTTTGTCTTTCCGTCCGTTCGTCCGTTCGTCCTTCTGTTCGTCCGTCTGTCCGTCCGTCCGTCCGTCCGTTCGTCCGTACGTAAGTTAACATTTGCGTTAAAGTTTTGTGTTAGGTTTTTTTCTTTTGCTTCTGTCATCCAGAGCTTGTTCATAAGTGCTTAGTGTTACTACAGGATGGATACCGATCAGTATGCATCACCTTGATGCTGCTGCTGGCCAAAGGTCAAGGTCACAGACTTAGAAATTCTTATAACATTTGCGTTAAAGTTTTGCGTTAAGTTTTTTTCTTTTGCTTCTGTTATCCAGAGCTTGTTCATAGGTGCTTAGTGTTACTACAGGATGGATACTGATCAGTATGCATCACCTTGAAGCTGCTGCTGGCCAAAGGTCAAGGTCACAGACTTAGAAATTCTTATAAAATTTGCGTTAAAGTTTTGCGTTAAGTTTTTTTCTTTTGCTTCTGTTATCCAGAGCTTGTTCATAAGTGCTTAGTGCTACTACAGGACGGATACTGATCAGTGTGCATCGTCTTGATGCTGCTGCTGGCCAAAGGTCAAGGTCACAGACCTAGAGATTTATATAACAGTTGCATTAAAGTTTTGTGTTAAGTTTCTGCTTTTGCTCTGTTTTCATGAACGTCTTTACTCGAACTTGTTGATATGTGCTTATTCGTACTACAGGATGGATACTGATCAGTTTGCACCACCCGGATGCTTCTGCAGGCCTAAGGTCAAGGTCTCAGACTTAGAAATTTCTACAGCAGTTGTTTTAAAGTTTTGTTTCAAGATTTTGCTTTTGCTCTATCTTTTTGACAGCTTCTATTGAAATTTGTTCAGATGTGCTTAGTATTACTACAGGTTGGACACATATTAGTACCTAAGGGCAAGGTCACAGACTTAGAAATTTATATAACATTAGTGTTAAAGTTTGTATTGAGCTGTATCTGTTTGCTTATGTTTTTGATATACTTGAATGGAACCTTTTGATGTGCTAGTATGTAGATGACCTCCTGGTTTCTTAAATTAAGAATTATTATACCCCCGGCATACGAAGTATGTCGAGGGGTATATAGTTTTTGTCTTTCCGTCCGTTCGTCCGTTCGTCCATCTGTTCGTCCGTCCGTCCGTCCGTCCGTCCGTCCGTTCGTCCGTACGTAAGTTAACATTTGCGTTAAAGTTTTGTGTTAGGTTTTTTTCTTTTGCTTCTGTCATCCAGAGCTTGTTCATAAGTGCTTAGTGTTACTACAGGATGGATACCGATCAGTATGCATCACCTTGATGCTGCTGCTGGCCAAAGGTCAAGGTCACAGACTTAGAAATTCTTATAACATTTGCGTTAAAGTTTTGCGTTAAGTTTTTTTCTTTTGCTTCTGTTATCCAGAGCTTGTTCATAGGTGCTTAGTGTTACTACAGGATGGATACTGATCAGTATGCATCACCTTGAAGCTGCTGCTGGCCAAAGGTCAAGGTCACAGACTTAGAAATTCTTATAAAATTTGCGTTAAAGTTTTGCGTTAAGTTTTTTTCTTTTGCTTCTGTTATCCAGAGCTTGTTCATAAGTGCTTAGTGCTACTACAGGACGGATACTGATCAGTGTGCATCGTCTTGATGCTGCTGCTGGCCAAAGGTCAAGGTCACAGACCTAGAGATTTATATAACAGTTGCATTAAAGTTTTGTGTTAAGTTTCTGCTTTTGCTCTGTTTTCATGAACGTCTTTACTCGAACTTGTTGATATGTGCTTATTCGTACTACAGGATGGATACTGATCAGTTTGCACCACCCGGATGCTTCTGCAGGCCTAAGGTCAAGGTCTCAGACTTAGAAATTTCTACAGCAGTTGTTTTAAAGTTTTGTTTCAAGATTTTGCTTTTGCTCTATCTTTTTGACAGCTTCTATTGAAATTTGTTCAGATGTGCTTAGTATTACTACAGGTTGGACACATATTAGTACCTAAGGGCAAGGTCACAGACTTAGAAATTTATATAACATTAGTGTTAAAGTTTGTATTGAGCTGTATCTGTTTGCTTATGTTTTTGATATACTTGAATGGAACCTTTTGATGTGCGACTAGATTTACTGCGAGGTTGAGACAGTTTTGTTGACATCATCTGGCTGCTGCTGCTGATTGTAGGTCAGGGTCACAGACTTTGAAATTTATATAACCATTTGTGTTAAAAGTGAACTTTAAGTTTGTTTTGAAATCTTTAGATGTAGCCTAGTGATATGTACCTTCCTGGGCATGTAAAGTTTATTTCCTATAGGCGGTGGCACTGGCCGGGGGTATACGTGAGCCCCTGCTCACTTGCTCTAGTTTTATAATATATAGGAGTATTCTGTTCTAGTAGCAGAATATTGTCTAGGCAGTCTTGCCCGAGTGCAGGGTAAACACTGTTGCATTAATTTTGCGTATTCTTTTACAGCTCGGAGCTTCCACTACACAAATCAGCTTAACACTGCTGCTCTCCACACTGGCACTGGTTCAAGTCTTCTTTAGACTGCGATGATCTATAGCCAACGGATTGAAGATATATAGAGACACAGGGATAACATTGTGACGAAACTTGTTTGAATGTATTTTGTACCATGCCCAGAGCTAAAGATGAAAATTGAGCCACTTCATGTGATTTCCAACAATGTGGCACTAGTGACAAGCAAAGGCTCTGATCAGACTGCACATAAGTACAGTCTGATCAGAGCCACCGCTTGTCATATTAGCCATCCATGGATGAGACCAAAGCCATAGAGCCATTAGTGAGCTAGGTCTCTGCTTTCCCTATATAAATGAGACAGGTGATCTGAATATCACAAGACAAAATGGCCACATTGTTGGAAATCACATGATATGGCTCAAATGCTGCACTTATTCAGTTATAAGACTAAGTCCACCCTCCAGAATGACCCCAAATGCTGTACCATTGGGTTAGTCCCAAAAATCTAGATTTTTGCGGTTGCTATGGAGGGGGAAACCAGGACTGTGGAAATACTAAAATTTTCTACTTGTCAGTGGACAAGTAAATAGACAAAATTAACTTGTCTAAACAAATATTTACTTGCGCAGAAAAAAGGTACACATGAAATAAGGAAAGAATAATAGATAATGAATAGAGGAAGAGTTGAACTTGATGACAAATTTTGGCTAACAGTTTTGAATTAAAACAACTGTTGTGGGCACCTGTTAGAATTGCCTCAATGAGGCAATTCTAACACATTGAGGCAATTCTAACAGGAATCCTCAGCATATGTTTTCATGAAAATTATCTAAGAATTATCCTGAAATACTTCCACTGGTGACACTTTGAATGCTTGTCCCAGTGCAAGTAAACTGAATTTCTCACTTGTCCAGAGTGAAATGGGACAAGTAGGACAAGTTGGGCACAGTATTTCCACAGCCCTGGGGAAACCCATTTAAGTGAATAAATACTGTATTTATTATGGGAAGATTTCTTGGTATGCAAGAGCATAATATTTTGGCTTTTGAATAGAATCTTTTCAGTGAGTCTAATGAGCCACAACATTTAATTAATTGAAACTATCATCAAATTTTCCCTTCTCTGGAGTTCTGCAATGCACATAGATGTGCAAGTACAGACTTGCCCTGGTTTGAAGAGTTTATCTCAATAATATAAAGATTTAAAGAGAACCTAGCTTACCTATACCAGGCTTGATCAGTTTGCATTTATGCATTTAAACAGGTTTTGTCATACTACTGGGCATATCATTCAAGAAGTTATCTTCAAACATTCCATGGAGAAGTTAATGATCTGACACCCCTGGACAAAAGAAATTTGTTGCAAATGGAAATAAAAATATACATGTAGAAGAGTCAACAGAAATTACTTTATAAGGAGTTATAATATGGTAGCCCATCCTTAACTATGGCTTATCAAGGGTGTTGTCATGGAATCATTGTTAAGATCATATGTATGGGTACATTTTAAGGGAAATTAACTCATATCATTTTCTTTTTTGCCTCCTCATTTGGAGTCAACTCTTAAAGGAAAGAATTTGTTCCTAGAGGAGCAAATCCTTTCTTTTTAAACCTTATTTTAGAAGGGGTTTTCATCCAGGCCCAGAGGTTATAAAGCTTGAGTACATTCTCAAACTCAAAATAAAGCACACTCATTGGCTGCTTCCGAGCACATTCTGAAGCAGCCAATCAGTGTGCTTTATTTTGCTCAAAGCACTCATTGGAAGCAGCCAATCAGTGCTTTATTTTGAGATTATTCTCAAGTTTTATAATCTCGAACCCAAGGAAGCAAATAAGAACTCACAAAAGTTGTCTTCCTTTGTAAAGATGGTGGAAAAAAATGGAGGTGTACCCATACACCATTTATAAAGAAAATCTTTTCTTATTTTTACATATCAATGTATTCAATATGTAAATAGATTTTATACTGGCAGATAATGCCATCTTTACATCATTTATGTAAAAATCAGTTGTACATGTTTATGATTCAGGAATCATATGTAAATGGTAGTCTTCATTGTATATACACACATCTTATCTGATAGATCACATGAACAAAGTTCAGTCAGACTGAGAGCTCCAGCTTTTGACGATAATTCAGAGATTTTTTTTTTTCTTATTCCTCAATGAAAACATATATTGTGACCCCTCGTTAGAACCGTCTTGGTGAGATAGTACTGATGAAGGGCACATGTAAGGAAATTATCCCTAAATGATCAGTGTTATCTCTAATCTGAAGCACTATTCAGTAAAAGCAGTTGCTGTCATTCCAAAGTTGGGGTTTGCGTCAACATTTGTTAAAATTTGATTTTAAGTTAAACCATATGAAAGTTTTCAAAAATGCATGTAGCAGGTATCTTCTGTTGCCTACAACAGAAGCAATAAATAGGTATTCAAATGCACTTACGTATGTAAGGCGACGTCTGATTGGACAACGTCAAAAATTTGCAACAGTATATTCTGCGATTTACTGTCGTAAACACGACATCATTACGTAATGTCGCTTCTCATTGGTTGACGTCTGGTTTTACGTCGCTGAAAGCGTTTGCTATTGGTACAAAGTAGCACACTTTTAAAGGTGAGAATGTGAAAAGTGCATTAGAATGGGGATAACTGTATTGAAAATTGTCATTTGGGGAGGTAAATCGTCGGTTTTATGGTCGCAAATTGCTTTTTACGGCTCCGCTGGCGCGTCGCCATAAAACGAAATTTCCGACCATAAAACCGACGATTTACCTCCCCAAATGACATTTTTGAGTACAGTTATCCCCTACTGTTGTCAGCATTCATTTCGGAGTTTTCTGATTTAGCTCTTTGTGACAATGTGCAGCAGGCAGACACAGCTTTTTGTGGCATGCTGTTGTCCCTCGAATGGCTGTTGTGGAAGCTTTTTCTTTTGTATCCATCAGAACAATTTTATATGTATAATTGGAATATGCTTGTAAATATTGTATATATGCATGTTTGCTCATACTTTCTAAGCCATCATACAAATATGCAGCTCTATACATATTGGATCTACCTACACATTTTACTTTCAGTTAGCCAAGAATTTCATGTCTTTTTTATGGGTTTTGAAATATGATTTTCTGATTTCCATTTGAGTAGAATGTTTTATGAGAATTCCTGAGAGAGTTTTCTGGTTTATGCCGTCACATAAATGAGCAGGTTTTCAGTGAAGCTGTGCTTGGTACCAGCACATTTATTATAAAATTATCACAGTATTCTATTAAAATAGTACCTTTCGTGAAGTTTCACTGTATGCTGTAAAATGCATTTCCACAAATTATTTCTGCCAACATTCCAGACTTTTTGACCATCTGATTTTTAATATCTGTATAGAACAGTTTCGATATTTCAGGTAGAAAAGGCACAAGCTTGATACAGAAATGGCAGCATGGTACATATGTAAACTGTATGCCCAGACCAGGCTGCTCTGCTTATTCCTAGGCTGGAGAGTGCATGCATAACTAATTTTTAAGACAGGTTTTTCTTTAGCCTGCATTGTTTGCATATGCAGAACTGGAAATTAAGAAATACTTATCAGGATTTGGCTGTGTAGCCTGTATATGGTCTTGCATCACAGGCAGACTCATGTTTGGGCACACAGTGCAGACCCAGCTCAGACTGCTGCTAGCAGCAGTCTGATCTGGGTCTAAAGTTTTATAAAACATCAGTCAGAAAAGATGGGATTGTTCTGATATGACTGAAGTTAGTGAAATGGTTTATATGCCCACATTAGGGAATAATTAGGCATACATACTTTTAAGATGGTATTTCATGATGTAAACATCTTAAGATTCATTTCTTGTCAAACATTCCAGCTATCTGTACATATCAAGAATAAAATTTATAATCTTTTAAACAGCTCCTTTATTTCTATCAATGCCTTAAGATGCTGAAAATGATTTTACTGCTGTACTGTTTTTGCTTTGTCCAGTCATTTGGCCGAGGTGCAATGCTGGACTTGTCCACAGCTTATGGGCTGTCCATGTTGTGGTCCGTCTTAGGTCTATGAATCTAATCATCCACATCATTTAAGGTTTGTGGTAAACATGAAAGGATCTCCTTCCAGTAAAGATAATCCATGCAAATGCTTTTAGAGTAGACCTGTTCAGATGAGCTATTTTGTCCAAGGAAGCAAACAGGAAGTCACGGTTGCCCCACTTTGCAAAATAAAATCGGTGGAAAAACATGGAGATGTACCCACACAAACTCATTAACTCAGAGGTTATAGGTGTCCTGTTTATTTGGCATTCTGTTCTCACTGCCTTTCATTTCCTGACATCAACGGAAACTGACTGGAATACTGGTAATGGCTGGAAAGCACCATATTATCTTACCCGAATCTTCCTGCACACTCATTTACAAATGTAAGTTAATTCCCTCACCAGACCAGCTATGATTCCAGCCAGTCTATTCTGATAAATTCTTTAAAAGCTCATTGCCAGTTTAATATTTGGGCAGGCATTGAGCTTGTAAAGGAATAGTCTTCAGATGGACTAGCAGTGAACAAAGGATTGCTTTTAAATTAGACTAGCATAGATTGTTAAATGACTGGTGTTACAATGATGTTTACGTTCAATTACTGTTTACATAGTAATTTTCGCGGGTTCAAGTTTTTGCGGTTTATGGGCAAAATCCAAATCAATTTTCCCCGATTTTTAATTTTCCCGGTTAGCAACATGCGCAAAAAGCAAAACTGCTTCATTTCATTTAAGCAAACTTTTCATCAACCGAGAGCTGCAGGTTAATGAAAGAAATGGCTCCAAAGGAAAAGTACCAGAATCTACCAAAGCAAACAGAAACGAAGTACAATGTATATGGACGCTGTGTCTACTGATGATCTTTGTAAGAAACAAATATTTTCGCGATTTTAAAATTTGCGGTTTTTAAGTGACCGCCAAATATTGCAAATTGAACACCTTGAAAATTATTGCATATAAATATGGTATACAGGGTGGTTCACTTTGCTAATCTACTTTTGGCAAGGTATAGAGACCCTGCTTCAGGGCTCTAGATAAGACGAGTACTTGGTGATAATAAAGGATAATTTTTGTTAATTTTGCATAAAAGCAGATGTTATTACCCATCATCTGAACCGTCTCATCAAAACAGTTCAGACGAGGTCACGAGGGGTCACAACATTAGGTTTTAATGAAAAATAAGAAAAATCATCCCTCAATTATCATCAAATACTCCCCCTTATCTAGAGCTCTGCTGCTTTGACTTGATGAAACAATAGGTGTTCATGGGGAACAGATTCAAGGGCAATTACTCTGCCATTTTCAATTTTGCCTCCCCTTCTTAATACAGCATTAAATTTTCTCCCAAACATGAAAATTCTGTTTTGTTTTTGTTACTGGCATCCTCTACTTGTTTTGGTCGGAAGTCTTTTCTAAATGTAATTTTTTGTTTGGTTGTTTTGGTTTTAATGGCCCTTTGACACAGTATTTCAGTCTATATCAGGCCATCTCTCAGAGAGGGAGAAAGAGTTGAACTGATAGACGAGAGAAAAATGTCCAAACAAACACCATCCACACCTACTGCAAGCCCTTGCCCTACTACTATTCAAATCAGTAGGACCCCCTGACTGGAACTTACATGCAGCACCATCGCACCACCCAACCATCCCTGTGTCGTTTTTATACGCCCGTTTTGAAAAAACGGACGTATTATGTCATGGCGCTGTCCGTCTGGCCGTCCGTAAACATTCTTGTGCGCGCCATAACTCAGTAACCGTTTGGGATATCCTCATGAAATTTTGTAGGCATATGTATTAGGTAGGGGGAATGTGTCGCGTACAAGAATGGTTGCTCCCCCTTCCTTGGTTTCAAAGTTATGCCCCTTTGATTGTTTTTTACCCTACAGGTCTTGTGCGCAGTGTTCACACGACCAAATATTATTCGTCAAAGTTACCTGCAGCGATGAAACAAAATCTTTGTCACATTTTCCACGCTTGTAGCAATGTTCTTTGTTACATAATCTTTAGCAAAGTTCTCCGTTTACACGGACAAATTTAATTTATCGAAGTAACTTTATCATATATATTTGTCAAAAAAACATTTTCATATTTTGGCATTTACACGAGCAAATTTTTCTGTGACAAACCTACTTTGTCATAGAAACTTTGGTCGTGTAAAGGCGCCCAAGTAACTGTTTGGAATATCATAATGAAACTTTATAGCAATGTGCATGATCACAAGATATGTCGCTGGTTGCTCCCCCTTTCTTAATTTTGGAGTAAACTCCCTTTCCTCCGTCCATAAACATTTTTGTGTGCGCCAGAACTCCGTAACCATTTGGGATATCTTCATGAAATTTTGTAGGCATATGTAGTAGGTAGGGGGAATGTATCACATACAAAAATGGTTGCTTCCCCTTCCTTCGTTTCCAAGTTATGCCCCTTTGATTGTTTTTTTTTCCTGAAGGTCTTGTGGGCGCCATAACAAGATAACTGTTTGGGATATCTTCATGAAACTTCATAGAAATGTGTATGAAGTCCCAACGATGTGTCGTGTACAACAATGGTTGCTCTCCTTTTTTTCGTTACTGAGTTACATCCCTTTTATTAGTTTTTTTTTCGGCTATTTTTGTGTATACTTATGTTGTGCATTCATTAACTCAGTAACTGTTTGGAATATCATAATGAAACTGTATAGCAATGTGCATGATCACAAGATGATGTGTCACATATAAGAATGGTTGCTCCCCCTTTCTTAATTTTGGAGTAACCTCCCTTTGATCATTATTTTAGGCATTTCCATTCACTCCATATCTTCTTAACCCTTTGCTATATTAGAATAAAACTTTGTAGGAATGTGTGTAATAATGGGGCAATGAATCCTGAGCAAGAACCATGACTCTGGCTTGCTTACTGGATTATCTGCCCATGCAAAATTTCCTGTTTACTCTGTAACTCCTGAACCGTTTAGAATATTTTAACACAAATTTATCGAGTTGTGTATATTGTCAAGGGAATGTATTAGAAGAATGGTATACCTTGTATATTTAGTATATGAATTATCTCCCTTGTTTGATGTGTTAAATATTAAAATAATGTTGCCATCATTAATTAAAGTGTGGTTTCCCCTGTTTGTCTGCCTGTCTGTCCTTTTGTTAACAATCTTGTTCATTCTATAATTCCTTTATGACATTAAAACGGGCGTATTATGCGCCGCTTGCGAAGCCCTTGTTAGGTTTATTGCTTCCATTTTCTCTTTTATAGTGACTTGATTACACTGAAGTCGAAATGTTAAAGCCCGCAAGCAAAGAAGAAATACCGGTCTCTTCTCAGTCATACATAATAAAGGTACATGGCTATTACCAGAGATCTAGATTAAGAGGGAGTATTTGGTGATATTTAGGGATAAAATTTGTTAATTCTGCATAAAAAAAAATGTTGTGACCCCTCATCTGAACCGTCTTGGCGAGACTGTTCAGATGAGGGTTCACAACATATGGTTACAATGAGAAACAAAAAAATTATCCTGAATTATCATCAAATACGCCCTCTTACATAGAGCTCTGTATTACTTCATAGTTTTCCATCATTCAAAGGGAAATAACTTCCATAGCTTCCACCAGTGGTGACAAAATTCCAATTTCAAAACAAGACCTGTAATAGGGACAGGATAGCTCGCCTGACAGCGCCTTGCCCATCACCAAAAAACTTTAACGTAAAACATTTTGCTAATGCCGATGCCAGGGGTAGTACAATAGCTCTTCCTGAGTGATTGAAGTCTGGTTTAACGTCCCACAATGTGACAAATAAACCAGGTAAATTCAAAATGGCGTCCCAATATCAGGATACTAATACTATAGCATTGCAGTCACATCTTATCCCTGGATTGGTAGTGCCGAGTGTTAGCCACTACACTACAGCCGCTCCAGCTCTTCCTGAACTTTGTTCAGGCAAGCTGAAAAGTAGTCTACTTACTACTCTTATTAAAAGACACAGAATCTACTCCTTTAGGAGTAGAGCCTTACAGCTCAATTCCTACTGATAAAGGACAGTAATGAAAATGGTACAGCTGCTTCCCTTGACAGTACTTATTTACTTGAAGGAACCTCTGATCGAAAAGGTCTGCCTTTACTGAGGCACCTCTACTGAAGTGTCACAACCAGTATGTTTATGTAGGAATAGAAACAATATATCCCATACTTATCATCCATGAGGCGTATTTATAAAACAACTTCATTTCTATGCTGTTGCTAAGGCTAAATTTCTATGAAGGAGGTTCCCTACAACTTATGAAATTTGCTCTGGAGGAACAGTCTTTTTCAGACTGTTCCTCCGAACAGTCTTTTTCAGACTGTTCCTCCAGAGCAAATTTCGTAGTTGTAGGGAATCTCTATCATAGAAATTCTGCCTAGCCACGGCTTGGCAACCATTGAAGTGGTTTTATAAATACGACCCCGGAACTACGTCCATATCTGGAGCTCACCTGTTGTGCAGAGTTCCTGATTAAGACTGGGGCACAGTCAGGGATAATTCAGGAATAATATTTCTTATTCCTCAATGAAAACATATGTGACCACCCAGTTCTCAAGTTTTATGAAAAAATAAGGGAAATTATTCCAAAATTATCCATGTTACCATGGTCACCCCTCTATCTGGATTTTTTCTCTTCACTGGCTGAAATACTGAGAACAAAAAATCAGGTTTCCTGTTATACACTTTCTTTATTACAAAGATGAAAATATGAGAAATGAAATTAAGATTTCTGATGAAAAATGAAATGAGCAGTTGTAAAGTCCTTCTAACACCAAAGTAAAGTCACTACTTCAACATATCAGTTCATAGAGGGCCAAGTCAAACCACTGTCAGTACTGAAGTGGCCCCTGGCAACTGTTACATAACCACGGAAACACTTTATTTCTTCTTCTTCTTTTTCTTCCTCTCTCTCTTTCATTTTTAACAAATACTGACAGTGGTAAGTTGTTCGAGCCATAGCTGTATTCTCGACGTCTAAGTCGTTGGATGTAGGTGAATAGGAAAACTGGGGACCCTGACAGTCGTCATAGCACCACTCCACAGAACGTCAGTCCAATATGGCGTCTGAACAGTGGCACTGCCCACACAACCACATAAATCATCATCATCATCTTCTTTCATCGTCATCATCAACTTCAAAGGGCTGGACTAACTGTTCTGTGAAGTCTTCAGTGTCAGAAGTAAAGTGTGTAACAGGATGGCTAGTCGTCTACTTTGATCTGAAACAAATTACCATAATGTGCATAAAAACTGGGACACCTCAAAATAATTAATTTTCCATTTGTCCCAAATGGAAAAATAATTATTTTTAGGTGTCCCAAAATTTGCATTAATTTGTGTAACAGGATGGCTAGAGGTCTACTCTGATCTGAAACAAACAAATTACCATAATGCACGCAAGAATTGGGACAACTCAAAATAATTAATTTTCCATTTGTTCCAAAACAGTTCGCTAAAAAAATGTTTTGTTTCTGTATCATATTCATAATTCAAGGACTATCTAGAGAGCAAACTGTAGATCTAGATGAGGTGGCTCGTGGGGACCACCTCATCTGGATTTATGCTGTTTGCATCTAGCCAACAATTTCCATTTTTCAAGCAAAAATGATACTAAAGTACATCTTTATTACTATCAAAGCCCTAGCTAGATTATGAGTATACATGTATATGACAGAGACGGGTTTCCCCAGAAGAAATGTACCACACTACTATCATGATAGTGTATGACTTATACGATTCAGAATCAAGATATATATATATTTGTGTCCGACTTAAATGTAAAAATAATGCCTTGTTTATTTTTCAATTAGTAAATAGTTTAAACAATATTTTACTCAAACTAGATGGCCGCCGCCTGGTTGTCGAGCCCGTTGGCGCTTTGACAGTAGTGAAAATGTATTTTCCTGGAAGTAGTTCACAGCGACATAGTTTTGTTGGGGGTGACCTGGAGTGGTAAGGTGCAAGCACTGATGGAGTTTCAATGTTCTGGGGCCAATGAAAACAAAGATATGGGGCTTACCTCCAAAACTAAATATGTGGTACTTTTTCGTGAAAGTAGGTCACAGCCACCTAGTTTGGTTGGAGATGAGCTGGAGTGGTAAGAAGCATGCACTGATGGAGTTTCAATCTTCTGGGGCATATGAAAATGGGAGGTGACCTGGAGTGGTAAGATGCATGCACTGATGAAGTTTCAATGTTCTGGGGTCTAGGAAAAGGGAGATATGGGGCTGCAGACAAAAACTAAACATGTGGTACTTTTTCGTGACAGTAGGTCACAGTGACCTAGTTTTGTTGGAGATGACATGGAGTGGTAAGGTGCGTGCACTGATGAAGTTTCAACGTTCTGGGGCCTATGAAAAGGGAGATTTGGGGCTGCATACAAAAACTGAATATATGGTACTTTTTCGTGAAAATAGGTCACACTGTGACCTAGTTTTGTTGGAGGTGACCTGGAGTGGTAAGGTGCATGCACTGATAAGTCTGAATGTTCCGGGGCCTATGATAGGGGAGATACGGGGCTGCAGACGAAAACTAAATATGTGGTACTTTTTTGTGAAAGTAGATCACAGTGACCTAGTTTTGTGGGAGCCAATTAGCATTTTGGTGGGGCATATTATGATGAAGTTTCAAGGTCCTAGGGTCAACCAAACTCAGATATGGCTTTAACGGATGGACGGACAGACAGACATGCAGACGCACCAACACCAGACAGGCGGATGCACCTACACCAAACAGGCGACTATGTCTCGCCGACCGCAAGCAGGCTCGACAATAAATCAATGAAAATAGAGGAACACAATAGACATACTGTGAGATTAGAAAAAAAGCTTTGCACAGAACTTTAGACAAGAGTTGTCAGAAGACAACAAAGCGCGCCTTATGGGTGCCTGACTCTCACAGTCACAAAGACCTACAAATATATCAGGTCATCTGCAGTGTCAGACTGAGCCATTATCCCAGGTATATGATGAAAACATATTAAATACAGCTCAAAATATGAAGCAAAAGCACTGAATGATTAAATTTATGTCTGAGTGACCTCCAATTCCCAAATAAGATGTTAATCTATAAATAGTTTTGGAGACACAAGGCAAAATCAATGAACCATGAAATATAGGTCACAGTGATCTATAAATAATATGAGGTTATTCTCCATGTCAGACTGATCCTCTATGCCAGATATGATGTTAATCCATCAAACAGTGCTTGAAATATAAGACAAAATCACTGGACCACGAACAAAGGTCAAGGGCACAGGAGTCCGCATGGTAGCTTTGCAGCTGCTGCAATTATAGGGATATGCTATCTGACCATGTATCAAGTCTCTTCTGTCAAAGGTTTCATCAAAACTAAAAAAATTGCCTTAAAAACAGTGCCAAACAACAAAGTCAGTCAACCGTAACATATAGGTCAAGGACATACAATTGTGTCATGCAGCTGCTGCAGTCTTATGGATGTATATATGTACCAAGTATGATGATTGTAGCTGCTGTAGTTTGTAAGATACAGTGTTGAACATCAAGTTAAACGCAATTGTTAACATTGGTTAACCTGATCACGGACGCCGACGCTGACGCATACTCGGACTACGACGCCGGGGGTATAGCATAAGCTCTCCTTTGCTTTGCAAAGGCGCGCTAACAAGAGGGAGTACTTGGTGATAATTAAGGATAATTTTTTTTGTTATTTCTGCGTAGAAATATATGATGTAATCCCTCATCTGAACCGTCTCCACGAGAAGGTTCAGATGAGGGTCACAACATATGGTTTAAAATGAGGAATAAGAAAAATTATCCCTCAATTATCATCAAATACCCCTCTTATCTAGAGCTCTGTAAATTAAAACTTCTCTATCTTCTCCACATTTGATATTTTTTTCCTTTTAAACCCTGAAATACTTTGTTGGATTAGCACTGAACACAGATGGAAAACCAACTTGATTGCTGTAGGTCTGGGGCTGAATGAGGTAATAGCAGTGTACCTTAAAGTCCTTTGTTAGAGAGCATTTCATGTTGTTGCTGCTTTGATAAATTTTCTCTCAACTCTTTAAGCACCAAAAAGCAGACGACAAAATTTATGTCTGCAAAAATTAATAAAATGCCTTGTCCAAGACATTTCATATTGAGAATTCAAAGACTAGAGGGCAAACAGTGTATATCTAGATGAGGCGGCTCATTATGAGCCGCCTCATCAGGATCTATGCTGTTTGCAAATTTGCTAATTTCGTCACTGGGGCTTAAAGAGTTAATTTCATCGTCACACACTGCAGTGGAGACAAACAGCCTCTGACACAGCTCTAGATAAGAGGGAGTATTTGATGATAATTAAGGATAATTTTTCTTATTTCTCATAGAAACCTTATGTTGTGACCACTCATCTGAACCGTCTCGTGGAGACAGTTCAGATGAGGGGTCACAACATATGTTTTTGTGCAGAATTAACAAAAATTACCCCTAATTATCACCAAATACTCCCTCCTATCTAGAGCTCTGCTCTGAGTTGCCACTGAGACATTTTCACCATAGCTGCACCTCTACTGCAGTTTTAAATGCAGCAGGCACTAATTCTATTTCCAACTGTCCTTGGCGTCCTGTTGTTTTTCTGCCTCTTCACAAATATATAATATAAATAATTCTTTTTCTGTTTCATTTTTGACCATTTGATAACTGTTTTATAGTTTTATATGATGTTGAAAATTAGTTTGAAAACATCACTTTTTTTTGTGTGTATCATAATTTTCTTCATGCTGTGAGCCGTGGATTTGGTTTTGGCTGTGTTTTTGCCATTTCAGGTTCAGCTGTTCAAGTACTGTTGACTAATCAACTTTGGGTGCAGAAATCGCCATAGCATATTTTGATACATAAACGGCCGATTAACTGATGAAATCAATCCAGTCCCAGTGTATGATATGAATTCTGGGCAAGTTTTTTCTCTCAATAAAACCACATTTTTTCTCAATAAAACCACAAGGTCCTGAGGCCCATGTTAGGGTGAGTACTTAAAGGTAATTCTTAGTTTCTGTCAATTCCCCCCAAAAAATTTTGTGACCCCTCATTAGAACAGTCTGAGACTGTTCTAATGAGGGGTTACATGTTTCTATGGAGAAACAAGAAAAGTATCCCACCATTGTTTTCATTTACTCACCAATCAGGTCAGGCCTCAGGAAACTTATGACCAACCATGTTTGGCAAAAATTATTCGGACCATAAAAATGTCTAAATTTTTCAAACAAGTTTTAATGATTTTTTCAAATAAATTTAATCATGTGATCAGATTCAGTACTCAGAAGTTCATGAATTCTTCATATTCTATAGACTATAAGGTGACCCGTCATCAGAACAAAGTGAGGCGGTGCCACTGTAAGGCCACTTTGTGTCTCTTATGAGCTGCAAAGTTATCTCAATCAGCACTGTTTGTCATTCTGCTGACAATAATGAGACATTGGAGGACACATAGAACCAACTTATTATCCAGTCAAATTTTAGGAACAACTCACTACTGCAAGCTGCCTCATATTAATATTTACCTAGCCCTCATCTTCCTTCTTTTGCGCTTCAACCTTCGCATACGCTTCTTTCGCCACTGAAATATAAATACAGTTACATGTAGAAATTTTATGTATAAAGGACCATATATACAGCAGAAACATAACAGCAGTGTCAAGGGCTGACAAATCCAATGCCCTGATCAGCGTTTGCGCTAGCTATTTCTGGTTTGCGTCCTGCGGACGCAGAGGTTTGAAAATTTGCGTCCAAGACTCATTAGTTCACGTCCTAGCTAAACTGGGTCGGAAAAACGTGCTCACAACTGACATAACGATGGACATTATTTTTGTTTCTTTTCCTTTAAAAGGCAAAAAACAAACTGATATAAGATGCAATCTAAACCAATTGCAAAAGTTACAATATTTATTCATTATTACCAACCTTTTATGCAGAAATAAACCATATATACTAAATAGATAAAGTTTTAACATCCCGACGTGTTTTCTCCTACACAGTCAATACACATTATCGGTGTAATGGCTATAAATAGATCTGCGTGTTGGATAATATCTACTAGAGTATGGCACTTTCTACGAAATTCGTTTCAATTACTGACATAAAATCATTAAAAATATTGGGAGAAAGTTGATATTCATTTCTCTATTAGTGAGAATCTGAAGTGGCCTGCATGCGGTGCATACATAATTACACCTATTCACCTCAAGTAGTAGATAAAATTAGCACCCTATCGAGCTAACGAGATGTCTTGGCGAGCTAACGAGATGTCTTGGCGGCGTCTTTGAACTAAAAGCAACTTGACTGGCGGTGCATTATAAAAGATACTTTGCGTCCTGTGGACGCAGACGGTAATTTTTTCGCGTCCGGCACTAGTTAAGTCGCGTCCCATACGCATTTTTTTGCGCTAACGCAAACGCTGCCTGATGCAATGGACAAGCTCATAATCATGCTGGACAAGCACAATTTCCAGCTGGATGCCTGGCTAGGCAAGTTAAAAAAATCCCCATTAATTAAAATTCAGAAAGATTAACAGTATGCGCAGCCCTACTAAAGACAGGAAAGGACTTATGCCACCGAAACAACTTTTGGGCACCGAAAAGGATTTTTATATGACATTTTATATTTAATAAATTTGAATGTTTAAGAACTTTTAATATCATCATAATATAAATCAGAGCTTGAATAATACTTTTTGCATTGAATTTCAAAAAAATATTAATTTAACTTACTAGTGAAAGTCAGATAAATAGATATTACAAACTAGAGGGTAAGGTATATTCTATTTTACATATTTTAACACTGTAAACAAAATGTGGAACAATTTAGCAATATCAATTTCCTATGATCTGCCATGGATGTGTCTAATTTATACCAGTAAAATAAGAAAAGCAGCACCGAAAAGGACACGACCCCTGGCCACCGATAAATATGAAAGGAATTTCAGGTTACGAAAAGGACATTGTGGCCGCTAAATTTCAGACACAGGAAAGGTTTCTTTTTCACTGAATGTGTTTGAAAATTATGTTTAAGAATATTTATTCTATCTTTGTATAGTATTTAACACGTTTTTATTGCAGAAAATGGCAAACAAAAGTCCTTTTTGGAGCCCTGAAGTTCTTTTCGGTCCTTTTCGGTGGCATTAGTCCTTTTGTCTTTAGTAGGACCCCAGTAAGCGTGCACAAAAAATTAGCCAAACATGATATTCTCACCTGTAGCTATAGTTACCATTAATTTGACAGCCTGGGAGAAAAATAGGAGTAAAAATAAGCCTACATTATGCAAGGACAAAAAAAATAAGCCGAACAAGCTGATTTTTATGGACCCGTTTACTCTTGGTTTTTATTACCAACAATGAATGACAATTACCATCTTACAAATATGGAATGCATGTTTAAGTTATTTATAGACGCTCAACCCTGATAAGGGCATACAGCGTCTAATACCAGTATGGAGCTTTCTAACAATGAAGAGTTCGTAACTGACGATTTTCGTGCTACCAACGAAGTTGCTTGCTGGTAAAATTTAGTATATAACTTGGAATATCTGAAATGTTAATTTTTTTTAAAGCCACGCTTCAAGCGTCAAGGCAGGGATACAGACTAGCGGTCGCCCACTGCGAGCAGGGTTTTCCTAGACTCAAGATTGAGAGTCTCAGACCCCCAAAATGGTGTCTGGGACTCCCAGAGAAAAATCTGTGCATCCACTGGGACTCTCAAAACAAAATCAAAGTCCCAATTCAAAGTGATGAATTCTTATAAAAATTATATTATTCTTGACACAATACAAAGTAATGATTTTCAAAATAAAGTATTTATGAAATTCTGATATTTGGTTTGGGCATTTTATAACGTTTTTCCGAGTACAGGACCCTTTATTTTTGGTATTGGACTCTTAAAAAGTTGGTATGTGGGTCCCAAAAACTCCTTAAATACAAGGCCGAGGGAAAACCTTGGCGAGTAAAAAATCGGGTGAGCGCCTAAAATTGAAATGATAGTCGCCCAGTTTGCGATCGTAAGCTGTCGGCGAGTGTCTGGCGTGTTTTCGGCTTGGAGTAAAATCCGCCACCTCTAAGGGTTTTGCTTACTTCCGCGCCGATGTCGGCTATGAATATTCGGTGTTCCGTCATACTTGTGTGTTGGATTTTACTCACTATAGAGAAACAACATGGCCGCCTCCTCGTAAAGGAAGATAGATAGACGGATTTGTCAGCTAAAAATCTTAACTGTTTATAGATTTTTCGCGCGTAATATGGCGATACATCGCTGGTGTTTCACACCCAGTTGCTAAAAGGAAACAAAACCATGAAGAAAGGAGGGTTTACTACAAAGCCTACGGAAACGGCGCAATTCTCGCGCAGATTCTGAATAAAAGATTCCCATGTTTTAAATGTGGGCCCCTAAATTTCTTGCTGGGTGACTAAGTTTCAGTTTTTAGGGGCCCAGCTTGCTCCTATGAAAAATGAGTTAGTCTGTATCCCTGCGTCAAGGGAAATGCGTGGAATTTAAATGTCAATGGAAATGCGTGAAATAGAAAATGTCTTCTTCTTCTTCATCAATATAATGCCATTATTCTGCTGGCTATGGTCACGTGTGCTATATACTCTTCTTTGTACTTCCCTCTATGTGCTTTTACACTTGATGTAGAATAATTTGCCCATGCGTGAGGTTCATAAATATTAAAAGAAAAATTAAAGAAATCTCTATCTATTTGTAAAATCTGCCTGTCTGTTTGATATATTGTAGTGTGGCCTCAATGAGTTGTTTTTCTGCTTCTGAACTGATGTCTTCAAGATTACCGGAAAGCACTTTCATATCAACATCTCCACAAGTGATTCCTTCAGCACTCTTAGTACTTCATTCTTCAATTCACTTCTGGGAGCACTGTATTCATCACACTCAAAAAGGAAGTGTTCTAATGACTCTGAAACACCACAGTAGTCACACTGTTTTGTCTGATTTTTATCTACTCGAGATCTGTGGTCGTTTAGCAGTGTATGCAGGGTTCGAATTTAGACTCGCATACTCGCAAAATGCGACCAAAATTTACAGACTGCGAGTCCAAGAAACCACCACTTGCTTTTCTTTGCGAGTGTAGTTTTCTCGGTGCACAGAACTAATCCGGAAGTGTAAAGTTTTTGTTTATGTGCAGAACAAGATGCGCAGTCACAAACTCGTCTTGATCACCTAGGTGCTTGCCTTATATCGATTCCCCAATACGGTGCCCCTCGTCAAGCGTCTGTGACAACCCGCATCTGCAAGCGTCTGTTTTCAGTTTGATCAAAAAGCACATGTACTCAAATCAATAAACATGGACAGATATTAATTGTGAACTTGAAAAGGGGCAAAACGGGGGATCAGGAAGAAAAACCTTCTGAAAATAAACCCATCAAGACTGACTCTATGGGCCCAAAACCCCAAACTGTCCCTATAAAAACTGCACAGAAGTGGGAGAAAGAGCTCAGAGTTGCTTTGGAATATGAAACTAGTAGCTGTGAAGAGAACCTGGTAGGGTGTGTAGGCATGGCCCTTGTGAGATAAAGCCTCATTAGTAAGATACTTTATATTGTCTGTCAGATAAGGAACAAGAAATGTTACAGTGTGTAACAAATGCCCCCGAAGGCCCCTTAAACTGAGCTTTGAGTCCTGGTTGTGACCTTGACCTTGAGCGTGGAGCCTGAGTCTTGCACATGACATACATTCTTATTTGTGACTGTGACCCTGGCCGTGGGCAACAAAACCATAACTTGAGAATCTCATTATTTTTTCCCTTTTCATGAAAATTAATGAAGTTTGATTCAGTAGCTTTTAAGTAATAGAGGACAAATGAGTTGATCTTTGACCTCTGGCTATGACCTTGACCTTGGACATGGAAACGTATGTCTTTTGAATGGAAAATCTTCTCAGTAGGCTTTATCTTTCTGCAATATTTGCTTTGGCACTTTTCTGAGTAATTGCCGAGACATCATTTGACTTCTGACCCCAGACTGTGACCTTGACCTTGGATTTGGGATCATAAATATTGTGTATAACACACCTTCTCATTATGGTTTACCTTTCTGTGAAGTTTGGTGAAAGTCCCTTCAGCAGGTTTCAAGTTATGGCAGAGGCAAGATTTGACCTTTGACCCCTGATTGTGACCTTGACCTTGAATGTGGTAACCTAAATCTTATGTGTGACACACCTTCTCATTATGCTTCTTCTTTCTGTGAAGTTTCATTCAATTTGCTTCAGTAGTTTATAAGTTATTGCTGAGACACGATTCTGAGACACAATTTGACCTCTGACCCAGCTGTGGCCTTGACCTTGGGCGTAGGGAACTAAGTCTTGTGCACAACACACCTTCACATTATGCTTTATCTATCTGTGAAGTTTCATCAAAGTTGCTTCAGTAGTTTTAAAGTTATCGCTGAGACACGATTTTGAGACATTATTTGACCTCTGACCCAATTGTGGCCTTGACCTTGGGCGTAGGGATCTAAGTTTTGTGTGCGACACACCTTCACATTACGCTTTATCTATCTGTGAAGTTTCATCAAATTTGCTTCAGTAGTTTTAAAGTTATAGCTGAGACACGATTTGTAACGGACGGACGGAAAGACGGACGGACGGACAGACGGACTGACGGACGGACGGTGCGATTTTAATATGCCACCCGAAGTTCCTTCGGGGGCATAAAAAGGGAGTATAATGAATGAGAAACACTAGGTCAATATGAGTCGCTGTGTTCATCCCACTCTTTTTCCTTTTTTTCTGTCTTTCCCCAACTTTAACGGCCTAGGCTAGGTGGCCATATGCCCAATTTTTTTAAAGCTAAAAAGACAGCCCACCCAGCTGGGATACATTACTAATTGCATAAACTAACAATACAGGGTATTTAATGGTATAATTACATAAAATTATGGCATTCAGACAAAAAGCAAGTGGACTTCCTGTTTTAGCAAGTAGAAAACTTGAGCACTTGCTAAATTTAGCAAGTGAGAAAAAAAGTTAATTTCAAACCCTGGTATGGCCACAGATCAAATGATTTAAAATTCTGTAGGCTCTCCTGTCATCCTCTCCAGTTTTAGACCTTTTCCCAATTCTGTCTATATTAAATACCTCTGCACTTTTTCCCGCACTATCAGAATGAACAAACGATCTCCTCCACTTTTCTATGACCTGCTCTTTCATCCTGTTAATACATCCTTTTTTGTGAACCTATCTAAACTGTTGGGTAAATTGATAGCTTCTGATGCTGCTTCTTTTGCATATTTGTCTGCCAACTCATTGCCCACAATCTGTTTGTGTCCAGGACACCAATGCACATGCAACTGAAAACCTTTTTGTATTACTTTACATACTAATATCTTTATGCCTATTATCAGTTCTATGTTGCTTTCAGGAACTGACTGTTGGAAAACTGATGTTATAGCCGGCTGACAGTCTGTGAAAAAATGCACTGCTCTATTTCTTTCATCATCAATGTTGTCCTCCGACAGGAAATGTCAAATGGGCAAGTTTATTTCGGGACCCATTTCACGTCTAATACTCTCAACTGCTGCCTGCTGATCATCTCTTACAAAGAGAGATGCTGATGTAGGGGTCCCGATTTCAAGCACTGCTGCAGGCGGGAATCTTCTTTATTATAAACAGGGTTCAATTGCACACAGCCTTCTTTATCACTCATCCTTCCTCCTGATATGACTGAAATACTATGAAAAAGGACGTAAAACCGCAAGTCACCCATCCATTTTTTTTTTCATAACTTCCATCACATCCTGTCTTCAACTCTTGCCTTTGCTTATTTGCCCTGTAGAATCGTAAGATGCATTCTCAATCCGGAATCACTTTTACAACTGTTAACAGCGAGAACGGCGAAATATACTTTTTTTTTAAAACGAGGTGTGATTCGAGGTGGGCTCCCGACTAAAACTTTTAATAACACACAGAAATAGAGATTACCTTGGCTCGCATGATGCTGCTGCTGATCTGAAAGAAAAAAGAAAAATACTAAACCATCAACATGTACAATTATCAATAAATAGACGTCGATTCAAACGGATTTAATTAGACATTTCAAAGTCGCGTTGATTACCTAGGAGCACTGTTGGAGCAAGAGAAAGTTGTAGACGGGTTATGGTCAAATTGTGATAACGACTGTCGGTATGGACACCGTGTAAGTTGTCTACATCTACAGCATGGCCAATATTGGCATAGTCGCACTGTGAACAACCTTAAAACATTCGTGCTGGGAGGTTCTTATGTACAGTTAAAATCAGATAAAACATGTTGTTCACAATCACGGTCTTAGGACATCTGCACAGACAAGTAGCTTGAAGTCATCCAGAGTCGGTGCAGATATGACCTTGGCAGGCAGACCATTCCAGAGACGGACTGTTGATGGAAAGAAGGATCCCTTGTAGGCGTTGATGGAGCAAAATATTGGCAGGAATCGGTGATGGTGTCCTCTAGTTGCTACTCCTGTGGCTGTCAGGTACTGGCCTGAAGGGATTTCAACGAGGTTATTGACGATCCTGTACATCATTGTGACTTTGCTCTGGTCTCGCCTTGATTGAAGGTCCTCCCATCCAAGTTCTTGCAACATTGAAGTGACACTGCTGGTTCGGCGGTAGTCATTGCAGCAAAACCTGGCGACACGCCTCTGTACAGACTCCAATTTGGCTATGTTGGATTTTGTCACTGGGTCCCATACCGTCGAAGCATACTCAAGCTGTGGACGAACTATGGACTTGTAGCATTTGGTCTTAACATCCTTTGGGCAGCTTGAAAGATTTCTGCGAAGGAAAGCTGTAGTCTGGTTGGCCCTTTTCGTCACTGCATCAATATGGCTGTTCCAGGACAGTTTACTGTCTATGGTGACTCCAAGGTACTTTGCTTTTGACGTTTCTTTCAAGGTCTGTCCATGAATGCTGTAAGAGGTTGGTATGACGTTTCGCTTGTTGGTGATCCGGATGTGTTCACACTTGTCTGGGTTAAATACCATCTGCCAATCTCTTTCCTGTAGATGATTAAGATCTCTCTGTAGTGACTCTGCATCTTTCTGGTCTCGTATAACTCTGTACAGCAGACAGTCATCTGCGAAGAGTCGTACTGAAGAGGAAACTCTTGAGGGCAGGTCATTGATGTATACCAGGAACAGGAGAGGTCCAAGTACTGTCTTACTTGGCACGGACTCGTCGTGGCAGTCAAGGTAGTCATCGAGACGAATGAAATGCTATATATATATCGTCTACTGAGCGCAAAACTATGGTAACTACATTTTTGCAAATTGTTCAGGAGAAGGAAAAAACTGTTTCTTTTTTTATGTTACTAAGGCAGTTAGAACAACATTCATGTAGATCACAACTTTTAGCTTATTACAGAGAATAAGAAAAGAAATACCTCATTTATTTTATGTATAACTGAGAAAAAATGGAAAAATGTGTACTAACAACAATAATGTACTGAAAACTGTGAGCGCAAAACTATGGTAAGTACCACTGGGTGGTTGCTCGGTCCCGGTAGGCGGTGATTTTTTCTGACAATCGTCAACGATTTTTTCTGACAATGGTCCCGGATTTTTTTCTAAATTGTCAATGATTTTTTCTCCGTGACGTCATAATAGAAAACTAATGCGACAAAATGGTGAATTTTGTCAATTAAACCATTAGTTTTACAAATCTTAACCGTATTCCTGGTAGATCTTAAGCAGATTAGATACAATACAAAGTTTAACGTTGTCAACAGATAAATTGAACCCTGAAATTTTCATTTAGGATACATCTCGATGAACTGTCTGCTTTGTCTATGTCTTCGAAGTTAACCACAGGGAAAAGCTATCTTTAATCATAAATCGGTGTTGGGAAACATATTATATTACTTTTTGACACTTTACAATAATATAAATGGGTATGTCAGCTGATTTTAAATTTTTCATAAGTCCCGGATTTTTTCCTACAAGTCCCGGATTTGCTCATACAATAGATTTTAAGCGCCTGATTTTTTCTGACAACGAAAACTACAAAATGGGTAGTCAGTATGATACTTTATTGCCCACAGATTGAATAGAAAGGTTTAAGCATGTCCCAAACTATTATTGTGGTGCATAGATGGAAGACGAAATACTTGTTGACCATTAAAGGACCAGCCTTTTCATTATATACAGACCATTCTATTGCTCAGTATATAAAAATGTACAATGGAATATCATGTAGTAAAGCCCTGAGTAACCTTAATAAGATTAAAACAATATGCAGGCGAGACTGCACATATACTAACTCTACCAACTGAACGACGTGGCCACATGGTCGTCGAATGCCAGGATAGCTCAGTTGGCAGAGCAGTCCTGATCATTGCCTATCTTTTTCACTCAGTAGTACCGAGAAGGTTGAAGAGTCGAGTTTCGCCGCGGCCAGGGTGTTTTTCTCGCTTAGGCGGTGTAGAAGATTTAATGTTGTCTTCAGAACTGTGCGTGCATGCCTGTGTGTGTGTGTGTGTGTGTGTGTGTGTGTGTGTGTGTGTGTGTGTGTGTGTGCAAGAGAGAGAGAGAGAGATTCCAAAGCATCAGTCTTTCCATTTGTACTATCCTTGGTGTACAACAGCTATACCTGTTCCTCACATAGCATAGTTTATGTACGACTTGATAATTCTGAAAGCAGTGCATATGTCCAGCCGATGCTGGAGCCCTGGTTCTCAGTAGGTTAAAAGCTGGCTTCCTGATCTAGCGGTCCCGGGTTCGATCCCCGCTTGAAGTGAGAATCTTTTCAAGCGTAAACGGGGTCCATTGCACACAGCCTTTCATAATCACCCTCCTATCGTCCTGATATGACTGAAATACTGTTGAAACGGACGTAAAATCGCAAGTCATCCATCCAGCCAGCCAGTACTTCTCTTGAGGGTCTGTACAGTTTTGTATACTGCACTGCAAAACTTGAATAGAAAAAGTTATGAAAAGTCTCTGAAAGCAAGGAAAATACCAAAGAAATGAAAAAAAGCAGACTCGGTTTAACTGCGGCTGTTCATGCCCAGTCATGAAATGTGCAACTCGGGCCGTGCCCCTAGCAGCGACTACTGCATTATTAAAATGAGTCGAAATGAAATAAGTGATTCCAAAGGACCAGCACTTATACAAGCAACACTTTGACTGAATACCTAGGCACGATTAAGGGCCGTCACACGGTACCTGACATCAGTTTCAGTGAAGTTTCAATAAACTGTGCAAATTCAGCTATGCCCCTAGCAGCAGCTGGGCTACTCTATTTTCAGAATGACTCGAAATGAAATCGTTGATTCGAAATGATTAGAAATTATATAATCTGCACTATGATGGAATACGGGGAGACTTAACGGCCGCCGAACAGCAACTCCAGCATCCAGTGAAGTTAAATAAGATTTGAAATGTTAGAGTTTTTGGAAGCAAGAAATGGTCCGAAAGAATGAAAAAGGCAGACTCTGTTCATTGAGTCTGCACTTGAAAAGAGTACTCAAGTAGACTTCTGATGTTGTGTCTTTTACGTATTCCTTGCTTCTAAAGGGTCCATATTTTCGATTTAATCATGATAAGGCATACATGACAGAAATGCTTTTGATGTTCATTCGGTGAAGTAAAATTAGTTCCCACACTGAAAAAAATCCAATTGTTGTTACTATACTGCTAGTTTCAGACTCTGAAATGCAGTATAGGTGGTAGGAAAAAATCCGGGACACTGTAGGAAAAAATCCGGGACACTAAAGCCGTTGTAGGAAAAATCATTGACAATTGCAGTGATTTTCGTCCTTGGTTTGCCGAGGCTATTTCACTAAGAAAATATGATAAACGACTAAATACGCCTATAAAATGCTTAAGCAAACATCCTAATTGCGAAATATCCCAAGAAAGTATTGAAAATAAGTTTGTTTACTTACCTTATTGCTCCGTCACGCTTATGAGACATAAATTGTCAGAAAAAATCGTTGACGATTGTCAGAAAAAATCACCGCCTACCGAGACTAAGCAACCACCCAGTGAGTACACTTACCATAGTTTTGCACTCATTGTGATTGCACTTACAATATCTTTGCTTTCAGTTATTGTAACATAATGAGAAATGCAGAAGTTTTGAATCACCTTATTATTCAAGATTGATTTATATAACTTATTTAAGGCAATATATTAAAAGTGAGCTGTTTTAGAACAGCTAGTCTAAAAATTTTACCATATTTCCCCTAATAAAACAGCTGGGTGAGGTAACTGGGATAACTGGGATAGAGATTCACTGTTAATTGGATAAGTAGTCTTCCAATTGGATAAGTAGTCTTCCAAGCAGTGTAACTTAAACCGTAAAAACAAGAAATACCAAAAATGCAAGAACTTGATCTACTCAGCAGGGTTTTAGTTACTCTAATAATTATGTGTAGATTTTATTTTCTAGCCCTTTGGGATCATTGATTCCATTGTAGAACTTTAAAAATATTTGAGGGTCACTGATGAGGCCTGATTGACCGAAACTAGCTAGTCTGGCCCAGAAAACTTGTACACTCGACAGTTTTCAGTTCTTTGGTGTGATCCTTGCTTCCAAAGGATAACCCTTTTATAGAACATATTGAACTTCACTACAGCTGGTGATTGTGACTGTGTGGTCACCGTAAAAGTCTCCCTGCCCTTCATCATAGTGTAGATTTTATTTTCTAGCCCTTTGGGATCATTGATTCCATTGCAGAACTTTAAAAATATTTGAGGGTCACTGATGAGGCCTGATTGGCCGAAACTAGCTAGTCTGGCAAAAAAAAAAAACTTGTACACTCGACAGTTTTCAGTTCTTTGGTGTGATCCTTGCTTCCAAAGGATAACCCTTTTATAGAACATATTAATCTAATATCATTACTCTCAGTGTCAGACAGAGAAAATATCCTTTCAGTATTGAACTTCAGTCTCCATTTCAGGCTTACAAGTTGCTTTTCATGAAAAAGTAGGAAAAAAGTAGGAAACATTTCAAGAAAAAAGTAGGAAAAAAGTAGGAATCTTATGATAAAAAGTAGGAATTATTTATACAAACTTACCAATAAATCTCGTATATTCACTTCAACGCTGCAGACCAGTACAGAAAAAGTCCATTAACAAGATTTAAGGGCTGTTTGATTTCAGGAGGCACCGAAATCTTACTGTACATGCTGCAGTCAACATGAATTCGTTTTTTTATTTATTAATCAAACTGAACATTTAAACAAACTATAAAACATAGTGAAAGAACAGTTCAATGTACAATATACAAGTTTTTATTTTCATTTTCATTCAAAAAGTAGGAATAGTAGGAATATTTTTGAAAAAAGAAGGAAAAAAGTAGGAACAGGGCAAAAAAGTAGGAAAAAGTAGGACCGGGGTTCAACTGGTGGTCTTCTTTTGCTCCAGTACTCCAGTGGTGTTGCTGACGCCCCAGGGATCTCCAGGTGTCTCAACACGTTTTGGCTGTCGAGTCCTCATCCTTGCTTCATCACGGTGTTTTCTTGATCTTTATTGTTGACCGTGATGACTCTCTGATGAGTTCTAGGACCTTCATACGAACCGAACTACAAACTAATTGTGTGCACCGCAGCGGAGGGTGAGGGTGAAGGTTTGGGCCCAGTAAAACCGGTTTAAACCCCCAGTAGTTATTACTAACCGTCCCAAGGCGGTACTTTTGTTGCGGTTGCATTTGTTTTATGTTCGGTGCTGTTTAATTTATTGTGTTCTCAGTTTAACCGTTCTATCATAAAAATAGAAAATAGGTACAAATAATTGTTAAATGTTTTTCATATAATTTGCTTAGTCTGTTGTAACACGTCTGTTGGTCTAATTTATTTAGTTCAATAAAGATAGCTGAGTTGCCATCTATTTGGGAAAGAGCTGCTGACTCGGCTTATCACTTGTAATTTATTGTTTGTTGGGATGTCTTTGTCAATCTTTCCCTTTGATGTTGGGGATAGGGTTTGGGATCTGATTCAGTCAGTTCCTGAAGTGCAGTTACTCTTTAAATTTGTAAGCCTGTCATTTGTAACAATTTCTATGTGGTATTTGACAACATAACATCAGGACAGGGCTTTTCATCTTGCTCAACTGTATAATCACCACCTTACTGCCATTGAAATGGCCATCAATAGGGAAAGCACTAATAATCATCGCGCTGACCCCAAAACTTTAAGGAACTCACTGCGTGAGGTGAGTCTGCAAAGTAGAACACCTACATTGCATACCCTATACAACTGATCCATTTCACTTTAAGATACAGGGGATACCGTCAAATTGTTTTCAGTTACTCAAGAATTAAAGGTGCCAATGCTCATTCTCATGAAAAGTTTTATCATGAAGTATCGGTGCAAGCTTCTCACTATAGTTTCGTGACGAAACATTGTAAATGACCGTGATTAGCCAGCTTTAAACAGATAAAACATCCTAGCGTTTCACATAAAAAATTCTGAAAATTTATTTGGGTCATTTTAGTTGGCAGCTAAAATGACCGACTTTCGATTCCATTACGTTGAATAAAATGGTAAAAATACAATGTACAGGCTGGAGCCCCAATCACAATCCCGCTTATGTTTATATAGCATTGCTAGACAGGAATCTAGAACAGGAAATTGTATTTTGTCAAGCGATTTGTTATTTTTCAAAAACTTTTCTCTATTTTTTTGTCTGTTAAATGACTCAATATATGGACATCAACCCAAATTTTATTACCATACCTGAAGGTTGAACCGCTTTTTACAATGATTTGAGTTTAGACGTTTTTAGCACTAATAGGACTATGGAGACTTTAATAGTCAAAATCCAATGAAATTTTCTGAAATACTTGATAACAGAAGTGGGTTTGTGGAGTAGACATCCCTACACTGGCATACCTGATACTGAACCATGCATGAACTGATCCATTTCACTTAGAATCCTGGAGGTGCCATCAAATTGTTTTCAATACTCAAGAATTTACAGTTAAAATTCAGTGAAATTTTCTGAAATACTTGAAAAAAAGATAGCCTTTGACAGATTGATAATTTTTTTTATATAACATTCAAATATGTAACTTTCAATCACCCCTAATTAAATATTTTATATATATTTATGCACTGTTTTAAGATGCCAGCTTTAAGACAGATATAGAAAACTTGTGATTTAAGACCATAGCATAGCCAGTATTTTAAAAGATGTCGTTTCATGAATTCATTTTTAATTTCCTGATGGTACTATGAACAGTATGTAAATGATAAAACAATATATAACCAAAATTTTGTTCTTATTCCCATTGTGCATAGAGGAATAACACAAAAACAAAACAAAATATCTTGCATAAACTGCAGGGCTGCTATGAATTATTTATCAAAGCCATGGACAATTAATGTCAATCATAGTATTCCCCACCTCGAAAAGGCGTATGTCATAGGACCCTGATGGAATCTCCTCAGTGAAGAGATCCTACAACATAATGCTCCAGTGGGTTTAAAATCTCAACCCAAAAGTTAAAGAGGACCATGGATCATGCATTACTGGAAGTTTGAAATGTAACACAAACTGCAGCCTTTAGTTTAGTTTCATCTAACTGTATGGCCAAAACAGAAAATACATGTATTGCAGAACCTAACTAGAAGAAAAACATAATGGATAAAGCATAACCATAAACCTAACACTAATAAAAATAAAAGCATCGTAAACGACTGCAAACCTTTCATAGCTTTTTTTTCATGATTTCATACTTGTATATAACTACAGGACTGGGGCAGATAATTAACTTCCTTCTGATAAAGTTTTAAGCATCACTAGAAGCTATTATTGCTTTGATCATTTGTTACGTTTCATAAAAATTCCGTTCAGTTCTGATTTTATGATTTAGTACATGTATATATGCCCGTGGCAGGGGCAGATGACCCTGCTGGACTAAATTCTGGTTGTAAAATAAAGCTAATGTTACTTATATCATTTCTGTGAAATTTCATAAAGATATACCAAAAAATCTGATTTTATATGGATTTTTTCATGATTTTATACATGTATATAGCCCTTTGCCAGGGCCAGATCACCCCTGGGGACAAAATTTTGATCATGACAGAAAGCTTATATTGCTTCGATAAGCTGTAGCAAGTTTCAGGAAAATCATTTTCAAAACTGATTTTATACAGAATTTTTCATGATTTTATACATGTATATAGCCCCGGGGGCAGGGGCAGATAACTACTGGGGACCAAATTTTGATCATGACTGAAAGCTTATATCGCTTCGATAAGCTGTAGCAAGTTTCAGGAAAATCACTTTCAACCCTGATTTTATACAGAATTTTTCATGATGTTATACATGTATATAGCCCCGGGACAGGGGCATATAACCGGGTGGACAAAATTCTGATAACAACAGAAAAAATGTATCATTTCAATCATTTTTGTGAAATTTCATTATGATATTTCAAAGTGTAAGGGAATAACAGACCAAAACCATTTTTGCGGCACTGACAAGGGCAATAACTCTGTCACAAGATATCGAAATTTGCCCATTAACAATCCCAACCGAGATATTCCCAAGACCAATTCATATGCCATGTTTGAAGAAAATCCGTTAATAAATACTCAAGTTATCGAACGGAAATGAAGTGCTCACGGACGGACGGACAGACGGACGGACAGACAGACGTACATACGACGGACGGACGGACAGACACACGGGCAGCCAGCGGGAAAACATAATACCCCGCCAATAACGTGTGGCGGGGTATAAAAATGGGCCCAGTATGAAGTTGAAATACTTATCGGTAAATTTATAAAGGGGCATAACTCGTTTTCAATACTCAAACAAAATATGCCCCCACATTAATATCTGATGATTTGACACTGTAGAGGCATAAAATATCAAGATTTTATACCCATAACAAATAATAAGTGCCTTAACTCTGATAGAAGGAGTCTGATGAAAAATGAACAATATATAATCATAAAAATTCATTGTACTAATGGATAGTAATGGAGATATACTTTCACCTTAAAGGAAACATCTGTTATCTACAAAAGGGGAATAACTCTTTCAATTATCATTACATCATGTCCAAACCATAATCAGAATAATCAAAATATCAACTACTAATAGCACACCAAAAATCAGCTGTCAGAAACACCTGTCTGACAGAGCCCTAAACACAAAACCAACAAACCAGCAAACTCAGTCACACAGTTCAAAAGCTAGAAAAATGCCAAAACTGACCAAAACTATGACAGTTGAAATCAAAAATCATATGCACCTCTTCAGATCACGGCAAGCATTCCACATAGTTTTGACTGGGTTAAAGATGTGGCAGTTGTCGGGACAAAGTTTGAGCCAGTAAGGGCCTTAATTCACTTTCAAAAATAGCCTAATCGAAAACTTTAAACCATGTGCACATTCTTTGTACCCTTATAGAACACAATCTATATAATTTCGCATCAATCAGATGAAAGATGTTGGAGGAGTTGTGGGATATGGAGAGGAGTCTGATGCACACACAGACAGATGAGGGTTATCTCTATAGCCCCCTCTGCCTATGTCTGGTGTTTCTTTACTGCAATAGGGGGAGATGTGCTAATGTTTATGTAATGACAGTAATCTGTTATTGTACCAACTTTTCTTTCTATATATTTATAACATGCTTTTAGGCAAAACGAGGAGCTGTCAAAGTTGAAAACATGGACAGGGTTCAGATGCACATTCCTGGGACATGATAATCATCGTTTCCTAGCTACAGACACATTTGTGTGAAAATGGTTTGGTAACAAACAATAAGATTAGTAAAGGTATACAGATACGTGTTGAATACCACATTACTAGAAATAGGCATTTTCCGAAAATCGTCAAAGAATATGATTATATGCTGTCTATGCTATTTCAATCTTCATTTTAGCAGGGGCAGTATGTTTCAATGTCAGATTTGAGATTAATTTTTGGGAACAGTGTTAGATTTATGCAAAAAGACGTTTACTAGCAGGGGACTGGGCCTATCCATACACCGTGTGATACTTCGGTTATGGGTAAACAAGTGGTAGCAAGGCAGAAGTCTCATCCCAACACAAAATTATAGTCTACTGCAGTTTGAAAGAGTAGTTAAAGTAATATTCTAATATAAGAACATTCTAGAACTTGCAAAATTATCATTTTTCCTCTAAGTAAAAATCACTTACCATAGTTTTGCACTGTGTGATTTTAAGCTATGTACCAATTTTGTGAGCGCAAAACTATTGTAACTGCAGAAAAACTGCAGTTACAATAGTTTTGCGCTCAACCCTAAAATGGTGAATATTTTTTGTCGTCAAATAACTTGATAACTAGTTAGTCTTCAATGCCGATTTTTGTACACAGATGTAAATGGTAAAAAGGAACATTTTTATGAAAAAAAAAGTATTTTTGATAATAATGTAGTTACCATAGTTTTGCGCTCAGCAGACGATATGTTTAAAGCAGTTTTATTGAAAATTTCAAGAGATCTTATTTTTATTGGATGTTTCAATGAATAATAACCTACCCGTGCTCCACGTAACGTGAAAGCACTATGCTTGCGATGTCAGTAAACAAGGAATGTCGTTGGCTGACGTCGGCGTGAAGTATCCACGTAACGTCATGGTGCAATGCTTGCGATGTCAGTAAACAATTTATGAGCGTTGTTGTCTGACGTCCACGAAAAGTATCCACGTAACGTCATGGTACCGTGCTTGCGATGTCAGATTCCTTACCTGTGAATTATCGTTGATTTACATATTATTTTCACACGTCGCCCTCCTAAAACGGTTAATGGGGAAAACGTTAATCTCCGGTTAGAATATTAATTAAAAATAATTTTCTTATCCGTAAGTTATCGCTGATTAACACATATTGTTGGAGGGCAGATCACGAAATACTGATTCGCGACGGTGGAGTGAGTGAGTGAACTCGGGCTTAACGTCCCACCAGCAACTAGTTCAAACGGAGACAGGACCTCGGATTAAGGCTCATCCGAACGACCGGGAAAGCGGGGCAGCCGTAGTGATTTAGTATTCGTATCTGCCCGACAGCACGTGTGCTATCCAGCGATCATTCACGGGTAAGGAAACTTATTTTGACTCTAACATTATATAGAATGCAAATGCAAGCACATTACAACGTTTTCCAGAGGACTGTTTTTGAAGCGCACGTCAACAGAAGCAAATGTAACATTCGATGTTATCAAGGCGCGGAATTTGCACGTCTCGACGTTAGCAACGTGAATTACCACAAATGTTCACATGCCGCTGCTTCCCATGCGTTCAAATTGCTGAAATCAACGTCATGTCAGGATTAAGAAATAATTTTTCCTTAGCCGTGAATTATCGCAGATTAACACATGTTGTTGGAGGACAGATGACGAAAAAATGTTACAGTAATTCACGACGGCCGCAGGCCGGAGTAAATAAATATTCATATCTTCCCGACGACACATGTGTTAATCTGCTATAATTTACCGGTAACGAAAATTTATTTCGATTCTCACATCACACACGATCAAAATACATGGATATTTCGACTTTTTCTAATGGACTCTTTTGATGCGGAAGTCGCCAGAAGTTAAATGTTTACGTCCGACGTCATCAAGGCGCGAAATGTGCACGCCGAGCGTTAACAACGTGATTTATCACAAAATTTTACACGGCCCCACTTCCTATAGGCTCAGTGGGGAAAAAATATCAACATTCAAACATGACATTAACGTTGATCCATTGAGCGTGTGATAAATCACGTAGCTAACGCTGCAGTGTGCAAATTTTGCACGTTGATGACTTCGGATGTACCCGTTGAATTCTGTCGACGTCCGTCTCAAATTGTCCTTTGGAAAACGTTGCAATATCCATGCATTTATATTTTGCATAGTGTTAGAATCGAAATAATTTTTCCTTACTGGTGGGGGTGGTCGTGATCGGCTGATGATGCTGGGTAACTCAGTGCAGTGCGTTATTCTAATTTGAAAAATAGAAGGGCAAGGGCCATCTGTGCTTGCAGTAAGTAGGTGCGGGTGGGTTATGTTTGGACATGTTCTCTTCTCTATCATATCTCTCTTCTATCCTCCTCTCTTTCTGGGAGACGGCTCGATATAGACTGACATACTGTCTAAAAGAGCCGTTAACCTCAAACCAACCAATCAAATTTTCCTTGCTGGTAAATTATCGCTGATTCTAACATGACATTAACGTTTTTCCCGTTGGACGTAGCGGCGTCAAGTGAAAATAAGTGATAATTCACCTTGCACAGGCACTCGTCAAAGAATTTGTTTAATTTTTAAATAGTATCAAATGTCAATCTATTTACTACCACTCTGTAAAATTTCAAGTCGATCGGATGCGAAATAAAATTTCCTTTTAAAACGAAGGTTTGCACAGCTAAAACAATGAAAATTTCATGAGTTGTTATTGAAGTGAACCCGATTGTTAGTGCACTTTCTGTTGCTTACTTTTATTTAGCAAAGTATTTAATTTCTAACTTCTTGAATGGTGGCATTATCCACGGGTGTAAGGTAAAAACAAGTGTAGAATTTACTTGAAAAACAAATTGAGAAATATTCACACACACACACACACACACACACACACACACACACACACACAAATTAACAACAACAACAATAAAAAACAGTTTTCCAACATTTTGGCCGGCCGTTAGTCATGTCTCAAAGAAAATAACTATATGGACCTATTTTAAGTCTTTTCTTTACGGCTGTTGAGACACATTTAGTCTGAATCAAAATTTTAGGAAAGACTGTTTCAAACCCATCTCTATGGAAACTTGGCACACCTGAACTTAGCATCAAAGAAGAAATAAATTAATATTAACTGAAGTTTATTTTTGGTTTAAGTGGCATCAGTGGCAGTGACAAGAACAAAATTTTGACACTCTGAGATGAAAATGCATGCTGTTATTGTTTGGACAATAACTTGCTTTACACCATTTGGGAACAACAAAGCACGGAACCTATTGCGTTTGTATTTCCATGAACTCCCGACATTTATATTTATGCTATGTTTTCACATCAATTTTGTTTACTCATTCGTGAAGTTCTGACTAAATTAGCAAAGGACGAAAAATAGTTATTAACCAACGTGTTTGGTAATGAAGTACAGCAGCCGTCACTATGACATGGCGTATATCAAACGTTACGTCGGCCAATCATCTATTTGAATTATCCGTGACGTTGCTTACGCGTAAGATTGCGTGAATGTGTGTTGTTCGTGGATGTATGAACATCGCCAGCCCAGTATAGGCTCATCTAAGGAAATCGTCGACGAGTGTAAATATTTCTCTGTACATTTGTATAGCTGAACTCAGAAGGCAACATTAGAGAGTGTTATAAAAGCAAGAAAAATGTCCACACACCCCAACCCGCACCTACTGCAAGCACAGTAGGCCCTTGTTCTACTATTATCCAAATTAGTAGGACGCCCCGGCACTGGAAGTTATACCCAGCATCATCGCACCAACCAACCAACCCATCCGTTGTCATAAAGCTGTCAATGAATCCCTAACAGTTTCAAATTTTAACAATTCTGAGTTTCAAATGTTAACAATTCTGAATTGTCCCCTTTTTCTGTATCATTGTTCGGGCTATTCGTGAACATGTTGATGGTCAAAAGGAAATTTATCAGATGCTAAAAATGTGTATATAATATATCGCTTTGTGCCATGGAAAGGCCTGTTGCAATGCGTAAGCGTTAAGTACTCACCGACATTACCGACTTTTACATACATAACACGGTCAGTCCTACATATAAGCAAGCCACACACATAGATAGATGGAAAGAATTTTTTTCAGTTAATGTGATAAGGGAAGAAAATCGTCAAAAGCGCTTGTTTCTAAATCTAAACAATAAATTTGAACTCTGCTGTTTCAGTTTTACAGATACACAGATCAGCCCACTCCGGCATAAGCGCAGTCTTATCAGTCTATCCTGGGCATAAAAGATGTCTTCTTCATGGATCATCATGAAGAATATATATGCCGAAAAAGACTGATCAGATCCCATGAATGCACCGGCGCTGGACAGTGTGCCGGCTGCTCTGATCAGTCAGATTATGAGACGCCCTAAGGCCTATTTTTTGCGACGCCGCTGCATGATTTTTGGAAAAGCTAATGCTTTGCACTATTGCTATATATAAACACTGTTTCTTACACAGGTTTTGGTATATTTCTTCGGATGCAAAGCCAAATACTTTGAATTAAATTCAGAGTTTCATTTTTAATGCAATCAGTTTATAAAAAGCAAAAGAAATGTGACCGAGTTCAAGGCACTTGTAAAAGAAAAGGGTGCTTTTTAACGGAAATATTAAAAAAGTATATGTTCTATCAAAAATAGAATAAAGTTTCCATGCTATTTTTAGCAGATGAGGTAAATCGGATATGGATAAAAATAGACAAAATCGGATTAGGTCTTTGCTTGTTATGTCTGTGAAGAAAATAATGGAGAAATGCAGTCTTCAAACCGGAACGAGCATTCCAATCTCTTTGGCTTAATATTGCGGTCCTAAAAAAGTTTAGAACGGATCGTTGCAGTACACACTCTCCAGGTATTTTCCGACTAAGTGTGACGTATCGTTTCTTCCGAAAATAACTCGGTATCACTAAACTACTTGAATACTGGCTTGCCGCCGAGACGGCAAGCCAATAAGAAAGTTGCAATTCAGCCCACTGCATCGTAAACAACTAGCAGGTGCGACACTACGCCATTTTGAGTTTATTGTAACTTGACGGAAGTGATGAAATCGGGTATTTTCCACCGAAATTTTGATGACGTAGCTCTCTCGGCATAATGGCAACCAATCCGTCGAAATCAAAGTTTTCAAGTCAGGTGGATTTTAAACTTGCGCAGTCGTTGACCAATCAACGGACTCGCAATATTGTGATTGCCCGATAGACCGCCATGCGCATTTGACCACTTCCGTCAGTTTGCTCTGTTTTTCATCCAGATACAGACTTTTTTTTGTAAATTTGGCAGTATCCTTCACTGTCATGAAATGCTTCGATTGTAGGTAAGTGCAGATATATATGAGGGTCTCAATGGGGTACCTCTGAAATCAGTAATCAGTAAATTTTCAGCCCAAAAATCAGTAATCAGTAAAATTTCAGCCCAAAAATCAGTAATCAGTAAGATTTTGGCAAAATCAGTAAAATTACATACCGCTCTCTACCTCATCATGCATACTTTGAATACTACTGACAGTATCATAATACTCTTATTATCCGAAATTGATGCCGGTGCATTTTTATAAAGAAATGCGTGTAATATAATGTGAAAAAGTCCCTAACGGAGTATTCTGGCATAATTGCAACTACAGCTTCTATGTACCCCTAGAATCACATCACATTAACATGTCTACATGTATGTAATGTAGACCACCCTCGAACACCATAATGAAAAAATTTACTATTTAATCACCATTAAATACATGCATAGTGGAAATACCAAGGAACAGAAGCACATATTTTTGCAAAGGCTTGTTAGCCTAAAGTGACTAAGCTACTGACAGGAGACGCAACCGCAGTTTTAAAATTTGTGAGACAATACTGTTAAGGTAAATGGGTACACGTGTCTTGGAAAAGACCAAAGCATTCCTCTCTACAGAATTTGTTTACAGATTCTCTCACTTCCTACCACGGTTGCGGACTGCGGGGTGTATGTCAAAAGCGGGATGGTACCAGTTGAGGCTACTATACATAAGAGGGCTCTTAATTTCTACGGAAGCATATGACGGCTGCCAGATACAGCAGCTGAGAAGCGGCTGGCTCAACGTCAGTTGTGTGTGAAATCTTTCAAGAGTCACAGTTGGTTCGTGGCAATTAAGCGCCTGCACTTGCAATACGGACTACCCGATCCTTATGAGCTTCTCGGTAATTCCCCCACTAAGGACTCTTGGAAAAGGACAGTCAGTAAACATGTGAATACATACTGGTGTAAGATTAAAGAGCAGTCAGTCCTGTATCCAAGTCTACGGTTTCTGAATGTTCATGATTACCGGTATGGTAAGTGGCATGCTCTGATCCAGTCTGTACAAAGTGTTCGAGAAATCCCGAGAATGAAAGAGAAGTTACGTATGGTGTCCGGGGCTTACATTCTTCAAGAGAATAGATTCAACCAAAATCAGATTGACCCTGTGTGTCTCCTTTGTCGAAGGGGCAATGAGGCTTTTCAGCATTTCATCCTGGATTGTGAGGTGCTTTCCAGTATCAGGGACCCTATAATGGACTCTATTACTAACGCTTGTGCTAGTGTTAACATTATAGAACTGGTAGAAGAATCACCCGCTAGATTGCTTCAGCTTATACTAGATTATACAGCAATAACTCAGCTTGTAGATAGCTTGAACTGTAACAATCAGCATCTAAAGACTTAAAAATTTCATTGCCGCAGACTTTGTTACTCTCTACATTGTGAGAGGTACAAGAGACTTGAGTTGATATCCAGATTAACTAAACGTAAACGCAAATAGAGGCATACCGAGCTACTCACAGGAGGGTCCTACTTAATGTTTTTACCCAGTTTATAGACTGTAAATAAGATAACGATAAGCTGTAAATAGAGTGGTGACGGATTGCATCATTTTAACTCCCTATCAACCTACTACTACTCCGTTGGAGGTGTGCCGGAATCGGCAGAACTTATGTGCTACAGTCACAGCTACAGTTACAGATGGCCAGAAAAGAAGAAAAATAAAAGACACAAATCAACCGAAATGAGCTCTGTTATGGTTTAGTAGTTTGAGAAACCTAAGTGAGTCAATTAATAATAAAGTATCAGTCTTATCATACTAGATGACCTACAAGCGCAGCTATAGCGTAGGCTTAAGGGTAGGGTAACTACCATGGTGGATAAGGATTTTTTAAGTGCACGGGTACTGTATCAACAGCAGTTTGTAAACCAGTCCAAATCATGATGGCGGCTAATTTCACCTCAGTCCCACACCAAAATATAAATCCTAGCCATTCCTTGCAAGGAGACAATAAAACGGATGTATCAGACAAACAAACACTTTTGGCTGTTCTTCAGTTCCTCAAGAAAAATCAATTAAAAGTATGGGAATCCACGCTGTTGAAATTTTTCAGTCTGATTAACAAAGTAATAGGTTTTCGTGCTTAAAAACACGAACACACGCATAGAAGAACAACAAAAACACACACATCGGAGATAATATGAAATTAAGGCACTGCCTTTGTGCGAACACACTCTTTACGGTCTTTGAAGATCTTTGATGGGGGTGAAGTGCTACCCTAGGGACAACCTTGTCATTGTAGTTTGGCTCAAACTGGCCCGAGTGGCACTCACCTGGATTAGCAAACTGTATCATGCTATAATGGTAATGGTGACATCCTTGAGAGACCGGTGCAGCTCGTGTGACATCCATGCTGCACTAAAATACGGCAACTATAATGTGTTCGCAAGCTTCTGCCATTTTTACAAAGGAGAGTCAACTTATGTGTCTTCTTGCATGTTTACCTTGGCACTCAAGTTGGCAATTTTTATATGTGTGTGTGTGGGTGGCTGGGGGTCCCCTCTGAAGGGAGGAAATTTGCCCTATAGGGAGCAAATTCTTTCCTTTGGGTGTTGGGGGTGGTCGGGTGGTGCGATGGTGCTGTGTGTAACTTCCAGTGCCGGGGCGTCCTACTGATTTGGAACACTGTAGGGCAAGGGCCTACTGTGCTTGCAGTAGGTGCGGGTGGGGGTTGTTTGGACATTTTACTTTCTCCCTCTCTGGGAGACGGCCCGATATAGACTGAAATACTGTCTCAAAGGGCCGTTAAACCCAAAACAATCAAATCCTTTGGGTGTTGGCCCCAGTTTTGAAGTCACAGAGTCTGTGTTTGCCAACCTGCTTTCCCTGAGGGTGTTCTCATTAACCTTATCGTTATCATTCAGATGCTTTAACAGTTAAGGTGTGAAAAGACACCAGCTTTTCAATGGAGTGTAGTACTACGGCCAATTAGTATAAATGTGTAAATATGTATATAGGTATATAGAGTATATAACTGACCAGTCTAATTGGTCCGGACCTTCTAGCCTAGTGGTTGTGTGCTTGCTTTATAATTTTGGGGTCGTGAGATCGATCCCCGGTGGGGTCGCTCGACGAAATTTTCTTTACAGATTTTTCTCCTACTACAGTGGTGCTGTGACCAGGATGACAAGGGCGAAGCAATGGCTGCAGAGTCAAAAATAACCTGGATTATATTTTCATATCCTTACCATTTGATACAAATGTTCTTTGGTAGGATGGAGGAGTGTAGTAGTACGGCCAATTAGTGATGTGTAAATATGTATTTAGGTATATAGAGTGTATAACTGACTAGTCCAACTGGTCCGGACCTTTTAACCTAGTGGTTGTGTGCTCGCTTTATAATCTTGAGGTTGTGAGATCGATCCCCGGTCGGGGCGCTCAACGAAATTTTCTTTACAGATTTTTCTCCTCCTACTATAGGAGCAACTACCTGTGATGCACCTTCATATTTTTCGCCACTTTTACATAAGTAGGCAGCCTTTATGATTTCTTTTTTGCTTCCTCGGGAGGCATAGCCCTTCCAGGTGGGTCTATTATAGGGGAAAGCGTTTGCTTCAATGAATGGAGGCAAATTCTTTTCTTAGGGAGCTGGTCTTGCATTGGAGGGGGCACAGAGATGGGATGGTTGAATTGCTTCCTCTGGAGATGTTTCACTTTAACATTATATATAGAAAGTAAGTCATACACTGTCATGGTCAGAAAATACATCACTTGCATGTACCGAATGTTTTTTTGGTATTGTATGTTTTGTACTGTTCTTGGGGTCAGCCCTGTAACTGGATTTAAGAACAGTTAACTGATTTCATTTGATTTGAAGACGTTGTTAAGCCACCAATACCATTGAGCGACATGAGCCTCATTGTGCAGGAAAGGGTGTCAGCAACGGGGTCAGGCACTGGAGTAATGCATAGTAGGAAAGAAAGAATAAGAAAAAAAGTTTAAGAAAAAAAAAATGAAATGAAAAACGAAAAAAAAAAAAAAAATAAATAAAAAAAAAAATACACCTTATAGGGTTTATTGGCTGGTTTTGCAATCCTTAAGAGGGGTTGAACGTCATGCCAGTATCGATTAGAGTCTGAATTTAAATGTCGAAGAAGAACCGCAGTGCCCATTAAGAAAGAACCATAGCAGACTTGTTCGGTATGCAGATAGAACAGGAACATATGTAGGCTCGCCTTCTTAATGTGTCCTTATGGTCTGCTGTCACAATATTAAGCTGCTTTGTGACAGTGGTGGGGTGCACTAATCATCTGAAAGTCCACACTTTCCTCAGCGATCTGCACCATTAAGAGGCAAGGATTCAACCGTCTTCAAAATAATATTATCGGAAGTCAGTCCTGCTGCCCTCTCTCAGCAAACCTTATATTCCGCAGCTGAGAGACACTTCAGCTAATTAGTGTAATTCTGAGTATTAAATCATATGGTGTTTAAAATTGTACTAATGATGATTGCTTTGATTAGCAAATCAAAGAATTCGTTTTTAGCTCGCCTGAACGAAAGTTCAGGAAGAGCTATTGTTGTCACCACGGCGTCCGCGTCCGCGTCGGCGTCGGCGTCGGCGTCCGGATTGGATGTTTTGGTTAAAGTTTTTTAAAGACCTATATCTCCCTAACCCATGGATGGACTCTTTTGATACTTGCACTGTAGTTAGATATTGGTCCAAAGTTTAACATGGTACCACCCCCACCCCACTCCTTGACCTTGGTGTCAAGGTCATGGACTTAGAAAATTGGGAGTTTTTTGGGACTGGATGTTTTGGTTAAAGTTTTCTAAAGCCCAGTATCTCCTTAACCCATGGATGGATTCCTTTGATACTTGCACTGTAGTTAGATATTGGTCTAAAGTTTTCCAAGGTACGACCCCCACCCCCCTCAGTGACCTTGATGTCAAGGTCATGGACTTAGAAAATTGACTTTTTATGGATTGGATGTTTTGGTTAAAGTTTTTTAATGACACATATCTGCTGAATTCTTTTTATATTTGCACTGTAGTTAGATATTAGTCCAAAGTTTTACAGAGTACTACCCCAGCCCTGCTCGGTGACCTTGATGTCAAGGTCAGGGACTTAGGAAATTTTGTCTTTATTAAAGTTTTCTAATTGCGTACTGATTCATAATGCTTGGCAGAGATTTAGTTTACACTTGAACTGATATTAGACACTTTTTTGAGTTTTTACAAAACACTATATACTTACCCGACTGGATGACCTTGATGTCAAGGTCATGGACTTTGAGTTTTGTCTTAAAAATTTTGATTAGTTTTATATTAATGAAGACATAATTTCACAGTGCCACAATGGACTCAGTTGATACTAATACTTGGACTGATGTTAGATAACAGTTAAAGGCTTTGATACATCCTAGCCCTGCCCTCCTCCTCCCCCCCCCCCCCCCCCCCCCTACCGCTTAGTTCTTTGACCTCAAGCTCATGGACTTAGAAATTTCATGTGGATTTTTTTTTATTTTAAGACATTTCTGAGATAGCTTTTGTTTATAAATGTGTTGTCATTATGGACATGCTTGCCTGAAGTTTTATACATAGCAGTCCACACCACCATAGCAACTGTGTGATGGGCAAGCACTATTCAGGCGAGCTATGCTGTCAGGCGACAGCTCTTGTTGTATCTGATTGTTATTTATTCAATTCCAAAGATAATTGAAATGGGCTAAAATATAGATGTTAAGGCTGTGTCATGATTATTTTACTAAAAAAGCGTAGAAATCAACTTTTTCATCAAAGTGCTTGTTAACACTGGCCAAACACACCATTCCTGCTCCATTCTAACCTAGGTGGGCTCTCTGGTGCGCTCTCGGGTGCGCCGTCATTTCCAATTCACCTGACGCGCCACGGTACGGGGTTTTACCTAGGAACTCAGTTCCAGTCTAGACTAAGTTCCGGTCTCGAGCAGACGACAAAACCTCAAACGAAAAACGTTTACAGTTTGAGCTATCCTTTCTACAAATATACTTAACAAAAACGAGAATTATTGTAGCGAGAAATATTTAATGTACATTTCCTTTATAGAGTGATTGCAAAAATAAGTTTGTGAACTCGTAAAAAAAATCGATTAGAGCACTTGGTTCGTGACTAGTCTCGCGATAACTTTCGAACTTCCGGTTCTCCAAGATGGCCGCAACCATGATCGTTACCACACATTTTATCTGCCTAAGTATATAGGACCAAAACTGATACAGTAAAGCGAACATACTTCGTGTGTTCGCTATAATATGAAATTAAGACATTGCCTTTTATGCGAGAATACTTTTAAGGCTGTAATTCATGACGTTTCTAAAATAAAAAAAATAGGATAAAATATAGAGGTAGAATCATCACAGTTTTTGCATTGCAGCATGGGTATATAGGCACCTGAATTCAGAATTCAACGTTATAAATAGTAATTCAAATACAGTTTCGTATGTAACGCGACGTCTGATAGGATAATGTCAAACATTGCAGCAGTATATCCTGCGATATACTGTCGGAAACCTGACATCATTACGTAACGTCTATTGACGTCTGGTTTTATGTTGCTGAAAGTGTTTGCTATTGGTACAAAGTAGCACACTTTTTGAGGTAAAAGGTGCATTAGAATGGGGATAAATGTTTTGAAAATTGTCATTAAGGGAGGTAAATCGTTGGTATTATGGTCGCAGATTGCATTTTACGGCTCCGCTGGCGCGTCACTGTTAAACGAAATTTCCGCCATAAAACTGACGATTTACCTCCCCAAATGACAATTTTGAGTACAGTTATCTCCTAAGTATAAACGAAAGGCTTCTCACTCACTAGTTTTGGATCAATGGAAGTGTGTCTGGTTCCTGGTTCCATAAGAGACTATTAGACTGATTGTCGTATTATGCCATTGCAGGGCTCGAAATTTACACTCGTCCGCTCGTATTTACGAGTAGATGGTCGGTAAGGACGAGTGGAAATTGTCACTGACTTGCCCGCCGGACGAGTAGGGTTTTGTCTAATCATGCCGTTCAGAAAAAGCACTTTACAGTTCGATCAAATTACAGCAAACAAATATTGACTGTAAAGCAAAAAGCATGAAATCCCATAGATTACCGCATCGTGTTGTCTAGAAAATGAAAACAGAAATGGCAAACTGTAAATAAACAGTGCGCCTGCGCATATCGAACATCGACCCGATGAGGATTCGCACCAACGCCGTTTCGCTTAAGTTGTTTGCGCTCTATAACTGCGTGATTACAAATGCATAATCCAACTCAAATAGTTGTATTGGACATTATTTCCACGTCCTCTCTTGAATAAAGCAGAAAAAATCTACTTTGGTGCAGAAATCTTTATAAACGAAACCTCTTTGGCAAAACCGCTCAGTATGATCCTGAATTGGGACGAAACCATATTACCTATGGAAAGTACCGGAAATAACCGAGTGAAAATGAAAGTGAAAGTAGAATACGTTCGAGGGAAAATGAGTGATATCAGACCATTTTTTTTAAGCAGGACAAGTAGATTTTTGAAAGGACGAGTAAAAAATTGAAAGCACTTGCCCAGCAGGACAAGTACGTTCAAAAAAATTTTTCGAGCCCTGCATTGACATGTGCAGATAGTTTTCGAGGTTTTACCAAAGTTACTTATTTCTTTTAGTTGTCCTTTCTGTCGAATTGTTTATCCTCAATTCAGTATTTTAATATGATTTCAGTGTTGATTCTTTTGTTTACAACCGGTTTTTATGACAACACTTGGTCTTTACCAAAATGTCTGCGCATGCAAATAGCATACTAATATTTGCTTGTTGAACGAGGAACCAGACACACTCTTACGTTGAACCAAAACTAGTGAGTGAGAAGCCTTTAGTTTATACTTACTATTTATAACGTTGAATTCTGTAATCAGGTGCCTATGCATGGTACAGTGTTTTGACAGTTCCTTTCAGACTTTTCAGTCCTACTAGCAGACAATGTAATCTCTGGAAAACACTTACAGTTTCACCTTTTCTTCTTTTTTTATTTTATTGCTCACATATTCAAGAGAACTGAGAACTATTGTAGCAAGAAATGTTTGATGTATTTTATGCCATTAATGATTGTTGTAAGAACAGATGTTTGGCTTTTAAAATTTGATAGTGGCATCTTGTTTTACGGCTACCCTACTGGGTGTTGGGCCTGTTACCATTTCGGATGAAAGCTTTTTTATTTGTCAGTTGCTGAAACCAAGATTTATAACATAACAGACCTGGGGTAATTGTAATCTGTAATCGTGATTACTTGTAATCGATTACAGTTTCTGAGTAATCATGAAGTAATCTGTAATCATGCATTTTTAGCTCGCCTGAACGAAAGTTCAGGAAGAGCTATTGTTGTCACCACGGCGTCCGCGTCCGCGTCAGCGTCAGCGTCCGCGTCCGCGTCGGCGTCCGGATTGGATGTTTTGGTTAAAGTTTTTTAAAGACCTATATCTCCCTAACCCATGGATGGATTCTTTTGATACTTGCACTGTAGTTAGATATTGGTCCAAAGTTTAACATGGTACCACCCCCACCCCACTCCTTGACCTTGATGGCAAGGTCATGGACTTAGAAAATTGGGAGTTTTTTGGGACTGGATGTTTTGGTTAAAGTTTTCTAAAGCCCAGTATCTCCTTAACCCATGGATGGATTCCTTTGATACTTGCACTGTAGTTAGATATTGGTCTAAAGTTTTCCAAGGTACTACCCCCACCCCCCTCAGTGACCTTGATGTCAAGGTCATGGACTTAGAAAATTGTCTTTTTATTGATTGGATGTTTTGGTTAAAGTTTTTTAATGACACATATCTCCTGAAACCATAGATGAATTCTTTTTATATTTGCACTGTAGTTAGATATTAGTCCAAAGTTTTACAGAGTACTACCCAAGCCCTGCTCGGTGACCTTGATGTCAAGGTCAGGGACTTAGGAAATTTGGTCTTTATTAAAGTTTTCTAATTGCGTACTGATTCATAATGCTTGGCAGAGATTTAGTTTACACTTGAACTGATGTTAGACACTTTTTTGAGTTTTTACAAAACACTATATACTTACACGACTGGATGACCTTGATGTCAAGGTCATGGACTTAGAGTTTTGTCTTAAAGATTTTGATTAGTTTTATATTAATGAAGACATAATTTCACAGTGCCACAATGGACTCAGTTGATACTAATACTTGGACTGATGTTAGATAACGGTTAAAGGCTTTGATAATCCTAGCCCTGCCCTCCCCCCCCCCCCCCCCCCCCCCTACCCCTTAGTTCTTTGACCCCAAGCTCATGGACTTTGAAATTTCATGTGGATTTTTTTATTTTTATTTCAAGACATTTCTGAGATAGCTTTTGTTTATAAATGTGTTGTCATTATGGACATGCTTGCCTGAAGTTTTATACATAGCAGTCCACAGCACCATAGCGACTGTGCGATGGGCAAGCACCTATTCAGGCGAGCTATGCTGTCAGGCGACAGCTCTTGTTATGATTACAAGTAATCGTAATGTAATCAATTACATTACAAAATGGACTGTAATCATGATTACTTTACGATTACATTTTGATTACTTTGATTCATTTTCAGAGGTGAGAAAAGAAGAAGTAAAAAGAAACTTGCTCTTCCTTTTAATAGTTTAAAGAAAAGACTTGTGCAAAATGATAAAAGAAAGCAGTTGATTATTCAAAGTGTCTTCAAACTGAATAAGATAGAGAAAAACTGATCTTATTTATGTACAGAAGGCAGCAAACCAAATTCAGAAACTGACAGAACTCCCTTTATACTCTCTTTGGGAGTAAAATTTAAGCAGTATCATAGTTATAAATATGCACTGTTTTACCCATTTATGCCTAGTGGACTCTTCTATCCTCACAAACTGGATGAGTCAATTTAGCAGTTTAGGGTGACTGGCATATTTTTCTTACATCCTTACACATACAAACTGTTAAAATTTTATGCAAGCAGTGAAGATCCTAATCAATATGGTACATTCTGAGCATCTGATCTGGGACTGCACTGTCTACCTGTCTCTTTTTATGGGATGCTAGGCATTAATGGGTTAATATTTAAGGACGAATTTGTTATTATGTAAAAACTGTGAGATTTTGGTACTCTTGAATGCAGGGTATTTCAGATTAAGACTGGTAGCTGCCTTGGTTGACTTATATTTTTATGACTAATTGACATGCTTTATTATCTTTGGTTCAAGTGTTAAAAGATGTTTTTCAAACATACTGTTTTGTGTTTAGTGGTGCAGAGTTGAGCAGTACAACTCAACTTTGATTTTCACACCTTCTTTGTGGATTGAGCTAACTGTAACACCTGTCTACTTGATGACACCTGTGTATTGCAAACAACAAAAAGCCTATACTTTAATTCCTTTGCTTCCCATTTATGGGCCAACTTATTAACTTTGAATTTTTTGCCAGATTGAGGGTGTGCAAAGAAAAGATGAAAATGAAAAATGAAATACAGTGATGGTTAATTTTTTTGAAATGAATAAATTTACAGGAAGTGTGTGGCCCCTTCCTTTGAAGACTTTGAATTAGTCTTTCACAAGCAATTTTATGACATTGGAACCAATGTAGCATCATATGTCTGATGTTTGTGAAATAAAAGGTTACATAAGTTATACAGAAAAAATATTTAAGCATGTGCTTTATATTTAGGACCTGACACATAGCATTTATTGAATTTCTCAAACTTCATAAATAGCATACAGTCATTGTATGCACATTACACGTAACTGCAGATTGCTAAATAAATTTGGTTCAGATTAAAAATTAAGAGTCAAGTTCTTCAGAAGTTATTTCAGTCTTACCTATTAGCATACATGTAAGCCACCAATTATTTGCTGATTTAGGTATAAATTAGTCTTTTTGAATATAGAGTTTTTGCACTATCACAGTCATGATCATTCTGTACACTTTTATAATGTAATCATAAAGTAATCATGATTACTTTACAAAGTAATTGTAATTGTAATCAATTACATTGAGAGAAAATGTAATTGTAATGTAATCTGTAATCATGATTTTAAAAAGTAATTGTAATCGATTACATTGGCATGTAATCGGCCCCAGGTCTGTAACATAATCTCATGATAATTCTCAAACTTATATCAGAAAAACATGGCAGCCTCCAGCATTCAATCTAGGCTGCGTTTTTGCACCAATGGCGCGCTTTGAAAGTCCTTGGCCCGTTTTTGAAAATCCAATGTGCTGGACTGGTGCGAAATCCAATTCATCGGCGCTTTTCCGATTTCGTGCACCAGCATAACTTATTTTTAGCAGTATAGATTTTAGCGAGTCAGTGGTAGAAGACACTTTCCACTGTATTGAAATTTTTGCGTAAAGCGTTTCGACAACTCGGAGAGCATGACTGGTTTTCTGATATCAATTTATTTATGGCGCATTAACACATGCAAGGGAAACCAGCTATTCTAAACATATCGGCAATCTCGCAAACACAGAAATGAATTAGTGATTTCTGTTGATGGAAATTCTGCCAGTAAGCAAGACCCAAGAAATCGGAAGACACCAATGATGAAAAAACAATCAAATGGTGAAAAAAGCTGAGAAATCCTATGCAAATAATTTCAAAATGAGTGGCTACAAAAGCCTCAATTTCACTGGCTTTGTCACGACGATGCGAAAAAATAACAACTTGCGTTATACACTGTATACAGAAAAACAAAAATTACACTATTTATTTATTGCTCTTCTATAGTAAGTTAGAAGTAATTGGGTGTTCAAAATGCCAAAATCCTGGTTATTTGATGTAAAAAAGTCTGGCCCCTTTGAAAAAACTGGTGGCCCCTTTTCAAAATATTGATGGGCCACTGGCCCATTCTGACAAATTTCTAGATTGAACCCTGAGCCTCCATGGAAATGAAATGTAACCAAACAATTTTCATATCCTCAGTCAGTATAGGATGAAAATTGATTATGAAAGTGAACACATGTATGTACACTATAATATGAAATTCAGGCATTGCTTTAAGGGAACAGACACTTTATGTTTTTCATGGATTCAGTTTCAGATATTAAGGCAAAAGACAAAAATAGTTTTAATGGTGTGTTATAATTACTTTCCTAAAATAAGTCATAGAAATCAACTTTTCATCAAAATGAGTCTTAATACTGATCTTGCACACCATTCTGCTTCATTCTAGCTTTAGCAGGTTCTCTGGTGTGCTGTTTTCATGTTTTCAGTTTACAAGATGTGGCAGGAGTTTAATCCAGTCTATTCTTGGACACACCTTTGTGGGATCACATTTTTTTCTGATAGATTCCACTTGAATAAAAGCTGTGCATGGCTAGCCCACATTTCTCAAAAGATGGCGATATCGAAAAATCAGAGCTCATTCAGGTTGCCTATTTTATTCCATTTCATTGGTCATTATAGGTGAATGTTTTTACTGAAACAAACTCAAAATACTTACTGTAACTTACTGTAGCCTCGACACCAATTTAAGCAATTTCTGCTCTTGGTTTGAAAAGCTTCAGTGAATGACCTCTTGTAATTGAATGACTTGCCAATGTGAATAATTTATCCATTTCTATCTTGTCTATTCCATTTAATATGTTGTAGGTATTCTTGAACCATGTCTGCTCTTTCATGCCTGTATTCAAGAGTTGACAATCCACAAAAATATGAGCCAAAACACAACAAAACCAACAAAGTGGCATGTGCTCCCAGCAAAGACTCAAATCAGCCTGGGCATCCACCCCATCTGATCATAGTCTGTGCTGTGCACCTAAAAGGTAGCTAAGGTCAAAAGAAAAAATGTCTTGTTTCCAGTTACGTCTCCAAAATTTTTAGGGTCGGTAGGTAGGCAACCTTTTTTTTATAAAAACTTTTTTGTATGCAAAATGTATAAAAAATCGTTTAAAATAGCCTAAAAATAGACTTTAAAATCCCATTAGGCCATAAAAAAAGTTTGAGTAGGCCCCAAAAACATAGGGTCGGTAGGATAACCAGAAACAAAAGATTTTTTTTTGGCCTGAGGCTCTATTCTATCTCAAGCGGACAGTGAAGGCTCAGATCAGACTGGGCGGATGTCCAGGCTGATCTGAGTCTTCACTGGGCACACATGCCACTTTGTTGGTTTTATCGTGTGACCGCTCAATAATTATGTTGCCTTTGACAGGGAACAGAGGAACTATTGAAGAAAGAAGCAGGGATAAGTGATGCTGATGTTAAACAAGAGACTACCACACCATCAGAGTCAGAAGTCTCTCATGCTCTTGCAGCCTATAAAAGGTATATTTCAGTACTCCAGATAAGAGAGCAGAGATAATTCAGGGATAATTATCCATATTTCTCCATAAAATTAATAAGATGTTTTGTGACCCATCATTAGATGCGTCTCATCGAGACGGTTCTAATGAAGGGGTCACAACATATGTTTTCGTTGAGAAATAAGAAAAATTACCTTCGAATTATCCTCAATACGCCCTCTTATCTGGAGCTCTGGCTATATTGTGATATCAGGCAGAGATCAAAATATGTGTATGTGCTTGGGAGTGGGGGGGGGGGGGAGGGGGGAAGAGGGCAGAAGTGTGGCTGGGTTGATGGTCATGGGTTTGAGGTATTAATGGGGTTGAAAGTGATGGCAGAATAATTATTTTTATTTTCTTAATATACACTTGTTGAGCCTACACATTAGAAAAGGCCCCAAGGTTATAAAACTTCTTTCAGTTAAAAGAAAGACTTGTCTAAGTTTTCACTGATGGGGCATGTTCCTACAGGACAGCTCATTATTTACAAAAAAATCTTTGTGGCCCAAACATAGCATAATTCAGGGACTGTGTGTTGTGTACTTGTGTAACTGAAAAGATTTTATTTGTCTTTACAGTGACGATGACCCTTCTTTGTATGATGACCATTACACAGATTTCAAGACATTTATTGAATCCTGCTTAGATGTCCATAAGGTAAATGCCCTGTTTCCCCTTCTTTAATGAATACCCCCTACTCAGAGCCCTAGATAAGAGGGAGTATTTGGTGATAATTAGGGGTAATTTTTATTAATTCTGGATAAAACATATGTTGTGACTCCTCATCTGAATCGTCTCGTCGATGAGATGGTTCAGATGAGGGGTCACAGCACATGGTTTTGATGAGAAATAAAGAAAATTATCCCTCAATTATCATCAAATACCCCTCTTATCTAGAGCTCTGCTACTCACTTTTTCTGGGAAAAAGTACAACTGCAAACAAAAAATCTTTGTGGTTAAATTTTGAAGCTTTGTTGAGAAAGTTGCAAATTAAGGTTTAGCGTGATTTCTGTTTCATGGATAATAAAAATCTTGCAAGATCTTGTGTTCCCAAATTTTTAGCTGGCCTGAACAAAGTTCAGGAAGAGCTTTTATACTACCCCCGGCGTCGGTGTTGGCGTGGTCGTCGTTAGCAAATGTTAAAGTTTTACGTTAAAGTTTTTTAGGTGATGGGCCAGGCGCTGTCAGGCGAGCTATCCTGTCCCATGATAGGTCTTGTTTAAAATATACTGGGGAAAACCATTAGATGCTGGTCAAAGTGTCACATCATTTTCACCAACACTTTCAATAAATGAGCCACGACACGACAAAACCAACAATGTGGTTGTGCGACCAGCGCAGACTCAGATCAGCCAGGGTATTCGCCCAGTCTGGTCAGAATCTTTGCTAAGTGCTTAAAGGGTAGCTAAGGGACTGAGCTACCTCCATGCGGACAGCGAAGACTCTGATCAGACTGGGCGGATGCCCAGGCTGATCTGAGTCTACGCTGGCCGCACAACCACATTGTTGGTTTTGTCGTGTCGTGACTCCAATTCAGTTATACATACATGAGTACTCATGGATGATTACTTATCGTGAGTATTTTGTTGTAACTGTAAACATTGCTCTAATGGATATTTTCAACTTTCTGTTGATAGTTTCTAGATGACAGATGTATTAAATCTTTACATGAAAATTAAGCCATTTACAGGTAGAGAGGCGCCGTAGTCGAGTGGTTAGAGTGGCTTGGTTATAATGCAGAAAGTCACCGGAAGGTCGTGAGTTCGCGGCTCACCGTCACCATCCGACGACTGGAAAACTCTCTCTGTCAACCCGGCAGTAAATGGGTACCTTTTTCGAATCAGCGAAGGATAAGGCAGCGAAAGGAGAGAGATGGGCTCCGCCTTTTATCAGCTGTGCCCAAGATACTGTGGGTCTCTAACCCCCACTGCCCCTACGGCTATTAGGCTACGGGAAACTTTTACCTTTACCTTACAGGTAGAATCATCTAGGATCCCTCTATCCAGTTATTACATGTAAATTTATGCCATTTACAGGTAGAACTGTCTACGATTCTGTACCCAATATTCATCCATATGTATCTAGAGCTAGTTTATAACGGACATGAGCAACATGGTAAGTCATGGCCCAGTTGTTCAAAGCATCATTAGCCTAACAAACTCGTTAAGAGGTCAACTTGTTATCCTCGATGCATGAAACTTCGGTACCCTAAGAGCATACACGGTTTTCGGCAATAGACAATATGGCAGCCACAATTTAATCCACCATTTCCCGATGAATCAATACCTCTCGCAACATTAATGGTGAAAATAATGACCCTGCGATTCCAATTTCTATTGTTTTCAACGCTTCGGCTAGCGTGTGTCCGCCGTCTTGTAAACAGAGGGAAGTGCATAAAACTTCGTTAGGGCGCATGCGCTGACATTTATGCTAATTAGCCATGCTTCAGTTAGGCCAAGGTTATTATTTTTTCATTGTAAGATTTTCCAAATTAATTTTACTATACCAAAAACAAAAAAATAAATAAATAAAACTGTAAGACATTATTTCTTTACTCACCATTACTTTTGGTTCAGATCAGTGCCAGGGTCCATCTTTTGTACAATCACCCCTTGGCTGTACTCTCTATTTATTTAGTCCAACAGTAACAATTTTAACAAATTCAAAAATTAATATTTCCAACTAAAACAGTTAACACACTACCCGGTATTTACAAATCTGAATGGGGAGAGTTACTCTATAGAGGGGAGGAGGAAAATGAATTTTATTCCAGATTAGGGAAAAGTCAGGGCGGTTTGTGATTGGTCAGGGAAATTTGAAAAGGACTTGAAAAGTCAGGGAACTTGAAAAATAACAACTATGGCAGTCTTTAAAAAATATCCTTATTCAACTGAAGGGGAAAGGATATACTTTCAGGAAGGTAATCCATGCGCAAAAGTACTTGAGCCATGACATGACATAACAAAAAAAGTGGCATGTGCACCTAATGAAGACTCAGACCAGCCTGGGCATCAGCTCAGTCTGATTAGAGATCTTCCCTGTCAGCACCAATATACCTTAGACCTGTAGCCACCCTTTAAGGGAACAGCGAAGACTAGTCAGACTGGGTGGATGCCCAGGCTGATCTGAGTATTGCTGGGGGGGGGGGGGGCACTGCACTTTGTTGATTTTGTTGTGTGGCGGCTCATATCTCTTGTCAATGGGAGCTATTTTTAAAGGAAAAATTTGCCGCTAGGGAGAGATTCATAAATCGGATAAAGAATGTGTGACATGAATATACAGGGAGTAATATCACCCTGGGAAATATATCCTCCTGGGAAAAATCAGTATTAATATTTAACCTAAAAATGCCAATATTACCTCATTAGGAATGAAATGCAAGAGTATAATCCACTTTTGGATCTGCAAAAAGGTGTTAGAGAGAAAAGTCAGGGAATTTGAAGTGGAGGATTGGCAGCCCTATTAAGGTACCATATTTTTCAGCCAAGGTGTTTTTCAACAAGTTCTCAATGGACCAGGAGGACTATTATCAAGATGACTTAATGAAACTGTCAACAGTGACGAAACCAGAGCATATGAAGGGCAATCAGCTGATGGATAATTTTAAGTAAGTTGCCGCATGTATGAGGACCTAAGCCAGGGCCCGGTTGTTCAAAATTAATGTTGTTAGTTAATGAGGTTTTGAATTTTCAAACATATTGCACACAAAAATGCTGCCATCTTTTGCTGAAAAACTGTCAGAAGCTTTTGCAGTGCAAAAGCTCCTCACAGTTTTTCAGCAAAAAATAATACCGCAATTTTGTGAGTATTTTACATGTAAGACTGAACGACTCCTTGACTATCGACTTCCTTAAGCTAACAACTTGGAACAACTGGGTCCTGGGCCCGAGGTTATAAAACTTTTTTCATGCTCAGCTGAGTTTAGCATGAAATTTTACCTGCTAATAAATAGCAAATTACTGATAAGTATGGTTGTTTTCTTGCTCAGTTTGGCTGAGTATGAAATTTTCTCTGCTTATGAATATGAAAATGCCAACATTAGTTGGCATTTTCATATTTATCAGCAGAGAAAATTTCATGCTCAGCTGAGTTGAGCACGAAAAAAGTTTTATAACCTCGGGTCCTGGTGTTTTAGGCATCGTTACCTTATCAAAGTTGTACGTCAAGGATTTGTTTGGTCTTTAAGGTCACATAGAATTGAGTGTGGTTATATTTTTTGCAGAAAAAGAAAATGTAAAAAGCTTTATACATTTTTTCAGCAAATTGATTTTGACGTCTCTTTAACTAATAGCATGTCCTCTTTTAACAACTGGGCCCAGGTTATGAAATAGTATAACATAGGTAGCTACTCGAATATTAATCAACAGTAAGGATGTAAACTCTGGATAAGGATAAGCTTTGATGGTAATTGTGGATAATTTCATCATATTTCTCCATAAAAAAATATATTGTGTAGCTTGTCATTAGAAAACCCTTGCTGAGGTCATTTTATATAGGGGCTGCTCAGAGCCCAGGATAAGAGGGTGTGATGTCAAACCTACTCTACCTCTTCATCTGAACTACCATCTGTGTTAATGACATATTTGAACCTTCCCACCTCATCTTTAGCTTGCTTGTACGAAAGTACAGGGAGCTGTTGTTGTTACCCTGACGTCGGCCTTGGTGTGGTGTGTGGGTGTCACACTTTGAAGTTTTACGACAATTTTTTTTTATGTGGTGGGTAAGGTGCTGTGAGGCTGTCCTGTTTGCAGACAGGTCTTGTAATATCATTTGCCAGTCATTAAAGTAATCCACTTTTTTTTTTTGTAGGAAATTTTGCATTCTGACGACCGTTCTGAATTTCTGAGCAATTTGTAAAAAATAATTGCTCTAACAATTGCTTTGGGAGAAAAAATAAGTCATTTCTGGTTGTTATGTTCTTTTTATATGCTTCCTATTTCATTGAATGCTGTTTTCTTACTATTTACAGATCCAGCAAGTTTATTCTTAAGATGTCACGAGACTCCTACACACATCTGAAGAGACATCTGCAGGAAAAACGGCTTAACCTTCTACTCAACATTATACAGGAACATCTCTTTATTGATGGTATGAAGACGGTTTTAGAATGTATAGAAAAGAATTTAGTTTTCTTGCATGCAAAAGGTTTTGTTTTAATAATGTAAACACTAGGGTCAAGTCGGGTAACTTCAGACAGCGGGTAAATTGGGACATACCATTGCAAACAGTGAAAGTCCAGATGAGATGGCTCATAATGAGCCGTCTCACCAGGATTTTCACTGTTTGCTCAGTTAATTTTGTTCTAATTCCGAACAACTTAGATATAAAGGAAACAGTGTCACTGTCCAAATTTACCTGCTGTCTGAATTTACCTGCTGTCCGAATATACCAGACTTGACCCTATAATCTGACATTCCTATTATGCAGGAGCCCTGGTATTTCAGTAGATTAAGTGCTGGCTTGCAAAATCAGTGACATGGATTCAAATTCTGCTGGAGGCGGAAATCTTTCAAGCTGTAAATAGGGCTCCATTGCTCTCAGCATTTCAGTATCACCATTCTATTTGCCTGATATGACTGAAATACTGTTCAAAGAACTATTAAACCTTAAGTAATCCATCCATCTTTTCCTGATTAGAAATTATGATGTAGATAGTAGGTCTGGGATGAATAGAGATTTTGTATACGAGTAGCCGACCTGAACTCAGCCCTGTTCCAGCCCTTGTGGATATACTATGCCTCTTTCCAGGCCTTTCTAATTGTTGGAATCGAACAAAATTTCATTATCGTTTGTCAGTTTACAACTATCTGATAATTAATGGTATAGCTGGAGTCCATGCTTAACTCTTTCAGCGCCATTGTCGCCCAGATACAACTGCTAGGCAGAGAGCCATTGTCACTTTAATGCGACCAGCACAGGATCCATTTTATAACATAATTAAGGGAAATAATTCAGAGTCTTGTAGATCTACCAGATTATGGCTAACAAAGATTGTTTTCACGAGAAAAAAGAAATTTGGCTTTTTTGATGAAATTTAGAGACTTACAAGGGTTTCTATTTAACAGAAACACCCAATCTTCTAAAATAAATTTGGTGCTGGAAAGTGCATTTCTGTATAAAGTTGGTGCGAAAAGAGTTAAGAAATAGACCTCAGAAGAAAATGTAAAGTGAATTTATAATTTATTTAAGAACATGAGAAAGAAACAATCTCAGTTTTATGTTCATGAGAAAAGTTAAAAGATACATGTACACTTACTCTTTTAATTTCAGTGTTTGATGGTGTACCTAGGAATAAACAACAGATTACAGCATCTATTGGCAGCTTGATGGGAGAGGCTGCAAGAGAAGGTTGGTTATGGTTTTTACCGCTTAAAGCACCAAAAATGAAAATAGTTAAATTTGCAAACAGTATAGATTCAGATGAGGCAGTTCATAATGAGCTGCCTCATCTGGCTCTAGACTGTTTGCCCTCTAATCTTTTAATTCTTTATGTGACTGTCTCTATTTGCTTTCATCCATCCAATTTTGTCCAGCACATATCTCTGAAAGTACCAAAGAGAACTAAATGAAACTTCACGCATGAATAGATGGCAATAAGAGGAAGCACAGAGCACAAGAACCATACCCCTACCACAAGTAGTTACAGAGTTAGCTCCCTTCCTCTTTTGTTTAGTACTTTGCTTGTCCGAAACATATTTCTGAAAGTATTAAATCACAGGGACCAACCGCAACGCCGGAAAAGTGGTCGAAACGCAGGATTTGCGGTGTTTTCATGCCGGATTGCGGTATTTTTTGTTGGATTCGCCGCCATTTTTGTTGACAGTTTCCGAGGTGGGTTGAAAAAACTATTTATTTATAACGTAAGGAGATTTTATGTGAGCATTAAAACTAGCCTATCCGGATCTACATAGATGCCTTTTATTGCCAGATCTTCTGTTGGTACATAGATATTGTTGAAATATGCAATCACGCAAGAAGAAAATTGATTTGCATGTTCGGCCAAACGCTCAGACAGCATTTGAAGCAAGAGGGTTCGTACTTTCTTCCGTTTCCTTAAATTCTTGACCAACTGGTGGATGAATTTGCATTTTTAAATAAAACTACATCTTAAACAGCCGATTGCACAGGATCTTTTGCCTGAGGAGGCATAGACTGAGACACAATATGCGAAATTCAAAGTAACGCCGGATATTGTGGAAGCTTCAGGTTTCTCATTTGGCCAGTATTTTCACAGATATATAAAACACAGGTAAAATACTTATGTTAATGCAGTTTAGGCATAAGACTGCTGCCTTCAGAATTCCATGAGAGACACCATGGATTTTTCAATATTTTCTTTGTGGAAATTTCCCGGAGTATTTCTGTTTTCGCCAGTTTTTATTTTAAGACATGTCTTCTTCTGGCATGTTTAATATTCCTTTTAGGTTGAAAGGCCAGGCAAGGGAAATATATTCACCAAACTGTGAATGATTACAAATATCTGGTTCTATTCTATTCCATAACCTTATAAGGTCGTTTGGGCACCACAGATGACTTCAAAACTATCCCTTTCCACCTTTGTCCTAGCTGAGCTGGCGAAATTCATTATTGACTACTTTTTAATATCGTTGTCTTTACCTCTTCTTCTTTCATTGCGCCCTGTAGAAACCTCTTTGCTAAACAAGAGACCTTGAGACGTGGACAAACCACACTGGTTTCCATTTCTTGACCAAGGCCAGAAGTTCATTATATTCTCCAATGGCTGCTTTGATATTTCTGCGAACCTCTTCATGGGTTATATGGTCCTTGTACGAAATGTTTAGTAATCTTCGGTAGCATCTCATTTCAAAGGCCTGCGTTTCTGTGACTCTGCTGTCAAGATCCAGTATTCACAGGCATACAGAAATATGGAAATGACGAGAGAGTGCATAAGTTTTACCTCTGATCCAAGAGATATGCTGTTATTTCTCCCAATTGGCTTCAGCTTTATAAAAGCTGAAGTGTCCTGTTCAATCCTTGAGAGAACCTCTTGTTTAGACCCATCATCTGAGACTCATTGGCGCTGTTTATCATCAGTTTAGTCTTCTTAGCACTGATCTCCAGCTTATACCTTGTGCACGGTTGGCAAAACTTTCAACTAGGGCTTCTAGTTCCGGCTCTACCTCAGCTAGAGCGTCTTTGTCATCTGCAAATTGCAGATACGTAATATTTCTGCCGCCTATGCTACCCTTTCGTCGTGTTCTTCCAGAGCATCAGACACGATGAGTTCGAGAAACAATGTTGAACAGGGTGGATGACAGAGGACATCCTTGACTTACTCTAGCTGTTGTTCTGAATCAATCTTTCGCGCTGCCATTCATCAGGAACGCAATTGTAGCCTTTACATAGAGCTGCTCAACGGTGCAAACTAGATTTGCACTGATATTGTACTTCCGCATTGTGGCCAACGAGGCTGCATGCCATACTCCCCCAGAAGCTTTTTGAAATTAATGAAGACATGGTACAGATTTTATTGATTTTAAGATACTTTTCACACAAGATTCTAAGGTTGAAGAGCTGTTCTGTGGTACTCCTTTCTGCTCTGAATCCGGTTCACCTCAGGTTAAATCCTCTGGCATTTTTATTTCCGTTTTTTATGCCCCTAACTTCAAAGAAGTTGAAAGGGCAAGTTGCTGTCGCCTTACCTGTTCGTCAGTTCTTCTTCTCGTCCTTGACGCCTGATGCAGCTACTGGGCTGGAGAACCATTGCGCCTAGGTAACTGAAAAGCTATTTCCCTGACAATCATAACTGATGTAGCTACTAGGTTCAAGAACCATTGTGCCTAGGGTTTCGCAATCCCATATACCAATAGGTCATGAAAACTGAGGGGACCCATGTTGTTTTCCTCTGTCAGATTTGTACTTTTATTATAGTTACCTCCCCTTTCTCAAAATTATGATAAAGTCTGTTCATATGTATTTGTGTCATCATATAATCTGAATCATGCTAAAAATCTATATCCTCCCTATCCTTTCATATTATCATGAATGAATTTACCCAAACATAGTCGACCCTGATCCAGTCTTCAGACCTTCTCCTGGATCAACGGTTTATGCGCGGGTGATTCATCAATCTAACTTCCTTCAAAACTTTGATTACGTGGTTTTCTGAATATTGGGAAATTGTAATCGGCGCGTGGATGTGGGTCGTAGAGTTGGCGAGCCAAGGTGGACTGGGATATGACCCAGTGGCCATGGCTCGCAAATACTGCGAGTTAACCTACGCCAAAAGAAATAGATATTATGGAATCCCTGCCGATTGCAACTGTTATTTTAAAAATTTTAAGTGATCCGTTGAACTCGAGATGTAATAAATAAATAAAAACTAGAAGCCATGATGGGTAGATATAAGGCCAAATCAACAGAATTCTCAGTTTTCTGCGATTGTTTGTATAATTGTATGCTCATACGCAATTCTTTTTTAGTGTCGTCATAACCGATCTAATAAAATTGTTATTTTTGAATATCTCACTCGTAAGATTTTCCAATTTTTTATATGAATAGATGGTCATGCGCAATCTTTATTCCAATGTCACAACGGATCTAGTAATATGTATTTTAGATAACTCGTATAGTTCTATAACTCATGAAGCATATTTATTGATATTTAAAACTGGAACTTATCTTGTTAAAAGACATATATATGTAAAGATTTCTTATATTCCAGACAACAGAACAAGAAACGCACTAGCCAAATCACAAATTTAATAATCCACCTGACTCTACACAATCAAACTGAACACTGAACCACAATTAAGCAAAACCTGGCTTTATATAATAAACAGAGCTCCGCCAGAAGGTTGCATGATTTGCATGAAAAATTCAAAGTTCATGAGTTGGAGGAGTAACGGAGTCTCGGGCGTCATCTGCGGAGACAACTGTTACGCAGAAGATTTTACACTCGGTCGACACGGGTGTAGAGCCTTATGCGTCGCCAGGACGGCGGAGGGTGACTTCCGGTTAAAGGGTTATCTACCAGTGTATTACACTAACAAGGAAACTCTAACAACGTTAGAATTTTTTGAAGTTTATATATAATGTAAATTCTATATACAACGATACAATTTACAACAATTCACAATTACAATAATATACAACACATATCAGTTCATGTTGCTGGCCCAAGTAAGGTGTTTGTTTCAAATCTGTAATCGATTTGCGTACAATACGCAAATAGATTACCGTCTGACGTCAACACCGTACTCGGCTCAGCGCCATGAACTAAAGGAAAACACAAAGAACAAAAAACGTTAGTTTGAGCTCATACAAAAAAACAAGGCCTTATGTTGGTAGACTTCAATTCGTCGTTCCCTGGATCATGTCATGGGCCAGTCCATATATCATGAGGAACACCAACTTATAATTACACGTGCACGATTATATACTGGTCGCTCCCTGGATCCTACCAGGGACCAGTCTATATATATTAACACACCTTAGTGGACGAACACTGTCCCACACTTGATGTGACCTTCAGATCTTATCACAGAATCTGGCAAAACTGTGCTAACCACTTCCGCCTACATTTTGTGCCTCCCGCCTCTGCTTAGGAACCATGCACAAACGGCGTTGTAACTGCCTCTACCCGGGTTGGTATTAACCTGGAGACGTATATCGAATCTCCAGGTGAGACGTGGCTCTAAGCCCTAACAGCTGACTGCCGGACTTGATGTGCCTAAAAATAACGAACTTACACTTAATACATTGTAACTACATAATAACAATACGTAAGACTTGGGCCTGTCTTGGAAATACCATACAACGCCCTCGGCGAATGCCGAGCATAACGTGCACACGCCAGCCGTGTCACTAGACACGACTCGCGCTCACGATGTAAAGCTAAAAGTGTGCTTACCACTTCCGCCAATGAAGAAACGTAGATCCTACCACGCATGTGCGTCGAAGGATCTGACGTCAAACATTGTCAAGAAGTATACTGACGTCAACAGGCATTACCATGACATACCCCACATAAAACATGAATAATCTAAACAATGACCTATTTACATTAAATTGATTGACCAAAATCTAACTCACATATTTATTAATTCATTTCTTTAAACTAAGCGTAATACCATTTACCATAGAATATAATAGCTGAATAAGCGTTTCTCACACATTTGGGATCATAACGTTTGATCTGACATCATGACATCAATGATGTCATACCATATGACGCCGTCTAATGAAGGCAAATCAAACGCATGATGACCAAATGCTACCATTATAACTTATGGAAAAAACCCTTAATGCGGTGCATGCTATGGCGTCAATTGACGTCACGAGTATATAAATTAGTTCCATTACAAATCAATCTACTTCTATAGGCCACGTATACGTGAAACTAATATAAAAAGTGCTGACGTCGCAATAACATGAATGCAACTGACGTCACATGAATAACATGAATGCAACTGACGTCACATGAATAACATGAATACAACTGACGTCACTGGACGTCAAATAGACGCACACCAGTGAAACTAATGTAAAAAGTGCTGACGTCGCAATAACATGAATGCAACTGACGTCACATGAATAACATGAATGCAACTGACATCACTGGACGTCAAATAGACGCACACCATTGCAACCAACATCAGTGATATAAACTATTTCCGTAATTTACAAAACTTCCTAATATACAAATACCATGCGTAGCATGGTCAGTATAAACAAAATTGGTCGACATATGCACAGCCTGATCACTGTCAACAAAATCAAATCAGTCGACACATATAATCATACCATATCAATCAGAAGTCACATTTTTCATTCTTAGCCAAACTATTCTAAATAAATATAATAAAATCTTACCGTTCTGGTCTTAAACTCAGAATCAGGGCACACAACAATATAACATCCTCAGTATAAGAATTAAACAGCCACGTCTAACTTTTCAATAAAAGATAGGCGTATAAATAGTATGCGTCTCACATTTAAATCATGGGACACGAATATAAGCGTGCAGGTACTCACATTAAAATCATGCAACACGTTGTCCACAATCAAAAGACTCGTGCAGGTATTCACCTTAAAATCATGCAATACGCTGTCCACGAGAGGTATTCACAAACAACCCATGCATAACGTAGTCACAATTTCCGTAAACGTTTTATTACCACAGTTACCCTAAAAACTGTAGCCTTACTGATTGAAAGGATTAAAATAATCTCGACGACATAGTGGACGATTAGATCCATTTCGTAACATAGGTTTCCCCTTAGGGAGAAAAAAACATAACAATGTTTCTTTTCTGAAATAGTACGAAATGCGATCGAATCGTAGGCTATGTCAAAACTGGAAAAGTAGCTATATACACAACAACGGTGCGATGCATAACGTGGCCAAACTATCTACTAAGGTAGTCCGCCCCCAAATTATCTTGGCCGCGGATAGCAACGATCCTGAATCTGTATGGCTGTAATTTCATGGCCCAACGCATGATTCGGGGATTGAGCACCTTAGCTGTCTGCATATAAGACAAAGGTTTGTGGTCAGTTTCAAGTAGGAACTCCGCCCCATACAGGTACTTACGAAATTTCTCAACACCCCAGATAATACCCAAACATTCCTTTTCAATTACAGAGTAGTTCCTTTCCCGAGGTAACAATTTCTTGCTAGCATAGGCAATCGGCAAACGACCTTCACCTTCGAATTCCTGAAGCAAAATAGCTCCAAGACCAACGTCTGAAGCATCTGTTCGGAGTACAAACGGGTTACCTTCTTGAAAAACAGGTAAGCAAAGAATAGGACTAGACGTGAGCCTACTCTTCAGGGTTTGAAATGCCCTTTCATGCTGATCTTGCCAATCTTTGATAGAATTAGGTCTATCCCGTTTAGTTAAATCAGTCAGAGGAGAAGCTATGGATGAGAAATTTGGGATAAAACGACGGTAAAACCCAGCTAATCCCAGAAAAGATTTAATTTGCCTTTTCGTACATGGACGAGGAGCATCTCTGATAGCCTGTATCTTGTCCTCTTGCGGTCGTACCGTCTGTCCGACGATATTGTGACCAAGGCACTCGATACTGCCATAACCGATCATGCATTTAGATGGTTTTGCCGTCAATTTGGCCGACCTGAGCCGATCTAACACTTGACGAAATGACGTCACATGATCCTTCCATGTTTCAGTAAATATCCACATGTCATCAACAAAGCTGTCAACATTTGGGAGATTGGACAATATGATTCTCATTAACCTACAAAATGAGGCTCCCGAATTGACCAAACCGAAGGGCATAGTTTTAAACTGGAATAAACCCTTAGGCGTTTCAAATGCCGTCAAAGGTTTAGACCTTTCAGTAAGACTGACTTGCCAATAACCCTTACTCAGGTCCATCTTTGTAAAGAATTTATGTCCCGACATTTTATTGATAACCTCCTCCATATTTGGCATAGGTTCTGCATCGAATTCCGTCACTTTGTTAAGCTTCCGGAAGTCGATACAGAATCTAACTGACCCGTCTTTCTTCGGAACTAGGACAACAGGAGATGAATACGGTGAAATCGACGGCTGGATTACCCCTAAATCTAACATATCCTGTATCTCCGTCTCCATGACGTTACGCGTCTTATACGGGATAGAATAACCTTTTGTCCGTATGGGTTCTGACGTGAGTAGTTTGATATCGTGCTGTATTTGATCAGTTCGACCGGGTAAACTTGATAGTACATCCGGGTACTGTTTAATCAACGCTTCAACCTCCATACGTTGTTCTGACGTTAACGTATCTGAGATACTGACGTCATTATAAGTTTCCGGTTCTTTAGCTGTCGGAAAAGCACAATCATCAAGAGAAAATTCATCACTACCATCGTCATCAACCGACTCTGTAGTCTCAGTCGACAATAAACAATGTGACGGCACAGTACGACGTTCGACATACTGTTTCAGCATATTAGCATGATATGTACTCACGACACCATTGACGTCGATTTTATAGTCCATTCTATTCACCACCTCTACTACTTCATATGGACCCTTCCACTGCAATAATAGTTTATTACTGTCAGTTGGCAGTAATAACAGTACTTTATCTCCCACGTTAAATTTACGCGACCTAGCGCGTTTGTCATAATAAGCCTTTTGCTTTACTTGTACTTTCCGTAAATTATCATGTGCTAGCTTACACGTCTGCTCTAATCGTTCTCTCAACTCAATTTCGTACTGGTACGTAGACAGAACCTGCTCATCCTGTACCTCTTCGGACCATAATTCACGTAATATTGCCATTGGGCCCTTAACGTTACGTCCGTAAAGCAATTCGAACGGAGAAAACCCTAATGACTCCTGCGGAACCTCCCTTATCGCAAACAGCAGTGCTGGGAGATATTTATCCCAGTCTTTTGGACGTTCTGCGCACATCCTACGTAGCATTTGCTTCAACGTCGCGTGAAAACGCTCTACAAGACCGTTACAGATAGGATGATACGGCGTCGTGGTTAACTGCTGGAGTGATAACAGCCTGCTTACTTCTTTCATAACTTCAGCAGTAAACTGACTTCCGCAATCTGTTAACATTTCATCAGGTATGCCAACTCTACTAAACATCTCAACTAACGCTTCGGCTACGCGTTCCGTTTCAATGCCGGGTAACGCTACCGCCTCGGGATATCTCGTCGCATAGTCTATCATTGTTAAAATATAGCGGGATTTCCTGTCAGAACGAGGTTCTATCGGTCCAACTATATCAACAGCGACTCGTTTAAATGGTGTGTCAATCTGTGGCAACTTTCCTAAAGGAACCTTAGTGACACGACCTTTTTGAATAGTCCTTTGACATATGTCACAAGATTTACAAAACCTTGCCACATCACCACAAACTCCAGGCCAAAAGAACTCAGTTAATACTCTATCCATAGTTTTCTTTATGCCCAAATGACCTGACATCAAGGTTTCGTGCGCCAATCTTAACACCTTTTCACGAAAACCTTCAGGGATAATAAGTTGCAAAGTGACCTTGTTTCCCTTAGTAAACTGCCTATACAATAAATCTTTCTTTCGAATAAACTTAGTTTCACCTCGGTTCAATCCACGACTAATAGTCACATTCCCAGATTCCACTCTTTGCCTTATGCCATTCAATTTAGGGTCAACAACTTGGGCCTGCTTCAATGCCTCCTTATCACTAGCAATAATTTGATCAGGAACTTTAAGTTTCCTATAGACCTCTTCACCTTGCTTAGCTTGTGACCTAGTCACTGCCGCCATTGCAAAATGGGACATATCGGGAAGTTTTGACCCGTCAATATTTCCAATAACCAGGTCATACAATGTATCTTCCATGCACAATGCCTCAGTTTTTCCTGTGAAAAATGGACAATCTATGTCAACCATTGCTAAGGGATACCTTTGGGTAGATTCATCAATCAAAGTTACATCAGATTCTCTACCAAGTAACTGATCATTAGAAACCAAGTTTCTACGAACGACACACCCAGTACAACCTGTGTCCCTTAAAACTACAACAGTCTTACCATTAACCGTACCCTGCGCTGTTGGTAATCGCGACCTTAAAAAGTAACAGACACCTTCCCTATCCACGTTATCATTGATTAGTGGACTTTCTTCCTTACTCTTATAGAGACCTTCAATTTCATGAGACCTATTCATTGTAGTTTTACAAAAGCTCATTTGATGTCCGCCACCCCGACCACGTCCGCGGGAATAACCCCGACCACGGCCACGATCTGAATTACTACCCTTCGTCTGTACAGTATCGCTCTTACTCTGTGATTTTTGTGTCTCATCTTCGGTGCATAACTACTCCCCTTATTTCCACTATATCCGCTTGCACTTGCACCTACCTCCGCACTATATGCTTGCTTCCTATCGGGATTCTTAAAACATTTATATGTTAAATGTCCCTTACCACAAATACTACATTTTATCTCTGGCTTCGCACTCGGCTTATTATCAGATCTACTCTGAGTTACGCCCTTACTATCACGCTGCCCCTTATTAACACAAGCGTAGACACCGCCACGTGCTTCTGCAAATAAATCTGCTTCCCTAGCCATCTCACCTAGATTCGTGAATGTTTTCGGTTTCAAATGAACATATAGTTCTTTGCTACAGGATTCTAAAAACTGATCCCTAGCGAAAAAATCGCAAACAGCTTCGTAAGACTGGTCTACTTTCGCCATTTTCAACCATTTATTAAGATACGACCTAAGTCTACTACTAAACTGAATAAACGTTTCGGACTTTTCAGGCCTATCATAGCGAAATTTCTTCCTAAATCCGCGTTCAGTCATATCAAAATTCTTTAACAACGCATCTTTCAACTTGTCATAATCTGCTGCATCATCTACAGACAATCTATCATAAACATCAAGCGCGCGACCTTTAAGTAATGCGCTTAAATATGCAGCCCAAACGTTTTTATCCCATTTATTCGCCGTCGCGTATTTCTCAAACCTTGATAAGTAACTATCCATTTTGTCCTTACTTTCATCAAAATATGGTAACTTGGGATCTCGCGCATGCGCTAACTTTTCAGCCTTCTGTTTTTCTAATTCAACTCTAAACGTTACCTTCTGCAAATCTATCTGATTCTTTAACTCGCGTTGCTGCAATTCAAAACTATACTTCAACTTTTCTAACTCAACTTCGCTCGACAACTTTGCTTCCTTATCGCTTTCGACTTGAGACAACCTAGCTTCCCTATCTTTCTCGGCTTGCCGCTCTATACTTTCAATTCGCGCCATCTCGATTTCCCTATCCGCCGCAATCTTAGCTAGTTCTACTGCCCTATCTTTCTCGGCTTGCACAATCCTCTCTTTTTCCGCCGCGACCCTCTCTTTATCAAGTTCCCTTACCGCGTGCCTTTCTGCCCTCTCAGTCTCTTGCTGTTGCTTTACAAATTCCTGCAATGCCTGCCCTTCATAACCTAACTCCCTTCCCGTCTTAACTAACTGATCCATGACGCTTAACGTAATGCTCACGTTAACTTAACTGAAACCGACGTTCACTTATAGTCACACACGTTAACTAAAACGTTAACAATAATAATAACGAACTAATCCAACTAAAACGTTGATTAATTAGTATACTCGCGATCTGGACGTAGCCATTAAAGTTACGTTCATAACAGACCGGAAATGACGTCATAAACTGACGTTGACTTTGCCGAGAATTACTTTTCACTATTAGATGACGTAATTAGATGACGTAAATAACCCACATACAATTACGCCCAACTTGATCTAGCGTATCGGATATACAAACGTAACGTATGTAACGCAACGTATTAACACTGACACGACAACTGTACGTCCTACATTACAAAACCATATTAGATACCAACGGTAAATCAAACTTAAGATTCTGCTATTAGGTTTAATTCATTGTAACGATATTATATAACGTTACGAGTGACCTACGTTACTAAATCAGGACATAAAATGGACCTCAGTAACGGTTACGACACAACGTACAAAACGTTTAGGTTAATAAACTTACAGATTGTGATGCAACAGCAGTGCCAAGGTACTCAACCGGACCTTAAAACTAAATACGTATCATCCGTGCCAAGACAATTCAGGTCTATATACCTCAGTTTCCCCACTCAGATATGCAACCTGTTACATTTTATCACAAATTAATGCATGGGCTATCGCACTTCATCACGCAGGGAATAAGGATAGTTGACCTTAATTGAGTGTAGGTTACATTTACAAAGAATTTAGTGGCAAAATTGCTCCTCTAAAATTCACAGCCTTACGTCACCTTAGAAAAGAACAATCAGAAAGTCAATAATAATAATAAAAAAATGTCTGACAAAATTGTGCCTAGATTCTGTATATATTGTCAATGTGTTACACTGGCAGATATTAACCGGAAATCAAATCCCACTTCTGACACCATGTTACGCAGAAGGTTTTACACTCGGTCGACACGGGTGTAGAGCCTTATGCGTCGCCAGGACGGCGGAGGGTGACTTCCGGTTAAAGGGTTATCTACCAGTGTATTACACTAACAAGGAAACTCTAACAACGTTAGAATTTTTTGAAGTTTATATATAATGTAAATTCTATATACAACGATACAATTTACAACAATTCACAATTACAATAATATACAACACATATCAGTTCATGTCGCTGGCCCAAGTAAGGTGTTTGTTTCAAATCTGTAATCGATTTGCGTACAATACGCTAATAGATTACCGTCTGACGTCAACACCGTACTCGGCTCAGCGCCATGAACTAAAGGAAAACACAAAGAACAAAAAACGTTAGTTTGAGCTCATACAAAAAAACAAGGCCTTATGTTGGTAGACTTCAATTCGTCGTTCCCTGGATCATGTCATGGGCCAGTCCATATATCATGAGGAACACCAACTTATAATTACACGTGCACGATTATATACTGGTCGCTCCCTGGATCGTACCAGGGACCAGTCTATATATATTAACACACCTTAGTGGACGAACACTGTCCCACACTTGATGTGACCTTCAGATCTTATCACAGAATCTGGCAAAACTGTGCTAACCACTTCCGCCTACATTTTGTGCCTCCCGCCTCTGCTTAGGAACCATGCACAAACGGCGTTGTAACTGCCTCTACCCGGGTTGGTATTAACCTGGAGACGTATATCGAATCTCCAGGTGAGACGTGGCTCTAAGCCCTAACAGCTGACTGCCGGACTTGATGTGCCTAAAAATAACCAACTTACACTTAATACATTGTAACTACATAATAACAATACGTAAGACTTGGGCCTGTCTTGGAAATACCATACAACGCCCTCGGCGAATGCCGAGCATAACGTGCACACGCCAGCCGTGTCACTAGACACGACTCGCGCTCACGATGTAAAGCTAAAAGTGTGCTTACCACTTCCGCCAATGAAGAAACGTAGATCCTACCACGCATGTGCGTCGAAGGATCTGACGTCAAACATTGTCAAGAAGTATACTGACGTCAACAGGCATTACCATGACATACCCCACATAAAACATGAATAATCTAAACAATGACCTATTTACATTAAATTGATTGACCAAAATCTAACTCACATATTTATTAATTCATTTCTTTAAACTAAGCGTAATACCATTTACCATAGAATATAATAGCTGAATAAGCGTTTCTCACACATTTGGGATCATAACGTTTGATCTGACATCATGACATCAATGATGTCATACCATATGACGCCGTCTAATGAAGGCAAATCAAACGCATGATGACCAAATGCTACCATTATAACTTATGGAAAAAACCCTTAATGCGGTGCATGCTATGGCGTCAATTGACGTCACGAGTATATAAATTAGTTCCATTACAAATCAATCTACTTCTATAGGCCACGTATACGTGAAACTAATATAAAAAGTGCTGACGTCGCAATAACATGAATGCAACTGACGTCACATGAATAACATGAATGCAACTGACGTCACATGAATAACATGAATACAACTGACGTCACTGGACGTCAAATAGACGCACACCAGTGAAACTAATGTAAAAAGTGCTGACGTCGCAATAACATGAATGCAACTGACGTCACATGAATAACATGAATGCAACTGACATCACTGGACGTCAAATAGACGCACACCATTGCAACCAACATCAGTGATATAAACTATTTCCGTAATTTACAAAACTTCCTAATATACAAATACCATGCGTAGCATGGTCAGTATAAACAAAATTGGTCGACATATGCACAGCCTGATCACTGTCAACAAAATCAAATCAGTCGACACATATAATCATACCATATCAATCAGAAGTTACATTTTTCATTCTTAGCCAAACTATTCTAAATAAATATAATAAAATCTTACCGTTCTGGTCTTAAACTCAGAATCAGGGCACACAACAATATAACATCCTCAGTATAAGAATTAAACAGCCACGTCTAACTTTTCAATAAAAGATAGGCGTATAAATAGTATGCATCTCACATTTAAATCATGGGACACGAATATAAGCGTGCAGGTACTCACATTAAAATCATGCAACACGTTGTCCACAATCAAAAGACTCGTGCAGGTATTCACCTTAAAATCATGCAATACGCTGTCCACGAGAGGTATTCACAAACAACCCATGCATAACGTAGTCACAATTTCCGTAAACGTTTTATTACCACAGTTACCCTAAAAACTGTAGCCTTACTGATTGAAAGGATTAAAATAATCTCGACGACATAGTGGACGATTAGATCCATTTCGTAACAACAACGTAGTCTCACCTTTATTACACTGCCCCCTTCCATTTAAAGTGAACTTCCACTGTTCAAAGTACAAAGTGTCATTGGTTGACGAAAACAAGGATAAAGCCTACCTGGCTTAATTGTCAAATAATCCAAAATTTAAACACCAGAATCTAATAATAATCACCTTACTGTCCGTATCAACTGTATTATCATCCTGACTAGATACATTATCCACCATGCCAGAATCATCACTGAACGCCATATTCTTCATCCCAAGCTAACTGTTCATCAGGAATGATATTTTCTTCTCTCGATTGTCTTCCGATATCATATACAGGCTGATAAGTCCTTTTAGATTTTTCAGACTCCGTCAAATGTAAACACTCTTCTTTCATAGCACTGGTAACGGCTTCCTGAATGGTTTTCGGATGCGTGCGTTTGACAGCTAGTCGAAAATCTGTAGATTCATTGCAGTTGTCTAGAAACGTAATGAGTGATTGTTCTTTGGCTACATCCATATTACAAGGGTAAGCTTTCCGAAAAAGATCCTCTATAGCCTGACCAAAGTCACGATAAGTTTCATCTTTTCGCTTCCGCCTTAGCTTTGCATCTGCTATAAAACTGTCTTTCATGTTTGCAGGACCAAAACGCTCCTCCAGCTTAGCAAGCAATGAATTCAAATTGCTTTGCTCCGACACAGGCAAACCATAGGCATATGCCTCCGCTTGACCTCGCAAACAACACAGTAATGTTCTTCTCGAATATTCACTATTACAATTATTCAATGTACACACATTTTCAAAATACCTCCGAAAGTCATGCCAGATATCTTGGCCTTGACCACTGAATACACGTCGACATGGAAAATTGCGTTTGTTAGGATTTCCAGTCGCCGTACAAGTAGAAGACTTGTCCAAATGCTGCTCTCTAGTATTCCCGGGATCAACTTTGCACTGGGACTGTCGACTATGAGGTATAGGAGAAAGAACATTCTGGGAAAGCTGATGCGAACGCCGATCCGGCCAGAACATGGTGGCACATATAGATATCACAAAGACACAGAACAAAACCAAGTAAATCCAATAATCACTGAAATTCACGATTTTCCACATTTCTTCAAACTTATTCTTCAACCTCCTCACTTTTTCAGTCCCAAGCTGTATTCTTAGTATAGCAATCACCACAGAAATCCAAACGAACAGAAACGTAGCCCACCTATTACTCCGATGAATTAATACTGTAGGTGTTGGTGGTTCAGCAGCAACCGGAGTGCTAACACTAACATCATTCGTAAAATCAGGCTGGAGAAATGATTGGCCAATGCCCGAATCATCGCTGGGACTAATTTGTCCTGGCGAATTTACATCCAATGAACGTCCATGCTCTGCTGGTGTTCTTGGTAGATCCTTTGAATCATGCATGTTGCCTGAATCACTTGGTTCACACAATCTCATTAGATTAAAGAAATCCCACTTCTGACACCAATGTAAAGATTTCTTATATTCCAGACAACAGAACAAGAAACGCACTAGCCAAATCACAAATTTAATAATCCACCTGACTCTACACAATCAAACTGAACACTGAACCACAATTAAGCAAAACCTGGCTTTATATAATAAACAGAGCTCCGCCAGAAGGTTGCATGATTTGCATGAAAAATTCAAAGTTCATGAGTTGGAGGAGTAACGGAGTCTCGGGCATCATCTGCGGAGACAACGTAGTCTCACCTTTATTACATATATATAAAAATAATAAAAGTACTTAATTTGGTATCATCATTCATTCATATATCATCATTCTTCTATTCATCTCTCGCCCTTCGGAGAAGCTTGCGGAAAAAAAAAAAGATAAAGTCGCGTTACCATGATATCTAAAGAAGTATTAAAGCTAGGATAATGATATTTAGTATACAATTTTTGGGTGAGATGTACAAGATCTGATTAATCTTTGGGCAAATTAGGTTGAAAATGACTGAGTTAGGCTCCTCTGTATTCAAATTTGCAATTTTTCCGACTTCTGAACCAGTTTGCCCAGTTTTGGGAAACAAGTAGTCTTTGATGTACAAAAAGTTTTGGCAAAGATAAATGTGTTCATTAATTACGGAGTATTTACCCTGATGGTCACCTATCCAGATATGGGCTCAAGAACTACTGGCTCTAGAGGTTGAAATTTATATATGTTTAGGTCATGAAAAAAGTGAAAGCCCATTTTTGTCAGCCGTCGAACTTGTATTTTTAGAGTTGCCTCCTTTTATCAAAATAAAATCGAAATCTTATTCGCACAATAACTGAATAATACTTTGCGAAAGGATGTTAACATTTAGCTTTAATATCAGATGTAGAAGAATTTATTAACATTTGGGCAAATTTCGTTTAAAAATGATGGAGAGATGCCCCTTGCTTGAATTTGATAATTCCCAACTTCTAAACCACTTTATCTAGGAAGCTGTGTTTTGTTTTTTGTATATTATTAGTCCTTAATGTGTAAAATATTTTGGTAAAGGTCAGGAAGTTATTTGACTTTTGACTTTTGCGTTTTTTGACTTTTGGACTTACATATTTAGATTAAACAAAATTTTAACAAAACATCTAGAGAACCATTTGAGATAGGATTGTGATATGTGGCATACAGCTTGGAATCAGTACGTAGATAATCTGATTAACTTCTGAGGAATGTTCATAAAATTAATAGCACAGTGTCCCTTTTCAGATTTAGACATTGTAAAGCTTTGCTCCTGTAGTGGCACGCATAAGGTTGAAGGCAGAGTCTTTCACAAACACAGTCTCTAGTTGTCTCGCCTGCGAAGCAGAGGCGAGACATAGGTATTGCTTTTCCGGTGTCGGCGGCGGCGTCGTCGTCGGCGTAAACTTTTGTCGAGTTTATGCGTTTAGGTCATTTTCTCAGAAACTATAAGGCCTAGAGCCATGAAACTTGGTTCATGCATACATCTGGAAGAGTAGATCTCAAAGCCATCATCAATATTGAGTCTTGACCTACATGTCACGGTTGACTGACTTTGCAAGTTTTTGTCGAGTTTTTGTGTTTAGGTCATTTTCTCAGAAACTATAAGGCTTAGAGCCATGAAACTTGGTTCATGGGTACGTCTAGAAGAGTAGATCTCAAAGCCATCATCAATATTGAGTCTTGACCTACATGTCACGGTTGACTGACTTTGCAAGTTTTTGTCGAGTTTTTGCGTTTAGGTCATTTTCTCACAAACTATAAGGCCTAAAGCCATGAAACTTGGTTCATGGATACGTCTGGAAGAGTAGATCTCAAAGCCATCATCAATATTGAGTCTTGACCTACATGTCACGGTTGACTGACTTTGCAAGTTTTTGTCGAGTTTTTGCGTTTAGGTCATTTTCTCAGAAACTATAAGGCCTAGAGCCATGAAACTTGGTTCATGGGAACGTCTGGAAGAGTAAATCTCAAAGTCATCATCAATATTGAGTCTTGACCTACATTTTACGGTTGACTGACATTGCAATTTTGGTTGCATTTAGGTCTGTTTCTCTGAAACTATAAGGGCTAGAGCCATGAAACTTGGGTCATGCATTAATCTAGAAGAGAAGAGCTCAAGGAAATCATCAATATTGAGTCTTGACCTACATTTTATGGTTGACTGACTTTGCAATGTTTTGTCGAGTTTTCAAGTTTTGGTCTGTTTCTCAGAAATTATTAGGGCTAGAGCCAAGAAACTTGGTTCATGCATACATCTTTGCTGATGGAGCTCTGTTTTTGTGACAAAGCGCTAGCAGGCGAGACACCGCATTCCGCGGAATTCTTGTTAAAGAAGACATGCCAGAGATTATAAATTGCTGCATAAGACTATATGCTAATGTTGTGAAACCTTTATTTGCAGAGTTAGCTTCAGCAGTGTCTTTCGGCTGGCAAGCATTAATCCATAAATCAGTCAGTCAATCAGTAAATCAATCCAAATTGCACCGTCAGGAAACATAACATTTTAAATGAAGTACGAGTCACTAAACATAAGGCTTGAATGCAAGGCAATCAGCTCTTTCTTCGCCATATAAGGTCATTACAATGTTTAAACATTAATTCAGCACAGACAGCATGAAGATAGCCATAAAATAAAGCTACAAAGCCTTGTTTTCTTTTTTTCTGCTTGGTGCCTTGTTCGGTTTCTGTTCTGCTACTAACTATCTGCGACCCAAAACATTTGTTTTTACGGTTTGTGAGGTGTTACTACTCAGTCGACAGCTTAGTTCATGTTGAGCCGGTAGGTCATTCGTCAACACCGTTCCTGGGCAGGCTTCAGAGGATAGATTCTGAGAAATCTAAAATTTGAGATCGATTTAGACTATTATTCTAGATCATCGTCTTTTATATTATTTGGATCCATTTAAGAATAATCAATCTTTGAATCGACTGCCCAATTAAAATTAAGAAATTACAGTATTTTTTTTTTTCTTTTTCTTTTCTGGTTTCGTCACCAGATATTGTCAGAGTCACTGACGAGGCTTTATTAGCCGAAACTACATAGTCTGGCCATGTTCTTACTTCTGTATGTATTCTCTGCTCTTGAAGGAACTTTTAAGATTTTAATTAAACCTTTAAAGTTGTTAACCAGTACCAAACAAGCTCGCGCTAGTAGTATCTGACAACTACCGTTGCGTGATAACGACTGAAACCACAATATTTCAGTCAAGAACAGTCGATCTCCCAAGAGATTATGCATTAGAAAATGAAAGATAGGATTGACGTAAAGAAGAAGGCGCACACATTAAACAAGACCTGTCCTCGTAAAGGAGCACTCGCCTGCAGTGCCTTGCCCATCACATAAAACAAGTTTAACGTAAAACTTTAAAGTGTGACGCCGATGCTGACACCGACGTCCAAGTGACAACAACAGCTCTCTGTACTTTCGCACAGGCGAGCTAAAAACTGACCTACCCTTCCCACATCTGCTGCAAGCACAACAACCCCTTGTCCTGCTATATTCCAATGCAGTAGTACGCCCCTGCACTAGAAGCTACCTAGCACCATCTCGGCATCCAGCCACCAACGACCCAAGATATAACTTCAGAGAACATGTTGACAAAAATGCTATTATGAAGACACGATTTTACTAGAGCTGCAAAAGGAATATTTGGCTTTTGAGGTTATAATATATAACACATTTCTGTGTAAAAGCTCGAACGTGATACAGAAATACGGTTGCATACGAAGGACATAGTTTCAATCAAAATGTTCACAAGTGTGCAACTCGATTGTCAAATCAGATGTATTGGTCACTTGAAGTATTCCGACGCACAATGCTATCGCGATCGTGAGAACCATCAGCTAACAGTTAGGTCTCCAAATAATTTTGGAAGGAGTCTTGGAACAAGGTTATTTTAGGGAGTAAAACTTGGTACACGTATATGAGACATGGTCATTTTTGGACAACAACGGACATCAGAAATTAAGATATTTATTTTGGTGCAAAGTTAGATAATATTGTAGTCTTAGTCTGTCAGGAAACTAGGGAAACTGGTACCCTCTGCGAATCCCACAACAGTATACCAAAGTTTATGCTAGCCCATGTTCCAGTTGATAACTAAGTAAACTGAAATGACTTTTATTTGTCACCGACATATTTACCTTTCAAACCTATATTGTAGCATTGAGTAAAGGAACAGTAACACGAAAATGACACCAAACGCCTCATTGCAAATGTGGCAAGTAAGTGAACAGCTTTTTATTAAACAGATAATCACTTAGCTGACCTCACTGGAGCTTACAATATATGGCAGCCTCAAATGACCTTGTAAGGTTATGGGATAGAATAGAATAGAACCAGATATTTGTAATTATTCACAGTTTGGTGAATATATTACCCTCACCTGGCCTTTAAACCTAAAAGGCATATGAAACATGCCAGAAGAAGACATGTCTTAAAATAAAAAACTGGCGAAAACAGAAATACTCCGGGAAATTTCCACAAAGAAAATATTGACAAATCCATGGTGTCTATCATGGAATGCTGAAGGGAGCAGTCTTACGCCTAAATTGCATTAACGTAAGTATTTTACCTGTGTTTTACCTTTTCAGATGTGTTTATCTGTGAAAATACTGGCCAAATGAGAAACCTGAAGTTACCACATTATCCGGCGTTACTTTGAATTTCGCATATTGTGTCTCAGTCTATGCCTCCTCAGGCAAAAGATCCTGTGCAATCAGCTGTTTAAGATGTAGTTTTATTTAAAAATGCAAATTCATCCACCAGTTGGTCAAGAATTTAAGGAAACGGAAGAAAGTACGAACCCTCTTGCTTCAAATGCTGTCTGAGCGTTTGGCCGAACATGCAAATCAATTTTCTTCTTGCGTGATTGCATATTTCAACAATATCTATGTACCAACAGAAGATCTGGCGATTAAAGGCATCTATGTAGATCCAGATAGGCTAGTTTTAATGCTCACACAAAATCTCCTTACATTATAAATAAATAGTTTTTGCAACCCACCTCGGAAACTGTCAACAAAAATGGCGGCGAATCCAACAAAAAATACCGCAACGAGGTTAATAAATTCAATAATACAGGAGCACAAATGGAAGATTCTATTTATCATATGACACTAAAATCGCATTTTATTAGCAAGATTTGCACAAAACCCCACGCGACGTTTTAATCGAGGTCAACGTATAACGTTACGACGTAATTTGCATATTTAATCCACTAGTGGATTATCGTTTTTAATGCATGGCTTTAATACACTCTCAGATGCGACGTCATTTAAAATTTGTTCTTTTTGCTTTATGCTTTATTTCAGCTAATCGTACAAAGATCTACCATGGTTTATTAAAGGAGCCAGATCTCAATATACCAATGGAGGAAGAAGAGGAACCCCCTGAAGGGGATGGGGACAAACCAAAGGTGAGAAAAGCTGAGGGCACAGCAAGGTGGAAAATGACAAATTACTGTGATCATAAATGAATGGCAAAACTTACCAAAAGGATGATGAAAAAAATATCAGAGTTGCCATGGTTTTGGTTGGGGGGGGGGGGGGGGGGGTACTGGGAAAAGTCTGGAATTTGGAAAGGATTTGAACAGTTTGGAAATTTGAGTCAGGGAATTCATTAGAAGCTGCTTTTTGAGAGAGGAATTTGCTCCCTGCAGGAGCAAATTCTTTTCCAAAGAGTAGCTTACCACTTTTCAAACAATGCTTTTAGCACTGTTAAGGACTTTAATTAAATTTTGGATCCATGAAAGGGTATGGAAAACTGAAAATCTTGAGGAAGATGAGTGGAAATAATCCCGGTCTCATGTAACCTCCAATACTTCACCTCATTCCAATCCCAATGTCAGACCAAACACATGACTGCCTTTAAAGTGAGCTCTTCATATATTAGATATATAGAGCTTATTAATCGTTCAATTTAAAATATGGGATTTATAAACCGAGGGAGGTTTAAAGATCCGATAAAGAAACGAGTCCGAAGGACGAGTTTCTTTATCGGATCTTTCAACCTCCCGAGGTTTATAAATCCCATATTTTAAATGGGACGATTCAATAAACTGTATATTACATTCATATTTCCTACAACTAAAGCATCTTTCCATCTGTTTTTATGTTTTCAAGAGTCCTTCTGAGAGCCTGTGCACAATGTTGCGAAAGAATACACGAAAATTGAAATTATATGACCGCCATTTTGTTTTCTGAAAGGGTTAAGGTTTGTCAAAATAAGAATAATTTACTTGCCTATGGAACCTACATGTATATCATACCTTTACAATCATTGTCAAAGGCTCGAAGAAAGTCTCACGGCTATGAACTGGATGGTATGTTTCTTATAGCACAATGTGGAGCGTGTGTGATAAACGGCAATGCAGTCCTACATAAAACTGACGATTCACAGAATTATTCAATTGAACACGCCAGTAAAACGCACCAAAGTTTGTTATAGGTTTGACATTTTGTAATGTAGCGTCTGTTGCTTTTTCTCAATATCGTAAAAGACAATTCTGACGTGTTTGTATAGCTTCAACTGCAGTCGAAAGAAACACTATGAAAAGTAGTTCTAAAAGCCTGTATCTGACCTACATCAATAGCCAATCTCTGAATATCATAGATAAGGTAACCAGTCTACAGGGATTTATTTCCCTAGAGGAAATAAATCCTCTTGGACACCTGGGAAATAGTATATTTATGTTGGCAAGATTCACTAAGAATGTAATATACATGTATATTATAAATATTCGCTTTTATAATTTGACAGAAAAAGAAACAAAAGAAAGATCCACTGTTGATGAAAAAGTCCAAGAACGACCCAAACTCACCAGCCCTGACCAGGATACCACTCCCAGAACTGTAGGTCATCATTTTATCTTATGACGACGCTGTTTGATATTCAGTTGATAACGTTGTGTCATAAAAATCAGATGACCACACCTGTAATAACACTTTAGCGCATACACGTAACATCATTGACAACCTCCTTGTTAAGAATGAGTTTTCTGATTGAAATAATTGTTCATTTTGAAGGCGAAAAACCCATTTTAAGTATCATATGATAAACAGAATCTTACACTCGTAGTCATTTCATATGGAATTTACGAAACTCGTCGTTTAATAAATATGTAGAAATGACCACTCGTGTAAGATCTTATACATATCTTACCTTAGTAATACTTTGAATGTTGGAACACCTTATGGTGACTGAATATACCTTCAAGGGAAGCAGCTCTACCTTTTTATACGCCCGTTTTGAAAAAACGGACGTATTATGTCGTGGCGCTGTCCGTCCGTCCGTCCGTCAACATTCTTGTACACGCCATAACTCAGTAACCATTTGGGATATCTTCATGAAATTTGGTAGGCATATGTATTAGGGTGGGGGAACGTGTCGCGTACAAGAATTGTTGCTCCCCCTTTCTTACTTTTGAAGTTATGCCCCTTTGATTAATTTTTCCCTGTAAGTCTTGTACGCACCATAACTAGATAACCGTTTAGGATATCTTTATAAAACTTCATAGCAATGTGTATGAAGCCCTAACAATGTGTCGCGTACAACAATGGCTGCTCTCCCTTTCTTCGTTTTAGAGTTAATCCCTTTCATTAGTTCTTGTCCGCTATTTTTGTGTAATTTACAAACTTATTGTCAAGGGAAAAAAGTAGAACTAAAAATGTTAATCTAGTTTATTTAGATTATCTCCCTTGTTCAAAGATATTGTATCAGAGATTTCTTCACAACCATACAAGCTAGACTGGTCATATTTGGCATACAGGTTGATGACGACATGTTGTATTGTGGGATTGAGAACCAGCCTTTTCCTGCTTATTCTTCCCTGTATTTGTCCGATTTTCTTTCTTTCCATACTTTGAAAAATGAAAATTTTCGTCAAAGATTTCTCCACAACCATGCAAGCTAGAGTAGTCATATTTGTTATGCAGGTTGATAACAACATGTTGTATCATGGGATCAAGAACCAGCCTTCTCCTGCTTATTCTTCCCTGTATTTGTCCGATTTTCTTTCTTTCCCTACTTTGAATAATAAAATTTTTCGTCAAAGATTTCTCCACAACCAAGCAAGCTAGAGTAGTCATATTTGGTATGCAGGTTGATGACAATATGTTGTATCGTTGGATTGAGAACCAGCCTTTTTCTGCTTATTCTTCCCTGTATTTGTCCAATATTCTTTCTTTCCATACTTTGAATAATAAAATTTTTCGTCAAAGATTTCTCCACAACCAAGCAAGCTAGAGTAGTCCCATTGGGTTTGCAGGTTGATGACAATATGTTGTATCGTGGGATTGAGAACCAGCCTTTTTCTGCTTATTCTTCCCTGTATTTGTTCAATATTCTTTCTTTCCATACTTTGAATAATGAACTTTTTCATCAAAGATTTCTCCACAACCATGCAAGCTAGATTAGTCATATTTGGTATGCAGGTTAATGATGATTTACTGTATTGTGGGATTTAGAACAGCCGGGCTGCGTAGCGCAATCGGTAGGGCACCTGACTCATAAGTCAGAGGTCCTGGGTTCGTATGTGCACTTAGTACTGGTTAACTGCTTAGGAGGTCTAAGCCTGCCCAGGAATAGTGTGGTTAGGTTAACTGACCGTCCCGACATGACCTTAGTTGTTTACTGTGGACGTTAAGCATCAAATCAATCAATCAAAACCAGACTTCTCCTCTTTCTATTCCCTGTATTTATCTGATTTTCTTTCTCTCTTTACCTTGAATAATGCATTTTTTTTCCGCAAAAGATTTCTATGCATCTGTAAGTTAGAGTAGGGATTTTTGTATGCAGGTTGATGATAACTTGTTGTATTATGGGATTGAGAACCAGTCTTCTTCTGCTTATTCTTCCCTATATTTTTCCAATTTTCTTTCTCTCCTGACTTTGAATAATGTAATTTTTTGTAACAGATTTCACAGCAACCATTCATATTTGGTATACATGGTAACAATGATTTCTCTCCCTCTTTACGCTTTTTGTTATGACAATAACACCATTTGATTTAAGCAATTAAGCGGGGGTATAGTCGGATTCGCTGACAGTTCTAGTTAATTATAGAGTGGTTGCCCCTGTTTGTATGCCTGTCTATCCTTTTGTAAACAATCTTGTTCATTCTGTAACTCCTTTAGGACATTGAAACGGGCGTATTATGCGCCGCTTGCGAAGCCCTTGTTCACTTTTGCCTTCCCATAAAAAAGCCCCCACTGTTAAGGGTCAGGAGTCTTTAAGAACTGCTCCCCCTCCCCATCCTTGAGGAGTGGCAAAAATGAAAATGTTGTTAAGTCAATCATATCACAAGTTCGGATTATAAACCAATACTGTAAAAATTCTAAATATTGGGACACCAAAAATAATTACCATAATTGTCCGAAAATTGGAACAGCTTGGTTTTACAGTGCAGTATTGTGTCCAAAAAAATGCAAATGGGATTGCAAATAGTGTGAATCCTGATCAGATTGAGGAGCAGTCTGATCTTGGTTTGCAGATTTGCTTAGAACTAACTGTCCCAAAACATAGAATTTTTATTGTAAATCTTAATCCTAATCCTAAGAACTCATAGATGCAAACAGAGGATAATACCGTTAGACTGCTTAGTTACACTGGCTGATCTGGGTTTTTGCAGGCATGTGCTTGGAAGTACATGTATCTAGTTTCAATCAAAAAATTATATATCCTTACGTGTGAATTATCCCTGATTAACACATGTTGTTGGAGGGCAGATTAGAAAATATTAATTCACGAAAGCAAAACCGAAGAGAATTAATATTTGTATCTGCCCGACAACACGTGATAATCAGCCATAATTCAGGGTTTAGGAAAATTATTTTGATTCTAACAGATACTGAATGAAAATGCAAGTATATCACAACGTTTTCTAAAGGACTATTTTTATTATCCCCCGAACCTTTTTATCCCCCGACCGAAAGGTTCGGGGGATATAGCGATGAGCCTGGCGTCCGTCCGTCTGTCCGTCCGTCCGTCCGTCCGTAAACACTTTCTTGTCCGCTCTATATCTTGAATACCCTTTGGAATATTTTCATGATACTTCACAGTTATGTAGAACAGGTCATGACGATGTGTCGCGTACAAGAATGGTAACTCTTGCTATTGTACTTTTTGAATTATCTCCCCTTTGGTGATTTTTAGGCAGATTCGTGTCCGCTCTGTAACTTGAATACCCTTTGGAATATTTTCATGATACTTCACAGAAATGTAGAACAGGTCATGACGATGTGTCGCGAACAAGAATGACAACTCTTGCTTTCTTACTTTTTAAGTTATTTCCCCTTGATAGTTTTAGGTGTGATTTTTTGGCAGATTCGTGTCCGCTCTATAACTAGAATACCCTTTGGAATATTCTCATGATACTTCACAGATATGTAGAACAGGTCATGACGGTGTGTCGCGAACAAGAATGACAACTCTTGCTTTCTTACTTTTTGAGTTATTTCCCCTTGATCATTTTAGGTATGATTTCGTGCCTGCTCTATAACTTGAATACCTTTTGGAATATTTTCATCATACTTCACAGATATGTAGAACAGGTCATGACGATGTGTCGTGAACAAGAAAGACAACTCCTGCTTTCTTACTTTTTGAGTTATTACCCCTTGATGGTTTTAGGTGTGATTTCGTGTCCGCTCTATAACTTGAATACCTTTTGGAATATTTTCATGATACTTCACAGATATGTACAACAGGTCATGATGATGTGTTGCGAACAAGAATGACAACTCTTGCTTTCTTACTTTTGGAGTTATTTCCCTTTGATGATTTTAAGTGTCCGCTCCATAGCTTGAATACCTTTTGAAATATTTTCATGATACTTCAGAGATATGCAGAACAGGTCATGACAATTTGTCTCATACATGAATGATAACTCTAGCTTTTAGACCTAGTGAATTATTTCCCTTTGGTAGTTTGAGCTGCTGTTTGTGTCTCTGCTCCATAACTGTATAACCCTGGCCAGCTCCAGAATTTGAATAACCGTGAACCTTTTAGAATATTGATGATTATGCTGTGATATCTTATCAGTGTTCCTAACTCTCTTTTACCCCTCCACATTCCCGTGCCCCCTCCCGCACCCCCCCCCCCCCCAAAAAAAAAAAAATGTTTTTTTTTTTTCCAGATTTGGATTCTTTGTCCAAATTCACTTACTAGAGAGCTCAAAATTAGGTTTGTAGGGCTTGTACTTTAGAAGTTATTCACACATTTTGAAAGTTGAATGTATGGTATGCTATACATTTGTGTATATGGTGGCTGTTTGAGATATTACCTCTTTTTAGCAGTCAAGCATACTGTTTCAGTCTGAGTGTTAGATAATCATGCATCTGTTAACAGTTAATGTCAATCAGAAGCATAAAAGAACGACAATATATTACTAATATGTGTTTTGAAGTGCACCCTTTTTACAAAGGCCCATGGGGGTCTTCGGTCGGGGGATTTGCCATCTCCTCTGATGGCTATTTTTGAGGTGGTGGTCAACAGAAGCAAATGTTTACATTCAACATCACCAAAGCTCAAGATTGGCACGGCTCGACATTAGTGATGTGAATTATCACAAATTTTCACGCGACACTGCTTCCTATGTGTTCAGTGGGAAAAATGTTAATGTCATGTTAGAATGTGTCTTACATTTCAAATCTATAGGTCTGGTGAAAAATGTTGTATCCATGTAACAAAAACATCCTTTAGGCTTATCAAAGATAAGTGATTAACAGCTGTCTGCTATACCTGGTCATCAATCAGATAAGTCGACTCTCCTTATCTCGAAGCTCAAGGGACTCTCTAAAATACCTCAAGATATCCGTACTCAGATTTGGAAAATTGAGGAAAAAATAAATCGAACAACCAAATTTTACAAATGAATATGTAATTTGACTTCTGAAGATTAGAGATATATATTAAATACTGTGGAAAAGGGGGGTAAATTGCTGATTGGGAGCAATTTCTCCTCTTATCCACAATATTTCGTTACCATTCTTTAGATTTCCATGTTAAAACAGGGACCAGATTTTCAATTCGAGATATGCGGTATAATCGAATTTGAGATAATGAGAGATTTTTCTTTCTCTTATTCATTAAGCTCATTAATTCCTACTCACATAAAAAGGACATTTGAAAACAGTTTTGACCCAGATCAGATGCTGCAGAATGCACATCTGATCTGGGGTAGCACTGTTTCTGCCTCTACCAATTAAGTTCATGGCCAATACTGGCATAGTCACACTGTGAACAACCTTAAAACATTCGTGCTGGGAGGTTTGTTTTAAATACAGAAATTTGAAATGAAATATTCAAAATCAGATCAGATAGGTATCTAGGAGAGGATACCTATTGTAAGTTCTTGGTACTTTTTGTCCGACCCCTAACATTATATGTATGTGTGAATATAATTTGTATGAAACAAGAAATAAAATGAACTGCTACTTAAGAAAACCAGCAAAGTGGTTGTGCGCCCAGCACGAATCAGATCAGCCTGGGCATCCGCCCAGTCTGATCAGAGTCTTCGCTGTCTGCATGGAGATAGCTTAGACACTTAGCTACCTTTTAAGTGCTGAGGGAAGAGTCTGATCAGACTGGGTGGATGCCCAGGCTGACCTGAGTATGCACTTTGCGCACAACCACTTTGTTGGTTTTGTGGTGTTGCAGCTCAAATGTTGTTTAAACCAAAACCAGATCAGATGTTTAAAGACAATTTATAGTAAAAATTACCCCATACAGTGAAAATGGACCTGCCTCAGCCATGTTGTAGAACAGACATTTGGTATTGATAGGTTAAACTTTGCATTTATCTGTTGCAGGAAAGATGCTGATAAAATGGACAAAATCAATTCATTCCGAGAAGCCTTGAAAAGAGTGAAAGTGGGACCAGAAAATTTACCTTCCATTTGTTTCTACACACTCATGAATGCTTGGCAAGGGTAGGTGTCTAGTTACAACATACATTTGATTCATACCTAATGTAGATAGAATAACTCTATGGGGTGCTGTTTTACTATTTATTCCCTATTTTTGGATTTCCAAACTTCAGTTTTGGATATCCATAATTTTATTTTATTGATATCCATTATTCATTTTTTGGATATCACAAAATAATATTGGATATATACATAATTATTTATGGATATCCAAAATTCAATTTATGGATATCCAAAAATTGATTGATGCATATCCAAAAATTGAATTATGGATATCCAAAATAAGAAATATTTTCGGATATGTGTAAATCCATAATTATGTCCCCCCACCAAAGGTGAGGGGGGACATATTGTTTTCAGTGCGGTTCCCGGTGCGTTGGCGTCGGCGTCCCACTCTTGTATGCGCGATATCTCTTGAACCAATGGATGGAATTTCACCAAACTTGCATGGATATATCATTGGGACAAGGTTAAGAGCTGATTAGATTTTGGTGACCTTGACCTCATTTTCAAGGTCACAGGAGAACTTAAATTGCGTGAACATTTCTTGTATGCACAATATCTCCTGAACCAATGGATGGAATTTCACCAAACTTGCATGGATATATCATTGGGACAAGGTTAAGAGCTGCTTAGATTTTGGTGACCTTGACCTCATTTTCAAGGTCACAGGAGAACTTAAATTGTGTGAAAATTTCTTGTATGCACAATATCTCCTGAACCAATGGATGGAATTTCACCAAACTTGCATGGATATATCATTGGGACATGGTTAAGAGCTGATTAGATTTTGGTGACCTTGACCTCATTTTTCAAGGTCACAGGAGGACTTAAATGGCGTGAAAATTTCTGGTATGCACAATATCTCCGGAACCAATGGTTGGAATTTCACCAAACTTGCATGGATATATCATTGGGACAAGTTTAAGAGCTGATTAGATTTTGGTGACCTTGACCTCATTTTCAAGGTCACTGCAGGACTTAGCTGACAATTTCTCGTACCCACAATATCTCTTGAACCAATGGATGGAATTTCACCAAACTTGCATAGATGCATCATTTGGACAGGTTTAAGAGCTGAGAAGATTTTGGTGACCTTGACCTCATTATCAAGGTCACTTAAGGACTTAGATGACAATTTCTTGTAACCACTATATCTCCTGAACCAATGGATGGAATTTCACCAAACTTGCATAGGTACATCATTGGGACAAGCTTAAGAGCCTGTTAGATTTTGGTGACCTTGACCCCTTTTTAAGGTCACTGGAGGACTTAGATGACAGTTTCTTGTACCCATGATATCTCTTGAACCAATGGATAGAATTTCACAAAACTTGCATGGATACATCATTTGGACAGGTTTAAGAGCCTGTTAGATTTTGGTGACCTTGACCTCATTTGCAAGGTCACTGGAGGGCTTAGATGACAATTTCTTGTACCCACTATATCTCTTGAACCAATGGATGGAATTTCACCAAACTTGCATGGATACATCATTGGGACAAGTGCTGAATAAATTTTGGTGACTTGACCTCATTTTCAAGGTCACTGGCTGACTTAGATGACAATTTCATGTACTCACTATATCTCCTGAACCAGTGGGTGGAATTTCACCAAACTTGTATGGATGCATCATTGGGTCAACTTTAAGAGCTGATTAGATTTTGGTGATCTTGACCTCATTTGCAAGGACATAGTCATCTATGTAGGATATCTTTAGAAGCAGTGGATGGATTTTCTCCAAACTTGCCTTGTATTTTAATTCCACAGGTTTTTTTAGCTCACCTGAGCCAGAGGCTCCGGGGGAGCTTATAGTATGGTCAGGCTCCGTCGTCCGTTGTCGTCCGTCGTCCGTCCGTCGTCCGTCCGTCCGTCCACAATTTCAAACGACTTCTCCTCTGAAACCGCTGGGCCGATTTTAACCAAATTTCATATAGAGCCTCCTGGGACCTTAGGAACAAAAAGTTGTTCAAACGGTCCTGGTCACATGACCAACATGGCCGCCATGCCCATATATGGTAAAAACCTAAAAAAATCTTCTTCTCCAGAACCAGTAGGCCGATGGCCTTGAAACTTGGTATGTAGCATTGGGTACGCAAGTACTACCAAGATTGTTCAAATTATGACCTTGGGTTGACCTTGACCTTTTTTACGGTAAGGTCAAATTTGCTTCCTTGTGCTTTTATATGGCAAAATGCTAAAACATAAGATATCTTGGAAACTGTTGAAGATTTTGGGCTAAAAATTGGTATCTACAGTCATCTTAATGAGTACATGAAGATTTATGAGTACAAGAGGTCAAGGTCATTCTTTGACCTTTGACCTAGAACTCTCATATTTTGACAATTCCAAACAATCTCCTCAAAAGCCCCTGGGCCAATTGAAACCAAATTTCATATAGAGCCTCCAGGAGTTGAGGGAACAAAAACTTATTCATACGGTCCAGGTCACATGACCAACATGGCCGCCACGCCCATATATGGTAAAAACCTTTAAAAATCTTCTTCTCAAGAACCAATTGACCGATGGCCTTGAAACTTGGTATGTAGCTTTTGGTACTCCAGTACTATCAAGATTGTTCAAATTCTGACCATGGGTTGACCTTGATCTTTTTTACGGCAAGGTCAAATATGAGTAAATGCTAGAACATAAGATTTCATGGAAAGTTTTGAAGAGATATGCCTAAGAATTGGTATATACAGTTATCTTAATGAGTACATGAAGATTTGTGAGTGCAAGAGGTCAAGGTCATTCTTTGACCTTTGACCCAGAACTCTTATATTTTGACAATATCAAACAATCCCCTAAAAAAAACTGGGCCAATTGTAACCAAATTTCATATTGAGCTTCCAGGGATTGAGGGAATGAAAATTTGTTCAAACAGTCCAGGTCACATGACCAACATGGCCGCCAGGACCAGATATGGTAAAAACCTTTAAAAATCTTCTTCTCCAGAACCAATTGACCGATGGCCTTGAGGCTTGGTATGTAGCATTGGGAACTCCAGTACTATCAAGATTGTTCAAAATAATGACCTTGGGTTGACCTTGACTATTTTACTGCAAGGTCAAATGTGGGAAAACGCTAGAACATAAGATTTCATGGAAAGTTTTGAAGATTTATGCCTAAAAATTGGTCTCTACAGTCATCTTAATGAGTACATGAAGATTCATGAGTACAAGAGGTCAAGGTCATTCTTTGACTTTTGACCCAGAACTCTGTCATTTTGACAATATCAAACCATCTCCTCAAAAGCCCCTGGGCCAATTTTGAAACCAAATTTCATATAGAGCCTCCAGGGGGTTAAGGGAATGAAATTTTTTCAAACGTCCAGGTCACATGACCAACATGTCCTCCATGCCCATATATGGTTAAAACCTTTAAAAATCTTTTTCACCAGAACCAATTGACCGATGGCCTTAGAGTAACTTACCCTAGAGTACCGAGGCTGAATGGACCCAGGTGAGCTACAGGACCAATGGTCCTCTTGTTATTCATAAGGGGGGATTGGAAATGGGCTGGTGGGGGGACATCAGTTTTTCTCTGAAAAACATTTCTAGTTCAAATCATGGATTTCCATAATTCAATTAATAGATAACAAAAAATACAGTATAATATCTTAGATCCATAATTTGATTTATGGACATCCAAAATTGGCTATATGGATATCCATAATTTGATTTTTGGATAGCCAAAAATATGCTTGATTTTTAGATATCCATAAATTGAATTATGCGTATCCATAATGTACATGTACTTGCATACATAGCCTGTCATCTGTCTATAGTTTATTTGACCAGTGTTTAATAATTATTGTTGACTTTGTTAATTTTGTATATTTCTAGTATGCATACACATAGATCGATCAAACTTGTCTCAAGCAAGAAGACAAAGGAAGGCACATATCAATTTCTTAAGGCAGATGCTTGCAAATCGATTTCATGAAGATTTTATTTAATAGAGGTGACCTTTCAGACCGGCTTGTCCATTTTTAGCTCGCCTGAACAAAGTTCAGGAAGAGCTATTGCACTACCCCCGGCGTCGGCGTTTGCAAAATGTTAAAGTTTTAACGTTAAAGTTTTTTAGCTCACCTGAGCCAGCGGCTCCGGGGGAGCTTATAGGATGGTAAGGCTCCGGCGTCTGGCGTCCGTCCATCCGTCCACAATTTCAAACGACTTCTCCTCTGAAACCGCTGGGCCAATTGTAACCAAATTTCATATGTAGCCTCTAGTTGACTTAGGAACAAAAAGTTGTTCAAAGGGTCCTGGTCACATGACCAATATGGCTGCCATGCCCATATATGGTAAAAACCTAGAAAAATCTTCTTCTCCAGAACCAATAGGCCATTGGCCTTAAAACTTGGTATGTAGCATCGGGTACAAGAGTACTACCAAGATTGTTCAAACTATGACCTTGGGCTGACCTTGACCTATTTTACGGTTAGGTCAAATTTGCTTTCTGTAGCTTTTATATGGGAAAATGCTAGAACATAAGATTTCTTGGAAATTGTTGAAGATTTAGACCTGAAAATTGGTATATACAGTCATCTGAATGAGTACATGAAAATTTATGCATACAAGAGGTCAAGGTCATTGTTTGACCTTTTACCCTGGTCTCTTATATTTTGACAATATCACACATCTCCTCAAAAGCCACTGGGGCAATTGTAACCAAATTTCATTCACAGCCTCTAGGGGGCAGGGGAACAAAAATTTGTTCAAACGGACTGGGTCACATGACCAACATGGCAGCCATACCCATATATGGTAAAAACCTTTAAAAATTTTCTTCTCCAGAACCAATAGGCCGATAGCCTTGAAACTTGGTATGTAACATCAGGTACGTGAGTAATACCAAGATTGTCCAAATTATGACCTTGGGCTGACCTTGACCTTTTTTACGGTAAAGTCAAATTTCCTTTTTGTAGCTTTTATATGGGAAAATGCTAGAACATAAGATTTCGTGGAAAATGTTGAAGATTTAGACCTGAAAATTGGCATATACAGTCATTTTAATGAGTACATGAAAATTTGTATGTACAAGAGGTCAAGGTAATTGTTTGACCTTAGAACCTGGTCTCTCATATTGTGACAATTTCACACATCTGCTCAAAAGCCACTGGGCCAATTGTAACCAAATTTTATACAGAGCCTCTAGGGGCTGAGGAAACAAAAATTTGTTCTAACAGTCGTGGTCACATGACCAACATGGCAACCATGCCCATATATGGCAAAAACCTTTACAAATCTCCTCAAGAACCAAGTGATCGATGGCCTGAAACTTGGTATATAGCATCAGGTACTTGAGTACTATCAAGATTGTTCAAATAATGACCTTGGGCTGACCTTGACTTTTTTTAAAGGCAGGAGTGGACTATAAAAGGCAAAATTAGCTACCTATTCTCAGTTTTCCAATAGCCACCGAAGGGTAAACATCTACAGTAGCTCCTGTAGATTTATCTCTTATTTTATTGGCTGTTGATGTGCTGGGGTATATACCTGTGAAAGTATTGACAGCTCTTATTGGCTAAAACAGGACAGTGGTATAATTTGCACAGTAGCTAAGCCACGCCCACTTACTGCCTCATACAGGTAGCTAATCCTCTACCGGGGGGTTCAGAAATCCTGCCTTTAAGGCAAGGTCAAGTATGAGAAAATGGTAGAACATAAGAGTTCATGGCAAGTTTAGAAGATTTTGGCCAAAATTGGTATATAGAGTCGTCTTAGTTAGTACATGGAAGATTTGTGGGTACAAGAGGTCAAGGTCATCCTTTGACCTCTGACTCATGTCTCTCATATTTTGACAATTTAAGATGTCCCCTCAAAAGCCAAAGGGCTAATTGTAACCAAATATCATACACAGCCTCCAGAGGCTGAAGGAACGAAAATTTATCAAGCGGTCTAGGTCACATGACCTACATGGCCACCATACTCAGGTGAGCGATTCAGGGCCTCATGGCCCTCTTTTTTATGTGATGGGCAAGGCACTGCAGGCGAGCTATCCTGTACGGGGACAGGTCTTGTATAGCTCACTTGTTCAAAAGCACAGAAGTGCTAGTGTGGTCACCATGGCATTGGTATCAGCATCTGCCATCATCATCAGAGTCTGGGGCCGTATTCATAAAACGACTTAAGTCGTTGCTATGCTGTTGCTAAGGCTGAATTTCTATGAAGGACATTCCCTACAACTATGAAATTTGCTCTGGAGGAACAGTCTTTGTAAGACTGTTCCTCCAGAGCAAATTTCATAGTTGTAGGGAATCTCCTTCAAAATAATTTAGCCTTAGCAACAGCATAGCAACGACTTAAGTCGTTTTATGAATACGGCCCCTGGATGTTCGGGTTAAACATTTTTATGTGAATACATTGATGGACAAGTTGCTGTCAAGCAAGCTATCATGAATGTAGACAGGGTCCAAGGTTATAAAACTTGAGAATATTCTCAAACTCAAAATAAAGCACACTGATTGGCTGCTTCCGAGCATGTGCTCGGAAGCAGCCAATCAGTGTGCTTTATTTTGAGTTTGAGAATGTACTCAAGTTTTATAACCTCGAGGCCCGGTCTTGTTTCAGCAAGTTCTTGGCTATTACCTTTGACAGTGTGTAGCTCCCATAAAAGCTATTCATAAGTCATAAACCAGATCAGACTGCAGGTGTACATTCTGATCAAGATCTTCACTGTTCACTGAAGAGTTCATTCATTGGCTGTGAGTTTATACTGGGTTCTACTTGCAGAGTCACGTCAGTAGAGTTTGCCGAGGATTCTAGTCTAGTCAGTTGTGGTTTTGGAGACTCTAACCTACGTATATGGACATTAACGCCAAACAAGTTGAGAGCAGTCAAACAGCTGGAAGACTTAGAAATAATAGATAAAGAAGCTGGTAAGGGGATCTCCAGGTGGATGACATGTGATTTTAGTCCTTTTCAACAGTATTTCAGTAATATCAGGATGATGGGAGGATGATAATATAGGGCTGTGTGCAATGGAACCCCGTTTATGGTGGAAAGATTCTCGCCTCAATTGGGACTCAAACCTGGTTCCGGTAGATCTCCAGTGGAGCTGAAGATAAAGGATATCATTATCGATAATCCCGGGTTAGTTTTTGTTAATATTCTCAATAAAACATATGTTGTGATCTCTCATTAGAACCATCTGCGAGATGGGTCTAATTAGAGGTTCACAACTTGTGATTTTGTGGAGAAATCAGGAAAATTATCTCAAAATTACCATCAGTACCCTACCTTATCTGAAGCTCTGGGCCGCCAGGTAAAGAGGGTGTGTTGGGATGTTGATGATAATTTTGAGATATTCATTCCTTCTTCATGGAAGCTTGTTGTTTCCCTTCATTAGAATCAAAGAACACTAAATTATCACAAAAACGGCACAGAAAGGGTCTGAAAAAGTTCAAGCAAGTTAAATATAAGAAATTAAACTTATATTCTTCAGGGTTTATCATGTGAAGAAGCCAGTAGTTGTTGCTAAAATTGTTAAAGAAGGGCTTTGCCCTTCATGGGATCTTAGCTCACCCACTGGCTTCATCACAAGATGAATGCCGAAAAATCAAATTTCAGTTCTTAAATGAAATCACCCATAGTGCCAGGCCTTGCTATGCATACCCTTGCCATTAGGAGCAAACTCTTTGCTTGAAGAAATGAATCCTTTTAAATGGGTTTTGTTGCCCAAGAAAGCAAATAAGAATACACAGTGTCTCTAAAAAATGTCAAAAAACCCCAAGAAAAACACAGCAGGCCTCCCATACACCATATGCAAATATTTACTCTAAAATCAGTCATCATTGCATTATATGTTATTGCAGATGATGTATTAGAAAGAATGATGGATAATAGAACGTCTGAAGATTGTAAACTGCTTCTTGGTCATTATGGTCCTGTTTATGGCTCGAGCTTCTCAAATGACAGGAACTATCTCACATCTTGTTCAGAAGATGGCACAGGTACATTAAATCTGTAGAAATATGGGCCCAGTTGTTCAAAACTAACAACTTCATTAGTTAGCAAAACATTACGTTTTTAGATGTATTTATTCAAAAAAGGCTGCTGTTTATGACCCCATAAATGTGAAGCAGTATTGCAGTGAAAAAGAAAGCCCCATACATTTTTTCCGGCAATTAATGTTACACTGCTGGAGTTTGTATGTACCAGAAAACCGAAAGACTCTTTGACTGACAACCATGTTAGGCTGAGGATATTTGAACAAGTGGGCCCTGGGCTCCATATCTTTGTAGCTTATGATGATCATTATATGATAACTGTACTGCAATTCTTTGCTGAAAAAAAGAGGAAAAATAGCTTTAGTGCTGGTACTCATGTACTTTCTAAAGATGCTCATCTAACAATGCTCTGAACCAGTGGGCCCTGTATCTTTCCAGTTGCTGGCAGTAGTTGTTATTTGAATGAAACTGAGAAAAAATAATGAGCCACCTCATCTGGATCAACTCTGTTTGCCCTCTGGTCTTTGACTTCTCAGTATGAAACAGCTAGGCCAAAACATTTTCTGAAATTTTTCAGTGTGAATTTTGTCACCTGATTTTCTGGCACTTTAAAGGTTAATTACATCAGGATTTTAGTGGGAAAAAAAGCATCAGTGATTTATGCAAAGACCAAAATCTTCCTGTATCACTAGGGGGACCCACAAATTTTGTATCGTATGTCAGATTACATGATAAAATGGTACAAAGCTTGTTACTTGTATTTGACAAACTAGCTTTAAATTTTATGGGATATCCTGACAAGGGCACTGTTTGAAAATTCTAAGAATTGAGACTCAACTTAAAGAATTACTGAAATTGTCCTAAAATGGAACAATTTAGGTTTACAATGCAGTAATGCCTTCAAAAAATGCAGATGGAATGGCAAACAGTGCAGGCAGCCTGATCTGGGCCTGCACTGTTTGCTCAGATCTATCTGTCCCAATACTTAGAATTTCTGAGGTAAATATGGGATATTTGCAACAGAAATGTCTGTAATTAGATGTATATGTGTGTCTTGGAAAGGTCTGGATTACTGACAACACTTTATTATTGACAGTGAGATTATGGAGCCTACAGACATGGACCAACCTGGTTTGTTACAAAGGTCACAATGACCCTGTTTGGGATGTCAAATTCAGGTAATTTTTGGAGATTTTTTTTGGTCTGTTATTTTGTTGTATATTTGTTGACAATTAAAACATAGCATGCCTGCAGCAGCAGTAGAAAATTACATTTGAGCTGCGACACGACAAAACCAACAAAGTGGTTGTGCGCCCAGCACAGACTCATATCAGCCTGGGCATCTGCCTGTCTGATCAGAGTCTTCGTTGTCGGCATGGAGGTAGCTTAGACACTTAGCTATCCTTTAAGCGCTTAGCAAAGGCTCTGATCAGACTGGGTAGATATCCAGGCTGATCTGAGTATGCGCTGGGCGCCTAACCACTTTGTTGGTTTTGTTGTGTTGCGGCTCATTTGTCTGTTCTGCAACTGATAGCTGTTTTGACACAGGCGAGGCTATTCTGATGTCTTTGCCAAAATTAATAACATCAAACAAAATTCCCTTGGTTTTTTGACAGAGTGTTTCGTAAGAAAAAAATGTGAAAAGTAGATGTATTGACACATTTTACAGTCGGTATTGGTGGTGGAATAATTCATGTTAAAGAAGAACCATTGCAAAAATTTGAAGAAAACGTTTTTTTGCAATTCTGTTGTAGTATCAAATGATCCGCTACATCACATAACCAACAAAGTGGCATGTGGACCCAGGGAAGACCCAGATCAGCCTGGGCTGTTTACAGTCCTTGCTATATGCTTTATGTGTAGCTAAGTGTCTAAGCTACTTCCATGCCGACAGCCAAGACTCTTATTACATGAGCGAAAGCTCAGCCTGATCAGTCTTCACTAAGCACGCACGCCACTTTGTTGGTTTTGTCGTGTAGTGGCTCAAATACTATCTGATTTACAAGTTGCTCTGTCGCCAGGTGAGAGCTGTAGTAATTGCATTGGTCTCAAGTTTTTCAGAATTGTGCATGAATAATGAACAATCTTACGTTGGAACAAAAGTCTTCTTAGTTGTCAGATTAACAGTTACTGATGTTAGGAATTTTGCAGTAATATTGAATACCGTATAATGGAAAATTTTCGCGTCGCCAAATTTTCGCGGATCTGCCAAAAAAACAAGAGGATTTATTTTCGCGGTTTTAATTTTCGCAGTTTTTAATTTTCACGGATGTGAATATCAACAAAAATAAAAATTGTGTCTGTCCTGTAAAATAATAGCTTGACTGAAAAATCAAACCGTACATGGAAAGAGAAACCTAAAGAAACTGTAATCACTTTATACTGAACACATTTGTTTAGACAGAATCGACTCCTTTATGGTTTGGGTGGATAAGGATAACCATCCTTTTTTTTTCAGAAAAAAAAACATAAGATAGACATTTGTACAAATAAATTTTTAGTACACAGAAGCAGTCAACTGAACTATGCGAGCAATTGATAGAATGGCTATTGTTCAGGATAAAAGTAAACGGAACTTTCAGTCAATTAAAAGTAATTAAATTGTACTTTCATAATCAGCTAAAAGTGATCAAGCCAAAGAAGTGAAAGCTTGTTCAAGTTGTAATTACCAGCTAACATAATTGCGCCGAAAATAACAGCTCTATATCTACCTACATTTAAGGTCTTGTTGGGCGCTACCGCAAACCATATGTTTGGACAATTCAAATTTCTTAATACTATTTTGTATAAACCTCGAAAATATTTCGCAGAGTTTAACTTCCGCGGATCGCTACCGACCACAAAATTCCGCGAAAATTAGGCGACACGAAAGTTTTCCATTATACGGTTTTTGAGCCACAACACAACAAAGCCAACAGAGTGGCATGTGTGCCCACTGAAGACTTAGATCAGCCTGGTCATCCACCCAGTCTGATCAGAGTCTTGGCTGTGCACTTGAAGTGTACCTAAGGGTTTAAGCTACCTCTGTGCGGACAGGGAAGACTTTTAACCAGACTGGGCGAATGCCCAGGCTGGTCTGAGTCTGTGCTTGGCACACGTCAGTTTGTTAGTTTTGTCCTGTCACAGCTCATTTGTATAAAGATTGTTAACTGTTCTGCAGCATGTTCACATGTTTTGTTTTTTTCAGCCCACATGGTCACTACTTTGTGTCTGTGGGACGTGACAGGATGGCTCGTCTGTGGACTACAGACCATTATCAGCCTGTCAGAATGTTTGCTGGACATTTATCTGATGTAGATGTAAGTTCATATTTTATATTATCCGATCTTCTTGTTATGATAATTGAAGGTCACTGAGCTGGGTCATGGTGGTACTATGTAAAACAGTGGACCAGTATCTTATGTCAGACCAAGTATAAAGGAGATCCATCCATGGGTTAAGGAGACAAACGTGGCCTTTTACTCAGTATTGGCCCTGGCCCCCGTGGTCTGGGTCAGAGACATAGAAATTTTGTGTTGAAGTTCTTGGTTTAAGTTTGAAATGGCTAAATATGTCTTGATTCTGGAATGAATTTAGTTGATTTTTGGACAGGTATTGGGTTCTAGTCCAAAGTTTTGCTCGGTACCGCTGCCACCTAGCTTAATGACTTTAAGGATAGGAACTTTATGTAAAAGCTTTTAGTTATCGTTTCTTAAAGGATGCAGATTCACAGTGGTTAGTAGCAGTTGCTGATGTTGAGACTGATGTTAGATGCTGGTCCAAAGTTTAACACTGCCACATTCCACAATGATCTTCTGGTCGAGGTCACAGATGTACAACTTGGCCGTTATAATAGGCAAGCAACAGTGATCTGAGCTATACTTTCAGGCAACAGCATTTGTTGAAAAGTTGGCCAATTCATAAAACAACTGAATTTATATGCAATTTTACTGTATCTCTTTGGTTAGAAGACATTTTTCCCCCTTCCAGAATACCGTAATGACCCTCAAATTTTGGACACGTGAATGTTGGACAGTTATTGTTCCAAAATTCTTCGAAAGTGGTTTCTACATATGTCAATGCATCCAAATAATGCTTAGTGAATGGCAAACGTTGTGGATCCTGACCAAACTGCTCCTTGAGGAGCAGTTTGATCTGGGTCTACAATGTCTGCTTAGACCTGCCTGTCCGAATATTTAGGGTCATTACGGTAATCCCAAAAAATCTAGATCTGTTGTATCAGGATTCTTTGGATTTTTTTAGAAGAGAAAAACCCATCTGATAGCAGAATTCCATAAGACTTATTTAGATATTTTGGGTCATTCTAGAGTAGTAGTATTTCAATTCTCATATCGACGTTGCCTCAGCGGAACGAATCCATAGCCGCAGTAATGGGGCGCCGATCGTCCGTCCATATGGGGTCATTCTAGAGATGGAAAAACACTGTTTTATAGCCAAATATATAGGATAATTGGTAAAAGTGTCCCCATACCTACAGTCCAGTCAACTCTAGATATCTTGAAGTAGAAGTTCATCTCAAACTACTAATATCTCAAAGTAAATTTTCTGGGACCAGAAAATTTACTTTGAGATACCAGAAGTTTAAGATAACAGGGGTTGAAATGTTAAGAAAATAGGAAATGTGTCCAGTTCAGTTCAGTTCAGTTCAAATCTCCTAACAACGTTCCCCAAGTGGCTCAGCAGTACGTAACCATAGTTGCATGCACTTGGCGCCGAGTGTCCATCCAAAAAAAGATTGTGTCCAGTATATATTCTTGGATATAAGAGGGTACTAAAAGATATCAGAGTTTAAGATATCCAGAGTCAACTGTATTATAAAGAATTCATGTTCTTTTCTTCAGTGCTGTCAATTTCATCCTAATGGGAACTACATTGCTACTGGATCTAGTGATAGGACTATCAGAATATTTGATGTTCTGAATGGAAGTTGTGTTAGGGTGCTAACCGGACATAAGGTAAACCATAAATGAGCTGTGACACGACAAAACCAACAAAGTGGCATTTGTGCCCAGTGAAGACTGAGATCAGCCTGGGCATCCATCCAGTTTGATCAGAGGTTTCGCTGTGAACTTTAAGGCTAGCTAAGGGTCGAAGATGGCCCCATGTGGACAGCGAAGACTCTGATCAAAATGGGGGATACCCATACTGATCTGAGTCTTTGATGCCCGCATATTTCACTTAGTTGCTTTTGTCATGTCGGGGCTCAAATGTTCATAAAACAAAATGTCTCGCAGTGTTGGGCCAGGCTGGGCTTGGCTGTTGGAAGTCCTTTTCAACAGTATTTGTCATATTGGGTGGGTCCGAGGATGATTATGAAGTTGAGTTTTTCGTGGAATTCCATGGTTATTTTGGGAGATGTACAAGTTAGCTTATTATGCAATAAGTGTTGTTTAGCATCGGGCCGAAATCTGACCTCAAGCGAGACTTGAAGTCTTAGTATGAAGTTGGGAGTGCTAACCAGCTGGCCATGCAGACATGGAACAAAAGTACTGGAGCAAAAGAGTAGACACAGATTAGACTGCTCTGATTAGGCTCTGCACTTTCGCCATTCCACTAACAGATTTTCTGCATAACTTAAAATAAGCTGTGACATGACAAAACCAACAAAGTGGCATGTGTGCAGTGCACCTAAAGGGTGGCTTAGGGTCTAAGCTACCTTCATCCTGACAGCAAAGACTCTGATCAGTCTGGGCAGATGCCCAGGCTGATATGCGTCTATGCTGGGCGCACATGCCACTTTGTTATACGCCCGTTTTGAAAAAACGGACGTATTATGTCATGGCGCTGTCCGTCCGTCCGTCAACATTCTTGTACACGCCATAACTCAGTAACCATTTGGGATATCTTCATGAAATTCGGTAGGCATATGTATTAGGGTGGGGGAACGTGTCGCGTACAAAAATGGTTGCTTCCCCTTTCTTACTTTTGAAGTTATGCCCCTTTGATTAATTTTATCCCTGTAAGTCTTGTACGCGCCATAACTATATAACCGTTTGGGATATCTTTATAAAACTTCATAGCAATGTGTATGAAGTCCTAACGATGTGTCGCGTACAACAATGGCTGCTCTCCCTTTCTTCGTTTAAGAGTAAATCCCTTTCATTAGTTCTTATCGGCTACTTTTGTGTAAACTTTTGTTGTACATGTAATATATTGTCAAGGGAAAATAGTAGAACTAAAAAAGGTATACCCAGTGTATGTAGGTTATCTCCCTTGTTCAAAGATATTGTATCAAAGATTTCTTCACAACCATTCAAGCTAGACTGGTCATATTTGGCATACAGGTTGATGACGACATGTTGTATTGTGGGATTGAGAACCAGCCTTCTCCTGCTTATTCTTCCCTGTATTTGCCCCATTTTCTTTCTTTCTTTCCATACTTTGAATAATGAAATTTTTCGTCAAAGATCTCTCCACAATCATGCAAGCTAGAGTAGTCATATTTGCTCTGCAGGTTGATAACGACATGTTGTATCATGGGATTGAGAACCAGCCTTGTCCTGCTTATTCTTCCCTGTATTTGTCTGATTTTCTTTCTTTCCCTACTTTGAATAATGAAATTTTTCGTCAAAGATTTCTCCACAACCATGCAAGCTAGAGTAGTCATATTTGGTATGCAGGTTGATGGCGATATGTTGTATCGTTGGATTGAGAACCAGCCTTTTTCTGCTTATTCTTCCCTGTGTTTGTCCAATAGTCTTTCTTTCCATACTTTGAATAATAAAATTTTTCGTCAAAGATTTCTCCACAACCAAGCAAGCTAGAGTAGTCCCATTTGGTATGCAGGTTGATGACGATATGTTGTATTGTGGGTTTGAGAACCAGCCTTTTATTGCTTATTCTTCCCTGTATTTGTCCAATATTCTTTCTTTCCATACTTTGAATAATGAACTTTTTCATCAAAGTTTTCTCCACAACCATGCAAGCTAGATTAGTCATATTTGGTATGCAGGTTAATGATGACTTACTGTATTGTGGGATTGAGAACCAGACTTCTCCTCTTTTTATTCCCTGTATTTGTCTGATTTTCTTTCTCTCTTTACTTTGAATAATGCATTTTTATGCGCAAAAGATTTCTATGCATCTGTAAGTAAGAGTAGGGAGTTTTGTATGCAGGTTGATGAGAACTTGTTGTTGTATTGTGGGATTGAGAACCAGTCTTCTGCTTATTCTTCCCTATATTTTTCCAATTTTCTTTCTCTCCTGACTTTGAATAATGTAATTTTTTGTAACAGATTTCACAGCAACAATTCATATTTGGTATACATGGTAAGAATGATTTCTCTCCCTCTTTATGCTTTTTGTTACGAAAATAACACCATTTGATTTAAGCAATTAAGGGGGGGGGGGGTATAGTCGGATTCGCTTACAGTTTTAGTTAATTATAGAGTGGTTGCCCCTGTTTGTCTGCCTGTCTATCCTTTTGTAAACAATCTTGTTATACCCCCGGCATACGAAGTATGTCGAGGGGTATATAGTTTTTGTCTTTCCGTCCGTTCGTCCGTTCGTCCGTCTGTCCGTCCGTTCGTTCGTTCGTCCGTACGTAAGTTAACATTTGCGTTAAAGTTTTACGTTAAGTTTTTTTCTTTTGCTTCTGTTATCCTGAGCTTGTTCATAAGTGCTTAGTGTTACCACAGGATGGATACTGATCAGTGTGCATTACCTTGATGCTGCTGCTGGCCAAAGGTCAAGGTCACAGACTTAGAAATTTGTATAACATTTGCGTTAAAGTTTTGTGTTAAGTTTTTTTCTTTTGCTTCTGTTATCTAGAGCTTGTTCATAAGTGCTTAGTGTAACTACAGGATAGATACTGATCAGTGTGCATCACCTTGATGCTGCTGCTGGGCAAAGGTTAAGGTCACAGACTTAGAAATTTGTATAATAGTTGCGTTAAAGTTTTGCGTTAAGTTTTTGCTTTTGCTGTGTTTTCATGAAAGTCTTTACTGGAACTTGTTGATATGTGCTTAGTGTTACTACAGGATGGATACTGATCAGTTTGCACCACCTGGATGCTTCTGCAGGCCTAAGGTCAAGGTCTCAGACTTAGAAATTTATACAGCAGTTGTGTTAAAGTTTTGTGTTAAGATTTTACTTTTGCTCTATTTTTTTGACAGCTTCTATTGAAATTTGTTCAGATGTGCTTAGTGTTACTACAGGATGGACACATATTAGTACCTAAGGGCAAGGTCACAGACTTGGAAATTTATATGACATTAGTGTTCAAGTTTTATATTAAGTTGTATCTGTTTGCTTATATTTTTGATATACTTGAATGGAGTGTTATGATGTGTGACTAGGTTTACTGGGAGGTTGAGACAGTTTTGTTGACAACATTTGGCAGCTGCTGCTGATTGTAGGTCAGGGTCACAGACTTTGAAATTTATATAACCATTTGTGTCAAAAGTGAACTTTAAATATGTATTGTTTTGATTATTGCAAAATCTTGAGATGTAGCCTAGTGGTATGTGCCTACATGGGCATGTAAAGTTTATTTCCTATAGGCGGTGGCGCTGGCCGGGGGTATACGTGAGCCCCTGCTCACTTGCTCTAGTTCATTCTGTAACTCCTTTAGGACATTGAAACGGGCGTATTATGCGCCGCTTGCGAAGCCCTTGTTGGTTTTGTCGTGTCGTGGCTCAAATGTGTATTTTGTTGAGGACAAGTATGGCATTTTCTGAAAGATTTAAATGTTTGAATCTATCTGAAAAAAATCATCAATCGGCAACATGGACAAAGATCAGGGCCAGCCATCACCAGAATGATCCTATTATTGTGACACAGTTTATTTTCTAAATGCTCACAAGCAGTTTCTGGATGACTGGATTTTTAAAAATCAAATTCTTCTTTTGTGCACTTTTCTAAAAATTTCCTGAAACGAATTCCTGAACAAAACACAGAAATCAGTTACATGTAGAATCAAACAAAAATCTTGTACATGTATTAAGTAAATTGCAAAAATGAAGGTTCTGTCAAAGTGTGTGTTTGTAAATTCATGCTGATAAACAAACTTTGTCAAATAACATCCCATCTGAGAGTGTAATAAAACCATGCATTAAAAACGATAATCAAGTAGCGGATTAAATATGCAAATTACGTCGTAGCTTTTTGCATGGACGTCCATAGAAACGTAGCTTTTTCTAACGGCAAATTAGTGTTTTAATGCAAAATTTGCTAATAAAATGCGATTTTAGTGTCATATGATAAATAGAATCTTGCTTTCGTGCTCCTGTATTATTGAATTTATTAAACTAGTTGGGGAAAACTGGTAAGATGCTCGGCATAGCGTTGGATCTTATCTTTTTCCCCAACTTCCTTAATAAATTCAATAATACATAAACATTCATGTAAGATCCTCTATATCTTGCATACAATATTCCAGGGAGCAGTGCATAGTCTTTCCTTTTCTCCTGATGGTCGTTATCTTGCCTCCTCGGGTGTTGATGGTGTCGTTATACTATGGGATATATCTAATGGCAACATGGTAGCCCGGCTGAATGGTCATACTGAGACGGTTTATTCCCTGTGTTTTAGTAGATGTGGATCAGTGTTAGCAACAGGTAGGATGACTTCAACTGTGCTCCAGATGAGTGGGAGTATTAAGTGATATTTGGGATATTTTCTAAAACTGCATAAAAACATAGATTGTGACCCCTAATTTGAACTGCCTCACTGAGGCACTTTAACTGAGGGCTACAATATATGAGCCCCGACACGAGAAAACCAACAATGTGGTTGTGCGCCCTGCGCAGACTCAGATCAGCCTGGGCATCCACCCAGTCAGGTCAGACTCTTTGCGAAGTGCTCAAAGGGTAGCTAAGGGACTGAGCTACCTCCATGCGGACAGCGAAGACTCTGATCAGACTGGGCGGATGCCCAGGCTGATCTGAGTCTGCGCTGGGCGCACAACCACATTGTTGGTTTTCTCGTGTCGCGGCTCATATGCTTTTTCCATTGAGACAAAATTCATCCCATAATAACTATCATGTACTCCTCCTATCAAGAGCTTAGCTACCTAAAAATAGCATCTTCTCTCAAGGTCAGGGACACAGACTAAGAACTTTGTATAAATTGTGAAATTTTGGAGTTTTTCACCAAAAAGGCTTAATTAAATTAAACCTTGTAATATGTGACTAAGTTTACTTTTAAATTGATACAGCTTAGTTGACATGGATGCTGCTGCTGACTCGAGGTCAAGGTCACAGACATTTACCTTAGTATAGCAGTGGTGTAAAATTTTGGTGTTAAGTTTGTGATTTGTGCCTTTATTTCCGCATTTCTGGATATGATCTATAGATATATGGTTAGGTTTTCTTCTATTTGACATTATCTAGTTGCTGCTGCTGATTTAAAGTCAGTGTCACAGAAACAGGACTTCATATTAACTGTGTTTGATTGGACTATATTAATATTGGTTTCAGTAGGTAGTAGCACTGCTGAGGTTACACCTGAGCTACCGCTCTTTTGCTTTAGCTGGTGATAGTTTTAAAGATGTTAGGGTAAAAGCATAGAACTGTCTGTTCTGTGGATTGTTCAAAACTAATAGGGGCGTTTAAAAAAAGTTTTGAAAGTGACATGATTTCTTGTTAGCCACCATAAAGACAGAAATTCTGATGGCAGAAATACATAAACTTTATGATGTGCATAGACAAGTCTGCTAACACAGTGCATTTTTTTAAAGGACACAGTTTTATACGCCTGTTTGAAAAACGGGACGTATTATGTTATGGCGCTGGCTGTCCGCCGTAAACTTTTCGTTTCCAGATAACTCCTCATACAGTTTACATCCAATCAAGCTGAAACTTGGTCTATAGTAAGACTATGAGGTGGACCAGTGCATATCGTTTCGAGGTTACGCTCCATTGATTTTTAACGGAGTTACAGCCCTTTACTTACAATTTTTGGGGTGTTCGTTTCCGGATAATCCTCCTATAGTTTTCATCAAATTAAGCTGAAACTTTGTAAATAGTAAGACTATGATGTGGAGTAGCGCATATTATATGGAAATTTTGCTCCAATGATTTTTAACGGAGTTACAGCCCTTTACTTACAATTTTTGGGGTGTTCGTTTCCGGATAAGCCTCCTATAGTTTTCATCAAATTAAGCTGAAACTTTGTAAATAGTAAGACTATGATGTGGAGTAGCGCATATTATATGGAAATTTTGCTCCAATGATTTTTAGCGGAGTTACAGCCCTTTGAAAAAACTCGTCTGTGGCAGTTTGTATGGCAATTCAATAGCATTCCATAACTTGGTTATTCTTTGGAATATCTTGATAAAACTTTATAACAATGTATATGAGGTTAAGACAACATGTCCCATACAAGAATGGTTATTCCCCTTTACTTAGTTTTTGAGTTACCTCCCTTTGATTATTTTGTTAGACTATATTTGTACACCTCATATCTAACTAACCCTTTGTACTATTGTGATGAAACTTAATAGTAATGTATATTAGGTTGACACGATATGCCACATATAAGAACGATTGCCTCCCCTTACTTATTTTTGGAGTAACCTGCCTTTGAATATTTTCTAAGGCTATTCTTGTACAAGCTGTAAGTAGGCAACCATACAGAAATATCTTGATTAAAACTTATAGCAATGTGTATTAGGTTGAGGCTGTGTGTCTTATATAAGAATTATTGCTCCCCCTTCTTTATTTATGGAGTTACAGTAGAACTTCAATGGCTCAAACCCTGATGGCTCATTGACCCTGCCTGGCTAGAACTCTTTTCTTGGTCCCTAGTGGTCACTTTATATGGAAACTAACCCTGGATGGCTAGAACTACCCTTGGCTGGAACTAATTTTCATGGTCCCAAGCCTGTTCGAGCCAATGAAGTTCTACTGTACATCAGTTTGATTAATTTCTATGACTATTCTTGGGCAAGTCATTACTAGGTAACCGTACGGAATATCTTGATGAAACTTTATAGCAATGTGTAATATGTTGAGACAGTATGTCTGATTAAGAATAATTGCTTCCCCTTCCTTATTTTCTTTTTTTAGTTACATCCCTTTGATTACTCTTTAAGGTTTTCTTTTGAGAACCCTAATGTTTTGAATATCTTGATAAACTTAATAGCAATGTAGACAAGATTGAAACGGTGCAAACAATCAGTAACGGGCGTATATTGCCCTGCTTGCGGATATCTTGTTAACATTATTTGAAAGAGGTATACCCTAAAGGCACTGCAGAATTTTACTGTAGTAGGACATGTTCACATCTGAGCAGTCTTTTGATTTTTTTTTTATACGCCCATTTTGAAAAAACGGACATATTATGTCATGGCGCTGTCCGTCCGTCCGTAAACATTCTTGTACACGCCATAACTCAATAACCATTTGGGATATCTTCATAAAATTTGGTAGACATATGTATTAGGGTGGGGAACGTGTCGCGTACAAGAATGGTTGCTCCCCCTTTCTTACTTTTGAAGTTATGCCCCTTTGATTAATTTTTTCCCTGTAAGTCTTGCACGCGCCATAACTAGATAACCGTTTGGGATATCTTTATAAAACTTCATAGCAATGTGTATGAAGTCCTAAAGATGTGTCGGGTACAACAATGGCTGCTCTCCCTTTCTTTGTTTTAGAGTTAATCCCTTTCATTAGTTCTTATCGGCTACTTTTGTGTATACTTTGTACAATATATTGTCAAGGGAAAAAAGTAGAACTAAAAATGGTATACTAGTATATTTAGGTTATCTCCCTTGTTCAAAGATTGTATCAAAGATGTCTTCACAACCATACAAGCTAGACTGGTCATATTTGGCATACAGGTTGATGACATGTTGTATTGTGGGATTGAGAACCAGCCTTCTCCTGCTTATTCTTCCCTGTATTTGTCCGATTTTCTCTCTTTCCATACTTTGAATAATGAAATTTTTCGTTAAAGATTTCTCCACAACCATGCAAGCTAGAGTAGTCATATTTGTTATGCAGGCTGATGACGACATGTTGTATCGTGGGATCGAGAACCAGCCTTTTCCAGCTTATTCTTCCCTGTATTAGTCCGATTTTCTTTCTTTCCCTACTTTGAATAATGAAATTTTTCGTCAAAGATTTCTCCACAACCATGCAAGCTAGAGTAGTCATATTTGGTATGCAGGTTGATGACGATATGTTGTATCGTTGGATTTAGAACCAGCCTTTTTCTGCTTATTCTTCCCTGTATTTGTCCAATGTTCTTTCTTTCCATACTTTGAATAATAAAATTTTTCGTCAAAGATTTCTCCACAACCAAGCAAGCTAGAGTAGTCCCATTTGGTATGCAGGTTGATGACGATATGTTGTATCATGGGATTGAGAACCAGCCTTTAACTGCTTATTCTTCCCTTTATTTGTCCAATATTCTTTCTTTCCATACTTTGAATAATGAACTTTATCATCAAAGTTTTCTCCACAACCATGCAAGCTAGATTAGTCATATTTGGTATGCAGGTTATTGATGACTTACTGTATTGTGGGATTGAGAACCAGACCTCCACTTTTTATTCCCTGTATTTGTCCGATTTTCTTTCTCTCTTTACTTTGAATAATGCATTTTTTTCGCAAAAGATTTCTATGCATCTGTAAGTTAGAGTAGGGATTTTTGTATGCAGGTTGATGATAACTTGATGTATTGTGGGATTGAGAATCAGTCTTCTCCTGCTTATTCTTCCCTATATTTTTCCAATTTTCTTTCTCTCCTGACTTTGAATAATGTAATTTTTGTCTCGCCTGCAAAGCAGAGGCGAGACTATATGTATTGCTTTTCCGGTATTGTCGTTGTCGTCATCGTCGGCGGCGTAAACTTTGTCGAGTTTTCGTGTTTAGGTCATTTTCTCAGAAACTATAAGGGCTAGAGCCATGAAACTTGGTTCATGCATACATCTGGAAGAGTAGATTTCAAAGCCATTATCAATATTGAGTCTTGACCTACATTTTACGGTTGACTGACTTCGCAATTTTTTGTCGAGTTTTCGTGTTTAGGTCATTTTCTCAGCAACTATAAGGGCTAGAGCCGTGAAATTTGGTCCATGCTTACATCTAGAAGAGTAGATCTCAAAGCCATCATCAATACTGAGTCTTGACCTAAATTTTACGGTTGACTGACTTTGCAATTTTTTGTCAAGTTTTCGTGTTAAGGTCATTTTCTAAGAAACTATAAGGGCTAGAGCCATGAAACATGGTTCATGCGTACTGCTGGAAGAGTAGATCTCAAAGTCATCATCAATATTGAGTCTTGACCTACTTTTTACGGTTGACTGACTTTACAATTTTTTGTCAAGTTTTCGCATTTATGTCATTTTCTCAGAAACCAGAAGAGCTAAAGCCATGAAACTTGGTACATGCATGCATCTAGAAGAGTAAATCTCAAAGCCATCATCAATATTGAGTCTTGACCTAAATTTTACGGTTGTCTGACTTTGCAATTTTTTGTTTTCGCATCTGTTTCTCAGCAACTATAAGGGCTAGAGCCTTGAAACTTGGGTCATGCATACATCTGGAAGCGAAGAGCTTAAAGTCATAATCAATATTGAGTCTTGACCAACATTTTACGGTTGACTGACTTTGCAATTTTTTGTTGAGTTTTCCCATTTAGGTCTGTTTCTCAGAAACTATAAGGGCTAGAGCCAAGAAACTTGGTTCATGCATACATCTATACTGATTTAGCTTTGTTTTGTGACAAAGTGCCAGCAGGCGAGACACCGCATTCCGCGGAATTCTTGTTTGTAACAGATTTCACAGCAACCATTCATATTTGGTATTCATGGTAACAATGATTTCTCTCCCTCTTTATGCTTTTTGCTACGAAAATAACACCATTTGATTTAAGCAATTAAGCGGGGGTATAGTCGGATTCGCTGACAGTTCTAGTTAATTATAGAGTGGTTGCCCCTGTTTGTCTGCCTGTCTATCCTTTTGTAAACAATCTTGTTCATTCTGTAACTCCTTTAGGACATTGAAACGGGCGTATTATGCGCCGCTTGCGAAGCCCTTGTTTCATCTTTGCTACCTAAAGACAATGCCTAGGCAATGTTGCAGTGTAAATATCGCGGAAATCGTATTTAATCTAGCTCCCATATTGTCCCGTGAATATGAGTTATCCGTATTTAATGTACTGTAGTAGCAAATTCTCCCTTTCTACTAAGTTATAATGATATTTCTAATGAAAACAAGTGTGAAAGCATTCAAAATCGTGTCAGCAAGAGTATTTACATGGGTCAACAATACCTGTCAACAAATTCAAATTAATGCAAAAAATGAAGCCTCTACAATCTTTCAAATATGATGTTGACGTCAATTTCAATAACGTCATAAGAACTGGGCATTGCTTTGTAAGGAATAAATCAATAACAGTTGCCACCCTTCTGACTTATGCATGAACATTGTAGGCAATGATCAACAAGCCGTTGACAAAGATTAATTTTGTATTTACAGTAATATTTGACTTGCATGCCTATCATTGAAAAGATTTTACATTTGAAATTAGCCCAGTGTGGTATGACATGGGTCTAATAAAATGCATTGTAAGGCAATAAGGAAAAGTGTCTTTGTATAGTGTTTGTTACTGCTGTAAAGACGAAGTGTAGTGCTTTCAGTAAATGCATAGCATTTGTACCCAGCATGCCCCTAACCAACGTTATGAGGACATTTGCAAAACTTTTCGAACGCCCCTCGTACATACTGTGTCAACCGTTTCAGAAACCTTTATCTTGGAATTATTCTTGAATACCTACATGTCTGTTCTGTTGTAGGTGGACTGGATCAGAGTGTAAAGATCTGGGATATCAACAGAGTTATGAAAGAAATAGACAGGGAGATGGATGCCAGTATTCCAAGTTCTCTTAGTGTGTAAGTAATAAATTGCTGTCAAATCTATTTTCATTTCTTTAGTGTGTTCCTTGCTTCCAAAGGGGCCATTTTTAGCTTGCCTGTACGAAAGTACAGAGAGCTATAGTTGTCACTTGGACGTCGGGGTTGGCGTCGGCGTCACACTTTAAAGTTTTACGTTAAAGTTTTTTTATGTGATGGGCAAGGCTTTGCAGGCGAGCCTGGTCTTGTTTTAGAGCTTGCTACCCCTGTTAACTATGTATATACAAGGGCTGTACAAAATGAAAAAGAGCTGTTATGAAACGAAAAAGAGCCATAGTTACCAAACAACCTGATAAACAGTCCTTGAGTTTCACATAAAAATAGCCATCAGAGGAGATGGCAAATCCCCTGACCGAAGACCCCCATGGGCCTTGGTAAAAAGGGTGCACTTCAAAACACATACAAGTAATATATTGTCATTCTTTTATGCTTCTGATTGACATAATCTGTTTAACAGATGCATGATTATCTAACACTCAGACTAAAATAGTATGCTTGACTGCTAAAAAGAAGTAATATCTCAAACTGCCGCCATATACATAAATATATGGCATATGATACATTAAACTTTCAAAATGTGTGAATAACTTCTAAACTACAAGCCCTACAAATCTAATTTTGAGCTCTCTAGTAAGTGAATTTGGACAAAGAATCCAAATCTGGAGAAAAAAAATTATGGGGGGTGGGGTGGTGGTGGGGGTGGGGCCGGGAATGTGGAGGGGTCAGAGAGAGTTAGGAACACTGATAAGATACCACAGCATGTTCATCAATATTCTAATAGGTATAAGGTTATTAAAATTATGGAGCAGGCCAGGCTTATACAGATATGGAGCAGAGACTCAAACAGCAGCTCAAAATACCAAAGGGAAATAACTCACAAAGTATGAATGCAAGAGTTGTCATTCATGTATGAGACAAATCGTCATGACCTGTTCTTCATATCTGTGAAGTATCATGAAAATATTTCAAAAGGTATTCAAGCTATGGAGCGGACACATAAAATCATCAAGGGGAAATAACTCAAAAAGTAAGAAAGCAAGAGTTGTCATTCTTGCTCGCGACACATTGTCATGACCTGTTCTACATATTTGTGAAGTATCATGAAAAAATTTCAAAAGCTATTCAAGTTATAGAGCGGACACGAAATCATACCTAAAACCATCAAGGGGAAATAACTCAAAGAGTAAGAAAGCAAGAGTTCTCACTCTTGTTCGCGACACATCATCATGACCTGTTCTACATATCTGTGAAGTATCATGAAAATATTTCAAAAGGTATACAAGTTATAGAGCGGACACGAAATCAAACCTAAAATGATCAAGGGGAAATAACTCAAAAAGTAAGAAAGCAAGAGTTGTCTCTCTTGTTCGGGACACATCTTCATGGCCTGTTCTACATATCTGAGAAGTATCATGAAAGTATTTCAAAAGGTATATGAGTTATAGAGCGGACACGAAATCACACCGAAAATGATCAAGGGGAAATAACTCAAAAAGTAAGAAAGCAAGAGTTGTCACTCTTGTTCGCGACACATCGTCATGGCCTGTTCTACATATCTGTGAAGTATCATGAAAATATTCTAAAAGGTATTCAAGTTATAGAGCGGACACGAATCTGCCAAAAAATCACACCTAAAACCATCAAGGGGAAATAACTCAAAAAGTAAGAAAGCAAGAGTTGTCATTCTTGTTCGCGACACATCGTCATGACCTGTTCTACATATCTGTGAAGTATCATGAAAATATTCCAAAGGGTATTCAAGTTACAGAGCGGACACGAATCTGCCAAAAAACTCACCAAAGGGGAAATAACTCAAAAAGTACAATAGCAAGAGTTACCATTCTTGTACGCGACACATCGTCATGACCTGTTCTACATAACTGTGAAGTATCATGAAAATATTCCAAAGGGTATTCAAGATATAGAGCGGACAAGAAAATGTTTACGGACGGACGGACGGACAGACAGACGGACGGACGGACGCCAGGCTCATCGCTATATCCCCCGAACCTTTCGGTCGGGGGATAAAAAGGTTTCGAAAATCCATTTGGGTCATTTTAGTTGGTAACTAATATGACCTACTTTCGATTTCGTAAATGTGAATAAAATGGTAAAAATAGCCATCAGAGGAGATGGCAAATCCCCCGACCAAAGACCCCCATGGGCCTTGGTAAAAAGGGTGCACTTCAAAACACATATTAGTAATATATTGTCATTCTTATATGCTTCTGATTGACATTAACTGTTACCAGATGCATGATTATCTAACACTCAGACTAAAACAGTATGCTTGACTGCTAAAAAGAGGTAATATCTCAAACAGCCACCATATACACAAATGTATAGCATACGATACTTTCAACTTTCAAAATATGTGAATAACATCTAAAGTACAAGCCCTACAAACCTAATTTTGAGCTCTCTAGTAAGTGAATTTGGACAAAGAATCCAAATCTGGAAATTTTTTTTTTTTTTTTTTTTGTGGGGGGGGGGGGGGGGGGGAGAAGGGGGGGGGGGGAGGTGCAGGAATGTGGAGGGGTCAGAGAGAGTTAGGAACACTGATAAGATATCACAGTATGATCATCAATATTCTAAAAGGTACACGGTTATTCAAATTCTGGAACTGGCCAGGGTTATACAGATATGGAGCAGAGACTCAAACAGTAGCTCAAACTACCAAAGGGAAATAACTCACAGAGTATAAAAGCAAGAGTTATCATTCATGTATGAGACAAATTGTCATGCCCTGTCCTGCATATCTGTGAAGTATCATGAAAATTTTTCAAAAGGTATTCAAGCTATGGAGCGGACACCTAAAATCATCAAAGGGAAATAACTCCAAAAGTAAGAAAGCAAGAGTTGTCATTCTTGTTCGCGACACATCATCATGACCTGTTCTACATATCTGTGAAGTATCATGAAAATGTTCCAAAAGGTATTCAAGTTATAGAGCAGACACGAAACCACACCTAAAACCAACAAGGGGAAATAACTCAAAAATTAAGAAAGCAGGAGTTGTCATTCTTGTTCCCGACACATCGTCATGACCTGTTCTACATATCTGTGAAGTATCATGAAAATATTTCAAAAGGTATTCAAGTTATAGAGCAGACACGAAATCATACCTAAAATGATCAAGGGGAAATAACTCAAAAAGTAAGAAAGCAAGAGTTGTCATTCTTGTTCGCGACACACCATCAGGACCTGTTCTACATATCCGTGCAGTATCATGAGAATATTCCAAAGGGTATTCTAGTTATAGAGCGGACACGAATCTGCCAAAAAATCACACCTAAAACTATCAAGGGGAAATAACTCAAAAAGTAAGAAAGCAAGAGTTGTCATTCTTGTTCACGACACATCGTCATGACCTGTTCTACATTTCTGTGAAGTATCATGAAAATATTCCAAAGGGTATTCAAGTTACAGAGCGGACACGAATCTGCCAAAAAATCACCAAAGGGGAAATAATTCAAAAAGTACAATAGCAAGAGTTACCATTCTTGTACGCAACACATCGTCATGTTCTGTTCTACATAACTGTGAAGTATCATGAAAATATTCCAAAGGGTATTCAAGATATAGAGCGGACAAGAAAAATGTTTACGGACGGACGGACGCCAGGCTCATCGCTATATCCCCCGAACCTGGTTGGGGGATAACGCTATATCCCCCGAACCTTTCGGTCGGGGGATAAAAATACAATGTATATATGTGGCATTATCCTGCCTAGTGTTATTCTACATTACTAGACAGGGAACCAGAAATGCACACTTGTATTTTGTAGAGGGATTTACCTGTGCACTGCTACTTTTTGCAAGGTGTAAGACAGTATATGCATGCCAAACATGCAGGTTGAAATGTTTTTCACAGTTATTTGTGTTAAGAAGTTTTTACCACCGATAGGACTATGGAGACTTTAAATGCATCATACTTTTTTTCTTTTCAGCAATGACAGCCCTAGTCTACTCTTAGGGTCATTCCCCACCAAATCAACACCAATACTGTCTTTACATTTCACAAGAAGGAACCTGCTGTTAGCCTCTGGTCCATTGAAAACATCCTGAGGTGTTGTGGTTTAGACAGTCCAGAAAATTTCTACATCAACAGATGTTTGTTGGAAGTGATTTGATGGCTCCTAGGTGTATGCTGACCAGAAGATATTGCAGAACAACCAGATCCTGGAAACTGGAATGGTGTATTAAAACCATTGTAGTATAATATTGCTAGGTTTTGAAGAGTTGTGGCATTTGTGTTTGTGGAGTAAGAAGGAAATGAGCCGCGACTACGAACAGCAAAGTGGCATGTGCACAGTAGGAAAACTCAGGGACCGTATTCATAAAACGACTTAAGTGGTTGCTATGCTGTTGCTAGGGCTAAAACTGTATGAAGGAGATTCCCTACAACTATGAAATTTGCTCTGGAGGAACAGTCTAAAAAAGACTGTTCCTCCAGAGCAAATTTCATAGTTGTAGGGAATCTCCTTCAAAGAAATTTAGCCCTAGCAACAGCATAGCAACCACTTAAGTAAAAAAGACTGTTCCTCCAGAGCAAATTTCATAGTTGTAGGGAATCTCCTTCAAAGAAATTTAGCCCTAGCAACAGCATAGCAACCACTTAAGTAGTTTTATGAATACGGTCCCAGATCCGCCTGGGAATCCTCCCATGGTCAGAGTCTTCACTATGCACTTAAACAATGGCTAAGGGCAGTGCTTCAGATAAGAAGGGGTAACAGAGATAATTCAGGGATAATTATCCATATTTGTCATAAAAACATATTTTGTTACCCATCATTAGAACCGTCTCATCGAGACAGTTCTAATGAGGGGTCACAACATATGTTTTCGTTAAGAAATAAGAAAAATTATCTTTGAATTATCCTCAATACCCCCTCTTATCTGGAGCTCTGTAAGGGTCTAAGCTACCTCCATGTCGACAGTGAAGACTCTAGTAAGATTGGGCAGATGCCTAGGTTGATCAGAGTCTTTGCTGGGCGCACATGCCACTGTGTTGGTTTTGTTGTATTGTAGCTCAAATAAGTCTGAAATAACACTGCCATATATTTTTCCCATTTGGAGCAGATTGAATTTTTTTTTTAGATTTGTATAAGCAAACCAGATTAAATCAGATACTTGCTAATGCTACAGTGGAAAATGAAATAGAATGAAGTCCAAAGGTAAATAGGCTGGAGAAATCTACATGTCAGCTTTGCAAGTGTTTATCTTTCACAACAAGTAAAATATGAGCCGCGACACAAGAAAACTAACAAAGTGGTTGTCTGCCCAGCGGAGACTCAGATCAGCCTAGGCATCCTTCCCATCTAGTCAGAGTCTTCACTGTGTGCTAAAAGTATAGCTAAGGGTCAGAGCTAACTCCATGCGGACAGCGAAGACTCTGATAAGACTGGGCGGATGCCCAGGCTGATCTGAGTCTGTGCTGGCCACACAACCACTTTGTTGGTTTTGCCGTATTGTGGCTAACTTATAAAGCCTTGCTCTTTGATTGATTGTCAGGTTTATCAAAATGCAGGACAAGATAGATAGAGCCATGATGCCTGTTATTAAAATGGGCAATTCCATGTCTATCTTGAAATAAAAATTCAAGCTTCTTAAATGAGCAGTGACACAAAACCAACAAAGTGGTATGTGCACCCACTGAAGACTCAGATCAGCCTGGGCATCCCCTCAGTCTGATAAGAGTCTTTGCCGTGTGCTTACAGGGTAGCCAAGGGTTTAAGCTACTTCCATACTAACAGGAAATACTCTGATCAAACTGGGTGAATGCCCAGGCATGTATGCCGTTGCTCATACATGAAAACCATTATAATACAAAATTGCAGGTTTATAAAAGGTAAACCAGTGAAGCTTTCACAAAACTCCTGACAGTGGCCAAACTGAAATTTTACAGGGCCACTTTACAACTTTTACAACCAGCTACTTTACATCAAAGCAAATACTGCACACAAATATGCTTCATATATATATACAGTTGAATAGCATTCACTATTTTGCACAACCCTGGCTCATTAACCCTATTGCACTCAGAAAGGCCAAAACTCCATAGAGTTTTGGCCTTTCTGAGTGCAATAGGATTAATTTCTATGTGGGAATGGAATTATGCATTTAGCTGGTGTGCAAACCGTACAAGATGAAAATAAAAATCAGAAAACCTGTATTTCTCCTTTATATTGTTTTCCCATACATACTATTTACTAGTTGAAATACATTATTAGCACATTTGCGTTTCAATAAAATAAGTCGGTAGACATGAGAGAATACCAAAGAACTAGTACTCGGGCAGCAGCTATATATTTTATTATTTGATATTCTCACATGCTATTATGCACCTGGCCCAGAGGTTATAAAACTTGAGTAAATTCTCGAACTCAAAATAAAGCACACTGATTAGCTGCTTCCGAGCACATGCTCGGAAGCAGCCACTCTGTGTGCTTTATTTTGAGTTTGAGATTATTCTCACGTTTTATAACCTCGAACTCAAATGTTCCAAAAGCTCCAGATATAGTGGCATTTCGAGGAAAATTCTAGGTTGTTGTGTTATTGTTTTACGCCCATGGTAAACAGCTATGGTCATGTCAGGACAGTCTGTTAACTTAACCACACTATTCCTGGGCAGGCTTAGACCTCCTGAGCAGTTAACCAGTACTAAGTGCACTTACTTTTGCCAGCAACTGACAAGTGCCCTACTTGAATCAGCGGAAGGAGAAACGAAAGTAAGTGGCCGGACCAGGTATCGAACCAGGGACCTCTGGCTCTTGAGTCTGATGCGCTACCGACTGTGCTACGTGGCCCGGCTAGGAAAATTCTAAGATAATTTTCCTTATTTCTCTATGTAAACATATGTTGAGACCCCTTACCAGGACCATCTCAGTGAGAGGGTTCTAATGATGGTCACAATGTATGTTTTTAAGGTGAAATCTGGAAAATTATCCCTATTACCCCTTCTCTTCTGGAGCACTGTGTTCCCACATGCCATTATGCATCTTATCTCGTGGACTGGCCCATACAATATATGCAAATACATATATATGAGCCGCGACACGACAAAACCAACAATGTGGTTGTGCGCCCAATGCAGACACAGATCAGCCTGGGCATCCAACCAGTCCAACCAGCCTCTTCGCTAAAAGCTTAAAGGGTAGCCAAGGGTCCAAGCTACCTCCATGCGGACGGCGAAGACTGATCAAACTGGGCGGATGCCCAGGCTGATCTGAGTCTGCGCTGGGCGCACAACCACAATGTTGGTTTTCTTTTGTCGCAGCTCGTATATATAAGCTTCACAATTACCATAATAATCTTAAATATTGAGACACCCAAACACATTTCACTTCCCTAAATGTCTTGTTTTTCATATGGTTTTACAGCCCTTTTATGAATATTTCACATGCCAAACTAATCGCTAAAGCTGGCGAAAACTTAAGTTCCCTGGTAAAACCATCTGACCTCCCAGACAGATCTTGGACTTCTCACTTGTGCACCAGCCTAGGCTCAAACTGAGAGACCTAATGTTTAACAGTCAGTGCTCTTATACATAAAGATAGGAGATTTGTGCGCCCAGCGCAGACTCAGATCAGCCTGGGCATCCGCCCAGTCTGATCAAGTCTTCGCTGTCCGCATGGAGGTAGCTTAGACCCTTAGCTACTTTTTGTTACTTTGCTAAAACTTGAAAAAAGTTTATTAACCAGCTATGTCAACACACAGCAGCTATGAAAGCAAACAATGCATACACTATTAAATGAGATAGAGCCTACAATGCTGACGCTTTTTCCCAGATATTTAGATGGATGAATGACTTATAAAGCCCGTGGGTGGTGATAATGAAAGGCTGTGTGCAATTGAGCCCCTCACTGTACTACCTGGCCCCAAGGTTATACATTCTCAAACTCAAAATAAAGCACACTGATTGGCTGTGCTCGGAAGCAGCCAACCAGTGTGCTTTATTTTGAGTTTGAGATTATTCTCGAGTTTTATAACCTCGAACCCAGGGCTCCTCAAAATTTAAGATGATTACAGTACATATCTAAATTCACATCAGTAAATTACAGCTTAAATTTTTACACTGCATGCCGAGTTATCAGGGCGCCTTCCTAAAATTTAAGATGATTACGGTAACATTCTAAATTAACATCAGTAAATGACAGCTTGAACATTTACACAGTGCATGTTTCACATGCAAACATGCAAACAACTTTTACATTGCACTTGTCCCATTGTTTAAAACAAGTTCACTAGAGGATCATGATTTGAAAGAAACAGCTGCTTTCAGACAAGCTGTCACATCGAATATAATGTTACCTCTGCATTTATCATGTCCCAACATAAATCCTATTCGCAACTTGCTGGTGCATTTATCACATTATAAAAGAATTTATCCTGTCCAACATAGCTCCAACCTTTAATGTTCAGCACGTCATTAACTTTTGAGCCGCGACACGAGAAAACCAACAAAGTGGTTATGCTTCCAGCGCAGACTCAGATCAGCCTGGGCATCCACCCAGTCTGATCAGAGTCTTCGCTGTCTGCATGGAGGTAGCTTAAACCCTTAGCTACCCTTTAGGTGCTTAGCAAATAGTCTGATCAGAATGGGCCGATGCCTAGGCTGAGCCGAGTCTGCACTGGGCGCACAACCACTTTGTTGGTTTTCTCGTGTCGCGGCTCATATTAACACCATCGTTGAAATCATAGCATATAACACAGCCAATTGTTTAACAACTCTGATGCTTCAATAACAGTTGCTGTTATGACTCTTCATCATCAAAAATTCTTGGTCCTGCTAAATTCAGTTTAAACCTGTCCTCTTGGAAAATACTGGAACCCGTTTTACTGGACTTGAACCCAGAATCAGGTTTGGACAACTCGGTCAACATTGCAAGCTGAAAATGCACAGGAGAAATCTTTTTATCATATGACATCGCATCTGAGAGTGTAATAAAGCCATGCATTAAAAACGATAATCCACTAGTGGATTAAATATGCAAATTACGTCGTAACGTTATGCGTTGACATCCATAAAACGTCGAGTTTTCTAATGGCGAAATCATGACGTTTTATTGCAAAATTTGTTTACAAAATGCAATTTTAATGCCATATGATAAATAGAATCTTGCATTCGTGCTCCTGTATTACTGAATTTATTAAACTCGGTGGTGAAAACGATAAGATGCTCAGCAGAGCCTCATATCTTATCTTCTTCCCCAACTCGTTTAATAAATTCAATAATACATGCACTCATGTAAGATCCTATATGTATTGCAATGAAAAAGGAAAGGAAAAACTTTGTTTCTGGATTATGAAATGACAAACTACCGTAAATCTGGAATTTACTCTCATGAATTAGACATAAAGCAATATGAACTGGTGGTGGTCTCACAAAGCTTTCTTAAGTCATGGGTAAGGAAAAATTATTCTTAATTCTAACATGATGTTAAACGTTTTCCCCATAGTCAATGGAAAAATAGGAAGCGGCACTGTGTGAAAATGGGTGATAAATCATGTTGCGAACATCGAGGCATGCAATTTTTGCACCTTGATGACGTCAAATGTAGGGGAGAGTCGGGTAACTTCGGACAGCGGGTAAATTCGGACACTGACATTGTTTCCTTTATATGTCAATTGTTTGGAACTAAAACAAAAATTAACTGGCCAAACAGAGAAAATCCTGATGAGACGGCTCATTATGAGCCGTCTCATCTGGATTTTCACTGTTTGCAATTGTATGTCCGAATTTACCCGCCTGTCCGAAGTTACCCGACTCTCCCCTAAACATTTACTCCTGTCAAAGTCCACTTCAAAATAGTCCTTTAGTAGTATACTTGCATTTTCATTCTGTGTAATGTTGGAATCAAAGTGACTGTTCCTTACCCGTAAATTATAACTGATTAACGTTTTATTCAACAGATGCAAATAATCATTCACTCCAGCTTCCCCAGTAGGAATGAGTATTTCGCAATCTGCCCTCCAAAATCGGGTGTTAATCAGTAATAATTTATGGTTATGGAAAACTGATTTCTTACATAATGATTCTGAATATTGTGACTGAAGCATCTGCTCAAATGCAGAAATACCAGAACAGATAGTGTACACCCTGATCAAACTGCTAGCCAATGAGCACTCTAATGCCATTCCTTCAATTTCCTTTTTTTTTGTCAAACCTACGTAGCATGACAATCAGCACCAAAACAGAAAATACTTGAATCTGCAAACAGTGCAGACCCAGATAAGGCGGCTCATGAATATCATGAGCGACCCAGATAAGGCATCTTATCTGGGTCTACACTGTTAGACCAATAGTCTTTGAATTCTCACTATGGTATAGCCTGGACAATTTTTTTTGAGCTTTAAGGGCAGTATACATTAACCCTTTTTAGACCGGATACCCGTTTTGGGGACATTATGCAAACAGTGCAGACCCTGATCAGACGCCGCAAAATGCGGCGTCTGATCAGGGTCTACATTGTTTGCTTACAGGAATTTCTATGCAAAGTACAATAAAAGTGAAAATATTCACCAGAAACCCCTAAAACTAGAAATGGGATTAAGTGAATGATAAGAATGGACAAGTCCACTCGTCAAAAAAGGGTTAAAATTCTTACCCTGGAAGGGTTCTTCATTGACCTTCTAACAGCATCTACGCTCTGTATATGTTGGGGGTCAACAGATGACTGCAAACAAAATGTTAGTGCCTGTTAAAAAACCTGTCTGATCTTGTATGCAAACTAAGCTCATGACAGAGTCAAGAAGAATCAGTTCACATCTTCTTAAATATCAGACTAGACGCAAAGAAGCAGATATTTGAAAAATCTCTTTCTTTATTTGGCCAAATGTTTTGTTATGTAACAGTCCCATACCTGCTTGATGTAGGTTCAACTGTTTGTTATCCAAATGCGTTTAAAGGTTTCCACTTTCTTACCTGTATGATTAATAAGATCTGCTGCATCCTCCCCACCTTCCAATTGGTCTGATATTCACATTCAAACACATTTTTTATGACATGCTGATTGGGTGTTGGTATCAAACAGGAAGAAGAACACAAAATTCAACTTTCATTTAAGGTGAACGAATACGCAAGAACTCTGTTCTTACTTGTTTAAAAACAAAACAGAGTTATTGTTCATCATCAAATCGATTAACTGTTGAGTATATACAGTTATAATACACACTAACAATGTCTACCATAAAGATCCTAAGTTTTCGGGCACATAGGTCGGCACAAACAGTGGAAACCGAGATCAGACTGTTCCCTAGGTACCAGAATGATCAAGATCTTCAAGGTTTCCATTCCATCTGCGTATTTTTGTCGACATTACTCTATGGTAGAACCGAATAACAGGAAAATAAATAATAGGGCAAGGACCGGCTGTGCTTGCAGCAGGTGCAGAATTTAAGCAGTCTGTTTTGGGGATATCTTTAACTTCAACATTGTTTTTCTAGGAAACGAAACGGTGAAATGTTTGATTTTTTGTTTTATTCTTTAACATACAATGTAAGTTTTACTAAAATAATATGCATAAGCATGCCCCATGGATTGAATATATTTTTCATGACGTTTTTCATGATATTCAATTTTCTTGCATTTTTTCAAAGAATTTAAAAAAATACTTATTAACAAGAAAACTGCAATTTTTTGCTATCAGTTTGTTTCAAGTATCCTATATTACAGATTATATGATTTGCTGAAATGAAAGTGCATTCACGTGCTAGAGATATGAATTTTAATGAAAAATGTGTAAAAAAGTATGTAGAAATACAAAATATTGTTTTTTTTTAGGAAAACAAAACGGTGAGAACTGTTTTTTTTTTTTTATCCAAATGTTTTATATCTCTGGGTTATTTAGACAGTACAATGGTTTGAATGCCCTGCCAATATTTCTATTCAGTATTCGGCTACCTTAATGTGATATCAGTTGTGGAGGCTCAACACTGAAGGTGAATCAGTACACTTTCAGGGGAAGCAACTTGGCCATATCATTTTTGTCTCCCTTCTCCATGGGGTCACCTCTTCAATGAAAGAATTTGCTCCGAGAGGAGCAAATTCTTCCCTTGAAAAGTTGACTCCTTTTGGATGGTTTTCAGTGTTCAGGGAAGCAAACAAGAAGTCACAACAATTGTCTCCCTTTGTTATAATGGCAGAAAAACACAGAGGTGCACTCATACACCTGAATTTCATAAACTAAAGATCCCAAGTTTTAGTCTGACCCAGGATGTATTTCTACTCCAGTATCAGGATTACATTGTACTTATCATTATTCCTGCATCTGCCTGAAATGACTGAAACACTACTGATATGGCCATAAATTAAAAAGTCTTCCATACATCAAGCTAGTTTACCTCCCTAGATCTTTCTGCTCTGCTAGCCTGTTGAGCCTGCATGCTGTTTGATAAGGACCTATGGAACCTTGAGCTCTGGGTCTGGCCCCTTTTAGTATGACTGCAAAGGTAACAAACGTAAGTGTCCTCTCCGTCTATGACCGGGACTGATCCAACAGCTTGGAGGCAGGTGCTGTGGTAGGAATGGCCACATCTGAAAAACATGTTTTATTAATCTATATCCATCACGAAAAAGAGAACAATTTGCAACCAGAAACTGTGACTACAGTGGTTCTAAATGTGGGGCCACCATATGCTTTATGGAGATGCATGAATTACAACTTTTCCCAAATTCACGGAAAATATGTCCTCATCTGGAGATCTGAGTTCTTGAAAAAGGGCTGAAAGCCACCACAGCTTCAGAAATGAGCTGTCGCTGAACAGCATAGCTTGCCTGAACTAGAGCTTGCCCATCATGAACACAAAAGTTTTACAAATGTGTACCTCCAAGATCAATTAGGAAGGTGATACTTGTACCCAGTAAAAATCTGAAGCAGTATCTGTCATCTGTCCATGTAGACAGTTTTTAAACCCTGGAACTGTGAAGCTATAAACCTTCCGGAAACTTTACCACAGAATTTTTAAGCCTATGACCTTGATCTACAGGTTACCAAGGGAGGTGGAGTTGTTTTCATGTAATAAAAATATGGAACAGCATCTAAAGAGTTTTAAGTACATCTGTATCAACTGAATCCAGTCACACACTGTGAAAACACCGCAACTTTAACTTACAAAATTCCAAGTCCATGACCCCGACCTCAGTCATCAAGGGAATGGGGTATAAGGTATATTCATCAAAGGGTTATGGATATACAGGTCTTTAAAGAACTTTAACTATAAACATCTCTTAATTTAACATAAATTTTTTAGTCCATGGCCTTGACCTCAGAGTCATCTAGGGGGATGGGGGTAGTAGTGGGTGAAACTTTAGACCATTAACAAACATCAATATGAGCATCAAGTCAATCCATCTGTAAATTCAGAAGATATGGGTCTTTAGAAGACTTTAACCAAGTACATCCCATATTTTAACATGAACTTTCTAAGTCCATGACCTTGACATCAAGGTCATGAACTTTCTAAGTCCATGACCTTGACCTCAAGGTCACAGAGTGGGAAGAGAATGGTACTATGTAAAACTCTAGACCATTATCTAGCATCTATGACAGTATCAAGTAAATCCATCATGGGTTAAGAAGATATGGGTCTATAAAATGTTTAACCAAAAACATTTGGATGCCAATGCAGACACAAGGGTGACAACAATAGCTCTTCCTGAACTTCGTTCTTCAAAATTCAAGGATTAATTCATTAACCAGTTATTATAGGTTACTATGAAAGACAAGCACACTCTCAAATCATGATGCTTTCCTATTCAATAAAGCACTGAGTATCTTTAAACTACTGTACTTCTGACAAACTAAAGTGGATAAGGCTATGCTATGACGAAACACTGGGACCCCTTTGATGGGCCATAAAATTGTCATTTTAACAGACATAAAGAAGTACTTAGGCTACTATTACAGAGTACAAATTGCTCCAGAAGAAACAAAGCACATACCTGAACACAATAAGGGAATCTGTCTCTCTTTGATTTAGGAATCGTTTTAAACAAATACTACACTGGTCTGTTTTTGGCACATAACCTTTGACTGCTGCTCTTGTCAAACTCCTCAGATGTACATGTAGGTCGTGGTTCATCAGGTTTTTACATGTGATCATTAGAGTTTGTTCATAGTTGTAGGTTTCTAACATACCAAGGATTAGCTCTCGGATTTCTCCAAATTTACCAGTGTTGTATGCTGGATCCTACAAGAACCAAAAATGTGAACAGGTTAAAGTTTAAGCCCTAATCAGGACAAAGCAGTTACAGTAACATAGCAATGATAATATCTTTACTTACACTAACTCACAACATATACATGTGCATGTATTTATAAAATTTTCTTTAGTAAACAAATATGAGCCACGACATGAGAAAACCAACAATGTGGTTGTGCGCCCAGCCCAGACTCCGATCAGCCTGGGCATCCACCCAATCTGATCAGTGTCTTTGCTGTCCGCATGCATGTAGCTTAGGCCCTTGGCTACCTATTAAGCACTTAGCAAAAATTCCGATCAGATTGGACAGATGCCAAGGCTGATCCGAGTCTGCGCTGGGCGCACAACCACTTTGTTGGTTTTCTCGTGTCGCGGCTCATATAATATGACTTATAATAGCATGAAGACAATCCCATGAGCCATCCCTTGAATGTGATTTTGTGAAAGTTAATCAGGTCATCTACACATTAGTCTGTATGCCAAATACCAGAATCCTAGGTTAAGGGGTTCTTCAGATATTTTGTTCATAAGGTTGTTCCTATAAAGACGAAAAAGGGGCATAACTCCTGAACAACAAGACTGGTGGAGGATTGGTTGATTGTTTTGGGTTTAACGGCCCTTTGAGACAGTATTTCAGTCTATATCGGGCCGTCTCGCAGAGAGAGGGAGAAAGAAGGCGAGAGAAAAAATATCCAAACAACTCCCACCCGCACCTACTGCAAGCACAGTAGGCCCTTGCCCTACAATGATCCAAAGCAGTAGGACGCCCCGGCACTGGAAGTTACACACAGCACCATCGCACCACCCGACCACCCCCAGACTGGTGGAGGAAAAAAATTACGGGTCCGTTTATTTTTCCTGTACATGCCACATAGAAACAAGATCCTAGAATAAGCAGTTCTTGAGTTTCCCAGCTGCCAGAAAGCAGTATGGACAGACAGACAGATTGACAGATGGACAGACCCAAACCAATATTCCCCCTCAACTTCTCTGAAATTGGGGGGCATAAAAAGTACTGAGTGAGCACTTTCATAACCATGCAAGAGTACAGTAATGCTTCTATCAAGTACCAGCCCAAGTGCCCACATAGTTGAATGTGCCTCAGCATGTTTCAAACAGCCTAATGAGACAACACATGGTAGAGTAAAAGTTCTGACTTGCAAGTTGATCTGAACCCTTGCTGCTCACATTATTACATTTGAGCCGCGACGTGACAAAACCAACAATGTGGTTGTGCGCCCAGCGCAGACTCAGATCAGCCTGGGCATCCGCCCAGTCTGATCAGAGTCTTCGCTGTCCGCATGGAGGTAGTTTAGACCCTAGGCTAACCTTTAAGCGCTTAGCGAAGAGTCTGGTAAGACTGTGCGGATGTCCAGGCTGATTTGAGTGTGCTCTGGGCGCACAACCACATTGTTGGTTTTCTCGTGTCGCGGCTCATTTGATTAAGGACCTTTATGTTCATTTATGATAAATGGGTTCATGCAAGGATTTTTCTACTATCATTCTGAATAGGATGGAACAAACAGTCATTCTACGACTAAAGTCTACAAAAATTTGAACTTTTGAGTCTGCATTACTTGCCCGAATTTATCCGACTTTGTTTCCTCAGAATTTCCTAAGTAAAGACTTCATAACTTTCACTTACATCTTGCTTTATCATTTGTTACTGTTAGCAAACATAAGATGGAGTTAAGTGACTTGAGAATAATTAATTGTTTGAGAAAATCTGAAGTTTCTGTTGTTAGAATTTCAATTTGTAATGTCACTGAGGAACTGGCATGGCAAACACTGTTTGCCACGCTTCGATATCAATGACATTATAAATCTGTTACCATAGCAACTAAGAGTTCGTACTGATGTGAAAGTGATATCGAGGTGCCATTCTGATAAAGTACCAAGCCCAAAAGTTGGTATTCTATAGCTGCTTTGGTAACAGACCTGACACATTTATCCCATTGAACAGACCTTCCTTGGCTAAGAGCTGTTCAAAGAAAAAATGTGTCCATAGGACACGAATGCCCCCCGCCTAGTGCCTTGAGTAAGAAGGCACCTTGATTAAGTTACTGGCACTTGTAGGATAACTAGGTTCATAGCGACAGACTTGTACAATATAAATGGCAAATTAAGAGACACGAAATATCAAAACAACGTATGCAGTGCTAAGTTATAGGCCGGACACAAAAATGTTTTCACTACAGCCTATACATGAAGTTTACGTGCGCAGTGTGACCTCGACCTTCAAGCTAGGGGTTTGTCATGATGCCATTTATGCAATATAGTTTTGAATCCCACCATGCAGGACAAAGTTATGGACAGGACATAAACATGTTTCACTGAAGCCTATGCATAATGTTTAAGTGTAGACTGTGACCTTGACCTTTGAGCTAACAATATGATTCTTGCGTGTGACACATCAACTTGTCATGATAACTATTTATGCAAGATAATTTCGAAATCCCATCATGCATGACAGAATTTCACTACAGCCTATGCATAAAGCTAAAGTGCTGACTGTGACCTTGACCTTCAAGCTAGCAGCATGGTTTTTGCACATAACACACCATCCTGTCACAAAAATTATTTATGCCAAATAGTTTTGTGATCCCACCATGCAGGACAAAGCTATGGACCAGACACAAACATATTTCATTATAGCCTATACACACAGTTAAAGTGTGGACTGTGACCTTGACCTTTAAGATACAGACATGGTTCTTGCATGCGACACATTCTCTGGTCATGATGATCATTTGTGTCAAATAATTTCTAAGTCCAACAATGCAGTCCAAAGTTATGGGTCAGACATGAACATATTTCATTATAGCCTATGTACAAAGTTAAAGTGCGGACTGTGACCTTGACCTCTGAGATAGCCACGTGATTCTTGCATGGGACATACCATCTTGTCATGATGATCATTTGTGCCAAATAATTTTTTAATCCCACCATGCAGTCTAAAGTTATGGGTCGGACACGAACATACTTCATTATAGCCTATGAACAAAGTTTAAGTGCGGACTGTGACCTTGACCTTTGAGATAGCGACATGGTTCTTGCACGCGACACACCGTCTTGTCATAATAATCATTTTTGCCAAATATTTTTTTAATCCCACCATGCAATCCAAAGTTATGGATCGGACACGATTTCGGTAACACACAAACACACACACATACACACACACGGACAGGATAATATCTATATGCCTTTCCGCCATGAAATGGCGGAAATGGCGGGGGCATAAAAATATGAGTAATACTATTTCTCAAAGTATGAGCAATCAAAGTTTCCCTGGTACCCCTTAAAATCAGTTCCTGTCCTGCCCAGGAAGTTATTTTTATGTGAAAGAGTCCTAACCAGACCATTTCAATCTAATAGCACATCTGTAATAAGAGCTGGAAAAACCATGTGTGTACTCGTCGCTTTTTTTTCATTATTTTTTATTCTTGATTTTGATTGAGTAATTTTGTAAGTTAGCATTAATGGGAATTAAATTATAAATCAGAGTGTTATTCTTGTAGTAGTACTTCTGTTTTTAATGTTATTCATTCTTGTTACAAACTTACAGGTAAATGATGTGAACTAAAAAGTCTGCTTGTATTTTCAATGTTACTCATTCTTGTTATATTCTTTTAGGTGAATGATGTAATCTTAAAACTGTAAACTAGCAATGTATCAAATAAATTTCACCTTCAAAACCAACTGCAGCTGATGTTAAGACTACCATGGCATTATATCAAGGTGATAACAGAGCTCCAGATAAAGGGCGTTTTTGCCGCATGAAAAAAGGGTAAAAACGCATTCCATTCCTGTTTGATGCGTCAGGAAAATGTCTTTAAAGTACTGTTTGACGCATCATTTGTGAAACGGAAGCATCCACAAACGCCTCGTATTTTGCGCATGGCCTTATTGGTATGTCTGCAAAAGCGTGAATGAATAACTGCCGAACTTGTTCGCATGAAATTTCCCAGCGATTGATGCGACAGTTCGGTGCAGAAAGTGCTGTGTGACGTAATTCAGTATTCGGTAGATGGGTAACTACATATCTGAAAAAAATAGTACATGACCGGACTATAATTTGGGTGATCCAGTCCATGTTTCCCCGTCATTGACGGGCTACAGAGCAAACAGACAGACTGCTATATTTCACACATGATAGATTGAGACACAGTCTTCAATATTTATTTCTGGCAATTTCATCATGGCTGATCACACGCGAGCCAAAATCAGTTTTAGAAGTCGCTTTTTAAGTTTTTTCCAGCGATCTGATCCGCCAGAGATATATTCAGCGTAGCTGTTAAAACCCATTATTCTTGGCCTGCTGAGTTTGTGTGTTGACATTGTTGAGAAACGTATTAGAAACAACAGTCATGTTGCATCTGGAACTCTGTTTTAAAAAGTTGACTTTACTGTAATATCTAATGGCAGTCAAACCACAATAAACTCCCTGCAAAAAAAATTGGGAGTGAAAAAACTTCCAGATATTGCAGAAAAACTCCCTTGCCTCAAAGTGAGGATTCAGCAACTCCCTGCTGAAAAAAGTTATCTGGAGCTCTGGATAAAGAACCATTTGGTTGATTTCATTTTTGATATTATTCATGTAGCTTACCCTGACTTTCTGGAATAAAATATGATGAAGTAATTGTAAAAATGCCATATTCACCCCGGTTAACTATGTATTTACAAGGCTGTTACAAAACGAAAAAGAGTCATAGTTACCAAATAACCTGGTCATCAGGTTGTTTGGTAACTATGACTCTTTTTTTGTTTCGTAAAGCTTTTTCGTTTTGTAACATCCTTGAAAACATATTTAACCAGGTGTAATATTATTAAAGAAAGGACTGGTTCTTGAAAATGCTTCTTAGATGCACTTGGGTTAATTAACAGTGTAAAAATTCTATAAGTATTGTGACAGAAACGTCTGAGCAAACAGTTCAGAGCCAGATCAGATGTGTTATGGTAAACACTGCTTGCCATTCCATCTGCAATTCCATCTGTGAGTAAGTGAACTTGGGTTTAATGTCCCCCAACAACTAGGTCATACGGAGATGAGACCTCGAGTTAAAGTCTCATCCTACAGACCGGAGAAAAGGGGAATAGATCTTGTGACCCCTGGCTTAGTAGTCCAGGATGTTATCCACTGCACTATCCCAACTCCTATCTGCATCTTTAAGACTTTTGGACCAGCTAGTGAATTGTAAAACAAAACCCTTCAATTTTTTTTAGAAGATTAGAGTAAATATTTTGGGTGTCCCAATTTTTATAGTTTTATAAGTATTGCATACAGGTTGAGCTCAGTCTATCCAGTTTGCATCTGCCCTTTTTTTTGGCTGTAAAAGTTAACATAAAATTAATTAAACTAAGGCTCGATTTCACGTCACAGTTTTAACTTGATTTAACAAGTCTGTGGTCTATTTTACCGTAAGGTGCAATGTAAATATTCAGTGTTCTGAATGCTATTAAATCTGTGCGCTAAGTTCAATGTGAAAATGTGCACTAAGTGTGACATAATATCGGCCTTAAACTCATAAAAAGTATTTTACCTGCATAATTTTCTGTAGTATAGCAGGCAGTGCAATGTATCCCATCATGCTATTCAGAACATGATGAGTAAGGTCTTTGAAATCTGAAACAGTGGAAATAGCTGATCAAATGTAGCCATCATATATACATGTAGACACTAAATATTTGGCCGGGCCGCGTAGCACAGTTGGTAGCGCGTCTGACTCAAGTTCCAGAGGTCCCAGATTCGATGCCCGGTCTGGCCAAATAATTTCGTTTCTCTTCCACTGATTCAAGAAGGGCAGCTGTCAGTTACTGGCGAAAGTATGTGCACTAAGTACTGGTTAACCTCTTAGGAGGCTAAGCCTGCCCAGGAATAGTGTCATTAGGTCAACTGACCGTCCCAAAACGACCATAGTTGTTTACCGTGGATGTAAAGCAACAAAACTACCACTACATGTAGGTCCAGGGTGATCTGAGTCTTGCTGGGTGCACATGCCACTTTCTTGGTTTTGTCGTGTTGCGGCTCAAATATGATTGCTGCCAAATAGTGATAACAATAGCCTGAAAGTATTATGAAAATCTGATGAAAACTATTTAAAGGAAGCTGCAGCCACAAGATTTGTCTGCAGATGGACAGACCAATGTTAAGTGGGGGAATTTCTGTCCTAATATTTAAAGTAAATCTAGTGGACCAATTTTTTGGTCAGTCAATAAAGGAAAGTAGTTTCAGAAATAGAGGATCTTACACAAGTGGTCATTTCATATGAAATTTATGAAACGAGCCTTAGGCGAGTTTCATAAATTTCATATGAAATGACTACTTGTGTAAGACTCTGTTTATCATATGACCCTTTAAAATGGGATTTTACGCTTTCAAACTGAATATTATTGCAATATTTAAAGAAAATGCATTGTTGACATGGACATTGTCAATGACGTAAGTGTAGGTGCCATAGTGTTATTATATGTGTGGTCATACGATTTTTATAACACAATGTTATCAACTGAATAATAGCGTCTACATATGATAGTTTTATTCTGAAACAAATTAGGGACATCCCTTCAATACTAGCATAGCAAAATAATTTCCATGTCCTCACATAAATTTATTGGGTCACTAGATATTCGGCAGTTGTATTTGACATGCCCATACAAATGTTTATTGCAATGAATAAGATGAAATTCTTACCTGACAGAATATCTTTGTTGTCAATTTCCTTTAACCTCCTCTGTGGTAACATTAACGTGTCTAGCAGTGGAAACCATAGTGACTGAAAAATATCAGTTAAACTGAACAAAATTTAAAAGCATGTAATTTATTTGCAAGTGAACTTAATGAGAAGAACTCCACCCACTCTTTGTCTTTTTGTTTTGTCTCAAAGGTGGATTGTGTAGAAGATACCGTAAAATTCCTATTAAAAGCCTTGGAAGCATTGCATTTTATGAAAGGGGTAGGTGGGGGTATTCAGAGCCTAAAGTGTAGTAAATTAGCCACTGATGAATACCTCTAATAACAGTATCAAGGTGAGTGGGTATACTTGCAGAAGAAGGAACTCTACTATTTTGCCTCACTTCTTAATAGGGGTCAACTCTTAAAGGGAAGAATTTGCTCCTCTAGGAGCAAATTCTTTCCTTTAAGAGTAGACCCCATCTCAATAGGAGTCAACTCTTAAAGGGAAGAATCTAGGAGCAAATTCTTTCCTTTAGAGTAGACCCTATTTTAAAGAGCTATCTCATCCAGAGAAGCAAATGAGAATTCGAGCAATTTAATATTAGACTATTTTCAGAAAAGAGGCTGGGGCGTTTATTAGAGCAGGGGTGTTTACCATTGACCATTTTTAAGGATTAATACTGCATATTCCATAAACTGAGTCAAACATTGACAAATGGGCCAGTTATTCTGTGATATCATTTCCTATAGGATTTGGGGTATATGGGTAAACATCCATAATTTCCCACCTGCTTTATCAATGGAAAGGGACTTTTGCTTGATCCTTTTCGCCTTCTGGGCCCATGAAACAGATGGGCTGCCTGGTGTCTCTGCGTCAGAGTTGCTAGTAGCTGTGGCAGGACTTGAGTGTCATTTTAATGTCAGGTAAAAGTCCTACAAATTTAGAGGCAACGTCTCGCCATGACTGAAATACTGTTTACTAGGTAACTAAACCAAAACTAAAACAACAGCAATAAATCTTATTTGCTTCCCCAGGAAACAAATCCTTGCAAGCTGGGCTCCACATTCAATGAAAGAATTTGCCAATGAATTCTTTCCACAAAGAATTGATCCCAATAGAATAGAAAGGTGAAAAACAAGAGCAAGTGAGCAGGGGCTCACGTTTACCCCCCGCCAGCACCACCGCCTACCGACAACTTTTAACAAACAGACAGACAGACAGACAACCAATATCATAGTCAAGTGATGCAAACTGATCAGTATCTATCCTGTAGTAACACTAAGCACTTATGAATAAGTTTCAGTACAGACTTATATGAAAACAGAGCACAAGAAAAAACTTAACGCAAAACTTTAACGCAACTGTTGTACAAATATCTAAGTCTGTGAACTTGACCTTATGCCAGCAGCAGCATCCAAGTGATGCAAACTGATCAGTATCTATCCTGTAGTAATATTATGCACATATGGACAAGTTCCTGTGAAGACTTTCAGCAAAAGAGAGCAAAGATGAAACTTAACGCAAAACCTTAACGCAAAAGTTAACGAATGGATGGACTGACGAACGGACGGACAGAAAGACAAGAACTATATACCCCTCTAGTTACTTCGTATGCTGGGGGTATAATAAAAAGAAAATGATAAAGAGTTGCTTCCCACAAAAGTGTACCCATTCACCTCAAAACCATATATTGTATTAATCCTATTAAACACTCCTGCTCTAATAAAACGCCCCGTTCCTTTTCCAAAAATAATGTTACATTAAGTTGTATAAATTCCTGTTTACTTCTCTGGATGAGGTAGCTCTTTGAAACTGGGTCTACTCTTTAAGGAATGAATTTGCTCCTAAGGGAGCAAATTCTTTTCTTTAAGAATTGACCCAACCCCTACTGACAAGGGAGGCAAAAATAGTAGAGTTAGTTCCTCTGAAAGTATACACACTCAAATTAATGCTGTTTATCAGAGGTATTTTTTCAGTGGCTGATTTTAATACCAAATCTAGGTTTTAGATAATGCCCCCCTTTCGTAATATGTAATGCCTCTGGGGCGATTAATAGGATTGATATGATATATGTTATCTACAACCACATGAAGCCTTTCAGCAAGTTGGATCCAAAGTATACCTTCATAACAAAGTCATTATCAGGATCTCACCTCTCTTCCAGCTTCATCCATCTTCCCAGAATTCCTCTGACATAGTTGTACTATCACCAGTAGCACAGTCTGTACTTCATGTCTTAGTGTCACTAGATCTACAACAGACAAAACATTAACAAAACTGAATTGAATTGAAATTAATTCGCCTTTAAGTTTACAAACTTCAACAAGGTAACCCTCATCAATTATGCAATTTAACACCTTATGCTCAACAGAAATAATGACTCAGCCATCAAAACGTAAGAGGTTGTGAAGTGATAATTACCTGTACAGGTGGCAGTGATGACCCAAGGGTGTAAATATTTAGGACATAAGGTGCTACTTTCCAGCATGAAGTGGGAGCTTGATTTTTTATTTCGAATAACAGAGGGATGTTTATAATGAATCTACTGCATTGGGACCTAATTTTTCTGTCAAAAGTTGGATTTTTGGAATAACTGAAATTCGAATTGGGGAAGTGTTTTTGCATAGAATAAATGGGCTTAGACTTAGAGCCGTGTTTCAACTTCAAAAAATCTGGTAGTTTCGAAAAATTGGCGTTCGAACTGCCGAGGTTCGACTGTACTTGAGGAACATGCCGCAGATTGCTATGTCTCATCTGTCTGTGCATAGTTACAAAACAGAGCTAAACCAGAAAACTCAACTAATGTTTACACTATCAACACCAACACCAGAAAAGTAATATCGATGTCTCGCTTCTGATTGATTGATTGATTGATTTGTGGTTTAACGTCCACGGTAAACAGCTATGGTCATGTCGGGACAGTCAGTTAACCTAACCACACTATTCCTGGGCTAGCTTAGACCTCCTAAGCGGTTAACCAGTACTAAGTGCACATACTTTTGCCATTAACTGACAACTGCCCTTCTTGAATCAGCGGAAGGAATGTCTCGCTTCTGCAATTCACAGGCACAACAAAAATTGTTAGAGCTGCGACACGATGAAACCAATGTGGCATGTGTGCCCAGTGAAGTCTTGGATCAGCCTGGGCATCTGCCCAGTCTCAGTCTGATCAGAGTCCCTCACTCTGCACTTAAAGAGTAGCTAAGGGTCTGAGCTAGCTCCATGCGGACAACAAAGACTCTGATCAGACTGGGCAGATAGCTAATATTCCATAAACAAGAGGGCCATGGTGGCCCTGAATCGCTCACCTGAGCATTAATCAATTCACTGGCTCTGGTGAAGATTTATAAGAGTTTTTACAATACTAACATTTGACCTAGTTTTTGACCCAACATGACCCAGTTTCAAACTTGGCCTGGATATTGTAAGAATAAACATTCTGACACAGTTTTATTGAGATTGGATCAAAACTGTGCCCTCTGGAGCGTATACAAGGTCGTTCTTATATTTGACCTAGTGACCAAGTTTTTGACCCGACATGACCCAGTTTCAAACTTTACCTAGATTTCATTAAGATAAACATTCTGACAGTGTTTCATGAAGATTGGATAAAAACTATGCCTTCTAGTGCTTACACAATGTTTTTCTAAGATTTGACCTAGTGACCTAGTTTTTTCCCGACATGACCTACTTTCATACTTGGCCGAGAGCTTATGAAGATAAACATTCTGACAAAGTTTCATAAAGATTAGATCAAAACTGTGTCCTCTAGAGCGTACACAAGGTTTTTCTATGATTTGACCTAGTGACCTAGTTTTTGACCCGACGTGACCCAGTTTCGAACTTGTCCTAGATATTATGAGGATAAACATTCTGACAAAGTTTCATGAACTTTGGATGAAAACTGTGCCTTCTAGAGCGTACACAAGGTTTTTCTAAGATTTGACCTAGTGATCAAGTTTTTGACCCGACATGACCTAGTTTCAAACTTATCCTACATATTATGAGGATAAACATTCTGACAAAGTTGCATGAACTTTGGATCACAGCTGTGCCTTCTAGAGCTTACACAAGGTTTTTCTAAGATTTGACTTAGTGACCTAGTTTTTGACCGGACATGACCTACTTTCAAATTTGGCCGAGAGTTTATGGAAGTAAACATTCTGACAAAGTTTCATAAAGATAAGATCAAAACTGTGTCCTCCAGAGCGTACACAAGGTTTTTCTACGATTTGACCTAGTGACCTAGTTTTTGACCCGACATGACCCAGTTTCAAACTAGTCCTACATATTATGAGGATAAACATTCTGACAAAGTTTCATGAACTTTGGATCAAAACTGTGTCTTCTAGAGCGTACACAAGGTTTTTGTAAGATTTGACCTACTGACCTAGTTTTTGACCCAACAGGACCCAGTCTCGAACTTGGCCTAGAGTTTATGGAGATAAACATTCTGACAATGTTTCATAAAGATTGGATCAAAACTGTGTCCTCTAGAGCATACACAAGGTTTTTTCTATGATTTGACCTAGTGACCTAGTTTTTGACCCGACGTGACCCAGTTTCAAATTTATCCTAGATATTATAAGGATAAACTTTCTGATTATGTTTCATGAACTTTGGATCAAAACTGTGCCTTCTAGAGCGTACACAAGGTTTTTCTAAGATTTGACCTAGTGACCTAGTTTTTGACCCGACATGACCCAGTTTCGAACTTGGCCTAGATTTTATAAAGACTAACATTCTGACAAAGTTTCATAAAGATTGGATCGAAACTGTGCCCGCTAGAGTGTACACAAGCAAAAGTTGACGGACGGACGTCCGGACGGACGTACGACGGACATCAGGGTATCCCAAAAGCTCACCCTGAGCACTTCGTGCTCAGGTGAGCTAAAAATACTGAAGTCAGCAACAGTTATACCTTTTGTAGCCTGAGTCTTGTCCAGTAAGGTTTCAGTTAGAGTCTTCAGTTTAGACTGTAAGTTCTGAAATGCAAATGCACAAGAACATTTATTTTTGGCCATTTCAAGCAATACAGGCACTGTACGATTGCATTACATGAAAATTTTGATTAAATACCTGATAGTGTTGAGCAATTATTTTTGAACAAAACAACACATAAACAGTTTAGTTTTACCAGTATTGGGGTTTACAGGAGTGCCTGAAAACCAAAATATATTTAAGGACAAAAGTTCTGCATGGATGTTAAATTTACATCCGTGCAGAACTTTTGTCCTTAAGTATCCTGGGCTCATGTGTTATCGATACCTTAATAAAGTATCCCGGTCTATAAGCAACACAGCAACGTCAACATATATTTGTCTTGTATGCGTGAAACTTCGCCTTTTCCCTCTTTATTCTTGGTGAAAACACGCCATTTTCCGCGCCGACTGTTTTGCTACTTGACCCAGAAACATGACCTTCGAAATTGACCAATGAAATAGTGCGTCATATGCTATCGATACTCATTTGCATATCTAAATTGACACGCGCTGTGTAAGTGTAACAACAAAATCTGCGGTGGGGGTATTAAATCATTCATTTTCGTGACGAAAATCGTCTGTTACTTTCTTCTTTGTTTTTGTAAGCTCACATTACCCATTAATGAAAAAGGTATGTTACAAAATTTGCTAAAATAGATACTGCTACAAATTTATTGAGAGCATGGTGTTGAAAATCATTCGTTTTTTAGAAACAGATAGACGCCCCATACTGTCTAGAACATGTAGTTCACACCTGGAACACTCTACAATAAATATACATTGAATTTAAATTGTAATAAAATCTAAGTAGCTTTTCAGCAGCAATAACAGGTGAGAGCTAAAAACAAGAAAAATATCAAATTCCCTATATTGTATGATAAGGACCTATGGTACGTTTGCACTTCCGTACTTTTGAAATCCAACACAGTCACTCCTTGCAGCCTGTTCTATTTATAGCCGCATAGAGTACATAAACAGACAGGAAAGCGTCCATAGTTGCAGAAATTTCAAAAGTGGAATTTTCAATGAATTTATCGCCAAGAAATATGGATATAAGTGACAAGAATTCCGCGGAATGCGGTGTCTCGCCTGCTGGCGCTGTGTCACAAAACAGAGCTAAATCAGCAAAGATGTATGAATGAACCAAGTTTCATGGCTCTAGCCCTTACAGTTTCTGAGAAACAGACTAAACGCGTAAACTTGCCAAAAAATTGCAAAGTCAGCCAACCGTAAAATGTTGATAAAGACTCAATATCAATGATGACTTTGAGTTCTTCTCTTCCAGATGAATGCCTGGCCCAAGTTTCATGGCTCTAGCCCTTATAGTTTCTGAGTAACAGACCTTAACGCAAAAACTTGACAAAAAATTGCGAAGTCAGTCAACCGTAAAATGTATGTCAAGACTTAATACAGATGATGGCTTTGAAAGTTACTCTTTCAGATGTATGCATGGCCCAAGTTTCATGGCTCTAGCCCTTATAGTTTCTGAGAAAATGACCTAAACGCAAAAACTTGACAAAAAAGTGCGAAGTCAGTCAACAGTAAAATCTAGGTCAAGACACAACACTGATGATGGCTTTCAGCTGTACTCTTCCAGAGGTATGCATGACCCAAGTTTCACGGCTCTAACCCTTATAGTTTCTGAGAAAATGACCTAAACGCAAAAACTCGACAAAAAATTGCGAGGTCAGTCAACCGTAAAATCTAGGTCAAGACTCAACATTGATGATGGCTTTCAGATGTACTCTTCCAGATGTATGCACGACCCAAGTTTCATGGCTCTAGCACTTGTAGTTTCTGAGAAAATGACCTAAACGCAAAAACTCGACAAAAAATTGCGAAGTCAGTCAACCGTAAAATCTAGGTCAAGACTCAATATTGATGATGGCTTTCAGATGTACTCTTCCAGATGTATGCACGACCCAAGTTTCATGGCTCTAGCACTTGTAGTTTCTGAGAAAATGACCTAAACGCAAAAACTCGACAAAAGTTTACGCCGCCGCCGACGACGATGATGACGACGACGACGACACCGGAAAAGCAATACATATGTCTCGCCTCTGCTTCGCAGGCGAGACAAAAATGAACAAATTACATGTTGTATTGTAAGTACAGTGATCTTGCTTTGATTCTAAGCATGTTTATTGATTTTTTTCACTGAGTTGGCGGCAAAGCTTCAGTCTACAGGATCAAAGGTCAACGTGACCAAATGACGTAATATCTATGAAGATCTTGAGACCTAAAGGAAGGTATCGAAAACATATGAGTGGCGATAATGTATGACGTCACGATATAGATTCTATTTCTAAGACAGCCTAAATACTTTAATGCCCTTAAGGCATATGTGTACACTTTCAAAGGAAGCAACGCCACCCACTTTTTTTTTCCTCTCTCCTCAATGGGAAGTCAACTCTTAAAGGAAAGAATTTGCTACCATGGGAGCAATTTTTTTCCTTTATGGGTCAACCCATTTCTGAAAAGGCTTTGATATGCGATTGAAGTCATTGCACTGTCTAAATATGTAGACACCCATGACAACCAGAAATGATAACATTACCTCAAGTATAATACCAAATGCCCCTTGTATGTCACCAGCTTTTTCCAAAAGGTAGGCTGTCGGCTCGGAAAGCTTGTGTTTCCTGCATATCTGAAAAATATTAAGGTGAACTGGTACAGATACATGGGTTTAACTCATGAAAGAATTTGCTCCTCCAGGAGCAAAGTCCTCCCCTGAAAAGTAGTCCATAAGAAACCAAAATTTTGTGGAATGCTATGTTTGTACACCGTGACAGAAACGGAGGTAAACCAGGAAGCACACTCTCAATAAAATCTGAAAATCAGCATACCTCATGTGGTTGACAATAAACACACATCTAGAGTTTTAAAATCAGCATATTTGAAAAGTCTGAAAATCAGCATACATGTACCTCAACTGTTTGAAAATCAGTTCAAGTATCTCTCTTAATCAGCATACCTCAAGTGTTTACATACCATATTTGCAGTAATTAGCGCACATGCTCTAATAAGTGCACACCCAGTTTTTTGAAGACACATTTTTGTCTTCTTAAGTGCATATAGTTTATTCACTTAGAGTTCCCTCCCAAATGTCATATTTCACGTGTTAAGTTTCAGTGACAACTTTACTGTCACCTAATATTTGACACATATATGCCAAATATTGTAAGGCAGATTTGCCTAACTTCAGTTCATATGTCTGTGTGCATACTAGAATGACTCTTTAACGATGGCTTTCTAAGGTAACAAGACCTGTCACAGGGACAAGATAGCTCGCCTGACAGGGCCTTGCCCATCACATAAAAAACTTTAATGTATAACCTTAACATTTTGCTAACGCCGATGCCGCCGCCAACGCCAACACTGCCGCTAACGCCGACGCCGGGGGTAGTGCAATAGCTCTTCCTGAACTTCGTTCAAGCGAGCTAAAGTTGCAAATTTTAAGCTTATTATGGCGAATATGGTATTAAAACTTCTCATGTGACTGAAAGTTAGGATACCTCATGTTTCAGAAAATCAACCTACTTCAAGGTCTGACACACAGAAAACCTCAGGTGTTTGAAAATCAGCCTACCTCTAGTGTTTGTTCCAGTCTGTAGCCTTCATTAACCATGATGAAATTATACACATCCTGCGGTTTGAACTGACATAACAGGTCTATGTACTGTTCATAGATTGGGGCATCTATGGCTACTTGTTTCTCTGTGTGTATGGCGCTACCACTGGTATCTCTGGACAAGAAAATATCTATGCTTTAGAAATTTTGGTAGTTTAAACACTTTATTTAGGCAAACGAACATTTACTCATAATTTTCTCAATCCCTTCTACTGGCTTCTTATCTGGGGGAAAAACTCTATTTTTTCTACTTTTGGCCTCCCCTCTTAATTAGGATCAACTCTTAAAAAAAGAATTTGCTACTCTAGGATTCAGGGCAGCAAACAGGAAGTCAAGCAAGTTGTTTCCCATTGTAAACAATAAAGCAACACCTTAAGATTTGGATTTTTCTATAAACCACGTGTCGAGATAGCTTGTTATATCCCCATTACAGCTTTAACAGAACCTGTCGTTGTGCCTGACAACGCCTTGCCCATCACATAAAAAACTTTAAAGTAAAACTTCAACATTTGCTAATGCGTCTGCATCACCAATGCCAACGCCGATTCCGTGAGTAGTGCAATAGCTCTTCCTGAACTTCATTCAGGCGAGCAAAAAAGGGAGCCCTTTCAGTTGACAATCACATGTTAACAGGCATGAAATGAACATCCAACTGCTCAAGTGGTTGGAATATATTACAATTTGTTACAGACCATTATCTTACTGTTATGAGCAAAATTGCCTTTTGACTGATACGTCAAAAATGCCAATTAAACATCCATGACTTTACTCGATGATGCTAAAATCTAAGCAAGGAGTTTCATTAGATTAAACAGCAGCTGTCATCCTGTACATTTCAATCAAAATGAAACTAATATTCATTTTGACATTACATGATTTATAAAAGAAAAAAGGTGTTACATGCCAAACACAAGAATATTAATTGTGCTTAATGCAGGGTCTGGGCATAGTCAAAAAACAGAGTTAAATACAAAAATTTCATGCGAAGTTTATGCCAGCAACAACATAGGAAAAGTAATACCTATGTCTGGCTTCTGCTAGTCACAGATGTCAGAGATAAAAACAAGTAGCACTAAGGATTGGATTTCCTTTTTCTGCTGTCTGTTGAAGTATAAACTACATTGGGTCGCATGCAAAGTACGTAAACCCTGAATGGGGTTCATTTACACTTTGCTAGTGACCCAATGTAGTTTATACTTTGATAAACACCAGAAAAATTATGTTCATTCATTTTCACATTCTTCTCTATCTATTATTTGACCAAAAACTTGCATTAGGGGCTACAGTTGAAGCAGAAAAATATTTATATGCAGTTTTTCTACTAACAGCAGAACAGCATCAACCATGTCATAACAACGCCTGCGTACCAATCAGACTGATGAGAACCATGGTTTATTTTGACATCACTTAATATCATGTGACATCACATGAACCGATGTAATTATTGAAGTATAAACTACATTAGGTTCTAATGGTTTACCATAAGGCTTTTCAATAAATACACTGAGAGTGTATATATTGATAAATGACTCATTTGTTAGGTCATTTTATAGATTACAGGGTCTGATTTTGTATTTATGGTAAACTCAACTTGTACTCACTTGTATGACATGACCCCTTGCAGGAACTCAAATAAAGTTGAGGAGTCTGTTTTAAGCTGTTTCACTACATCGGCCAAACTACTGGACAGGTTGTTGAGAACCATCTGTGCTGACTGTTTACAATCAATTGACACCAACTCCTGTCAATTACATACAATAACAAAGATTTTAAGGTGAATAGTATACTTTCAGGGGCAGCAACTCTTGTTTTCGTTTTAGCCTCCTTTCACAATAGGGGTCAACTCTTAAAGAATTTGCTCCTCTATAAGCAAATTCCTGACTATAAAAGTAGAGCCCATTTTGAAAGGGTAATATAGTCCAGAGAAGGAAATATGAAACCTCATCAGTTGTTCCCCTGGTTAAAATTGTAGAAAAACATGGCAGTGCACCAATACACCTAACAACATCTGCCAAACTGCTGGACAAGTTGTTAAGAACCATATCAGCCTAATGTTTGCAATCTGTCAACATCAACTCCTGGAAATTATATCATAACTGAAACCATTGGCCAATATCCACTAAGGATTCCATCAAACAGTGTTCATCTGCCTTGCACAAATACATGTATTAGAGTCTACTCAAGTGTGGATGGTTGGAAACAAAGATGGAGGGAAAAGATTCTGCCTCACAAGTCTGCTAGCCGCTATCTACATGTATATCCTAAATAAAGACTTACAGGAAAGAACAGTTACAACTGAGTTGAAAACACACCTGAAAAAAAACAGCACATTTGAGACTTCCAGTGACGTTCTTGAAAGCTGATTTTTTTGCGCTTGAAGTGTTAAATTTGTCACAACCTACCTGAAGATTTCTGAGAGCCTCAGCTTGTACACTAGCCTTTTCCTCAGCTGTGAATCTCTCACTGTTCAAGATTGTGCTGATGAAACTGAATGCATGGTACTGAAAAAACAAGAAAGTACAAGTTTCATTTTGCTTTATTATCAAATCATTAAACACTGGTTGCCTTAGCAGTACATCCCAATATTCCTGACAAAAGCTAATCAGTCTGGACAAAATTAGACTCCACATCACAACAAATTAATCAGAGTTAAAACCAATCCAGTCAAATAACTTTTCTATTTTTTTTTCATCATAATGTGTTAAAACAACAGCTGTCATCTGACAGCATAGCTCGCCAGAACTGGTGCTTGCCCATCTCACACGCATTTGTCACTATGGCTTGCTCTACATAAAACTGCATGCAAGCATGTCCATGTATTGTCAACATATTTATAAACAAAAGCTTTAAGATAAAATTCTATGTCAATGGCCTTGACTTCAGGGTCACCCAGTGGAGTGTGTGTGTGTGTGTGTGTGTGGGGGGGGGGGGAAGTAGTATTTTGTGAAAACTCAAGCCAGTATCTAACAATTCAGTTCAAGTATAAACAAAACCATCCCAAGAACTATGGAACAGTATGCTATCAGAAAACTTTAAAAAAAAATCCAAAGTCCATGACGTTGACCGCAAGGTCTCTGTCTGGGGTGGGGGTGGTACTCTGTAAAACTTGGACCAATATCTAACTACAGGGCAAATATCAAAAGAATCCATTCATGAGAAAGGAATTATACTTAACTGTAAAACTTTAAAGTGAGTGTCACGTAATTTTTAACCCCTAAGCTCCACCACAGGGTCTGACCCTGGGTTATAATGTTATGTATGAAAGGTTATGCTGTGATATGATTATGTTCCAAATATGGAAAGGTTTTTGGGTGTGATTGCTGAAATATGAATGTTTTAAAAACTTTGTCGTAAAACTTTAAAAGTGAGTATGACCTAAATGTTGAACCCTAAGCCCCACCCTGGGGCCTGAACCTGGCGTATAGTGTTGTGTAATGAAAGGTTATGCTACGTTATGTTAATGTTCCGAATATGGGTGGGTTCTTGCCAATAGTTGCTCAGATATAAATGTTTTCCTAGAACTTTAAACTGAGTGTGACCTAACTTTTTACCACCATGCCTTACCCCAAGGCCTTACCCAGGGGTATGATGTAACAGAACAGAAGGAAATATTTCAAATATCAAAGGGTTCTGGCCAGTGGTTGTTGTCAAGAGACTTACTTTGTCGTAAAACTTCAAAATGTAAGGCCTACGCCAACACCAGCCCTGACACTGATGTCAGGGTGACAACAATAGCTCCCTGTACTTTCATACAGGCGAGATAATGAGTGAATTTGAGTTACCTTTCTAGCATAATCCCTGAGATAACAAGATAATATTTTGTCAAACTGTCTTCTTTTCTCATATAGCAACTCACAGACACGGTAACTGAAATAAATAAACAAACATCATGTCAAGTCAGAAAACCCTTATCCTCAGAAATTGAGTACAAGAATAACTCATACAAATTAAGTCAAAGAAATGGCCAGCCAACTTTAATAATATATAGGTCCAAACAAATGACCCTAGATAAACTGCAGACTTCTAGACATCTTCTCACTGCCCTATAGTAGATGGATTATGGATGGCTGACTTGTGAATTTACATCCTTTTTCACAGTATTTCAATCTTATAATGGTGGGAGGGTGACAGTGAAAGGCTGTGTGCAATGGAACCTCATTTCGATCCCAGGATCACTTCATCAACAGGCCAGCCCTTAACCTACCCTGCTACCAAGTCTCCTCACTGTCAAAGAAACAGAGCTATATTTATTAAAGTTAATATTGCCAACCCCAGAGTAAAAATGTCTATTTTTTTTGCTCTCTGCTAATCACAAACAGGAATTAATGCTTACAATTAAGCTCTACCCAGTAGAGCAATTTTTCTTTGTTAAACCTGTTGTAGCCCACCAGCATGTGATAATTCTATGAATCCATGATTCCTTCTTTATGTCATAAGTACTGTATTTATCACAGAGACAGGAATATGTGGCAAACAGTCAAGACCCAGATGAGACTGCTCCTCAGGAGCAGTCTGATCAGGGTCTTAACTTTTTACCAAAATAAAATACTTACAATTTAGCTCTCTCAACCCAATATAGGAATTTTTCTTCATCAACCTGCTGCAGCCCACCAGCATGTGATAGTTCTAATAATGCCTGCTGTCTTTCTTCATGCCGTGATTCATCGTCAGGGTTACACAGAAATTCTAGCACCTGTTAAGATGAAGTGGAAATAAAATAATTTATTTACTGTACTTGTTTCTACATACTTTGACAGGAACTGAGGTGCAGTGAGTTAAGTACTGGCCTGCTGATCTAGCGGTCTCAGATTACAGTCCCGCAGGAGGCTGAAATCTTTTCAACCATAAACAGGGTTCCACTGCACACAGCCTTTTTTCATCACCCTCTCATCATCCTGATACATAATTGAAACACTGCTGAAAAGGACGTAAGTCAGCCAGCCATCCATCGACAAGAACTTCGCAGCAAATACTGCAGAGCAGAATAAGATTGCTACTACAGAATCATACTGAAATTTGAACAGGTAATTTTACTATCTCTCCATTTCTGGTACACATGTAGAACTGCAAATACCTTATAAATTCTATGTATTGGGGCATATAGACTGAGCAAACAGTACAGACCCAGACCAGACTGGTCAGAGCCTACACTGTTTGCCATTTCATCTGCATGTTTCAGATGGTTTACTGTAAAACACTTATAGCAGTCAGTTTATTTGTCAATATTTACATTCTTGGTGTTTTTACTGAAAACCCCTATAGTAAACCATTGGAACGTAATGTAGTTTACATTCCAATAATTACATTGAGACACGCGACGTCAATAACGTAAAAATAAACAATGGCTCTCTACAACCTGATTGGACGTCAGCAACGTCATGACGTCATGCATGCCGTTCTGCTGTTAGCAGAAAACTCTGCGTGTACATGTTAAACTGCTTCAATTTTAGCGCTTATATAAGATTTTTCATGAAAAATTTGATCGAAACGAATGTAAATATAAGCAATGAACTTAATTTTTCTGATGCTTATCGAAGTGTAAACTACATTGGGTCACTAGCAAAGTTTACATGAACCCCTTTGGGGTTCATTCACTTTGCACGTGACCCAATGTAGTTTACACTTCGATAAACCTCAGAAAAATGAAATTCATTCCTTAAATATTGATGGAAAAAAGAAAATCACTTATTTTAAATGCTGCCAATTTATACTGATGTTTGGGGAAGAAAAACTACCATTGAGAATATAATTTGTTCCCTCTACTATAATATCAGAGCATAAACACATCATATATATAAGTACAATAAAAAGCCTAAAGAAGCACAATGTGAAAATTTTATTACACATGCCATACTAATTAGTTCTTAAGCTTAGTTGATTAAATCAGAAACCACCTAAAATATGTATACTTTAAACAGTTTTATTAGGCCAAATTTTATAAAACTAGAAAATTGTATCTGTAAGACACTGATGATGCCCCCGTGCAGTGCCTGTCACAGGACATGTGAACATCCCTAAAGCACCTTTTAAGCGCAAACACCATCTACAATGAATCCACTTATAACTTTACACAAACTATATATCCTATAGTGCAAAAAAGTAGCCCAAAATGACTAAGTTAAAGAGACCATAATTCCGTTAAATATTTTTTTTATAAAAAAAAAAAACAACAACATGCACGTCTTCATCATGTCCACAACATGTAAACAATGTCTGAAAAACAGCGGCTGAAAATTGTGGGAGGAGTTGACCAAACAAGGTACTTACCCTACAATGCAAACACATGCCTAAAATGACTAAGTTCAAAAGGCCGTAATTCTGTCAAAATTAAAGCTAGCTCCAACAAAACCAGGCATGCACATCTTCAATAATGTTCATAGCATGTATGCAAGGTTTGAAAAGGATCCATTGAAAACTGTGGGAGGAGTTGATTACACAAACTCCAAACCCTACAATGCAAGAATTTGCCTAAAATGACTAAGTTCAAAAGGCTGTAATTATTTCAGAATTAATTCTAGCTCCAACAAAAATCCACATGCCCATCTTCAATATGTCTGTGGCACGTATGCAGGGTTTGATAAAGATCCACTGAAAACTGTGGCAGTAGTTGATTACACAAACTCCATACCCTACAATGCAAAAATTTGCCTAAAATGACTAAGTTCAAAAGGCCGTAATTCTGTCAAAATTAATTCTAGCTCCATCAAAAATCCGCATGCACATCTTCAATATGTCCACGACATGTATGCAAAGTTTGAAAAAGATACATTGAGAACTGTGAGAGAATTGATTACACAAACTCCATACCCTATAATGCAAAAATTTGCTGAAAATGACTCCCTTCAGTAGGCTGTAATTCTGTCAAAATTAATTCTAGCTCCATTAAAGATTCACATGCTCATTTTCAATGTGTCCACAACATGTATGCAAAGTTTGAAAAAGATCCATTAAAAACTGTGGGAGAAGTTGATTACACAAACTCTATACCATAAAGTGTGACGGACAAACAAATGGATGGATGGACGGACGGACAGACAGGGGCAAATCTTAATGCCCCCTGACTATCGTCACGGGGGCATGAAAAAAAATAATAGAAAAAGAACTGTAATTACTGTAGAGTGACATTTGCAGATTCTTACACTTGGACTTTTAGGGCCTCTACAGCAAGCATCATATCAAATAAAAAGAAATTCACTTCACGACCGATTAAACATACAATGGTGTCAATCTTTTCCAGTACAGACTCTCATGTGCCTTGTAGATTTCAGTCATTGCAGACGATTGTTTTCCGACCTTCATCATTACAGACTTTCCAAAACAGCAATTTGATTTCAGGACCGAGGAGCAGAATTTCGAAGGCCACTGCTTATTTTAGTAACAGATGGCAAGAAAATTATACTACTTTACACATATATTTACTTAAGTGCAAATGTCATGAATATTTTAAAATTTCCATTTTCTGAGCTAAGACCAGCTCGCTGACTCATTCTATTCAGTTCTGTTATGCTCACAAACATTGTCTGTAATTCTTAATACCAGCTGTTTTGAAGTGCTTTAAATCTTATTTTCTTACTGAAAGATGGCCTTGATATTTTTCACGTCTTTATATAATATATTGTTTTTGTTCCATATAATGTTGTTTCATCTGGCTTTTGTTTTGTTACGCAAATATATTGGTGTATGAATCTGTAAACTATGTCATGAAAAAATCCCCTCTTTACCGGCAAAAGATTAATGATAGCCCAGAGCCGGGTACCAAAGTAGGATCTAATTTTAGAATTTCAACACAAGCAAGAAAATTGTTTATTAAATTGACATATGATATTAAAGATAATTCTCACGTGTAAGAAACATACATTGAAATTACATGAAAACTGTACCAATCTGCAACAACTCACTCTTTTCACTTGACCACTTGGTGTAGAACTTGGACTCTAGTGGCCCATATCAAAAGTTAAGTCTCTTGATGCCTAACAGTGACCCTCATAATGTTTTTTTTTTTTTTTTTTTTTTGCACACCTCATACCATGAAATATAGTCCTATGCCCATAACTAGTCAAATTAGCCCTTAGTGCTTAATAGGGCTTTGGGAAAGGACAAATGGATTTTAAAAACATAGACATGTGGATAAAAATGATCTCTTAGCCCTGTAAAAATATATATGTTCAAAAGGAGGGAAAAAACATTTCTAACCTGTTCAAAGAGAACTGTATTGACTTTTATGGTGTTCTCATGTCTGGCCATCTGTCTAGCTAGGAAAGTGAACAAGATTCCTACTTGTGTGGGCTGTAAAATACGAGAAAAATAAAATAGTAAGATGTAAATTGCAATTGCAAAGCAAATATGGCTGTTATTAGGAAATGAGATAGGTTGAAGACTCCTGTCAGAATCAAATCTCTTAATGTGCATGGGACCCAGTCCTATTTTTCCATTTGGTTTACAAAGGGAAACAACTTCTGTGACTTCCTGTTTGCTTCCCTAGATAGCAATTCTAGGAAAATTTTGACTGGTATTTTAAAAAGAATTCCATGGAACACTGTGCTTTGCCTGTGGCATGTTGTCATACAGTGGTGCTTATACTTACAGAGATAAACCAGAATACCTGTTAAACATTTTGAGCCACTGATGCGGACTCCAGAAAAGCAAACCCTATGTCTTATTTCTGTTAGTCGCAGGTGAGAAAATAAAGCATGTATTATGTCCCCACTGCAAGAGATCTGGATTCTTTTAAAGATGAGTGAGAGGGAAAGGCCACGGGACACACACAGAGATGGAAATGTACAGGTCTATATACAAAAAACACAACTGTATGAGAAATTATACAAAACTCAGATATCCAGGTAATGTGGAGTTTTGTGGATAATTCTGAGATAATTGCTCTAATCCTAAAAAAAAATAATTGAGCCACAACACGAGAAAACCATCAAAGTGGTTGTGCGCCCAGCGCAGACTCAGATCAGCCTGGGCATCCGCTCAGTTTGACAGGACTCTTCCTTAAGTGCTAAAAGGGCAGCTAAGACCTCCATGCCGACAGCAAAGAATGATCAGACTGGGCGGACCGGACTCTTCGTTAAGTGCTAAAAGGGCAGCTAAGACCTCTGTGCCGACAGCAAAGACTCTGATCAGACTGGGCGGATGCCCAGGCTGATCTGAGTCTGCGCTGGGTGCACAACCACATTGTTGGTTTTGTTGTGCCACGGCTCATATGTTTGCAAGATGGATCTAATGAGGGGTCATTACATATGCTTTTATAAAGAAATATGGAAAATAGACCCTAAATTATCCCTTCTTATCTGGAGCACTGGAAACTGCAAAAAATTACTCACTGTAAAGCCAATTCCTTCCACCATAATAGACAGAAGTATATCCACTATTTTTTGTCTCTTTCTCACCCTGTGGAAATAAGAAAAACACTGAGTTAAGCTGTTCCAACACCCTACTGTAATGAGTTTTGTACCATAATAATTTGACTATAAGACAGAGATTCCAATTATCTACACCAGTATTATGTAATTATGTAATTCTGCTGTAAGGTAAGTTGTCCCCTTTAAAAACAATCCCAAAATTCTGGATCCATCTTATAAGATGGATCTACATTTTAAGGGTTGTAATGGAAGGAAAAGCCCCTTTCTCATAACTGAATGATATGGTACTTCAACTCCTAACAACAAGAGCTCCGCAAGCAGGGCAATATACGCCCGTTACTGATTGTTTGCACCGTTTCATCCTTGTCTACATTGCTATTAAGTTTATCATGATATTCCAAACATTAGGGTTCTCAAAAGAAAACCTTAAAGAGTAATCAAAGGGATGTAACTAAAAAAAGAAAATAAGGAGGGGGAAGCAATTATCCTTAATTAGACATACTGTCTCAACCTATCACACAATGCTATAAAGTTTCGTCAAGATATCCCATACGGTTACCTAGTAATGACTTGCCCAAGAATAGTCACAGAAATTAATCAAACGGATGTAACTCCATAAATAAGGAAGGGGGAGCAATAATTCTTATATAAGAGACACAGCCTCAACCTAATACACATTGCTATAAATTTTAATCAAGATATTCTGTATGGTTGCCTACTTACAGCTTGCACAAGAATAGCCTTAGAATATATTTAAAAAAATGTAACAACAACTCACCCTTCAGCAGAGTTGAACTCCTCTTCTTCAAAAGCCTAGAGAGAGAAAAGATATGAGCTGCGACATGACAAAACCAACACAGTGGCAGGTGGGCCCAGCGAAGACTTAGATCCATCCAGTCTGAACAGAGTCTTTGCTGTCTGCATGGAGCTAGCTTAGACACTTAGCTACCCTTTCAGGTCACAGCAAAGCGTTTGATCAAACTGGGCGAATGACCAGGCTGGTCTGTGTCTTTGCTGGGTCCACATGCTACTTTGTTGGTTTTGTCGTGTCGTGGCTCAATTATGGACAATTCTATGTTAATTTTCATTGCAAAGACAGGGTTTTGGTTACAGCTATCATTTTCTATAGGTAATTCGGCTATGGGGTGCACTATGTCAAGTTCAGTCTACCTCTCTGCTTGTATTGACAGTTGTAAAAAGAATGGACAAAAATCATCAATGGACGGGCTTTTTCTGTTTGACTAAAGCAATTCACCTTTCCAAAGCCATGCCTATTTTAAACAGGTAAGGTAAAATCACAGGCTTATTATTGGACATTCAACACATGCAATTTTATTTGTGGGAATATGTCACATGCTAAGCTGTTGTTTTGTTGCATTGCTCAGTTATACACTATCAGGAGCTTTTGAGTTACATTCTGGGTGTGGCTAAAAAAGGTGTTTGTGTACTTTGAAGATTAATTTATTTCCTAATTTTCTGAAAGTTACTTGGTGTGATAGGGCTAAACAAAATTGTAAAGGTTTGAATTTTGAAGTTTATTTTAAGTGTAGCTTTGGGAAGAACTCCTTGAAATCCAGAAGTCACACATTTTGAAGTTGGTAATGGTATTTATTTTGATCATAATTTGTGTGTAAACAGTATACATCTTACTTACCAGGGCAAGAACATTGAGGAACTCTCTTGTATCGAAGGACAATAAAGTCCTGAGGTATGGATATGTTTGCTCATCATCAGACTTATTTCTGGTGTGTAAACAGGTCAGACTCTCAAACACATCCAGTTTCACAATAGTAACAAGGTCTTCTGGGATATCACCAAGAGGATAGGCTCGTCCTGCTAGGCAACAACTAAAATTGAATTAGAGAAAGTCACTGACAGAATGTCTTTAATAATGGGGAACATTTATAAATATTCATCATTAAATTGATCTATAGATTGTTTAGTTTAATTTTATAATAAATAGATGAGCCACGACACAGGAAAACCAAGGAAGTGGCATGTGCGCCCAGCGAGGACTTAGATCAGACTGGGCATCTACCCAGTCTAATCAGTGTCTTCGCAGTGTGCATGGTGCTAGTTTAGTCCCAAAGCTACCCTTTAAGCACAAAGATAAGACTGATCAGACTGGGCGGATGCCCAGGCTGATCTGAGCCTTTTCTGGGCACACATGCCACTTTGTTGTTTTCTCGTGTCGCGGCTCATATATTTCATGTTGCAGCAACAGGAGTCACATAAAATCTTAATATATATGAGCAAGGTTAAACCAGAGGGCCAATGGCCCTATATCGCTCACCTGAACACTGAGGTTACAGCAACAAAACACCATGCACAACAGCAATAAAAAACACCATTTATGTAGAGGATAATATCACAAACATTTATGAAAAAAATAGCTTTATCCCCCCTTAATGGCTTCTCAGAAGAAGCTCTTTGGCAAAATAAAAAAAAAATAAAAAGTGAAAATTTGGCCTTTCAGCTGCAATGGCAACCAATCAAAATCAGGTATTTGGGATAAATTCATATGGTTGGTAGAGGACTACTCCAGGAACATTTCTGTAAAGCTTTTGTCAAAATATCTGCAGTAACACAGAAATAAATAGCAAATGTCCACTTTCCCCATTATAAGTCTATGGAAACTTTAAGTTGCCATAGCAACGAATTCACATGGGCAATGATAATATAAAACATACTTTAGGTAGAGGCTAATGTTATTAATATGTATGCGAAGTATCAGCTTCATCCCCCTCATGGCTTCATTTTTCCCATAATAAGTCAATTGAAACTATAAGTTGCCATAGCAACCAAAGATCTTATGGGATTGGAAGAAAAAGAATAAAATTTATGTAGAGGCTACTGTCATCGACATGTTTGCACAATATCAGCTTCATCCCCAATATGGCTTCTGAGCAGAAGATTTTTTTTTTTTTTTTTCGAAAATTTACCCTATATTTTGCCATGGCAACCAATCAAATTCAGGGATTTGGAGAAAATTCATATGAATCGTAGAGGACTACTCAAAAAACATTTCTGTAAAAAAAATTCTAAATATCTGCAGTTAGACATCAAAAATTGAAAATTTCCATTTTCCCCATTATAAGTCAATGGGAACTCTTAGTTGCCATAGCAACCAAACTGCTGGAGCAATTGCCACGAAAAACAGTACTTTGATAGAAGCTAGAACTAAGATCCTTTCTGTGAAATTTGGGCTTTATTGGTTGCATAGTTTCTGAGGAGATGATTTTTGAATATTTTTTTTATTTTTTATCATTCGGTTGCCATGGCAACCAGCCAAATTGTGCAATTGACATAAATTTCATGTGGTTGATGGAGGACTACTCAAGGAACATTTCTGTAAAAGTTTTGTCAAAATATCTGCACAGACATAGCAATAAATGCAAATTTTCTATTTTGCCATTATAAGTCAATGGCAACTTTCAGTTCCCATAACAACCAAACTGCTAGAGCAATTGCCAAGAAAAACAGTACTTTTATAGAAGCCAGTACTAAGATCCTTTCTGTGAAGTTTGGGCTTTATGGGTTGCATAGTTTCTGAGGAGATGATTTTTGAATATTTTTTCTATTTTTAATCATTCGGTTGCCATGGCAACCAGCCAAATTGTGCAATTGACATAAATTTCATGTGGTTGATAGAGGACTACTTAAGAAACATTTCTGCTAAAGTTTTGTCAACATATCTGCAGTGACATAGCAATAAATGCAAATTTTCAATTTTTCCCATACAAGTCAATGGAAACTTTAAGTTGCCATAGCAACCAAAGTTCTGAAGCGATTTGGATAAAAACCAGTATTATTGGTTCCCCCTGCCTATAGATGCTATATATGAAATTTGGTTACAATGGGCCTTGTAGTTTCAGAGGAGATGTCGTTTGAAAATGTTGACGGACGGACGGACGACGGACGATGTACGACGGATGCCTGCCTATACTATAAGCTCACCTGTGAGCCTTCGGCTCAGGTGAGCTAAAAATGGCTTAAAGGGAGCCACATATGCCCAAACATGCATACAGAATCTGGTCACAGTATATACAGCTCATTCCACTACAAAAAATACATATGCAGCTTTTCCTGCAGAGCCTACGCAAACAATTAACAGTCATCAAAAAGTCCAGTGACCAGAGATATTACAAAGCATTTACATATTTAAATGCAGGCTTCTTTCAATCTTAAAACAAATGCTCCATTAAATATTTTGGTGGTCATTAAAATGCAAAATGACAGCTTACATCGGGAAAAATGTTCAAAATGAACCTCCTCAGAACAAATTAAAGAATGATTATTTCCAAAGAAATACAACTACAGTAACTGTGCATGTCAAATTAACGTCTGTTTTAATCTCATGTTTACTAGGGTTTTAGTAGTCTTTTTTTAACCCAAATAGTAAATTAAAAAATTTGGGGTACCAATACTTACCTGATATATACCAGCAATTTATTTCCAAGCTTTATCTGTCCATCTGAAAATAGCATATTCAGAATTTGTAGCAGTATATGCACCACAACAGGAGAAAACCAACAAAGTGGAATATGCACCCAGCAAAGACTCGTATCAGCCTGGACATCTGCCCAGTCTGATCAGAGTCTTCCTGTCTGCAAAGAGCTAGCTTAGACCCTTAGCTACCCTTTAAGTGCACAAAGACTCTGATCAGGCTGGGCAGCTGCCCAGAATCTTCACTGGGCAGACATGCCACTTTGTTGGTTTTGTCGCGTCGCGGCTCAAATGACATAATAGCCTGTATTTACTTTTCAGTGATTCAGTTCGCTACATAACAAGAAATTACAACTTCTTATAAGCAGACGCTTTGATCAAATGTTAAAGCACTAATTATGAGGTACTATATTGTTTCTTCACGGTTGTACTCATTTTTATGTATTTTCAAGACATTCAAACTTTTCAACACCTTTTTTTTTCTTCAGTTTACATGTACTTAGTACAGCTGGGTTTAGATGCTAAGATAACTACTACTATTATAATATGTGACAGTGCCTGCGATTTTGAGCCTTGTGGAGGTGCGACGTTGACGTCACGAAACGTGAAATGAAAGTGACGTCATAAAATTTGCACGTAAAGTTAATTGTATTTCCGCGCACTGACTAATAAATTTCAAAGCGTCTCCTGAAAAGAGTGATTCAATATTCTATCGGCGTGTTTAATTTTCTTCATCTACACTCTTTTAAGAATGTTCGCATTATAGATCTTTGCAAAAGAGATGTCGCGAACCAGAGTTATAAAGGTTTATTCAGCTAGTATGTAAGTTATGTCCAATCAGTGAAACAAAAACAAAAAATCCGGTGGGTGTGAATTTCGTTTGCTTTTGCAGTAAACCTTAGCGCTATTTCTTTGTGCTTCTCAAAAACTGTTCTGGAAGCACTAATAGATATGAAAATGTTAAAATCGAAATTTCCGACTTTCGCTCCATAAGGCTCAAAATGCCAGACACTGTCACATATATGAATAACCATCTCTCCCAGACTCTGTAATGTTTACAACACAATGATTTAATATTGCACTCACAACCTAAAATAAACACAAGGCTTGATGATAGTTCCTTCCATATAAGTTTGCTTACAAAGGAAGTGATCAAAACATGTTTTAATACAGATGTATAGGAAGCTATCCTAAACTCATTGAGTGAAAAAAAAAATTGTGGACTTGTATCAATGTGTAAATGCTACCAAATCAATCACAAATCGAGTAAAGCTTTACAAATATTTTAGATTTAGTGGTTCCCTGGCATTAACACAAGAAAAAACATCCACAAAAATAAAATTAATTGTTAATAGTTTTAACTTTGTCATTTTTATCTCAAAACTACATGTATTAGCTGCACTAAGTTCCTTAAAAACCCGCCACAAAGAAAATAGTTCCAAGTATTTCCAAGTTTCCAGTACAGACAGGAATGTATCAATGTGTAAAAAGTTATTTTCTATTTTTCAACCAATCATTCAGTTGTGCATACAGCAAAGACTCATATCAGCCTGCACATCATGCAAGCTAATCAGAGTCCATTGCTATATACCAGGGTTGCCATTTATCCTCCACTTCAAAATTCCCTGACTTTCACTGATTATTCCCTGACATTTTACAGTTTTCCATATCCTTTTTACTGATCCAAAAGTTAACAGTGCTAATTTTATCATACTGAATATTTGGGGTTATTCTTAAAGGAAAGAATTTGCTCCCTGCAGGGAGCAAATTTTTTCCTTTAAACGTAGCTCCCAATGTGGACATCTATTTCCCTTGAACGGAATAGCCTAATGCACTTAAGTACTGGGACACCTTAAAGCCATTAATTTTCCACTTGGAACAAATGGAAAACAAATGGTTTTAGGTGTCCCAATACTAAAAGTGCCAGAGCAATCATTTTTAAATTCCCTGACTTTTCAAGTATTTACAAATTTCCCTGATCAACCACAAAATTCCCTGACTTTCCTTGACCTTAATTTTTTTATTTTCCGGACAGTTTTCCCTGACGGTGCAAACCCAGTATACAGTTTCCTCCAGATGCTAGATGCAAACAGGAAAAGACCTTGATAAGACTGTGCTGTACCTGTGAGTTGTTTTCCAGTGTCCACAGCAGCTTTGAGAGTAGAGAGAAGTTCTACCAGAGGAGTGACATAATCAAACATTCCCTTGTTGTACACGTAGATTATGGCATCATATAGACCATGGCCCCAACATAACAATACAACCTATAAACAAACAAGCCTCTTGAAAGAAATGCATATTCTGTTAAGTTTAATTCATATATTTCGTTTTTTTTCACCACACTAACTTTCACCAATTCTAGGATTAGATAATGTTTGATTCAACTTTATCAAATGAAATAAAGTAGATACAAACCAAGTTTCTATTAAACTATAAAATTACTTGAACAGAATTCAATAATTGTATGATTGATTGATTTGTTGTTTAACGTCCACGGTAAACAACTATGGTCATGTCCGGATGGTCAGTTAACCTAACCACACTATTCCTGGGCAGGCTTAGACCTCCTAAGCGGTTAACCAGTGCTAAGTGCACATACTTTCGCCAGTAACTGACAACTGCCCTTCTTGAATCAGCGGAAGGAGAAATGAAAGTATGTGGCCAGGCCAGGTTTCGAACCCAGGACCTCTGACTTATTAGTCAGGTGCCCTACCAATTGCGCTACGCGGCCCAGCCAAAAATCGTATGAACATATCTCCATCATATCTTTCTATTACAAGTCAACAGAGGGGAGGGAGCCAAAAAATATTAGCATGGCTGTCAAAGTGTTAGCCTATGACTGGTCTAAATGGAGAGTACTATTTTGTTTTTGACTTAAGCCAAATGACCAACTGCTGACTTTAACAAGACCTGTCAGTGGAACAGGATAGCTCGCCTGACAGCGCCTTGCCCATCACCTAAAAAACTTTAACATAAAACTTAAACATTTTGCTAACACCGCCGCCGCCAATGCCAGGGGTAGTACAATAGCTCTTCCTGAACTTCGTTCAGGCGAGCTAATAATGGTGATTATCACCACTGCAAATACAAATGCTTAACTGACTGCAATGGCTCTTCCATTACGAATAAAAATTTAACCAACTAAGACAGACAGCTGGTTCTACACTTTTAGCCCTAGTACTTACATTGTGTATGTCAAGACTAGCCACATTCATATGCACAATACAGGCTTCTACATTCTCTAACAATCCCTTGGTTTCGTAGTGTGTCACAAAATCCTTCATAACTGCAGGGGGCATCACTTGTAATTTGTCATTGATAATGTAGGGCTCTAAACATTCTAGAAATGTTCCCATAGCAATCACATCCATACTAAATCTCTCGTAGATACGGCCAAATAGTATGTCCCTATAGAAAAAGTACATTGTCTTATTTTTTTTTTGATTTCAATCTATACAGTTCAGTGATGCTACATACAACAAGAGCTCTTGATAATAATTCCAATGACAAAGTGTTGGTGGGACATAACACTCTCATAGCACTCTAATGTGTTTAAGTATTGGGACATCTAAAACCAGTAATTTTCCATTTGTCCCAAATGGAAAATTAATCGTTTTTAGGTGTCCCAATATTTAAGCACATCAGGGTATTTCTTGGAATAAAATGTCTGTTTTGTGACTGATTACTCAGAACTTTCTTTTCATCAGCTTTACTCTATTCAGAACATTCCCAATGCCGTGCATCAGCAAGTATGTCAAAGTTGATGTCTGCTCAAAAATGCCAAAAGTATAAGTCATGCCTCAAAAATCAAATATTATACAATAGCTCCATTTAATTTTGGACAAATATCAGTGTTTAGTGGTACAGGTTGGAACTGGGTTTACCCACTATCAAGGATGTTGCAATTTTCGCAACAAACATGCCTCTGTTGCCTTTCCGGTTGCCGACCGAAAAACGACAATCTGCGACTATCTGGAATGCTGTGTTTTGCCTGTCATCCGTAGTCATTAAGATGGATGGATGACTTGTAATTTTACGGCCTTTTCAACAGTATTTCAGTAAAATCAGGATGATGGGAGGGTGATAATGAAAGTTGTGTGCATGGAACCCTGTTTATGGCAGAAAAGATTTCCGCATCAGGCGAATCTCAAACGTGGGACCGCTAGATCAGCTTAATCCACTAAGTGACTGGGGCTCCTGTTAATTTCATGTATATTACTATTCTTCTTATGTTAGGTAACTCTTCTACTTGATTACAATGCTCTTCTTTAGGAAACAATACTTAGTGACGTCATGTGACGTCATGACGTCACAACTGAACCATGGCAACATCAGTTAAGTGATTACCTGTTGAAACAATATGCAGTACAGTGAATAAAGTGTATGACATTTAATTAGTGTTAGCGTTTAACAAGTGGTAGCAGAGCGTGCGGGACATTCCTCGGAGGTAGTACAGGACTCTGTGACAGTGGAGATTTGAATAAACTGGTGTTAAAACTGAAATTTGCTAGTGAATATTGATTTTTGAGAAGGAGTCAACATGACAACCAGAATAAACCCACCAACCTTCAACAAGGCGAAGACATATGAAAGGTTCAGACAAGAGTTATTAGCACGGACAGAAATTACAGATCTCAGTAAGGACAAACAAGGTATTGCAATTGCTTTGTCACTTCCAGAAGATGATGAATCTCAAATAAGAGAAAAGGTTTTTGACCAGATTGCAATAGATGATTTAAAAAGTGAAGATGGGTTAACTGTTTTGGTAAATTTTTTGGATGAACATTTAGCTAAAGATGACCTCACTGACAGCTTAGAAAAATTTGACGATTTTTATAGAACTTGGGGGCAGTCTGTTACAGAATACATAGCAGTGTTTGATGCTAAGTACAAGAAAATAGAAAAGAAAAAAATGACCTTACCACCTGAAATTTTGGCCTTTAAATTACTTAGAAAAGCAAATATTACAAAAGAGGAAAAATTGCTTGTGTTGACTGGAATGAACTATAACAATAAGACAACTTTATATGAGGAGGCAAAGAGATCTCTGAAGAAATTCAAAGGGAGTGACAATGAATCTAGCACCAGTGGATCAAGTATCAAGATAGAACCAGCTTTCCTAGCAGCAAATGAAGAGGCATTGCTTGCTGCAAGATACTCTAGAACTAGAGTTAATAGTCAAAGCTATGGCCGGGAGAAAGGGGCAACATGGAAGCGTGGAAAGTCAGGACAGGGAGCAGCAGTAGGAGAATTTCAGCGTTCAGAGTCAAGAAGACCAACAGCAAGAGGCGGAGGTTATCAGCATACAGAATCTGGGTCAAGAGTGAGTCAACCTAGTAACAGAGAGAGAAAGAACATAAATCCTGTGGGGCCAGATGGTCGTACTTTAACTTGTAAATCATGTGGATCGTACCGCCATTTACTACCAGCATGCCCAGACAGCTGGAGTCAATATTGCAAATGAGGAACATGCGGTTTTATTTACAGGGTACAATACTGAAGAGGTACGCCGTTTGGGCATTGATGCACGCAATTGCGCAGTTCTAGACAGTGCGTGCAGCAGTACAGTCTGTGGTGACAGCTGGGTAAACAGTTATATTCAATCTTTAGACAAGGATGATAAAGTAAAGGTGAAACAATCTGAGGGTCAGAAAGTCTTTAAGTTTGGAGGAGGAACATGTCTGAAGTCAAAGGGGGAATATAGCTTGCCCGCAGTTATTGCTGGAAAAGAGGTGATAATAAAGACAGACGTAGTCGAATCTGATATTCCTCTGTTACTTTCACGAACAGCAATGAAGAAGGCTGCTATAAAACTGGATTTGGAAAGTGACACAGCTGTGATAATGGGGAAAGAGGTAGCTTTAAATCTGACATCATCAGGCCATTACTGTATCCCTATAGACAAATCAGAAGAAGTCCCTGTAGAGAATATTTGTGCTGTCAAGCTTGATGTTTTGAACAGAAAGGAAAGATACAAGACACTGCTGAAACTACATAGACAATTTGCCCATCCTCCAATGAATAGACTGACTGCTCTCCTGAAGGATGCTGGAGTCTGGAAGGAAGAATATGAAGAAACTCTAGCCGAGATAGGCGAAAAATGTGAACTTTGCAAGATATATGCCAAAACTCCATCAAGGCCAGTAGTAGGTATGCCAACGGCCACCAGATTCAATGAAAAGGTGGCAATGGACCTCATCCAAACAGAAGCTGATGAACGAATAAGGCGAGCTCTCCGGAATAAAGTCAGGGCATCTGAACAAGTCTTTGAACATGGTGATAGGGTCTTCTACAAAAGGGAAGGAAAAGAACGTTGGCTTGGTCCAGGAAAGGTAGTGTTCCAAGATGGGAAAGTAGTTTTCGTTAGACATGGTGGAGTGTTTGTACGTGTTTCCCCAAACAGACTTCAGAAAGTTAACAGCAATTTGACAGAGGAGGAAGAGAAGGAAGTTGAGCACAGTATGGCAGACAAAACTGATGAAAATAAGGGCAATGAAGATCTAGAAGAACCCAACACAATATCGGAGGATATACCAGCTTCAGAGCCTGAAAGGATGGATAGACAGAATATCCAACAGAACAGAATAACTCTGAAACCAAATGATAGCATCCAGTATAAGATGCAAAATACTGGTGAATGGATTAAAGCAAAGGTACTTGGAAGAGCTGGAAAAGCCACAGGTAAGAATAAACACTGGTATAATATACAAGAGGACACTACCAAAGAAAAGAAAAGTGTAAATCTTGAACAAGTACAATGGGAGCTGATAAATGATGACGAGACTGTTAACCTAGTCATGAAACAAAACAGTGCTAGTGATGAAACCACTGCAGCTAAATTAATGGAGTTACAGAAACTGAATCAATTTCACACCTATGAAGAAGTGAAAGACTGTGGGCAACAAACATTGTCAACAAGGTGGGTTATTACAAATAAAGAAGGACAGACAAAGGCAAGGCTCGTGGTACGAGGTTTTGAGGAAGAATTTACTATGCCCAGGGACAGTCCCACATTAGGAAAAGGAACGATGAGAATATTTTTGGCTATTTCATCGATCAAGAACTGGACAGCTAAAACAACTGACATTAAATCTGCGTTTTTGCAGGGCAGAGAATTAAGACGGGATATATACATCAAACCCCCAAAGGAGAGCAATACAGTGAAAGGGATAGTCTGGAAGTTAAAACATGGGCTTTATGGGCTGAAAGATGGAGCTAGGCAGTTCTACCTGAGCGTGAAAAATGAATTATTGAGGTTGGGATGTAAAATGAGTGAGCTAGATCCAGCAATGTTCTTTCTGCACAAAGAAGGTAAACTGAGTGGCATCATATGCTGCCATGTAGATGACTTTCTCCATGCTGGTGACAAATATCTTGAACATTTAATGGTCAATCTACGAAAACGGTTTGTGGCAGGTAAAGTTGAAGAAGGGAACTTTAACTATATCGGATTTAAAGTTGCTCAGGAAGAAGGCGCTATAGCATTAGATCAGTCAAACTATGTGACAAATATACAGAATATAACAATTGACCCTCAAAGAGCACAGGACAAGCAAAGTACATTAAATTCAGAGGAGCAGACGAAATATCGGCAGCTTGTTGGTCAAATCAATTGGATTGTACAGGGAACCAGACCTGACATAGCTTTTGAACTCATAGACCTAAGCACAAAACTTAAGGAGGGAACAATAGGTGATCTTTCTCGGGCTATTAAAGTAGTCAATCGAATAAAAGACATTAGGTCTGTGATTACATTCCCAAACTTAAGCAACAAAGTTAGTGACTTGAAGATTGTGGTCTTCACAGATGCATCTTTATGTAATCTAAACAATGGAACTGGAAGTACAGCAGCATATATTGTCTGGTTGATGGATTGCCATGGAAAATGTTCCCCATTGTCTTGGCATGCCGGTAAGATTAAGCGGGTAGTACGATCCACAATTGCCGCTGAGGCCCTTAGCTTACAAGAAGGACTAGAGAGTGGTTTTTACTACAGAAAGATGCTGGAAGATATTTTTGGTATATCAAATAAAACTATTCCAGTTATTACTTATGTCGACAATAAGAGTGTTATAGAAGCCGTATACTCAACAAAACTAGTTGATGACAAGAGGCTCAGAGTAGACATCGCTGCTATTAGTCAATCCCTGGCGAAAAACGAAGTGAATGAAATAAAATGGTGTCCTGGTAAAGTTCATTTGGCTGACTGTATGACAAAACATGGAACTTCTGGGTACAGCCTACTAAGTGTACTAAAAGATGGAAGGATGCCAGAGGACTTTTTTTAAAAACTTTAAATAATAATTTATCAGCATCAGGGTTTATTGAGATCTACTTGTTTATTTTTCAAGTTTGTTCCATAGTAACTTCTTTTATTTATTTTCTTTAAATAATTATACAACTGACTACCAGGAACTCAAAAAGGAAAAGTATAATTAATGTTAATTTCATGTATATTACTATTCTTCTTATGTTAGGTAACTCTTCTACTTGATTACAATGCTCTTCTTTAGGAAACAATACTTAGTGACGTCATGTGACGTCATGACGTCACAACTGAACCATGGCAACGTCAGTTAAGTGATTACCTGTTGAAACAATATGCAGTACAGTGAATAAAGTGTATGACATTTAATTAGTGTTAGCGTTTAACAGCTCCCAGTCACCAAGGGATGGCAGCTAATTTTAATAAAACCAGAAAACTCGACGGAAGTTTAAATGACCAACGCAGACAAGGCAGCCACCAGAAAAGCTTTATCTTTGTCTTGCTTCTGCTAGTTGCAGATGAGACAAAAAAGAATCATAATTTAACTATGATCCAATTTATATCATCAACCATGACATAAATTCCACCTGGCTATATTCTTAAATTCTGTTCTGGCATTAAATTACCTTCTGTCATGCATAAAGTAATTAACTTACATTCTGTCGAGGTGAAGACAGTAGTCTACACAGACTGGTACAATACTCTGGTAATAGTCCTCAAGCTCCTCAATCTTCCCTTTACCAGGACATAACTGAGTCATTGTTAGATCTACGTACTGGAACAATAGCTCCAACATCTACAAATATATCAAGTGTATATTTCTTCACATACAGTAAAAAAAACTTATATTTGGTAGTAACTTAATTTTGGTGCTATTTGCAGTAAAGATGAAAAGCTTCCAAAATAATAGTCTGCCATTATTCAGATTTAGATATATTTGTAAGCCAGACATACCGTATTACTCCTAATAAACACCCCTGTTCTAGTAAACGCCCCCTCCCTCTTTTCTGAAAGTAATGTAACATCAACTTGCATAAATTTCTGTTTGCTTCTCTGAATGAGGTAGCTCTTTGACAAAGAGTCTACTCTTAAAAGAAAGAATTTGCTCCTAGAGGAGCAAATTCTTTCTTTTAAGTGTTGACCCCTACTGAGAAGAGAGGCAAAAATAGTAGTGTTGCTTCCTCTGAGTATACCCATTCACCTAAATACTGTTTGTTAGAGGTGTTTTGGCAATGTCTGATTTACCACATTATATGCTCTATTAAATGCCCCCCACCCCACCTTCATAAAATGCAATGCCCCCTGGGCATTTAATACTATTACTATGGTATATCTAAAACTGTCACCACCCTTAAAACTAAACTGCATCAACAGGCCATTTTCATAAACCCAGCAAAAAAAGATACCACCGATATTAGTGTTTTACAGAATGCAAACAACCATGTCCAGATCAGCCTGCACATGGCTGATTGCTGTAAGGACTAGAAATAGCTCGTAAATCAACTTGGTCACTGTATGATCTACATCCTGGAACAATAGCTCCAACATCTGCTAATAAAACTAGACTAAATTAGGTATTTTATCATACTGGCAAACACCAGACCCAGATAAACCTGGGGATCCTAGTAGCTCAGTGGTCAAGTGCTGGTCTTTTAAGCTAGCTGTCTGAGTTTAAATCCCACTGGAGGTGCTGGCCAAGTTTGTACCCCACTGGAGGTGCTGAGTTTGAATCCCACTGCGGGTGGAATTATTTTACCATGAATGGGGTTGCATTGAAAACAGCCTTTCATTATCACCCTTATGTCAGCTTGACATGACTGAAATACTGTTGACAGGGCCATAAAACCACAGGTCATCCATCATACATCATCCATCCATCAGAGAACAACCTAGTTAACATCTGCGCATGCCAATCAGGGTCTTGACAACTAGCAGTACCAACTATACATGTAGCTCTGGGACATAACTTAGTCACTGTTATATCTACATACTGTAGTTGTACGAAATCCAACAGTTGCATAATTTTATTTTAGTTACATTCAACGTATTATAGACTTTTAAACATCCTAAGAGATTCTGCTAATGTACTTTGTAAAACAATTAATACACCAATATAAAGTGATTCCTAGTAATCAAGACATATTACAACCCCATCAAGTGCCACTGCATAAATGAAAGATTATTTTCATTAAATTAGGGGATAACTGTACTCATAATTGTCATTTGGGGAGGTAAATCATCGGTTTTGTGGTGGGAAATTTCATTTTACAGCGACGATGAACAGCAGCTGTAACATACTTCAGTAAATTTGACCAATAGGGATCAACTCCTAAATGGAAAAAATTGCTCCCCCCTAGGGGAGCAATTTTTTTCCATTTAGGAGTTGATCCCTATTGGGAAAGGTGGCAGACATCTGCGAGAGTTGTTCCCCTTGAATGGGTGTCCATTCTCCCTAAGAGCAGTCTGATCTGGGTCTACATCTTTTGCTCCAAACGTTTTTCCCAATATGTCAGCCATAATGATACCTAGGACAACCTACCAGCTTTGAAACAACTTCCTTTCTAGATTTACTGGAGCCTGACAATCCTACCACAGCTTTAGCTTTTCCTTCATAAAATGATAAGGCTAGAGACAGGGCATCTTGATACTTGTTCTCTTTCACCAACACATCTATTCTCTGAAAAACAGTATCATATTTAGCTTTACATTCACAGTAAACAGCTATAGTCATGTTGGGATGGTCAGTAAACCTAGCCACACTATTCCTGGGCAGGCTTAAACCTCCTAAGTGGTTGACCAGCACAGTCAACCCTCTTTGTAACTGCATTCATTTACAACAACAAAATTCTTTATAATGTCATTTTGATTTGCACACAATGGCTGTATTGTTCATAATATGTATTCTTTATAACAGCAAATTCAGTTTGACGTTAAAGTATTTGGAAACAAATGCTGTCGTTGTAAAGAAGGTCCACTGTACTAAGTGCACCTACTTTTGCCAGTGACTGATAACTGCCCTTCTTGAATCAGCAGAAAGGGAAGAATCAATCTTCGTAAGAGTAAGTGGCCGGACTTGGTATCAAACCCGAGACCTCTGGCTCTTGAGTCAGACGCGCTACCGACTGCGCTATGCAGCCCGGTGAAAGACAGTATTTACAAGCTTTAGTGTATCACCTATTTCAACAAGAATTCCACAGAATGCTGTGTCTCACCTGTCTGCTCAACATCCCAAACCAGAGCTAAACAGGATAACTTGGCTTAGGTTTACACTGCAGATGCAGATAATACTGGAAATGCAATACCTAGGCCTCCCTTCTACTAGTTGCAGGTAGGGTTGGGAGGAGTATGAGGTACCCGTGGTCGGGTTAGGTAGACCAATTACCCGGGTACAAATTTACTAGCCGTTACCTGAATGCTTGTTATTATGTCATGTACAAATATTCTATTTCAATAAATTCCAAGCAAAAAGAGCAAGGTTTTGTGTGGCTGTCTTCTATAAATTGCAATCATACATTGCCAAACCATTTTTTGTATGTCATACAGAGAGATTCTTACATTTTTGCACCCTTCCCCTGCACATGCACACACATGACAGATATCTTACTTATTATTATTTAAACTAAACATATATTTTGTAACTGAAGACACTGTATGCCATGCTCCTCTTGAATTACAAGTGAGATGCTGCCATAGATCTGTTACCATAGCACCTGTGGAATGACCAACTGTTGTGCTTAGTACTTTGGCAGAATGACGTCACTTAGACATCCATATGAACTCTTAGTTGCTATGGCAACAGATGTATGATGTCATTGGTTCAGGAGGATGGCAAACAGTGTATGCCATGCTCCACCAATTTTTCAATGACATTACAACCTGAAATTCTTTCAAGAGGAAAACTTCAGATTTTCTCAAACAAATAATTATTCTCAAGCCATTTAATTCTGTGTTATTTATGTTTAATTGTACATCACATATAAAACTTCAACCAGGCCCCGAGGTTATAAAACTTTTTTCATGCTCAACTCTGCTGAGCATGAAATTTTACTTGATCATAAATAGCAAATTATTGATAAGTACAGTTGTATTTGTGCTCAGTTTAAATGAGTATGAAATTTTATCTGCTTATTAATATGAAAATGCCAACTAAAGTTGGCATTTTCATATTTATCAGCAGAGAAATTTTCATGCTCAGCTGAGTTGAACGCGAAAAAAGTTTTATAACCCCGGGGCCAGTACTTCCTTTCCCATTTCCAAAACAGAAGCTGATGCTGACACCAATGCCAGCAACATCTCTTGCTTTATTTTCACACAGACAAGCTTGAGGGAGCAAATTCCTTTGTTTAAGAGAAGCCCAAATAAGAGACCATTTCTTCGTGATAAGTATTACCTCCCCTGAAACTTTCCCATTAGCCTTAATTCTTAAGAGATAAAAATTTAGAACCAACCTCTTTCCATGTGCGTAACTTGTAGACATGTACACTCTTGGTTCCCAGCAGGAACAGCTGATTCTCATGACTGACAATAGTCTGGTAACAGGCATGGTCCCCAGCATAAGCCTGAAGATACAAAGCCAAACTCTAGTTAAGATGTGTATTTGGTGAAACTTCTGCAAAGCAATTCTGATGAGAAGTCACAATATTGGGATCCAACATGGTTTTTCATGCATTAATGTTTCCCAGGTCCCTTGGGAGCTGTTGAAAATCTTGGCCTTTAACCGAGGTTTTCAACTGCCCCAAAGGGACCTGGCAAATGGAAAATGTCAATGAAATGAAAAACCATGTTTGATCATTATTGCTGCATAAATTCAACCACAATGCAATTTAATAAAGAAATATTTGGGCATTATTTTCGACCTTATTGCCATAACCTAGCGGAGTCCTACATGTGCTATGCATTTCTATACAAACCATCATTTCAGGCCATGAACAGCAATTGTGATTTTTTGTCCAACCTTTAGCAATAGCTTACAAGTGAAAATCATCTTCACTTAAGTCTTCACTCAATGTCACCTGCTCTTCCTTTTTTAAAATATCTGTATCGGTATAACTCTTGCATACAAATCTTTTATCGAAAACTACAGCTGCAAACTTGCTACTTGTTTCTGTACTGATGGAGCATTGCCCTGCAACCTGCATATGAAAAGTCGCAAAGGCAGTCATTATAGCACATGAATCGCCTCGTCAATACATGGTTTTGTATTTGTTAAAATATGCCTGTTAATAGCGTGTGAGACTGATATTTATGCAATAACATATGTTGCTTCAGATACATGAGACACCATCACAAAATTATCATCAAATATGCCCTTTAGTCACAGCTCTGTAAAGTCAGAAAAAAACAGTTGATGTAGATGATAATATTCTCCCCTCATCTAAATATGTAATGGAGTATGGTAAATAATCTATTTCATATCATTTATGGGACTGTAGCCTCTCTAAGCAAGTTAACAAGCTTTGGTAGTATTTAGAGTGATACAGGTATCAAGGTGAAAGTAATTCCATATCTTACCAAAGCTCTGCTAACATTTCCTCCTGTAGCCAGAGATTTGAAGAAACTGGTGTTGTATATCATTTGTACCTCAGATATGTCTATTACCTGAACAAAGAAAAGCAGATATAAATGCCAAGGAAACAATTTAAGTTGAAATCTGACCTTTTGGTACCAATCCTGAGAGCAATGCCGGATATATGAATCCGTATTAATCCTACTAAATTCTCAAGGAGCATTGCATTTTACGAAAGGGGGGCTTTATGTAGAGCATACAGTGTACATAGTAAAGTAGCCATAGCTAAAATACATTAACATAATTAATTAGGATTAATGGGTATAATTTTGAGAGGAAGCAACTCTACTATTTTGCCTCCCTTCTCACTAGATGTCAAATCTAAAAGTGAAGAATTTGCTCTTCTAGGAGCAAATTCTTTCCTTAAAGAGTAAACCCCATGTCAAACAGCTACCTCATTTAGGGAAGTAAACAGGAATTTATGCAAAGATAACTTTCTTTTTGGAGACAGGCAGAGGGGTTATCAGAGCAGGGGCTTCTATTAGGATTAATATGGTACATAAAAATTAAATGAGCTAGGGATGTGGAGGAATAAATCCCTCATGAAGAGTGTAAGAGTTACCACCTATACAGTTTGACCCAAGAAAAAATTTTCAATCTGAAATGTAATACCATGACAGTAGACCTTTCCGAGTCACAACTAGAATGTCACTCAAGTCACCTGATAGTGAATGACTGACCAATGCAGCAACAACTTAGTATGTGATGTAGTTCTACAAACAAAATAGCACATGTTCAATGTCCCACAATAAGTGCATTATCTACCTTACAGTTAATGAAAAGATGCATATCTGTTTGATGTGGGCGTGGCTTTGGAAAGGTGAATTATTTAACTGAATGCTTCCCCCTACTAACTTTCCATTTAATGCCACAGATGACAGCAGTTAATGACATTGTTTAGACAAGTGGTATGCTACAAAGTAGTTCTTCAACTACTTTAATGAGCCTAAAAATTTTGGGACACCTAAATAGATTTATTTTCCATTTGGACAAAAATTAATTATTTTAGGTGTCCCAATACTTACACACATTATGGTATGTCATGTGTTGTAAGGGCTTGTGTTCTTGCAGGGTGTTCATCCATGTACTAGTTGTCGAAATATAAAGGAAAAATCAATGGAACATGAAATGACGCTAACTCCAACCTACATATGAGTCCAATCTTGGTGTCACAATGAGCCTTCTAGAGGAAGACGAATGTTGAAAACCTCCACGCAGTGCAAGAGGGGCAACTCCATGTGGCAAGACAGCCACGTGGCGGCTAACACCACTGTGGCCCTAAAGAGGACTGTTATCCAATAGCAAGAGCTGGATGAATGTTGCCTGCCACTCCCAAGGTGATTTTTATCTACACAACAGAGGACAGATGTGGTGCCAGGGGTCTTGCCGTGAAGAACAAGTCTTCAAGATATATGGCAAAAACTGCTGGACCATGAAAATTAATGGAGGTCATCACCAACCTTCATATGTTATGAGGTCAGCTTTTGTGTCATGTGGAACCAAATCCAAAGAATGGCATTCATCTATCAAATATATAGATACTAGGTAAAATCACTGGACTACAAAACAACAGGTCAATATGGCTTTCACCTCATGACACTGGTCAATGTCATAAAGCTGACTGATCTATGACATACTGTCTTTAAAAGCTGTTTACCTATCAGAAATTCATTACAACACTTCCACAGGTGTGTTAGATTCTGACCTCTAGTCTCATCCAGGGCATGAACCAAGTGTCAGTTCTACTAGATTCAAAGAAGACCCTCTCTTACAATTATGTCCCAAATATGACTGCCGTCTGATGAGTGACTATCAAGATATAAACTTTGGATATACATGTAAGCTTGAATATAAAACTTACACACAGAGTGATACAAATGTACATGCAAATGGGGGAAAGTGAACAACTGAGGTGCTTACAATTATCTCTTCTTGTACAGGTGAACAAATGATTACCTCTAGTTCCTCTTCTGATCTGACGTCAATAACATGGATCTTCTCTGTGGTATCTATGGTAACCAATGTTCTTGTGTTCATCCACTGAAGTTATAAAGGTTATATAATGTCTTCAACTGTTGTTGCCATTATGATATAAGGTGAATGGGTACACTTGTAGGGGAAGTAACTCTATAGTTTTCTTTCTTGACCCCTTCTCGATGGAGATCTACTCTTTAAGGAAAGAATTTGCTCCTGCAGGAGCAAATTCTTTCTTTCAAGAGTAGACCCTACTTTGGAAGGGTTTGATCATCCAGGGAAACAAACAGAAGTCACAAAAGTTGTTCTTCTTTGTAAAAATGGCTGAAAAACATGAAGCTTAGCTATTCACCTTAATCTATGCACCCGGTCTGCACTTGAGCAGGGTCACCATATAAAATTTGCGTAAAATGTTCAGAAAATAGGGTTGCATCTTTTGCAAGGAACTATAGCAACTAAGTATATTTCAATATACTAATATAATATAATAGCATGTTTGGACAGGCTTTTCAGCTTCAAGTTTACCCCTACACTTCAGAGGAGAGTTATTACCTCTAGGCACAAGCTCTTAAAACTCTTAAAACTATTCTTTAAAAACAAAGATATTTAATTGCCCCTCAGACCTAATGTAAAATTTAATTCTACAGTGTTTTATGCCAAACTCACAACTGCAGCAAATGTTTATCCATGATTTGTATGCATAATCAATATTAGGGTTTTGCTGTCTTAAATCATTTGAAAATGTTTATTCTACAATGTGTTATTGATATATCACAATAGCAGAATGCAACAAACTTGTTTCCCAACTATGAACCTCTTTCTGCACTATTAATATATGTAGTTACATGTACGATATCACTACATATTTACAACCTGCTTCACATACTTACAGTAATATTAAGTAGTTTATAATTCAGATTGATTTTCTGTAGGGCTGTACATTTGATGTCTTGAGCACTGGTACAAACAACCTGTAAATATGAGCAAGTTTCACAATCAAAATGCAAGTTCCAGAACAAAGTATCTGAAGGATCAAACAATGTATGAAATAACTGTTAGTAAATATTCTCTGTTTTCTTTTTTTCTGGCTAGGCAATCTCTCTGTCAGGGAGGCTTGTGGTTAAGTGGTTAGAGACACTCTGTTATAGTGCAGGGGGTCACAGGTTCAAACCACTGTTTGGGCATCCAGCAACTCAAAAACCGTCTATGTCGATCCAGCAGTAAATAGGCATCCTCTTTACCAATCAGGGAAGGATAAGGCAGCAAAAGGAGAGGGATGGTTTTTTATTGATTGATTTGTTGCTTTATGTCCACAGTAAACAGCTATGGTCATGTCGGGACAGTCAGTTATTAAACCTAACTACACTATTCCTGGGCAGGCTTAGACCTCCTAAACGGTTATCCAGTATTAAGTGCACATACTTTCGCCAGTAACTGACAACTGCCCTTCTTGAATCAGTGGAAGGAGAAACGAAAGTATGTGGCCAGACTGGGTATCGAACCCAGGACCTCTGACTTATGAGCCAGGTGCCCTACCAACCCTGCTATGCGGCCCGGCAGGAGAGGGATGGACTCCCCCTTTCAGATCCTGTGGGCTTCTGACCCCTACTGCCCCTTCCGCCACTAGGCCTTGCAAAAGCTTTGCCTTTTTATGCTATCTGTTGACTCCAGGCTGAAAAAGGCCAGCAGCTGTTATCAACAGTCTTCCTTTGACCGTCATAGAAGCGGCAGTAGTGTAGCAGATAACATGCTGGACTACCAATCCAGGGATCTCAAGATTGACCCCCAGCTTCTCCTGTCTTTTGGATGAGACTTTAAACAGAGGTCCCGTCTAAAACCAAACGTCAACCAATGAGCAGCAATGTTACGTAATGAGGTAGGGTTTCCCACAGTATATTGCAGGATATACTGTCGCAAATTTTTGACGTTATCCAATTTGGCGTCGACTTACATCCGTAAGTGCATTAGAATGGCAGTTCTAATAAGGAAACATACCATAACTGCATTTAGAAGAAAACAAAATTTACAACAAAATATCATTAAAACCAACCGCAGCACTGCATACCTGATGGAAGAATATTGTGGACTCTCTGGCAAATGCGAGAACAGGGTCAATAACTCTGTCATTGTCTGAAACTTGGATGATGACAAACTGCCAGGCCAGCAATGGTAGAGTAGAAGCATCACCCTGAAAAACAAAAAGTTTGCTGGTTTAAAATTGCATTGGTGTAATTATTCCAAATATTAGGATACTTTCAGGGATCAGCCTAGAGCTTCCAGACAGGGAGAAGTTTTGTGACATTTTGATGACTATGGGGAAAAGTTTTGGCCCATATTTGGGATTTCTCTACATGTTCTATACATTTTCGTTTCTCCCTCAGCTCTAAACAGGGAGAAGGCAGCCAGCTTAGCGAGACTATTTCTCCCAAAGCACCCCCTAAGCTGAGACCTGACCTTAGCCAACTACTGTAAATGTCAATAGTTGAACCAATTAATTTTACTTCAATTATTTATACAGTCAAGCTTCGGTAGTTCGAACGTCAATTCTTCGAATCCATCGGAAACTTCGAATACTTCTGAAAGTCCCGAATTTTCTGCTATGCATTCTATACAAACTCGCCTCAGTAACTTCCAACGTTGAAAGTTCGAAAAATCGGATTTTTCGAAAGAACAATTCGGTCCCGTACTGCAATTTCCATTAGAAATACCTCTTAAAATTCGAAGTCGCAATTATCGCGGCAAGCTACCATCAGCCACGCTGAAAGATCATGCACAAACCGATGACCCGTGACGACGCTAATCATGTTTCAATAGCAGTTAATCTTGTGTTAACGAGGTATTACGACATATCATACAGGTAAATGCTCTTCTTTTGTGTCAGGCTTAATTAAAGTTGTTTTTAGCATGTGATTAAAATTTGAGTAGAAGACGTTGTTAATCTTTTATCTGTGTTTTAACTGGGGAGTGATCAAAGATACAGCGCCGTGACTTAAAGGTAACGATCGGGGATGCTCAATGCTCAAAATATGATCCTTGTTATACATATAATCATGTTTCGTTAAAAATAGAATGTTCTGTTGCTGATGTAAATAAATGAAAATTACAGTTTATTTTGTTTCTTTTTTGTCATTAACAGTCCGATTTTTGAAGGCATAAGGGAAGATGACAGTCAAATTATCTGTTTGCATCTTCTTTCATACCTTACAGAAGAGGTAATTTCCACAATACAGGTGGGTTTCACACATTCGACGTGATCACAAGCTCACGGTAGAGTTCTGACATTTCCGTTATTTACGAAAATAGCTGACTCAGTAACTTCGAAATTCGGATAATTCAAAGTAAAATCGGGGGTCCCTGGCACTTCAAACTACCGAAGTTCGGCTCTATATTTTATCACTATTTTGGGAACAGTTCCTGTGCCGACTGAACTGAAAAAATCATGCTATTGTCTCCTTAAATTGATTTTTTTTTTTCAAAAAACAAATCCTCTAGTCTAAGTAATCTCTGGTAAGGATGACTGATTACAATGAAATATCCAATATTGTTATATACCTAATGAGACTATAGAAAACAGCCGTGTTGTAATCAACAGCATTTTACATTGGTTTCCTTCTATTCTTAATTGTCACAATGCGACAGAATTGCTGATACCGGGCTTCAACACTGTTAAAACATGGGTGCAACAGGGCTTAAACACCATTAAAGATCGCTTTTGTGTCATCTGCAGAGCTCTGGAATCAAGATGGCATTCGTAAGAAGGTATATAACAATGACGATAAAACATTTTTTTCCTGTGTTTTAACGTTTGCCCAAGCCCTAGTGAATTAACACGTTGCAGCCCTCAACACTGCGCAGTTCGGGCTGCAACATGTTAATACACTCGGGCTTGGCAAATATTAAAACTCGGAAAAAGAATGTTTTATCGTCATTGTTACAGGACACAAAAACCAGAGGACCATTGTACCTGTAGCTCACCTGAGTCTTTTCATCCTCAGCACTCAAGGGTAAGTAACTCTAAAGTACATTGTACAATATGGCCTTATCGAAAAAATTTCCTTTATGTTGCCATGGCAACGAATCAAATTCGGTGATTTGGACAAAATTAATACGAATGATAGAGGACTATGCAAGAAACATTTCTGTTGAAAAAAATTCCAAATAACTGCAGTGAGATAGCAAAAATTGAGGATTTCCATTTTTCCCATTGTATAAAAGTCAATGGAAACTATAACTTGCAATAGCAACATAACTACAGAAGCAACTGCCATGAAAATCAGTAATTCTATAGAGGCTAGTACTAAAATCCTTTCTGTAAAGTTTGAGCTTTACCGGCCATATAGTTTCTGCAAAAATGATATTTTAATATTTTTTTCTACTTTTACCCATTTGGTTGCCATGACAACCAGCGAAATTGTGCAGTTTGCATGAATTTAATAAGGATGGTTGAGGACTACTCAAAGAACATTTCAATAAAAGTTTTGTCAAAATATCTGCAGTCACATAGCAATAAATGCAAATTTTCCATTTTGCCATTATAAGTCAATGGCAATTTAAGTTGCCATAGCAACCAAACTGCTCAAGCAATTGCCAAGAAAAACAGTCTTTTTATAGAGGCTAGTACTAAGATCCTTTCTGTGAAGTTTGAGCTTTATTGTTTGCATAGTTTCTGAGGAGTTGATTTTTGAATATTTTTTCTATTTTTAACCTTTCGGTTGCTATAGAAACCAGCCAAATTGTGCAATTTACATAAATTTCATGTGGTTGATAGAGGACTACTTAAGGAACATTTCTGTAAAAGATTTGTCAAAATATCTGCAGTGACATAGCAATAAATGCAAATTTTCAATTTTTCCCATACAAGTCAATGGAAACTAAGTTGCCATAGCAACCAAAGTTCCAAAGGGATTTGGATAAAAAACAGTATTATTGGTTCCCCCTGCCTATAGATGCTGTATATGAAATTTGGTAACAATGGGCCTTGTAGTTTCAGAGGAGATGTCGTTTGAAAATATTGACAGACGGACGACGGAGAACAGACGACGGATGCCTGCCTATACTATAAGCTCACCTGTGAGCCTTCTGCTCAGGTGAGCTAAAAAAAAGGCTCAAGAAAAACATTTTTCGGCATTACTCCACTTCTCTGATGATTTCAATTGCAGATGTTTGGCAGGAGGTCGAATATTACCTTAAATAAGTGAATTATTAGCGGCCATTTTGTAGTTTCCAGTTGTGGCTTTTTGGAAACAATGAAATTGGATAGTTCTCCTGAACAAAGAAAAAAATAGAAGCGATGTTTTTTACACCAAATATCAAGTTAATATCCTTCAATAAAATCATAATATTGAGAATCTAGAAAAGGGGAGAAAATTAAATTTTCAGCTCGGTTCGACAGCTTGGCTTGGCATAGTTGTGGCGTTTAAACCTGACCTGCTTTATTAGCTTTATGAATATCCTCAATCTAGTTTAACCCAATCTCGTTGTTCCCAACTCAACTCCACTATTCAATCACCCTCCATATGCTTCTTGAACCTACCACATTTCCCAAGCTGAAACGACCCACCAAAAAAAAAAATTTGGCCCAAGCGACCAAAAGCGTAACGGACCTTGGCCGGAACAGCAACTCTTATGTGCTTCAGACAACAGAGGGTTGTTGTAAACAGTGTTAAATCAGACTAGGCTCCTGTTTTGCCAGGTGTCCCACAGGGGGGGGGGGGGGTCACTCTTCTTGGCCCCCTGTTGTTCTCCTTCCACATCAACTACATCTCCACAGACATTGAGTCTGAAATCAGACTCTAAGCCGATGACTGTGCTTGCTATTGTGAAATCAAGGACAAAGAGGATACATTGAAACTTCAGAATGATATAACACAAAAACTGTGTTTATCTTATTTTATTGATAAAAACAGTTCTTGTGACAAGAAGTGCTCTCTTGTTTCAGGATATTTATTACATAGCAGGCAGATTGGACTGACATTAAATTGATTGAATTTTGCATTGTTAGTGACAGGGTTGTTTGTTTTGTCAAGTTCTTGTCTAGATATCTAACAGACAGACGAGAGAGTGTCAAAGACAATGTGTGCAAAATTGCGTTATGGGCGATGGAAATTTTTTTATTGGTGTGACACCAAAATGACCCGTTTTTGGGCTTGTTTTTGGCATTTAGTATGACCATGAAACAAATTATTTCTGCACAATCAAGCACACCCCTTGGGCCCTTTATTGACATCTTCCGATTTGTCCATTTTGAGACAACAAGAATGCATTCTTCTTGGTTGTTTAAACACCCACAGCCCCAAGATTGCATTTTTTAGGAAGTACAACCACCCACAGAACTGAATTTTTTATTAAGACAGCCACCAACAAGGTTACATTTTTACGAAATACCTCCACCTACAGAATTCGAACACGACCAAACCCTAGGACCCATAGGAAAACATAGTGCTTGCCTTAAAAGACCCCCTCATTTTTTCTTCTGGAACGGCCCTCAGAGAAAATTCAGAAAAGTAGAATAACGGAATCGGGTCTATGACAAAGCATCCAAAGACAAATCATAGAAACGTCAATTCATCGAAAAGATAAAATATTGAAAGGACAAAACTGTGAATAAGACAAAATATCTGATGGACATTTTATCAAATAAAAACATAGAAAAAGCATCAGAAAAAAAAAAAAAAAAAAAAAAAACTAAAAAAATCGAAAAATAATAAAAGAACTAGTTTCATTGATTGTTTACTGTACCAAATACTTTACTTTGTCAGTTAAAATCAGAACCAGTTTTTTTAACCCAAGTTCGTCGCTTTACTATTTCATGGTTCATCATTTCACAATAAGTTTATACAATATGGTGAAGGGTACCGCAGACAAGTAATCAATATACTGGTTTGGTTTTCAGTCTCCTTTCAATATTTATTAAACATCCTTCTACAGCAAGTTTAATTTCCCTGTCTAAGATTGGCGAACTCCAATAATGCCAAAAATATCCCTGGAACCTTGCTAAGTAAAAAATGTTCTTCAAATCTGATTGTTTGGCTCTAAGTATATATGAAACATAGCGGTAAACTTGTGGACTGATGCAATTTGTTATAATTTCGATATTTGGTTGTAGTTTTTATAATCCATTTTTGATCTTTTGACTTTCAATGATATGTCGTATTAGATGTTTTGACGTTTTGTTATTTTGTTGTATTCGATATAGTGACTATTCGATGAAGTGATGTTTGGAGGTTTTGTCTTTTGGTGTTTTGTCGGGCACCCAACAGAATCCTATGAAACTTACCTTAAGAGGATGTGTAAAAACAACTTTCAACTGTGGATTCAAAGTCACTAGCAAAACCTGAAAATACAGGATAGATTGTAATAACCATGACAAACATAACTGCAAAGACTCCAACCAGCCAGTGCATACATACTCAAGTTCACTGATGGTGTTTCCTGTTAGCAATGCTCTGAGGCTCAGCCCTCCCTGTGCAGATTATCAGGCTCTGCTTTTCAAATACAGTCAACTCTCAATATCTCGAAGTCGAAGTTCATCTCAAACTACAGATATCTCAAAGAAGATTTTCTGGTCCTAGAAAATTTACTTTGAGATACCAGTAGTTTGAGATAAATGGAGTTAATAGGAAATGAGTTCAAACAATATGCATTGATATAACAGGATACTTTGAGATATCATAGTTTGAGACATCTAGAGTTGACTGTATGCATTAAGGCCCCCTCAACATCTGTCACATCTTACAGATATATGGATAAAATTCCATGTTTTTTTTTTCCCCACCATTTTTACAAAGGGGAACAACTCTTGAAGCTTCCTATTTGCTTTCCTGGACAAGTAAACCCTTCCAAATAGTGGTCTACTCTTAAAGCCTAATAAGCTGCTTCTAGTGGAGCAAATTCCCCTTTCTTGAAAGGGGAATTTGCTCCACTAGAAGCAGCTTATTTTCTTTAAGATAATCTGCATATGAATTAGTTGCACCTATTTACCAAAAGCAAATATTACATGCCAAAACCATCCCAAAATTCATATAACAAAGCCTTAAGAGTGATACTCCAAACCCTGAGATTAAATGACAGTGATGACATTGACTGGTGGTAGCTGCAACCAAGGAGGCAAGGACAGTCAACACTTGTCAGAAAGTGAAACGATGAATTTCCTTCAGATACGTATTATCCTACTGTACTACCAGAACATATGAACTAATTCATACGTAGTAATATTTCTGAGGAAAACTAAATCATAAATACAGTTTTTTAGGTAACACCTGAAAGATAGAATAGTGAGTGAGTGAACTCGGGTTTAACGTCCCACCAACAACTAGGTCATATGGAGACGGGACCTCGGTTTAAAGTCTCGTCTGAAAGACCAGAGAAGCAAGGGATCGATCTTGCGACCCCTAGATTGGTAGTCTGGAGTGTTATCCACTACACTACAGCCGCTCCCGAAAGATAGAATAAGAAATGTTTTACTAGTATTATGGTTTAGACATTGTATATTAATTAAATAATTTATTCATTTATTTATCATCATTTACTCATTTGTATTTATCATTTTGGCTTTACATGAGACCAGGCCCCGAGGTTATAAAACTTTTTTCATGCTCAACTCAGCTGAGCATGAAATTTTACCTGCTAATGAATAGCAAATTACTGATAAGCACAATTGTTTTCTTCCTCAGTTTAGCTGAGTATGTAATTTTCTCTGCTTATGAATATGAAAATGCCAACATTAGTTGGCATTTTCATATTTATCAGCAGAGAGAATTTCATGCGCAGCTGAGTTGAGCACGAAAAAAGTTTTATAACCTCGGGGCCAAGTGCCAATGTACAGTACATCTGCAAACTCCTCATTCCCTCACTTCTTGTATAATTTCCACTTACCTTAGACAGAGATGCCATAGCCAGGATAGAGACATCAAGCATAGGGTGATCCTTGATGGTCAAGTTCATATGTAGAGGTTCAATCACACAAACTTCACCACGACTGCAATGCAGTAACATTCACAGGTGCATTTGTAATAAACAACAGTTCTTAAATACGCAGTTATTTTAAAGGTTGTTACATGAAGTTTCAAATGCATAATAATTTTGCCAATACAGTAGAATTTCAAAGACTCAAACTCTGACGGCTCATTTACCCTGCCTGACTAGAACTTGTCCCTTGGTCCCAAGAGGTCAATTTATATAGAAACTAACCCTGGATGGCTGGAGCTATCTTTGGCTGGAACTAATTTTCATGGTCCCTAGCCTGTTCGAGCCATTGAAGTTCTACTGTATTTTTTCTAAATTGTCCGTAAACACCTATAACAAGAAATTTTAAGAATAAAGTGAAAAGTATTAGATAAGCTGTGTTGCGTAGGACTCGCCAACTCCTCTTTAAGCACTGGTTAGCACTATTTTGGGTTTGAACTTTATTTTCTTTGTATAACAACATATAAAACAGTACATTCATCCTCAGATATACTTTTTTCTTTTTTTTTTACATAAACTGACAATGTAGCTGGCATCATGCCACACTGCATTTTGGGATAAAGAAAACAAACAAGAGAAAAATGATGATTTTCAACAAAATCCGGCAGTTTTTCACGGCAGCAACAGAATTCAGAAAAATAAAAAGTATTTACATGTACATACTTTGCAGAAAAAAGAAATATTTTTAATCAAATTGGAATCAGTAGTCCAGATAACAACCTTTAAATATGATGTTAATCCCTTATTTCTTGTGCAAGCTTTTGATATTCGAACCACATCATGTGATTTCCAACAATACGGCATTGGTGACTAGCAAAGGCTCGGATCAGACTGCACAAAAGTGCAGTCTGATCAGAGCCTTAGCTTGTCTTATCAGCACTCTATAGAAGCGGCCCAAGCCACAGTCTCTGATTACCCTGTATAAATGAGAAGGCTGATCTGGTTATCACCAGACAAAAATGCCACATTGTTGAAAGTGACATGATGTAGCTCATTTTTTTCTTTTTTTTGCATATTTGTGTTGCAGACAGTTAAAGCCAAAATTTGGATACCATCTTATCTGGAGCTCTGGCATTTGTTGTGAGATCTCATTGCCATTACCTTGGGAAGGCAATTCTGTCAGGATATGCCCCTCTAAAAACTCACCTTCCAGAAAAGAGACACTTTGACTCACAAGTTCTCACACCAATAAGTCTCCTGAAAACAGAAAATGTACGATAAATTTTACCGTTTTACATGTATTTCTTTATCACAATTCATTTTTTTTTTTTTTAAATTTTCTGATTAATTTTGCTCAAAGACACCATGCTGTGGATCAATGTTTTGTTGCAATTTTGCTTTCCCAATATCTAAGTCCATGACCTTGACATCAAGGTCACTCAGCAGAGTAAGACTGGTATGCTGTAAAACTTTGGATCAATATCTAACTACAGTGCAAGTATCAAAAGAATCCATCCGTGAGTTAAGGAGATATCAGTTTTTAATAAACTTTTACCGAAACATCCAATTCGGATGCGGATGCTGACTCTGACGCCAACGCGGACACTGACGCCGACGCCAGGGTGACAACAATAGCTCTTCCTGAACTTTCAATCAGGCAAGCTAAAAATGGAGGAAAAACATAAAAGCATCATAATACACCTTAAGCAGAATATTGAAGTCAGAAGCACAGGATGCAAAATTTTTTTCGAACTCTGACTTTAAGGGTAACTGTCTTATCTCTTGGTAAACCATATGGATACTCACTTGAACTCCAGCTCAAACACTGAGCCTCCACTGTCACTACACACAGCTAACACTAGACTGTCTGTGAACTGCAACACAAAGCTGAAAAAGCTAGAAACGTATCTAATCCGAGCCATCTCCTAACTTTTCACTTTTATACGTTATGTGAATGGTCAGAGTACATTAGCAGTCATAAATCCCAAATTTGCCGCTACCGCACAGTTGCCGCATATATGTCACTGAAAGCAAGATGTTCTATCCTATAAAAACATGTTTTCTTATCTGCTGCATGTTTTCTTATCTGCTGCATGTTTTAACATTTACCCGTACAAATCAAAATAACAAAAAAAATACATATTAACCATGTTTGTAATTGGTCAGTATCAGTCCTGTCACCAAAATATATTGCTGTTAGAAGTCTCGCCTCCTGTTAGAAAAGTTCTTCAGTTGATGATTATTTAATGAATGTGAGATGCCACCAGGTAAAACTATTTTCTTCTATTGAAATTAGGTTATTATATACAAAAAAACTCCATAATATTATGCCAAGAGAGACTGGAATACGAGCACTCATAATTTGGGGTTTACAGTGCTAATGCACTCTGACGCTAAAAGCTGCCAATCAAAAAATATCAAAAGGCATTTCTCAGTCAGAAAAGGTTTGGATAAGAAACGTGTCCTACATTCAGAATAATAATACAAGATTTCTCTGACTGTTCAAATTTTTGTCGCTGTTGTAGCGACCAATTAAAAATAAAAAAGACTTCTAAAGTCAATGAAGACTCAAAATAGAAAGATGCCCCTGCCATTACAATGCCAACAAAACTGATTTGAGCCGCAACATGACAAAACCAACAATGTAGCATGTGCCCCCAGCAAAGACTCAGGTCATTCTGGGCATCCATTCAGTCTGACCAGAGTCTATGCTGTCAGCATGGAGCTAGCTTAGACCCTTAGGTACCCTTTAAGCGCACAGATGGCCAGGCTAATCTGGGTCTTCATTGGGTGCACTGCCACTTTGTTGGTTTTCTCATTTCATGTTTTCATTTTTTCAATACTTAAGAACCTATTGCATAATGCCATGGAAAAATTCTAGCATGACAAGAGCATTTGAGCCGCGACACGAGAAAACCAACAATGTGGTTATGCGCCCAGCGCAGACTCAGATCAGCCTGGGCATCCGCCCAGTCTGATCAGAGTCTGCGCTGTCCGCATGGAGGTAGCTAAGACTCTAAGCTACCTTTTAAGCGTTTAGCGAATAGTCTGATCAGACTTGGCGAATGCCCAGGCTGATCTGAGTCTGCGCTGGGCGCACAACCACATTGTTGGTTTTCTCACGTCGCGGCTCATTTGAGTACTGACAGTACAGGAAGTGGTGTCTGGCGAAATCTTTTAATAAATCACATTGCTAACATTGTAGCATGCAAATTCACACCTTGATGACATCAGATGTTAAGATTTACTTCTGTGGAAATTTAAAAACATTGCAATAATTATGCATATTCATCCTGTATAATGTTAGAACTGAAATAACTTTTCCTTGCCAGTAAATTATCCCTGATTAACACATATGTTGGGCAGACGCAAATATTCACTCACTCTGGCCCTAGTTGTGAATTAATATTATGCAATCTGCCCACCAAAATCAAGCGTTAGTTAGGTAATAACTGTACTCAAAATTGCCATTTGTGGAGATAAATCATCGGTTTTATGGTCAGAAATTTTGTTTTATGGCAGAGCCATAAAACGCAATTTGCGACCATAAACCTGACGATTTACCTCCCCAAAAGACAATTTTCAGTAAAGTTATTCCCATTCTAATGAAGTTTTTCACATTTCTACCTTTCAAAAGATACTATTCCACAACCAAAGCAGGCGTGTTTGGCAACTTAAAACCTTGTGTCAGATTTGCAACAGTATATTGCAGAATGTAGTCGCCTACTTTTGACGTTATCCAGTCAGATGTCAGATACATTTGTAAGTGCATTAGAATCAGCAATAATTTACCAGTACGGAAAACTGTTTCTTATGTAACAACCTACCTTGTTCTCCTTCTGCTGATTCAAGAAGGGCAGTTGTCAGTTACTGGCGATGGTGTGTGCACTTAGTACTGGTTAACCGCTTAGGAGGTCTAAGCCTGCCCAGGAATAGTGTGGTTAGGTTAACTGACCGTCCCGACATGACCATAGCTGTTTACCGTGAATGTTAAGCATCAAATCAAATCAAATCAAACAACCTACCTTGATATGCAGCACAGCAGTACCAGGTGGGTGGGCATCAGTTATACTCCTTAGAAGTTTACCACTGGTAAGGTCCCACATGGTTATCTGTCCCCTGGCAAACCCACTCAGCAATCTTGTGCAGTCCTTGTTAAAACTCAGAGATGAAACAGCCCCATACTGAGCCCCAACAGCTGTGCTCCCAAGACACCACTTCAAAATTTGTTTGGGATCTGCAAAAAGTATACATTAATACTTGCAATTACAATTCTTTCAAAACAACCTAAATCTAGTGACTTATACCACCCTTACCAGAAAGTGCCAACTTTAACACGAAATATTTTGCAATGAGCAAGGTCTACACTGGTAAGAGTGGTATAAAATAGTTATTCCACCGTTTGTCCGCCTGTATGAGGAGATAATCCACGAGCTTTATTCCACGGTTTGTCCCCCTGTATGGGAGATAATCCACTCGCTTTTCCACGGTTTGTCCGCCTGTACGGGAGATAATCCACTCGCTAAAGCTCGTGGATTATCTCCTCGTAAAGGTGGACAAACCGTGGTATAACTATTATTTTTCATCTTCATTCAGCACAATGACTCATAAACATGACTGGAATTTTCAGGGGAAATGTGTTTTCTTGAGAGATATTTTAAGGGAATATTAAAGCAGATCTTCTTTGTGAGCCATGCACATATTTCTTGATGCAATGCAATATTATCTTCAAATCTTACTTCAGAAATGTTTCTAGAATTTTTTACAACAAATACAGTTAATCCTTACAATACTGATGGATTCTAGAACAATATATGTATAAACAAAAAAACCCGATAAGTTGGGGTTAGTGAAGTGTGGTGTAATTCATTATCTTCTACCAAGGAATAAGAACTATAGATCATTCAGTTGCTTACCAAACACTAGTACCAGACCATGTGATGTCCCAATGGCTATGAGACTAGAGGCTGCCATTGCAGTGGGCATTCCTGCATCCACTTTATCCTGGAAAAAGTGCAAAGACAAAATAATTCTCTCTGTCCTGTTGTTCAAAGCATAGAATGGCTGGATGACCTGCAATTTTATGTCCTTTTCAACAGTTTTTCAGTCACATCAGCATTATCAGGACGACGGGAGGGTGATAATGAAAGGCTGTGTGCAATGAAACCCCGTTTCAGGTTGGAAAGATTCCCGTCTCCAGCAGGGCTTGGACCTGGGATCGGTAAGCTAGAGCTTAACCAACTGAGGTACCGCGGTTCCCTACATGTATGTCGTGTGAACACTGCAGCAAATATTTCATTGCCAAAGTTTATTTGACAAAGATTTTCTTAAAAATTTGTCACATTTTCTTTAACAAATAATTTGCTCTGTGTAAACGCAAAATGTTTGGCATACTTTCTTTGTTAAAGTTTCTGTGCCATAGAAACTTTGCTCGTGTGAACTCGGCCTTAGTTTTACATACAAAACTTGTGGAAGAAAATTTAATCTTTATCAAACCATCATTAAATTTTAATGAGCCTGGTAGTATATGAATCCCAAGAAGATTGATTGATTGATTTGTTGCTTAACGCCCACGGTAAACAACTATGGTCATGTCAGGACGGTCAGTTAACCTAACCGCACTATTCCTGGGCAGGCTTAGACCTCCTAAGCGGTTAACCAGTAATAAGTGCACATATTTTCGCCAGTAACTGTCAACTGCCCTTTTTGAATCAGCAGAAGGAGAAACGAAAGTATGCGGCCAGACCGGGTTTCGAACCCAGGACCTCTGACTTCTGAGTCAGGTGCCCTACCGATTGCGCTACACGGCCCGGCATGAATCCCAATAAGAACCAAAACAAAAGTGTTGCCTTGAAACGGCCACAGAAAATTTTGTGTACTCTTGACTTAAAATTTAAGGTTAGAAACAGTTACTGTAATTGAGCAAGGAAGAGCCATTGTGTTTTAGGTTAACTGCTGCAACATACATTGTCAGGCTATCTCTAAAAGCTATTTTCAAAAGTAATCACATACTACTCCTTATACAAGATGCAAAAAAATTAGAATATTTTCGTCAACTATAAAATTGTCCAACTTACTGCAGCTGACTGTAACTGAGCAGCTATATTCTTCAGTTTACTGGGTTTCAACACTGAACCATGGATTGCCATCTGCTTGGCCTTCTTTCTTCTGTAAAATAATTGATAGACGTAGAATTAAACAGCATGCTATTGTTTTCTCTCTAAACATTTGGGCAGAATGCTTGAGCATATGGATTTGACCAAGATCTCCTCTTTTTCAATGAAATACTCTAGTCTCGGCTTATACTGTTTGCATCCATTTGAGCCGCAACCAACAAAGTGGCATTGCCCCATGCAAAGACTCTGTTACGCAGAAGGTTCTACACTCGGTCGACACGGGTGTAGAGCCTTATGCGTCGCCAGGACGGCGGAGGGTGACTTCCGGTTAAAGGGTTATCTACCAGTGTAATACACTAACAAGGAAACTCTAACAACGTTAGAATTTTTTTAAGTTTATATATAATGTAAATTTTATATACAACAATACAATTTACAACTGTCACAATTACAATATTATATACAACACATATCAGTTCATGTCGCTGGCCCAAGTAAGGTGTTTGTTTCAAATCTGTAATCGATTTGCGTACAATACGCAAATAGATTACCGTCTGACGTCAACACCGTACTAGGCTCAGCGCCATGAACTAAAGGAAAACACAAAGAACAAAAAAACCGTTAGTTTGAGCTCATACAAAAAAACAAGGCCTTATGTTGGTAGACTTCAATTCGTCGTTCCCTGGATCATGTCATGGGCCAGTCCATATATCATGAGGAACACCAACTTATAATTACACGTGCACGATTATCTACTGGTCGCTCCCTGGATCGTACCAGGGACCAGTCTATATATATTAACACACCTTAGTGGACGAACACTGTCCCACACTTGATGTGACCTTCAGATCTTATCACAGAATCTGGCAAAACTGTGCTAACCACTTCCGCCTACATTTTGTGCTTCCCGCCTCTGCTTAGGAACCATGCACAAACGGCGTTGTAACTGCCTCTACCCGGGTTGGTATTAACCTGGAGACGTATATCGAATCTCCAGGTGAGACGTGGATCTAAGTCCTAACAACTGACTGCCGGACTTGATGTGCCTAAAAATAACGAACTTACACTTAATACATTGTAACTACATAATAACAATACGTAAGACTTGGGCCTGTCTTGGAAATACAATACAACGCCCTCGGCGAATGCCGAGCATAACGTGCACACGCCAGCCGTGTCACTAGACACGACTCGCGCTCACGATGTAAAGCTAAAAGTGTGCTTACCACTTCCGCCAATGAAGAAACGTAGATCCTACCACGCATGTGCGTCGAAGGATCTGACGTCAAACATTGTCAAGAAGTATACTGACGTCAACAGGCATTACCATGACATACCCCACATAAAACATGAATAATCTAAACAATGACTTATTTACATTAAATTGATTGACCAAAATCTAACTCGCATATGTATTAATTCATTTTTTTAAACTAAGCGTAATATCATTTGCCATAGAATATAATAACTGAATAAGCGTTTCTAACACATTTGGGATCATAACGTTTGATCTGACATCATGACATCAATGATGTTATATCATATGACGCCGTCTAATGAAGGCAAATCAAACCCATGATGACCAAATGTTACCATTATAACTTATGAAAAAAAACCTTAATGCGGTGCATGCTATGGTGTCAATTGACGTCACGAGTATATAAATTAGTTCCATTACAAATCAATCTACTTCTATAGGCCACGTATACGTGAAACTAATATAAAAAGTGCTGACGTCGCAATAACATGAATGCAACTGACTTCACATGAATAACATGAATGCAACTGACGTCATATGAATAACATGAATACAACTGATGTCACTGGACGTCAAATAGACGCGCACCAGTGAAACTAATGTAAAAAGTGCTGACGTCGCAATAACATGAATGCAACTGACGTCACATGAATAACATGAATGCAACTAACATCAGTGATATAAACTATTTCCGTAATTTACAAAACTTCCTAATATACAAATACCATGCGCAGCATGGTCAGTATAAACAAAATTGGTCGACATATGCGCAGCCTGATCACTGCCAACAAAATCAAATCAGTCGACACATATAGTCATACCATATCAATCAGAAGTCACATTTTTCATTCTTAGCCAAACAATTCTAAAATAAATATAATAAAATCTTACCGTTCTGGTCTAAACTCAGAATCTGGGCACACAACAATATAACATCCTCAGTATAAGAATTAAACAGCCACGTCTAACTTTTCAATAAAAGATAGGCGTATAAATAGTATGCGTCTCACATTAAAATCATGCAACACGCTGTCCACAATCAAAAGACTCGTGCAGGTATTCACCTTAAAATCATGCAATACGCTGTCCACGAGAGGTATTCACAAACAACCCATGCATAACGTAGTCACAATTTCCGTAAATGTTTTATTACCACAGTTGCCCTAAAAACTGTAGCCCTACTGATTGAAAGGATTAAAATGATTTCGACGACATAGTGGACGATTAGATCCATTTCGTAACATAGGTTTCCCCTTAGGGAGAAAAAAACATAACAATGTTTCTTTTCTGAAATAGTACGAAATGCGATCGAATCGTAGGCTATGTCAAAACTGGAAAACTAGCTATATACACAACAACGGTGCGATGCATAACGTGGCCAAACTATCTACTAAGGTAGTCCGCCCCCAAATTATCTTGGCCGCGGATAGCAACGATCCTGAATCTGTACGGCTGTAATTTCATGGCCCAACGCATGATTCGGGGATTGAGCACCTTAGCTGTCTGCATATAAGACAAAGGTTTGTGGTCAGTTTCAAGTAGGAACTCCGCCCCATACAGGTACTTACGAAATTTCTCAACACCCCAGATAATACCCAAACATTCCTTCTCAATTACAGAGTAGTTCTTTTCCCGAGGTAACAATTTCTTGCTAGCATAAGCAATCGGCAAACGACCTTCATCTTCGAACTCCTGAAGCAAAATAGCTCCAAGACCAACGTCTGAAGCGTCTGTTCGAAGTACAAACGGGTTACCTTCTTGAAAAACAGGTAAGCGAAGAATAGGACTAGACGTGAGCCTACTCTTCAGGGTTTGAAATGCCCTTTCATGCTGATCTTGCCAATCTTTGATAGAATTAGGTCTATCCCGTTTAGTTAAATCAGTCAGAGGAGAAGCTACGGATGAGAAATTTGGGATAAAACGACGGTAAAACCCAGCTAATCCCAGAAAAGATTTAATTTGCCTTTTCGTACATGGACGAGGAGCATCTCTGATAGCCTGTATCTTGTCCTCTTGCGGTCGTACCGTCTGTCCGACGATATTGTGACCAAGGCAGTCGATACTGCCATAACCGATCATGCATTTCGATGGTTTTGCCGTCAATTTGGCCGACCTGAGCCGATCTAACACTTGACGTAATGACGTCACATGATCCTTCCATGGTTCAGTAAATATCCACATGTCATCAACAAAGCTGTCAACATTTGGGAGATTGGACAATATGATTCTCATTAACCTACAAAATGAGGCTCCCGAATTGACCAAACCGAAGGGCATAGTTTTAAACTGGAATAAACCCTTAGGCGTTTCAAATGCCGTCAAAGGTTTAGACCTTTCAGTAAGACTGACTTGCCAATAACCCTTACTCAGGTCCATCTTTGTAAAGAATCTATGTCCCGACATTTTATTGATAACCTCCTCCATATTTGGCATAGGTTCTGCATCGAATTCCGTCACTTTGTTAAGCTTCCGGAAGTCGATACAGAATCTAACTGATCCGTCTTTCTTCGGAACTAGGACAACAGGAGATGAATACGGTGAAATCGACGGCTCGATTACCCCTAAATCTAACATATCCTGTATCTCCGTCTCCATGACGTTACGCGTCTTATACAGGATAGAATAACCTTTCGTCCGTATGGGTTCTGACGTGAGTAGTTTGATATCGTGCTTTATTTGATCAGTTCGACCGGGTAAACTTGATAGTACATCCGGGTACTGTTTAATCAACGCTTCAACCTCCATACGTTGTTCTGACGTTAACGTATCCGAGATACTGACGTCATTATAAGTTTCCGGCTCTTTAGCTGTCGGAAAAGCACAATCATCAAGAGAAAATTCATCACTACCATCGTCATCAACCGACTCTGTAGTCTCAGTCGACAATAAACAATGTGACGGCACAGTACGACGTTCGACATACTGTTTCAGCATATTAGCATGATATGTACTCACGACACCATTGACGTCGATTTTATAGTCCATTCTATTCACCACCTCTACTACTTCATATGGACCCTTCCACTGCAATAACAGTTTATTACTGTCAGTTGGCAGTAATAACAGTACTTTATCTCCCACGTTAAATTTACGCGACCTAGCGCGTTTGTCATAATAAGCCTTTTGCTTTACCTGTACTTCCCGTAAATTATCATGTGCTAATTTACACGTCTGCTCTAACCGTTCTCTCAACTCAATTACGTACTGGTACGTAGACAGAACCTGCTCATCCTGTACCTCTTCAGACCATAATTGACGTAATATTGCCATAGGGCCCTTAACGTTACGTCCGTATAACAATTCGAACGGAGAAAACCCTAATGACTCTTGCGGAACCTCCCTTATTGCAAACAGTAGTGCTGGGAGATATTTATCCCAGTCTTTTGGACGTTCTGCGCACATCCTACGTAGCATTTGCTTCAACGTCGCGTGAAAACGCTCTACGAGACCGTTGCAGATAGGATGATACGGCGTCGTGGTTAACTGCTGGAGTGATAACAGCCTGCTTACTTCTTTCATAACTTCAGCAGTAAACTGACTTCCGCAATCTGTTGACATTTCATCAGGTATGCCAACTCTACTAAACATCTCACGCTTCGGCAACGCGTTCTGTCTCAATGCCGGGTAACGCTACCGCCTCGGGATATCTCGTCGCATAGTCTATCATTGTTAAAATATAGCGGGATTTCCTGTCAGAACGAGGTTCTATCGGTCCTACTATATCAACCGCGACTCGTTTAAATGGTGTGTCAATCTGTGGCAACTTTCCTAAAGGAACCTTAGTGACACGACCTTTTTGAATAGTCCTTTGACATATGTCACAAGATTTACAAAACCTTGCCACATCACCACAAACTCCAGGCCAAAAGAACTCAGTTAAAACTCTATCCATAGTTTTCTTTATGCCCAAATGACCTGACATTAAGGTTTCGTGCGCCAATCTTAACACCTTTTCACGAAAACCTTCAGGGATAATAAGTTGCAAAGTGACCTTGTTTCCCTTAGTAAACTGCCTATGCAATAAATCTTTCTTTCGAATAAACTTAGTTTCACCCCGGTTCAATCCACGACTAATAGTCACATTCCCAGATTCCACTCTTTGCCTTATGCCATTCAATTTAGGGTCAACAACTTGGGCCTGCTTCAATGCCTCCTTATCACTAGCAATAATTTGATCAGGAACTTTAAGTTTCCTATAGATCTCTTCACCTTGCTTAGCTTGTGACCTAGTCACTGCCGCCATTGCAAAATGGGACATATCGGGAAGTTTTGACCCGACAATATTTCCAATAACCAGGTCATACAATGTATCTTCCATGCACAATGCCTCAGTTTTTCCTGTGAAAAATGGACAATCTATGTCAACCATTGCTAAGGGATATCTTTGGGTAGATTCATCAATCAAAGTTACATCAGATTCTCTACCAAGTAGCTGATCATTAGAAACCAAGTTTCTACGAACGACACACCCAGTACAACCTGTGTCCCTTAAAACTACAACAGTCTTACCATTAACCGTACCCTGCGCTGTTGGTAGTCGCGACCTTAAAAAGTAACAGACACCTTCCCTATCCACGTTATTATCGATTAATGGACTTTCTTCCTTACTCTTATAGAGACCTTCAATTTCATGAGACCTATTCATTGTAGTTTTACAAAAGCTCATTTGATGTCCGCCACCCCGACCACGTCCGCGGGAATAACCCCGACCACGGCCACGATCTGAATTACTACCCTTCGTCTGTACAGTATCGCTCTTACTCTGTGATCTTTGTGTCTCATCTTTCGGTGCATAACTACTCCCCTTACTTCCGCTATACCCGCTTGCACTTGCACCTACCTCCGCACTATATGCTTGCTTCCTATCGGGATTCTTAAAACATTTATATGTTAAATGTCCCTTACCACAAATACTACATTTTATCTCTGGCTTCGCACTCGGCTTATTATCAGATCTACTCTGAGTTACGCCCTTAATATCACGCTGCCCCTTATTAACACAAGCGTAGACACCGCCACGTGCTTCTGCAAATAAATCTGCTTCCCTAGCCATCTCACCTAGATTCATGAATGTTTTCGGTTTCAAATGAACATACAGTTCTTTACTACAAGATTCTAAAAACTGATCTCTAGCGAAAAAATCGCAAACAGATTCATAAGACTGGTCTACCTTCGCCATTTTCAACCATTTATTAAGATACGACCTAAGTCTACTACTAAACTGAATAAACGTTTCGGACTTTTCAGGCCTATCATAGCGAAATTTCTTCCTAAATCCGCGTTCAGTCATATCAAAATTCTTTAACAACGCATCTTTCAACTTGTCATAATCCGCTGCATCATCTACAGACAATCTATCATAGACATCAAGCGCGCGACCTTTAAGTAATGCGCTTAAATATGCAGCCCAAATGTTTTTATCCCATTTATTCGCCGTCGCGTATTTCTCAAACCTTGATAAGTAACTATCCATTTTGTCCTTACTTTCATGCACTAACTTTTCAGCCTTCTGTTTTTCTAATTCAACTCTAAACGTTACCTTCTGCAAATCTATCTGATTCTTTAACTCGCGTTGCTGCAATTCAAAACTATACTTCAACTTTTCGAACTCAACTTCGCTCGACAACTTCGCTTCCTTATCGCTTTCGACTTGAGACAACTTAGCTTCCCTATCTTTCTCGGCTTGCCGCTCTATGCTTTCAATTCGCGCCATCTCGATTTCCCTATCCGCCGCAATCTTAGCTTCTTCCGTCGCCCTATCCGCCGCAATCTTAGCTAACTCAATTTCCCTATCTCTTTCAGCCTGCGCGATCCTAGCTAACTCAATTTCCCGGTCTTTATCGGCCTGCGCAAGCTTTTCTTTCTCCGCCGCGACGTTCTCTTTCTCCGCCGCGATCTTCTCTTTATCAAGTTCCCTTACCGCGTGCCTTTCTGCCCTTTCAGTCTCTTGCTGTTGCTTTACAAATTCCTGCAATGCCTGCCCTTCATAACCTAACTCCCTTCCCATCTTAACTAACTGATCCATGACGCTTAACGTAATGCTCACGTTAATTTAACTGAAACCGACGTTCACTTATAGTCACACACGTTAACTAAAACGTTAACAATAATAATAACAAACTAATCCAACTAAAACGTTGATTAATTAGTATACTCGCGATCTGGACGTAGCTATTAAAGTTACGTTCATAACAGACCGGAAATGACATCATAAACTGACGTTGACTTTGCCGAGAATTACTTTTCACTTTCAATTGACACAATTAGATGACGTAAATAACCCACATTACAATTACGCCCAACTTGATCTAGCGTATCGGATATACAAACGTAACGTATGTAACGCAACGTATTAACACTGACACGACAACTGTACGTCCTACATTACAAAACCTTATAAGATACCAACGGTAAATCAAACTTAAGATTCCGCTATTAGGTTTAATTCATTGTAACGATATTATATAACGTTACGAGTGACCTACGTTACTAAATCAGGACATAAAATGGACCTCAGTAACGGTTACGACACTACGTACAAACGTTTGAATTAATGAACTACAGATTGTCATGCAACAGCAGTGCCAAGGTACTCAAACTGAACTTAAAACTAAATATGTATCATCCGTGCCAAGACAATTCAGGTCTATATACCTCAGTTTCCCCACTCAGATATGCAACCTGTTACATTCTAATTAATGCATGGGCTATCGCACTTCATCACGCAGGGAATAAGGATAGTTGACCTCAATTGAGTGTAGGTTACATTTACAAAGAATTTAGTGGCAAAATTGCTCCCCTAAAATTCACAGCCTTACGTCACCTTAGAAGAGAACAATCAGAAAGTCAATAATAATAAAAAAAAAATGTCTGACAAAATTGTGCCTAGATTCTGTATATATTGTCAATGTGTTACACTGGCAGATATTAACCGGAAATCAAATCCCGTTACTTCATGGCACCATGTTACGCAGAAGGTTCTACACTCGGTCGACACGGGTGTAGAGCCTTATGCGTCGCCAGGACGGCGGAGGGTGACTTCCGGTTAAAGGGTTATCTACCAGTGTAATACACTAACAAGGAAACTCTAACAACGTTAGAATTTTTTTAAGTTTATATATAATGTAAATTTTATATACAACAATACAATTTACAACTGTCACAATTACAATATTATATACAACACATATCAGTTCATGTCGCTGGCCCAAGTAAGGTGTTTGTTTCAAATCTGTAATGGATTTGCGTACAATACGCAAATAGATTACCGTCTGACGTCAACACCATACTAGGCTCAGCGCCATGAACTAAAGGAAAACACAAAGAACAAAAAAACCGTTAGTTTGAGCTCATACAAAAAAACAAGGCCTTATGTTGGTAGACTTCAATTCGTCGTTCCCTGGATCATGTCATGGGCCAGTCCATATATCATGAGGAACACCAACTTATAATTACACGTGCACGATTATCTACTGGTCGCTCCCTGGATCGTACCAGGGACCAGTCTATATATATTAACACACCTTAGTGGACGAACACTGTCCCACACTTGATGTGACCTTCAGATCTTATCACAGAATCTGGCAAAACTGTGCTAACCACTTCCGCCTACATTTTGTGCTTCCCGCCTCTGCTTAGGAACCATGCACAAACGGCGTTGTAACTGCCTCTACCCGGGTTGGTATTAACCTGGAGACGTATATCGAATCTCCAGGTGAGACGTGGATCTAAGTCCTAACAACTGACTGCCGGACTTGATGTGCCTAAAAATAACGAACTTACACTTAATACATTGTAACTACATAATAACAATACGTAAGACTTGGGCCTGTCTTGGAAATACAATACAACGCCCTCGGCGAATGCCGAGCATAACGTGCACACGCCAGCCGTGTCACTAGACACGACTCGCGCTCACGATGTAAAGCTAAAAGTGTGCTTACCACTTCCGCCAATGAAGAAACGTAGATCCTACCACGCATGTGCGTCGAAGGATCTGACGTCAAACATTGTCAAGAAGTATACTGACGTCAACAGGCATTACCATGACATACCCCACATAAAACATGAATAATCTAAACAATGACTTATTTACATTAAATTGATTGACCAAAATCTAACTCGCATATGTATTAATTCATTTCTTTAAACTAAGCGTAATATCATTTGCCATAGAATATAATAACTGAATAAGCGTTTCTAACACATTTGGGATCATAACGTTTGATCTGACATCATGACATCAATGATGTTATATCATATGACGCCGTCTAATGAAGGCAAATCAAACGCATGATGACCAAATGTTACCATTATAACTTATGAAAAAAAACCTTAATGCGGTGCATGCTATGGCGTCAATTGACGTCACGAGTATATAAATTAGTTCCATTACAAATCAATCTACTTCTATAGGCCACGTATACGTGAAACTAATATAAAAAGTGCTGACGTCGCAATAACATGAATGCAACTGACTTCACATGAATAACATGAATGCAACTGACGTCATATGAATAACATGAATACAACTGACGTCACTGGACGTCAAATAGACGCGCACCAGTGAAACTAATGTAAAAAGTGCTGACGTCGCAATAACATGAATGCAACTGACGTCACATGAATAACATGAATGCAACTAACATCAGTGATATAAACTATTTCCGTAATTTACAAAACTTCCTAATATACAAATACCATGCGCAGCATGGTCAGTATAAACAAAATTGGTCGACATATGCGCAGCCTGATCACTGCCAACAAAATCAAATCAGTCGACACATATAGTCATACCATATCAATCAGAAGTCACATTTTTCATTCTTAGCCAAACAATTCTAAAATAAATATAATAAAATCTTACCGTTCTGGTCTAAACTCAGAATCTGGGCACACAACAATATAACATCCTCAGTATAAGAATTAAACAGCCACGTCTAACTTTTCAATAAAAGATAGGCGTATAAATAGTATGCGTCTCACATTAAAATCATGCAACACGCTGTCCACAATCAAAAGACTCGTGCAGGTATTCACCTTAAAATCATGCAATACGCTGTACACGAGAGGTATTCACAAACAACCCATGCATAACGTAGTCACAATTTCCGTAAATGTTTTATTACCACAGTTGCCCTAAAAACTGTAGCCCTACTGATTGAAAGGATTAAAATGATTTCGACGACATAGTGGACGATAAGATCCATTTCGTAACAGACTCAGATCAGGCTTGACATCCACCCAGTCTGATCAGTGTCTTTGCTGTGGGTTAAAAGGGTAGCTAAGGAGTTCTAAGCTGCTGCCATGCTGACAGCAAAGACTCTGATCAGACTGGGCAGATGCCCAGGCTGATCTGAGTCTTCACTGGGGGCACATGCCACTTTGTTGGTTTTGTCATGTCCTGGCTCAGACGGAGCTGATCAAGATATCACTTTCTCCTGTTCTTGGTCTCTACTGTTTTGCATCTGTTTTATAAAAACATCCCAAGACAGGAAAAAAGGGTCCAAAAATTTAAAATTGCAAACAAAATAGTCAAGTGCAAAAATATTAAAGTGTATGGGTGCACCTTAATATTTTTCTTCCATTTTTACAAAGGGAGCCAACCTTTGTGACTTCCTGTTTGCTGCCCTGGAAAACAGAACTTTTGAAAATAGGGTCTAGTCTTAGGAAAAAAAATTGATCCTAGACAAGCTGAGATGGATCTAGATTTTTGGGACTGTTTTGGAACCAGATGGATCTAAATTTTTGGGATTGTTTTGGAAGGGGGAAAAACCTCCAAATCTATGACTGAATAAATATAGTAAACTTACTTTTCCTTGTGTTTCGGTTTATCAGTGAGTAGACTATCAACACTGGATAAGGATGATGTATCTTGGGACTGTGTGTCCTTGAATGGCTGAATCGACGATGGTATTGACAAATCATCTTCTTCCAAAACTGATTCGGTTTCTTCCTACAATAAGACTATAGCTCTAGATAACAGGTACAATTGACTCTTGTTATCTCAAACACTGGTATCTCAAAGCTGAAATACCCTCTTACATGTATGTCAAAGAATATAGTTTTGACACATTTCCTATACAATTCTGTACATTAAATATTTCAACTCCTGTTATCTCAAACTACTGGTATCTCAAATAATTTTCTGGGATCAGAAAATTTACTAAGAGATATCAGTAGTTTGAGATGAACTTTGACTCTGAGATAATGACAGCTGACTGAGATATCAGTAGTTTGAGATGAAAAAATACCCTTTACATCAAACAATGAAGTCTGCACACATTTCCTTATTTCCTTATATTTCAACTCCTATTATCTCAAACTACTGGTATCTCAAAGTAAATTTTCTGGGACCAGAAAATTTACTTTGAGATATCAGTAGTTTGAGATGAACTTTGATTTTGAGATATCAAGAGCTGATTGTACTTGGAGATAATTAAAGACATGTAACAGACTATCAGTTATTCCATGGTTTGTTTACCTTTACAAGGAGATAATCCATAAGCTTTGATTAGCAAGTGGCAGCTTTGCATACAAACAGTTGCTGGTCAGTTTAAACACATATTACTTCTAATAAGTGATATACAAGCAAATGATCAAACAACATCATTAACAGCCCTTCCCAATATAATGTTAATACAAACGATCATATAGATGGAAATTGCTACCATACAATCCATAAAAGCAGAGAGAGAGACAGACAAAGAGAGAGAGACAGAGTTCACTTTTGCTGGTTAAAATCAACAGAACGGGATGAAACATTTTCAAATTGTTTATTCTTTATCAACTATAAGTTATTAAGTATTTGCCTTTCTCAGAGCTTTAGATAAGAGGAAGTATTTAGTGATACTTACAGATAATTTTTATCAATTCTGCATAAAATCATATGTTGTGACGCCTCATCTGAACCGTCTCATCAAGACGATTCAGATGAGGCGTCACAACATATGATTTTATGCAGAATTAATAAAAATTATCAGCCTCATCTGAACCGTCTTGATGAGACGGTCAGATGAGGGGTCACAACCTACGGTTTCAATGAGAAATAAAACAAGAGGGCCATGAGGCCCTGAATCGCTCACCTGATATTGTCAAAATGAGAGAGTTCTGGGTCAAAAGTCAAAGAATGGCCTTGACCTCTTGTACTCATAAACCTTCATGTACTCATTAGGATGAATGTATATATGAATTTATAGGCCTAAATCTTCAAAACTTTCCATGAAATCTTATGTTCTAGCATTTTCCAATATTTGACCTTGCCGTAAAATGGTCACGGTCAACCCAAGGTCATCATTTTCAACAATCTAGATAGTACTGGAGTACCCACTGCTACATACTAAGTTTCAAGGCCTTCGGTCAATTGGTTCTGGAGTAGAAGATTTTTAAAGGTTTTTACCATATATGGGCATGGCAGCCATGTTGGTCATGTGACCTGGACTATCTGAACAAATTTACATTCTCTCAACCCCTAGAGGCTCTATATGAAATTTGGTTACAGTTGGAACAGTGGTTTTTGAGGAGATTGATATTGCCAAAATATGACGGGTCTGGGTCAAAAGTCAAGTATGGGCCTTGACCTCTTGTACTCATAAATCTTCATGTACTCATTAAGATGAATGTATATACCAATTTTTAGGCCTAAATCTTCAAAACTTTCCATGAAATCTTATGTTATAGCTTTTTCCAATATTTGGCCTTGCCGTAAAATGGTAAAGGTCAACACAAGGTCATCATTTTCAATAATGTAGATTGTACTGGAGTACCCAATGCTACATACTAAGTTTCAAGGCCTTCCGTCAATTGGTTCTGGAGTCGAAGATTTTTAAAGGTTTTTACCATATATGGGTGTGGTGGCCATGTTGATCATGTGACCAGGACCCTTTGAACAAATTTTCATTCTCTCAACCCATGGAAACTCTATTTGAAATTTGGTTACAATTGGCCATCAGCTTTTTGAGGAGATTGTTTGAAATTGTCATAATATGACAGTTCTGGGTCAAAGGTCATAGAATGACCATGACCTTTTGTACTCATAAATCTTTATGTTTTCATAAAATGAGAGAGTTCTGGGTCAAAAGTCAAAGAATGGCCTTGACCTCTTGTACTCATAAACCTTCATGTACTCATTAGGATGAATGTATATATGAATTTTTAGGCCTAAATCTTCAAAACTTCTAATGAAATCTTATGTTCTAGCATTTTCAAATATTTGACCTTACCGTAAAATGGTCAAGGTCAACCCAAGGTCATCATTTTCAACAATCTAAATAGTACTGGAGTACCAAATGCTACATACTAAGTTTCAAGGCCTTCGGTCAATTGGTTCTGGAGTAGAAGATTTTTAAAGGTTTTTACCATATATGGGCGTGGCGGCCATGTTGGTCATGTGACCAGGAACGTTTGGACAAATTTTCATTCCCTCAACCCCTGGAGGCTCTATATGAAATTTGGTTACAATTGGCCCAGTGGCTTTTGAGGAGATTGTTTGAAATTGTCAAAATATGACAGTTCCCAGTCAAAGGTCAAAGAATGACCTTGACCTCTTGTACTCATAAATCTTCATGTACTCATTAAGATGACAGCAGATATCAATTTTTAGCCCAAAATCTTCAATAGTTTCCAAGATATCTTATGTTCTAGCATTTTGCCATATAAAAGCACAAGGAAGCAAATTTGACCTTATCGTAAAAAAGGTCAAGGTCAACCCAAGGTCATAATTTGAACAATCTTGGTAGTACTCGTGTACACGATGCTACATACTAAGTTTCAAGGCCATCAGCCTATTGGTTCTGGAGAAGAATATTTTTTTAGGTTTTTACCATATATGGGCATGGTGGCCATGTTGGTCATGTGACCAGGACCGTTTGAACAACTTTTCGTTCCTAAGGTCCCAGGAGGCTATACATGAAATTTGGTTACAATTGGCCCTACGGTTTCAGAGGAGAAGTTGTTTGAAATTGTGGACGGACGACGTACGACGACGGACCCTTACCATCCTATAAGCTCCCCCGGAGCCTCTGGCTCAGGTGAGCTAAAAAATTATCCCTCAATTATCATCAAATACCCCTCTTATCTAGAGCTCTGTTTCTGTCAAATTTGAAAATGTTGAAAAATTCAAACATAAAGTGCAACAGTGGTTTACCTCATTCAGAATACTCTCTAATGTTGGAGGGGTATTAACAATAGGAATGTCAGGAAGATCCAACTCCTCTTCCAGCTGAAAATAAATGAGAAAAATCAGTAAAAAAAAAACCCACAGAAACAACTAAGCATTCTTTCAGTATATTTGTGAACAAGAGCTGTGCATAATAAGCCTGTTTTAGCATCGTGAAGGAGTACAGAATGAACAAGATTGTTTACAATATTAGGATGGACAGGCAGACAAACAGGGGCAACAACTCAGTAATTAATTACTGCAACATTATCTAAACATTAGACACATCCAAAACTGTTAGTATATATATATACCAAAAATCAGGCTGCTCAGTAGTTGAGAAATGCTGAAGTAAAACTAGAGAGATAATGCATGAACTAAGTATACTAGAGCTACCAGTCTTGGTCCTAATAGAGTCCCTTGACAATATATACATCACCATTAAGTAGGGATGGGTATTGCCAGAATTTTCGTATTGCGATATATTGCAATACACTCACACTGTATTGCAATACGTATCACAATATATTGTGACATTTGTTTTCTACATGTAAAGTACACTGGAGGGCTTTGCATGGAAGTAGATATACCGGTAAGATTAAATAAAGATGTATTATGTTTATCTTTGGTGTTTTCATTTATCCTTCATAAAGTGTGACTTGAACTGGACAAGAGAATGAATAGTGGAACTCCTCTCAATAAACTGTCTGGCTAAGATTTTTGTTAAAGGCTTAGTCTGTAAAAGAAGGGCAATCCTATATCAAGCTTTTTCCTAAAGGTAGCTATTTATCAGCAGGAGAACTAAGACTTCAAGTTTTGTAGTTACTTTACTAAATGTAAGTACCGTTTATTTTCATATATGTTTGACAACAATATCGCATTTGCGGCACACTGCAACATTTTCAGTAATGGTATTTTTGAAGGCCAAAATGCTGCCAGCTATCTGACTTTCCTTTCGGATGGTGTTATTGATTCGACATGTATATGCACACTCTGCTTCAAGGTTGGCAAAAAGGCGGGAAATACTCATATTTCCCAGGACGGTGGGAAATACTGGTAATTCCCGGGAAATACTGGTAATTCCCGGAAATTACTGGGAAATTGGTCTCACTCCACCTTGAAAGTTTTAAATATGTTTTATGACAGCTATGTATGCAAAGCAAAGACTAATCAGACATCCCTTTATTTAAACATCAAACAAAGGTCCAGATCAAATATTGTCTAGATCTGCATATGCAATCAAATTATTTTCTTGTACGAACTGTCCGAAGATGAGTCTGTATGTACAGTTGTTTCTGTCCATCAATAAGTTGTTATAAGACAGTGAGATTAGAAATACCTATACAGTAATTGTCACCTGTCAGTTGAATCAAGGTTAAATTATTTTTCACACCTTCAGTGGTGTTTGGTCATTACTTACAATAGGAAGCATAGTTAATTAATAAGATAGACATTCTCTTGAGAAGCCTATGGGGGAAAAAAAGACATTGCAGGACTTCACAAGGTAAACTTTGGACCACAAATTCAATGTCTACACATGATTGTTAAATTAATCAGGTGATAAACTCCGGGATACCTTTATGGTAGACACTCTTTTTTGTGAAGTAATTGTGAATCTATGCCTTCACAGGGTTCTGTCAAATTTTGGTATGATCAAACTTAAGAACAGATTAAGTTAGCCTGCAGAAAGCTATGGTCTTTAGCAGTGATAAACCAGTTAGGTTCAGTCTAGAGGACAAGTGGGAGAAATTGTCTCCCTTAAGCTGACTGACTGAATTTTGAGCTGAGCGAGAAGTCTAAATGAATAAAACATATATAGAAAATCCAGAATTTGGAATAAAACTTCTCCCTTAAAGTCAGAACACTACTGTTAAGTGATTAAGGAAGGGATTTTACAGTCTTTTATTTTTATAGAAATTTTATAGGCAATTTTCTCTGAAATTATAGCCTTTGACACAACCAAGAATCATCTGCTGTGTCCTCTGGCATGGACCAGTCCTGGAATTTACAACCTTATTTGCATGATATGCATATAAATGATAACAAATATGTGCTATCAGCTTAAATTGAAAGAAATATGATAGAATATTTTAAGAAAAACAGCTTTAAAATTTCATATTTCCCAGTATTTCCCACTTTAGCCAAATTTGGAGTATTTCCCAGGACGGGAATTACCAGGAATTACCGCTGGGAATTCCCGCCACCGGTATTTCCCGGCCAACCTTGCTCTGCTTTTACAGCTTGCTTACGCCGTTCATTCACTAACGCAATGCGGCTTACGCCATTCCGAAGAAAACGGCTTGCTTAAAAATTGGTAAAACACTGCAGCCTACCCTGGTACAAAGAAAACGGCTTATGTAACCCATGGGGTACTTGATTATAAAGCTTTCTGAGCGTGATTCTGTTTACCGGAAAGAACAATGAAAATTTCTTAGAGAACCTCAGCACAACAAAAACTGAATGGATTATTTTTGAGATGTTCAACATCCTTAGGAGCTAAAATATTGTCAGCGTATCGATTCGGGCGGACTGTATCGCAATACGTATTTTTTTCTGAATGTATTGCGATATACCGATATATCGGTATTATTGCGCATCCCTACATAAAAAATGTCCCCACAGTGCAGGGCATATACCAGGGCTTTGCAGAATGAAAAGTCAATATCCCCGCTATTCCCCGGCCCCAGGGGGGCCGTGGTTGCAAATGACTGGTGCATAAAATAAATACGAAACGGACATTGTTAATAAATTACATATCAGATATGAAATGCTGAATTATCTGCCTTCTTATACATTAAATAAAAAAAATATTTTATGAGCTTGTTTCTTATAATATGCCATTTATTTAAGCATTGTTTGTATGGCGGTTAATTGCAACTGCCGTAAACAAAATGGTGGACTATCGATTGCTTTCACCTCGGACTGTGGTTGCTATGGGTTACGCTCAAAGTTCCCGGATGAGCCGTCCCACTCTATACGAAGAAAGAAAAAAAAAGAAGAAAAATAAAAGATGGTTATGAAATAAATGCTCCCGATTCCTGTATCTCCGAACTACTGGTCACTAAGGAATACCAGTGTCAATGAGTCTGTCACTCCCACTTCGGTAATGTGGGTATTTCTAGTACGTTATACGAAATATATCAAAGTGACAGTGTGTAGAAGGAATTAAAATTGAAGTCGCCTGACCAGAGGCAGATAAATATCATAAGGATGCTCTACTTTGTCTAAAATATCGAAATTAATTTGTGCTCCAACATTTTCACTTCCATCGTCAGCCATTGTTGTTGTTGTTGTATAAATTCTGCCTTCAGATAGGCACACCTCTTCTTGAGTAGAACTGTTGTTGTTGATGTAGGAATGTCCATATACCAATTTTAAAATGATGAATCCATCACCCTATTTACAGCTTAAATAATATTTACAGTTAGGTCAGCGTGCTGAGGTGTGCGACGGCTTCCATATCAGAAAATAAGTTCTGATGGGGGTGCTGGGTTTTACCCCAGGAGGATCGTTAGAAATTAGCTCTAGCAAAAGAGAAGTTTCTTTCTTGTTTATTGTTATTTACTGTCTGTTTTTCAACTCAGATTCAGTGTAACCAGCGTTTTCAAAGTGCTGGCCATTAATTTCTGATATTTTTTGTGTGATTTGTGTGATTTACTTCAAAGTCATTAGTTTTCGTGGGTAAAAATTTCGCGCCGAAATTCGCCCAAACACTTTTCGTACTGAAATTTTCATTTTGTTTCTCAACAATTATAATTTTGCACAGTAATTGTTATTGACCTGATAATACATTTTCTTCTAGTACAATAGATTACTGGTAGATTAATCTGTAGATATTCCCAAGAATCTGAATTGTTGGCTGGATTGTTTCCCCTTGTTTTCCTCAGGTCTGAATTTTGGAAAGGAATAGATGATACAGTGAAACTTCAGGAAGACATTGATCGTTTAGGATGTTGGGCTAGGAAATGGGGTATGAGATTTCAACCTGTCAAATGCAACATGATGCAGCTGACAAAAAAGCACAACAAAATCCAGGCTTCTTACACCCTTGAGGGTACAGTACTGGAAAATGTTGAAAGTATCAAATACCTTGGAGTAACAATTACAAGTGATTTGAAATGGAATACCCATATCATTAATATTTGCACTAAGGCAAACAGAACCCTAGGATTCTTAAGGAGAAATTTGTTTTCTTGTCCCCAAGAAGTGAAAGAAGTAGGCTATAAGACATTGGTGCGTCCCATCCTCGAATATGGAAGCTCGGTCTGGGATCCCTATACACAAGGCCTTCAGGAAGAGTTAGAAAAGGTGCAAAACCGTGCAGCTAGGTTTGTAACTAGGAATTACACCCGAGAGGCGGGTAGCATGACTGGCATCCTTGAGCAACTTAAGTGGGAAAGCCTCAAAAAGAGGAGGAAGGATAACCGACTCATATTGCTATACAAAGGTCTGAAAGGTAAAGCCAGAATACCTACAGGTGACCTTGTCCCCAAAACTAGGCGTTGCAGAAATCAACATTCCATGGCATTTCAGATACCCATTGCTAGTTTAGATGCATATAAATGTAGCTTCTTTCCCCAGACCATCAGGGACTGGAATGACCTCCCTGATTCCCTGATTTCCTCTGCTGAAATGTCAGATGATTGTGTGTCAAAATTCTCATCTCTCGTGAGAACTAGGGACTAATTTTCCTCCAGTCACGCCCCCTGGTGAAAGATTGTCAATTTTGGCGTATCACCAGTAAACAATTCAGATTCAGATTCAGAAGTTCTATTTTTTTCCTGGATCTTCTCGGGACCAGGGATAGTCTTTTGTAACGTTCAGTATGGAGGGAGTAACATAACTTTCTGGATAATTTTTCAATGTCACTGTATAGGTTGTCATGTACTGCTTCACAGGCAGAGCAATCAATAAGTAATTGTAAAATGTCTATAGAGTTACAGTCTATATTATTGCGCCTGCACAATTGCGCAATTTGAGTCAGGATAGGTTCTCTAACAGGATCCAAAGAGGAGCACTCAAGCAGAAAATGTTGCATCGTTTCATCTTGCATCTTGCATTGTTGTTGTTGTTGTTGTCTTCTTAGAGTCCCTCCGCTGAGTTTTCAGAGCACCGGCTGAGACGTATCATAGATCGGGTATGAAACCCACCATCCGCGACCGCTCTCTATTCTATTCTCTATTCTATCCCATAACCTTACTAGGTCGTTGGGGCACCACAGCTGACTTCAAAACAATCCCTTTCCACCTTGTCCTGTCTTCAGCCCAGATAGCATGCCAACGTTGGGCCTACGTTGGCATAAGGTGCCACCGTTGGCTGAGCGTTGACGTTGGGAGTACAACGTTGGCCGAACGTTGGCCGAACGTTACTACAGCTGGATATATGTTTGCTCTAGGCACACAGGAATTAATTATACTTCGACCTATGCTGGTTCAAACTTTATTTCATAGCATGCTGTGTACATTTTTCATAAAAAAGTATGTCGGTCATTAAACGGTCAGCCAACGTTGGGCCAACGTTTTCACATGCGTATAAATTTTGCTAAGTTTTACGTGGGTTGAGTAACGTTGGCCCAACGTTGGCTTGACGTGGGGAATTGAACTCCAGGTTTTCGATGATAATTAGAAATGAATATGAATAAGTCAATTTATCTATGTATGATTCAATTATTCAGTATCATAATTATCATTAAATGGGCTTCTTACTATTTGTTTATGTTTATTTATTTATATTTATTACTATTTGTCTTGGTATTGCCTGCTCTGACTTTGACTAGCATGTACTAATAATTCTATGAAAAAAATTATGAATTTGTGCTTTTATAAATTTCATTGCATAATATAACAATATAGATTTAGGCATTATTATAATGCTAATCATAAGCTTTGTTTATTTACAATATCTGAACGAGGTATATAGAAAAGTGGAAATCTGTAAGTAATTAGCGATCACACAGCAAGGAGTCTTGTGTACTCCGATTTTATTACGAGCAAGGTCTGGTTACCAAGGAAACGATCCCCATTCAGCAATTAAGTTGTTAGTACTTCTGTTATTAATGACTTTCAGACGTACCAAGTGCTACACATAACTAGGGATTTGAGGAGCAAAGATTGTGTTCTTTGAATAGAAAATTATAAACGTACGCGCGCAGTCATAAACTCAGCAGTATTCAATACTTCAATTCAAGGATATTGTATTTGATTTTTTTGTGAATTTAGCTTAATACATTTCAGCCATAATGTCTTCGCAAGGTGACCTTAGGCATATGTACTCAAATCAGCCTGCGCAACTTCGCAAGGTGAAATGTAGCTTCACACATTTGATTAACCAGGAATCATCAGGCAGATTAAATGTGTAAGCGAAGAGGGAATAATGTGATAAAAAGTTGCATATGCGCAAGCTGATTTTAGTCGTAAAGTATATAAAAACCGCATTAAGTGATCAGAGATTCGCAGTATTTGGGATTGCATTTAACAGTCAGTATACGTTTAAATTGCTGACTCTTGTTTGTGGGCATGGAATTAGTTACTCTTACCGGATGCTTCGCAGAGAGGGGGGGATTTGTTTAATTTCAAAGTATATGTTATTTTAAGGTGGCACAACTTGACCCAAAGTGAAATTTTTGCGTTGGCTGATTGTAGGCCATAAATGTTGGCGCAACGTTCGCCCAACGTTGTAGGAAAAAACTTACAACGTTCGGCCAACGTTGAGCCAACTGTTGGCTCAACGTTCGCCCGATGAGCAAAGTTACGTTGGCCCAACGTTGGCATCCAACGTTGGCCCAACCAAACTGACCACCTTAAGCTAACGTTGGCCCAACGTAGGCATGCTATCTGGGAGCTGCCCTAGTTGAGCTGGCAAACTCCATTCCAGTCCACTCCTTGATATTGTCTTCCCACCTCTTCTTCTGTCTACCTCTTCTTCTTTTTCCTTTCACTGTGCCCTGAAGAATTGTCTTCGCTAAACCAGAAGACCTTGAGACGTGACCGAACCACCTTAGTTTCCGTTTCTTGACCAGCGTCAGGAGTTCATCATATTCTCCAATGGCTGCTTGGATCTTCCTGCGAATCTCCTCATTCGTTATATGGTCCTTGTACGTAATGTTCAGTAACCTTCGGTAGCATCTCATCTCAAAGGCCTGCGTTCTTTTCCGCGACCGCACTCGTGCTCAAAACCCACCACTGGAAATTTTAGTGGCGACCTTAGACAAATAAACAAAAGTTTTATTCTGGATTTTTGTGGTTAGATATATGAGGGTTTTTATGGACTATTTATTGTATAAAAGTCTTTTCCGACAGATTTAGTTTTAAGACAAAAAAGCGAATCGTTGCAATTTCGTGGGTATGAAACCCACCACTCGCCACCGGGAAATTTTTATCGGTTATTTCCATTTATTGCTTTTTTAACTGAAATTAGTTTTCTTGATTGTTACTATTACGACTTTTTAACCAAAACCTCGCCAGTTCTGTTTATCAATATTGAGAAATCTCTAATATATAAAGAAATAAACGACTTTTTGTGAAACTAATTTCGTTCTAAAAATAGATATCCATTACGGTTTTAGCTACATCAAGAAACGTACTGAAATAAAGGAGCCAAACAGTAATTGAACAGTTTTAGGAGTTAATATGGTGAACCCTGAACGAAGTTTATTTATCAAGGCTATTTCATTGGTTGAAGAATACCTTTTTAATTGTTCAATACTTAGAACTTTCATGAGGTCAAGCCAACAGAAACTGTTACTCTCAGCATGTTACGAATCTATTTTAAAATTTCATTCTCACTATTTATTATTGTAGATATAAGCATTATGTATGCAAAAGTGGTTAAAGATTTTTACTGGCACATATTGTCAGAAAGCAGCAATATTCCTGTCAAGGTTTATGAAACCGCCCACTCGTCATTAAGAATATTTATTCATACTTCCAGCTCCATTAATTTACTTACTTTCCACCATCATTATCTTTTCAAACATTTGCCAAAATATACGATATTTACTTGACATTGTATCTGAGAGCGAGGTACACAACATAAATTCTGGTTGGTGGCATTCGGTGAGCTTTGAGCTTAAGAAGCTATGAAAGAAAACAATGAAGAGATCTCCAGGGTCTGGCACCATAGGAATCATAGTATGGCATGAAACCACTAAACGCTGACACGTTAGTAGACGGCCAGCAAAGCATTCAGCTCCCCTCTTCCCCAAACTGTGATCACGATGCCACACACACACACACACACACACACACACACACACATCCTCCATTACTCTGTCATCATTTTCTTCGTGCTCATTATGCCTCAGACAGCTTTGACTGAGAGAGAGAGAAACCAGACAAGACAGATAGTGAGACGTTTGCTTTCTGTCAGGCTTTTGTACCATGCTAAGAGTAGCCTTTGCTGTTGTAAAAGGTTGAGAGAAAAACAGACAGGCAGACAGAGAGACAGTGAGACGTATGTTCTCTGTCAGGGTTTGGACCATGCTGAGAATAACCCTTCCTGTAGGTTGACATGAAAGTTTTCTATGTAATGAACAAGTAATAATTTGTAAACGTCAGTCAGTAAAATATCCCTTATGCATAAAAGGTGTCAATGTTTCGCCACAATAAACCCTCAGACTTCCTATTCATTTACTGTTTGACCCCCTTATTTCAGTACGTTGCGGTTTCTTGGTGTAGCTAAATGCCGTAATGGATATCTATTTTTAGAACGAAATTAGTTTCACAAAAAGTCGTTTATTTCTTTATATATATTATAAATTTCTTAATACTGTCAAACAAAATTGGTGAGGTTTAGGTTAAAAAGCTGAAATAGTAACAATCAAGAAAACTAATCTCAGTTAATAAAGCTATAAATGGAAATAACCGATAAAAAATTCCCGGTGGCGAGTGGTGGGTTTCATACCCCCAATTTTGCAACAATTCGCGTTTTTGTCTTAAAACTAAATCTGTTGGAAAAGAAAAGACTTTTATACCATTGATAGTCCATACAAACCCCCGTATATATAACCACAAAAATTTAGAACAAAACATTTGATTCTTTCTCAAAGGTCGCCACTAAAATTTCCAGTGGTGGGTTTTGAGCACGGGTGCGGGTGCGGATGGTGGGTTTCATACCTGATCCGTATCATAAGGAATATACTGTACTTTTATCGTTATTTTCAAAGTTGTGAGCTCGTTTTTACAACTGCAGATCTTTTATTTACAAGACGTTCGCTGTTCTCTACATACTGTCCTTATAATAATCAATTAAGCAATTTGCTTCAACTTAGCAATTCTTTTGACGTGTATTTTTGATAAATATTCTCTAGTGAGAAGTTCTAGCGACCCCAAAGTTTCCTTAGTCAAGAGTTTATCATTGAGAACCACAGATGCATCCAGAGTCAGCCTTGTAAGGAACTCAGTATCCTGGAGTATCCCAAATAACTCCAGTATTGTGTATACGGTTCCTGCAGCAGATACTGATCCACCAGCTCAAGCAAGCTCACTTGATGGAATCTCAGATATCTCTCAAACCACACGATACAGCAGTACAAGCACTGAACACGATATTTCCTCTACCACGGATAGCTTCAATGTGAGTTTTGATGTCAAAACTTCGTCACCTAAAGTGAGTCGTGGCAATAAGACGAAGGATATTAAGAATCTTCGGATGCTAAACATCAACTTTCAAAGCCTCCGTAAAAAGGGAAAACTGTTAGAAGCCATCATTGAAGACTCAGACCCAGACATCATTATAGGCACAGAAACCTGGTTAGATGGTACCATTTGTTCTGCTGAAATCATCCCATTTGAGCTCGGATATGACATTCAACGAAGAGACCGACCAAATGACCCGCACGGAGGAGTGTTGATTGCTGCCAAAAAGCACTTTCAACTTGGAGACGTCAGAGCCAGCCAAAACATTGAACTTTTAAGTGTAACTGTCACAGCTGGAAAATCCAAAATCCACATTGCTGCCTTCTACAGGCCACCCAATAAAACACAGAAAGACTACCTGGACACTGTCAAGGAAGAAATTTCAATCTTGAAAACAAAGGCCAAGAAAAATGTGTTCATCATTGGAGGGGACTTTAACTTGCCTGACATAAACTGGAAAGACCTAACTATCGCAGGATCACAGTATACAAACAGGCTCAGCAAGTCGTTCCTGGAAATGGTAGCAGATAACAGTCTTGAACAGCTGGTTGATTTTCCCACCCGAAAAGACAACATTTTGGACATTTTTCTGACCACTCATCCAAGCTTCAAACAAAGGTGTAAGCCGATGCCCTCAATAGGTAACAGTGACCATGACATTGTGCTCCTTGACACCTCAACAACGGTAAGAAGGCCAAAACCACCAAGAAGAAAGATATTTCTGTGGAAAAGGGCTAACATACAAGGAATTAAAGATGATCTGAGTGACCTAGCCAGCAGCATTGAAGGAGAGACAGATGTAAATCAGGTCTGGGACTCTGTGAAGAGTAAAATCTTGCAAACTATGGACAGCCGAGTACCCTCCAAAATTACAGCATCTCGTCACACTAATCCCTGGATGAACACCCAGATCAAGAGAGCCATTCGGAGGAAACAAAGAGCACACAAAAAGGCCAGAGAAACCAACACCAAACGGGACCGAGACAGATACAAACGACTGCAAAAGGAAGTTCAGTTCCATGTAAGAAGAGCCAACAAGACCTACATGCAGGATACTGTCAGCAATGAGAGTAAAGACAACTCCAAAAAGTTTTGGTCATTTGTTAAGAGCAAGGGACAAGAATTCACAGGTGTGGCTCCATTGAAGAACAAGGATTGTTTCCTACAAAGCAACACACAGTCAAGAGCCAATTTTCTCAATGAGCAATTCAAGTCGGTATTTACAGAGGAAGATCTCACCAACATACCAGACAAAGGCACAAGTACAACTCCAAGCATGCCCGAGATCAATGTCGACTGGAAAGGTGTCCAGAAACTCTTGAAGAATCTCAAGACACATAAAGCCACTGGGCCCGGCTCAATTCCAGCTTTCATCCTGAAGGCAACTGCCGACGAATTAGCTCCTGCTCTGACTGTGCAGTTTCAACTATCTTTGGACCAAGGAGAAATCCCATCTGACTGGAGAGAGGCACTTGTAGTTCCCATCTTCAAAAAAGGAGACAAGCACCAAGCTTCCAACTGCAGACCTGTATCCCTAACTTCCATCACATGTAAGCTGCTAGAACACATCATTCACAGCAGTATCATGAAGCATTTTGACCAGCATAAGATCTTGTGTGACAACCAGCACGGGTTCAGGAAGAAGCGCTCCTGCGAAACCCAATTACTATCAAATGTCCAAGAGATAGCCTCATCGACAGCCAAAGGAAAACAAGTGGACGTCATCCTGCTCGACTTCGAGAAAGCGTTTGATAAAGTAGCTCATTCAAGGCTACTTTACAAGCTGGACCATTACGGAGTGAGAGACAACACCAAGAAATGGATACAGTCCTTCCTCAGCCACAGATCTCAGCAAGTCATACTAGATGGAGTTAAGTCAGACACAGCAGATGTTACATCAGGAGCCCCACAGGGAACAGTCCTCGGACCGCTTCTGTTTCTCTGCTTCATCAATGACCTACCAGCGTCAATACTGTCCTCTGACACCAAGCTGTTTGCCGATGATAGCCTCCTCTTCAAGGTGATTGAGAATGACAATGACAGGGAGTTGCTTCAGAGAGACCTTTCAGCATTGGAACTTTGGGAAGAAACTTGGCAGATGAGATTCAACCCAACAAAATGTGTCGTGCTGAGAATCTCCAACAAAAAGAATCCAACTCGCAAGACAAATTACCAGCTTCATGGCCACACCCTTGAAGTGGTAGATGCTAGTAAGTACCTTGGAGTAACCCTTACAGAGGATTTATCATGGGACAAGCACATTCAGAACACAGTAAGCAAGGGGAACAGAACAGTCGGCTTTCTACGTAGAAACCTCAGGGACTGCACACCACCTGTAAAAGCCTCAACCTACAAGACAATGGTGCGCCCTATATTGGAGTACGCATCACCTGTCTGGGACCCTTACCAACAAACCGACATCAAAGCCTTGGAGCAGGTCCAACGACGTGCAGCTAGATATGTCTTCAATGACTACTCGACAAGAACCCCAGGATGTGTCACAAAGATGCTAGATGACCTCGAATGGGAGCCACTTGAAGTAAGAAGAAGACACGACAGACTCAGCATGCTCTATAGATTGCAGCACAATTTGGTAGACATACTTGTTAACAGATACCTGAGCTCTAGTGACAGCCGAACCAGAGGGACAATCAAGTTCTTCCAAGAAAGAATCAGCGACACAACCTACTGCAACTCCTTCTTCCCAAGGACTGCAAGAGAATGGAACAAATTGCCATCCAGAGTTGTGTCTGCAGCCTCCCTGGAAGAATTCAGGTCATCCCTCCGGGTGTGACCTGCTCCATCACTGGCATTAGAGAAGTCACTGTACATAGTCTTAACCAGCTTTTATTAGTTTTATCAACCTGTACATAGTCTATTTGGGGCGTGCTGAAGCCATCACACTACCTTGCCCCGCAGAGCTAATTACGGTCTAGGAAAATCCCAGCTCTTTACCAGGAAGAAGAAGAAGCTGCGACAAACTGAGCCCCGACGATACCGGACCCGTTAGTAATTTCTCTATGTACTTCTGTCTTTCAGCTTGATAGAATATATATTCTCCAATGAAATGCTGACGTGCACGTAACTGCAGCATCAGACGCCAGTTTAAGGTACATGAAATCGGCGGAAGTCGAGCTTTATCACTATGCACAGTCTTACCTGGATTGATTAGATTATAAAAGTATGAGCAGCGAAAACCCCAGTTTCAGAATTAATGAACGGAGTTTAAGTAATTATATCTGCCTTTTATTTCGCCTTTATTCATTTGTATTCAGATCACATCACGGGGAGTAGAGGTGCTCTTTTTTCATGCCCCATTTTTTTTATCATTGCAGTAAGTGGGTATCTTTTTCGAACCAGGGAAGGACAAGGCAGCGAAAGATGGATATGGGCTCCGCCTTTCATATTATGTACCAAAGATACTATGGACCTCTAGCTCCACTGCCCCTACGGCCACTAGGACATGGGGAACATCTATCTATCTATCTATCTATCTATCTATCTATCAATCGTCAAATTTGATGCCTCCAGCGTGTTTACTGGGTATGATATTGCTTTTAAACAGAGTCTGCAACTGGAAAAAAGCTTGAAACTTCGTTTTGAAAATCAGATCTCAAGAATCTTGCTAAAACTGGTTATAGAAAACTTAGGCAGCATGACGTCGCGTGCATTGACAATGTTATGTTAGCACTTTTAGTGACGTCATTAACGTCGAAATGACGTGTAAACATAAGTTACGTAATTTATGTCAAATCGAATAAGTTTTAACCAATTAATCAACAAATAAATGAGACTATTTCACGAAAATACTATTTATGAAACTATCTATTCTATTCTATCCCATAACTTACCAGGTCGTTGGGGCACCACAGCTGACTTCGAAACAATCCCTTTTCATCTTGCCCCTTAATGCCCTAGTTGAGCTGGCAAAATCCATCTCTGTCCACTCTTTAATATTGTCTTCCCACCTCTTCTTCTGTCCACCTCTTTTCTTTTTCATTTCACTGTGCCCTGTAGAATCGTCTTTGCTAAACCAGAAGACCTTGAGACGTGGCTAAACCACCTTAGTTTCCGTTTCTTGACCAGCGTCAGGAATTTATCATATTCTCCAATGGCAGCTTGGATCTTTCTGCGAACCTCCTCATTGGTTATATGGTCCTTGTACGAAATGTTCAGTAACCTTCAGTAGCATCTCATCTCAAAGGCCTGCGTTCTTTTCTCTAACTTTGTTGTCAAGGTCCACGATTCACAGGCATACAGAAATATGGAAATGACAAGGGATTGCATAAGTTTCACCTTTGATCTAATACATATGTTGCTATCTCAACAAATTGGCGTCAGCTTGAAAACAGTTGAAGTGGCTTGTGCAATCCTTGAGAGAACCTCCTGTTTTGAGCCATCATCTGAAACAACTGCTCCAAGTTATTTGAAGCTTGTAACGGTACCCAGCTTCTGCCCTTACACCTTGATCTCCCTCTGAATGCCATCTGCGCTGTTTTTCATCAGTTTGGTCTTCTCAGCACTAATATCCATCTTATATTTTGTGCAGGTTTGGTCGAGACTTTCAACTAGGGCTTCTTGTTCCTGCGCTTCCTCAGCTAGAGCGTCTATTTCATCGGCGAACCGCAGATTGGTAATGTTTCTGCCGCCTATGCTAACCTTTCCGTCATGTTCTTCCAGAGCATCAGACATGATCCGTTCGTGAAAAATGTTGAAAAGGGTGGGTGACAGAGGACATCCTTTTCTTACTCCAACTTTTGTTCTGAACCATTCTTCTGTGCTGCCATTCACCAGGACTGCACTTGTAGCCTTGTCGTAAAGCTGTTCAATGGTGCGAACTAGATTTGCATTGATATTGTACTTCCGCATGGTGGCCCATAAGACTGCATGCCATACCCTGTCAAAGGCTTTTTTGAAATCAATGAAGACATTGTACAGAATCTGCTGATGTTTGAGATACTTTTCACACAGGATTCTAAGGTTGAAAATCTGTTCTGTGATGGCCCTTCCTTTTCGGAACCAAGTCTGTTTCTCAGCGATTATCTCTTCGGCTTGTGGTTTAAGCCTGTTCAAGATGAATTTCATCATGACTTTGCTTGAAAGACTGATGAGGCTGATAGTTCTTTAGTTCTGGCAGAGCTGTAGGTTGCCCTTTTTAGGGAGTGAAATGATCAGCGACTGAGTCCATGGGATAGGCCATTCTCCCGTTCTCCAGATCCTGTTACAGATATCTGTTAAAACATCAATCATGGTTTCCCCGCCAGCTTGGACAAGTTCTGCTGGTATATTATCAACTCCGACGGACTTCCCCTGCTTTAGTGCTGCTACTGCAATCCAAACTTCCTCACGAAGGATCGGTAGTTGATCATCTTCTGGGGGCTGATTGCAGTCCAGAACCGCATTGTCACCATAAGTCTCATGGTTGTATGGTTATGAGCAATATTCTGTCCATCTGCCGAGAATCTCTTGTTCCTATGTAAGGCATTTCCCAGACCTGTCCGGATAGTTGTGGATCTACCCTGTCTCTCTGAAGTCGGATCCTTCACCAGCTGGTATGCTTTCTTGCTGTTGTTTTTGTTCAGGCAAGTTTCGATCTCCTCGCACTGAATACCTATCCAGTCCTCCTTCGGTTTCTTCACTGCCTTCTGAATCTTCTTGTTTGCTTCCCTATATCAATTTGCTCCTCCTGCTTCATACCGCTTCTTCTTCAAATTTCTCCTCTCATCACAGAGGTCGAGAACATCTCTGGTGACCCAAGGCATTTTCCTGCGACGTTCCTTCATCAGTCACTACTGTTTTGTAGGTGGTAATCATGGTATCTATGTCCATGTCATCATCCCTCAGACCAATGAGTGGTGCAAACTTCCCACCTATTGTTGCTTGAAAAGTGCATGCCACATCTAGGTCCCTTAACTTCTCAAGATCAAATTTCAGTCTGGGCTGGTTGGCTTTCTAGCCTTCTTCAGACGAATGCGGAAGGTCATCATCACCAGGTCATGGTCACTTCCTATGTCTGCTCCAGGAAAACTCCTTGTCCTATGGATGTTAACTCCTAATCGAAAGCGTTTCCTCACTAACATGTAAACAATCTGAGTGTGGTGTTTCCCATCTGGGCTGTGCCATGTCCATGTTCTTGATTGTTTGTGAGGGCCAAGGGTATTTGTCAGTACTAGGCTGTTACAGGTTGCAAACTCTAGGAGTCTGAGACCTCTCTCATTTGTCTCGACATTGCAGTAGGGTCAACAAATGTTTTCCAGTCTGTCTGTGCATCCTTTCCAACTTTAGCATTCCAATCCCCTTGTACAACCAAAATGTCCTTCTTGGGTGTTTGGTCTATGATTTCCTGGAGTTGCTGGTAGAAGTGTTAGATACCTCATTGTCGTCATGTCCGGGTGTTGGTGCATAAACCTGTATGATGGTTATGTTGAAAGGAGCTGCTCTCAGACGGACTGAAACAGTGAGATTATCAGTTTCGATTTCACCGAGAAATCTCAATAAGTAATTGAAAAGTATAGATGAAATTGACTTTTCAGTGTAAGATCGATTTTCATTTCACCGAGTGAACACAAAAAGCAGTTTTTTCACGCCTGGCGAAGCCACGGGTGAAAATACCACTTTTTGTGTTCATGGGTGAAATAGAAATTCATCTTACACTGAAACAGTCGAATTTCTTTTTCTTTTATGCTTGAAAATCGCAATAATTCTGTTTATTCAAAAGCGTCAGCCATCCCGACAGAAATACAACTTTTTCCTAACCGTTTTGCGTCAAATTTGATGCTTCTGGCGTGTTTATTGGATATGTATTTGTTGTAAACATAGTTTGCAACTGAAAAATAGCTTCAAATATCACTTTGAAAAATTTGCCAAGAAAGAATGCATACACGAGACTTCGGTGGCCTGACGTCGCGTGCAGTAACAAAGTTACGTTGGCGCTTTAAGTGACGGCATTAACGTCGTAATGACGTGCCAACATGCGTGACGTAATTTTTGACAAGCCAGATAAGATTTAGCCAATTCATCAACAAAAAACTTGAGGCTATTTCACAAAAATCCTATTTCTGAAACAGTGAAATCGAATGTGATAATTTCACTGTTTGAAACAGTGAGATTATCAGTTTCGTTTTCACCGAGAAATCTCTATAACGCATTGAAAACTATAAAAGAGATGAAATATTTTCAAAGAGTCAGAGTCTGAGAGATATGCTGAAACACACGCCTCTGTTATGGGGACGGGGGAGGGACGTTAAATTAATGCTTTAAACTGCTCTGTGGTCTCTGCGGAGAGCACAGAAACGGGAATTCCTGTCCTTTGTCCACAAAAAATGGTATGCGGGTAAATGAGTGCTTGAGGAGATCAGTATATGTAAAGTATCTTGTGCATTGCGAGTCATGTGGCGCCCTAATTTGTCTCAACGTAGGTGCAGCTTTCAATTATTTTGTTTTATCAATTGTTACAGCCTCAGTGTGAATTTGTAAAAGAAGGTAAACGAGGACTACTCCTGTCGGGTTGCCAGTGTCAGCCATTGGAGTTTGTAAAGCATTTCGCCGACTTGACTTGAGTTCCTCCAACGCCTGCAAGTCCCATGGGCTGCAGTCCTCTACACCTTCTCAGTTTGACAAAAGTGGAGTTTTTTGTATGAATTCTAAACTGGTGCTTTATTTTTTCAGTTTTGGACGCACAAACATTTTATATGCCGCTCCCTTGGCAAAGCCAAGTTCTGGCAAAGAAATCCAAAGGTTTCTGTTGCTTCAGAAGTTATTTCAGAGTCTGATGCATAGTGATCCCAGTCTAGGTTATCTGTAATAGAGTCAACTTTGTCTTTGGTAAACTGAGCTGTTCTCATATCTGATTATGAAGTGTATATAAAATGAAATTTGTGTGGTGTGTGTGTGTGTGGCGGGGGCTGACTTGTCACTCTCAAAGTGTGGCATTTGGCTACATTAAATTTCATTTGCCAGCCTTTCTCCTAGTGTGCAAGCCTCGTATCAAGGCCCTTTTGCAGAGTTTTTACAAACCTGGAGGATAGAAATGTTCTTGTAAAAGATACAGCCATTTGAAAACAGGCGAACAGAAGACCTTACATTTTTCGGGTTTTGAGTATAAATATTGTGCACGCTGCTGTATATTATCTGTTCTTAAATTGTTTGTCTAAATAAAAGCATCACTTTGCTTATGATATATATATGTATATATTCGACAGTGAATAAGGATTTTATGTCTAACTTTTCCAGGCCTCTATAAAGCTGATGACTATTTCTGGCTTCCTTCCATCACAGAACAGTCCAGAAAAAATGATCAGATGTAATCGACTCAGAAAAGTAAGAGCAAAAACATATTGTTCTAACAATTTAGAACATTAAGGTGGTGATTTGTGGTATACACAAAATTCTGAATAAAACCATAAAAAAATTATCGTATGTCCCTGAAAGTTAGCAGATTTCTTATATTTGTTGTTCTCTACATTTTAGAATACAAAATAGAGGGACATGCTGTTTAAAAAAGTGTTTTTATATGGAAAGATCAAAGGGTAATTTTCTTCGCAGAAATCTGAAAAATAAAATCCGTTGTTGAAAATGTACTTAGCTATGAAGATACTTTGATGCGTTAAAAGGAGCGTCCTAGCAATTATTTGTTCCAACTCTTTCACAAATTGTAAGGTAGACCAGATAAAAACAGTAGCTTTTTCTCAAATGTCTGACCATGTATATGGTGCATGTATACTGGTTGCATTCATTAATACAGGTAGGTCAGTTATACCTATATCATACTCACAATATAAATATTACATTACAGCGACCAAGACAGGTGTGTTATTGAAATTATTCAACCTTGAAAATAGACTCTACTGTGTATTTTAGACAAAATTAATATTTGGACACAGGCCACATCTTTTTTTATCTGCGCAGCCTGATGAGGTGCAAAAAAGGAAAAAAAAAAATTGCTAGGACGCTCTTCGTGCATTAATTTATATTCAGACCTAGTTACATTTTCAATAATGCTGGTATTTTTTTATGCGCACAAAATTACCCTTTGATCTTTTCTTGTTTAAATCCTTTTAACATCAACAAGTCCTGCATTTTGGGATTCTGAATTGTGAGAAACAACATACCTTGACGATACCTTGACGATAGTTGTTGGGCTCTGAAGGAAGGAGATAACTCCTTTTTAAGCCCGACATAGTTTGAAATCCTTTGGTCACTGTGTCCTGTCACTTTCTTAACTGATAACTGAGCATAATCTAGTACAGGTTTGCATTATACAAGTACTTGTATAAATATGTCTAGCAGACATATTACTGATTAGAACATATACATAACTTCATGGTTCCAGTAATGATCTAGTTTTGATTTGAAATCGTCCACATCTTTTGCATTAACTACACTTGTAGGAAGAGCATTCCAATTATTCATTATCCTTTGGGAAAAATTGGTGTAATCTCATAGTTGTTTTACAGTGGGATTTTTCCAACTTGAAATGATGTCCACGAGTTGTAGAAGTAGATATTCTGAAAAGCCTTTCTGATGGTATATCCTCAAAGCCGCGAATTATTTTGAAGGTCTGAATCATATCCCCACGCTTCCTGCGGTGAGCCAAACTAGGCAATTTCAGCCTTCTCAGTCTCTCAGTATAAGTGAAGTCCTTCAATTCTGGTATAAGTTTTGTTGCTCTTTTCTGAACCTTTTCAACGCTAATAATGTCTTTCCTCAAGAAGGGATACCATATTGTATTTCCATATTCAATGTGAGGCCTAACTAATGCCTTATATAACAGCACAAAGGAGTCTTTTTCAATATATTCAAAGAATCTGAATATCAATGACAGTACACTGTTAGCTTTATTTATTTTTGTATTAATGTGGTTACTGAATTTCAGGTCTTGTTGGAAGATCACTCCTAGATCCTTCTCTTCACTAACTGACTCAATGTCTTCAAAATTCATAGTATACTGATAGTCTTGGTTGTCACGTCCATAATGAATTGTTTTACATTTCTCCACATTGAATCTAAGTTGCCACAAATCTGCCCAACCACACAAAGCATCTAAGTCTTGTTGAATGATGTCATTATTACTGTCTGTATTATACAACTTGGTATCATCTGCAAAGATTTTCACAACACTGGTCACAACTTCTGGAAGATCATTTATGTATATAACAAATAACACAGGCCCAAGGACACTGCCCTGTGGAACACCACTTAAAACGTCTTTCCATAAAGAAGGCATCTGCTAAGTTTTGGTAAGATCTGTCATATTTTCAGCATTTTATGCAGATTTTTCCAGTAATTCATTACTGACCGTTCCAAGGCGGTAGTTCTGTTGTGGTTCTCTGTTGCCTGTTTTTGGTGTCAGAGTTTCTGTGATGTTTTACCTTATGTATGTTCTTATTATTTTTGGTTCGGTTTGGGTTGCTGAGTGGCCACCTTTTGGGAACAAGCTGCTCACTCGGTTGGCCATATGTTCTCTGTATCTTGATTATTTGTAATCTTAGTTGTTTCCAACTATGGTTTGAGGGCTGGATTTGGATTTTGATTGTTTCAGTTCCTGGTCTTTGCATACTTTATACTTTTGTCTTTGTCCCAAATCAGTGATAATCACCACCTTAACACACTCCTTATAATGAAAACAACAACAACAAAAAAAAAATAATACTCGTGTCTCGCTACAGAATGATGCGCTGTCCGAGTTGCGCTATACAAGCGGTAGAGCCATAGTAAAGCGGGTGACAGGTATTACCTGTCACTGAGCTATTGACCAATCAACGCAAAGCGGAAACGCACGTTACTGTCGACAGCAACCGTAAACAATACGCTGGCTCCAAAACTTATCGTGAAACAGAGCTCTTTTATAGTCCATATCTGAGGTAAACTATCATAGTGCATGCTTTGTCATGCTAGAAACAATGATTTTGGTCGATAGACTAGTCGAATTACAAACTTTTCCCCAGAATTTCTAGAAGATATGTGATGCAGTGTGGGCGCACTTGCTGTTTGTTACAGAATCAGTGTGGGTGGGGTATTGGTGAATAGGTGGACAAAAGGAGTATTCCGCCAGGATAGTTTCAGCTCACCATCGAGGTTAAAGGTGTCCCATAAATCTAAGGCAGATAATGTCCTTCTATGTAAAGGGGTCATGCCCATGTATTGATAGGTTGGCTTTGCACAGCATGTGCTTTTTTAACTCCAAAGTCTACCTTGTACTGTGGTCAAATGATCAGATGCATTTGTGTGCTGGGTGTAAAGTCACAGCCCCATTTGAACTTATGAATGGAATACTTTATCCGGGAATAAATGTGCTCCTGTTTTAAATTAGAGAAGGTAAAAGGCAGAGAAATTCTATAGGAGAGGTGTGGGCTTCATCTTTCATTTCCTGTGTGCCCATGATGTGTCAGGTGAGCCATTATAACTGCCACTGCTCCTATTGCCCAGGTCTGTGGGAAGACTACCTTAACATACCTTGTAACTTGTAATCTGTGCCATCTCTGACTAACAAAAGCCTTTTTATATTTTCTGATTGCCAGTGATTGGCGTCTTATGCATCAGAGGACATAACCTCTGAAAAATCCCAAATTATAAGTGCTTGTATTGCAGCGGCTGTGGGCAGTATATGCTGTTATGTTGTTTTCCTTTGTATAACAACCTCATTTCAACAGGAGCTGCCATATGGTAAGCGAAACTTCTTACTGCAATATAATTATAAACATTGGCGGAAAGACTGATAAAAAAATCATTTTTGAAAAGCATATAGGTATATTGTTTTTTTTTTTTGTTTTTTTTTTTTTTTGGGGGGGGGGGAGGGGGGGTGGGGGTGAGGGGGGGGGTGTTCGTATATGAAAATAAGGTTGTTAAGACATGAAGCAGATCTATAAGTAAAATGCTGCTTTTATGGGATGTGATATATTTTTTCAGTTAAATAAATGATGCACTGTGCGGTAGTGGCAAAATTGGGATTTTTCATTGCTTACATCCTCTGACACTAAAAGCAGCAACCCCCCCCCCCCCACCCCCACCCCCCCAAAAAACAATCTGAAAAGCTTTTTTTTGGTCAGAGAAGACTCAGATTACCTTGCTGATGAAGATTGTTGTGATATTGCAGCACACTAATTTAGCAATGCTCCGCTTCAAATGGCTTATGAACATCATCTAGCAAAGGTCACTATGGATATATGGATTCTGATAATGCAGTAGATGCCAAAACCTCATTCATTTGAGCCATTGTTTGTTGAACAGAGAGCTTGACAGGTTGTGGCCTACCCTACCCCACCCCACCCCACCCCACCCCAAGACTTGATTTGGCATATCGTTGTAATCCTTATAACCGCCCCTGCTCTAATCAACAACCCAACCCCTGTCTGTTTTCCGAAAATAGTCTTGCATGAATTGCTGTTTATATTTCTTTGGATAAGGTATCTCTTTGAAATGGGTTAGAAAAGAATTTGATCCTAGAGGAGAAACTTCTTTCCTTTAAGAGTTGACCCCTTCTGAGAAGGGAGGCAAAAATAGTAGAGTTGCTTCCTTTTGAAAGAATACCCATGTACCTTCATATTGTTTATGACATGCATTCTGGCATTTACTACACTCTAGGCTCTAAATAATGCCTGCCTCCATAAAATGCAAAGCCCCCAGGGCATTTAATAGGATTAATACGGTAATTTTAGTGTTTGTTTTTCAGATTGGTTTCAGCTGCACAGCAAAATGGTAGTATTGAACTTAGATTTTACCCCATTTTTCATTTATCATTGTTTTTAATTTGTTTATATTTTGCATGCTTTCTTTTTAAATATTAGAGAGCACATCATAATATGCAACAGCTATAATGATGCAGTAAGAAGCTGAAGCAATCTAATGAGGCAAAGACTGCCAACAGATATGAAAAAGATACACACAATGATAGAAAAAAATCAAATTGATGGATGTGTCCACATTTGAATATGAGTGTTACAAATCTTAGTATTTCTAAACTTGATATGCTACAGTTGAAATTCAGTTTCAGTTACTGAATGGAAATAAAAAAAATAAATTACTATATAGGATTAAATTTCAGTTATATTCGAAGAGTCTAATCGACTACCTAGTATTGTATTAGTTATGCAGAAGTTTTTTTTTTTATATATATATACCGGTATAATATCCCAAGCCAAAGGCGACAGGATAGTGGTTTGTCCATGTCAGACTGGACTTATGTCCATCAGGCTTTCCGTCTGCCCAATCCATCCGGAGCCATAACTAAGTAGCCACTGAAAAGAATTTTTCATGAAACTTATCTGATGCATGTTGTTGTGATGCATGTTGAGTGTCATCAGACTGGCTTCAGTAGTGCATGAGTTATCCCCTGTAAATTGATTTAAACTCAATAAAATGAGCCATAACTAAGTAACCAATTACCACAATTTCTTGAAACTTAAAATGAATTTATATCTCTCACTATATTATTACATGCCTGTGCACATAGAATTTCATCAGAACGACATCAGTAGTGCATTAGTTATTGTCCTTGAATCAATTTACAATCAACAAGTTCAGCCGTAACTTAGTAATCAGTAGATGGAGTTCTGTGAAACTTATACTAAATATATATCTGACACCATAACACATTGGTGCATCTTGCCCTTTATTGAAAATGCTTCAGTAATGTGTGAGTTGTTGCCTTTGAATCAGTTGCTCTAAACTCAACAAATGGAGTCATAACTAAGCAACCAAGGAATAGAATTTTAGGAAACATAGAAGTTGGTACAATTTTGTATTGTCATAATAGGGCTGTGCACATAAGTTTTGTCATAATGGCATCAGTAGTGCATGAGTTATTGCCCTCCAAGTTCAGTCGATTCAAAATTCATAAATAGACCATAACTATGGTAACAAAATTTCATGAACCTGTATCAGATAAGTGTCATCATAGTGTGGTGATCCTGAGGCAAGAATTTTAGACTGGTTTCACTTACGCGTGGGTTATTGCCCTTGATTCAGTTATTTGATTTAAAATACACAAGTAATTGAAGTTCAGTCGTAAGTAAGTAACCAGTGAACAAAATTTTATGAAACTTAAAATGAACCATGATAAACAGATCATGGCCACTTCAGTTGGGAATATAAATTGAATTGTTCACTGAATTTGCTTGTTTATTGCTGTTTTTTTATACAAAAATTTGCTTGCATGCTTATTCCTCAAAGAATCATTGCCTTTTTGCATGTTGATTTATTATGCCATTGATAGTTGATAGGACAAATAAATTTAATTATGCTCAAGATAAACCAATACCACACCGAGTAGGCGGCAATAGAAAACGCTCTTAACAATCAATGAACGCAGATCAAAAACCTTTAGAAACAGCGTTTTCGATTGCAAATTGTCGCCAATTTGCAATCGAAAACGCTGTTTCTAACGGTTTTTGATCCGCGTTCGTCTATTGCCCAAGTGTTTTCAATTGCCGCCTACCCGATGTGAATACATCAGGTGTGACAACTCTTTCCTAAATGTAAACATATGCCAACTTTCAAAGGAAAGAACTTGTTCCTTCGGGGGAAGATTCTTTCCTTTATACCCTACTCTGCTTAAGTATTCAGACACCTAAATTATTAATTTTCCATTTGTTGTTACCGGTACTGTTTTTTTTATGGTGTCCCAGTGTTGGGACACCTAAATTCATTAATTTTCCATTTGTTATTACTGTTTTTTTAGGTGTCTTAAAAATCATTAATTTCCCATTTGTTCCAAATGGAAAATTAATGTTTTTAGATGTCCCAATATTAGACCCCTTTTAAGAAAGCCTATATCCTCCAGGGAAGCAAACAGGAAGTCATGAATAGCCTTCCCTTCTGTAAAAATGGACACCAGGCCGGGTAGCGCAATCAGTAGGGCACCTGACTCATAAGTCAGGGGTCCTGGGTTCGAAACCCGGTCGGGCCATATACTTTCGTTTCTCCTTCCGCTGATTCAAGAGGGGCAGTTGTCAGTTACTGGCGAAAGTATGTGCACTAACTGCACTTAGTACTGGTTAACCGCTTAGGAGGTCTAAGCCTGCCCAGGAATATTGTGGTTAGGGTAACTGACCGTCCCGACATGACCATAGTTGTTTACCGTGGACGTTAAGCATTAAATCAATCAATCTGTAAAAATGGCTAAAAACAGAGGTGTACCAATACTTTTTAAAGAAATTACTGTGTTAAATAAATATAAATTATCGGTGTATCTAGAGCGTTGTTAGGTGTCCCGATTTTGAAAACAATCTTTGAAATTCGTCCATTTTATTGTTAAATGTTGAATAAGCTGTTATTTTGTATGCTTCAGCCCTCCCTTTTTATACATGATTTTAATTATTGGCTGAGCTCTTTTTCTGCTTCATTTTATGTTTTTTTTGTTTTTTTTTTCATTGTTTATTATCAGTTCATTACTGTACCAATCAATGTAATCCCAAAATAAGCAGCACTCAGCCTAAACCCTTAGACTGGGCAAAGTTTTGTGATACTATCGGGGTTGCCACAGTCAGGGAAAATCATCTGGAAAATGTTTTTATTTCCATGGCAGGGAAATGTCAGAGAATTTTGTGGTTCTTCAGGGAAAGTTTGAAAGGACTTGAAAATATTAAATCAGGGAATTAGAAAATAAGTGGTTACAACAGTCTTCAGAAAATAAATATATCTTTTCCAAGTGGAAAGGATATACTTCTCGGTGAGATAGTCCACCTCATTGGGGGCAACTCTTAAGGGAAAGAGTTTGCTCTGTAGGTGGAAATTCTTTCCTTTAAGAGTAACTTCCAATTTTCAAATGATACAGTTATCAATGCTCAAGCAAAGAGTAATGCCAACTTTTGGATGAGTAAGTGGGTATGGGAAACTGTAAAATGTCAGGGAAAAGTCAGGGAATTTTGAAGTGAAAAATAAAGGTGGCAAAAAAGACTGTCAGTATTTCATGTCATTATATTCATACATATGAGCCGCGACAGGACAAAACCAACAAAGTGGCTGTGCGCCCAGCACAGACTCAGGTCAGCCTGGACATCTGCCCAGTCTGATCAGAGGCTTCGCTGTCTGCATAGAGACTGGGCTGGGCGCACAACCACTTTGTAAGTTTTCTTGTGTCGCGGCTCATATATTTTAAATTTTCAAACATTTCCCTCAACCCCAGACAAAGACAAGTCTTCTAGTGAAGGGAGACACTTTTTGAGACTCTGGAAGTCACTCCTTGCATTTATTTGCCAGAAGTGCTTTTAATGACTTTATTAATGAGAATGGAAATCTATTTTTGTGAAATTTAATTTGGCCAATAAGTTCAGGGAGTGACTAAAGTATGTTTGTCTTATTGGTATGAATGCGGATCTTACAAATGACAAATTCACCAATTTGCATGGAAGTTACGGAACTAGGTACAAGTATAGGAAACAAAAAATTCTTATCAAACAGAAGAAAGTCTGATTTTCAATCAGGATGTAGTAGAATTTAATTTAAATGTTAAACTTTCTTATAACATCAAAACAGGGACTTTTAGATTAATTTCTGTGATTTAAAACATGTTGCAGACCTATGTTAAATCCCTGTCACAAAAAAGAATAAAGTATATTTAGTGTGAAAATAATACCATATTTGATCCTTTTAGCGCACCATGTGCTTAACATTTTCAAACTGGCATTCAATACTTGCAGTAGACTTCCTTCCTATTAAGTGCACATTTCAAAGAATTATTATATATATAAAGAAACAGAATTAATGTTTAAAGCATCAGAGAAAATGTGCTTGTAGTCATGTAGGATGGAGAAGCTTTGTAAGTGAAAACTGGAAGATTTTATAGTGTTTTCAGTGCGTGTAAACAAGCAATCAAAAGGATAAACCAGTAAGATATGTGCACTAATAATCATATGCCTCAGAAATTCCCGTGGTGTGCACTTATTGAGGCATGTGCGCTTATAAGGTCGATTACGGTAATAAACAAAAGTCATATTAAGTTTTATTATCCGTTCTCATATGCCTGCTTAATTTTGCCATTTGCAACTGCAGCTTCTATGCTATATACCCACCATTTAGATAAATCTGTTTTATTATTTTGCTCTGATTAAAACAACTATTCTTTAAAACTGTACATTTAATGATTTGAAGAGATGGCTTTTTTTTGGTTATTATTCCAATTTATACATCAGTCTGCCTCAGGTTTCAGCCTTTTCTCTCTTTTCAGTATTAGGAAATGAAACTGAAACCTTTTCTGTACAACTAAATGCCCAAAATCATTCTTTAGTATGAAGCCTGTCATTTTAGATATTTTTAGTCTAGTTTTGCTTGCATACAATATTTTATCATATGACATCGCATCTGAGAGTGTAATAAAGCCATGCATTAAAATCAATCCACTGGTGGATTAAATATGCAAATTACGTCATAACGTTATGCGTTGATGTCCATAAAAACATCGCGTTCTCTAGTGGTAAAATCATGACGTTTTAGCGCAAAATTTGATAAGAAAATGCAATTTTAGTGTCATATGATATATAGAATCTTGCATTTGTACTCCTGTATTATTAAATATATTAAACGCATTGAGGAAAGCTTGTAAGATGCTCTTCATAGCCTCGCATCTTATCTTTCCCCAACTTGTTTAATAAATTCAATAATCCATGAGCACTCATGTAATTATATCATTTTCTAGGTTGAAAAGAAAAAAGGTGGCGGTATGGCTCGACGTGGCAAGGAGCAGCAGTTACAACAAGAACTAGAAACACAGGAAGAATGGGAAGATATGCTCTCAAAAGAAGGCCTCTGTGGTAATATGACTTTTATTACACTCTCCTATGTAATAATATCAGCTGATACATTTATAAACAATTAGTGCAGACCCTGATCAGACTGCTCTTTTTAAGAGCAGGCTGATCAGGTTCTACACTTTTTGTTGTTATGCAAGTCATTATTTTTTAACCAATCTATATTCAGTAAAATTAACAAGGCCTCTGTGGTAATATGACTTTTATTACACTGTGTTTTGCGATAAATACAGTTATTATATGATAGAATTATGAACTGAACTACCTGACCAAATGATGCAGACCCTGGACAGTCTGCCTCTAGTAGCAGTCTGATCAGATTCTGCACCATATTATGCAAGTCATTATTTTTGACAAATCAGTAGATAGTAAAAATTAACAACGTCTTTCTGGTCATAATTTAGACCTTTATCACACTCTCCTGTGTAATAGACCCAGTTATTACCATGTTATTACCATGAACTTGAGTTTTGGTTGGAAGAACCTGGACAACACAGTTTATAGATCATAAACAGTGTAGCTCCTGATCTGGCTACTCCTGAAGAAGTCTAATCAGGATTTGCAATGTTTGCTTAAGCTAAGCAAATTTCAAATAAAATCTCTTTGTATAGGGCTAATTGCATGGACTTCCCCCAGATTCAAGGCTGTTAATAGTTCATAAAGTATACAGCAATTTTATTGAAAATAAACATATATGTACATGAACATTAGGAGTTCTTGTGTTGGTATAGGCCTAAATTTCTGACTGTGTCAAGAGTCTCTCTGTTGAAGGTAAAAGCCATACAGTCACAAAAGTTTGGTTTTTACATGCATCTACTTATTGCAGAAAACATACATGCAAGTATTAAAATGCAACTTACTCTTTTACATACATGTATTCAAATGGTGTCGTAAATTGTAATTTAAGCATGAAAACCTGAATTTATTTTCAGAGAAAATATTAGCAATCATAAAACATAGGAAATTATAATTGCCCACCCAATATCACAAAGTTTGCTTTTGTCAATTTTGTCAATCAGATGGTTAGATGAAAGCTTCTTAATAAATTCAGATATTTATTTTGTTATAAGTTAGAGGTTTTCTCTTCCAAAACAATCCTAAAAACCTTTATTGATCTTACAAGATGGGTCTAGATTTTTTGGGGATTGTTTTGTCTTTTGCAAAATTATACAGACTGAATTACACATTTGGGTTTCTTTGGAGAAAAAAAATCCCATCTTATAACCGAATAAACAAGTGAAATCTTCAGAATGGATCGTCTGTATTAGGCCACCCAAATTAACCGCAACGCATGTAATAGCCAAAATTTTATGGCCAATGAATGACTTGATAGTGTTGTTCATAATTGAGCCGCAACACGAGAAAACTAACAAAGTGGTTGTGCGCCTAGCGCAGACTCAGATCAGCCTGGGCATCCTGCCTGTGTGATCAGACTCTTCACTGAGCGCTTAAAGGTTAGCTAAGGGTCTAAGCTTCCTCCATGGGGACAGCGAAGACTCTGATCAGACTGGGCAGATGCCCAGGCTGATCTGAGTCTGCCCTGGGTGCACAACCACTTTGTTGGGTTTCTCGTTTCGCGGCTCAATTAATTGCTGTAGATCCTTGATAGTTATTTTGTTCTTGACCTATAATAGCAAAATCTGGAACACTGGTAAATATCAACAGATATTGACAATCATGGACAAGCCTCATACTAATATTTAGTGTTATAAAACATTATTTTTCAAATTCTAGAATGCCCTCAAATATGTGACAGTGTCTGGCATTTTGAGCCTTATGGAGCGAAAATCGGAAATTTTGTTTTTAACATTTTCATGTTTATTAGTACTTCCAGAATAGATTTCGAGAAGCACGAAACAATAGTGCTAACGTTTACTTCAAAAGTAATCGAAATTCATACCAACCCGAATATTAGTTTTTCGTTTCACTGATTGGATACAATCTACATACTAGCTGGATAAACTTTTATAACTCCGGTTCATGACGTCGCATTTCAAAGATCTATTATGGGAACATTCTTAAAAGAGTATAGATGAAGAAAATTAAAGACTCCTATAGAAAAGTTGAATCACTCTTTTCAGGTGACGCTTTAAAATTTGTTAGTCAATGCGCGGAAATCCAATTAACTTAACGTGCAAATTTGATGACGTCACTTTCATTTCACATTTCGTGACGTCAACGTCGCACCTCCACAAGGCTCAAAATCCCAGGCACTGTCACATATCATAAGTCGGTCTAATGAATTTCTGCTGTGAAATGGGTTTTCCCTTCTAAAATGATCCTTGAAATTTAGATCAGTCTTCAAAGATTCATTTAAATTTTATGGATTGTTAGGGGAAAACCTGCCTATGAACAAAGAAATACAACATATTCCTTCATTGTCAGCTTTTTTTTTCACAACCCAATGTAGTAAATGATTAAGGCAGTAAACTTAACACCATCATGTCAGTGTTTATATCTGTTTTATCTGCCTTATAATGGTGGCATTAGGGGATGCCATGTTCAGGAAAAATATCTGAAAAATGAATATTTGTGAAGGACAGGGAAAAGCCAGGGAAACTTATGATTTATTCAGGGAAAGTTGGAAAGGAGATGAGAAGTCAGTAAATTGGAAAATTTGTAGCTACTGCAGTCTTCAAAAAGTACACTTCTGCTCAGATTGGGGAAAAGAATAAACTATCAGGAAAGACAACCTAGAGACAGGAATATGTATTTCTCTTCTTATTGGGAGGTACTAAAAAAGGAAAGAATAAAAGTTTGCTCTCAGGGGAGTGAATTCTTTCCTTAAGAGTAACACAGAATCTTCAAATTAAAGTAAAGTTTATATAAGCAACTTTTGTGTTGATAAAAGGGTATGAAAAATTGTAAACCACGTGGTAGAAACCAAGGAAAAGTGACAGAAGTTTGAAGAGGATATTTAGTGGCAACTATTGTATTTACCAGTTTTCCGAATTTTCCATTATGGGACTAAAAGCTTCTTGTATAATTGAGCCACAACACGACAAAATCAACGAAGGGGCATGTGCACCATGTTATGACTCGGATCAGCCTGGGCATCCATCAGGTCTGATCAGTCTTATCTTTGCACTAATATAGGTTATCATAGGATCAAATCTACCTAATTAATTCATGCCCACAGTGAAGACATTAGACTGGGCAGATGCCCAGGCTGGTCTGGGTCTTCGCTGGGCACACATGCCACTTGTTGGTTTTGTAGTATCACGGCTCATATTTACTTACAAATGTCATACCTTTCTCTAGTTGTTGATGTGTACCAGGCCTGGTGTGGCCTTTGTGTAGGCATGTCTGGTAATTTTAAGAAAGCGCGTAACGAGCTCAACGATGAACTGCTACAATTCTTTGCCGTGAGTTTGTGATGAAAGAGGTTGTATGTGATTCCACAGTTTGTTGCATTGTATCAAGAGTTAAATTCCTTAAGTTTTGTTGTTTATGTATTTGATTGTGTGCATGTTGTATTGCATTTATGATTGTGATATTTTGTCTTTATTTGCAGGCTTGCTGGTTACAGATTCTGGCAGTTATTTTAAGACACACAAATATACTGTTAAATCAATCAGAGCTCCAGATAAGGCAGGATTTTGAAGATGATTCAAAGATAATTGTTTTGCTCATTTCTGAATGAAAACATATCTTGTGACCCCTCATTAGAACCGTCTCTTTGAGACGGTTCTAATGAAGGGTCACTAGATAGGTTTTTATGCAGAAATATGGAAAATTATCCTTAAATTATCTCTTGTTACTCCTTCTTATCTGGAGCATTGTGATATGTTAGATTAAGGTGTATGGATACATCTGTATGGCTTGGCTTCCATTTTTCAAGGGAGACAACTTTAGTGGAGTAGGATCCGTCGTTGATGAATTCTTTGTCTGATAGGGTTTCTCTTGAAAACAAATCCTTTCCTTGAAGAGCAGACCATTTTGCAAAAGGAACCAACTACTTCCAGATCATATTTACAATTTCTTCACTTATGAGACTGATGTTATTTTCTTACAAAACACTAGCTCCCAAAAATCTAGATCCATCTCAGACTCCTGATTTTCAGGATTGTTTTGGCAGGAAAAGCAAAGCAAATATTTTGTAGCAGAATTTCAAAGGACTGATTTAGATATTTTGGGGCCACACTAGGGAAATGAAAACCCCATTTTATAGCCTAAAAACATGGTATTTCCCTCTTAGGTGTGTCCTTACACCTTAATACAATGAAATTTGGTTTAAAATGTCTAGGCAGTGCTGAGAAAAGCATGTTACAAGCACAAAATAGTGATTTGCTTTTTGATTGACTGTAAACTATAAAACACTCAAAAATTTTGGTAGTAAATTTGGTCAGTTTGGGAGTTTTGTGGGAAAACCACAATTTTTATATATATTTGTCTACATAAATGCATTGATTAAAAACCGAATGTTCACAGACATTAATTTTAGATGGGGATGGTAGGGCAGGGGAGGATGGGGCATTGGGGGGGGGGGGGGGGGGGGGGGGGGTGGGGGAGGTTGCAGGGTTCTCCACTATATACTGTCCATAGTGTCAAAGCTTCTGTACCATGAAATATAAGTATTCTAGAGTGGAAACCTTTTAATATATTTATATATGCCTTGCGCTAACATACTGTGTCTTAAAATAGCTGCTGGTTTATGTTCTAAAATATTGTTTTAGATATGTTTATATCCTGAAATATTCTGATGGGATATCCATCATGCTCATTTTGGATGATCATCAATACCGCTGTGTATGCTTGATTTTGGGACCATTAAATTTTAGTAAAAATTCTATTTTTTAGCGCAATCTCTTATTATACTCAAAAGAAAATTACAGGAAATTTGTTGTTTCATATCACCATTGTTATGAAATGAGGTTATGGTCTTACATCACATTTCATCCTTAGTCCTGCTTTGCCATCTTGTGGTAAATATTTGAGTAAGCATGTTGTGGTGTACCCTATCTTTATCCATGGGCATGATGGATAAAAATAAGTCTCCAGACTGATCTCTGGATAGTAAAACCTGTGACCTTTTTCAAAGAGAAGGATGTATGATTAAAGCATTCGAATAATGGTCAGTAATTAGGGATAAGTATATGGTAAATCTCTATTTCAGTTGTTGATATTTACCAGGAATGGAGTGGTCCCACCAAAGCTTTATATAAGGCTTTTAAAAGGCATAAAATTGATATAGGAAGTGACCCTTTTCTTTCATATTATCTTGTAAGTCAGATTTGTATGGAAGTTGGTGACTAGGCAATTTTAATTTTATTTTAAAGTGGTCAGGTTAGCACAGTAGCACTGGTGCAGACTTTGTTAGTTTGCCTTTTGGTTTGTTGGATTTTTTTCCAAATTTTAAATGTAGTTATATATACAGTGACACTTCATTGGCACCCTGGTAAAAAGTTTTTGAGTTGTCAGTAGTTTGACCTACTGAAACAGCTTCCGAGAATAAGTATATGAACAGTTTTTAGCACAGATGCCAGAATTTTGCATCTGACAATCAATGCAACTCAAAAGGCAGTCAGTTATGCAATAATTCAAGTATGCAATATACTATTCAAGACATAAAAAGGTATTTTCTATTAAAACAACTGCCAGGGACAGTGAGATGGGGTTGAGAGGCCATGCAATTGTAGTCAAGCCATGTGTGTCTTTTTATTAAGAGTATATTAAGGATCTGACCAAGACCATCATCCATTGAGCCAGCAGACTTTGAACCAGTGAAGTTTGATGGTACTAATTTGACATTTGAAATTATAAAGCAGCTGATATAATAGATTCACACAGGTGGTTTTATCTATGAACTTAAATAACAGTACCAGATTGGTAACAAGTTTGTTAGGGCTTGGGGAAATGTATTATGCATGGAACACTAGGCCTGATTATAGTATATTCTTGGATTTCTCTGAAACTTACTTGAATTTTGTAATTTTCATATTCAAAGTTATGATTGGCATTGTAGGATTGAAATATTTGGTGAATTGAGGTAGGTCATACTGTACATAGAAAGAATGCATATTTTACTGTTTATGGTACCATTTCAGTAATGGATCATTATCAGACCTGGTCATCCTGTAGGAATTATAGTACTGTTTTGCAAAATTTCAATGCTACTGTTTCATTTATGGATATATATCAAACCTGGGTAGGTTGTTCTGTAGGAATGATGAGTGCTTTACTTACTATTTATTCTAATGCACTTGACAATATAACGTGAAGTCTGATTGGATAGCGTCAAAAATTTGCGACAGTATATTCTGCGATATACTGTCGCAAACCTGACATCATTAAGTAATAATGTAGCTTCTCATTGGCTGGCATTTGGTTTTATGTTGCTGACAGTGCTTTAAATGGGTGCAAGCCAGTACATTATGAAAGGTGAAAATGTGGTAAGGTGCATTAGAGTAGGGATAACTGTATTAAAAATTGTCATTTGGGGCGGTAAATCATCAGTTTATGGTCGCAAATTGCGTTTTACGGCTTCCCTGGCGCCTCACCATAAAATGAAATTTCTGACCATAAAACCGATGGCGCGTTGCCGTAAAACCAAATTTCCGACCATAAAACCGATGATTTACCTCCACAAATGACAATTTTCAAGACAGTTATCCCATTATGATACATTTCAGTCATGGATGTTTATCAGGCCTGGGCTGGTCATAGTGTAGCAATGATGGGTACTTTTCGAAAGATCAAAATGGAATTAGGAGATAAACTGTTAAGTTTTGCAATTGTAAGTCAGTTTGGCATTAACCCTTTTAATGCTGACCTATAGGATGCTAACTGACAAAACAAGCTTTGATTTGTGTGGCTGCTTTGAAGAGTTGGTATGTCACTGTATCTATAACCCTTTTTTGACCAGTGGACTTGTCCATTCTTATCATGCAGATAATCCCATTTCTAGTTTTAGGGGTTTCTGGTGAATATTTTCACTTTTATTGTACATGTACTTTGCATAGAAATTCCTGCAAGCAAACAATGTAGGCCCTGATCAGACGCCGCGTTTTGCGGCGTCTGAACTGGGTCTGCACTGTTTGCATAATGTCCCCAAAACGGGTATCCGGTCTGAAAAGGGATAATCAAAGTTTTGAAAAACTAAAATTTGTAAAATTTAATAGGTGTATCTGCTTTGAAGTGTATACATTACAATATCTATAATTCAAGTTTTGGAAAACTAAAAAAACATAATTACTTGATAGGTGTGTCTGTTTGAAATATACATGTCACAATATTACAGCTTGATGTTGCTTGTTTATTGACTTAGTGTGCTGGGATTTGTAGTAAATTTAAACCTAAACTGACTTAACAGTCATACAATAACAATTATGTTGCATTGGTGTGTTTCTGATGGTTTATTTTGTCCAAATATTTTCAGTTATTGATGTGTATCAGAATTGGTGTGGATACACAATGGGAATGACCTCCCATTTCAGAAGGTTTAAAAATGAAGCAGGTGATCAGGCAGCACTGCTAAGATTTGCTGTTGTAAGTTAGTCACTTGATGAACAATACCAGAACTTCCCATAAAACCCTGTAACTCCATTATGCTTTGAATAACAGGCTAATATTTGAGCCACAACAGGAGAAAACCAAACTGGTTATGCACCCAGCACAGACTTGGCTCAGCCTGGGCAGCCACCCAGTCTGACCAGCCTCTTTGCTAAGTGCTTTAAGGGTAGCTAAGGGTCTAAGGTACCTCAATGCGGACAGCGTAGACTCTGATCTGACTGGGCAGATGCCCTGGCTGATCTAAGTCTCTGCTGGGTACACAACCAATTTGTTGGTTTTGTTGTGTCACGGCTCATTTACCTATGTTCCTGCTGCAATGGCTATTCCCTGCTTAAAAAATAGAATGTTTAAAAAGAGGTACATTGACTAACCTGTGCATTTAAGAAATACAGCAAAATGTTTGTAAGTTGTTGAAATCCTCAGTATTGTCTGCAATTATTCATATGATGTACTATGTAAAGCAGTTTTTCTCGTTGTGTTATGGCATTGCTAACTTTGTCGTGCACAAGTATTAATTTGTTTGCTTTTTGTGTTGTTCTGTGTTTGTGTATGTGTGCAGTGTTTGCCTTGTGAGAATTTAACACACTGTAATAAAGGCCAAATACCCATTTAATCAATTTCCTTCAATATATTCAGAAAAAGAAGAAGTAGAAAAAATACACGCAAAAAACATGAAAAATCAGTATGCACAAATTACAATAAGGAAGTAAATCTCTTTTAACCCTTAAAGCGCCAAAATGAAAAATTGTTGAATTTGCAAACAGTGTAGATCTAGATGAGGTGGCTCATAAAACATTTTTTAAAAATTTCTGCAGACTTAAATTTTGTCGTCTGCTTTTTGGCGCATTAAGGGTTACCGTAATCGCCCCATTTACCGCACATGCCCCTATAACCGCACTCTAAGGCCATTTCCGGAAAAAAATTCACAAGCGCACACTGCTTTTTCCTTTTGAAACTCACAAAACGCTACACGTTCAACTTACCATTACTGTTTCAGCAGCGACAGTGTTTTCAGGTTTGTTTTCCCAACGCAATGTGCGAAGAGAGCAACTCTATCTGTCTAAGTGCCAATCGGGCAAACTCGCCGATATTTACGGAGTTGGCTGAAGTGTTATGATGTGTACGAGCGCGAACAGCGGACTCGGATCAGCTTACACATCTGCGCCGTCTGATTAGCGTATTCTCTATCTGCATCAACAATGGGAATGTACATGTTGATCCGAGAAGGATCGCGCTTACGAAGTTATGAGGTTGCGGGGGTGCGCATGCTGAACTGAGTCTTTGCCTTTCGTACATGCAAAAAAGCGCCATTTCTCAGAGCAATTCTTGTCGTATATAGGGATAATGTGCACGTGCGCCAAAGTGCGTTTGGGAAAAATACATGAACGACAGATGAGAAACCTGGGTTGCAAAAGAAATAAATTGTCATAACGACAAACTCTTGTTTCCTTACAAAATCAGTCTGAATACATGCGCAAACTGAACGAAGCGACCAGCCTGTGCATATGCATGGTCTGTGCATTTAAACAAAGTTCGCGGTAGCCATAGGATAGTCTTATCATTGGCATAGCTGGCCCGTGGGCCTCAAAAGGGCCTCAGGACACATCCGATCAGCAAACACCCGCATCATACAGTGCATTTGCGAACATTGACCAGTCTAACAAATCTCCAGGATTCGCCGATAGTTTGCAAAATAATTGTTTGAAGATGCGCAGACTGGTCTAAGGCTTTGCTGTTTGCACATGTAATACGGTACCTTTCTCATGACACGTTGCCAATATTTCTGCACCCTTGGACGGAATATAGGACAGACAGAAATAGGGAAGATCAAAAGGACCGCATCTTCCAGAATTAGACTGTGTGTGTTATTAATAGAAGCCCGTGAATTTAAAGCAGACCCCTTGCGGTGAATGAATAGCCAGGGCACTGACAAACTTACCTGACGTGTTTAATAAACAATCACATATTAGGTCATCGTAAATGTGTTGAAATACTTTCCTTTCTTTTGGAATATTGAAGAAGGATGAAGAGAATGAAATACATGCATAATGAGGACATATTTAATACTGAGAGGTATGAGATATAATTTGCGACTTGACACGAGATTGTTTTTCTCCCGGAAATTGGCAGTTCAAATAGTTCGAACACTAAATATTTTCATGACACTTCGAACACCCCGATTAATGAGAATTTACCGTATCAATTTTTTCCTTGACATCTTTAAAGTAGACAAGCGCCGTTTGTTGTTTTTTCGTTCTGAGCGTGCGGTTATTAGAAACGTTTTTTAACCACACCTTTTGTTGCAATTTTGAAAAAGTTTAGCGCACCGTGCGGTAAATGGGGCGATTACGGTAACTACCTTTTTGATTTTCAGGCTTCTGGAGCAGCAGAATGATACTCCTCTTTGACTTATAATGCAATTTCAAATTTTTCAGATGGTGTCATGGAATTATTTGTTCCAGTCCTTTTATTAAACTGCAGCTCTTATTATCTGAGCCAGATCATGTGACTTCAAACAATTTGGCTGCTTTGTTATGTGATATTCAGATCATCCTTATCATTAACAGAGGGCCTGTTTAATTATATAGAGGCCTCATTGTTGGACGTATGGTTTGGGCCAGTTCCATAGATGGCTGAGGTGACAAGTGAAGGCTGTGATGAATGCAGCAGGTTGATCAGAGCTTGTCACCTGAATGCCGCATTGTTTGAAGTCACATGTTGTGTTTCAACTTTGGGTAAATGTGCATTTCCATTCCATCTGGAAGCTCCTACACATATCTTCTATACATAGCCGGAATATGACAATGCTTTTCAACTTGTATGTATTTAAAGCATATTTGTGCAATAGCTTGAATTTTGATAATCCAGGTTGAAATGGAACTGTGGATTTGCCGGATGTGTTGGGTTAGGGTTAAAATGTATAAATTATTTTCCAGCCTAGGCCCGGTTGTTCAAAGCATCGTTAGCCTAACAAGCTCTTTTAAAGGTCAACTCGTTAAGTGTTTTATGACGTTATAACCAAATGCACTGATATTTTTTGTTGAAATGTTGTGAGATTGCAAAAGCTTCTGATATTTTTTCAACAAAAATATTGGCGTATTTGAGATATTAACATTTGAAATTTTAACGTCTTGGTAACTAAGGATGTCATTAGTTTTGAACAATTGGGCCCAGATTCATACCAGCCACATTTGCTTTGACCATTCTTGCACTCATGAAATAAATTCTAATTAAGCATACTTTTGAACTTCATCAACAGCAACTGTTATAACAACTTCTACTTTAGCTTGCAATGCATGAGTTGTCAAATCTTATTGAAGTACAGTCAAACCTGTCTTGAGGGGTCACCCAAGGGAAGTCCAAAAATTGGCTGCTTAAGACTGGTGACCCCTTAATACAGGTTCATTTGCACTGTATTTTGGTTCAAGGGACTCAGAAAAGGTGGCTGCTAAAGGCAGGTGACCCCTGAATAGAGGTGACCACATAAGCAGGTTTGACTGTATGTAACTGCAAATATGGCATCAACATATGTATCTCAGTCAGTGGTTGTCATATGCAATCAGAACTTTGGGAAATGTCTGCATAAATTACCAGACCTTATTCTGTGAAAAGATTGTTCTCACTGTAAAGTTTTTACAGTAATAAGCTTTTCAAATGGTGTTTTATTTTATAAATTTATATCGTTTGTTATGTTATTAGTCTGGGTTCATTCGTCTATATTACCGGTAGTTCAAATAATAATAAAATAGTATTATTTTAGTAATAATACATTAAAGATAACCTATTGTAGGTTATTTTGAAAGTTAAAAATAAAGTTGAAGTATTACAAGAATGGAACACAGGCTAAAGTGTTGTTTTTTTTCTTGCAGGTTTGTCAGATTTTTAGCACCCAGCAGATTATGATGTTTTATATGATTTTTTATAGGCACAGTTATTCAGTGTGTGGGTTAATTTATTGTATGACTGTAAGCTTTTAGTTAGGTCACCTTTTTGCTTAATGATATGCTTGGACTTTTCAGTTGTGGATGTATATCAGGACTGGGCAGGACCTGTTAAACCATTACTTGGTGGTTTACGGAGGCTTAAAATTGAACTAAGTGATGATTTATTAAAATTTGCAGTTGTAAGTGAGAAAAGAAAGATGACCTATATCATTTTAGAGAGCTTAACTGTATCTTTGTATGTGTCACTCATAATATGGCTAGTTTTGGGTAAGGGACAGTTCTAGATGTTAGTTTCAGACATTCCTTCCCTTTAGACCACATGGCATTTAAGGCTTTCAAAGAGTTTCAGAGCTTAAAAGCTAACATGTTTGGTTTCAATTTTGATTTTCTTTCTGGGAAAAATTTCAAATACACTAATATTTTTTTTATTTGTAGCTAACTCATTGGATATGAAATTCTTTTTTTCCTACTTATTTTACTATGTAGACAATTATCATTCTAACAATTTTATTGTTAAATCTCATTAGAATTGCCTCAGACTATTTTAGGTCATACTCTATGTATTTGTTTTTATGAAGAACCTAGGCTGTCAAGTATTTCAACCCCATAACGATCGTTCAAATGTTTGATATAATAATAAAATACCTAAATGCTACTTTCAGCATTTGAAGATAAATTGTATACAGTCTGTTGTTTCTTCTTTTTGAAAAAAAGTAAAAAGTATGCAAAGACCAGGAACTGAAACAATCAAAATCCAAATCCAGCCCTCAAACCATAGTTGGAAACAACTAAGATTACAAATAATCAAGATACAGAGAACATATGGCCAACCGAGTGAGCAGCTTGTTCCCAAAAGGTGGCCACTCAGCAACCCAAACCGAACCAAACATAATAAGAACATACATAAGGTAAAACATCACAGAAACTCTGACACCAAAAACAGGCAACAGAGAACCACAACAGAACTACCGCCTTGGAACGGTCAGTAATGAATTACTGGGGGGCTTAAATCGATTTTACAGGCCCAACCTCACCCTCAGTTTCTGAAGTGGTACAAAACATTCAGTTGGTTGTTCGGTTCGCATGATAACCCTCTAACTCGTCAATGAATCATCACGGTAAACACATAAATCAAATTTCAACACCATGAAGAAGCAAAGACGAGGACTCAACAGATACAACGGGCCGTCTGACAGGTGGAGATCCCTGTCCTGCCAAACAATCCCACTGGAAATCTGAAGCAAAAGAAGGTCACCAGTTGAGCCCCGGTGGACCAAGCAACAGACAAAAAGGCTCCGGTCCCAACCAACTAAAATATATAGCTTTAGGTCGGGGCCATCATAGAGTCTGACGACCGATCCCCCGGTGTGCAATTAAAGAGTGCAGCAAAGTTATCAACCGTGATTGGGTTAATCACTAAGCATGCAGACTGTCGCATAACATTTAAATTATAGCCAATACGTTTGTGACGTATTATTATTTTTCGGAATTGATCAGAAAAATCAGTCCTACCCTTAATCTTTTTGAATTTGTATACTAAGTCACCATAAAATTCTGGTTCCGATAGGCCTTGGTGTAAAAGAAATTTTAATCCGACATCAAATTTTGAAGCCAATTCATGGTGTCTGCGATAGAATTTAGAAAAAGCCTTTCTAAGCTTATGATACCGATAGCCCTGTTGAAGAAGTTTAGCAGTTAAACATTTATTACGAGCATTAAAGTCATCTACATGACTACACACTCTAGCAAATCTTATAAGTTGAGAAATATACACTCCATAAGAGGGACGACGTGGAACGTCACCATCCAAAAATGGAAAATTAACTATATCAAAGTCAAAGTCATCACGTTTATCATAAATTTTAGAAGATACAAAACCGTTAGAAATAGATAGATGTAAATCCAAAAAGGGGGCCTCGGTATCTGAAGTATTAGCTTTATTCAATTTAAGTTCAGGTGGGTAAATTTGGTTAACCATGCTTTCAAAATAAGGATTATCAATATTCAGAAGATCGTCTAAATATCTAGAGGTTGAGTTAAATGCCTCAATGATATCAGCTTGATTATCAACAGAAAGAGAAGTCATGAAATCTCTTTCATAACAAAATAAAAACAAATCGGCCACAAGAGGAGCACAATTTGTACCCATCGGAATACCAACAATTTGTCTGTATAACTTATTACCAAATCTGATGTAAATATTATCTAAGAGATATGATAAGGCGTCACATATATTCTGACATGACCAAAGACTATATCCTCTATATATTTTACGCTCAGTAGAAGTGAAAAACGCTTTCTTATCGTTACAGGCAATATAAAGGGTATCTTCATTTTTGGAGAACTTTTTGAAGGCCCTCTCAATCAAATCAACAAGTTTTTCCTTTATTAAATTATGGGGTAATGTGGTATAAAGAGTAGAAAAATCATAAGCGGACAAACTAGTCGCACGGAACCCTCTTGACTTCAGTTTACTAAGTACCTCACCAGAATTTTTTATAGACCAAAACATATTTTGAAGTCTGAAAGCATGTGGTCTGTAGGTGTTGGTATTGTTTTTATTTTATTCAGATGTGTATCTATTATTCAATTACTCTAGATTCAGACATTTCATTTCTAATATGTTGTAGTAACTTTTCACTGCCCTTTGACAATATTTCAGTTAACTGATGGGGCTATATGCTTTAAGGGTACAAATGCTTTGCCATATTTTGCCAGACAGAAATATAAAGCTGTTTTTCTCCTGTGTTCTTTCATCAATGCATGTCAAGATTGACTGAGAATTATGACAAGTTCCTGCTTTATATCTCACAGGACACTTAAAACTCACTGTACCCTTAGAAGTTATGAAATAATCAGAAACCAAAAGATCTGTCAGGTGCTTGCAGTGATTTATCAGTATTCTGTAACACCCCTTTTCTGCTTTAGATTCATCTGAGAACAACTCTCAACAGCTGTATTGTCATACAGTTAATGATTACTCAGACAAACCCTGTAGGATTTCATGTCTACATTTAAAGCCTTTCTTTACTTCTGATCACTGCTATAACAGACTTATGACAACACATTTTGAACTGATTTTACTGTTTTCAGTTGTTGATATATACCAAGAGTGGTCAGGACCTGTAGTCCCATTAGTTGCTGGTTTGCGTCGACTTAAAAATGAGCTTGGTGATGATTTATTAAAATTTGCTGTAGTAAGTGCAATCAAGAATGAATGACCTTCACCCCATATAGAGCTTGTACTCAATGACCTTTGATTATAGCTAGCACACTTTGGGATGGGACATAGATTTTAACACACTTTAGATGATAGCTTTAACTTAGTATTTTAGATAATTAAATTCTGAATCAAGTCTTTTCTTCTCTGCTCTTACTATTGTATCTTTTTTCGAACAGCATGTTAAAAATACTTCTCATTAGTGTTGTATATATTAATTCAGGCATTATAAGAAGTGTTCAAATTTGAATGAATTAATCTGACCTTGTCTTAAAGGAGTTTTTCAGAGCAGCTTTAGAGATTTTAGCTTGATAGTGCCTTTGTGATCACTTTTTGCTTGTACAAGTCAGATAATCACCAACTCTAGGTTAATTAAATGCTGCTCTGAAACATATGGGGGGTGGGGAACAGTATAAATGAGTAGTTTCCATTGCTTTGCTTGATTGGGTTAGATTGCAGCAGGGTTCCAAATATTATATTGTAACTGCAATTGTAAAAGTAGGTTTGCTTTGGTAAACTCAGTCAGATAAGATATTGATTCTTATTATATTGTTTATCTTTTACCCAGCTGTATGCAAACACATTTTTTTTTTCAAAGAGTCTAGACACACAAATGGGACTTAGGAGCAGTCTGATCATGCTGGCAACCCTTCTTCTTTGTAAGTAACATCCTAAAGGAATAATGGGTTAAACTTAAAACATTTTGTAAAAATTGCCATGTTAACTGTTGAAGGCATTAGAAGGTAAAGTCATGGAGTAATGATATTATCAAATACATAAAAGTAATCATTGTCTGAGAATAAGTTGAGAGTGCTTTCATTGAAAAGGTGTTCCTTTATTTATTTTTGTAGGTGCTTTCTACGAGACATAGTGTTTACTTTTGCTTTGCTTATGTGGCCAAAGAAATCCAACTCGAAAACTTCCCTTATTATTAAAATTTAGTTGTAAGAAGATTTGGTTGAAAGACAGTTCCATTTCACCTCTGTTATATCACAGATACCTTTTTTATGAATATACATTGTGTTCAACTTAAAACTGTGCAATGGTATTCTTTGAAAATGTTTACTTGTCCTTGAATAATAACAATATCTGTGATTCACAGTATCCTCATTTGGATTTAATAATTTCAATTATTTCGAGTCAAGTGCTATTATTTTCCAACCAAGTGGTAAGGATAGGCAATACATCTTTAGATGGGTTGGACTTCATTCACAATTTAATAGGTAGGTGCCTCTTACTTGATGTATGCAGTACTGTGTCTTGGAGAATGATTCAGTAAGTGTTGCTTGGAAAGAGATTTTGTTTCCTTTCGGGAACTGGTCATTACTTTTTTTGTCTTTCAAACTTTTGGAGTTAGTAACACTGAAGAAGATATACAGAAATGCATTTCTGTCACCCTAATTATCTTAAAGTATGTTTATATTATAAAATGGTTTTACATGAGTTCAGTTTAAACTACCTTCAATTTCTTGAAAGTTAAGTTGCGTTCTTTGCACTGTAAGCTTATTTTGGACTAGAAAAAATGTTTTGTTTTGATACATTAGTAGGAAAAGCATTTAACAGCTTGTTTGGCACAGTAACTGACTTCATAATTACAGAAATATGATTTTGATTGATCTCAAAAGATATTTTAAGCTTTAGAATTTTTTTTATATTAATTCTAAAAACAGATGGGATTAGTGGGTGATACAGCAAGCTAAAGATTAATAACTGACTGTATTTGATATTTTTTCATGTTTGCATGCTTCTTTGCTGTTCCCTTCTTTTACTGTTTCAATACATATCTGTATTTGTTTAATTCTGTTAGCTGTCACATTTATTCAAACTGTTACCATGCATGTAGAATGATTCTTGTTTTCAAATGTAAGAAACATGTAAAACTTCCAGAAAAATGTTTATTTTTCAGATATTTGCAGAAAGTTTACAACAAAAGCTATATTATGATTCTTTTATATGTTTGGCATCTTAAAATGACATCCTTAACTTTAAGATTTGAAAGTTAATCAATTATATATTTTTGTAATAAATTTAATTATAAAATATTCAGCCTTTATACTTTTGCACAAGCATTTATGTATATTCAAATTACTGTTTAAGAAAAATGAAGATGAAGAACAATGTGCTGTGAATTACATGTACTTTGAGGTTTGTAATGGGATTTGAGGAAAGTTGATAAACTACCATATCTTATAGTTTGATACACTATACCATATTTATAATCAATTCTAAAGTACAATTTTCTTCCTATTTCCACTTATTTATTCCATTTACATTGTAGGACAGTTTTTTGTCTTTTGAGTGGAAATTTTCGAAATATTAACAACAAATTCTGAGAAGATACATGACAAACTAAAATTATGTCCAGTCTTTTTGCTTCAATGTTCATATAATTGTTGATATAATTATTGATTAATGATATAATTGAATTCTCAGGCTAAGGCTGACACAATAGATGCACTGGAAAAATACAGAGGGAGATGTGAACCTTGTTTTCTCTTCTTTGCTGTAAGTACACCATTGATTACTATATCATAAAATTCTCATAATTTGTTACATATGGATCCACACTGGGGACACAGTTTTGAATCAGCTATGAATAAATGTTGATACAGCATCATGGCATTGAATCATTGTTTATTCAAAGTTGATTGTGCCTCCTGGGCTATGTTGAACATACTGAGTTTGCCTGTTATGTAAGATGTACTATTCCATTTTGTCAGGGTCTTTCTCTCTCTTCCACTTTGGTGGCTTTGTTTGGTTGTTCTTTGTGATTATGGCCTTCCTTTTGTATATCTGTATTGAGGTCAAAACTAGCAACCGGTTAGATAAATAATGCTTATTTAGAATATGGTTTAAATATATTCTGTGTGTTACAGATCATTTTTATGCCCTAGTATTCTATGGACTCTGGCTTCAGTGAATTTAATGTTAACTGAACTTATTTAGAAAAATCTGTTGGAATTATAGTTGCTTGGGTAACCTATAACCCATCTGTTATATTAATTTTTACTGAAATAATGACTGTTATTATTTGTCAGGGAGGTGTATTAGTAGCAGTAGTAAGAGGTGCAAATGCCCCATTGATCCTTAGAACCATCACAGAACAACTAGCTCAGGAACATAAAGTATTAGATGGACAAGCTGAGAGGAAAGAAGTGAGTACAATTTTCAGAGCCCTAGATAAGAGAGAGTATTTGGTGATAATTTGGGATAATTTTTTTGTTAATTCTGCATGAAAACATATGTTGTGACCTGTCATCTGAACCGTCTTGGCGAGACGGTTCAGATGAGGGGTCACAACATATGGTTTCAGTGAGAAATAAAAAGAATTATCCCTCAATTATCATCAAATACCCCTCTTATCTAGAGCTCTGGGTTTATTGTGACTTTAAAATGCTAGATATTTCTTGACTTTTTTTTTTAAAACATGCTTTGACTTTTTGCAGTTATGTTGAACCATTGTTTGACTCCGCAGTCAACTGTGGCAATGACAAAATGATACAGCAGTTGTTGGCAAAGTCTTTGAAAATGGTAGAATTATTAAAATGTATTTGAAAGTTTTAGATATTTTTACCCCACCAAATGCATTTTTACCAGACATGTCAGGTGGTCAGATGTAGTTTTGTGAATAATTGTGACAAATGATAGAGCTGCAGCCAAGTCAGGGTTTTGATAATATGTCTTGCATTTTCTAATTTCACATCCATTGTTTACTGTTTATATGTTAAAGAAATAAAGATGCTACAATTATAAACAGTTTGTTTTAACCATATATCTGGTGATCACAACTGGCATTATTTGCATGGCTAGAAGTTAAAGGTTATATAATTCCAGCAAAGGGCATTATAATGCTAAATAAAAAGAAGAAAATGAGTCTGTTTTATTAAACAGAAATGAATCTGGAGAAAATAGAGGCATACTGTATATAGTAATGTAAGAGTTTTAAATTGTAAATATAGTATAATGATTGCCATGACCAGGCCCAAGATTTTGAACTGAACAAATTGGAAAACTTTTATTACAGATCAAAGACACAGTTATTGCCATGCTCGAACAGAAAGAGAAGATGGAAGCAGATGAAGAAGAGAGAGAGAAGGAAGAAGAAGGTAGAATATTATTTTATGAAATTTATACAGAGCTCCAGATGCAATGTGAGTTTTGAGCATAATTAAGAGAATTTTTTTTTTGTCTGTGGAAACATATGCTGTGACCACTCATTAGAACCGTCTCAGCAAGATGGGTCTAATGAGTGGTCTCAACATATGCTTTTAAGAAGAAATATAGAAAATTATCCCAGTAACCCTCATTATATCAGGAGCACTGTTTATTGGTACACCAGAAAGGAGGAGTATTGATCCACTTGAAGGAGAAAGCAAGTGAAATTTCTTTCATGCTCATTTAATGAAATTCTTTTCTGGTAGTTTTTAGTACATAAGTGAGATTGGCTAGATATAATATGAATTATGTAAAAAGATTTTTTTCTAGAGACCCAAAATGTTCAAATTTCTCTTTTTCATTTTGTAAAATTGCACACAGGTAGAAAGATTTCTTCCTGTGGGACCACTGTGGGAAATTTGAGAAATTACAAGTAGATGCAGTTTCACTGTTTGAAATTTTATGTTTAGTGCAGTTAAGGCAAGAACGAACTTTTCCAATGCAACCTGAATCACAGGTATAAGGTATGCATTCCAAACTGATTCTCAGTTCACAGGAGTCTGTTTGAGCCACTTTAGTCAGAAGTCCAAATAGGAACAATCTGTGCTGGGCCGCTTGGCGCAGTCAGTAGGGCACCTGACTTATAAGTCAGAGGTCCTGGGTTGGAAACCCGGTCTGGCCACATACTTTCGTTTCTCCTTCCGCTGATTCAAGAAGGGCAGTTGTCAGTTACTGGCGAAAGTATGTGCACTTAGTACTGGTTAACCTCTTAGTAGGGCTAAGCCTGCCCAGGAATAGTGTGGTTAGGTTAACTGACCGTCCCAACATGACCGTAGCTTTTTACTATGAACGTAAAGCAATAAATCAATAAAAGGACCAATCTGTGTATGTATGAGTATTGTTTTCCAAGCAGAAATGTTTTGCTTACAAAACTTGATGACTAGGGTCCATGATGTTTCAAGTTATAGTAGAAACAGTGTGATCATGCATTGGGCAGCAAAGGAGTTCAAGTGCTTAAGAAACCCATATACGGTGTACCTGTTTCAAAGAGAAAATACTACAGGCTATAAAATGGGGGAGATGTGATTTCTCTTTTTAAAGTGTCCTTTAAAAAGATAGAACTCCTAGAAATTCAGTTTCTTTCAAAACCTTACTGTTTGTAATTTTAAGAATAAATTATCAGTTTGTTTGCTGCTTCAGTAGGCTACATTACAAAGTGTGAAGTTTTGGATCATTTACTTTTACCCTTAAAGTGCCAAAAAAGCAGGTGACAAAATTTACGTCTGCAAAATTTCAAAATTTGTTTGTCCAAGTTATATCATATTGAGAAGACAAGAGGGCAAACAGTGTAGATCTGGATGTGGTGCCTCATCATGATGAGCTGCCTCATCAGGGTCTACAGTATGTTGGCAAATTAACTGTTTTCATTTTCGGCACTTCAAGTGTTAATCATAATAGAAAGAGGTAGACCTCACCCAGCAGGCACATGATGTTGAAATGACGTTGTACTGATGTCGATGCGACGTCATTACGTCGCATCACTGTCAATATGACGTCATTTCGACGTCATGTGCCTGCTGGGCATACATTGCCTTTAAGGAACTTCTTATTCATATATTTCCATCTTGTTTTGATACTCTGACAGGAGGAAGAGGTAATACCCAGTGATAGTGATCATTTTTCTTTCAGTTGGCTGAAAATTAATACAGCTTATCAGAGCTCTAGATAAGAGGGAGTATTTGATGATAATTAAGGATAATTTTTCTTATTTCTCATTCAAACCATATGTTGTGACCCCTCATCTGAACCGTCTCGTTGAGACGGTTCTGATGAGGGGTCACAGCATATGTTTTTATGCAGAAATAACAAAAATTATCCCTAATTATCACCGAATACTCCCTCTTATCTAGAGCTCTGGCTTATAATGAAATATAGATCTCATTTGAACACACAGCAAACTAATTAGGTTTTTTTATGTCCAAATCAATGCCAAAATATGTAGATCTGGGCCCAGTTGTTCATAGCCTTGTTAGCCTAAAGAGCTTGTTAAGAGGTTAACTCGTTAAATGTTTTACGACTTTATAACTTTTTGGTTGAAAAAAAAATTTAACATAAAAATTGCAAAAGCTTCTCACATTTTTTCAACCAAAAAAATGCAAAAGCTTCTCACATTTTTTCAACAAAAATTGCAAAAGCTTCTCACATTTTTTCAACCAAAAATATTGGCATTTTTGAGATTTTTATGTTTGAAATTTGAACGAAATGTTAACTAATGACGTTAGTTTTGAACAACGGGGCCCCGACCTATTAAATGAAGTCTAGAATTTTGGGGTTAAATTATTTTGGAGGGGAAAAAATGTTTTATATTTATTAAAGTAAACTGTATAAGCTCTATTTCAGTGCCTTTCATTATAAACAATAGCTTTAAAATCAAATGTATTTGAGAAATTAAGCTCAAGTTGGATAATATCCTGTTGTCTGAATCTGCATTATATTCATCATGTCCTTTTAGTGACTATTTCCCCTATTCCAAGCTTTGCTTCAGTTGTTTCACTTGTCTCTGCAGCTTTATGCTTCCTTTGCTTCAGTGATAGTTGCTTTTTCAAATATATCTCTTGGCATTCTGATATATGGTATCCCCAAGCATATATTATCCCCAAGCCAGCTCTGGGTCGACTGCAATTTGTGAACAGATTGAGTAAGCAATCCCATCAGAAAATTCCTGCAGCATGTATAATTGAAAGAAGTGAAAGACATTGACAGGCTAAGTTGATGAAATATCGCATAAAGTGTGTGGTATCCAGTTTTAATGAGATCTGTATTTTAACCCTTTCACCCCAAAATATCAGGGCCCAGTTGTTCAAAGCAACGTTGGCTTTACAGAGATGTTTGTCATGTGTGCTATCACACATGAAATCATGTATCAGTACATCAGCCACGACGCCAGAAAACCAACAAAGTGGTTGTGCACCCAGCTCAGACTCAGATCAGCCTGGGCATTTGCCCTGTCCGATCAGACTCTTCACTATGCGCTTAAAGGGTAGCTAAGGGTCTAAGCTAGCTTCATGCAGACAGCGAAGACTCTAATCAGTCTGGGCGGATCCCGAGGCTGATTTGAGTCGGCGCTGGGCACACAACCACTTTGTAATGTTGGTTTTGTCGTGTCGTGGCTAATATGTTGCTAAAATATGGTAGAAGCTTTTGCACTGCACTGCAAAAGCTTCTCACATTTTTCGGCAAAAAATGACCGTGTTTTGTTTTGGTGCAATCCATTGGAATTGTAACAACTGGTTAACTATCAATGTCGTCAGTTTTGAACAACTGGGCCAGAATAACTGTTCGATCTTTGAAATATAGAAGTCAGATCTTTAGATAGATGCTTACATGACATAAAGCTATATACAGAGTGACATACTGAGGGTTGAGAATGAAAAGTCTCTATGCATATATAAGATGTATGCACATAGTCCCTTTTCTTTCTCAACCCTCGAACACTGTTGAACAAGATGAGCCAGCTTGCCTGGCTCTGTTTACAGAGGTTTTTAATTTGGCATGTCAGGTTGAAAGGGTCGAGGAAGCTTATGATATAACATGAAATGCAGGGGTATTTTTGTTGGTCAGTCTTTCTAGATTACAGGCATTGTTTCAGACTTATTTGATAAGATTTTGCTTAAAAACGTTTTGTGCAATGCTTATGCTAGGTCTTTATTTGTTAAGTTTAGTGGAAGGCAAAGGAATGATTTCTGTGAACTTATCAAGCTTAATTTCGTATGACTTATTAGCCTGCAATTTGAGTGGTGCTTTATATAATAAAAAGCTATGGGAATGAGGCCAAGTCATATAATTTTTAAGGTGAATGGGTACACCTACAGATTTTTCCACATGTCTGCAAAGTGGACAATTTCTGTGACCCCCTTTTCACTTCTCTGGCTGACATAGCCATTCCAAAATGGGGCCTGAAAGGGTAGAATTTGCACCCTTAGGAACAGATTTTAGCCATTAAGAAGGGAGGTAAAAATGTGAATGGAAGATTGTACCCCCCTGTTAACCTCAAATCTTTTAAGTTTTTGGACCAAATTTGAGCCGCGACACGAGAAAACCAACAAAGTGGTAGTGCGCAAAGTGCAGACTCAGATCAGCCTGGGTATCCCCCAGTCTGATCAGACTCTCCCCTACACGCTTAAAGAGTAGCTAAGGGTCTAAGCTACCTTCATCCAGACAGGGAAGACTCTGATCAGACTGGGCAGATGCCCAGGCTGATCTGAGTCTGCGCTGGGTGCACAACCACTTCGTTGGTTTTCTTGTGTCATGGCTAATTTATTGCAGCAGGTCCATGAGCAGACATGCCTTGTGCAAACAGTGTAGGGACAAATTACCATACAGATCTATGGAGGCTGATATAATTGCAATCGGAGATTTGCTCTTGAAATCTGTCCACTGATAGGGCATACTGTATTTGACCTTTTATTTGGCACATATTTTATACATGAGCAGTATAGAGTCCTCACAAATTAATACCACTTTAAAGCTAATGTTTGATAGGAATTTATTGGAACAAAAAGGTTTTAATGGAGATTTAAGGCAACATTTATTTCACAAATTATGTATTAAACAGTTTTTCAATATGGATACATTATGAAATCTTTCCAGCCAGTTGCAGTTCAAATCTGTATGTGCCATATCATGAGAAAAGGCACCAAATATTTTGACTCAGATCGACTGTTGCAGTTGCCGTGTGTGAAAGTCTCTTATGTTTTAGCAAAGGATACGATACCTTATAATGTTGTAATGGAAAGGTTTTGTACATATTGACCTACTCTACAATGACAACTGAAGTTATAAGCAATTATGCACTGTCCAATATTGGTCAAATACAGGATGTTCTAAGAATATATAATCAGTTTGAGCTTGAGCAGCAGAGCATCATTTTAAACTAAACTTTTTATGTATTTTTGCAGCTCGTAGGTTGAGATTCCATGGAGAAATCATTGACTTTGGAGAAGACCTGTCTCCTTATGCAGGTTTATAAATATAGTGAATTATAATCACTGATCGGTCCCCATGTAGCCTCAGACCAGAGCAATCTTTTGAAATAAAAAAGCTGACTTGATTTGTAACAAATCACTATTGATAAATATTTTGTAAGGGAAAAGGATAAACATGATGGACATAATGAAGTGGCACAAAATTATCTAATTCTGTTAAGTGAAAACATATGATTCTGTATCAAAGTTTAATATGCATTTGTGCAAATTAAAAACCTTTCCATGTTACTGTGGTACATGTATTTAGTTTAAAAAAAAAAATCATTAGGATATTAACACTTAAAGCACCAGTGATGAAAATGGCAGAATTTGCAAACTGCGCAGATCCTGATGAGGTGGCTCATAATGAGCCACCTCATCTAGATCTACAGTTTGCCCTCTAGTTTTTGAATTTTCAATATGATATAGCTTGGCTGAAAGATATTTTGAAATTTTTGCAGACGTAAATTTTGTCATCTGCTTTTTGACGCTTGAAGGGTTAAAATCAAAACAAATCAGGTCAGCTGTGAAACAATCAGTTTATCACATGATCACACCAGCATATGTTATTTTTAGAAAAAGAAAAAGACTAGAAATAAAAAAGGGTTTCAGTTGTATGTCACCTTTAAGAGTCTCATCATGTCCTTTATCACACAGAGAAATTTGCAACATTCAAAGATCATAAAAGTATTGATATCAGTAGGGATTCAGCTTGAAGCTGCATTTTGACAATACTGGATCCATTTATTGAATATAGATATTATACAGACATCTCAAACATTCATTTACATTTTTGGAGATAATGTCATACTGTTACAGTGTCATTTTATATTTGATGAGAAATTTGGAGTTGCCATATGGTCATTGATAGACTGTATGTTTTTGCCATGTTCATTTCATATAAAATTTATAAACCTCTTTGAAATAGCAGCTGAACATTATTGTTTTAAGGCATGCATCAAATTCAGTTTTAGTACCCTAGTTATTTTGTTATAGGATGTTTTGTTCTCCAAAACAACCTCCAAAATTCAGGCCCATCATATAAGACCACATTAAATTTTTGGCATTGATATGGAATGGAAGAACCCATGTTATAGCAGAATGTAAAAAACAGATTTAATATATTATACATTTATGAAGCTTTTGTACTTAGAACATGACCTAGTCCATTTTCCTATGGCGTTGTTTGCATAATGTTGAGATTACGAAATGCTGTAAACGCATTAAAATGTACATAATGACTTGGAGCATTTTTTGCTGTGTTTATTAGCAACTGAGATATCGTAGGCACCAAGCAGTGATAATAGACATCCCTTCATTGGACATTGCCGGAGTTGCATCTACTAATTTGCCAGTAGGGTGAGGGTACCCTTTTTTGAAAGCAGATTGCGACTATTATGCTGTTGATACAAAGATCAGATTTTTACAGATATGTGATAAAAAACAGGGTTTTTGAATGGTTTTTATTTTTGGTGAACACCACATTTTGTTATCGAGATATAAGCCAGTGACAGAACTTTTTGGATGACCCTCGTATTTCACTGATTTATTGTGCTCAGGAGGGTTCATCTTCACTGTTAGTACTTCTTTTTCTTGGTAATGCACTAGTCATTTGTAACCACTGGCCCCCACCTGTGGGGAAGGGTGGGGGATAGCGGGGCTAAGGTGCGGGGCAATAACTTTTTTATTGTCCCCACAGTGCCGGGGTTCTAACATTGGATCTTTACTTCAGTGGAATTTTGTTAAACAGAGTGGGGCTAAGAGCAGGACTATAACCATCAGCTTGTCCCCAGAGGGTGGGGATTATATATACCAGGGCACTAAAAGATGAAAAGTCATCAGCTCCAGTACTCCTGTAGGTGGCAGGTGGGGGGGGGGGGGGGCAGTGGTTGCAAATGACTGGTGCATATTCTCTTGGGATACACTCTTTGTACTTGGCACATGTTTGCATCTGGGAACAGCAACTGAGTGAAGAGATCCATTTTGGACATTGACGTAGACTTCTAAGCCAACTGCATTAAGGTCGCTTTCTCTTGTGGAATGCACTCGCAAAACTTGGCACACACTTGCATATGAGGAAGGCCAATTGAGTGCAGTCATGCACTCTTATCTGAAATTGACCTTATTTTCACCATTCATTTAGTTTCACATACGTGTGTAAGTCAGTTTCTCAGTGGCATAGACCCATGACACGTGACTTGGTGCACACTTGCATGGGGGAAGGACAACGAAATGCGATGGGTCATATTAATTTGACATTGACATATATTTTATGGTTCACTGCACTTACAAAACTTGGATTTACCTGCTTGGGGTTTTTAAGTAGGTCTGTTTCTCTGAACACCGAACACACATGACTTAGGCACACTTTTGCATTCTAATAATCATACAAATGATATGAAATGAACATGGATGTATTTTCTTACTATAAAGCAGGATGGTTTTGTTTTGTTGTATTGTCACTAAAGGCTTAGTAAGCATTGATATATTGTAGATTTAACCTGCATAGATTAGCCACATTGGTAGTCAGTGCACCTCAGCAAAATACTGTTGCTTAAAAATGCTTACTGTTATAGACTGTTTCTGCCATTATAAACTGGCCCCGAGGTTATAAAACTTTTTTCGTGCTCAACTCAGCTGAGCATGAAATTTTCTCTGCTGATAAATATGAAAATGCCAACTAATGTTGGCATTTTCATATTCATAAGCAGAGAAAATTACATACTCAGTTAAACTGAGCAAGAAAACAACTGTACTTATTAGTAATTTGCTATTTATTAGCAGGTAAAATTTCATGCTCAGCTGAGTTGAGCATGAAAATAGTTTTATAACCTCGGGGCCTGACTCATTCAGTTTTTCAGCTCAGTGGAGATTATGCCTTAACTAATAAAGAAAAAAAATACTACCCTGTGTAAAAAGTGGCAAAAAATACAGTGGTATACCCATTTATCCATGTGGGCTGTTCTGATTAATGCTGTTGTTTCTGCATGCTGACAATACATGTAAATAATCTTTTGATTTGTGAATTCTTAAAAATAAGTGTAAGTAAACTAAAAACATAAACTGTGGCCTTAAAAGAACAAGTATAAATACATATCTATACTTGTATATAATGGCAGAAACCAATATTTTTTTTATAGAGATTGGAAAGGGCTTTATATAATTTACATTATTTTTATTGTATAATTTAAATAAATGTTAATTTCATTAGATGATGGAATATAGGCAACTTTATAGCTTTCTAATTTTGATTAAACCTTGGCAAGGAAGAGGTATCAAATGTATATATCTCTGCTTAATAATCCTTTAGTGTCATGATACCCTAAATATTGGTAAACTAATAATCTTGTGTTTTGAATAAAAAAATATGTATAGATTGCTTATCAGACATTATTTCAAACTCCCTTTGGAGTTCTCCTTTTAGGAGAAGCCTGATCTGGGTTGACACAGTTTTCTCTGACTTTTTTGTCTCAATATTTAGGGTTATTAGTGTATATCAGTATCTTTACTTTCAGCTTTTCATGTATTTGGGATTCTTGCAGATTTTAATATTAGCTTTCTAGGTGAAAGATTGCTTTGTTGCTTATGGTAAATGCATACACTTTCAAGAGAAGTCACTCTGCCATTTTCATTTTTGCCTCCCTTCTCAATAGGGTTAATTCTCAAAGAAAGAAGTGCCACTCAAGAACCAAATTCTTTCTTTTAAGGTCATACCACCCTTTTGGGAGTATTTCGTTATCCAGTGAAGCAAACAGGAAGTCATGGGATTGTTCCCCTTTGTCAAAATGGCAGAGTAATCTGCAGATTTGCCCAGATACCCTTAAATTATAATAATAATTATCCTGTTACATTATTATTTTTACTTGTTCTTAAGCCATCTCTGGTGAAAAGACTGTTGTTTTGGTATTGGTTAGTGTACTGCTTTAATCTGCTTTCTTGTTCATAATGCAAACCAAATACTATTGGCAGCTTGATTGTATGCTTTTCAAGCTGTTTGCATGGCATGTGGTCTGAAGGATTCGGGGAAAGCATGAATAAACTGGTGAAAAGTTGTATTAAATAAAAGTGTTTATTATATGTTTCATTGTAGTATTATGAAATAAAGATTGCATAAGGGTTTAAGATGAGATGAAGTATTTGATGAAAATTACAAATAACTTTTTATTAAAGCTGCATAAATACATACTGTAAATTGTGACCCTGAATTTTGGGACATCTAAAAAGAATCAACTTTCCATTTGGAACATATAGATAAGTAATTATTTTTAAGTGTCCCAATACTTAAGCACATTACAGTACCCTTTGGACACCTTAAACATTAATACTAATTTTCCATTTGTCCCAAATGGAGGACACCTTAAACCATTAATTTTCCATTTGTCCCAAATGGAAAATTAATTATTTTAGGGTGTAACAATATTCAAGCTCGTTGTTATGACCCCTCATCTGAACTGCTTTGAGAGGCTGTTTGACTGAAGCATCACAACTTAGATTACAGTGAAGAAATATGGAAAGATTTTCTTACACATATTCTCATCTCTTACAGTACGTATTTGAAAGATGGGATCACAATTTATGTAAATCATGGTACTGAAGTCTGGTCAGGATTTGCCATGTTTGCCAGCAACAGTTTGATGACAAAATTTCCTTTTTGAGCAAAGTTTAAGATAAATAGAAATGATAAATGGGCCCAGACATGGCAAAACCAACAAAGTGGCATGGCGCCAGCAAAGACTCAGATCAGCCTGGGCAGCACCCCCCCCAGTCTGATTGGAGTCTTTGCTATGTGCTTAAAGGTAGCTAAGGGCCTTAGTTACCTCCATGCCAAGAGCACAGACTCTGATCAGACTGGGTGGATGCCCAGGCTGATCTAATACTTAGCTGATCCTTAGATGGGTGCATGGCACTTTGTTGGTTTGTTGTGTTGCAGTTCATATATTCTAGCTAATAAAATGGTTAGGTAAAATACAGTAAACTGGTTACTTTCTTTACAGAAGCAAAGAAGGAGGTTTCTGTGGTCATTATCAAGCCAGATGCAGTACAGTCAGGAAAGGCTGAGGAGATTATGGGAGAGGTAATATTGTATAGTGCTAATATTGTTTATTATATAATCTATAAATAAAACTTATTTCTTTGGTTCGGAGGCTGATCACATGAAGTAGACATTTTTTCATGTCATATAGTTTGTGCCATATGTCTTACTGTCACATGGCTGATGATGTAACATCTTATTAGCGCATGGTTTTGTGACTAACGTCAACTGAAGTTGACATCACATTTACTTAAATTGCATGCATGCCTTTCCACAGAACTTGTCCTTATTGCATAATAAAGCAATTGTTGACTTTAAATTTGTTTTGGTATACATGAAGTGTTACTAAATAGTAAACAATGCATATTGACCTCAACTTCATGTGGGTCAATATGCATTGTTTACTGTTCAATAACACTTCATGTCCAGCTCAACAAGTCAGTTGTATATTGTCAGATCTCTGAATAAGAGGCATGAATTTTTTTTATCCACAAAAGTATATGTGTATGCAGTACTGTATGATCTCATTAGAAACAGATTAAAGGAGCATTTAAGCCCTTCATTTGCCAAAAAAGCAGTTGACAAATTTTACATAATTATGCAAAATTTCAAAAAATGTTTTAGCCAAGCTCATATTGAGAATTGTTGAAAGACTACAGGGGCCGTATTCATAAAACAACTTAAGTCGTTGCTATGCTGTTGCTAAGGGTAAATTTCTTTGAAGGAGATTCCCTACAACTATGAAATTTGCTCTGGAGGAACAGTCTTACAAAGACTGTTCCTCCAGACCAAATTTCATAGTTGTAGGGACTCTCCTTTATAGATATTTAGCCTTAGCAACCGCATAGCAACGACTTAAGCGGCTTTATGAATACGGCCCCAGGTCAAACACTGTAGATCCGGATTAGGCGGCTTAAAATGGGCAGCCTTATGGAGATTTATACTGTTTGCAAATTCATCTATTATTGTCTCTGGCCCTTAAAATTCTGTTCTGTTCCAAGTCTCATAACAATGTTCCCCAAGTGGCTCAGTGGTTCGTAACTATAGTTGCACACACGTGGCGCCAAGTGTCCATCCATTGGCCCTTAAAAGGAAAACAGGTTCTGGTATGTAGAATACTACCAGTATGTTCATATTTCTGTGCTGTTTTATTGACACGCAGAAGGCTGTGCATGATTTCCATGCATGTTTGTGAAACACTGTCAGATGAAAAAAATTCTCAAGGCATGGCTTATAAAATTTTACTCTTCCAAAGTCTCAAATACAGAAAGGCTAATATTTATTCACTGGTTTCTAAGAACTCTGAACTGATTCATGTCATATATTGTAGATGACGAGCAGAGGTATAGAAATTCTGAGACAAGAGGAACGACTATTGACGGAAGATGAAGTCAGAACTCTATATTCACATCTTCAGGATGAGGTTTGTTTAAAATCAAGCATTGTTTTGCAGAACAGGGCCATGACATATGTTTTAATGGAAAATTGAGAACATTTTCTTGAGGTTTGTCATCAGATACTCCTCTTTTTAACATGCTGGCTCTTCTTAAATATGAAATAGTAAGACAGTGGAAATCATGTTTCCCAAATGTACTCAAATACTCCCAGAAGCATTTTTCATTGGGGATGCAAAACCCCACAACATTTCCCCTGAGTAAAAAAAGAACTGTTGTTATAAGAAGTAACCCCAGAAAAACACAGAAACTTACAAAAAAGTCAGCTTTTAAGCTGTGGATCAGAATATGAACCAGGGGTCAGCATAGTGCTTTCAGACAGGGAGAAGTTTTGTGACATTTTCAGGACTTTGGGAAGAAATTTTTGCCCAAATCTTGGATTTCCCTATGTGTTCTATACATGTTCACTTCTCCCTCAGCTCAAAACAGGGAGAAGTTAGCAAGCTTAGGGAGACCATTTCTCCCAAATCGCCCTCTAGGCTGAGCCGTGATGAACATTTAATGCCAGGCAGAGTTTTGGAAAACCTTCTTGGGTTATGCAGCAGGGAGTGTTAGTTGATGAAATTTCTTTATTTGAAAAAGTAAAAGGAAAATTCTCAGGAACTGAACCAATTCAATCCCAGATCCCACCCAAGACATCAGGACTTTTCTTTGTTCTTTTACAGGAGTACTTTGAGGACCTTGTAAAATTCATGTCCAGTAGTCCTTGTATTGTGCTGGCTATCACAAAAGGAAAGACAGGAGAAAATATTATCAAAGAATTCAGAGATCTCATTGGTCCACCAGCTGTGGAGGAAGCCAAGGAACAAGCACCAGAAAGGTAATTTGAGTTGCGGCAAGCAAATAGATGTTTAATCATAAAAATTCTAAGTACACTGGAGCGCCGTTATACCGCGGACCGATATATTGCGGAAATCGGTATAACGCGGTTGTCCTGTGGCTCCCAAATTTTTTACAGATCGCGGATTTTTCGACGGTTTCCGTTGGTGCTCATTTTTTACAGATCGCGGATTTTTCGACGGTTTCCGTTGATGCTCATGACATTGGAATAGAAAATAACCATTAAAAGTTAATTGGGTTGTTTACATAGTTTTAATCAACAGCGTGTCAAAAGTTATCACAGACAATCAAAGTGTCGGTTGTCTTGCCAAGGTGTGAACACCGGTCATTGTTTTTAGAAGACTTCGATAATTAGCGCATGTCACCTGTCACCAATTTGGCCAACAGCGAAGGTCACCTCACATACACAATACACAAGCTGACGCTCAGAAAAAGGCTGTGCGTAGCAGTCACTGATTACTTCCAAAGAAAACATTATAAAAGAATTTTATAAATGGAAAAAAAAAAAAAGCTTAAACCCGATTTGGTTATCTGTAGGCTGCTTAGAGTTTGTTAAGCGACGTCAGTACTCGTGCAAATGAGTATATTTTATTCGTCCGAAGGTACCTTTTTGCAAGTGTATATACAAGGGAGTTAACTTGAACAAATCTACTTTCGCTCAATCGGACATCCTCGTCGATATAGGTTTAATTCAGGATACGGAATTGGCCGATGTGTTACAATTGTACTTTCGCTTTGTAAATGGTTTTCAACCGTTTTGCAGCCCATTTTTCACAATAAGTAAGAACATAGGGACTGAAAGGCTACTTCAGTGATGACTTTCATAGTGTCAGGTAAGCAGTAAACATGTCTATCTACCTCGTTAGGGCTAAATAAGCGCTACGAACATGTAAACATGGGTTTTTTCATTAGTGGGTTGGGTATTTCCTTGAAGATCGTTATTACGCGTGATCACTTATAACGCGGTTCGATTTTATGTCTCCCGACACCCGCGTTATAACGGCGCTCCAGTGTATTGGGACAGATATGTCTGAGCAAACAGTGCAGACCTAGATCAGACTGCTCTCTTGTAGATGCACAAGTGCAATAAAAAACCAAACTGTTCAACTTTCAGGACATTTACAGCAATTATCTTGGATGTCCTTAGTTTTAGAATTTTTACAGTAATGCATAACGGAAACAGCAAAAGCATAGAGCAGCCTACCCATTCACACAGTATAATAAGAGCATGTGCAGTTCACACACATGAACACACTTCTAAAAAAGGTTCTAGATCAATTTTATGGGGTCACAGACTGGTTTGTATATTCACTGTTTGCATATGTTTTAAAGTGACTGGATACACTGCCAAGGCAAACAACTCTACCATTTCATTTTTGCCTCCCTTGTTGATGGGGGTCAACTCTTCAAGGAAAGAATTTGCTCATCCAGGGCAGGTGCAGGCAATAGCATGGAGCAACTGATCTGAAGTAATAACTGGTGTATTCTCATGTTCCGCTGAGTTTTGAAGCAGTGTGATCCAGCAGTTCCAAATCAGTTTGTTAAATTATTATTTTTGACATGAATGTCTTGGCTAACTTTCCTGTACAATTCTGTCAAAAATTTGTATGATTTGTGTATTAATGTAGATACAATGCTTTGTCTGTTTAGCTGAGAGAAACGAAAATCATTCTGTATATTTCCTTCCTTAATTTCAGTCTTCGTGCCAAATATGGTTCAGATACAGTACAAAATGCTGTTCATGCTGCCGACTCACATGAGACTGCTGTCAGGTAAGGGTAAGACTTAAAAAGTCAACTTTCAGAGCTCTAGATAAGAGGGAGTATTTGGTGATAATTAGGGATAGTTTTTGTTAATTCTGTATAAAAACATATGTTGTGACCCCTCATCTGAACCGTCTGGATGAGACGGTTCAAGTGAGGGCTCACAACATATGGTTACAATGAGAAACAAGCAAAATTATCCTTAATTATCATCAAATACTTCCTCTTATCTAGAGCTCTGAACTTTTTCTTCAAGCAATTGGTAATGTAAATCTTCTGTGTCCAGCTTATAAAGGCAGTTTTAACTTGTCTACCAGTAAACAAACAAGTCCTTTTACAAATAAATTTTACAGTTCGTGCAGCTTTGCATTTTAGAATTGTTTTTTCACATCCAAACTTGTACTACCTGTTACTGTTGAAATTCTTCAAGTTGAATTATCGATAAGATAGGGATTTGTAAAAATTCAGATTTCTCCATAAAAAGACCTGCATGGAACCACTTACCTTACCAAGGCAGCTGCAATAAACAGCCACAACATTAATTACATAAAACATTGAACATTGGATCCGAGTCAGTTTCCATGTTTGCTAAATGTCGATATTATTGCCAAACTATAATGCACGTTTTACAAAGAAAAATGCCAATTCTGGGTCCATAAAATGTCAGTGGTATATTCAAATTCTGATGAAATGTCATTTCAGATATTGGCTCATATAAGTACTGTACATATTCATTTATTACTATTTTACACTAGATTTTTTTCCCTTCCAAAACAATAAAAAAAATCAAAATCCAACTTACAGGATAAATCTAGATTTTTGGGATTGTTTTGGAAGAGAGAAAAAAACATCTTAGACTTGTAGTAGAATTTGACAAGACTGATTATTAGATAAATGGGGTCAAGATGCATAAAGATGTATTTCAATGTAACTGTGTGACCTTGAAATCTTTTTTCAGGGAATTAGCCTTCTTCTTCCCAGACTTTGTAGCACCTACAGTTGAAGGCAAACCAAAATTACAGAGAACCCTGGCTCTTATCAGACCTGATGTTTACAAGGAACATAAAGGTATGATGTACAAGTATTTATTTTTATCTTGCACTTCATTAACTCTTTAAGCACCAAAAAGCAGACGATGGAATTTACGTTTGCAAAAATTAAAAAAATGCCTTGCCCAAGACATTTCATATTGAGAATTCAAAGACCAGAGGGCAAACAGTGTAGATCTAGATGAGGCGGCTCATCATGAGCCGCCTTATCAGGATCTACACTGTTTGCAAATTCTGCTATTTTTGTCACTGGTGCTTAAAGTGTTGACCCTTTTAAGACACTTTAGACTTGTCATTCCTTATCATATGGATGAATCCATCCCTAGTTTTAGGGGTTCCTGGTGGATCAGGCTGTTTTCAGTTTTATTGTATTATGTCTCCCCCCTTTAGGGTCGGGAGACATATTGTTTTTCCCCGGGCGTCTGTCTGTCCGTCTGTCCATCTGTCCGCCTGTCTGTCACAAATCGTGTCTGTTCTATAACTTGAAAACCGCTCAAGCTATATTCGCGAAACTTCATATAAATATCAATCAACATGAGACGATGTGCAGAGTGCAAGAATGGTAACTCTGGCGTTTATACTTTTTGAGTTATTTCCCTTGGAACTTAGTCCATCACAAAATTGTGTTTCAATTGTGTCCGCTCTATAACTTGAAAACCGCTCAAGCTTTATTCACAAAACTTCATACAAATATCAATCAACATGAGGCGATGTGCAGAGTGCACAAATGATAACTCTGGCATTTATACTTTTTGAGTTATTTCCCTTGGAACTTTGTCCATCACAGAATTGCTTCTCAGTCGAGTCCGTCTATAACTTTAAAACCATTCAAGCTATATTCATGAAAGTTCATACAAATATCAATCAACATCAGACGACGTGCATAATGCACTCTGGCATTTATACTTTTTGAGTTATTTCCCTTGGAACTTTGTCCATCACAAAATTGCGTCTCAGTCGAGTCCGTCTATAACTTTAAAACTTTCAAGCTATATTCATGAAAGTTCATACAAATATCAATCAACATCAGACGACGTGCAGAATGCAAGAACCATAACTTTAGCATTTATACTATTTGAGTTATTTCCCTTAGAACTTTGTCAGTCACAAAATCGTGTCTCAGTCGTGTCTGCTCTATAACTTGAAAACCATTCAAGCTATATTCACGAAACATCATACAAATATCAATCAACATTAGAAGAATTGCATAGTGCAAGAACCATAACTCTTGCATTTATACTTCTTGAGTTATTTCCCTTGGACCTTTGTCAGTCACAAAATCGTGTCTCAATCACTTTATTACTTGAAAACCGGACAAGCTATATTCACGAAACTTCATACAAATGTCAGTCAACACTAGACAACCTGCAGAGCACAGCATTTATACTATTTGAGTTATTTCCCTTGGAACTTTGTCATTCACAAAATCGTGTCTCAATCGTCTAAGCTCTATAACTTGAAAACCGTTTAAGCTATAGTCATGAAACTTCATACAAATATCAGTCAACATATAAATAGACGACGTGCAGAGCACTGTAACTCTTGCATTTATATTTTTTTGACAAAAACTAAATATTAATATCAGTCAACATTACATGACATGCAGAGCATAACAACTCTAACTCTTGCATTTATACTTTTTACTTATTATGAATCCCTGCTTCAGGGTAGGGAAACATATTGTTTTTCCCTTGGCGTCTTAATGACTGATCCTTTTGACATCAAAAAGGGGGGAGACATCTGTTTTTTCGAAGAAAATCAATTCTAGTTTTACATAGAAATTCCTGCAAGCAAACAGTGTAGACACTGATTAAATACCACAATATGCAGCGGATGAACTAGGTTTGCACTGTTTGCATATGTCCCCAAAAATGGTTTCCAGTCTAAAAAGGGTTATAACACGTTACTGTTAATGTTTTAAGTATATGGACAGAAAGGTCAGAGAGAGCTTTAGATAACAGGGAGTATTTGATGATAATTAGGGATAATTTTTCTTATTTCTCATGAAAACCATATATTGTGACCCCTCATCTGAACCGTCTCATAACATATGTTTTTATGCAGAAATGACAAAAATTGTCCCTAATTATCACTAAATATTCCCTCTTATCTAGAGCTCTGGAGCCAGTCATGCAAACCTAGATCAGACTGCTCCATACCAGTCTACACTAATTCTGTTTCATCAGCATCATTTGGTTGCATTGTAAAACCAAAAGTTTCCATTTGAGAAAACCAACAAAGTCATTGTGCGCCCAGTGCAGACTCAGATCAGCCTGGGCATCTGCTCAGTCACATAAGAATCTTTGCTGTCCACATGGAGCTAGCTTAGACCCTTAGCTACCCTTTAAGCGCTAAGGGGAGAGTCTAACCAGACTTGGCAGATGCCCAGGCTGATCTGAGTCTGTGCTGGGTGCACAACCACATTGTTGGTTTTCTCGTGTCGCGGCTCATTCATCTTCCGACCATAACTTTTAAACTTTCAAATATACAAAAAATGATTACTTTTGTTGTTAATAATCTTACATCCTTTACCATAATTAATCATATGACATTGCATCTGAGAGTGTAATAAAGCCATGCATTATAAACTATAATCCACCAGTGGATTAAATGCGTTGACGTCCATAGAACGTTGCGTTTTCTAATGGTGAAATTGTGACATTTTAGTGCAAAATTTGCTAATAAAATGCGCTTTTAGTGTCATATGAAAAATAGAATCTTGCATTAGTGCTCCTGTATTATTGAATTTATTAAACTTGTTCGTGAAAATGATATGATGTTCGGCAGAGCCTTGCATCTTAAATTTTTCCCCAACTCGTTTAATGAATTCAATAATACATGAGCACTCATGTAAGATCCTTTATGTAATGTGTTTGTGTTTCAGATGAGATTGTTGCTAAGATACGGGAGAGTGGTTTCAAGGTGGCAATGCAGAAAGAGGTCAATTTAACAAAAGAACAAGCAGAAGAATTTTACAGTGAACATAAGGGGCAAGAATACTTTGATGAACTAACAACCAGAATGTCATGGTAAGTTACTGTATAGCTGTTTTTCTAGAAAATAATAGAATCTAATCAAAAAAAAAAAAAAAATACACAATTATTTTATTCTGCACTATGTGCAGTTCCGTTAGTTAGAATCAGTTTGAATAGTTGAAGTCTTCTTTGATAAGAAATGAACAAATACTGAATGAATGCTAATAAATGCCATTTCTCTAATACATCAGAGGCGGATCCAGAAATTTTGGAAAGGGGGTTCAAATTAGCTGAGGGGGGGGGGGGAGGAGGGGGGGTTCGATTTGTGCAGTTTGACCAATTGTCCCTGAATGTCTGTTCCCCATGAAAATGAAATAGTTAAGGCTGAAGAGGAGGTTTGTTTGAACCCCCCGAACCCCCTCTGGATCCGCCACTGTAATTAAGTATAAGTTAATTGATTAAAATTACATTAGGTCAACCGTAAAACATAGGGCCCTGTTATACAAAAGCATCATTAGCTCAAAGAAGCTGTTAGTCAAGATTTTTTAAATCTTACAATACTCATAAAGTTTATTGCTGTAATATTTTTTTGGCTAAAAATGGCAGAGTTTTCATGTATATATACATGTAATATGTTTGAAAATTTAACTTCTCAATACCTAACAGCATCTGACTCATTGGTTCTGAAAAATTGGGCCCAGATAAACTAGACCTGGAGCACACTGTTAGTATTGTATTTGTATTCTAGGGCTATTATATCTGTACATGTTAACATCATGATCTATGAGGTACAGTCAAACCTGTGTTAAGGGGTCACCCAAGGGAAATCCAAAAACTGGCCACTTTAGACAGTCAAGTGGCCCCTTAATACAGGTTCATTTACTTTGTACCCATAAAAGAGAGCTGCTAAAGGTAGGTGGCCCCTTAACAGAGGTGACTACATAAGCAAGTTTGAATGTATTTCATGAAATTGGCAGCTTATTTCATTGTTGATAAAGTGTAAGTCTTATTCTTATGCAAATACAGGCCACATGGCATATTATTTTGAAAGAACTTTGGCTTATGGCTTATATATTATCCCCATGATCCCTTTCTAAACATGCCATAATACTGAGATGTTTATAAGGTTGAACAGAGCATTTATATATTCTAACTTCAGTGGTCCATTACTTGCCCTTGGTTTGGCAAGAGAAGATGCTATTGAAGGATGGAGACAAATGTTAGGACCAACTGTAGTAGAGGAGGCCAAAGAACAAGCACCAGAAAGGTTGGTGTATAAATTTTTATCACCTCATCAGGAGTGGTAAATCCCACTTCAATCCCCTGCAAATTGATTGCCAAAAAATGGCAAATGATCTATTTGCGTTCATCCTGTGATGAAGCCAGTGGGCAGAGAAAAAAATTCTTGAATCGAGAATCGCTTCTTGTAGAATTTTAGCAGTGGTCACTGGCTTCTTCACGGAATATACGCTGAAAAATTAGATTTTAATTCTTATATTTACAGTTTATTTTTAAAACCTATCTGTGCCATTTTCATGGTAATTTAGTGTGGAATATACAGAATATGGGTTGAAGAAAAAAGTTAGTAGCAATGTGTTTGTCCATTATGTTAAACACTCGCCATGAAGTGACATAAGTCAAATGTTACATGAACTAATCAAAACATTCATTTATCTTAGACGTCTCTTGACAACAATGTCACATGATAAAGTATTGCTCATCGATGTATGAAGCTAGTTGCCCACAAAGGTTTAGCTAATGGAAATCAGTTGCAAGTGTATATGTATTTGAAGCATATTAGTACAAAGTTTAAGACTTACAAACTAGTATGACATTGTCATCCCAAAAATACTTTGGCTCATAATTTTTTATATGCCCGTTTTGAAAAAATGGACGTATTATGGCATGGCGCTGTCCATCCGTCTGCCTGTCCGGACGTCTGTCCGTCCGTCAACATTCTTGTGCGCACCATATCTCAGAAACCGTTTAAGATATCTTCATGAAATTTTGTAGGCATGTATATTAGGATGAAGCAAAGTGTTGCATATAGTAATGGTTGCTCCCCCTTTCTTAGTTTCCAGGTTATGCCCCTTTGATTATTTTTTACCCTACTAGTCTTGTGCGCGCCATAACTGGATAACCGTTTGGGTTATCTTGATGAAACTTTATAGCAAATGTATGAGGGTCTGATGATGTGCTGCGTATACCAATGGTTGCTCTCCCTTTCTTCGTTTTGGAGTTGCATCCCTTTGAATAGATTTTATAGGCTATTTTTGTGTAAAGTAATGTTGTGCATTCAATAACTTAGTAACCATTAGGAAAATCTTGATGAAACTTTATAGCAATGTGCATGATCACAAGATGGTATGTCACATATAAGAATGGCTGTTCCCCCTTACTTAATTTTAGAGTAACCTCCCTTTGATTAGTATTTTAGCCTAACCCATTTCCCCATAACTCCTTAACCCTTTGAAATATTTTAATGAAACTTTGTAGGAATGTGTATAATAATGGGCCAATGTATCTGAGCAAGAACCACAACTCTGGCTTACTTACTTCTTGAATTATCTGCCCTTGCATCAATTTCCGTTTTACTCTTAACTCCTTAACCGTTGGAAATATTTTAACAAAACTTTATGGTGATGTGTATATTGTCAAGGGAAAGTATTGTGACCATGAGTTTATGAAAAATCTCCCTTGTTTAACTTTGGCATTTCTCAACTTCTGAGCTGCTTCACCCTGGAACCTGATTTTTGGTATACTAATAGTATTTGATATGTTAGATGTTTTGATAACATTGCAATCATTAATTATGGAGTTGTTTCCCCTGTTTGTCTGCCTGTCCATCCTTCTATAAACAATCTTGTTTATTCTGTAACTCCTTCATGACACTGAAACGGGCGTATTATGTGCCGCTTGTGCGCACCATATCTCAGGAACTGTTTGAGATATCTTCATGAAATTTTGTAGGCGTATATATTAGGATGGGGCAAAGTGTCGCATATAGTAATGGTTGCTCCCCCTTTCTTAGTTTCCGGGTTATGCCCCTTTGATTATTTTTTGCCCTACTAGTCTTGTGTGCGCCATAACTAGTTAACAGTTTGGGTTATCTTGATGAAACTTTATGGCAATATGTATGTGGGTCTGATGATGTGTCGCATATACCAATGGTTGCTCTCCCTTTCTTCGTTTTGGAGTTGCATCCCTTTGAATAGATTTTATAGGCTATTTTTGTGTAAAGTAATGTTGTGCATTCAATAACTTAGTAACCATTAGGAAAATCTTGATGAAACTTTATAGCAATGTGCATGATCACCAGATGGTATGTCACATATAAGAATGGTTGTTCCCCCTTACTTAATTTTAGAGTAACCTTCCTTTGATTAGTTTTTTAGCCTAACCCATTTCCCCATAACTCCTTAACCCTTTGAAATATTTTAATGAAACTTTGTAGGAATGTGTATAATAATGGGCCAATGTATCTGAGCAAGAACCACAACTCTGGCTTACTTATTTCCTGAATTATCTGCCCTTGCATCAATTTCCGTTTTACTCTTAACTCCTTTAACTGTTGGAAATATTTTAACAAAACTTTATGGTGATGTGTATATTGTCAAGGGAAAGTATTGTGACCAAGAGTTTATGAAAAATCTCCCTTATTTGACTTTGGCATTTCTCAACTTCTGAGCTCCTTTACCCTGGAACCTAATTTTTGGTATACTAATAGTATTTGATATGTTAGATGTTTTGATAACATTGCAATCATTAATTATGGAGTTGTTTCCCCTGTTTGTCTGCCTGTCCATCCTTCTATAAACAATCTTGTTTATTCTGTAACTCCTTCATGACACTGAAACGGGTGTATTATGCGCCGCTTGCGAAGCTCTTGTTTCCGTTACAGTTTGCGAGCTCAGTTTGCAGTAGAAGGTGCCCCTATCAACATGTTACATGGATCAAGCACAGAGGAACAGGCTAAGAAAGAATTAGAGTATTTCTTCCCAATGGAACAGACTGTAGCAGTTATTAAACCAGATGCATATCAAACTAAAGGTTTGTGGTTTCAGATGCTGATTTGTGGTTTCAGACACTGATTTGTGGTTTCAGACACTTTGTCTTGAGACTACTAGGATTTTTGGAGGTGTTTAACCCTTAATGCGCCAAAAAGCAGACGACAAAATTTACATCTGCAGAATTTCAAAAATCTCGTCCAAGCAATATCATATTTAGAATTCAAACACTAGAGGGCAAAGAGTGTAGATTCAGATGAGGTGGCTCATCATGAGCCACCTCATCTGGATCTACACTGTTGGCCAATTCAACAATTTTAATTTTTGTCGCGCTATGGGTTGAGGTGAATGGGAAACAAGTCTGCCTTATAATGTTTCTCTCCCTTCTTAAACAGGGGTCACCTCTTAAAGGAAAGACTTTTCTCCTCTTCTGAGCAAATTCTTCCTTTAAAAATAGACTTCATTTTGGTACTTATCCAGGGAAGCAAACAGGAAGTCAGGAAATTTATTCCTGTTTGTAAAAATTGCAGAAAAGCATGATTGTATACCCATACACCTTAACAGCTTACCTTTTACTGAAAAAGTGCAAGTATGCTTACTGTAATACTGATATACTCAGACGGCAAACTTTTTCCTCAGTTATTCAAGTGTTGGTTCTACCTTTGAATTCAAACAAGTCTGTATGATCTTAAGCATTTGTGTGGCCAAGTGCTCCAGACTTCAGACTAGCCATAGTGCTCCAGACTTCAGATTAAAGGGCTTTAGGTTTGAGTCCTTTTGGAGGCAAAATTCTGTCCGAACAGAAATGGCTTTCCATTGCAGAGAGCCCTTCATTAACACCCTCCTATTTTCCTGAGATGACAAGTACTATTGTAAAGGAGGTGTATATATGCTAGTTCAGGTCATCCATACTGACATTCTGATGTGGGCCAATATTGATCATTTGAGAATGTCTGTCCTCACACTATGAGATTATTTGAATGCTCCAATGCATGTTTCTGTAATGAATTAAGATTACAGCAAGAACCATGTGAAATGTCACGCCATTGACATATATTGATCCAGCGTTTTCACACTATTTTTAGATGAGATTGTAGACAAGATTCATGATGCCGGTTTTAGAATAGCAGCAAGAAAAGAAACTACATTATCAAGAGAGATTGCAGAGGAATTCTATGCCGAACACAAAGACAAAGAATACTATGGTGATTTGGTTGAACATATGACCAGGTGATTCCTTTATACAGTTGATATTCTTGATATCTTGAACACTGATACCTCAATTTGGACATTTTTTCCAGTTTTAGTATCATTTCAACTCCTGTTATCTCAAACTACTGATATCTCAAAGTAAATTTTCTGGTCCCAGAAAATTTACTTAGAGATATCAGTAGTTTGGGATGAACTTTGACACTGAGATTTAGAGAGTTGACTGTACTTGATAATACTTCTTTTGCTCAGCTGGTAGAGCATCGAGTTGGTGGTTTGTGAGACTTCTGGGTATGAAGAGCTTATAAGGTATAAATCAGCCGTACCTGCATATCTGTTGTCCTTTCCTGTTTACTGAAGGGGTCATTCTCTGGATTTACAATCTAGATGTTTGGGTTCAGGGGTGGATCTATGAATTTTGGATCAGGGGTTCAAATTAGCTGAGGCTGGTTGATTGATTTATGCAGTTTGACCAATTTTTCCTGAAATTTCCCATGAAATGAAATAATTTAGGCTGAAAGAGGGGGTTCGTTAGAACCCCCTGAGCCCCCTCTGGATCTGCCATGGGGCTTCTTTTTCAGCCTAGGTTGTGATTTTTTAGTCTTTGGATAGTTTTATGCCATTCTGCATCAGTGACTTAAATTCTGCAGAAAGGGCCATAAAATGTCTAGTTATCTGTCTGTCCTGCAAATCAGTTTTTGGCTTGCCTGTATTACTGCCATGCCGGTATTGAAATTTGCTAACATAGTGTTTTATAATAGCTTTAAAGGTCACACATATTTCATAAATACAATGTATATTTAGTTTTATTTGATCTACACATTTCATGAACATATATAGACACATATCTTTTCAGGGTCCTATTTATTTCATCAACACATACATATTGTTTAGGCACCTACATGTAAAGATAATTGATATTCGATTTGAAAAATTACTTTTTTTCTGGAGCACATTGCGGTAAATAGCTTCACAGTAGTCCTGCTTATATCATCAACACATTTTGTAATATTTTCAGTGTTACTAAATATTTTTCATGTATAGCATTGTATAGCTACTTCCTGTGGTCCTACATATACCATGGACACACTTTACACTGTACATATTTTTTCATTGGTCCTCCTTATTTTATCAACACATTATGTAAATATTTACATGGATCATAAATATTTCACTGACACATTTTATATATGTAAATATTTACATGGATCATAAATATTTCACTGGCACATTATATATATATTTCCAGTGGTCCTACATATTTCATGGTGCTGTCTAGAGAAGGAGCTGTCGATGGCTGGAGGTCTCTGATTGGTGAAACAGATCCCAATAAAGCAAGAGAAGTTGACCCAGATTCGTAAGTGCTTCTGACACTTTAACAGCAGCATGAAAATTGTTGAATTTTCAAACAGTGTAGATCATGATGAGGCAGCTCATCATCATGAGCTGTCTCGTCTGGATCTGTGCTGTTCACCTCTATTCTTTGAATTCTTAATACGATATAATATAGCTTAGACAGAACATATTTTGAAATTTTGCAGATGTAAATTTTATGGTCTGTTGTTTTGGTGCATCAAGGGTTAGCAGCAGTCTGAGTGGCTTTGACAGTGATCTTTTGTGTAATATTTCACATCATGGATGTTTCAGAGCAGCTCATATCACAGTTGTGGAACATGAGTGATATGGCTGTTTAGAATTGAAAGAAAAAACCTGGGGCCGTATTCATAAAGCCACTTAAGTCGTTGCTATGCTGTTGCTAAGGCTAAATATCTATTTAAGGAGATTCCCTACAACTATGAAATTTGTTCTAGAGGAACAGTCTTTGTAAGACTGTTCCTCCAGAGCAAATTTCATAGTTGTAGGGAATCTCCATCTAAGAAATTTAGCCTTAGCAACAGCATAGCAACGACTTAAGTTGTTTTATGAATACGGCCCCTGATATTTTGCATAAGGTTACATAGCTAAACTTATTTGATTATAAAAAAATTGTTTTTCTTCAAATTCAGTCAACAACTCCAGATTTTTTTTCTTCTTTAAATATGATACATAAAGGGGCTGGAAAATTCTTAAAGCTATCACTAATCCTACATTACCCACTGTAGCAAATGATATGGCGAATTTGATTCAGCATTCACTTTTTGCAAAATTTAGAATTTTTATCTACTTCAGCCTGAGCCATACTTGTCATGGCAAGTGGACGAGTGAATTTTCCTGATTTTAACATTTCTGATGGGTGCTATTTTGCTGAAAATTTCAATTATCGTGGTCAGACATCAAGGGGACACTACTGACATCATCAGACAAATCAATGTGTCACATGTATTAAAACAGAATATTCACTGTAATTTGCCAATATTTCCCAATATAGGGGACATGTTTTAGAATTAGGGCTTATAATATGTAGCTGTCATTGATGTTATACCAAGGAACATATGTGTAGCCTCTCTTTAGCTTTGCATCTAGAATGTCCAAAACTCATTCTGAGTGCAAAGTTGAGTTTTGGCTATTCAGAGTGCAATAGGGTTAAATTGTGTGGGAATTATGTCCAAACAAGAGGCCTTGCATTAGATCTTCCATGCATGTTTATCAACAATGTAGGTTAAAATCAGTGGAAATTGAATGGAAACCTAACGCATCTGATGAACCTTAAGAAATTATTCCCAGATTTTCAAGACTGATGCTCAAGCCTATTGTTTCTAGTATTTTAAGGAAGCTGTTGATTTACTGCTATTTTAATTTCAGTATACGTGGCCAGTTTGGAACAGATACACTAAAGAATGCCGTTCATGGAAGTTCCAATAAAGACCATGCCATGTCAACAATACAGAAAATATTCGGTGAATTATACTTCAATAAAGATGGTACAGCACAAGGTATCACTTCAGCTCATTTTATATAACACTGTCTGGATTAGGGGTGGGGACTTAACAGTGGTTAGCTGTAAAAATGGAGTGGATTGGCCAGCTTGAATTGGTGTTTGTGCATGGTGTTGGTATTGATACAAATAGTAATAATACCTTTATGGGGTTTAAGAATTAAATACATGATGGCATTTTGCCCTTTTTGTAAAGAAATTCAGTTACTACTGGTGAAAAAAGGAAGGAAAGAAATGTAGTTTAGTTATATGAAAACTACTTTTTGGCTTATATTTGAACGAGTTTTTGTAATTCTAGATGACAAAATAGATATGAATCTGAAAGAACTGTAATGGTCTTAAGAGTTGGGACACCTAATAGGGACACCAAAACTAATTATGTTTCCATTTGTTGCAAATGGAAAAGTAATTATTATTAGATGTGCCAATATTTAGGCACCTTACAGCAGATTCATATGGAAAGTTTTTTCAGAATTTTACATCCTTTCTGGATAACCACTGTTACTGATTAGAAGTCCATATATATTAGAAAGAAAAAAATGAAAAGTGCACTGTTAGATATAGTATGATGATGAGGTTCTTTTGCACCGCTTTGCTTTGATCTCTACTTTTTGCCGAATCTTACTTGCTTTAACACACACAGCCTTCACTGTATGGCATTTCTTACACATTTAGAGGATATGATTGAAATTGTAGTAATTGCTTATGCTTTTATATAACCATTGCTTACATTTGCTTTCTTTTCCTACTACTGCCTTTTGTCTCCTTTGCAATGAAATGCATGTATTTGAATTAAGTTTGAACCACAGATTTCTGCATGCTATCATAAACATTGCATGAATATTGTCAGTTGTTAACTTGGTTTTTATATTATTTATTTACATATAAATGGTCTTTGTTGAAAAACACAAAATGTCCAGATTGTATTTCTATTTCTTATCATTTAGCCAACAAACATGAACATATATCAATTATTTAGAAATATTATTTTGATTTATCTGTTATTTTATTACTAGTTAAATGTATTGTGAATGTTTCACAGGAAATTAAAAATATAAAAGCAGTGAATTTAGATATTAATGGGTGTTTACAGAAGTTTATGAAATTTTAAACAAACAGACATACCTATTTTTTATGAATATAATATATTTCAATAATATGTATTTTTTCCAATGCCAAATTTTTACCAAATTTATTCAATAATCTCAGGTTTACAGAACATGTAAACAACAAGAAAGTCTAACTATACAAATAATCATAAGCATCATACCTATATGCAAAACAGTTATAAGGTTACCACTGCCTTTTGATAAAGATAGGTTTTAGCATCATACTGGCCTGCATGGAACGCATAATAATTATCATAGTGGATGTTAATTCACAAAAGAGTCCAATGAATGAATACTGCTTGTGCATTTGTAAGTTATTTGCCATTCCTGTCTGTTATAAATTGTTTGCTGCACATTTGTCATTTGTTTTACATTTCTCAGTTATTTCTGACTGTTTTGCATGTATATTTTAATAAAGATCTGTTTCTGATAACTATGTGCAAGGCATTAATTGAGTGTTTCTAGAGTAAATTGAGGAAGCTTACTGTGCCTTTACATACCATGTCTTTATAGTGTTATAATGTGGCAAAATAATCAAAATAAATCTGCAGAAGCAAAATCATGAACTCTGTATATAAATCATAACTGATAAAATGATTTAATCAGTTTGGTGTGTATGGCATACATCTATATTTAATACTATTCATTTGTAAAATATTTTGATGTCTCAAACAAAAAGCATACTGTATTTTGTTTGGTTATAAGTTGGGAGCATATCCTTCCAAAATTACTGCAAATATCTGAATCAGTATTGTGTAACTCAGCTTTAAAATGGGGTTTTCTTTTCCAAAACAATCCCAAAGATCTAACTTACAAGGCAGATCAGTGGTTGTTTTGGAAGGGATAACTCTATCTTATACCCAAGGAAATACTGTACTATGTATAGCAGCATTCTGTGTCACATTTGATCATAAAAATTCATTACTATATCACCAAAAAGTCTTTTTAGCTCACCTGTCAAGGTGAGCTTATAGTATAGACTTGGTCCGTCGTCCGTCGTCGTCGGCGTCCACAATTTTAAACATCTTCTTCTCAGAAACCACTGGGTGGATTGAAGCCAAATTTCATATGGAGCCTTAACAGGATGGGGGAACGAAAGTTTATATATTTGGTCCAGGTCACATGACCAAGATGGCCGCCACGCCAATATATGGTAAAAACCCTTCAAAAATTTTCTTATCCAGAACCAAAAGGCCTATGACTTTGAAACTTGTTATGTAGCATCGGGCATGCGGGCCCATCATAATTTAAATAAATCATGACCTTGTGATGACCTTGACCTAATTTATGACATGGTCAACTTTGGTATGTTAGGCGTTTATATGGGAAAACGCTTATAGAGTGGATTTCTCAGAAACTATTTAAGTCTAAGGTACAATACTTGGTATACATGGTTGACTAAACGACCAGATGAAGATATTATGTCACTGAGAGGTCAAGGTCATTCCGTCGGAACATCCATCGTCAAGATTTTCAAACATTTCTCCTCTGAAACCACTGGGCCGATTGAAGCCAAATTTCATATGGAGTCTCAGAGGAATGGGGGAACGAAAGTTTATATATTTGGTCCAGGTCACATGACCAAGATGGCCGCCATGCCCATATTTGGTAAAAACCCTTCAAAAATCTTCTTCTCCAGAACCAAAAGGCCTATGACCTTGAAACTTGGTGTGTAGCATCGGGCATGCGGGCCCATCAAAATTTATACAAATGATGACCTTGCATTGACCTTGACCTAATTTACGGCATGGTCAACTTTGGTACGTTAGGCTTTTATATTGGAAAACGCTTAAACAGTGGATTTCTCAGAAACTATTTAAGTCTAAGGTACAATACTTGGTATATATGGTCGACTAAATGACCAGATGAAGATATTATGTCACTAAAGGTCAAGGTCATTCCGTCGGAACATCCGTCGTCAAGATGTTCAAACATCTTCTCCTCTGAAACCACAAGGCCGATTGAAGCCAAATTTCATATGGAGTCTCAGTGGGATGGGGGAACGAAAGTTTATATATTTGGTCCAGGTCACATGACCAAGATGGCCGCCACGCCCATATATGGTAAAAACCTTTAAAAATCTTCTTCTCCAGAACCAAAAGGCCTATGACCTTGAAACTTGGTATGTAGCATCGGGCATGCAGGCCCATCATATTTTGTACAAATCATGACCTTGCGTTGACCTTGACCTAATTTAAGGGATGGTCAACTTTGGTACGTTAGGCTTTTATATGGGAAAACGCTTAAACAGTGGATTTCTCAGAAACTATTTAAGTATTAGGTACAATACTTGGTATACATGGTCGACTAAATGACCAGATGAAGATATTATGTCACTGAAAGGTCAAGGTCATTTTGTTGGTCTGTCCGTCTTCATGATTTTCAAAACATCTACTCCTCTGAAACCACTGGTCTGATTGAAGCCAAATTTCATATGGAGTCTCAGTGGGATGGGGGAACGAAAGTTTATACCCGGGGTCTGGGTCACATGACCAAGATGGCCACCATGCCCATATATGGTAAAAACCCTTTGAAAATCTTCTTCTCTAGAACCAAAAGGCCTATGACCTTGAAACTTGGTATGTAGCATCGGGCATGCTGGCCCATCATAGTTTATACAAATGATGACCATGTGTTGACCTTGAATTAATTGACGACATGGTCAACTTTGGTATGTTAGGCGTTTATATGGGAAAACGCTTATAGAGTGGATTTCTCAGAAACTATTTAAGTCTTAGGTACAATACATGGTATATATGGTCAACTAAATGACCAGATGAAGATATTATGTCACTGAAAGGTCAAGGTCATTTTGTCGGTCTGTCCGTCATCATGATTTTCAAAACTTCTACTCCTCTGAAACCACTGGTCTGATTGAAGCGAAATTTCATATGGAGTCTAAGTGTGATCAGGGAATAAAAGTTTGTTCTCAGGGTCTTGACCAAGATGGCCGCCACGCCCATATATGGTAAAAACCCTTCAAAATCTTCTTCTCCAGAACCAAAAGGTGTATGACCTTGAAACTTGGTATGTAGCTTTGGGCACTCAAGCCCATCATAGTTTATGCAAATGATCGTGCGTTGACCTTGACCTAATTTATGACACTGTCAACTTTGGTACATTATGTAGGCTTTTATATGGGAAAATGCTTAAACAGTGGATTTTTCAGACACTTTTTAAGTCTAAGGTGCAATATTTGGTATATATGGTTGACTAAATGACCAGAAGAAGATATTGTGTCGTTAAAGGTCAAGGTCATTCTTTGACTTTTGTACAAGGTCTTTGAGATTCTGTCAACCGTCAACATTTTCAAACATCTTCTCAGTGGCCACTAGGGTCAATTGAAGCCATATTTCATATGGAGCTTCACCGGCTTAAAGGAACCATAGTTTGTTCAGATGGTCTTGGTCACTTGACCAAGATGGCCACCATGCCCATATATTGTAAAAACTCTTCAAACGTCTTTTTCTCGATAACCGAAAGGCCTATAACCTTGAAACTTGGTACCGGTATGTAGCATTGGGCACTCAGGCCCATCATAGTTTATACAAATGATTACTGTGTTTCATATATTATGGAGCTTTAATACTGGGTCAAAGGAATCAAAGTTTGTTCAGATGGTCATGGTCATATGAACATGGTGGCCCCCACACCCATTTATGATAAAAACCCTTCAGAAATCTTTGTCCAGAAACAAAGGCCCAGTGACCTTGTGGCTTGGTATATAGAATTGGGACTCAACATTAATCCCCAAGGGAGGGGGGTTATCTGCCCCTGCCCTGGTGCTATATACATGTATAAAAGCATTAAAATATATATCAGGACCAAGTGTCAGGTGAGCTACAGGACCATTGGTCCTCTTGTTATATAATACTGCTCCCAACAAGTATGCACAAGTTAAAGGCCTATTTGATAATTCATCAGTCCTTTTGTCTATAATACACAATTGTCTAGAACCATCTTGATTTGTATCTGAATATTATCATTCAAGATTTCCACTAATTTCTTCAACATTGTATCACTTGTGTCCAAATTTATAAAAGGTAGTGATCTGTCATCATCAGTTTTCACAAGACAGCTCTAAATCAAATCATACTGCCAAAAATAAAACCAACTTGAGTTATCTATTGGATCTGTATTATCATTTTAGTACAAATGTCATGAGTGAAAACACATTTAAATCTATGATATCGTGTCCTTTAACCCACTGGTCAGAATTTGACTTAATTTCGGTGTAACATTGAGGCACATTGCTTTATGGCAGATCCAAATTGTATGATGCTTATGGTGTTTTGTTAATTTTAGAAAAAATACCGAACTGTGCCTCATGCATACTGGATGCATTCTGCTTATGTTATTGAAATTTAATTAAGACAGAAGGTAGGTCAAGTAAGTGATGCTAAAAAAACTGTTCATTGGGGCTAAAAACCCCATGCCTGAGCCTTTATGCAGTTGAACTGTAAAAATATTGACAAGTTGGATTTGAAATAAAATTTTGGGAGTCTTTCATAAAAAGTTTGACAAGAGAATGTAATCAGTAAAAACATACAAAAGGGGGTAGCGTAAAAGAAGGAGGTGGAAAACCTGTTGACAGAGATATTTGACTCAACACTCTAACATGGTTTCTCAGACAGGGAGAAGTTTTGCGTCATTTTTTGACTTCTAGGGAGAAGTTTCATCCCAAGTGTTGGATTTTCTATCTATTTTATACATTCTGACTTCTCCCTCAGCTCAAAAAAGGAAAAAGTCAATCAGCTTAGGAAGACATTTCTCCCACTTCTCCCTTTAGGCTGAGCCCTGATCTTGCCTGAGTATAGCAGAAGGGTAACACAGGTATCATTTCCCAGGTTTTATTAGCGAAACTTTTGTAAAGTTTTCTGGTTTAGCTCTTTCTTGTGACAGTGCGCTGACAGGTGAATCACCACCTTCTACAAATTCTTGTTTATGTATGATTTTAATAGCCTGGTTCCTTTGGTCTGCTTATACTGTTACTCATTTTCTATGGGGAACTTGAAGATCTGCTGCTAGAAATGGATGCTTTGTCAGAAAATACATAAAATACCTTTTATTTCCCAGAATCTGCATTCAGATAGAAGATACTAACATTTACACATCATTTGTAACAGTGGGCAAAATGGTTATATAAAAGCTCATCATATCTTATTGCTTATTTTTGGTAAAGAAATGTTCTTCAGTGGTTGCACTTAAAAAGACCTTCCTGTACTATTTAATCAGCTGAAGGATTTTATCCTAATACTCACGTGCTTCAAATACATATTTTATTGTGTCACCAAGATATGGACACCAGATAATGCACCATTTTATATAGAGTAACTGTATTCATGTGTGTATAACCAGGCCTCATTCCATCCATAAATCTGTACTTAGGTACTTGTACCAGTACTTCTAATTATTCTCTCCATTTACCTAGACGTTTCAAGACAGACATGGTGTTATATATATGTAATTCAGAGCTTCAGATAAGGAGGCATTTTTTAGAATAATTCAGTCGTAAGTGTTCTTATTTTTCAACGAAAACATATGTTGTGACCCCTCACTAGAGCTGTCTCCACGAATCAGTTCTAATGAGAGGTCACAACATGTTTTATGGAAAAATAAGGAAAATTATCCCTTAATTATCCCTGTTACCTATACTTAACTGGAGCTCTGTAATCTGAAGTTTGCCTGTGTTTTACTTTTATTTTAGAAGTTCAGTTTTATCCGTTTTATTCAATGGAAACTATCAAGCTGTTCTTAGTTGAGCAGTTTCAAGAAAAAAAGCTTGTTTTAGGCCCGATTTTACGTCACAGTTAGAACTCATTTTATCATATGATGTTGCTGTTATTCAGTGGACATTGGCGCGACATGTAAGGTCATTGACAACGTCTGTGTCAACAATGCATTTTCTTATTGAAATAATGTCCATTTTGAAAGGGATAAAATCCCATTTTAAAGGGTCATATGATAAACAGAATTTTACACTCATGGTCATTTCATACGAAATTTCATATGAAATTTATGAAACTCACTGACGCTTGTTTCATAAATTTCATTTGGAATGACCACTTGTGTAAGATCCTCTATTTAACAAGTCTGTGGTTTATTTTACGATAAATAGCAGTGCAACATTTTGGTATTCAAAATGCTAATCCGTGTTCTAAGTTCGACGTGAAACGGGCCATAGACTTGTCATTTTGAAGTTGAATGGAAACACCTCCAGATTTTTTAGCCATTTTGACAAATAGAAACACAATTTGCTGGTGTTGGCATTTGGCATTCCTGGTAAACAAATCTCTTTCAAAATGGGTTGGTTTCTAAAGGAAAGGATTCACTTTTATGGGAATGAATTCTTTATGATAATCCTTTTTAGATTTGAAATGCATTTTGGGGACATGTGCAAACAGTGCAGACCGATTTCCGATGCCGCAGAACAGGATATCTGATCACGGTCACCACTGTTTGCTTACAGGATTTTCTATGCAAAATACAATAAAAATGAAAACATGAACACAAAATCCATATAATTAGAAATGGACTGCTTCATATGATAAAGATGAGCAAGCCCAGTAGTCAAAATAAGGTTAAGTAAGCCCCCAGTAGAAATGAGACGCAAAATTCTCTTTCATTGTAAGAACTGTCCCCCCTTGAAGTGTCTCCATTCATTTAGAGAATATCATCAAGACTGGAATCTTATATTACAGCTTTCCAACTTTTAGCTGAATTTACTACAAAAACTGAATAGAAATAGGTAGGATCACATCTCGTGTAGAGCTTTAGAATGGATCACCGAAATAAATGAATATATTTGAAGTTGAATTGTTGCCTCCAGTTTTGTTTCATAGTTATTGGATTATGTTGTTATGTTGAAATATTACTGTCATTACTTTTAAAGCGTGGCATTATACTGAAATTTGTACAGTGCCTTCTCGTAACATGGGTAAAAAGTATTTTATTGTGTTTTTTTGGAATTCAATAATGTATTATTAGCTACTACAGTGAATATGTAAACAGGCTCAACTGTTTGAGGTTAAATGTCAGAAATAGCTCAGCAGCAAATTTTTATGGTTCAGTTTATTTGCAGTGGGTTCCTGCTGTCTTTCTTTATAACAGTTTGAAAGGCTGGTTAAAAGATTAAAATTTCATGTGCATGTTGATGTAATGATACTCTTGAGTATATCTGACTAGCAATTACATGTCAGCTTTATCCTTCTCATAATTAATAAACAAATTAACCGTTTTTGACTGGAAACCCATTTTTGGACATATGCAAACAGTGCAGACCCAGTTTGGACGCTGCAGAATGTGGCGTCTGATCAGGGTCCACACTGTTCGCTTACTGAAATTTCTATAGAAAAAACAATAAAAGTGAAATCATTCACTAGAAATCCCTAAAACTAGAAATGGACTTATCCAAATAATAACACGGGGCAAATCAACTGGTCAAAAAGGGTTAAAGTAGATTAAAGAATGGTTAGAATATGAAATTCTTACTGACAGGCAGTGCATACAAACTAACACACATTTGATATAATAGAGAAGCCAGTCCGCTTTCAAAATTTATTTCTGTATGTTTTCCCTCGGCACACAAATTGTGTGCAAGGGAATACGGTTATCGTCTGTCCGTTATCAGTTTGTCAGGTCTTCCATCTGATAGTCTGACCATTCTTGCATATGTATGTTCATTTTTACAATAAGTTTTGTGACAAGTTAGGCTGTCACACTAGCTGTCATATATGTGAGTAGGGGAACTCCTGCTCATTTGCTGTTGTCACTGTCGTACTTTTGAATTAATTGGGAAAGGCATTGAATCCTTAGATAAGAAGAAAAAAACAAGTGCTACGGAATAGAAAATTCAGAGCCATACCATAACACTGGGTTTTTACTTTTGTAATTTATCTTGCTCGCAGATGAGGAAGAAGAAGAACAAGGTTTGTGTATTAATTGTAACCCACAGTGTCTCAATGGTTCTTTCATCCTGTGTGTTCAGATAAATACTATACAAGTTTTCAGGAAAGCACAGGTTTTGGCATTAATAGATGAACTTTCTCTATACACTTGCAATATAATTTGCTTGGTTTGGACCACCATATCTATAAGAGACTGCTGCTAACTGTCACCATTTAATGCTAACTGTCACCATTTAACAACCACCTGACAGCACAACTATAGAACCTAAATTCCTGTACACATTTTGACCTCTTTGTTTCAGTAATTTTCATGTAGACCAACCAGCCATTTTTGTTTGTCTTGCCTGTATCTAGCAGAAGCCAGACAAAGGTATAAAAATGTGCCAAGTATTCTGGTATAGCTCTGTTTTGTGACAAATCGCAGACTGACAAGACACCATTTTCCACAGAATTCTTTCCGCATGTTCCACAGAATTCTTTTCGTTTTAACTTCTTGCTAGAAAAGGGTGCAATATAGTGTTAAGATTTTTTCATCTGCCCATCTGCCTGCCAACCTATTTGTCAACCTAAGCACTATGCAGCATTTTTGACGAACAGTAAGACTACTCTGCAATTAAACATACATATGCTGACAGTCGTATGACCTTGACCTAAATTTCAGGTTGTGACTTTTGCTATATTTTGCCTCAGCCTTTACCTCCACTCCTGATTAGCGGACAGGCTGAGAATAATCAAACCTTGTACAGGGTTTATGTCCCCCATGGTCACTTATTTTGAGGGACATTTAAGGCGATTTTGGCATTTTTATTGTCTGATAATCGGGTGATGTCTTTGCGTCTGACAATACAATCATAGAGAAAAACTGAACAACGTTTACAAACAATTCATATGGATTTGGCCACGCCTATTGTAACATAATTGTTCTAAAACTTTTGCTGTAATCAATAGGTAGTAGTTGGTGCGACCCATTTTTTGGGGAATTCATCTTTCCTTTACTGATGATGAACAGCTGAATAAATGAATAAATAAATGAAAAATGTTGTCAAAACAATGAGATGTAAAAAAAGTGCATTTCTTTTAATGATTCATGATTGCAGCTGCAAAGAGGTCAAAAATGTATCATATCAGTTTTACCTTTGACCAAGCACATGATGTGTGTTCACCACTTAACATGGGGGTGGTTTTGGTGGTGCGATGGTGCTGGGTATAGCTTCCAGTGCCGGGGCGTCCTACTGATTTGGATAATAGTAGGTCAAGGGCCTACCGTGCATGCAGTAGGTGCGGGTGGCATTTGGTTTGTCGTTTTTCTCTCATCTATCATTTCTCTCTTCTTTCTCCCTCTCTTTAGGAGACGGCCCGATACAGACTGAAATGCTGTCTCAAAGGGCCGTTAAACCCAAAACAACCAACTAACCAAATCCACTTAACATTCTAATATTAAAATTTCTGTAAAATACAGTATACTATGTTCAGAAAACATCTTTCTGTAAGTGATAATCTTGAAAGAATTAAGTCTAGACTAGTCGAGAGCATAAATTATGCGCTGGCTAATTTGAGTCTGGGAGTTCACATATAGCTTAAAATATTTTCACGTGATGTCAGTTATATGAATTTATTTTGTAGTACATTTTTAGGTATAAAACATTACATAGGTAATATAACTTTCATTTTTGGGTCTTTTAGCAATTAAACTTCCGAGAAAGCGCAAATCAGCACGAAAGTCAGCAAGGCGTAAGACACATTCTGATGTTGAACCTCAGGACAGAGTAGGCCATACCGATTCTACATCAGATAGACAAACCAAGTCTGAGACAGATGTTGAGTTACTGGTCGACGAAAGACCTAGTAGTGCCTCGGCAGCTTCTGTTGGAGGTTAAAAAATTGCAACTATCAAGTTGCTTGTTCTTGTTAAGTTCCATTCCAGCAGGCACACAATGTCGAAACAAGGGTCTTCGCAGCAACTTTGATACATTGTTCCTACATTGTGTGCCCGCAGGAGAGAGTTGGCGTTTATTGATTCAAAAGATATTTCCGAGTTGCAGAGTTGCTGTTTATTGATTGAAAAGTTATTTTCGAGTGGCATTGCATTTTCAATTTCAACTTGTTATTATTTTTTGTTGAATTCTTGGTTTAAAAGATCTTACACAGAAGTTTAAGAGAAACATAACAACTAAAAGAACAAGAAGCTAGACACTGAGACGTCTCTCTCTGATTTTTATACACCAACAGACCCACAAAATAAGTGCAGGGATTTATACACTTCGGTTTAAAGGAATTTTGAAAGATGCAGTAATTTATGTGTTTCCTGAATCTCAGAGCCAGCGTATTGGACTGTGTGTAAAACTTTAGTAATTTGCTGTATTTATTTTCATATCACTGGCAGATAAAGTATTTGATTCAGTTATTGGTAAGTTGGTGCTATGCAAAAATAAGCATGTTATGCGATAGGAGGAGCATGGCTGAAATGTCATGGAAACCCCTTAGACTAAAAGAAACTGAAGAAAATCGAACTTGCTTATATCGTCTATCACTGTACGTTGTCTGGTGGTCTGTCTGTAGTGTTCAAAAATAATTTCTTTTTAACTTTTATCATGATCACACATAACACAAGTCTGTATAATATATGAAAATATAGCTGTTGAAGAACATTTGCGTAAAAAATGATATTTGTCTCGTTTGCTTTACTGTGTTAGAGCTTTCTTGCATTTCTGGTTTATTCTCATTGTAAAATTATTTAAGTATGACACAATGTTGAATGCACAATATTAATTCCATTTATAAAATAAGTTTATATTTACCAAAATGGCTATGTTTTAAACTTCTTTTTCTTAATGTTTGAAATTAAATTGAAACTTAGTTTCTACTCGGTAATGGAATCATTATGTTCAGGCAGGTACATTATAGGCCTGTTACATATTTTGCTTTTTCAACTTGAACATTTTCTAACCACATACATGTACGAATATATATCCGTATGCAAAATAAATTAGACAGCTATGAAATTTATTTGAATGATAAAGACTTTTTTTTTGTAAATCTGCTTCTGTAACTACTGTATGTACTTATCATTTTCTCGATTCTTATATCCACGTTTACTGCTTTCCGTAGTTGGCATTAAATTCTCTCTGAATTCTTTGTGTCTCACCTGTGTTTCTTTGTGTGTGTCTAGGGCCTGTCACTGGCACCCCTGCCTTTGATATTCACTCTGCTCCTGATATTGATCCAGATGATGTAGAAGGTCATATCATACTGTAAAATGGATTTTTTTCGCATGAATTAACGTTTTGGAAATAAATTAGATTTGAGTTTGGGACAAATTGAAAAATTGTTAATTGTCATAGCAAATATTCATGAATTTAGACAGCTTATTTATACATGTATCTACTTAAAAAGACATTGACCTATATTACAAAATTTAAGGTGTATAGCAACACTGCCTTGTTCTAAAGAAGACAATTTTAAGTTTTATTGTGACTTTCTATTTGTTCCCATGGGCGAAAAACCCTTTCGTACAAAAACCTACTCTGAAAGAAAATACTCTTTAGTAAATTCTTACTTTAAAAATTAACCCCACTAAGATAGTGGCAGAGTTGTTTCCCTGACAGTTTGGCCATTTACCCGGAGATTCTCGAAAGAAAATCATTTTACAGTATTAGTTAAACTTACGTTCCATTTCTTGGAATACTGTTAGATTTTTCTACCTTGCCTTTTGAGCTCACCTGAGCACAAAGGGCTCAAGGTGAGATATTGTGATCGGTCTTTGTCCGTCGTCCGTCGTGCATCCGTCGTCAACTTTTGCTTTAAACGACTTCTTCTCCAAAACTGCTGGACAGATTTTGAAATAATTTCACGGAAATGTTCCTTGGGGAACTCTTTACCAAAATTGCTCAAATGATTCCTCTCCACTGAACAATATGGCCGCCAGAGCTAAAAATAGAAAAACATTTAAACGACTTCTCCTCCAAAACTGCTGCGTAGATTTTGAAATAATTTCACAGAAATGTTCCTTAGGAGGCCCTTTACCAAAATTGCTCAAAAGGTCCCGCAAGGTCAATATGGCCGCAAGAGCTAAGAAATAGAAAAACCTTTAAACGACTTCTCCTAAAAAACTGCTGGGCAGATTTTGAAGTAATTTCACACAAATGTTTCTTAGGAGACCCTCGACCAAAATTGCAAAAATGGTTCTGCTCTGCTGAACAAAATGGCCGCCAGAGCTAAAAATAGAAAAACATTGAAACGACTTCGCCTCCAAAAGTGCTGGGCAGATTTTGAAATAATTTCACAGAAACGTTTCTTAGCAGGCCCTTTACCAAAATTGCTCTGTCGGTTCCGCTCCGCTGAAGAATATGGCCGCCAGAGCTAACAATAAAAAATCTTTAAACGACTTCTCCTTCAAAACTGCTGGGCAGATTTTGAAATAATTTTACTGAAATGTTTCTTAGGAGACCCTCTACCAAAATTGCTCTACCGGTTCTGCTCCGCTGAACAATATGGCCGCCAGAGCTAAAAATAGAAAAACCTTTAAACGACTTCGCCTCCAAAACTGTTTGGCAGATTTTGAAATAATTTTACAGAAATGTTCCTTAGGCGCCCCTCTACCAAAATTGCTCTACCGGTTCTGCTCCGCTGAACAAAATGGCCACCAGAGCTAAAAATAGAAAACCTTGAAACTACTTCGCCTCCAAAACTGCTGGGCAGATTTTGAAATAATTTCACAGAAATATTCCCTAGGGTCCCGCTACCAAAATTGCTCTACCGGTTCCGCTTTGCTGAACAATATGGCAGCCAGACCTAAAAATACAAAAACCTTTAAACGACTTCGACTCAAAAACTGCTGGGAAGATTTTGAAATAATTTCACAGAAATGTTCCTTAGGAGACCCTCTACCAAAATTGCTGAAATGGTTCAGCTCTGCTGTACAAAATGGCCACCAGAGCTAAATATGGAAAAACCTTTAAACGACATCTCCTCTAAAGCCAATCGCTTGATTTCAAAATAATTTCACAGAAGTGTTTGACTCATGGTTCTAAACAAAAATTGCTGAAACGGTTCCACTCCGCTGTACAAAATGGCCGCCAGAGCTTAAAATAAAAATAAATCTTAGAATGACTCAGAGGGCACAGTTACGATCCAATCATCATGAAACTTGGTCAGAATGTTTATCTCAATAAAATCTAGACCAAATTTGATACTTGGTCATGTGGGGTCAAAAACTAGGTCACTAGGTCAAATCTTAGAAAAACATTGTGTACACGCTTGAGGGCACAGTTATGATATAATCTACATGAAACATTGTCAGTATGTGTATTTTTATGAAATCTAGACCTGATTTGAAACTGGGCCATGTCAGGTCAAAAACTACGTCACTAGGTCAGTTCTTAGAAAAACCGCATGAACGCTTTAGAGGACTGAGTTTTGTTCTAATCTTCGTGAGACTTTGTCAAAATGTTTATCTCCAACAAATCTGGACCAAGTGTGCAACTTGGTCATGTAGGGTCAAAAACTAGGTCAAACCTTAGAAAAACATTGTTTACGCTCTAGAGGGCACAGTTTTGATCCAATATTCATGAAACTTTGTCAGAATGTTTATATCCAAGAAATCTAGACCAGGTTTGAAACTGGGTCATGTGGGGTCGAAAAGAATGTTATTAGGTTAAATCTTATAAAAACCTAAGGTACACAATAAAGGGTCCATTTTCCATTGAATCTTTGTGAAACTCTGTCTGTTGGACGTATGGATGTTTCTGAGGTTAAGCTCACAGGATACTCAGGTGGGCGATCCAGGGCCATCATGGCCCTCTTGTTTATATAATGCTACTGTGTTCTTCAGTGTAGCACGATTTTCTTTAAGGATTGCAGTTAGAATCTAATAATTGACTGTTCATTCTGTTTGTTAGTTTTGATTTATATTAAGTATCAGCTTTGTCGTCTGTTTTGTTTCCATTACACAATGCCATCATCGAGGATGCTTCATCAGGTAACGGAAGAACAGTTCAAAATAAATAGATGTCATTTCTTTGCTTTATCCATTTCTTCCAAAGGATCTTACTGTTCAGAACTTATTAATGAAGATAAATTACATGTTTTCCAGCTTCAGTTTTGCATGCTTTCGAATGAAACACACAATTTGTTTTGAAATTTGAACACTATGTGAAAATCTTTATTTTATTGATAGAAAATCTCTGCAAGAAAACACAGAAGTGAATACTGAAAAGGCAGATTTATAGAAACTTTTCGAAAATGTGAACAGTAAAACAATATCATTTGTTTTTATCGAACAGTTATTGATAGAAGGAAGGAATTTGTACAAAAATCATTGTGGGGCATGTAATACACATGGTTTCCAAATCGCTTTCGTTTATTGTTCATTAGCCAAATTCAGCAATCATTTTTTTATGAAAGCTGAAGTAGTGAAACACATTATGATAATTTATACTGAAATATACGCTTATACTCTATTAGTATATCGGTAGGTGCAAACACAGTTGATGCATACGAAAGATTTGGGTCTGCAGGTTTTTGTACTTTATATCATATAACCTTCTTTTATATGTTTAGATTTTTTTTTCTTTTAAGATTTTGAATACTCGATTTCTATGGAAGCCATATTTCTAATAGTGATCAGGAATAAACATTAGTATTGCATAAGTGTCGATTCGAAGTCAAAAGGAATTTTGCATGTACATCCATAAAATGATTTTATTAAGGGATATAACCTAAGAGAGATTTCAGCGTTTCAGGTTCAATAAAGATTATAGTGTTTCAATTTTGACAATTATTAATGATTTACTTCTAGCAATGCTTGCAGAACAGCGGGAAATTTCTTACGAACCTGCTCCGGAATTCAAAGATGATCAAGGTTATTATTCTGTCTGTCTCCTTCATCTCATATTCAGTTTGATAACGACATGGTTTGCTTTGGGGTCATGCTGAATTCATTTTAGATATTTGGTGTATACCACTTAAAGCCTAGTAGTCCTCATGGTGGTGTTAATGTCTAAACAGTCATCATTAACGGTTATACCTTCACTTTTGATGACAACTTGTCTAATAATATGTATACATTATGTCAACTAGGTTTCAAAAAGTTCAGAAGGATGACAAGTCACTCTGTAAAATGTAACAGTTTTAGTTTTTTGTTCTCCATTAAACAATGAAATATTAATAAAAGCGAAACAAAAGATGGACTCTTTTACCTTTACATTGTGTTTTTATCACATATTACCAACCAAGATGACCTAAATAGTATCGGTGGGGCACCTTACCCATAAGTCACAGGTCCTGAGTTCGATACCCGGTCTGGCCACACACTTTTGTTTTTTCTTCCGCTAATTCAAGAAGTGCAGTTGTCAGTTACTGGCGAAAGTATGTGCACTTAGTACTGGTTAACCGCTTAGGAGGTCTAAGCCTGCCCAGGAATAGTGTGGTTAGGTTAACTGACCGTCCCGACCATAGCTGTTTACCGTGGACGTCAATGACCTAAATAGTTTTTCAACGCTTTTTAAAAGAATGTCAGTAATGTTTTATTTGTATAAAGTTGGCCAAGCGTGATTATTTACAGTGTATAGTGTAGTGAAGAACTCGCAGTGATCTGGGAGAAAATATATAAATTTACACAACTGGGAGAGCAGTGGGTCCTTTAATTGACATTAAGTTGTTAGACAACATTCTTCAAATGCATACAAAGAGGGTGGTGCACTCTAGTGATGCCGCTAGCAGTTACCACATACATTATTTTTCACTTCTATAACAAAGAGATTTTTTTGGATGATATATAGAATAAATATTGATTTTTTTTATCTTTAGGATTTCCTTTACGTTTGGTATAGTTTGTAATAACGAAAAGTGGTATAACGCTTTCCCGGAAAAGCAAATAATGTTGGTATCACACTGAACATGGCTGCTGAGTTACTTTGGCAGTTTCAAAACCCTTTTTATATTGGCCGTTTGGAAAGCTAGAACAGCGATTCTCCAGTAGCGATTACTGAATCAGTAACGTGATGTCTTAATTCTTCTTGATGGAAAATTCTAAATCTGCAATAAACAAAATAAACAAAATAGAAACCTGGATAAGCTACCGTAATAATAAAAAACCCAAGCTTTATTTTAGTCTATTGCTGTATACATTGTGATGAGCCAAGAATAGTTGAAAGTGTATCTGTCAGTACTTTTAAGTGCTTTTACATATATGCACTCTGACATTAGTGCCATGATTTACAATACTTTAAAGCAATTATTTATGCATTAAGTTCTAGGTTCCAACTGGCTTGCTTTTACCCACCAATATCGTTTTCCTGTTAGTTCTTGTAGTTCGGGGGTTATTTTGTCACTCTTGAGTTTCATAAGATTGTGTCATGTTTGAATGTTATAGTTTGCCCATATCCTTAAATTGGTTTTCACATAACATTCTAGTATTATAGTTGTGGTCTGCTTTGTTTTATGCTTCCATTTGTTCTACATTACAAATGTTATGCTTCAATTGATTAATAGGCTGTCCTTATAGGCAGCTACATAAGACGCATCGAAGTTAGTACGACGTCATTTCAGTGTCGTATGCCTGCTCGGAAGGGCCTTTCATTTTCAGACATGCTAAAAATCTGCCTAATCCAAATGCAAATTTAGCAGGCTATTAAAAGTAAAACGCTGTTACATGTGATAATAACTGAAATAGATAAGTTGATAATTACGTCTGGTGGAATTGTTTTTCGATTGCCAGTGTTTTGTCATTATGACATGGGTAAGCCCTCAGATAAGAGGTTTGGAAATAAATGCTAAAATCAGAGGTAGCTGTCGTATAGAAAGATGCAGTAAATAGTATAAAACCGGCAAATGTAGTTTTGTAGAATTATGTGAATCAAATTTAGTAAACCACAATTTAAAACTAAATCATAGTTATTTGTCGTGTAAATATGCCAAAATTTAATAAAGCAGAATAAAGTTATCTAGAAGCTAAACTTATATAAACGTATCCGGTTGTTACTGTGACTAGATGAAACGAGGAATAGTTATTTTTCGGTCGGCATTAGCGGTGTAAAGTTTCGTTTAGTTTTCTGGTTTATATCTGTTAGTAGTGTAGGGACCTGCGCAAACAGGTCATACACGGCATTTCGTGGAATTATTGTTTACGACTTTTTAGCGCTTCTGTACGAATGTACAGGAAGAGCTATTGCACTACCTCGGGCGTCGGCGTTGGCGTTTGGGCTGCATTAACATTAGCAAAATGGTAAAGTTTTGCTTTGAAGATTTTAAGATCTCATGATTTCTGAACCATTTGATCGATTTGAATTATATTTGATATAGAAGTATATAGCTAAAAACCTTAAAAACACAATCTTCTTTTCTGAAATTAGGAAACCCGAAGCATAGATACTAAGTTAGTAGCAATGTTAATTGATAATCTACATAAATCCTGGCAACCATGCCCCAGGGGTCCAAACAGGCCATGCCCTGAGGGTCATTTATCAAAATTGAGATTTAGAGCTTTAAACGTTAAACGTCTTCTTCTCTGGAACCAAAAGGCCCTGAGAATAAATATTTAATATGTAGCAATGTTAAGTGCCCCCATCATAAATCCTGCCACTAACCATACCCCTGGGGTCCAAACATTCCGCGCACACGGGGTGACGTGATTGAGGGGTCTCACATTGGTAATGACAGATGAGCGATTGTTTCCCTCTTGGGCTACTTGTTATGAATGCTGTTATTTTAATAAACGTTCAGTAAGACGAACATATGACAGTTGGTTAAAACTTTATGTCTACATGAATTCAGAATAAGCAGCAAAGTACACGTTAATAAGCTTTTTCTTTTTGAATAAAACAGCTATTTAAAAGAACTCGTATTGTGATAATTACGTATCACAGACCTGAAATTCCAACAGTTTATAGTCTTGCCATTTTGACATAAACAAGAAATAAATGCTCAAATTGGGTAACTTTTTTCTTACAGCGAAAGCCGACATTGAGCAGGATGAAGGTAAATAAGATAAACTAGCAACTATTGTTAACAGCTAAAAACGTGTTATTAATCTGGTAGTTATACAATTTAACCATGTAGATATTTTGAAACAGTGTAAAAGTAGTAGGAACAGACTGTTCTGATCTATTGCATTAATTTGCATTGTCGTTCGGGCACCGCTGATGACTTGCAACAATGCCTATCTATCTAGTCATGTTTCAGCTGCAGTAACTTTGCTGACAAAGTTCATCTGCACCCCGCCCCCGCACACACTCTTTACTGTCGTTTTCCTACCTCCTCTTATGTCAACCCCTTCTTCCTTGGACTTTCACTGTGACCTTTAAAATCGTCTTTACTAAGCCAAAAGACTGAGATATGGACAAACCTCTTAAGTTTCCGTTTCTGGACCGGGGTCAGGAACCCGTTTTATTCTCTTTTATCTGCTTTGCTCCTACTACGAACTTCTTCATTAGTAACATGATCCTTAAAGGATATGTTCAGTAACCTTCAGAAACATCTCACCTCAAGTGCATTCGTACGTTTCTGTAACTGATGTCAAGGCCCAGATGCACTGGCATTTAGAAATATTGCTATGGCAATGGAGCGCATCAGTTTCATCTGTGAGCCAAGAGCTTTGTTGTCTCTGTAAATTTGCTTTCACTTTGTGAGAGAACCTCTGATTTTGAGCAAGCATCTGAGATAAGTTTGGTCATCTTGGCACTTAACTGCATTTTATACATTGTGTAGGTTTTGCCTAGACTTTCAGCTAGGGCTTGTAGTTCCAGCTTTTTCTTAGCAAGAGCATCACTGTCATCGACAACTGTAAGGGTAATGGTTCTTTCGCCTAAGTTAACTTATCCATCATGAGCATCGGGTATATTCCTTTTAATAAAAATGTTGAAGAAGACGGGTGAAGGCACCCTTGCTTTAGTGCAAATTCTAACTGAGCGGGAACTATTATTCTGGACGATTACTGGTGCTGCCATACATTACTGACTGCACTTGTATCTCTGTCATAGGCGCACAGTAGTGGAAAATAGATTGTCATTGAGTTTATATGTATGTGTGATGACCCATTTAACTGCATGCCATATCCTCAAAGACATTTAGGGACTTGTGAATACATAGTTCAGATTTTTCTGATATTATATGATTTTCACATAGAAATTTGAGGTCGAAGATCTGTTCTATAGTGCTTCTTCCGGTTCTGAACCAAACTTCGGCTTGGTGACTATTTCTTCAGCTTGGGTATTAAGATGAGACAGATGGTTCTATAGTTCTGGCAGAGCTTTAGGTTGCACATTTTTTGGAATCAAAGAATCAGAGTAGTTGGCCGTTTCCCTTTTTAGATCTCGACACAGATCATTGTTAGAACATCAGTCAAGGACTCATTGCCTGCTTGAACAAAATCTGCTAGTATATTAGCAACTCGGACAGACTTACCCTTTGTCAGAGCTGCTTTTTTGATCTCGTCATCCTCATGAAAAATCGGTTTAGATCTTCTTCTGGGTACTGATTGCAATCCAGAACTGCATTGTCGCTCTAACTCATGGTTCTACGGTACTAAGCAAGATTCTGTCCATGTGTTGAAAACCCCGTGCTCTTCTGTTACGCATTTCCCAGACTTCTCCTTGATAGATGTAGATTTACTCTGTAAGGGTCGTGTATTAGATGTACAAATAGCTAAATTATGAAGACCAGTCAGTGTGCCCTGTTTTTTTTTTACCCAGTTTGAACAAAACAGATCAGAGTGCGTGGTGAAATTGGCTGATCTGTGAGTTACGAGATTGCCGTAAGGCGTCATTTAGCAGTGCGAGGTCCCAGTACTACTGGCTCACCATTGAAACTTGAAAAGTAAAGGGCTCGATTACGATATTTTAAACACTGCATGGTTGCCACGCTCAGTGAAAATCATCTGGGAAAAGAATTTTTCCAGATCAGGGAAAAGTCAGGGGATTTTGCGATTGGTAAGGGAAATTTGGGAAGAGCATGAAAAGTCGGGGAAAAGCAGGGGATTGCAAAATTAATGGCTATGTCAGTCTTCAGAAAATATACTTATTCTGTTCAAGGGGGGAGATTATATTTTCTATTAAGATAGTCCAGTCATATGCGTCTCCCATTTGGGGTCATTCTTAAAGGAACTAATTTGATCCCTGGAAGACCAAATTCTTTCCTTAAAGATTAAACCTAGTTTTCAAATGATACGGTTAGACTATTAAGGTAAAGAGTAAAACCAACTTTGGGATCCTAAACGATTATAGAAAACAGTAAAATGCCAGAAAAAAGTCATGGAATTTTGAAGGCGAAGATGAAGGGCAACCCTGGATGTAAACAGTAAAATGGCAGAAAAAAGTCATGGAATTTTGAAGGCGAAGATGAAGGGCAACCCTGGATGTAGAATTAAGGATGTTTTGGTATACCAATAATTGGGGCTAAATACCATAGATATTTCATTTGACTATCTTGTTATTATCATTTAGATATTTATGTCATGGATACTATAGATGATGGAAGTAATCAGTAAAGTAGAAGACAATGATGAAAGTAAGCGGTGAAGTAGTTTAATGAAAATTATTAAAAAAGTAAAGACACAAAAAAAACTTCGAATGGTAGCTTGGCTATTATTTGGGTCATTGCAGGATATGAAGACTTGTGTAAATTTTGGTCTTAAGCTTGAAATACAAAGAAGGAAATTGGAAGACCTGATTTACATTATTGTAAAACTTATGATGTTTCGACAATGAGACTAAAACATGAAAGCAGGCTAAAAGATAACCCGGTACAAATTGGGAAAAAGCAGAGATGTAAACCTTAATAAGCTCTAACGTTTTAAATAAAACAGTGAAAATTATCTCTGATGATTAATCATTCAAGCAACTTATAATTTTGTCATGAACAAAATGCTAAAATAGAGGAATACTTTTCTTACAGAGAAAGGCGACATTGAGAAAGATGAAGGTAATTCCGACAAGCTTGCAAATATATATTACAATTAGTTTAGTGAAGAACTGTAACTAACCTTATAGTTATAAAATCTAACCAGATATTATTATATTGTAGCTGCGTAAATACTAGTCGAAACATTGTTTGCAAAAAGTAAACGACGCTGATACTAACAATTGTAGATGAAACACATTGATCTCAGACAGACATAATTGTTTCGCGTTTCATGCCTGTTTTATTGAAAACTGGGCGGAAGAGACTATTTTTGTCACCCGACGTAGGCGGAGGGGGACTATAGAAATGACCCTCGTCCGTCCGTGTGTGCGTCCGTCCGTCCGTCCGTCCGTCCTTCCGTCCGTCCGTCCGTCCGAAATCTTGTCCCCGCAACTCCTCCTACGTCTTTCATCGGATTGATTTGAAATTTTACAGATTGTATTCTTATGATATGAAGATGTGCATGTGGTTTTCGATTTTTGTTTCGGCCATTTTTGATGGAGTTACAGCCCTTGCTGACTCAGACCTTCCGAAATCTTGTCCCCGCAACTCCTCCTACATCTTTTATCGGATTGATTTGAAATTTTACAGATTGTATTCTTATGATATGAAGATGTGCATGTGGGTTTCGATTTTTGTTTCGGCCATTTTTGATGGAGTTACAGCCCTTGCTGACTCAGACCTTCCGAAATCTTGTTCCCGCAACTCCTCCTACATCTTTCATCGGATTGATTTGAAATTTTACAGATTATATTCTTATGATATGAAGATGTGCATATGGTTTTTTATTTTTGTTTCGGCCATTTTTAATGGAGTTACGGCCCTTGCTGACTTAGACCTTGTCCCCGCAACTCCTGCAACATCTTGTATCAGATTGACTTGAAATTGTGCAGAATGTTTCATCATGATCTGAAGATGTGCATGTGATTTTGGAATTTCAATTGTCCTATTTTTTACAAAGTTATGGCCCTTTGTCGTTTTTTGGCATTTTTCCAACTTTTGAACCGTTTGACCGAGAGAGCTGAAATTTGGTATGCTATTAGCATTTGGTAAATTGGTTATTCTGATTATTGTTAGGATGGGCTAAATTATAAGTGACAGAGTTATTCCCCTTTCATAGATAATAGTGAGTGAGTGAGTGAACTCGGGTTTAACGTCCCACCAACAACGAGGTCATATGGAGACGGGACCTCGGTTTAAAGTCTCATCCGAAAGACCTGAGAAGGGGGGATCGATCTTGCGACCCCTGGATTGGTAGTCCGGAGTGTTATCCACTATACTACAGCCGCTCCTCATAGATAATAGACTTTCACTTAAAGGTAAAGGGATAACTCCCGAACTATTCATATTAATGGGCTGAATTTTTATAAATGCATTGTTCATTTTTCATCAGATTCATATAAGCAGGATTATGGCTCTTGTTATTTTGCTACTGGGTATACAGTCTTGATGTTTTGGTCATTTTGTAAGGGCCTATAGTTTCAGTAACCTGATTTTACACATATATGCCCCGTTCTGAACTTAAGTATTTTATAAAGAGGCCCAGTAATTGGGTATATGTCTTTGTATATGTTCAGTTATCATTTGCTTACCAGGTTCTATAATATATATATTTTCTGTTTTTGGCCATACATTTACTCTGAAACAGAATAAAGGGCTGAAGTTTGTGACACATTTCAAACGTCGGGTGACACTTGGCCGATGGCCATTTATTGCTCTAACTCAGTCAAGTTATCACGTTTTAAATAGGACACATAAGACACAAAAAGAGTGTAACGCATATGGCATCCCCCATTAGCTCAAGCGTTTGAGTGTTTGTTTGTATTTATGTATATGGGTGGGTGAAAGTGATGGTAGCTTGGTAGTAAGGTAGCTTTTCGTTAATAATGAAGCTGCACGCTTAATTCAGTTTTTATGGGCACTATAGAAAATTAATTTTGATTAAATTTGCAGCTTTATTATTTAGAACAGCTATCAAAACAAGAACACCAGATCTCATTTGAAACTATTTCCAATGATTTCTATGTTTCATTGGTCATAAAAAGTAAAACTAAAAAAAAAGAGCTGCACATGACTTATTACAAGTATGCAGTTACACAAATAAGATTTAGTTTAGCATGAAAAGGCATGTGTCACTTGTTTTTCTACCAATATAAGACTTATTAAATCTGTCAAGTAGCAATGTGATTAATGGTTAGTTAAAGATAAACTAGGGCAACTACAGTTTTGGAACTTTCGCAGAGTGTAACGATTTTTGGAGAGATACTGTATCTACCTGTATGTAGTATTGTGGAATGAACTGCAGCAAAAATTGATTCATTCTGCTGTTTTTTTGGATAATAGCAATTTAATATGTATGACTATACTCTTGGTTTGGCTACCAGTTTTGAGGGACTAAGGCTTTTCAGCATGATTAATTTGCTCCACTGATGTGTTAATCGCTTAAAGGAGAGGATAGACTTTCTAGGGCTTCTCATAAAGAAAAGACTTCACTTTGGAGCAAGAGGTTTTCTCGAAGTCTGAGAACGGGTGAAATCTCTTCTGGATCAGATTTATTGCCTTGAATTGAAGCCATACACATTGATAATGCATGTTGTAAAAGCAGTAGACGACAATTAACAAAATGTAAACGAAAGCATTAATACCACCACAAAACTGATTACCCTAACGTCTTCTCCTATATATTAATACTAATATAGAAAAGTATGTAATGATTAAAAATACTATATTCGAATGTATCCAATGTAGATTAGGTATTTCTTTATGGAATTTTGAAAGGGTGCATATTCCGAAACATTTAAGGATAACTTAGGTCTTATTTTGGCATTTAGAATTAGAGTTAGAGTTAGAGCAGTTAGAGTTATTTTCGTATGTTTGGCTACTAAATAATCTATATGTTTTTTCCCCTCCTGATGCCCGATACAAATATAAAACATTCACAGAAAACTTTTTAGTTTAAGCTGAGGAATAATTTTATATAATTTCATAATTTAACATAAGCGTTGTTTATAATTTCACGTTCAGGACCTTAAGCACTATTTAATACCTTAAGCCTCTAGAACTGAGGCTGGAATCACAGCCGTCTACAGTAAACTCAGTCAAATAATGAGCCTATTCTCCACATTATACAGAGCTTATGACATTTAATATAAATTGTAACCAATAGTTTTAGGTACAACTCTCTTAAAAGATAATACAATTATTCCCATATAAAAATATTTTTCTGCTTGCAGAAAAAATGGATGGAGAAAAACGAGCTAGTCCTGAGCCACAACAAGAAGCAACTACCGAAGGTAAATATATTTCATAATCTTTTACCTTTGCAGTGTTCACATGATACCATTTGGATACAGAATGATAAAAATGAACTACGTAAGTGCATAAATGCACGTTTAGTCCGTTCGTCTGACTGCTCATTAATGTTTATTCCTGATACGAATTTTGATTGTTTTTCGGCTGTGTCCTATGCATTTGTGCATGTATAAAGTTGGCATACAGTCATAAGTTTAGTTATTGAAAAATCATTGTAACTCACTTAGTCAAAGACTTGTATTTATAACTCTATTCCAAAGACTCAAATAAACTTGCGGTAGTCACTGAGTATGGTAAGCCTGAGACGCTGAAAATCGCAGGGGACGGGACAACAGACAGAGGTTTCAAAATTTGTTAAGTCACAGAACTATTTGAATATGACGCAGTCGTATAAATAGATGTATATTAGTCGCCGAGGGGAGGGGAAGGGAAGGGAGATACATATCGAATTCAGATATTGTTTACAGAAATCTTAAACAGGAAAACCAATTCAACGAAGTAAAAGAAATGTTTTCGGCAAGATCTTTTAGTTTGTTGCCAAATGCTGATAAACTTTGAACCCATAGATAACAGTTGTTAACGAGATCATAAACAAAGATCGATTTTATAGACAGTAAACAAGAGGAAGGTCAGGAGGCTGAGAGTGAAGAAAAACAAGAAGCTAGTGAAGGTATACGTATAGATGTAACAATATAGTTAGTCACTGTAAACATTAGTAAAAGCCAGCAACATAGATGGATTTTTGTTAATGGTCGTTTCGCTAACTCGTTAGATATACCGTATTACTTCTAATAAACACCCTGGGGTGTTGCGATTCCAATTTATGTATCTTATAAAACAAAATTTGGTGAGGATATACCATTTTGAAATTGTTATGCCAGTCTTTTTGGAGTGTGGTCACATGTTTTCACAGAAAATGTAAGTGGGCGGTTTTTTTAGAGGACGGGCGTTTATTAGAATAATAGCGGTACTAAGTAGATTTTATTTTTGGTGTTGCAGTGACTAGTTGTACAATTAGTTTGGTAAAGGAGAAAACGGTAGTTCATAATATAAACACCTATACTAAATGAAAACACGTGAAAGAATAGTATAGGTAGTACATGAATACATCCGTTTGACGTGACAGACCGTTTAACATCAAAAGAGACTAATTTGTCTGAGATGAATGTACTGGATATTTTTTCTTAATGATCGCACAAATTTCAAACAAGAAAGAAAAAAAAGAAAAATAAGCACAACTTTGTCTGTAGTTTAGCTCATTAAAAAGATCATGGTTTTATGAAGGAAATTTTGAAATAGAACTTTAATATTTTCACTGGCTGAAATGATCAAAGGCTGTTAGTAAATCTACGTAACGGGCTAGTAAATCAGTGTAACAGCGTGCAAGACTATTTTAGATATTGCCGAAAATCGTGATAAGAGACTTAATTTTCATGTTAAAACGGGATAGCCATACAATGCAAGTTAGGCGTGTGATGTTACTATGGCAGCAAACAATATGATGATCAGATGGTTATGGAAGAGCAAGTACTTGCGATCATAGTCACTGTGAACACGGGATGAAGTCTGTAACTGGGAAAATAGTTATTCTAAAGTGTTTGACTACGACTTTTCAGTTATATCTTACATACAGAAAAGAACAAAGAAAGATCATTCATTGAAAACAGTTCTTCAGTATGTGCGTTTACAACTAATATTTAGATACTCTAACCTCGTAGGGACTTATTATTGTAGTAAAAGTTAATAATACTGTTCTTATTTGTACGGTATGTAGGTGTTGGTATATCATATGAAGGGCATCTTGCTCGTCAGCCTTGCTCGTCAGCCTCGACCAAAAACATACGGGAAATGCCTAGAATAATATGGCTTCCTTGGGTCAATTACTGAAAGTCGTTGTAATTCCGTCATTATAATCATAGTGGTACATCTATAGGAAACATACAATTAATTAGCTGGTTAACTGATCGACTAAGCTTGTTGTTTTCACATGCCTATGTATTCTACTCATCCTTGGTTTCAGGCTAATACTAATCAATTTCATATATAATACTGACACTTCTGTATAATTTTATCCCCACTAAAACATATCGGCATTTGTATAAATTTCTATGATTTCAACAGTTATTCTCCTAATGGATACTGAAGACAGTTACCTAGGAACACTTCCAATATCGCCGGAATATATCTCAAATTATTGATATGATTTTTGTTAGATGGTCAAAAGGAAGCTTTATACGGTATGCATGTGGTCTCAAATGTCGATAAAAGTGCAGCACGGACTTTGTAACCAAACATCGGTGACACATTTTAACGACATGTAGTAGCTAAACACTTCCTGGATGAAAACTCATTGTTAGAAATGGAAACAATTTTACTACATCTTGCTCGTCAGCCTCGACCAAAAACATACGGGAAATGCTTAGAATAATATGGCTTCCTTGGGTCAATTCGTTATTGTGAACTATTGGGTATTATAAATAGTTTACACAAATCAGTATCAGATTCAGTGTGAGTCGAAAAATATCATACATATATAATACAACTGATTAGAAGTGGTTTCAGTTGAGCTATTGAGTCAGTTAACCCAGATTGCAGGTTTCTGTTTCTGAATCACTGTTCACAGACTGTAAAAATATGTTTACATTTAACAAGTTGACGTTGAGATTAAAAATAATTGTTATGATAACTTTTAAAAACTTGCGCAATCAGAGAAATGAATCTAGCTCACAATTGCAGGCTAGTTTAAAAACACACACATCAGATTGGTCAGTACAAAGCTCTAACATATATCTGGCCGTTTTGGGTTAGTTTGACATATTTTGTTGGATGCTCTTTAACCCATTTATGGCTGGTGGAATCTTTTGTCATGATAAACTAAATGAATCCTTTAGTCATTTAAGGGGTATCTAGTTTATTTTATCTGTATTGTTTTTATTTTCTTTAAAAAGAAGTGTCCATTTTATCTCTCACAAACACTGTAGACCCTGATCAGATGTCGCGTTTTGCGGCACCTGATCTGGGTTTGCCCTTTTGCGTATGTCCCTTTTATGAGACACTAGGTATAAATGGGTTAATACTGATATTTTGTTTTGTAACAGGAGAGCCTCAAAAGGAACAAGTAGAAGGTGAGTGGAATTACATTCTGTTAGAATTTAATTTACTAGGTTTTTTCATCATGGCACCTATTGCCAGAGCTCTAGATATGAAGAGTATTTGAGAATAGTTCTGAGATATTTTTCTTATTTCTCCGGTCTTTCGGATGAGACTTTAAACTGAGGTACCGTCTCCATATGACCTCGTTGTTGACGGGACGTTAAACCAGAGTTCACTCACTCACTCAGTGAAAACGTGTTGTGATCCCTTGTTAGAAGGCAACGCGGTTCTGATGAGGGGTCACAACATGTTATATGGATAAATATGGAAAATTGGGATATATCCCAAAGTTATCCCTAATACTCCTTCGTATCTGTAGCTCTGTATTGCACAAAGCTTTAAGCACGTGTTTTCACATTTAAACAGAAACGTTAAGTTTTACTGTCTCGGTAGTGTTTTAATCACACCGCGAAAAAGAGAAATGCATGTTTTTGATACAGAAATATAGTTTGAAAACAGCCAGTGATACTGACGATTTATCATAACGTAAAATATTGGTGTTGACCATCGTCATACCGTTCAAATTATTGGCTGCATTTCCATTTTCCTTAAAGATTTTAGTTGACTGTCAGTAATTCATTGAGGTAAAATAACATAAAATAATATTATTTTGCTCGCAAAATATATGTACTAGAATTGAATAAAAGAGCTGATTTAGGGCTCAGCAGAAGGTAATGTTCTTAATAAATAATGCAAATGTGTAGTTAATATACGTTTCGTAAATTGCATATTATACAAATTTTCAATAAACTTCAAAAATAAAACTTTACATGCGTAAGTTAAGCTCAAAATAGTCTGCACTGCTTATATTGTCAAATATGCGCAAAACTTTCCTTCAGCCAGTCAGCAGCTGATATTTGTGTTTGACTTCGGGTTGTCATATGTAAAGGTTATTCTGTAGAATATTCCTATTTTCTATCAGACATGTCTTGTAGAAGTTCAGTTTAAAGAAACCTGAAGGAACTCTTCTGCATGATTTTATATGCATGTTCAATCTTAGAAACTCTTAATATGTATAAAAACACATAGATGCACGTATGATTGATAAATGCACATCTGTTGCACAACTCCTTATTCACTGCACTGTAGGCGAGAAACAACCTGAACCTGAGGCTGAGCAAACACAACAAGAGTCTGATCAAACACAACAAGAGTCTGAGCAAACACAGCAAGAGTCTGAGCAAACACAGCAAGAGTCTGAGCAACAGGCTCAACCCGAACCTGAAGCCGAACAACAAGTACAAGAAGAAAAAGCTAAGTCACCCGAGCCTCAGCAAGAAACTACAGAAGAGAAAAAAGGTTTGTTATGAATATCAGAAGGCGGAAAGGGCAAACGGAACAACTGACAGAAATGTGACTGAATCAAGCACTGAAGCAATCCGTGGTTTTTATCACACACGTTGTTTTCACTCTTTACTGCCAGTGTTGGTTTTCTGAATACTGCTGTAATGTTGATTGCTTCTGAGTTTTCTTACATCAGAATATGCTGTAATTTGAGCCGCGACATGAGAAACCCAGCAAAGTGGTTGTGCGCCCAGCACAGACTCAGATCAGCCTGGGGAGCCGCCAAGTTTGATCAGACTCTTCGTTAAGTGCTCAAAGGGTAGCTAAGGGTCTAAGCTACCTCCGTGCGGACAGCAAAGACTCTGATCAGACTGCCAGGCATCCTGAGTCTGCGCTGGGCGCACAGCCACATTGTTGGTTTTGTCGTGTCGCGGCTCTTTTGTGCTGAAAGTAAAGTAATTGGTGTTTTCTATACATTAAGTATGTTTTATGTTAAAATTAATAGGAAGAAATTGATTGATAGTGAACAAGGACAGGTGTGAGTTATTTTTTCAAAGCTACAAGCATGTTGATTCCTTATAAACAATGATCAAATGTTCTTTTTTATTTCCAAAGTAAAATGCAAATAACATACCCACTGGATATACATTTTTTTAAAAAATCATGCTATAGCTGGACTTTTTGCTTCATCAAATTTCTACGATATAATCCAATTATAGGCATATATGTTTTACTAAACAGTAATTCTTTTACATGCTAACAACATCTAGGTATTATATCCATTTTATTAGCTCACCTGAGCACGAAGTGCTCAGGGTGAGTTTTTGGGATACCCTGATGTCCGTCGTACGTCCGTCCGTCCGGACGTCCATCAACTTTTGCTTGTGTACACTCTAGCAGGCACAGTTTCGATCCAATCTTTATGAAACTTTGTCAGAATGTTAGTCTTTATAAAATCTAGGCCAAGTTCGAAACTGGGTCATGTCGGGTCAAAAACTAGGTCACTAGGTCAAATCTTAGAAAAACCTTGTATACGCTCTAGAGGGCACAGTTTTCATCCAAAGTGCATGAAACTTTGTCAGAATGTTTATCCTCATAGTATCTAGGACAAGTTTGAAACTGGGTCACGTCGGGTCTAAAACTAGGTCACTAGGTCAAATCTTAGAAAAACCTTGTGTACGCTCTAGAGGACACAGTTTTGATTCCATCTTTATGAAACTTTGTCAGAATGTTTATCTCCATAAAATCTAGGCCAAGTTCGAAACTGGGTCATGTCAGGTCAAAAACTAGGTCACTAGGTCAAATCTTAGAAAAACCTTGTGTACGCTCTAGAGGGCACAGTTTTCATCCAAAGTTCATGAAACTTTGTCAGAATGTTTATCTCTATAAATTCTAGGCCAAGTTCGAAACTGGGTCTTGTTGGGTCAAAAACTAGGTCACTAGGTCAAATCTTAGAAAAGCCTTGTGTACGCTCTACAAGGCACAGTTTTGATCCAAAGTTCATGAAACTTTGTCAGAATGTTTATCCTCAAAGTATCTAGGACAAGTTTGAAACTGGGTCATGTCGGGTCAAAAACTAGGTCACTAGGTCAAATCATAGAAAAACCTTGTGTACGCTCTAGAGGACACAGTTTTGATCTAATCTTTATGAAACTTTGTCAGAATGTTTACTTCCATAAACTCTCAGCCAAATTTGAAAGTAGGTCATGTCGGATCAAAAACAAGGTCACTAGGTCAAATCATAGAAAAACCTTGTGTACGCTCTAGAGGACACAGTTTTGATCCAAAGTTCATGAAACTTTGTCAGAATGTTTATCCTCATAATATGTAGGATAAGTTTGAAACTGGGTCATGTTGGGTCAAAAACTTGGTCACTAGGTCAAATCTTAGAAAAACCTTGTGTACGCTCTAGAAGGCACAGTTTTCATCCAAAGTTCATGAAACTTTGTCAGAATGTTTATCCTCATAATATCTAGAACAGGTTTGAAACTGGGTTACGTCGGGTCAAAAACTAGGTCACTAGGTCAAATCATAGAAAAACCTTGTGTACGCTCTAGAGGACACAGTTTTGATCCAATCTTTATGAAACATTGTCAGAATGTTTATCTCCACAAACTCTAAGCCAAGTTCGAAACTGGGTCATGTCGAGTCATAAACTAGGTCACTAGGTCAAATCTTAGAAAAACCTAGTGTGCGCTCTAGAAGGCACAGTTTTGATTCAAAGTTCATGAAACTTTGTCAGAATGTTTATCCTCATAATATGTAGGACAAGTTTGAAAGTGGGTCATGTCGGGTCGAAAACTAGGACACTAGGTCAAATCATAGAAAAACCTTGTGTACGCTCTAGAGGACACAGTTTTGATCTAATCTTTATGAAACTTTGTCAGAATGTTTATCTTCATAAAGCTCTCGGCCAAGTTTGAAAGTAGGTCATGTCGGTAAAAAACTAGGTCACTAGGTCAAATCTTAGAAAAACGTTGTGTAAGCTCTAGAAGGCATAGTTTTGATCCAATCTTCATGAAACTATGTCAAAATGTTTATTGTCCATATATCTAAGCCCCCTATGAAACTGAGTCACGTCAGCTCAAGGTCAAATCTTAGAAAAACTTTGTGTACACCCTAGAGGGCACAGTTTTGATCCAATCTTCATGAAACTCTGTCAGAATGTTTATCTTAATGAAATCTAGGTAAAGTTTGAAACTGGGTCGTGTCGGGTCAAAAACTTGGTCACTAGGTCAAATATAAGAACGACCTTGTATACGCTCCAGAGGGCACAGTTTTGATCCAATCTCAATGAAACTGTGTCAGAATGTTTATTCTTACAATATCCAGGCCAAGTTTGAAACTGGGTCATGTCGGGTCAAAAACTAGGTCAAATGTTAGTATGGTAAAAACTCTTATAAATCTTCACCAGAGCCAGTGAACTGATTAATGCTCAGGTGAGCGATTCAGGGCCACCATGGCCCTCTTGTGATATATAAATTGAATCTTGGAAATGCCATTGGAGACAAAAATAACTTCAAAACAGATATTATTTATCTGAATCAGATCTGTACACTCATTCCAACGATGACGTTTAGAATACATACTTCCTGGTTGTCTTAAGAGACTGTGAAGTGAATACACATTAGACTCGTGTGTTCAGTTCTATAATCCCAGTTTTTGTGCTTTAAATATATTTAAATATTGAAAATGAATCGACTCATGTATGAGGTCTGAGTTTTCTTACTCATTGCATTTTAAACAAAGAGACATACGTTTCAGCTTGGAACTGTTACCTCATTCAGTATAGTATGCTATTAAAGTTGACTTTTAAGTCGTTAATGGTTACTAATGTCTTTGAAATACTTAATAATTATCTTGTGCCAGATATAAACTTTTCATTAGGGTACAGATGTAGAGTGTGTAGCTTTGTCATTATATAAAAGTATTTAATTGTTCTTACAGAAGAGCAAGAACCTCAACAGGAAGCTACCGGTAAGTTCATGCAATGTATATTCACTCACTTTTGAACATTTTGATATGATGCGTGATTCTTTATTTATGTAGTTATAGAGAATTTGGAAACAATGGCAGTTATGACGAGAACATGAACAAATAAAGATTGTTTTAACGAAAAACTCCCCTGTATTAATCATTTGTCTCTATTGTATGTTCTATATAAAAAAAGAGGACAAGTCTACATTTTGGGAGAAAATGGAAGCTGTAGCTGCATGCAGGCTGTCCAAATGATGTCAATTCGAATTTGACAGTTAATATGAAATTATTTGCCATTATATCTGAACCGTTTGCGGCGTAGCATTTTGAAAACTTCGGTTACATTGGTTTGGTGCATCATCAATTTTAAAGGGATTGGATACATGCCTTTACAAACCTAAATTATGAGCTGGCCTACATATGAGCCGCAGCACGGCAAAACCAGCCAAGTGGCATATGCGCCTAGCGAAGACTAAGATCAACCTGGGCATCCACCAGTCTTACCAGGGTCTTTGCTGGTCGCTTGGAGCTAGCTGAGATCCTTTCTTACCCTTTAAACGCACTGCGAAGACTCAGATAAGACTGAGGATTCCCAGGCTGATATGAGTCTGCACATGCCAATTTATTTTCTCGTGTTGCGGCTCATAATAGTTACAAATTCTCTGCAACTTTCGATTGAACACTTTCTCTGTTAGTGTTGTTGTCAGTTTGTGGAGTGGCTTTAGGTACAATGATGGTGGACATTAATTGATTACTGGCTCTATTTAAACCGTCATAGGAAGTGAAAAATAATTTGCAAGAGGCCATGCTATTTTTTCTTCACTTGCCTTTAAATATTAATATCTCTAATATCTCTTAATTGCTAAATGCATTTTCACAATATTTTTCTTCTGCAGTACTGTTAACGCATCTGCACATGTCTATATCGTATGAATTGAAGTTGTGCTGTTAGCTGAGGTCATTTCAGAGATAGCAATATATTGGAGCTCCTTGTGCATATTCAGTTCAACTAGAGTTCCGATTGTAATTGTATTAATAACATTGCTCCGATTGTCCATGCAAAAATAAACCTCTAAAATGTTATTGATTTGTCAATAATAAAAGCTGTGGCCGAGATTTGGTAGATTTCCGTTGTTATTACTATATTGGAACGCCTTTGCTTCCTCAGCAGGTATTTTAAGGGGACCAGAAATTGTAATCCGAACAAGGAGGACTGTGATGGGCACAGTCTGATATAAAATTAATTTTCCAGTACATGTACATGCTGAAGGCACCTTTCTTTTGCAGCACTGTCCATATGTTAAAGTTGACAGTGGTTGTTTTTACAGTTATTTTAGTTACAACTGCATTAGCGCTGGTGCTGAATCCACGGATGTGTCACCAGATCATTTCTGCACATATATGTTCTTCTGTCTGACACTTGTTTTTTTATACTTAAATGTTGTTGCACTGCACGTGTTTGTTGTATCAGGTGAAGGGGAAGCACAGCAGCAACAAGAAGAAACTAAAGAGGCAGAGGAAACGAAAGAGGAGACAAAAGAAGAACCTGCTCAACAAGAAGAGCCACAAAAGGAAGAACCAGCTAAACAAGAAGAAGAAACACAAGAGAAAGAAGCAGAACCAGAACCTAAGACGGAAGAAACAAGCGAAGAAAAGACAGAATCAACGGAGCAGAAAACTGAAGAAACATCAGAGACAACAGAACAAAAGAGTGAAGAAAAAACAGAAACCTCAGAACAAAAGACAGAAGAACAGACATCAGAAGAGAAGAAGGAAGAAACCACGTAGCTGCAGAAGGCTAGTAACAATAAATAAATGTTTTAGATCCATAATGACAAGTAAAGACATAGGCAACTCGGAAATATACTGCCAAACACAGACAAACATGACTTCGTTTTTTTAATATCAAAGATATTGCATTCCGTAAATGCCAACTTAGTTTAACACCAGACCCGCGGGTGTTCAGCAAGCTGGCAATTACGGAATGCGATAACTGAGATCTTTAAAGGGATTTATAAATTGACCATGACGATGTTTGCCATTATGGATTTAAACCTTACTATTAAGATAGTCGAGGTCAGGAAAGAATGTCAAATTTTATTTTATTTTTACATTGTGTATGGTTTGGATGATATGAGCCACGACACGAGAAAACCAACAATGTGGTTGTGCGCACAGCTCAGACTCAGATCAGTCTGGACACCCGCCCAGTCTGATTAGACTCTCCGCTTGTCGCTCAAAGGGTAGCTTAGGGTCTAAGCTACCTTCACGCGGACAGCGAAGATTCTGATCAGACTGGGCGGATGCCCAGGCTGATCTGAGTCTGCGCTGGGCGCACAACCACATTGTTGGTTTTCTCGTGTCGTGGCTCATATTTATTGCCGATACTACAGGTATTGTAAATTTTAAAGTTTTCAAATATTAAGCTGTTAGACCAATAATGGCAGATATTGGCGAATCGGTAGATAGCAACAGTCATCATCACACATCAGCAGATGAAGTGCAGCGACAAAAGATGATGTTTGACAATGTATGGTCGATGTAAAACAGAGTTTACAATGACAAACACGATGCTTTCCAGCGTTTTGGCGGAATGAACCGATTTCCTTTGCTTACAAATATGGGTCGAAAACTGTAAATGGGCAACACTTTCTTAGCGTGCACATTATTTGGTATATCTGGTAAAAACAAGTTATTAGTTCACAGTATTGCAGTCCAAATTTTCACTTTCTATGACACACACTTGATCGGCTGATGTATTGGTTTGTTGTATTACGCGGCACCTTTACGTGACTCTTAATTTTTTATTCACATGCACTGGTGAATGGTTGCAAAGTACTGGCTGGGTCATTGAGCTGTACTTTTGGTTGAGACTTGGTCATCATTCAAATTTGTCTAGCTTTTCATTAGAAACGTGATCGACAATTAGTATATCACATCAGTGAATCAGTTTTAAATTCTGTAACAGAGTGACACAGCTGTAACAAAACGCATACTGCCAATTTGAAAACTGAAAAAAAAATTGAAAGGGGTTTCTGAGAACATACTGAAACTATTATCTGGATGCAGATACGGGTCTGAAAAATGAAATGGCAGCTTTTAGTCCTCACATTTTTAAATCTGGACTTAGACTTGTACAGTGTTACTGAAAATTTGGAAGAACATATACTCGGTTATGAGATCAGGCCCCGAGGTTATAAAACTTTTTTCATGCTCAACTCAGCTGAGCATGAAATCTAAAATGCCCATTAATATAAAAATATCAAGAAATTCAGCATTTTTCAGGCTCAGATAAGCCAAGAAGGCTATTTTTTCTGCTCATAAATATTAAAATGCCAACAATTGTTGGCATTTTAAAATTTATGAGCATAAAAAATTTCATGCTCAGCTGAGTTGAGCATGAAAAAAGTTTTATAACCTCGGGGCCTGATTTTTTTTAAATGTATTAAATTGCTTCGAAGACTAGCTTGTAAAAGTTAACAGATCAATGCGATTTGTTCCACTGTCGTTAAATCATAATTTATAACTGCTGTGTTTATTTTCTGTGTGGTTGTAACAATTAGGTGAACATACATGCTGAACGTCATCGGTCATTGCTTACAACTGTTTTTCCGTCATACGAGAAAAAAACTTGAGGGTGTCAATACTATTATTATTATGTAACGATTTTTAAGAATTTGCTAATGTAAAGCGTCTGCATATAAATTTTAGTATTACATGGTTATTGTCCAATAATATCCCATCCTATCTGAACGATTGGCTTATCACTCACTATTAAGATTCAAAATGTCGCTACTTTTTAACAAATATTTCACTGTGAGCAGTTATTGGGTATTCCGGCTTATATGTATTTGCTGTTTTATACTGGATAAATCAGGTCTTTATTCCATATGAGCCGTTTGTGAGCAGGAACGAGTTTTGCAAAATATGTGTCACGATTTGTCATGTTAGACGATACTTACTGTTGAAATTGGTAACAATAACCGGAGTTATGAGGTAATATGGCCTCGCTTGCTTTTTATGCTGCCATTGTCGAAATGTTAATTTCACTGATTTTTTTTTTCAGGAAGAAGATAGAAATACAATATCCACATGAGCTACTTCATTTTAAAGTGTATGTTTTACCTGTATTATACTTTTTTCTTAGTTTCATATATGTATTTTTAACTCGCGTGCAATTTGAAAATACTAATAGTAAATAAATAATGGAATAAGATATATCAATGAGAATAATAAATTATTGAAGATAAATGGAAACAGAAGATTTAAAAAGAAACGGCTATCGTCTATTCGTTTGATTTTCATGCATTCATAACTTTATGTATACGCACGCACTTGTTGTAAATTGTATTGGCCATTATGTGCCAGTTGGATGTTTAGTGCCATTGAAGACACTTCTTCAGTCTTGTAATTTGCACAGTCTGATATGGACGCTTGAATTGTGTGGACGGTGAATTATCCAGTCAAAGGAAGAACATAATACACCTCTTTGCTATTTTGCAGAAGCGAAGGAACGCATTTCTTTCTTCACGTTTTCTCATGCATGCATGCAATTTTTGGTCTAAATTTCTGATGGGTTGTTTTATGTGTCTTTTCAGGTTTTTGAAGACCACCCAAAATTGTGTCGGTTATGGAGCGTCTAAGAGACTTCAACTTTTTTTATTTCTAAAGTTTTTTTTCTTTTTGTACACAACGGACTCACAAGTTACTGCAGTTCTCTAAATCAGAGAAGTATTTGGTGCTAATACTGAGTTAGTTTATGTTATTTCTCTATAAAATATTCTTATGACAGCCTCGCCCAGGTGATTCTGAATGAGGTTTATCAAGTTCTGGGGGTCGTATTTATAAAACAAATTAAATGGTTGCTATGCTGTTGCTAAGGCTAACTTTCTGTGAAGGAGGTTCCCTACAACTATGAAATTTGCTCAGGAGGAACAGTCTTTTTCAGACTGTTCCTCCAGAGCAAATTTCATAGCTGTAGGGAATTTCCTTCGTAGAAAGTCTACGTTAGCAACAGCATAGCAACTTCTTAAGTCATTTTATAAATATGGCCCCAGTATTTAATCTAGAAATAAAAAAAGACATATCGCAGAATTGTCATCAAATAATCGTCTTGAATAGAGAAAACTGTACAATGATACAAGAGGAAGCTCAAATAGCTATTAAAAATATTCGAATTGGTGGCTCTACTAAAAATAATGTACTCTGAAAACAAAAAAATATTGACATGGTGACCATATATTAAAACTTAAGAATGCTTAAAACATTTTCGTGATTTGAAGATCTATTCCTAAAAATGTGATACATATTATAAATCCGTCCCATTTATTTTGAAGAATATTTTTATTTTATGCTAACGGTGACATTTGTTTTATTTTTACTTTGTTAAATTATGTATTATTAAATTGTCACATCATCATTTTAGCGTTTGTGTGTTTTGTATATATAGCCTTACAAAATTGGAGCTGTCTAAAAACCATCAAAGTGCATGTGCGCCCCACTATGACTCGGATCAAAATAGCTGGTCTTCAGAAAAAGCTCTTCAGAGCTTATGTTACATGTTGTACATCTTTCCGACTCAAAATAAATCTTGTCTTGCCTTCTCTTGTCTTGCCCAGTCTGATCAGTCTTCACTGTGTGTTTAAAGAGTAACTAAGGGTCTAAGCTAGCTCTACGCGTAAAGCGAAGAAAGACCAGATTCGGCGGATGTCCGGGCTGTTATGAGTCTGCACTGGGTGTACATGTTACTTGTAGGAGGAATTCATTTTGGCTCCATTTTAAAAATGGATCAATTCTTTCGGAAAGAACATGCTCCTCCAGGAAGAATCTAGTTTCCCGTGTAGACAGCTTTAGGAAGGGTAACGTCCTCCAGGGAACCAAACAGGAAGCCATATGAGCCGTGACACGAGAAAACCAACAAATTGGTTGTCGGCCCAGCGCAGACTCAGATCAGCCTGGGCATCCGCCCAGTCTGATCAGAGTCTTCGCTGTCCGTATGGCGGTAGCTTTGACCCTAAACATATTTTAAACATATTCTTTTCAGATTATAAAATTTACACAGAAACACTGAGCATGCTTCATTAAACAAACTGAAAATTGGTTTTACACACTGGTTCATCAAAATAAAGAGTGCAAGCCACAAGCGTCTAAATTTTTCGGTAACTCGATGCACCTGTAAGAATTTTTGTTTTCTGGTTTTCTTCCCAAAATGACAGTTTTGAAGAAGAAAAAATCTTTTAGCATACAAAACTTAAGAGTGCATAAAAAGGCTAGCTTAGTTGAAGAATTTGAATAAATTTTTGTTCGAATTTACCACATTTTAGTCCTGACCCCCTATCTGAAACAAACTGTACGAAGATCACGCGACAGGATATACCGTCCAAACTTTCATGAAAAGCGTCTAAACAGATATAAATCTTTTCAATATTTACTGTTTCATAGGGATATCCCATTTGTTGTAGATGCTACAATTTTTCATATCTGAATATCCTCTACTTTTTGTGAACAGTATATCACGCCCTGGAACCACCACTCCCGCAAGCTGTTTGGAAAAGCTAATATTTGTGTGCTAGGAAAGTGCCGACTATTGGCGTACGAACAAAAACAGAATAAAATTCCCATCTGTTGGTTTTAGCAGATTAGGTACACCGGATAGGGATAGAAGTAGAAAAAGTTAGACGAGTTTTCTGTATGTCGTGTATGTGAAGAAAAACGAACAAATGTAGTCAAACCGGAATTAGCTTTCCGATATATGGCTTACGGCCTTTGGACCGCAAGCCAAAAAGCAAAGACTCAGATCAGTATGCACGCATGTTGTTCTGAATCGTCTGTATTTGCCAAAAAATATAAAACAAGGCGTAGCATGTACGCAGATGCGTATCAAAATTTTGTCTTATTGACAAAATTTCAATACGTACCTACGTATTTGCGACTAGCCGAAGTCCATTTCCCTTTCATGGATATAAGCATGTTTGTGCACATCAATAAATTGCCTCAAGCTAGGCCCCTAAAACCCCCTTTTCCTTATAGCTAATATGAGCCACGACACGAGAAAACCAACAAAGTGGTTGTGCACCCAGCGCAGACTCAGATCAGCCTGAGCATCCGCCCAGTCTGATCAGAGCCTTCACTGTCCGCATGGAGGTAGCTAAGACCCTTAGCTACCCTTTAAGTGCTTAGCGCAGTCTCTGAAAAGAATTGGCAGGTGCCCAGGTTGATCTGAGTCTGCGCTGGGCGCAGAACCACATTGTTGGTTTTCTCGTGTCGCGGCTCATATATCCAAGTTATTTCATGTTAGTATAAGGATCCTCTCCTTTATAGCATTTTTCGAATAACCACATAGAGCAGTCCTTCATTTTGGTCGGAAGATGACACCAGAAAGCACTGTTTGGAATAATTTCTTTTCCACTCTTTTTCAATCCGAATTTCATAATCAAAGAGCCAAGTAGAAAGTACAAAACTATGATTCCTGCTATTCCTATTAAAATATAAACCCCAATGCCAAGCTCTGAGGAAGGTTTAGATTTTGGGATTGGTCCATTTGCGTCACATCCTCCACCGCATGCGCAGACCGTGAACATTGTCATTATATAAAACCCGGTATCTTGCGTTCCATTTGGGAATAATGTCGGCGGTCCCGGATTTTCGCTTCTGTCGCAAATCAGATAAACAAAAGTATGGGTCTCTCCAATTTCCCCAGCAGTATAGCCAATTACTGTATCTGTTGTGACTTCGTCGTAAGTAAACTGTGGTTGCAGACTGGCGCTTCCAATTGTACGTGTCTCGCCGGCACTACTTTTCAAACAAATGGCGGCGTCTTTGCAGTCTCCCTCGGAGAAAGAGCCACAAGGGCTATAGGAATAGAATAGCCCGTCCGGAGATATTACATCCTGAAACTGAGGAGAACCATTTACAGTTCCAAGGCTTGATAGGTCCAGGATTGTACCGTCATCAACATACTGACAAGAACAGGCATTTATTTGTCTACAAAGGTGTAATGGAGGAACAGCACCTGTCCCTACAACAAGTATTAATGCTAGTAAAATAATCTGCACCATAAATATTGAGAACTTCTCCGCCATGCCCGTTTACTTTTGAGTCGAGTACACAATTTTTTGCACTGAAGTTTACAATTAAATCCTAGTGTTCCATTGATCTAGGTACGTATGAAACGAATTCCGACTTATTATTTAACGAATTACGCACATTTAGAAACAATTATCGATGGCGTTTACTCATTTTTTGTCTTCGTAGTCTTTTTCAAAAGAATAATTAAAAAAAATCAAGACATAAAATAGTTTCAAATTTATTATTATCCAAAGAAAAGCCAAGTCATTGTTTCAATCATATGCCCATGATTTCGAGTGATTGAATTTGGTTCATTATCAATTTACAAGATGACCATATGAAGCTGATAAGACGTTATCACTACTACAAAGTAACATGTAGCTATCTTAATAAGTCGACTGACCACTGCATCTGCATGCGGTTATCTTATGTCAGTTTATCTTGCGTTCGGATACGGACAACTGTGAATTGAATTATTTGAGAATAAATTATAGCTTTGAGAAAATCACACTTTTCCATTGTAAGAATTTCAGATAGCATCTCACTTAGAATTAGAGAGATTGATGCCCCGTCCTCTCGAATTATATGTGAGACGACGCGATAGATCTGTTACCATAGCAGCTATGATATCACCAACTGCTGTGCTTAGTACCTTGACAGAATGAGGTCTCGATGACATCACTCTGACATCAGTATGACTTCTTAGTTGCTATGGTTACAAATTTATGACGTCATTGGTATCGGAGCATTGCAAACAATGTATGCCATGCTCCGCCAATTTTTCAATGACATTACCAACTGAAATTCTTTCAACTGAAACTTCAGGTTTTCTCAAACAAATACATGTAATTATTCTCAAGTCATTTAATTCTGTGCTGTTAATTTTACTTGTAAGCATATGGTGTAGATTGTTTCAGGACAAAACCAAATGTCTTAAGGCATATGCAACATGCGCATGCCTAGAAAAATGCTTGGTGTTGACCATTTACGAATGTGGTAATGGCTAGCCTAACTTAAGGTTAATATAAACACATGATAAACATATCCATGTTTTCATGTTTTCCGACATTTTTACAAAAGGAGAACAACTTTTATGACTTCCTGTTTACTTTCCTGGGCAATGATACCCTACCAAAGAGGGTCAACTCTTAAATGAAAGAATTTGCTCATATGAGAGCAAATTCTTTCTTTTAAGAGTTGATCCTCATTGAGAAGGTAGCCCTCCCCCCCTCCCCCCCCCCCCCCCCCCATACCAGTTTACCTTAGTTTTAGATGTAAGTGTCCATGCATCATGCATGTTGCTCCAGAAACAAAAGTAAACAATTTCTCTTTAAACGAAAATGGCAATGGTTTTAAAGTATTTCGACTGACTTAAATGCGTAGTGCACCGTATATATTAAATGTTTTTAATTTCAGCTTGTGCTGTTTTTCCTATGTTCGCGTAACATTTTGTACAAACACTGTCCCCATCTCTGTCGCCTTTGTGATAAAGGCCGCAGTGGTTCTGGAGTTCCTTAATTTTTGCGCGGATGTTCTTCCCGCATTGCTCTAATAACTTCAATCTGCGTATGAATACACTAGTTGTCGTCACACTGGGTAAATCCCAGAAGTCCTGTACGTTCTCCAGCAAATCTGATTCTGTTTTGGCGGCAGTTTCGTAGCTTGCTTTCTGTAAACGTTCAAATCCATATTTTTCAGAAAAGCCAAGGTAATTTACTATTTTGTCGGGACGAGGCTTAGGACAAACGGTCTGAATATCCTGCACGAGAAAGTCCTCGCATTTATCCATGAGTCGCTTCACTTGATATTCATCTGCGAGAGGAAGAATTGCTGCAATATTGTCTTCTGAAGAAAAAAAAAATTGTAATGCTTATCAGCAAGTACATGTACGTGTAGTTGAAATTATTTTGCGATATTTACATTCTCGGTGCATTTATTGAAAAGGAAGAAAAGAATGTAAATATAAGCAATGAACTTAATTTTTTCTGGTATTTATCGAAGTATAAACTACATTGGGTCGCTAGCAAAGTTTACATTAACTCCTTCGGGGCTCACTTATTTTGCACGCGACCCATTGTAGTTTATACTTCGATAAACATCAGAAAAATGAATTCCTTAAATATGCTCAAGAGAAGTATCAATAATAGAGGATCAGGGGCCGAGTGCACAAAGGAGGAGTAAGCTACGCCGGCGTAGGCTACGAACGTCGGCACAACTGTCAATCTTGCGACTGTATCCAAGTGCACGAAGCAGGCGTAAGTCAGGCGTAGTTGCGACTAGAGTACGACAAGCGTAGTGCTGTCAAATAAAATTAGCACGCGTGTTTGGTGAATGGTTTTCTAATATGATATGAGCCGCGTAAGGCATAAAGGTTGCTTAAGTCATCTGCGAACAGACAAGACTGAAACCAGCTTGTGAGTCCGTGATTTTAGATAGATCCATAACTTTGAACCTGTAAAATACTTAGGTTTTATGCATAGTTTTCAGACTGCGCGGATGCGCAGGCTGGTATGAGCCTCTTATGTTCGCATATGGCATATATGTACCTTTTTGCATGTTATGGATCAATCATAAATCTGCACGACATATTTTAATCTTTTCGTGTTTTTCTTTTTAAAAAGATGTTCATTATAACACTTTCAAACGTGCATGTGCTTTTGAGCTAAACGTAAAATGTCTTATCAGAATTTTTTGAAGATAATGAAATATAGAAATTGTTGGCGATGTATAAGGACAATTCTGAGATCCTAAATTCGAAATTTTCTAATGCGTCCACGTCAACAATGAAACAAAAATGGGAAGAAATACAGTCCGCAGTAAATGCAATTGGGAAGCAGCAGTGGACTCTGGAAGAGATCAAGCATAAATGGAAAGACCTGCTTTCCCGAGCAAAGACGTGGGTTTTAGAGCTATTTACGACTAAGGCCCACTTCGACTCGAACTGTAGTAGCTACTATACTCAACAGCAAAAGAAACGCATATTTTTAGTGTCTTGTTTTGCCTTATTAAATGTCATGACATTTTACTTTTAACTTAGTACTAGGATTCGCATATACGTGGCCATACGTTTTGCAGCATTTTCTTGTCACAGAGCAATTCTTCGATAAAATGATGAAGATTTTTGTCAGAAAAGCCAAAATTCCAAAATTCTGATTCACGGTGGCGAAAAATGAATTATCAATACGATATTGCTGCACGTGAGTTCAGCATGATGTAACAAACTGGAAAATGGTCTAAAACATTTTTAAAAATTGATTTTTTATACACTTAAATCGCACATGCAAAAAGCTGCATTTTCCAAAGTTTTTCAGTTTTTGAAAATCGTCTAAATCATCAAGTTATTAGAAAAATCTTGTAATTTGGGATTCAAAATGAGTAAGGCTATGGGCAAAGGACCCGTTTAAAACAAATTTTGGTTTGAAATGAGCACGTATTTTGCTCACTTCCGGTTTGAGTTACGAAATTTAAAAGCCGATAAAGACGTTCCCTGGAATAAAAATGTCTCCCGATTTACTTACCGTAGACTACCCTTTATGATAAAGATGCAGTATCATTTTCATTCAATTTTGCTTAGTGATCTCAAGGATCCAGCGCCCAAAAGTCCAAACTGTGGTTGCATTATTGGAAGGACGAACAGAGTTACTACCCGTTGTTAGCATACTCAATTTGATTGTGACCACTTACCCTTTTATTTAACCTGAACCGGAATCCATTTCCAATTCGGTTTGCTGAAAAATCCACAAAATTTTATTTTGCTATCGCAAAACTTGCTTACTTTACGCGATTTGAATAAAGGGGCATACCTTTGTTTGTAACGAGTCATCAATGCTGAAAATTCTTGATGATGTTTCTGAGACATTGTAGCGTCCTAGATAAAGAGGGCATCAGTTTTGGAGCCAGGTACAACTCAGTTCCAACCCTTGTGTTAACTGATCAGTATTTGTGAATTTTGAGATTGACCCTTTGATTGTTTAAGAATAAACAAACAAAGTTTCAATAAGTTTGCGACAAAGTGTACTCCATGCATTGATAATATCTTCCCTGTTTTGCCAATTTCAGTAGTTTTTTTTATTTTACATAAAAACATCAAACAGAAAAATATGCGTTAATTTGGCTTTTAGGTATATATTAACTAAAATTCTAGTCAAAGTGCGATGGTAGCTACTAAAATGACGTCATGAACTTACTAAAGATCAACCGAGATCTGGACCGCCGTTACTCTAGTTGCAAGATGGCGGCCGCTGAAGACTCCCGCGTTAACAAGTATTTGTTTTACTGAGTTGTTTCTTTTCCATTATTTTAGGGCACATTTTATCTTTTAATCTATAAAATTATCGTTTTTAAAGACGACATGCATGGAAAAGGCAATGAAATGCACAGTATTTATTTCCGTTTCCATGACAGTCTACTATTGTAGCAACTTTGGCGTTCGACTGGTAATGCGAGTGCGCATGCCCAGAAATACTACTATGATAGGAACTTTAGTTTGAGTCGAAAAGGGCCTAAGTTTGCGACACGCTCGGTTGTGCACACGGATTAAATTTTAAACTTTACGACAATCGTACGTCGAGAGTACGCTTACGTCTGCTTTGTGCATTCGGCCCCAGATCAATGAATAAAGCATGTGAATTACACATTTCATTCCCTTTCCCTTCTCTCTCTCTCCTCTCCGTCTACTATAGCTCTTTTTTCAGGTTTTGGTCTTGTCTTACTTTGGCTGCATAGCCTTTGTAGGAAATAAAAAAATTCGACTCAAATCCGGTTTACATTTAAATTGAAATGATATATGTACATATATTTCTGAATATTAGGCGTCGGCTATAAAGCTACACTGTTAGGTATCAAACAAATTTTGCGTTGCACTGAAATGATAAATGAGAGGAATTCAGCATAACATTATCTCGTAATCGCTTGGCACTTTTTCTTTATCTTGAATATTTTGACCAGCGAATTATTTACATCCTGCGGCATAGTAAAAGTAAAAAGTATGCAAAGACCAGGAACTGAAACAATCAAAATCCAAATCCAGCCCTCAAACCATAGTTGGAAACAACTAAGATTACAAATAATCAAGATACAGAGAACATATGGCCAACCGAGTGAGCAGCTTGTTTCCAAAAGGTGGCCACTCAGCAACCCAAACCGAACCAAAAATAATAAGAACATACATAAGGTAAAACATCACAGAAACTCTGACACCAAAACAGGCAACAGAGAACCACAACAGAACTACCGCCTTGGAACGGTCAGTAATGAATTACTGGGGAGCTTAAATCGATTTTACAGGCCTAACCTCACCCTCAGTTTCTGAAGTGGTACAAAACATTTAGTTGGTTGTTCAGTTCGCATGATAACCCTCTAACTCGTCAATGAATCATCACGGTAAACACATAAATCAAATTTCAACACCATGAAGAAGCAAAGACGAGGACTCAACAGATACAACGGGCCGTCTGACAGGTGGAGATCCCTGGCCTGCCAAACAACCCCACTGGAAATCTGAAGCAAAAGAAGGTCACCAGTTGAGCCCCGGTGGACCAAGCAACAGACAAAAAGGCTCCGGTCCTGGAAATATAGAGTTTGCAAATAAAGCAAACATAAAAGAAACGCACACTATAAGATTTTCCTTTTATAGCATGATTAGAAAATGTCTAAAATCCGTATTTCTGATCAAATCTCATGTCGTAGACGAGTATCTGCACCTTCCATATGCATGATAAAATACGCATTAATAAATTCGTTGACAATGGCCTCTTATTGAAAACTACGACATTGAAAACTGACCCCTGCCTTGTTAACAGATGCGTCAGAAAATACTGAATCGATACAATTAAATGAAATTTTCGGGCTGAACTGTACGATTGTCTACCTCTAACGCTGTATGAGTTATTTTTTAAATTGTTTGTAATTTCCAAGAAAATACCAAAATATTATTGTGTGCGTTTTTTTTTTTTTTTTCTTTTTTGATATATTTCTCATCTGATGTGTTCCGTTAAAGGTTAATGTACCTGTAACTGGGTTGAGAATGTCAGGATAAACACAACATAGGAACTCCACCATATCGTCATACTTTTTGCCCGGTAGTTGTATCTCGACCGTGTCTTCGGCATCTCTGGAGGCCAGTAACCTGTCAAAGATGGGAAAGATGGATAGATGACTTGCGATTTTAAGTCCTTTTCAACAGAATTTCAGTCATATTAGGACGATGGGACAGTGATAAGTAAAGGCTGTGTGCAATGGAACCCCGTTTACGGTAGGAAAGATTCTCGCCTCAAGCGGGGCTCGAACCCGGTCCGCTAGATCATTGGGCCAGCGCTTAATCCACTGAGCTACGGGGCTCCAGAAAGATGAGAAAGAAGTGCGAGGATTTAATCCTTTATAGAGTTTGACTTCAGTGCAGCTGGTGGTAAGTGTGTGTCGAGTTGCGGCTGTAAAAGGTATACCATACTTCAGTTTTAATTTTCATTGCCTTTGGAATACTGAAACCATGACTGAAACTTTGAAAATCCAGTACCGCTTAAAGTGACGCCAGGGGGCGTAAACAGCCTTGCAGACGATCGTGATTGTCACATAGAGAGTCTCAGCCCCAGTCGGCATATGACATCGCACTGACGTCGATGCGACGTCACGTCACATCGGCGTCAGAACGACGTCATTTCAACATCATGTGCCTACTGGGAGTAAAACTAACCCAGCAGGCACAGGACATGTACCGACAGCGATGCGACGTAATGGCGTCGATCCGACGTCATTTTGACGTCATGTGCCCGCTGGAGTGCCGACCATTATTGTTATTGCGTGTGTTATTCGTTTCAATGGCAACTTTTCTAGATTTTATTTAAATTTCTGCAAACAGCGCCAGCGATACATTTGCTTGGTGATAATCGAGATGAGGGTAATACCACTATCGCTATCGGTGCTGTCGACCGAGTTGACACTATAAGAAGTGACTACGGCAGACGACCTAGCAACACTGTTGTCGAATGTTATAAGTACTGGCAAGATATGTTTATGCCAGAAAGAGATAGTAAATTTTTCATTTTCTTTAGGCACTTTTCTATAAAATATTCCACGCAAATAGATAATGAAAAAAATACGAAGTTAGTAAAGGCAACGCCAAGATGATTTTCAAGCTGCACGGATTCTCATCGCCCGATGACATCTCAAGATGGTTCTTTTGTAAACGCACAGCGTGGAAACAAGATCGTCACAACGTCACCGCACAACGTCATCGCACAACGTCATCACGTGCGCAGTGGCATGTGCTGATGTTGTTTCCTGCTCTCCGGAAAGTTTCCGCAGTGACTCGGAAGATGTGAAATAACGGTAAAATTAATGACAATTGATGCTCAAAATTGGAAAAGGATCGAAGTGTTTTTATTTTACGTTTTCTAAAAATTACGCCAAATAACGCAAAATTAAAATGTGCATATAATCTTATATTAAGCGCCTTAAAGTAATCCTTCCAGATAATCATACAATCATTGTTTGAACACAGAAACGATCATATCAGTGCTGACATTCCAATAGAAACAATTCTAATGCACTTACGAATAAAACGCGGCGTCTGATTGGATAACGTCAAAAATTTGCGACAGTATATTCTGCGATATACTGTCGCAAACCCGACGTCATTAAGTAACGTCGCTTCTCATTGGCTGACGTTTGGTTTTACATTGCGGGCAGCGCTTAAAATGGGTGCAAACTAGTACATTATCAAAGGTGAAAATGTAGAAAAGTGCATTAGAATGGGGATAACTGTATTGAAAATTGTCATTTGGGGAGGTAAATCATCGGTTTTATGGTCGCAAATTGCGTTTTACGGCTCCGCTAGCGCGTCGCCGTAAAACGAAATTTCCGACCATAAAACCGATGATTTACCTCCCAAAATGACAAATTTCAAGACAGTTATCCCCTAAATAAGAACTATGGTGTCTAAAAAGTACTAATTTGTCAGAAAAAATAGCGTAGCTGAATATTTCTTTACAAAGGCATCAGCGCCTGAACGATAAAACAAGAAATGGTGTCGTTAGTTGTTAGTTGTTGTTACTTTATAATGAGCCTCGACATGTGAAAACCACCAAAAGGCTGTGCGCCTATTGCAGACTCAGATCAGCCTGGGCATCCACCCAGCCTGATCAGACTCTCCGCTAAGCGCTAAAAGGATAGCTAAGGGCCTAAGCTACAATCATGCGGACAGCGAAGACTCTGATCAGGCTGGCCGGATGCCCAGGCTGATCCGAGTCTGCGCTGGGCGCACAACCACAATGTTGGTTTTGTCGTGTCGCGGCCGCATTTGTTCCTCATTAGCGCTAATGCAAAATAAATTTTCGGTTATTCGGATAGTCAGAAATACCCTACATGGGAGAGACGCCGTGGTCGAGTGGTTAGAGCCATTCAATTATGGTGCAGATAGTCGCCGGAAGGTCGTGGCGTCAAACCCGGGCTTAGCCATCCGACGACTGGAAAACTCTGTCTGTCTACCAGCAGCACAAGGGTACCTGTTTCGAATCATGGAAGGGTATGGCGGCGGAAGGAGGGGAATGGGTTCCGGTTTCATATGCTGTGCCTAAGTTACAGTAGGCCTCTAACCCCAATTGCCCCTACGGCTATGGGAAACTTTTACCTTTTATGTGCTGGTAATTCTACGTTATATTTGTCTGATTTCAGATACATTTACTTTCTTAACACATTATCAAAATGTACTGAAATTATAAATACCTTTTGAGTACTGGAGAAATAAGCGACAGAACAACTCTAGAAACGTACAGAGGCCTGCCGTCAACGATCAAACGTAAATCTGACGTATCATTTGAATACTGAAACGGATGCTCGGCTTCGTCTAGCGTAGGGTTAAGTGAAGCAAAGCCGTTATCATTATCATTTTCAATAGACTTTCCTGCTTCAGAAGCGTCGTCTTGCGTTGATATCACTGATATTACGTCACCTGTGACGTCATCTGCCGTTTCCGTATATCCATTTACGCTTGTTTTGTTTGGAACATGATCTACTGGATCTTCCAAACCATCCATATCTGATCACAAATTTTCAGACTTTCATTTAATTCACATTTTTCCGAAAAATATATCCTGAAACTTGTCACTTGTGAAATCTATTTTCAAGAGAACCAACTACACAAGAACATCCGTCAAGCAAAGCTGCTTAGATGAACACAAAGTCAAACACGTGAAGCGTCACGCCGGAAAACGTATCTTACATGTATGTGAGAAAAGAGATTACTTATTTCAGCTTGCGTCTGCGCAGACCGATCTTAGTTTTCAATAATTGCACAAAAAGTCGATAGATCCCGATGAATCTGTATACTCACAATCGAAGAATATGATTGGTCCGCATACAAGCGTGAACTTATCTAAGTCTGCAATGCTGCACATTTCATTACGCTCTTTTCTTGTGATACTGCCAGATTTGTAAAACATTTTATGCTCCTCAGATTTGTATGACGTTTACCACTTTGCATTTTGACAAAATACTTGTTATCGAAATATGCCCATCTCTGATCATTTTTAAAACAAAGAAATTTTACTATTATCAGTTACTTTAGGGTTTGTAAAACAAAGACTTCGCGACAAATCTGTAAATCAGTAGTAATGAACATTATATTGGCTGACTAGCTAAATACGGCGGTATTTCGAGAATTTTGACAGCGGCATATTTAATTGGTCTTAATCATATAAACCGTGTACCGGAAAGTCTTTGTCAGTCTGTGTCAGTGATGTTTGTATACATACATGTACTGTACGGGCCTCGAAGGATGTATGGCAGTGTGATGTAGCCTCTGATCAACTACACAGATGCACAAATTGATCTGAGTCTTCACTGTTCTCATAGGCGATTGTAACCTTTTTACTTGTAACTGCTAATTGAACCATTTTGTTAGGATTAAGCGAACCTCAAGCTTGCTAACAAAGAACAGTCACGGAGTATTATTGGTATTTTACACTTCTGTTTCTAAACCGAAAATAACATTAAATAGATTAAAACCCTTTATCACGGCGGTTATACCAATTTCCCTACCTCTGCTGTCGACCGGGCCAGTCAGCTACAATATATGCAAAAAGTGACTGTCGACCGAGAAAATCGACAGCTGTATCAGCTAACAATAGTACCAGTTACCGTTATTGGTAAAGTTTACGACCGAGTTCTCGGTCGATAGCCACTTTGTAAAGTAACGGATCGATCGACAGCACAGCACAGGTCGGGAAATTGGTATTACCCCCGTGTTCATGCATAGATTTTTGGCCCCGGTAGCTCAGTGGGTAAAGCGCTGGCCTCAAAACTAGCGTACCGGGTTCAAATCCCATTGGAGGTGATATTCAGATGACATTATTTTCAACCGTAAACAGGTCTCCATTGTACACAGCCTTTCATTATCAACCTTCCAACAGTTCCATATAACTGAAATACTGTTGAAAGGGTCATATGAGCCGCGACACGACAAAACCAACAATGTGGTTGTGCGCCCAGCGCAGACTCAGATCAGCCTGGGCATCCGCCCAGTCTGATCAGAGTCTTCGCTGTCCGCATGAAGGTAGCTTAGACCATTAGCTACCCTTTAAGCGCTCCGTGAAGAGTCTGATCAGCCTGGGTGGATGCCCAGGCTGATCTGAGTCTGCACTGGGCGCACAACCACATTGTTGGTTTTCTCGTGTCGCGGCTCATATTTCCAAACTGCTGTTAAGCTAAACTGACTGGACGTTCCCATGGAACAGACCATAACAGGCACCATATGACCAAATGAGCCGCGACACGAGAAACCCAACAAAGTGGTTGTGCGCCCAGCGCAGACTCAGATCAATATACGCCCAATTTGACAAGACTCTTTGCTAAGCGCGTAGAGGGTAGCTAAGTGTCTAAGCTACCTCCATGCGGACAGCGAAGACTATGATCAGACTGGGCGGATGCTCAGGCTGATCTTAGTCTGCGCTGGGCGCACCACCACTTTGTTTATTTTCTCATGTCGTGGCTCAAATGGATTTCATACTTTTTTGCATGAGCGCTTACAGCGCGAAGATCCAGGCTTCTGCTTCGTTTTTAAATTACGCGCCTGGTAAACGCGCAATTCCATTCCCAATTGGAAGTAAAACATTTCAAGCGTCACCAAATGGATTACCAGAAAATCACTATGCTTTTCGATTAACTAGTAAGTATTATCAATGTATGCAGATTTTCAACTCTGTAAAAGATACACTGGCGGAGTTATCATAATGCTCATGAAAGTATCCATCCGAACCGACATTTCGGTAAAAAGTAGGGAGTGAGAAATAGCAAGTTAAAACTGAGACGTAGGAAGCAGGAAGTGAGAAGTACGCAGTAGGAAGTGAGACGTAGGAAGTGAGAAGTACGCTGTAGGAAGTGAGAAGTACGCAGTAGGAAGTGAGATGTAGGAAGTGAGAAGTACGCAGTAGGAAGTGAGACGATGGAAGTGAGAAGTACGCAGTATAAAGTGAGATGAAGGAAGTGAGAAGTACGCAGTAGGAAGTCAGAAATACGCAGTAGGAAGTGAGACGTAGGAAGTGAGTAGTTCGCAGTAGGAAGTGAGATGTAGGAAGTGAGAAGTACGCAGTAGGAAGTGAGATGTAGGAAATGAAAAGTACGCTGCAGGAAGTGAGATTTAGTAAGTGAGAAGTCACTACTGATCTATCATAGTAAAATTTTAGGACTTCTAGCCTGCCTTAAATTCTTAAAATTGGAACCGCGACACTACAAACCAACAAAGTGGCATATGCACCCAGCGAAGCCTCAGATCAGCCTGGGCGTCCGCCCAGCCTGATCAGTCGCTTTGCTTTGCACTTTCAGGGTAGCTAAGGATCTAAGCTACCTCCATGCCATCAGGCTGTGATCTGTCTGAACGGATGTCAAGACGAATCTAAGTCTTCGTTGAGCACACGTGCCACTTTATTGGTTTTGTCGTGTCGCGGCTCTTTAATAGGACAGACATAATCTTTACACAAAATTAATCGTCAGATTAGGAACTGCACATTGTACTACAAATAGCACTGTGCCGTTGTTACCCCAAATACGGACACTCTCTAAATAATTGCATAACGTCAACTGAGCCACGCGTGCAGTAACATCCAAATCACGAGCTGCCGCTGCTAGCCTCAGCAGCAGCTGCTGATAGCCTCGCAGCAGCTGCTGATAGCCTCGCAGCAGCTGATGACGTTTTACCCCAGTAAGTTTGGTTTTAGCCCACTTTCTAGGAACGATCGGCTCGATATAGGTAAGTGTTCTTGTAAGGGCTGTAAAGCCCAAAATAATAATGACAAATGATGATAATAATGATAATAATAATAACGCCTGTGTTTAAAATGAATAACTGTAGTTGCAGTTATACAATAATAGGATTTATCTTTCGCAGGCTTCTCTTCACTTCAGAAACTGAGGGTGAGGTTGGGCCTGTAAAATCGATTTAAGCCCCCCAGTAATTCATTACTGACCGTTCCAAGGCGGTAGTTCTGTTGTGGTTCTCTGTTGCCTGTTTTTGGTGTCAGAGTTTCTGTGATGTTTTACCTTATGTATGTTCTTATTATTTTTGGTTCGGTTTGGGTTGCTGAGTGGCCACCTTTTGGGAACAAGCTGCTCACTCGGTTGGCCATATGTTCTCTGTATCTTGATTATTTGTAATCTTAGTTGTTTCCAACTATAGTTTGAGGGCTGGATTTGGATTTTGATTGTTTCAGTTCCTGGTCTTTGCATACTTTTTACTTTTCTCCCTTGTGCCTATATACAGTTTACAGACATGTTAACTTATTTCCTTTGCGAGAATAATATATACTAGAATGGAATAGCTACAAAAATAAATTAAAGAAAAATACCAAAATAAATACAAAAAAAAATTAAATAAATCTATTTCCTTGGCAAAGATTAAAACATGGTACATATAAGAGACTGAATTTGAATAGTTTGCTTCCCTTACATACCAACAAAATATAATAAGCTTCTAAATTATAAATAAAAATAAAAGTGTACCGTATTTGACCCGTTAAACATTAAATACTTTCAGTAGACATTCTTCCTAATAAACGCACATTTCGAAGAATTATTATATATAGAAATAAACTGAATCATTAGAGAAAAGCTGCATATAGTCATGCAGGATGGAGATGCTTTGTAAGTGAAAACTGTAAGATTTTATAGTGTTTTCAGCACTTGTAACAAGCAATCAAAGGGATAAACCAGTAAAAATATGTGCGCTAAAAATCATATGGCTCAGAACTTCCCATGATCTGCGCTTATTGGGTCACGTGCGCTAATAGGGTCGATTACAAAATACAACTATGCATAGTCATAGTTACGTATTGCTGACCACATGGGGAACGTCGTTAGGAGAAGAGAAGAGAACAAAACAATATACATAGGACTTGGATGAACACTCGGCGCCAGGGGTGTGCAACTATAGTTACGTACGCACTTGGCGAACGTCGTTAGGAGAACTGAAACAGAACAGTACATAAAATCCAATGTCGTTACGAGAATTGAAATACACGTACAATAAAATCCAACAGATGGAAACCGCTGAGCCACTTCGGGAACATCGTTACGAGAGATGAAAAAAATCAGCAGTGCGAATGCAGGTTGGGGTGGGGAAGGAGACATTTTCAGCATTCTTTTATTTGGTTGATACATGTAAAAAATGCTGAAAAGTAAAGTTTATCATATATCTCAGCCCTGTCTCGTAGATCACACCTGTAATCTCTTTCATCGGAAATTTGTGTTACAACAATAATTCTGGAGAAGCAAGAAATTTTGCTGGTCAAATAAAAGTATTTGCTTTCCCAGTGCGCAGTGAGCAAGTAGAAAATTGTTACATTTGTCAGGTCTTGGTCAGCCCATTTATTGATATCACTTATTCAAATAATGGATATCACAACTTCGAATTATGGATGCCAAATATCCGATTTTATGGATATCACCAATTCGAATTATGATATCACTAATTCGATTTATGGATAGCCATAATTAGAGTTATTGATAGCTATGGGCAGTATTATGGAAATACATAAGAGCCGCGACACGAGAAAACCAACAATTTGGTTGTGCACCCAGTGCAGATTCAGATCAGCCTGGGCATTCGCCAAGTTTGATCAGACTCTTCGTTTAGTGCCCAAAGGGTAGCTAAGGGTCTTAGCTACCTCCATGCGGACAGCGAAGACTCTGATCAGACTGGGCGGATGCCCAGGCTGATCTGAGTCTGCGCTGGGTGCACAACCAGATTGTTGGTTTTCCCGTGTCACGGCTCATATATGTAATTCGAAATAGGGATATCCATATTTTAGATAAGTTATATCAAGAAATCGGGCTGAATAATTGATATCCATAATTTGAATAGTAAATATCCATAAATAATCGCAGAGCAGTCGTTATTTAAACTTATTATTTGTAACGAAGAATATATGATATCCATAATTCTAATTAGTGTTATACATAAACGGGCCCAAATATTGATATCCGTAACCCGAATTATGGATTTTACTTAATATTTGAATTATGGATATCTAATAATCTTAATGATTAATGGATATCACTAATTCGACATTGGTATCACCTATTTGATTTATTGATATCCATTAGTAATAAGTGATATCCGATATCCATAATTCGATTTATGACCATCCATAAATCAAATTATGAATATCCAAAAATCGGATTTGTGATATCCATGATACAAATTATATCTATTAATAATTATGATTTTCGGATATCCTGAGTTCGAATTATGGATATCGATAATTCGAATTATGGATATCTTTAAAAATATTGATGTTCATAATTCGAATTATCACTAGGATACGTGTACAGTGTTTGAGAGTCCGCGTATTATTTAATGTTATTAATTATTATAAATGAAATAAACTCAGAGTTAAATATGACCATTCACATCTTAAACAGCGTTGAATTTTGGAGTTAAAGTACTTATTACAGAAAACGTATCTTAAAAAAAACATGATAAAGTTGTCTCACAATACCGTAATACCGATACAGTCAAGGGACATAATTATTCGCCACTTTCAAAATGGCCGCCATCAACAAAGAAATGATGCACTGATATCAAACTAGCACTGTGCTATTATCCTGATTTTTTTTTTCATTGAAATTTTGAGAAATAAATTTCCTTTCTATTAACTACATACCACTTTCCTTCAATATTTTGCTGTTAATCTTTGAGAAATTAAAACTGCATATTTTTTCAAGCAGGCTGAATTGGTTCCATTTGTTAAATGAGTGAGGTTGGCTTTCAAACATAAATTTCTTGACTTCACTTTGTGACAAACCATGATTTTTTAGGAAATTTCGTGATTGTAGTGTAAAAGAAAAATACAGATAAACTATTTAGTTCCTGGGCCTTGTGGAAATGTAACGGCTATATAATTTGTACAGAGGGGGTCCTGATTTTGAACACTGATCTTTAATTGCAAATTATTTGGTACTAGTTAATTTTGAAGTTTGTTTGGTATATTTTCATAATTTAAGGGCATTCATACTTTATCGCTCCTGAGCTAGATTCGTGAAAGCTTCAAAAACAAACAGTCACAAACCAACAGTATTGACTTACTGTCTACAGTGAGACCCCTGCCAGTGACGGGCATGTAATAAATTGTCTTTCCACATCCAAGATTTGTAAGAAAATAAAACATAAAGTAGCTGACAATCATCACTGGATGTCCATTCATCCCCATTGTATGTCAATAATCCAGTCCCTCTACTCCTTATTCCATGCCATCCTCTTTATCATCCCACCTCCCCCAACCCCACCCACCTCATATGATCCTTGTATTTTCTGACAGCCCTTTGTCATTTTCTCTTAATTATCTTTTCTGTAAAATCTGTACCTGATAACAAATTCCAGTACACCACAGAATTCTCCCACAGTTGTCTTGCTGTTGATTTTCACTAAACTCAAATTTAGCTAGCCTATCTGCTTTGGATGTAAACAAACATCTAGCCATCACAGTCTGGCTTCATTTCTTCACAACACAAACTATATTTTTCCTTCAACAGTCATGAAATTGTGGCCCCAGACATGCAAAAATGATCAATAAGTTTTATAACTTTTTGTCAACTATAAATTAATTTAACATCCCCTTTAACAGCCCACCTGTCAAAATTATTGTGCTTGGTAGCCATGCTGTTTACCCATCATGCACTCTGTGTCCATGGTAATGATGTCATCAAATACCCTTGTGACATCATCATGAGGTTATAAGCAATTAACTCATATAACTTCCAATTATTGATTATTTGTGTATGAGTAGCACAGAGCAAAAATAAACACACTGTGTAAACCAAGTCTACTAATTTTCTTCTTGGGTGGCGAATAATTATGTCCCTTGACTGTATATCGCAAATCCGTTTTCGCTCAGCTTGCAAGTTAATTTAAGGTAGGTCAATAGTACCTCTGGCATCAACTATCAACTGCAGCTGTACAGAAAGAAACAACTGCTGCTGCCTCTGAGACAACACCAGGCCCGCAACTTCAGCTGAGACTCCCGCAGAAGATACTATAATTAGCTATTCAACATGACATTTATTTTTTCTCATCGCTTTTAAATTTTCCTACAGATCTTGGCCACTCTTTTCTCTTTTTCCCTCTCTTCTTATTTGCCTTTTTATTGCTCATTTATCCCCAGTTTTTAGTTTGGCTCTACTTGTTGGGTAAGATCAGCAAGATGTTTGAAAAAAAAAGACAAGGTCAAAGTTAATTTTCAGAAGTTAATTCTTCAAGTTTATTTATTTAATTACAATTATTTTTTCCTGAATTTTTTGGTTTGCTTTTTCACATAGCCACTTTGGGTGTTTTGCATGACAGATATGCGTTATATGTAGTTTAGGGCTCGCAACGAATTAAGTTACCTTTCAAATATCCCTTCGGGCACATGGGGGTTTGATCAGCTTTGAGCCAACGTCGATTCGACGTCATGATATCGAATCGGCGTTGGTTCAATGCTGGCTAATCATAGTGCCCGAAGGGATATTACAAGAAGAAGCGTCACACAGTTCTCTTCAATTTGCATAAGAGATGTGCCTTATATGTAGTTTAGGGCTCGCAACGAGTTAAGTTACCTAACAAATATCCCGTCGGGCACATGGGGGTTTGATCAGCTTTGAACCAGCGTCGGTTCGACGTCATGATATCGAATCGACGTTGGTTCAATGCTGGCTAAACATAGTGCCCGAAGGGATATTACAAGAAGAGTCACACAGTTCTCTCCATTTTGCATAAGAGATGTGCGTTATATGTAGTTTAGGGCTCGCAACGAATTAAGTTACCTTACAAATATTCCGTCGGGCACATGGGGTTTGATCAAGTTTGGACCAGCGTCGGTTCGACGTCATGATATCGAATCGACGTTGGTTCAATGCTGGCTAAGCATAGTGCCCGAAGGGATATTACAAGAAGAGTCACACAGTTCTCTCCAATTCGCATGACAGATGCGCCTTATATGTAGTTTAGGGCTCGCAACGAATTAAGTTACCTTACAAATAACCCGTCGGGCACATGGGGCTTGATCATCTTTGGACCAACGTCGATTCGACGTCATGATATCGAATCGACGTTGGTCCGATGCTGGCTAAGCATAGTGCTCGAAGGGATATTACAAGAAGAGTCACACAGTTCTCTCCAATTCGCATGACAGATGTGCCTTATATGTAGTTTAGGGGTCGCAACGAATTAAGTTACCTTAAAAATAACCCGTCGGGCACATGGGGTTTGATCAGCTTTGAACCGAAGACGATTCGACGTCATGATGTCGAATCGACGTTGGTTCAATGCAGGTTAGGCATAGTGCCCGAAGGGATATTACAAGAAGAGTCACACAGTTTTCACCAAGCAAAGATAAGGTCTAAGTGGGATAGGTTAGGATATAGCTCAGAGGAAAGAAATTAATGGCTTTAAGTATTAATGATTCTTGACTCACATATTATTCTGTATTTATTAAGGTGATATTATGCACTTATTGTACTACCTGTCACACCGTTTATATTTGTATTGCATGTATGTACATGTATATGCTCAAGGGCTACATAACCTATATAGCACTTGAATAAACATTCTTCTTCATAAATATATATATAAATGCTACGGGTGTGAAAAGAATTTGTGATGCAACATTTGATGGTGAGAGAGACACTTCCTGACACTCTTTTTATTGCAAGACTGACATCTTTTGATATTTTGTGCTGGGGCCTAATATTTGTTGTTTCTAGTTGTTGATAGAGAGTGTTGCAACTTTTTCTACTTTGTTGCTGTTACACTGCTGCTTCTGTTCGTGGTATGATAGTGACAACTGATGCTGATGTTTTCAATATTCTTTTCTTTTTTTAAGATTGATATATGCTGCCTGTGATAATGGTGTTATTAAAAGTGTCAGCCACTGTTTATAGTAAGGATTTAGGCTTATATTACTGTTTTTGCCGTGTGTAGTATTTGCAGACACTAATGTTGGTGGTTTAACAGGAGTAACATCTGCTGCTCCGCCAGTTTTCATAAGCAGATGCTGATGTTTGTACCAGAGACCACATCATCTGTCGATATTGAAGATCAGAGGGACATCAGGTGCTGCCATTAGTACTGAGAATAACTTTTGCTGCTGCTGTAAGTAAAAGCAATAGCTGCTGATGGAGAAGTCAGTTCCTGATGCTGGTTCATAAGCAGCTGCTAGTGTTTTTTTAATGGTTACACCACCATCTGCCGATATCGGAGAACAGAAGGACATCAGCTGCTGCCATAATGTATTCAGGATAACTTTTGCTGCTGTTGTTGATGAAATCTTCAGCTGCTGATAATGTAGTCAGTTGCTGATGGTGGTGTCATAAGCAGCTCCTGATGTTGTTTATTAGTGATAGTGACACCACCATCTTTTGATATTGGAGAACAGCGGGACATTAGCTGCTGCCATAAGTATTTAGAATAACTACTGCTGTTGATGAAAGCATCAGCTGCTGATGGTGATGTCAGTTGCAAATGGTGGAGTCATAATGAGCTGCTGATGTTATTATTAGTGACAGTGACCCTACCATCTGCCGATATCGGAGAACAGAGGGATATCAGCTACTGTCATTAGTATTGAGAATAACCATTACGGATGCTGTTGATTAAGTATTAGCTGCTAATGGTGATGTCAGTTGCTGATGGTGGTGTCATAAGCGGCCGCTGCTTTTAGTAAATGACACTATCATCTGCCTATATCGGAGATCAGAGGGATGTCAGCTGTTGCCACTAGTGTTTAGAGTACATTTTGCTGCTGTAAGTAAAAGCATAGACTGCTGATGGTGGTGTCAGTTACTGATAGTGGTATCATAAGCAGCTGCTGGTGTTGTTTTTAGTGGCACCACCATCTGTCGAAAGCATTAGCTGTTGATGGTGGTTTTTAATTGGTACAATTGCTAATGCCGCAGTTGCAGTTAGTACGGCTTATCGCTTTTGTCTTATTCTTTTCTGATGATAGAAGTAGCAGATTTTATGGGTTTTTTTAATTCACACGCTGTTGCAGCTGGTTGTAAAAGAGCCGCATCCTGCAACCTAGGTGGAGAGTAAGATTTGCTGTTGTTGTCTAAGGGGAGGAATGAAATAACTTCTACTGCTGTTAATTTGAAGGTACAACAGCTGCTGCTGTTGTCACAACAGCTGCTGCTGTTGTCACAGCAAATATCACAGAAACCATCAGCATCAGTTTTCACTCGTTGATAAACAATAGCACAATATATCACTCTAGTCACGTACACCACAAGAAGTAGTAACTCTCACTAAAACTTACTGCAGATATCACTCCGTCCACTGTCAGCAGCAGCTATCACCCTCGTAACAGAAGGCAGCAGCAAAGGTTAGTTTCGTCTCCAGAAGCAGCTCCTGGTATCATGAGTATAACCACCAACAGATGGTAGAAAAAAGATATAATTCAAGCAGCAGCAACTGAAGTCACTCTCACTACTTTCCTTCAACAGCAGGCAGTCCACAAACAGATGACATATACAGATATTTAATCCAGCAGAAGCAACACCTGCCATTCTCACTACCTATCTTCAACAGCAGGCAGTTCATCAACAGATGGCAGATACAGATATTTAATCCAGCAGCAGCAACAGCTGTAACTCTCACTACCCTTCTTCAAAAGCAGGTAGTCCACAAACAGATGGCAGATACAGATAATTTGTCCAGCAGCAGCAACAGCTGTAACTCAATACCTATCTTCAAAACGGGCAGTGCACAAACAGATGGCAGATACAGATATTTAATCCAGCAGCAGCAACAGCTGTCACTCTCATTACATATCTTCAACAGCAGGCAGTCCACCAACAGAAGGTAGATACTGATATTTAGTCCAGCAGCAGCAACAGCTGTCACTTTCACTAATCCAGCAGAAGCAACACCTGCCATTCTCACTACCTATCTTCAACAGCAGGCAGTCCACCTACAGATGGTAGATACAGATATTTAATCCAGCAGCAGCAACAGCTGTCACTCTCACTACCTATCTTCAACAGCAGGCAGTCCACCTACAGATGGAAGATACAGATATCTAATCCAGCAGCAGCAACAGCTGTCGCTCTCACTACCTTTCTTGAACAGCAGGCAGTCCACCAACAGATGGCAGATACAGATATTTAATACAGCAGGAGCAACAGCTGTAACTCTGACCACCTGTCTTCAACAGCAGGCAGTCCATAAACAGAAGGCAGATACAGATATCTAGTACAGCAGCAGCAACAGCTGTCACCCTCACTACATATCGTCAACAGCAAGCAGATGACAGATATAGAAATTTAATCCAGCAGCAGCAACAGCTGTCACTCTCACTATCTATCTTCAACAGCAGGCAGCCCACCAACAGATTGCATGAACAAATATTTAATCCAGCAGCAGCAGCAGCTGTCACTCTCACTATCTATCTTCAACAGCAGGCAGTCCACCAACTGCTTGCAGATACAGATATTCAATCCAGCAGCAGCAACAGCTGTCACCCTCACTACCCTACTTCAACAGCAGGCAGTCCACAAACAGATGGCAGATACAGATATTTAATGCAGCAGCGGCAAAGCTGTCACTGTCACCACCTATCTTCAACAGCAGGCAATCCACAAGCTGCTTTCTGATACAGATATTCAATCAAGCAGCAATAACAGCTGACACTCTCACTACCTATCTTCAACAGCAGGCAGTCCACCAACAGATAGTAGTAGATACAGATATTTAATCCAACAGCAGCAACAGCTGACACTCAGCTGCTGCTATTAGTAGTAAGAATAGCTTCTGCAGATGCGTTTGATAAAAGCATCAGCTGCTGATGGTGGTTTAGCAGTTGCTGATGGTTGTGTCGTAAGCAGGTGCTCATTTTCGTATTAATGACAACATCATTTGGCGATATTGGAGAACAATGGGATATCAGCTGCTGCAATCATGAGAAAGAATAGCTTTTGCTGCTTTTTTCATGAAAACATTAGCAGCTACTGTTGGTGGTTTGGCAGCTGTTGGTGGTGATGTGGTGGTGATGTGATAAGCAGCTGCTGATGTTAATATCTGCGACCACATCATTTGCCGATATGAAAGAACAAAAGGACACTTGCTACCTAGTAGAAGTAAAAATAGCTTTTGCTGCATCTTTTGACGAAAGCATCAGCTGCTGATGGTTCTTTGGCAGCCGATGATGGCGGTAACATAAGCAGCTGCTGATGTTACTGTTAATTACACCATCATCAGCCGATATCGGAGAACAAAGGGACATTAGCTGCTGCGATCAGTAATAGGAAAAACTTTTGATGCTGATTTTGATGAAATCATCAGCTGCTGATGGTGGTTTGGCAGCTGCTGATGTTGGTGGCATAAGCAGCTGCTGCTGTTATCATCAGTGACCATATCATCTGCCGATATGAAAGAACAGAGGGGCATCAACTGCTGCTATTAGTAGTTAGAATAGCTTCTGCAGCTGCGTTTGATAAAAACATCAGCTGCTGATGGTGGTTTGGCAGCTGCTGATGGTGGTGGCATAAGCAGCTGCTGTTGTTATCATCAGTAACCACATCATCTGCCGATAAGGAAGAACAGAGGGGCATCAGCTGCTACTATAAATATAAAGAATAGTTTTTGCTGCACCTTTTGATGAACGCAACAGCTGCTAATGGTTCTTTAGCAGCTACTGATGGTAGTATCATAAGCTGCTGCTAATGTTACTGTTAATGACACCATATATCGGAGAACAAAAGGAACATAAGCTGCTGGCATCAGAAGTAGGAAAAACTTTTGATGCTGCTTTTGATGAAAGCATCAGCTTCTGCAGCTGCGTCTGATAAAAGCATCAGCTGTTGATGGTGGTTTAGTAGTTGCTGATGGTGGTTGGCAGCAGCTGATGGTGGTGGCATAAGCTGCTGCTGCTGTTATCATCAGCGACCACATCATCTGCTGATATGGAAGAACTGCGTCTATAAGTAGTAAGACTTTCTTTTGCTGCACTTTTTGATGAAAACAACAGCTGCTAATGTTTTTTGGCAGCTGCTGATGGTGGTAACGTAAGCAGCTGCTGATGTTACTGTTAATGACACCGTCATCTGGCGAGATCTGAGAACAAAAGGAGCATAAGCTGCTGCCATCAGTAGTAGGAAAAACTTTTGATGCTGATTTTGATGAAATCATCAGCTGCTGATGGTGGTTTGGCAGCTGCTGATGTTGGTGGCATAAGCAGCTGCTGCTGTTATCATCAGTGACCATATCATCTGCCGATATGAAAGAACAGAGGGGCATCAACTGCTGCTATTAGTAGTTAGAATAGCTTCTGCAGCTGCGTTTGATAAAAACATCAGCTGCTGATGGTGGTTTGGCAGCTGCTGATGGTGGTGGCATAAGCAGCTGCTGTTGTTATCATCAGTAACCACATCATCTGCCGATAAGGAAGAACAGAGGGGCATCAGCTGCTACTATAAATATAAAGAATAGTTTTTGCTGCACCTTTTGATGAACGCAACAGCTGCTAATGGTTCTTTAGCAGCTACTGATGGTAGTATCATAAGCTGCTGCTAATGTTACTGTTAATGACACCATATATCGGAGAACAAAAGGAACATAAGCTGCTGGCATCAGAAGTAGGAAAAACTTTTGATGCTGCTTTTGATGAAAGCATCAGCTTCTGCAGCTGCGTCTGATAAAAGCATCAGCTGTTGATGGTGGTTTAGTAGTTGCTGATGGTGGTTGGCAGCAGCTGATGGTGGTGGCATAAGCTGCTGCTGCTGTTATCATCAGCGACCACATCATCTGCTGATATGGAAGAACTGCGTCTATAAGTAGTAAGACTTTCTTTTGCTGCACTTTTTGATGAAAACAACAGCTGCTAATGTTTTTTGGCAGCTGCTGATGGTGGTAACGTAAGCAGCTGCTGATGTTACTGTTAATGACACCGTCATCTGGCGAGATCTGAGAACAAAAGGAGCATAAGCTGCTGCCATCAGTAGTAGGAAAAACTTTTGATGCTGATTTTGATGAAATCATCAGCTGCTGATGGTGGTTTGGCAGCTGCTGATGTTGGTGGCATAAGCAGCTGCTGCTGTTATCATCAGTGACCATATCATCTGCCGATATGAAAGAACAGAGGGGCATCAACTGCTGCTATTAGTAGTTAGAATAGCTTCTGCAGCTGCGTTTGATAAAAACATCAGCTGCTGATGGTGGTTTGGCAGCTGCTGATGGTGGTGGCATAAGCAGCTGCTGTTGTTATCATCAGTAACCACATCATCTGCCGATAAGGAAGAACAGAGGGGCATCAGCTGCTACTATAAATATAAAGAATAGTTTTTGCTGCACCTTTTGATGAACGCAACAGCTGCTAATGGTTCTTTAGCAGCTACTGATGGTAGTATCATAAGCTGCTGCTAATGTTACTGTTAATGACACCATATATCGGAGAACAAAAGGAACATAAGCTGCTGGCATCAGAAGTAGGAAAAACTTTTGATGCTGCTTTTGATGAAAGCATCAGCTTCTGCAGCTGCGTCTGATAAAAGCATCAGCTGTTGATGGTGGTTTAGTAGTTGCTGATGGTGGTTGGCAGCAGCTGATGGTGGTGGCATAAGCTGCTGCTGCTGTTATCATCAGCGACCACATCATCTGCTGATATGGAAGAACTGCGTCTATAAGTAGTAAGACTTTCTTTTGCTGCACTTTTTGATGAAAACAACAGCTGCTAATGTTTTTTGGCAGCTGCTGATGGTGGTAACGTAAGCAGCTGCTGATGTTACTGTTAATGACACCGTCATCTGGCGAGATCTGAGAACAAAAGGAGCATAAGCTGCTGCCATCAGTAGTAGGAAAAACTTTTGATGATGCTTTGAGGAAAGCATCACCTGCTGATGGCGGTATGGCAGCTGCTGCTGCAGGAGCATCTGATAAAAGCATCAGCTGCTGATGGTGGTTTAGCAGCTGCTGTATGGTGGTTTGGCAGCTGCTGATGGTGGCATAAGCAACTAGTGCTGTTATCATCAGTGACTACAACATCTGCCGATATGGAAGAACAGAGGGGCATCATCGGCTACTATAAGTAGTAAAAATAGTTTTTGCTGCATCGTTTGATGAAAGCAACAGCTGCTTATGGTTCTTTGGCAGCTGCTGATAGTGGTAACGTAAGCAGCTGCTGATGCTACTGTAAATGTCACCATGATCTGCCGATATCTGAGAACAAAAGGGACATAAGCTGCTGCCATCAGTAGTAGGAAAAGCTGAGGAAAGCATCACCTGCTGATGGCGGAATGGCAGCTGCTGCTGCAGCTGCTTTTGAAAAATGCATCAGCTGCTGATGGTGGTTGAGCAGATGCAGATGGTAGTTTGGCAGCTGCTGATGCTGGTGGCATAAGCAGGTGCTGCTGTTATTATCAGTGGTACAATAAGCAGCTTCTGATGTTACTGTTAATCAGCATCAGCTGCTGATGGCGGTATGGCAGCTGCTGCTGCAGCTGCGTCTGATAAAAGCATCAGCTGCTGATGTTGGTTAAGCAGCTGCTGATGGTAGTTTGGCAGGAGCTGATGGAGGTGGCTCTTTGGCAGCTGCTGCTGTTACTTTTAATGACACCATCATCTGCTGATATCGGAGAACAAAAAGGACATAAGCTGCTGCCATCATTAGAAGGAAAAACTTTTGATGCTGCTTTGGAGGAAAGCATCAGCTGCTGATGGCGGTATGGCAGCTGCTGCTGCAGCTGTGTCTGATAAAAGCAACAGCTGCTGATGGTTGTTTTGCAGCTGCTGATGGTGGTTTTGCAGCTGCTGACGGTGGTGACATAAGCAGCTTTGCTCTTACTGTTAATGACACCATCATCTGCCGATATCGGAGAACAAAAAGGACATAAGCTGCTGCCATTAGTAGTAGGAAAAACTTTTGATGCTGCTTTTGAGGAAAGCATCAGCTGCTGATGGCGGTATGGCAGCTGCTGCAGCTGCGTCTGATAAAATCATCAGCTGCTGATGGTGGTTTTGCAGCTGCTGATGGTGGTGGCATTAGCAGCTCCTGCTGTTATCATAAGTTACCGCATCATCTGACGATATGGAAGAACAGAGGGGCATCATCGGCTACTATAAGTAGTAAGAATAGTTTTTGCTGCATCATTTGATGAAAGCAACAGCTGCTGATGGTTCTTTAGCAGCTGCTGATGGTGGTCAGTAGCACTATCAACGGTAAGTTTTGTTCCAGTAGCAGCCCCTGTTATCATTACCATCACCAGATACAGATATCATTTCAGTAATAAAACTAAAGCCACTCTAATTACATATATTTTAACAGCAGGCCGTCCACCAACAGATGGCAGATACAGATATCATTACAGCAGTATTAACAGATGTCACTTTCTCTGCCTATCTCTAACAGCAGGCCGTCCATCAACAGATGGCAGATATAGATATCACTCCAGCAGTATCAACAGCTGTCACTCGCATTACCTATCTTTAACAGCAAGCAGTCCACCAATAGATGGCAAATACAGATATCATTACAGTAGTAGCAGCAGATACCACTATCACTACCTAACTTCAACAGCAGGCAGTCCACAAATTATGGATATCAATACTCCAAAGTGTGGATATCCAATAATCTAAATGAGAAATGGATAGCACTAATTCGAATTATAAATATCACAATTTCGATTTATTGACATCAATAATTTGACTTAGTGATATCCATAAATCGGCAAATTTGTTGATATCTATAAATCGATTTATGGATATTCATGAATCGAATCGGTGATATCCATAAAGTAGTTAGACTAGTTGATATTCATACTTCGAATACTGTTCATCTATAAGTCGAATCACGGATATTCATGAATAATTATGGATGTCGCTTATTTGTATAGTGGATAGCACTTTTTCACTTATCGATATCATAAAACGATAATGAATAGTTAACCGGCACCCCATAGAATTTCGGTGATATCTATCTTATATTACTTACGTAAGATATAGGAAATCCGCTGGTGACAGACGGACGCATAGACTGGCGGATGGACAAAAGGTGTTGCGGAATATATTATCATATACCTCAAGAACCCTTAAGCAAGCTTCATAGTCTAGTTGACATGGTGCATTGCTGGAATTGCTTATAATTGTCAATCTTTAAATAAAGACTCTCTCAAAATCAAATTCTTACAACTGTGAGCTCTGGCCAGTTGGACATGATCAGGCGACATAGTTTCAACGTCTAAGTTCTCGCAAAAAAAAGAGTCTTTTTTAATCGTAAACGGGGTTCCATAGCCCACAACCTATCATCATCACCCTCCCATCGACCGGATACATGTACATGTATGACTGAAACCTGTTGAACAGATCGTAAAATCGCAGGTCTTTTCTGAGAAAAAAGTGGGAAAAGAATAAAACATATAACCTGAAAATGTCATTTCTTAAGCAGATGACCCATTCGAACATTCTAAGACTTGTCTCCGAATCAATCCTTGGTCTGTGTTACGTGTATTTATCGCAAAAAGAAAGAAAAAAAATAAATGAAATATATGCCGTGAATCCAACTCGCTGCATTTAGCTTCCCTATACGTTCCGACTGGACAGAAAAGCGTTAGCTGGGCAACTCGCGTTAAATCAACATTGACACAACCTTGATTCAATGTCACGACGTGGAATCAACGTTGAGTCAGTGTTGATTCAACTCTGTGTGCCTGCTGTGAGGAGACAACCGATGGTAGGATAAACCCTTTTTACTGAAGAATTTACAGTTTGAAATTTGCAAAAACCCAATGACAACACTACTGAAAATGTTACATGACGTTTGACTCTCCGTATTTTTCAGTATTTTCTTGTGTATAAATACCATAAATCATTGCAAGATATTGTTTAGCATTAATGCTTCACCCAAGCACTTAGCTGATTAAAAACACACAAAAAACTCTTTCCCTATCTGCCGTACCACTATTTTTTTCTTTTCAGCCGATTTATCTTTCGTGCTTACCTGTGAATTAATTGAATCGCATCATTAAAAGTGCCGCAATTTATCGATGAAATTATCGTTGCTCGTGTCATCAATAAACCTGGCCATGGTGTGAAAACATACAGTCACACACCGTGCAAAACAATGCAGTTATTATTCTGACACCTGCTTGATTAATTTCATAATCGTTAAAGGATTATTTTCAGTGGACGATTTATCAAAGACATGATAAACTCTTTGATCCAGAATGTAAATAACTTCTTAGTTTTGATATTTGTATGCCAACAATGGTATGAAAACAAAATACAGCGGGATGTTTTTCTCGGCGCAACAGAAGAAAGTTTTAATCCCCTCAATGTATTTTCTAATTATTCTAAATCAAAGAATATGTCGGGCGGCAAAGTATGTATAAAACTTTTGAATTTACATGTATGAGCATTGGACGGACACACGGCGCCAAGTGTGTGCAACTATGGTTACGTACCGTTGAGCCACTTGGGTAACGTCGATAAGAGAATTGAACTGAACTGAACTGTATGAGCATTCTGAACTGAACTGTATGAGAATTCTAAGTCCTGAGACTGTACCGAAAGTTCCATGTCAATGTTGTTATTCTATTATGGATATACAAGTACCGCCTGTTCCAAATCAGCCCAAGACTTTTCGGTTCCCACAACGTACATTTGGTGTAAAAAAAAAGACGCAACAGAGAAGTTTTGATGCCACCGCCTGATGAGACTCGCAGAGGGGTCGAAATAGTTGTTTAGGACAAATAAAACAAACAAAAATAAAACAACTATAGTGGGGATTATATCTGTATCGGCTTAATTTGGCTTGAACGCAGAAATTGATGCCAGCGCCTTATGAGACTCGCAAAGGGGTCGAAATGGTTGTTAAAGATCTCCTCGAGTCTTACGTTTGCTCTTTTTCGTATTTAACAAGCAAAACTTCGTGACCAAAACGACTGAAATTTGGCCCCAAACGCATCCAAAAATGCATTTAAAACGCACATAGAGACGCCCATAAATCAAAAATTTTCTCGGGGGACGTCCCCCGAACCCCCCTTAGGAGAGGGGGTAACTCGCTGCTATCCTCCGCCGGACCAGTTTTCACTACACGGCGACGGGCCTGTTCCTACTTCTGTTTGTAATCTCTGCTCTTGAAGGAACTTTTTAAGATTTTAGTTTTACCTCACTGCAGCTGGTGTTGTGCCGTGTGGCGGCCGTAGAACGTCTCTACGTACATCATCCATAATTCAGATTATATTTTATTTACATCCTTAGATTCTGAAAAATCTAAAATTTGAGATCGATTAAGATCGACTGCCCAATTAAAATTCGTCACCAGATATTGTCAGGGTCACTGACGAGGCTTTATTAGCCAAAACTACGTAGTCTGACCCATGTTCCTACTTCTGTATGTATTCTCTGCTCTTGAAGGAACTTTTTAAGATTTTAATTCCACCTCCAGCGGGTCTCGAATCCAGGACCGCTAGATCAGCAGGCCAGCGCTTAACCTACTGAGCTATCGGAGCTTCTACTGTTAAAACGAACCAATATATCTGCAAACTTTCCACTTCCTTTAAAGGCAATTGCGACCAAATACTTCCTGCATTGAAAACTGCATAAAATTTCATATGAATTCTATATCATATATTGGCTCATCAATCTTGAAATAAAAAACCATATGTCACCGTATTAAATTTTAAAATATCTGAACTGGAAATATACCACCCTTGACTGCAAACCGAAAAAAAAACTATGTTACTCTAGCACCCAAAAGCTTGTATTTCAAGATCAACCAAAATGTTGCAAAGACAGTTTTAGTCGCCGGCCGAAAAATCCTTAAAAATATCTTCCTGTCCGCTGTAATTTGGACCTTACAGAAACACTCTACATTGAGAGGAACATGGGTTGGACTACGTAGTTTCGGCTAATAAAGCCTCGTCACTGACCCTGACAATATCTGGAGACGAAATCAGAAAAAAACATCCTGTAATTTCTCAATTTTAATTGGGCAGTCGATTCAAATTAAAATCTAAAAAAGTTCCTTCAAGAGCAGAGAATACATACAGAAGTAGGAATATGGGCCAGACTACGTAGTTTCGGCTAATAAAGCCTCGTCAGTGACCCTGATAATATCTGGAGACGAAACCAGAAAAAAAAGCATACTGTAATTTCTTAATTTTAATTGGGCAGTCGATTCAAAAACTGATTAATTTCAAAAGGATCCAAATAATATAAAAGACGATGATCTAGAATAATAGTCAAATCGATCTCAAATTTTAGATTTCTCAGAATCTATCCTCTGATCTCAAGGGATGTAAATAAAATTTAATCTGCACTATGGGTGATGTACGGGGAGACGTTTTACGGCCGCCACACGGCACAACACCAGCTGCAGTGAGGTACAATTAAAATCTAAAAAAGTTCCTTCAAGAGCAGAGAATACATACAGAAGTAGGAATATGGGCCAGACTACGTAGTTTCGGCTAATAAAGCCTCGTCAGTGACCCTGATAATATCTGGTGACGAAACCAGAAAAAAAGCATACTGTAATTTCTTAATTTTAATTGGGCAGTCGATTCAAAAACTGATTAATTTTAAAAGGATCCAAATAATATAAAAGACGATGATCTAGAATAATAGTCAAATCGATCTCAAATTTTAGATTTCTCAGAATCTATCCTCTGATCTCAAAGGATGTAAATAAAATATAATCTGCACTATGGGTGATGTACGGGGAGACGTTTTACGGCCGCCACACGGCACAACACCAGCTGCAGTGAGGTACAATTAAAATCTAAAAAAGTTCCTTCAAGAGCAGAGAATACATACAGAAGTAGGAATATGGGCCAGACTACGTAGTTTCGGCTAATAAAGCCTCGTCAGTGACCCTGATAATATCTGGTGACGAAACCAGAAAAAAAGCATACTGTAATTTCTTAATTTTAATTGGGCAGTCGATTCAAAAACTGATTAATTTCAAAAGGATCCAAATAATATAAAAGACGATGATCTAGAATAATAGTCAAATTATTCAATAGGATCAAAATAATATAAAAGACGATGATCTGGAATAATAGTCTAAATTGATCTCAAATTTTAGATTTCTCAGAATCTATCCGCTGATCTCAAAGGATGTAAATAAAATATAATCTGCACTATGGATGATGTACGGGGAGACCGTACACAGAGTTCCCTTGCACACAGCTTTATTATTATCACTCTCCCATCGTCATGATATGACAGGAATGCTGTTAAAAAGGACGTAAAATCGCAAGTCAGTCATCCCTCCATCCTTTAATAGTTCACTTCACGTTAAATGACAGCTTAGGGACCGACCATTTGATATTCTGAGGGGGAGGGGGGAGGAGGGGGGGGGGGGGTATTTTTGATGGAGACATGACATTTTATTTCACTGGCCTTTCTTTTTTTTCACCTTGAGGGAGCTAATTTCTTTTTTTTTTTTACAAACTAACTCAAACAGGTTATTTCTTTTTAATTTTGTAGGCTGAACTATCAGATCCTTGTTTACTTGACCTTAACATCCTTTTATTTCACCCACATCAGTAATTTTATCACCTTTTTGGTCACAAAAAGAACATGGTGCTGTCTGTAATCAGACTAACGGCATGGCTTAGCTTGCTTTTGCAAACCAGGGCCTGAAGCATATTACTCTCTTCTTCTAAGGTACAGATACAAATTTCCCTGTATGAGTTTGGCAAAAAATTAGGCCTTAAATTAGGGATATTTTGGCCAAAATTAGGGCTATTTTCGCAAAGTTTTAGGGCTAACATAAGGGTGAGTGAGTGAGTAAACTCGGGTTTAACGTCCCACCAACAACGAGGTCATATGGAGACGGGACCTCGGTTTAAAGTCTCATCCGAAAGACCGGAGAAGCGGGGGATCGAACTTTCGACCCCTGTATTGGTAGTCCGGAGTGTTATCCACTATGCTTCAGCCGCTCCTGCTAACATAAGGAATTTAAGGATTTTTTGTAGCCCAATCATATGCCCAAATATGCTTTATTCGCACTTCAAAAAGTTTGATGAATACTTACTGATAGAGTCACATTATACAGGAATGTCAGTTGATAAAATGGCTAAAAGTTATGTGCTAAGAATTTAAGGAAGTGGGGTCGGGGAGGGTGTTTCCCCCCATAAGCCAAAGCAATTTCCCAATTTTAATGGCAATTTTAAGACTGGAAACAATAGAGAAAAACTAGGGATGATGATTAAAAAATAGGGGCTTTTTTTTAGGAATTTTGCCTTTTAGAGTGTTTATTTTGCTATAATGGCTTTATCTCCCATAAGCTAGTGACTCTTTTGCAATTCACTTTTAGTGGAAACATTTACTTAGTAATGCGGCAGATCAATAATACATGTATGTGAATGATGTATAGGATGTTTTTGTAAATGTATGCACATGCGGAACCGCTGGTGTAAAACAATTGTAGATAATATTAAAACATTAATATAAATATGGGGGGGGGGGGGGGGGGGGGTCTGGGGGGCTGTGCCCCCAGAAGCCAGAGACATTATAAAAAATCAATTCGAGTGGAATTATCTGCAGACTATTTTTATTGTTTTTGGGAAATTTCGGGTGGAGCCAGGTTATTTTTGCACTTTCTTTTGAGGCCAGATTATTTTTTTCAAATCCTCTTATGAACCAGTTTATTTTTTTCTTGCATATCCAAAGACAGGGATTTTTTGGAAAAATATACCAGCCCCCCCTCCCCCCCCCCTCCCCCCCAGTTTATTTTTTTTTGCATATCCGAAGACAGGGACTTTTTGGAAAAATATACCAGCCCCCCCCCCCAGCCCAAGAATATCAAAGGTCGGTCCTTTTAAGGAATTTTACAGAAAGTCTTCATAGCACCCCTGGTTAACTATGTATGTACAAGGGTTGTTACGAAGCGAAAAAGAACTGTTACGATACGAAAAAGAGTCATAGTTACCAAACGATCTGATGACCAGGTCGTTTGGTAACTACGACGCTTTTTCGTTTCGTAATAGCTCTTTTCGTTTTGTAACATCCTTGAAAACATAGTTAACAGAAATGAGCCGCGACACGACAAAACCAACAATGTGGTTGTCCGCCCAGCGCAGACTCAGATCAGCCTGGGCATCCGCCCAGTCTGATCAGAGTCTTCGCTGTCCACATGAAGGTAGCTTAGACCCTTCGCTACCCTTTAAGCGCTTAGTGAAGAGTCTGATCAGACTGGGTGGATGTCCAGGCTGATCTGAGTCTGCGCTAGGCGCACAACCGCATTGTTGGTTTTCTCGTGTCATGGCTCAAAAATCCATAAGATGCACCTCCCTGTCCATGTGCTGTATAAGTCGGAGGAAAGGGTTCTAGCTGTTGTACTTCAGTTATTTTTTAAGTGTTTTAAAAGTCAAAATCTATTAATATATAAGCTAGATGTAAAAATTTCGGACATCGTCGGGTACTAATCTCGTTAATACCGTCGCACCACATCAGTCAAACTAATTATAGACTCATTTGCTAATTATAGACTCATTTCATTAAAACAACATCTTAAAGGAGTTTCTGGTGTCCCTTGTGACACCATTGCGTGCGAAGGGATTATGAAGCAAAATACGGCATTGAAAATTCATTGCCTTATACAAAAATCTATATGTCCATATTTCCGTAATTCTACGGACACAAAAGCAATTTTCCTTCTTCTAACTTCGGAAACTTCCTGCTAGTGGATGTTTTCTTATTACTTTTGGAAATCAATATAGACCAGAATCAGACTGCTCATTCGGCAGTCTGATTCTGGTCTACATTGTTTGTTGAGGAAAGTTTGACCAAACATTTAGGGTAAATACGGCATTGCCAAGAAAATATCCTTGGAAAAACAAAATTCGTTCACACTTCACTAAACATTAAGCAAATTCTACTTTGATCATTTATTGTATTTTTTTTTTAAGTAATAGGCAACTGGTGTTATTCAGATGGAATAGTCTTAAACGGAAGAGTGGCTTAAAACCGGGGATAGTTGTGCTTGTATTTTGGCGAAGTGTTCATGTAAATATCAAGCATTTGACACGCGTCTTTATCTGAGCGGATGTAGTATTTTCCAAGAAACGAACAGAACTGTTATCCAGGTTTTATGTATCTTCTGTGCCTTGGGAGTCTAGACAAGTTGATCTTTGTCTTTCCTGTACGCACAAACTATAAGGTGCATTTTTCTCGCCTCGCTACTCAAATAATCTAATACCTGTCTTATCCAGGTAAAAGTGTTTTGCGTCATGATGACGTCAATTATACACAATATATTCGGAATGACAGAATAACAGTCATGTTGAAAGGACGAGCGGTTATCTATTAAAACAGTTATTCCTATTTTTATCATTTGATAACAAGTAACGATATGTTAAGTAAAATTTAATTTACTTGACCCAAACCAGAGAAAACTGACATTTCGAAATGTGTAAACAGCATCGGCGGATGCGGATCATAATATTAACAACCAAGCACTATCACTATATAAGTGTATGGATATTTTTCTGTGTCTAAAATGTGAGGTAATATTCAGAGTAAATATAAAAGTACCGTTTCATGAAAACTCAAGCTAGGAAAGAACTCAAAATTAGAACCTGAATTTAAAGCTGTGATATAACCGAAAAAAGTGTTCGAAAGATAGAATAACGTTATATCATCAAGTTCAATCATTTCTGAATAACACGTTTTTACCATGCAAGCGGCGATGCACAGAAAATCTGTGGTGACAGTAGGGAAAAGAAAGTCAGTGGTCGCACTGGCCCAGGTAAGAATCAAGGTATGTAGTAAATTTGCATGCGCCATACCTCTCTCAATAGTGAAAACATCTAACAAGGAAATAAAAGCATCGTAAACCACTGCGTAATACCCCGCGCCACTGCAAACTAATACCCATTCTTTTATCTTTTATCTATTACCTAGATAATGTGTGGCAAGTTTCAGGAAAATCCTGTTCATCCTTGATTTTATACAGAATTGTTTCATAATTTTGTATATGTTTATAGCTCTTGGGCAGGAGCAGGTAACCTATGTGGACTTAATACTACTTGTAACAGAAAGTTTATGTTATTTCAATCATTTCTATGAAATTTCAAGATATACCGAAAATCAGATTTTATATAGATTTTTTCATGCTTTCATACATGTATACAGCTTATGTCAGGGGCGCAGATAACCACTGGGGGACAAAATTTTGATCAAGACATGAAGCGTATATAAATATGATAATTTGTTACAAGTTTCAAAAAAATCCCATTTACAGAACTTGTAAGTTAAAGTAGCAGAATGAAAGATTAAAAAAAGAAGAGAATTATCAAAGGCTTGAAGAGTGAGATACCCTGGGAGAGTATTTGTGTCACATCTTATTTCCTTGTCAATCACAAGGGACTTCTTCTGTCATAGAGTTGAAACTCACGTCTGAATTCAGACTAGACAATTAAACTGTTGGCGTTACTTCAGAGCAGTAGATTAAACTTCTTACGAATGTTACCCCTTTAGGCGTTGAAGCCGGTTACTTTGACAGTAAATAGTTCCCGGGACTATTCAAAGACATATAGGTCCGAGGAAACCAGACCTTCTAAGCCATTGTATGAGCTATACTCTATATTCGATTGTTATGACAGCAAATTCTCTTTGGGAAAACATGTTATAGAAGAAGCAATGCCCGGCGGTAGACATTATTAATCGCGGTAAATAGGAAACCTTCTTTAAAATGACATTTGCAAGAAACGGATATGGTTAAAAGCTAAACACAGATTTGTGACGAGAGCTAGGCATATACCCGGAGTTACTAATTCAATCTCAGACTCATTATCGCGTTTTAACTTTCAGGAATTCGGAGGCTTAGCACCTCACACAGATTAGCCACCAACCAGTTGTCTTCCAGTTTAAACATGAGTTAGTGTACCCAATAAACAGAGACTGGACATAACCTAGAAAACAATAATCAGTCCTGTCCTTTTAAAATAATAACAAAAAATATGACTATGGTACAAGAATAAGTTCAACTCATAACAATAATTATATTATTGAACTTGAGAAAGTTACATGTCGCTGGCCGGGTTTGAACCCTCACGGATGCGGCGACAGCGCCTAGCACTGCAATGTGCGTCAGCTTTAACCATTACGCTACCGAGACGTCCCAAAAAAAGGACGCTCAAATAACGTATATAAAGCTAACCGACAGTGCTAGGCGCTGTCGCCGCATCCGTGAGGGTTCAAACCCGGCCAGCGACATGTAAAATATTTACAACGAATTATGTCTCCATTGTGGTTGAAAAGACAAGTGTCGCCTCCATTGATGAGAGAAATATCATAATTCGGTAGAAAAATAGAAGTTATTGAGAAAGTTAATTTTGCTTTAATCTTTACAGTAGCTCTCAACATGCTGCCCAAATCTCGACTTCTACTTGTACAGTAGGTATCTAATCTATTATTATCAATTGTCCTACTACATGTACATGACCTATGTGTATCTTTAATATATTAATGTATAGTTGTATTAATTTCAGCATTTAAAACTCTGAACTTGTAAGCAATTTTAAATAAACACTCATGGGTTATTCTGAATAGGAAGGTGGATAAGCTATGGGTCTCGTGTCTATCCAGTAACACTTTGATGGCATATCAACTATTCAATGTTCACCTACTTTCTTGGCAAATTTCTAGGTCAATTTTTATTCTGGAGAAATTCCTGATTTATTAGAAAAATTCTGAATTATATTTCGTTACAAACTGTCGACGACTATCAAATTCAGCATTTTTTATGTGTAAGAGAAGGTGAGAGTATAATCTAAATGCAACTGTTTCTCAATTAAATAACACAATCCCTCGACATGATACTTGAAAATCAATGAAAATCAGGTTCCATTACAATAAATCCGTAAATGGAACATTCTCCTGTGCTGTGTATTAAACGCCATTTATTCTTTAATTCTAATCTTAATAGACAAAATAAAACCTTATTCAGCATCAGGGCTGAGCAGGTAGAAATGGGCAGACCGGGTACCGGGAGTACTTTCCGTTGAGGCTCCTGGAGAAGATCGTTATGCAAATCGAAACAAGAACAACAACAACAGGCAGAGGTCGCATGTCGTAACTCAAGAGCCTCGTGATGCAGGTGATTTAGTGTCAGGGGCAGTAGGAAACAATATGATTTTGGTCTGGTCAATTCTGTGTAAAATTCCAACAACTACTCTCTAAAAAGTCTAGTGTCCTATCGTCGAAAATGCCCAGTGCTGTTCTAGAATCGAATAATTGTACCAAATTACAAGAAAATTACAAATTACAAATCACGAAATGGCTAGCGATGAATAACGTTTTAGGGAATGACTGGACAGGCCAAAATAGCTGAAACAGAGATATGTTTCCACAGTGGGTGGACAAAGTTAAGAGCCGATAGCCACAGTACACAAAGCTGGTATATGTGGGTATCGTAATAACAAATGGACAAGCGCAAGTGCAAAGACGCAGCCAGAGTAGAATAGTCAAGCCTAGTCCAGTCTATCCCATAACCTATCAAGGTCCTTGGGGAACCACGGATGACTTCTCAACAATTCTGTTGCACCTAATCTTGTCTTCATCTGCCTTAGTTGAGCTAGAAAAATCCATCTCCGTCCACTCCTTAATATTGTCTTCCCACTTCAATTGTCTACCTTTCCTTCCGTTTCCTCTCGCTGTGCCCCGCAGAAATATCTTAGCTAAGCCAGACGACCTTGAGATGTGGCCAAACCACCTTGCTTGTCTTTTCTTGACCAAGGACAGGAGTTCATTATAGTCTCCAATGGGTGAGGTTGGGCCTGTAAAATCGATTTAAGTCCCCCAGTAATTCATTACTGACCGTTCCAAGGCGGTAGTTCTGTTGTGGTTCTCTGTTGCCTGTTTTTGGTGTCAGAGTTTCTGTGATGTTTTACCTTATGTATGTTCTTATTATTTTTGGTTCGGTTTGGGTTGCTGAGTGGCCACCTTTTGGGAACAAGCTGCTCACTCGGTTGGCCATATGTTCTCTGTATCTTGATTATTTGTAATCTTAGTTGTTTCCAACTATGGTTTGAGGGCTGGATTTGGATTTTGATTGTTTCAGTCCCTGGTCTTTGCATACTTTTTACTTTTCTTAAATCTTTCTGTGTGAGGTGCTAACATCCTCATTGGTGACATGGTCCTTGTACAAGATGTTCAATAATCTTCGGTAGCATCTAATCTCAAAGGCCTACGTTCTTTTCTCAAACTCTGCTGTCAAGGTCCATGTCTCAGATGCATACAGTAATAGGGATATGACAGGGAGCTCATCAGTTTTACATATGATCAAAGAGATATGACCTGACCAGAGTAGACAGTACGCTGTAAAGATTAGACAGACAAGGTAATCTACCCACTAAGACAGAAAGGCACCTTTGACAACGATTTTCACACCTTATAATGAATAAGTTATGGACGAAGAAAATTAATTTTGACAGCTTTGTCGACAAACTGCGCTTCGTGCTTCAGTGAATTAGGAGACATAAAACAACGAATCATGTTTACGTTGAATTACATAAGAAACTATAAGACCTGAAAAGTTTTGTGAATAGACAATCCTTCTTTTTATGATTTTAATTGGGAAATATAATACTTATATTGGATTTATCGCTTTCTTGTTTAAGAGATTTCTAGCTATTAAAATAGTGCATTTGACAAACGTAAAGTTGTATTTAAAACATTTCCAGTGTCTACTAAAGTGAACAGTTAAAGTTTCGCACGAAAAAAACTATGCCAGTACTGACTTTGTCTGCCTTGTAAATGGGCGTTAATAAGGTGGTGATAATCACTAATTTGTGGTGAACTCAAAGTTCTCGATAAAATGCTGAAACAATACATATGTAGTAGAATTTAACTAACAAGGAAAAGGCGGTGACTGTGTCTTCATTCATATATGGATTGAGGACTTTGGCGCATGTGTTAAGCAAAGCGACAAGAACAAATCAAATATAAACCCCAAATAAGTCTATTGGGAAGCAGTGATTTTTTTCAAAGGTATACACCGGCTGTCTGGTGCCAGAAAAGAACAATTATGGATTCCGAAGCTAACATTAATAAATACTGGCCGATGATGGCTTCTACTAATAAATGGAAGGCGTCAAAAAACAATACAATAAACGTAAGCTTAGGACGGGTATGATTTCTCACACATTCAGTTGTTTGGAATGTTTAAGTACAGTAAAATGTCTAAAAATTGGAACATACTGTTTTGAGCAAACTGTGCAGACCAAGATCAGACAGCTCCTCAAGGAGCAATTTGAACTTAGTCTACACAGTTTGCTGAAAACAGTCTTATCAAGGTCCACCCTGTTTGTCATTGAATCTGAATCCTTTTCAGAGGCGGGTCCAGAGGGGGTTTGCTTTTTTTCTTCAGCCTAAATTTGTTTCAGTTTCATTACATTGGGAATTTCAGGAATCATTGGTCAAATTGCACAAATCGACCCCTCCCCCCTCCCCCACCCCCCTTGTCATCTTATTTGAACCTCCTGTATTTTCTGTATCCGACCTGTTTTGGACACCTTATTTTATGAAAAATGAAAATTTTCTTCATTTTAGGACAGTTACGGTAATTATTAAAATGAGCCGCGACACGAGAAAACCAACAATGTGGTTGTGCGCCCAGCGCAGACTCAGATCACCCTGGGCATCCACCCAGGCTGATCAGACTCTTCGCTAAGCGCTTAAAGGGTAGCTAAGGGCCCCAGCTACCGTCATGTGGACAAAGAAGACTCTGATCAGACTGGGCGGATGCCCAGGCTGAACTGAGTCTGCGATGGGCGCACAACCACATTGTTGGTTTTCTCGTGTCGCGGCCCATTTAAGCTGTTCTTAATTGTAGACATTTTACGGTATGAGGTTAACTTGTAAATAAAAAACAAACTTGAAGGCGCTTTGTTAATTTTGTTACAGCAAACAGTGAAAAGACAAAAGCATTGTAACGTTGTAGCAATGTCTCTATCCCAAAAATGGTGCAAATTCATTAAACAGTAAAGTAAGTTATTTTAAATTTCAAGAGATAGCGTCTCTGTAATTAATATTCAGTCCGATTTTTGAAACTTGATTTTATACCAGATCTAACGCAACTCAAAGTTTGAAGATGATCCAAAGAAAACTGTTAGTAGTCTCTAACATGCAGGCAAAGTTTTCGCATTAAAAAGCACGGGCCCATAATCATCTTGTAAACAGTTTGATAATGGTAAGAGATTTGGGCGGGTCGGGCGATTGTGCTGGGCAGCTTTTAGTGCGGGGCATCCTACTAATTTGGATAACAGTAGGACAAGGGCCTACTGTGACTGCAGTAGTTGCGGGTAGGATTGGTTTTGATATTTTTTCTCGCCTATCATCTCTTTTCTTCCTCTCTCTGGGAGACGGCTCGATATAGACTAAAATACTGTCTCAAAGAGCTGTAAAAACTAAAACAACTAACCAACGATAATGCTAAAACTAGTTTTTGGCCGAGGGCTCATAAAACTATTGTAACATAATGATATATAGTTTGAAAACGATACCTTTTAAAATGTCGTTTCTGGCTTGCAGATAAGCGTTCCCCATTATATATTTCAATATTGTTTCCGTCATTTAGAGCTGATGGGCTGAGCTAGAGATTCCGGGATCACGCTGGAGGCGGAAATCTTTTTTTTTTTTACTGCAAACGGAGTATATATCATTGCGTACAACCGATATCTACAAGCAGCGACCATGCGTCTCCCATTAACAGCGCTTTCATATTTCTTAATTTCAATCATTTTGCAGCGTTTTTACTTTTTCACTATATATTTCGTCATGGAACATTATACAGTCGCCCAGTCTCTTAATTTCAGATCAGAATTATACAGTTTGGTGAGGCATTATAGCGGATCTTACGAGAGTGGTTATTTCATATGAAATTTATGAAACGAGCCTTTGACGAGTCATAAATTTCTTATGAAATGACCAGAGTGAAAAAAATCGGTTTATCATATGACCCTTTGAAAGGGGATTTTATCGCCTCCAAGAAGAACAATATTTCAAAGAGAAATTACTGTTGACACGGTTGTTGCCAATGCTGTTAAATGTACGCGCTTGTGGTGCATGTAATAATATTTTCATGACGCGACATTATCCACTGATTCTAACACTGGTCACCTATATAGCCAGTGCTAAAATCTAGTGATATATTGCGTGACAAATCACTGGGCGGACTAGCGTGACGTTATTTAGCGCCGTTTGGACGTCACTTTTATTCGTTTGGTGACGTCCATTGTCATTTCCATGAGGATAGACGGTGTAACGTCATTTTCTCGCATCAAATCTTACGAAATACATGTGAACGCCTATTTTACAGTCAAAGTTGTTGGCGGGATTTCTTCATGTAGTCATGGCGGAAAACTGGAAAAATCTGAAGGAAACAATTGCGTTGTCATCGTTTCTGGCGTGTAAGAATCGAAATAGATTCTTGCTAACAACTGATTTGTTGCCCAAAATAACACTGGATGTCGGTCAGTCGTCAGTGACTATATCACTCGCGCTTCGCGCTCTTGATATATCACTTTACGACTGACCTCCACCCAGTGATATATTGGGCAACAAATCACTGTAAGCAAGAATCTATTTCTTAAATAACAGCGTTGTCATTAGGCAGAGATGAAGTCAGCCGGTGACATTATCGTACATTTTGGCATGAACTTCAAAGCTTTTTGTATTGCTTTTATAATAATACAGAAATTTCATAAATAATCTGCCCCCAGAAAAACAATTACACTCAACTTTGACTTTCACTATCTTCCTGACGTGAAATAGCTTTAAAGTTTTTTTTGCCAGTTTCAAATGCTGGAGTCTGCTTATTTTATATACTAAAGTTGAATTGAGATCACCAGAGATTTTTTTCATGAAGTGCAACTATATTTGCTTTACAAGGACTTTTTAAGTTATCTTGTCGATTCAGTAGAACGCTTTGCAAGATTTGTGACGCCACATAACATTAAATTATTGTTATTCATACCAGACAAAGTCCCTTTTACCATTGTTGGGTACGAAACTGTCAAAAAACGCTAAAAAATATAAAAAAGTGCATTCATTTGATGTCACAATTTTCTCAAATTTTGGTTCAGCAAAAAGGATCTCCATTGTTCTGCTGATAATAAGACTGCAAATTGACGTCTGTAAGGTCCCTAAGTGTCCACCGAAAAATTATATATTTTTCTAAAAGTGTCAGAATCGTGAAAGAAATCATTATAAATGGCATAATTAGTAACTTTCTTAAAAAAGGGTGGAAAATACTAAAAATCTAACTAAGAAAATTATTTGGGTCGACCCAAAAGTCCCTAAATGTCCGACAATCCTAAATATCCGACAAAGTGACACTCGATATAAGTGATCGTTTTCAGAGTAAAAACAATAACTATGATCATGAAAAGTAGACCTAGATAAACAGTCAGGAAGTGTTGAAAGTCAGCATAAATACATATTATAATAACGACCTTTAAAAGGTTGTATAGCAATATAAAATTTGAGGTCCATTGTCTTGTAGCGTTTCTAATCTTTTCAAAATATATTTTGCTAAATTCCTTTTATTGCAGCTCTTACCATTCTTAATTGTCTTTCGCTTTTATTCACGTTCCTCGCTTTTATTCGCGTTACTCGCTTTTATTCACGTTCCCAATTATGCTAATGAAATCAATGACTTTCGGTAACATAGATTCACTTACGGTACTTGCTGTGGCCAATAAGAATAAATATTTCACATCTTTAATTTACTCTCAATTCCCGATGTCGTAATAAATTACCCCAAAATCCCAATGTCATAATACATGACAGATATTATACATAATCGATATTAACTGCAAATGTACCTCGCTATGCTAATTAGATTATTTACCATAATTTTCCTACGTATTCGAGCACCGCAGTCATTTCTTTGATAGAGGATACCCGTTTTAGTTATGCTTTAATGATGATTTCATTACAAAACTATAAGCAAACAGTGCATACCTTGACCAGATTGCTCCACTGAGCAGTCTGGTCAGGGTCTGCACTGTTTACTTCAGCAATATTGTACGAATATGTAGGTTAAATACAGGAATATTCCATGAATAAGGAATTTATGTATATTATTGACCATGTTTATCTTGACCAACAGTACATATTTCTAGGACCATACAAAACATACGTATACACGGAGTTTGTGTTTAAATTTAATTTGAAACGTCTCTCTGTGCTTCCACATATTTTTGCTGGTCCTTTGTGTAGGAGACATTTATAAATGCTTGTTAGTGGTTTACACTCTTTATTTCCTCACGTTTTGGCCTGTACCGGCCTCCTTCAAAGGAAAATGCATAAAGAAATTTACTCTACATTCCTTGTGATGCTTTTCAGTCACAAATTTCTTCTTGCATTTTCCTTTGAAGAAGGCCGGTGCAGGCCGAAACGTCAGGAAATAAAGAGTGTAAACAACTAACAAGCATTTATTGATTCTTCCTAAGAAGAAACCAGAGATTTAATAGGACATTTATAAGTTTAAGAGTTTTGAAAACACTACAGCGGAATTAAAAAAGAAAACACCACCACGGAGTTAAAAAAAAAAAAAAAACAATAACACTACAGCGAAGTAAGAAAACACTACAGCTGAGTTTGTAAAAAAAAGACACACTATAGAGGAGTTTAGAAAACACTCGGCTGAGTTTGTAAAAAAAAAAAAAAAACACAAAAAAGACAAACTATACGGGGGTTTAGAAAACATTACAGCTGAGTTTGAAAAAAAAAACTGTAGAGGAGTTTAGAAAACACTACAACTGAGTTTGTAAAAATAAAAGACGCATAAAAGACAAACTATAGAGGAGTTTAGAAAACACTACAGCTGAGTTTGGAAAAAAAAACTATAGAACTATAGAGGAGATTAGAAAACATTACAGCTGAGTTTGTAAAAAAAAGAAGACATACTATAGAGGAGTTTAGAAAACACTACAGCGGAATTAAATGACATAATGCATGCAGCAGTTGCTTCTAACTCTAACAACAAACGCAGGAAATCATCATGCGTAGATAAAGCCAAACTTGCTGCTGACCTTGAAGTAAGACAAAACAAAACTCATTTATAATTGTTTATTCTAGTGAACTTTTCTAATTTTTAAGAAACTTTAATATATAAGATTAATGACAGTGTGGATACAGTACTGTCTATAGATTAATAAAGTCTTAAAAATGCATGCTTTGGCAAAACCACTTTTAAGATTGGCAAAACTACCTATAGCTTTATTAATAAATCTTCGTAGCTGCCATTAAAAAAAAAAAGAAGAAAAAAATAGACCGTTCATTTCATGTTAAAGACATATATATTAAGGTCAGTGAATATCAATGTTTGTTTAATGTATCTATTTTGTAAGTGTTAATAGGTCAGCATTAAAAATAACAGATTTTTTTTTAAAAAGCCATTGACAGCACTGGTGCCATCACTGGAAATGTTATCCCTGTAAGGTCACCTCTTTTCCCAGCTGGCACATAATGTACTAATGACGTCGCACTGATTTTGATGCGACACGATGGCGTCACATCAGTCATAACTTCACGATGACGTCGCATCGACGTCAGTGCGACGTCATTCCGACATCATGTGGCCACTTGGTTTGAAATACTGCTCTTTTTGTCAGTCAGCGAATTAGTGTATATTGAAATATGAACAAACGTATTTTATTATATTTTATTAGTGATTGATATGTAACTTTTTCCTTGCAAACGGATAGAATTAGTACGTTACAGTTTATAGACATTTTATGTTTGTGGACTTGAACTTGGCGCCTAAATGCTACATGATATTGTGAAAAGTTAAGAAATAATAAGGTAAAGGTAAAGGTTTCCCATAGCCTAATAGCCGTAGGGGCAGTGGGGGTTAGAGACCCACTGTATCTTGGGCACAGCTGATGAAAGGCGGAGCCCATCCCTCTCCTTTCGCTGCCTTATCCTTCCCTGATTCGAAAAAGGTACACGTTTACTGCTGGGTTGACAGAGAGAGTTTTCCAGTCATCGTATGGCAACAGTGAGCCGCGAACTCACGACCTTACGGTGACTTTCTGCACAATAGTCGAGCCACTCTAACCACTCGACTACGGCGTCTCTCTTAAAGAAATAATATATAATGATAAATAATGTCCTGTGCATAAACTTGAAAATAACTGTAAATTTATCTATGTACACTGTAAACAATTTCCATAGATTTTACGGTATAATAACTGGAGACCAGCTGCCAGTCCATTTCCCGTTATTTTTACGGGCGCCCGTAAAAATTGCAGGAATCATCATGCGCAGTAGGATAGATTAGAACAGGTGTTGTTTTAGTCATATAGCCCTTCAACCGTTGTCGATAAAGTTATTTTCGAGTGCGGCCAGTCAAGATAACACTACCAAATCGTAATTTCCGAAAATGTCTTGCAGGCAAACGCCCGTAAAAATAACGGGAAATGGACTGGCAACTGGTTGCAAGTTATTCTACCGTAAAATCTACGGATTTTTTTACAGTGTAGCAACATGTACATGATTATCAACATTGCTAAATGTATGCCGATTTTATCAAAGTAATTGCCATTGCATCACTCATGAAATCATGGAAACAACAACAAAGAAAAAAAAAAGGATTTCTGAAATGACTCAAAAGTAATTTACATGGTTACAAATTTTCAGTGATCCGTTTTCATTCATGGTAGATAGATAGATTCTTTACTCCAATTAAAGGAGAGCATACAAAAGACATAATAAACAGACAGTTACACAGAAAAAATATACAAATATTAGAAAGAAGACGAGAAATTAAAGAAAGAAAACACAAATTATGTACAAATTGTCATGTACAGTAACTCCTTTATGCATGATATTGACCATAATAATGATGTTGAATTAAGGAATCAACTTCATTTTTCCGATGTTTAACGAGGTATAAACGACATCGGATCGCATGCAAAGCAAGTGAACCCCGAAGGGGTTTATGTCAACTTTGCCAGCTACCCACTGCAGTCCACACCCCGACAAACACAAGAAAAAACAAATTCATGGCCTATATTTTCATTCTTTTCTATCTATTATTTAACCACAAATTTGCGTTTTGTGCTACAGTTGAAGCAGAAAAAAAGTTTATATGCAGTTTTTCTACTGAAAGCGGAACAGCGTCAACGACGCAAAAAAGACGTCATAACGTCGCGTACGTCCAATCAGAACGACATATAACGTCGCGTGAACCGATGTAGTTATAGCAGTATAAACTACATTACGTTCTAATGGTTCACCATAGGGATTTTACTGATAATGTAAATATTACATTTTAAACATTCCTCTTATGCTATAAGCATCAAAATAATAACCAAAAAACTGCCTATATCATAACCTCACCGTAGACCCTACACTAAACCTGGCTGATATTATAGAATATAACATCAGCCAAATCAAATTTTATGCTACAAGTTACGCAAAATTTGATGCAAGGTCCAACAGTGAGCTTAGTAGACTGTGCTTAATCAGCTCAAAAATAACTGAGTACCACAAATAAATGTAATAAACGCTGCACTCCTTGCCGAAACGAAACACAAACAGTACAGATTTCATTATGCATGTGACACAGAGGTAACTTACTAACTCTTGTATAAAGTCTTAGACCCAAAATTTCACCTACTGGCAAATCGGTGAATACCGCCTAACGCTTGCAGCTGTCGATGCCACCGTTAAATGTCGATGACAACCACTTTCAATACCGGTTCGCCGGTACTAAACGAAGCTCGCATCGGTATAGCACGACACCCGCCAGTGCCCGGCGGCACTCACCGACATGCACACATCCATCACTACCCAGCAGGTACTCAACGTAGAAATGACGTCGTCATGACGTCGCCCTGACGTCAGAACGACGCCACTTCTAAGTTGAGTGCCCGGTAGAACTGGTTAAAAACCTCAATCAATAAACTAAAACTATTTAAATGAAATATGTCTGGCCATATCATGTAACAGACTTACAATAATAGTTTGACATTGCCTAATGTGTTCTTCATCACCCAATATATCTTTCAAAAAAGAAAATAATGACAAGACTTGTTCTGTAGGTTCTAACTGCTTAAATTTTGCGAAAACACCAAATCCAAAAGTACAGCATATTGTCTGCCATAACTGTTTCCTAAAATTTTCAGTAGCATAGCAGTATAAAATAGTATGCTCCGTTTGATTATTAGTCAGCATACCACAAGAGGGACAAGACAAAAGTCTGTACTTAGAGAACATCATACCAACAAGTTTCATACAGTTCTGACAACATTTAGATAATTTTGGATTGCATTTTGAAATTTTCCAAAATAGACATGGTTCATAGATATTATGAATAGTAAGAAACTTATTCAGATTCGTGTCACTAATCATTCTTTTTTGCCACTCATCTCGAACAACATCATCTATCCGTTTCCTTACAAGCTTTTTCCATACATGTTTTGACATAAAAATACCATTTTCAATAAAATTTTCAAGTACATATCTTAAAGAATATTTGTCTAAAATCTTCAAAACATCAGGTATAAAACCTATTTTCTGCCTAGGATTTTCAACATAATTTACCAGTCTGTATGTGAAAAATTCTTTTGTTACACATGGTATAGACAGAGTACATAGCTGTCCCAAAAAGATAAGTTTTTTATAATCTATATCAGTAATAACCGGGTTACAACCCAAAAGACTTAAGGCAACATCAGTACGAGTCCTATTTGGTAACGACTGCATATACTTAATACAGAATCTATGAGCTTTTTCTAATATATCTACTTGGCTTGATAATATGCCATTCCATAATTCACACCCATATAAGGCTGTCGGTAAGACTATTGCGTTATAAAGCTTCTTACAATTAATAGGATGCAATCCATTTCTATATATGCCGCATTTAATAAGACCAAAAAACGTATTCTTAAGTTTTAAGCTTGAATCAATTATGTTGCCTTTAAGTATCCAATATTTACTACATAAAATGCCTAAATGCTTATATTCTTCTGTTTCTTTAATATCATCAGGGCCCATTTTCCATTTCCTTTGTGTTTTAGAGTAGTCTCCCTTTGATTCGTTAAATACGATAACAGAGCATTTTAATGCGTTGCATATCAAACGCCAACGTATGTAATAGTTGTAACACATTGAAAGTAGGCTATCAAGACCAAATTTAGATAAAGATGCTAAATACATGTCATCAGCAAACGTAGGGCAAGTGCAGTTTATGTCAAATATACATAACCCTAAGCCAGACGATCTAAGAATAACCAATAGCTCATTAATGAAAATTAAGAACAAAAATGGTGACAGTACGCCACCTTGCCTTGTGCCCTGTAGAACTGGAAACCATTCAGAGGTAGTTTGCTGACTCAAAATTTATTTACTTGGTAACAAATTTTCAGTGATCCGTTTTCATTCATGGTGCATTTTCCCTATCTTTCTTAGTTTGGCGGATGGGCTTGGCCAGCCTTAAATCTTTTTTAGTTTGCTGTTCTAAAATCCTACCCAATAATTTTGTCCTATTACAGTTTTGTTTGTTTGATACTTAAATCTGAACTGGACCTGCATTGCTTGTAAACGCAATGCATTTAGTCACTGCCAGTGAGCGATAAAGGCTTTCCATGGCCTTGTGACTGTAGGAGCAGTGGCGTTAGTAACCCACCATATTTCGGGAGACCTGCCTTTCTTATGGCTGCATTTAAACCTTCATTAGTCATTAATGAACACAAACGTACCTACCTACCAATCTGCAAACCCCCGAGTAGGCGTGCAGCAAATATTTTTCATGAGTGCCCCAGTGCCCAAGATAAGAGGGAGTATTTGATGATAATTAGGGATAATTTTGTTAATTCTGGATAAAACCATATGTTGTAACCCCTCATCTGAACCGTCTCGCCGACATATGGTTTCATTGAGAAATAAAGAAAATTATCCCTCAATTATCATCAAATACCCCTCTTATCTAGAGCTCTGGTGTCCTTTATGTGAAAGTTTCATGTAGGGAGTAAACGCAGAAGCCATAGCATGAGTCTACATTCTAAGGGTGCACAGGGCTATGTTTATTTCATGTAATCTACTTTCAGGAGCTGGTTGAAGACCCCAAAGAAAGCAAAAACTGGAAAAGCATTGTGATTGCCCTGTTTGTGATAGTGACAGTTTTAGGACTTGTCATTACCGCCATAGTGCTAGTCACTCCAGGTAAATATCGGGGCCAGGCTGATCCAAGCATGGTTAGCTTAATGAAATTGTTGCCCAAGGATTCATAGTTAATTGTGCTAAAATGTGTTCCCGAAAAATGTGAAGAGCTTTTACACAGTAAAAGATCACCACACTTTTTTTTTGTAAAAAATATAAATTTTTTTTAATTTTTTTTTTGCGTGCAATACGTTTCGAAATATAAGATCTCTTTATCAAAGACGAACGACGTCGTTAGCTTTTAAACAACTCGGCCCAGAAGTTGATAGTGGCTATTCTACGAAAACATGGTTGTGGACTGAGCCGGTTGCACAAACAGATATGTTACATTTACTATTTTAGCGTTACTTTCATGAGTTGTAAGAGTAAAATATTTTACCTTTTGTTTCGAGTTTGCGCCGAAAGATCTCAGGAGATCGTCATTTGAACGATAGATTGCAGATGTGTAATACCAAAATCTTAATGATTTATTGCCTCTCCGGGACTCATTTTCTCAGAAAGAAAATGAAAAAAAAAAAAAAAAAAAAAAAAAACGCACAAAAAACCCCCACAAAAACAACAAAACAACAACATCATTTTGCTTAGTTAAATGTTATTTAGTTAACTATAAATATTGCAAAGTCAAAAGTAACGGGATTTATAAGGTCATTTCTTGGTTTTGCTTACCACTGCTTCAAAGTTTTCCATAGGTATTAATTCTCGTGGACCATTCGTAAATACTATCTAACAATAGTGAAATAATAATAATAATAATAATGGTAATTAATACAGGCTATTCGTTATACACGCGCAGATAAATATGCACATGGTAGACCAAGTTCCAGCACGAATAAAAGAGCAAGAGAAGTCTTAATAAACATACAGGCCCATACCAGACTGCTCCTAAAGGATTTTTGAAATTAAGAGTGCTTTTCAATTTGCATAGTTTGGATGCATACCAAAATACTCTTCGATTTTCAGGTATATTACAGTATTTATATTATTATGTTTTAGAATTTTAATGTAATTGTGTATTTACAGGGGCCGAAGAAGAGAAAGTGGGAGATAAACTTACTTTCCAGGAATTTCTTAAAGACAAATATAAACCTGCAGAGATAGAACCTCTTTGGCTCTCAGGTATAATCTTAACGTTTGCTTTTAACAGAAAAAAGGAACAAAAAGAGAAGAAAAAGCTGTGTATAAAAAGCTTATATCCACACTGTAAAACATCCTACAGAATTTAACCCATTGCATTCTGGGTATATTTGTCGTCTGCTAAAATTGTCGTCTGCATAAAAAATCAAGAATATTTTGACAATATTGGTCTAACTATCTCTTGTAGAAATGATGTCTAGGCAGCAAACAGTTTGGATATCAGATCAGGCCCCACGTTTGTGGAGCCTGCTCTGGATCCAAACTGTTTGGCCAGATACCCCTAAACGGGTATCCCGAATGGAATGGATTAAGGTAAAAGACCCGACAGCTAATTGCAAGGTCCTTTGCCGTAAAAGCTACGGGAAAGCACCGTTCGTTTTTGATATGGACGGATTGCATTTTATAAAAAATCTTACTTTAAATTCGCATTAACTTTCTTTCAAATCAATAATCAGTGAAAACAAAATCAAATGCAGAATTTGCACAATCTAAATACGGTACTATCCCGAAATTTTTACATTAAAGGACCTGGGGCCGTATTTATAAAACGACTTAAGTGGTTGCTATGCTGTTGCTAGGGCTGAATTCCTAAGAAGGAGATTCCCTACAACTATGTAATTTGCTCTGGAGGAATAGTCTTAAAGACTGTTCCTTCAGAGCAAATTTCGTAGTTGTAGGGAATCTCCTTCATAGAAATGTAGCCTTAGCAACAGCATAGCAACGACTTAAGTGGCTTTATGAATACGGCCCCCGTTCTCCCGTTTAATTCTGTAATTTACAGTGGAACATTTTTTCTTTCGCTCTTTTGTTGGAACACTCTGCGTGTAATGTAAGACTCAAAGTCCGCACAGTCTAATTAGATTATTTCCTTTTCCTATATATTATCTATGGGTCCTGGTTAACCTAAAAAGTGAAATGTAAAGACTTTGATCAGTTTCGGGAGCTGTATAGTCTGATTTGAGTGTTCCGTGTAAGCACATGGTTTTCAAGTCTCTTTTCACATGACACCAGTCATACAGTTTTGGAAAACTTTACATGGCTTCTATTCCCTTTTTTTTCCAGACCAGGATGCTTTCATTTATAGAAACAGGCTCGGAGAACTGATCTTATTCAACTGCAGTACCAACGAGACATCTATATTCCTGGACAACTCACCTTTTGTAAGTACACCATTCTATCTATTTGTCCCGTCACACTTTTGCTACAAGTAAGCACACCAGTTATACAGCTCCAGCACTGACTGAGGAGGTGAGGGGAGTGTTGCAAAATTATTGAGGCAAAATACAAGAGAACCAAGAAAATGGCATGTGCGGCCGACGAAGCCTCTGATCAGCCTGGGCATCCGCCCAGTCTGATAAGAGTCTTTGCTGTGCACTTAAAGGCTAGCTAAGGGTCCAAGCTAGCTCCATCAAGACTCTGCTCAGACTGGGTGGATGCCAATGCTGATCTCCGTCTTCGTTGGACGCACATCCAACTTTGTTGCTTTTGTCGTGTCGCGGCTTAGTAATTCTGTAACACTCTCAACGACTCCTTAAATATTTGTTTTGTCGTGTCGCGGCCCACATATTATGACTGTACATGAACTAACATAGTTAACCGGGTCTGCTATTTTCATTTAAATTTTCTCTCATGCGTTCCTTGCATCTAAAGGATGCCCCTTCACAACTTATTTGTCTTCTTGGTTCTGGTATTAAGCGCCCTATAGGCTGTAAAATGGCCTCCAAAAAGTTTTCACGCACGCCATTATAGAGCAGAGTATATATAGAGAATAGAATGTTTGTTTCTCCAATTAAGGATTCTTTCTGGTATACATGCAATCATTAATACACATTTAACGATGATCGGATGATTAAGAATCATTAAGGGCTGAGTCAGTTTGAAAAAAGAGGCTCGGTGAAGCCGGTGCTAGGAGCTCAACGCCCCTGGCATCGGCTTTAGAGAAACTTTGTTTTCAACATGTGACAGTTTTCAAATGTCCATCGTTGTTGAAACGTTACATTATTGCAAATAGACTGTCTCTGTCATTTTTCATTCTTTTTTTTTTTGCTGCATTCCTTGCTTTCAGATTGGTATTTCTCCCGAATTTAATTAATATTCTTGTAAGTATTTGTCCATAATCTGTTCTCTCCAAATGATTTCACAACAACTGTTCAAAGAAAAAAAGAAAAATGCTTATATTTTTGCATGGAGGTTGACACGATAAGTTATGTAAAGAATCCTGTTAAGAGAGAGAGAGAGAGAGAGAGAGAGAGAGAGAGAGAGAGAGAGAGAGAGGGGGGGGGGGAGAGAGAGAGCAGTGAAGCGGTGATAATACATGCCCATAATGTACTATCGTACTTAGCATTGTCGGAAGAACGATGTCTTGATGCATAGACACATTTTGAGTCATTTTTCTTAATTTTTACCAATTACTGGTACGGAAATGATTAACTTTAGAGAGCTTGTTGTTTTTTTTTCGTAGTTCATTAAGTGCTCATTGCTTCTACACGATCTTTCTTTTTGGAAAGTAGCTGCCACAAAAAAGAAGAAAGAAAAAAAACAATCAAAAACAACAACAACAACAACAACAAAAAAAAACTACAAAGCTCTTCATATTTTTTTTGCATAAAGGCAGTGATTTTGCATTAAATAGGTCACAAACTGGAACAGCTCGATATTTAGGGCATCGATAGTTTTGAACAACCAGGGTCTGAGGTTATAAAACTTGAGTACATTCTCAAAATCAAAATAAAACACACTGATCGGCTGCTTCCGAGCACATGCTCGGAAGCAGCCAATCAGTGTGCTTTATTTTGAGTTTGAGAATATACTCAAGTTTAATAACCTCGAGGCCAGGTCCCGAGGATATAAAACTTTTTTCGTGCTCTACTCAGCTGAGCATGAAATTTTCTCTGCTGATAAATATAAAAATGCCAACTAATGTTGGCATTTTTATATTCATAAGCAGAGAAAATGTCATACTCAGCCAAACTGAGCAGGAAAACAACTGTACTTATCAACAATTTGTTATTTATTAACAGGTAAAATTTCATGCTCAACTCAGCTGAGCATGAAAAAAGTTTTATTACCTCGGGGCCTGGCCCGGATTATCTGTGTAGTCTGATCTGATCTTTGCTGAGCTAGCACGCCATAATGTTTATTTTCCTTCAATTGTGTTCCAGAGAGAGGTGAACACAGATATATTTGAGCTGTCTTCTGATAGAAACTATGTGTTGTTTCAGTATGACGTAAGACAGGTAAGTGTATTTGATATAGTGTAAGACCTAGCCAGTTTCTCAAGCCTAGTGTACTAAGTCCACTTCGTTTCTTACGCGTAAGTGGACCTAGTAGACTTCGTTTGCGAAGATGGGACCGATCGAACACCTGATTTGTGAAAAAAGTAATAGCACAGTGTCGGGCATGGTACTTTTCAGATCAGTTTCCTTTAACCTTATCTATAATTTATATGAACTGAAATTAAAACAATCATGCTATGAAAGCGTTCGAGTTAACATATTTATTTAGAAAATTGCACAAACACTAAGCGCGACATCATGATGTCACAGAAACTCAGTGGCTGTTTGCTGTTGCATGTTCAAGTCTGGCCCGAGGTTTTAAAACTTTTTTCATGCTCAACTCAGCTGAGCATGAAACTTTACCTACTGATAAATAGCAAATTACTGATAAGTACAGTTGTGTTCTTGTTCAGTTTAGCTGAGTAAATAATTTTTCTCTGCTTATGAATATGAAAATGCCATTATTAGTTGGCATTTTCATATTTATCAGTAGAGAAAATTTCATGCTCAGCTGAGTTGAGCACGAAAAAAGTTTTATAACCTCGGGACTTGGTCATCTAGCAATTACATTATTACCTGAAATTAAAAATTCAAAACTTTTCAGATAGTTAACCAATGTCTAACAATCATTTTCGACTCATAAGTACGAAAAGCATATTAGTGCAGTATACGAAGGGAGTTCAATAAGTTCGTAGAACTCGGTATATTTCTATACAATTCAGGATTTGTGCAGTGCAAACCTTTGTCAGTTGAATGATAACACCCGTTCAGTCAACACGTACATTTTTTTGCTCTTTCTTTTTGTTTGAAAACCTATACACATAGGCAAAAATGGAAAGTCAGAATATTGAGTTCAGAGCAGTCATAAAGTTCCTCACTAAGGAGGGTGCAAACGCCAAAGAAATCCATCGGCACATGACTGATGTGTATGGTGATAGTAGCCCAAAGTATTCCACAGTGGCAAGTGGTCAGCAGAATTTAAACGTGGGCGAGACTCCTTAGAAGATGACCCAAGGCCAGGTTGCCCTGCTGATGTCATCAGCCAGGAGATGATCGACCCTGTTGAGAGACTTAAGCTAAACCATCGCCGAATCAAAGTTGCCGAGCTTGCTTCAGAATGTGGTATTTCTAATGGAAGTGTTTACACTATAATCCATGAACATTTAGGCATGTCAAAAGTATCTGCCGGGTGGGTACCCAGAAACCTGAACATGCAAGATCGTCAGCTAAGGGTGGAGTCCAGAGTTGCACAAGCGGCTATTCGTGAGTGCAAGTTCGAGCAGTTAAATCACCCACCATACAGTCTAGACCTGACCCCAAATGATAATTATCTGGTTCGAAATTTGAAGTCCCACTTGCGTGGAACGAGATTTCGGGACGATGATGAGCTCAAGGCTGCTACAAAGGCTTGGTTTGAGGACCAAACAGACGACTTTTATTTCAAAGGCATAGACTGCTTAAAAGAAAAGTGGGCCAAATGCATTGAAGTAAAGGGGGATTATTTTGAAAAATAATGTTGAAACCATCTCCTAATCTGTGAGTTAAACCCCGAGTTCTACAAACTTATTGAACTCCCCTCGTATTTGTTTAACGTATAAGAACTGGTAGACTTATGACAAAACTCCTGAAAGTGTCCAAACCGAAATGTTGGGTTGGCCCCACCACCAGTTTGTTTTAGACAAAGTGGATTTTATGTCTCAGTAACTTTGCATACATATAATTATAATGTACAAGCTAATCCAGCACCTGTCCCATAATGGACTGATGGGCTATATGTATACTGGAGCTATAGGAAAGTTTCTATGGTACTGGAAAGTAATAACTGTGTTTTGCTTGCTATCCTGAATATTATTGTAAAATTGTACATGTATATATGCTCATGGGCCACATGGCTTAATGCATTACTAAACTATCTATCTATAATAAGTCTAACAGCATTTTTATACAATGTATTTTTGGATATCCGTTTGAAAATCTTATTTTTTTTAATTTCCAGATCGGAATTGAATTGCTTGTTTACCAGGAGCAAACTTTGTGGAAAGCGATCGAATGTAGTACAGTGTCTTTGTGCTAATACGTGCATGTAAACCTATTAAAATTTAATGTAAATAAATCCTTTTTAACGACTATTTATCACATACTTTTTAATCCAATTTCATGGCCCTAAAATTTAGTTGGTTCGGATGGTACCATGACTTAACGCACCAAGTGTTATATAACGTGTGCTCGTAGGATTTTAATAGGGACACCGTATGATATATAGCGTTTTTGAGTCAGTAAATATGAAACCAAATTTGTTAAGCAAGTACCGTCTCCTTTTGTTTATAGTCATTGTTTAAAATAAACCTTAAACGAAACGCACAATGAATAAAGCCAGCACACAGACAAATAGAGTTTCAAAAGACACGTTAACGTTTTTTTATTTATTTTTTTTTTTTGATAATTGTTTTGTTGATAATTTATCCGTTTCTTGCAGATATTGTTTTATTTTGTATTTTCAGATCTACACATTTTCCAGATTATTCAGAGTGAAAATATATAATATACGCACCAAGTGAGTTGCATTTATAAGTACTTTAAAACTATATTTTACAACGGCCAATAACATTCTGGTGAATGGGTTATGTGTTCATTTGATTAGGGTCAACTCATAAAGGAAACAATTTGCTCCTGAGAACAAACTATTTCCTTTAAAATGGCTTTTTTTGTCTCCAAGATAAGCAAATATGAAGGCATAAAATTTGTTTCCTTTTGAAACAAATGAGCCGCGACGCGAGAAAACCAACAATGTGGTTGTGCGCACAGTGCAGACTCAGATCAGCCTTGGCATCAAACCAGCCCGATCAGACTCTTTGCTAAGCGCTCAATGTGTAGCTAAGAGTCTAAGCTACCTCCATGCGGACAGCGAAGACTCTGATCAGACTGGGCGGATGCCCAGGCTGATCTGAGTCTGCGCTGGACGCACAACCACAGTGTTGGTTTACATTCTGGTGAATGGGTCACGTGTTCATTCAATAAGGGTCAACTCTTAAAGGAAACAGTTTGCTCCTGAGAACAAACTCTTTCCTTTGAGGAGGTGATCCGACTTTTTCGTCTTCAAACCCATTCATCTTAAGCTGCGACACAGAAGTAACTTTTCATCGTATGAACACAACCGTGCTAATGGGTTATCTGTCCTTATTCAGTTTCATTTCATTTCTGCAGAGTATCTGTGTTTCCTTTCTCAATAGCTGAAAACTATCAGTAACTATCGACCCCGCATTGTGATAAAACTCAATATATACCATTTAAGAATAATTCAAATTTTACTCAGTGATGAAGCTAGTGGGAGGAACTAAAATTCCATTAGTGCAGATAACTCATAAATTTGTAATTTATGAGTTAACTACATTTGACAATACATATGAGCCGCGACACGAGAAAACCAACAATGTGGTTGTGCGCCCAGCGAGGACTTAGATCAGCCTGGGCATCCGCCCAGTCTGATCAGAATCTTCGCTGTCCGCATAGCGGTAGCTTTGACCCTTAGCTACCCTTGAAGCGCTTAGCGAAGAGTCTGATCAGACGGGTGGATGCCCAGGCTGATCTGAGTCTGCGCTGGGCGCACAACCACATTGTTGGTTTTCTCGTGTCGCGGCTCATATTTTTGTATTCTGTACAGTTCATTTTCTTTGTGCTTATTCCTCGCCATCTTATCTAATTCCGACTTTTTGTCGGTTAATAACTTTATACTTTTCAATTTGGCTCAGAAACTTTCGATATATATACGTTAATACCTTTTTAAACGCAGTACTGTTATTTACATAGTTTAGGTGCAGGTTTGATTTTCATGTTATTTTCCAGACTATTTGTCAATTTGATTGGTCCTTTTGGTTATGACCTACAGTATGTTACCTGGTCACCCATAGACAATACTATCGTAAGTATGAGCTTTGGAGAGACTTACTCGCTACACAATAAAGGTCAAAGCCAGATTAGTTCTTTTTAAAGATAAATTGTGGATATTGTGTTTTCTGAGTATATATTTACATTGATAATTTTTAATGGTAAAGTTTTTTTCAAGAGTCATCTATACCCCCCTTGCAAAGAAATAGTTTATTCTAGATTCCATTTTGGAAGGGGTTAACTTTGAAATAATGGCGGGAAAACATACTGGTGTACCCATTAATATTAAAAGGAAACGTTGCAATGCCATTGTATAAATATGTAAAAGATTTTATCTGTCTTCAAACTTCTTGGCACGATTTAAAAAGTAAAAAAAACAGGCAATGATCAGGAATTAATACAATCAAATCCTACATCCTGCTCTCACTCAGAACCAATAGAGAAAGAAGCACACGGAAAAATTGACACAAGTTCACGAAAGACACGCACGGTAAACCAAATGAGCAGCTCTTTCCCAAACAGGTGGTCATTCAGCTACCCTAATCAAAAACAGCATCAATATCTATTTTTATCTATTTTATATTTTAACTTATAAATCAAAACAAAACAAAAGGCAGATTGGGTAGCAAAACAGTTGACCAAACCGCTTAAGAACATGGACAAACGGACATAGCACAATGTGACATCAAGGAACCACATAAGAAGTACCGCCTTGGAACGGTCGGCAAACGATTACTAGGGGCATGTTTTACTGGATCCAAACCTCGCCCTTAGTTTCTGCAATGGTTCAACGCAACAAAAACACATGCACCACACAAGAGACTAAACAAACTATACGGAAAACATATAACAACTAGTTTTACCTATTTTCTATTTAATATTATAAAACATAATGGGAAGCAAAGTGGGCAGCTATTCAGGTGGCCACATTGCTAGCAGACCACAAATGAATAGACTCAGACACAAGAGGGCGAAGAACCACAACAGAAGTCCCTCCTTGGCACGGTCAGCCATAAATCACTGGGGGCTTAAACATGTTTTACTGGATCCAACCCTGGCCCTCTGCTTCTGCAGTGGTTCCAAACATTTAGTTACCTGTTTGGTCCGCTTGAAGGTTTCCTAACCCATCAATAAAGCATCATCGGAAACAAGGAAGTAAAGACTCTTATTAGAGTCCTTAGTTTCCGCAGTGGTTCAACGCAACAAAAACACATGCACCACACAACAGACTAAACAAACTATACGGAAAACATATAACAACTATTTTTGCCTATTTTCTGTTTTATATTATAAAACATAACGGGAAGCAAAGTGGGCAGCTATTCAGGTGGCCACATTGCTAGCAGACCACAAATGAATAGACTCAGACACAAGAGGGCGAAGAACCACAACAGAAGTCCCTCCTTGGCACGGTCAGCCATAAATCACTGGGGGCTTAAACGTGTTTTACTGGATCCAAACCTGGTCCTCTGCTTCTGCAGTGGTTCGAAACATTTAGCTACCTGTTTGGTCCGCATGAAGGTTTCCTAACCCGTCGATGAATCATCATCGGAAACAAACAAGTAAAGACTCTTATCAGACTGGGCGAATGCACAGGCTGGTCTGAGTCTTCGCCTGGCATACACGCCACTCTGTTACTTTTGTCATGTCGCGGCTCAATATCATTTTTTTAAATTGAATATTTTTGTTGTTGTTTTCAAACAAAAGGATCGGATAAAAGTTAAAACAATCTTGAAAGCAAATAATGATACAGTGTTTAAGTACAATTATGAACAAACAAGAGGCATGGATATATACACTGATGCTTCATCCGAACAGGACAACCCGGTCTGGTCCTGTCCAATTGCTATGCACAAATTTACAGCTAGTGAGCAGAACCACCATCCGCCCTGACTGATGTGACCGATATCTGTATTAGCAAGCAGATATCTGTTGTTTCAAGTCTTTGTCTAAAAACTGTTTGACGAACGTTCATGCAGAATATACCTTAGACGATTATCAGGTTTGGTTACAGGCTAAATCTATAGGTTTCCTTATAAATCAAAATCTTCAAACAGGATTTTTGCAATTAATGTCAGGGATATAAAACCAATTTTCTTTGATAAACAAATCGAGACCTGGGTGAAAAAGGAGCTGCCGCAGTGACGACTCTTAACAGAAAAATTACCTCCTGGAGGTGGCGCAATCATTTGTCTTTAAGATTTGACCTCTTCTAAGGAGAAAAAATGAAAACCACTGACTTGTTTTCTCTGAAAGTATACTTACACATCTGAATAAAGATATAATATTTTCAGATATTTGTACAAGAAAACAACATTTTCCTGAAGAAAATCCATAGCAGTGATATTTATTACGTCACCAAAAGCGGTGTCAGAGACCAGATTTACAACGGAATACCAGACTGGCTTTATGGAGGTAAATTTGAAACTGTTGAGAGATTTATCGCACCGATCTTGAAATAGAACGCTGCTTTAAAACTTATAAAGTACTTGTGGACGACTTATTAATTTATTTTGCTCTCTTTAAGGCTGGCTCATATGTAGCGAAGGGTTCTTACGCCGCTTTGTGTAACACCGACGTTTATTGCAGTAGCAATGCAATTTGTTATGGGTTAAACAAAGCGTCGGGGTTGCACTAAGCGGCGTTACAAATGGTCAACTGTTATCAAAATTATAAACAAAATGAAATTACTTAATATCATTTGTATCTAACGCAATGATTGTTATCGACTCTCATGGCGTCGTGTGACGTTCCATAAAACAAAACAACAATTTTTTTTTTCAACGTTTCCAACACGGACTTCAATGAAATTCCTGGCCTCGAGGTTATGGAACTTCAGTACCTTCTCAAACTCAAAATAAAGCACATTGATTGGCTGCTTCCGAGAACATGCTCTGAAGCAGCCAATCAGTGTGCTTTAAATTGAGTTTGAGATTATTCTCAAGTTTTATAACCTCGAACCCAGGTCTGTGTAGCCATATGATAGTCCAAGCTCGGAAATAGCTTTCAGAGAATTCCGTATGTCATTATTTAACAATACTATTACCTTGTTCGCATCTAGTATCGACCAATCACGAAGCCGTATCGTTTCGAAGCCTTTCGTGGCATGTTATGTCAAGTGATCTCTTTTATTTCTTATTTATCATATGACGTCGCATCTGAGAGTGTAATAAAGCCATGCATTAAAAACGATAATCCACTAGTGGATTAAATATGCAAATTACGTCGTAACGTTATACATTAACGTCCATAAAAACGTCGAGTTTTCTAATGGCAAAATTGTTACGGTTAGTGCAAAATTTGCAAATAAAATGTCATATGATAAATAGAATCTTGCATTCGTGCTCCTGTATTATTGAATTTATCAAACTCGTTGGGGAAATTCGATAAGGTGCTCGGCATAGCCTCGCATCTTATCTTTTCCCCAACTCGTTTAATAAATTCAGTAATACATGAGCACTCATGTAAGATCCTCTATGTGAACATGAATTTTGTATCATTTTATACGTTGGAGCTCTCCAACTTGACATAAGAATTGCTGACGGCTCCACTCTCGACGTCGCCTGTTGATTGCTTCTTCAGTATCCTTGCCATCTCACAAAAAGACCCTTAAGTAGAGTTCTTTGAATCCATGTGGCAGTAATTTTCTGACGGTATTTTCAAATTGTACATATTTTTGATACAGTTTTTATGTTATGATAGATATCAGCTCTGAAAGTTCAGAGATGCCGATGCAACTCTACTGTTGTTAACTATAACGCATTTATTGTCAGTTTGGCTTGTGATAATAAAAAATAATTTTGCAATTCTAACCTAAACAGAAAATATTTGAAATATTTGGAGTATTGTTGCACATTTTCTTCGTACTTCAATCGAACTTACTTAGTATCTAACATAGATAATTTAACCTGTAGATTACAAATGAATAGCAGTATTTATTATTTAGTGTTTTATATCATGTTATTTATTTATCTATTCCAGAACGAGTCTTGCAGTCAGACCACACTTTGTGGATATCACCTAGTGGTTCTTATCTTGTATTTGCTGAAATCAACGACAGTCACGTGACTAAATATCATACGACATTATATGGAGATCCGAAAGAACAATACACTACTGAAACGACCCAGGCCTACCCAAAGGTACAGTAACATTCCAAGTATTAGGACAGATATATCTGACCAAACTGTTCAGACCCAGGTCAGACTGCTTCTAAAGGAGTGGTCAATGAAAATGCACTTATATTCCCAGTCGCAGGATTCGAAACTTAGCTTTCTTAAATCTGACCCGACACAGCGGTGAGGGTCTCAGTGATTAAAATTTAGTATTTATAGAGATACGAACGTGTTTATGTTATGATATCGGTTGCCTCTTGCGTGTAATTTACGGATTTTAGAAAGGACAGGGTTGGTTTAATATGGGCAAAGGATGCAATTTATTGTTAATGATTGTCTATGTTACAAAATATTCTCTTTTTTGTTTTTTCAGACAGGGTCAAAGAATCCAAGTTTTAAACTAATTCTATTTGATGTTCTGAACAACAAGAGTCATACACTACAAGCTCCTATTCGATTTAGGAACAGGTAAATCTCAAGTCTTTATAGTGGAAACCAGAATTGGTTTTTTGAATGCTTATTTTTAAGAATTAAAAGAACACTAGTTTGTTTTTTGTTTAAATGCAAGAAAAGCGGCTTTGATTAAGTCATGCTAATTTACAAAGGCCAATGCTCCGGGAAGCATAGTTGTTTCTCCCACTTTTTAGATACTTATATGAGCCGCGACACGACAAAACCAACAATGTGGTTGTGCGCCCAGAGCAGACTCAGATCAGCCTGGGTATCTGCCTAGTTTGGCCAGACTCATTGTTAAGTGCTCAAAGGGTAGCTGAGGGTCTCAGCTACCTCTTTGCGGACAGCGAAGACTCTGATCAGACTGGGCGGATGCCCAGGATGATCTGAGTCTGCGCTGGGCGCACAACCACATCGTTGGTTTTGTCGTGTCGCGGCTCATATGTTTCTGAAAATACTAATCACCAATTACAGCTGTTTGTAGGCAGATGGTACGTATATCCTTGTTTCATGCAAGCATGTTGTAGGAAATGTTGTTCGAATTACCTCTTAGCACTGCTCTCCATACGCATCCATATCAGGCACCGCATAGAGTCCGAGTCTGATTAATGATACTCTTAATTTTACAGTGATCACTATTTTACCCGAGTTAGCTGGCTGTCTTCGGAAAGTATACTTATCCAATGGTTAAACAGAGCACAGAATACGTCGGTAATCACTGTTTGTAATGTCATCACAGTCTTATGTAGAGAGGTAAGTACAGGTAATTGTTTTAGCATGTTTAACCCATTGATGCTCAGAAAATTATATGAGGTCTGGTTAAGTTTATTTGTATCATTTTTATTTTTAAGTAGAAATCCTCATTGATTTTATGCCAATGGAGCAGAGCCTGATCAGACACCGCGTTTTGCAGCGTCTGAACTAGGTTCTTCACTGTTTGCCTATGTCCTATTTATGGGACATCAGGCATTAAAGGATAAAGGAGAGACGTTGTGGAAGAGTCAGAATAAGGGAAATTAATATGTTACAGTTTTACCAACGTTCATACGCCTATACGAAGAGATAGTCCATGAGCTTAAGCGCGTGGATTTTCTCCCATACAAACCATGGTATAACTGTTTTATTCCATCATCAGCAGTGTGCACATTGCACACTACGAAATAATTAGTGCTAAAGGTTGCGTTTTCTGGCAAGGATGATAACACTATCAAACAAAGATAATTTAATCCAATAATGCCAAGTGGACTTTCTATCTGTATATATTGGACGAGTCCATGTTATTTAAGGGCTGTCAGATTTAGTTTATTTTTGGAAGTTTTGTTTTATTTTGAGGAAAAATACCCATTTGTCGTACGCAAAAAGTGTATACCCTGATCAGACGCCGCATTTGCGGCGTCTGATCTGGGTCTGCACTGTTTTTGCCTATATCCCATTTTTGGGGCGCTATGTTAAATGATTCTTTTCGCAAATATTTACAAGTACTTTTTCAGCGAAAACTAGATACTAGATAGTAGATAGACACTTTCCAAAGTAGTGATTTTCCAAGGTAGAAAACATTCAAGAAAACATAAAAGCAAACGAAATAAAAATACTAAAATAGATAAATAGATTAAAATCTATTTGCACTCTTGAGATAATAAACAATTATGAATAAATGTGCTGTCCAAAAAATAGGCCTTTAATCAGAACGAACAGTATTTAAATGTGTTAAGGTCATAAGAGTAAGAAGGACCTGGAAATTCGTCACTAAACGTGATTAGCTTTCTTTTATTTTGTGATGATAACAATCTTCAAACATGAGAAGTCTTTCACCCAGTCGGCGAATCGAAGTAAAATAACTAATTTTCAAGGTGTAGCTTAGTGTCATTTCCTTGGATTCTAAAATGGGGTCCACTCTCGAAAGAGGAGAAGAACTTTTAAAGACATATATTCTTGTTTATTGGCTGTCATAACCCTGTTGTGCAACAGTGCAGTGACACTGCTATTTCATCAAAGGAAATATCCTATCTCTCATAGGTAATGACATAACAGGGTCATAAAACCATTAACTACTCGGGATGTGTTCCATATAGTAGAGGATATTTGTTTTTAAGAGTTGTCCATTTTACTCTAAAGAATTGACTCCAAGTCCAAGTGAAAAGGGAATAAAAAGTTGCCCATTTTACTTTTAAGAGTTGACTCCAAATGGAAAAGCAGCAAAAAGAAAAATTGGTAGAGTTGCTTCGTCTGCAAATGTACCGGCTTAATTTTTTCATTAGTACGCACGAGCTAAATATAAACCGAGAGTTTGTCACCATGTAATACGAATAATGAGATTCTTTACTAACTTAGAAAGTAGAGAGACTTTTCCAAAGCACCACTTTTCTTCTGTCATACACATTCTTTCCGCACTTTACATCTATTCCGCATTTGCAAATATGTATATAATGTTTCGTTTCGTTTCAGAATTATCGATTCGCAACTCGCGAAGGCTGGATTGAAACAGTAAGACATTTTACCTTATTTCCCATTGCGCTGTGAACCACATCAAGATACAAAAACAACAACAACAGAAACCTTATTAAACTTTTCAAAACATATTTCACATAATAAAAAAGTTGACATACAGATGAATTCTCTGTCATTTCAGCGGAAACAGTGTTTCTTATGTATGTAACAATACTTTAAATCGAGTATTCTTAATTGACGTGTGTTAAAGTTGACGTACACAAGAATGTGACGTTAACGTTTTCCTTTTTGACCGGGAAGAAAGCGGTGTCGCGTGAACACGTTTCTAACGGCGCAATATGAAAAACACCCAGGTGACATCGGATATAAAGCGTAAGTTTTGCCGAGATCCCTTTCAAATATTCCTAAATGTCGCAATGTTCATATTCATATATTCATTCACAGACACTATTTTACCTAGCCGGTAAATTATCATGCGTTGTCGGGCAGCTGCAAATACTAATTTACTCCGGCGTTGCAGTCGATCTGCCCTCCAACATGTTATGCTTATCAGCGACGATCTATCTGTTAGAAAAATATTTCTTTTTATCATATGACTTCGCATCTGAGAGTGTAATAAAGCCATGCATTAAAAACGATAATCCACTAGTGGATTAAATATGCAAATTACACCGTAACGTTATGCTTTGATGTCCATAAAACGTCGCGTTTTCTCATGGCGAAATCATGACATTTTAGTGCAAAATTTGCTGATAATATGCAATTTAGTGTCATATGATAAAAAGAATCTTGCATTCGTGCTCCTGTATTATTGAATTTATTAAACTCGTTGGTGAAAACGATAAGATGCTCGGCATAGCCTCGCATCTTATCTTTTCCCCCAACTCGTTTAATAAATTCAATAATACATGAGCACTCATGTAAGATCCTCTATATAAATCAAAGTCTTCTATAACTGCCACATCAATTCTCATTTGAGGCGCGACACGAGAAAACCAACAAAGTGGTTGTGCGCCCAACGCAGACTCAGATCAGCCTGGGCATCCGCCCAGTCTGATCAGACTCTTCGCTAAGCGCATAAAGGGTAGCTAAGGGTCTAAGATACCTTCATGTGGAGAGCGAAGACTCTGATCAGACTGGGCGGATGCCCAGACTGATCTGAGTCTGCGCTGGCCGCACAACCACTTTGTTGGTTTTCTCGCGTCACGGCTCATTTGTATTTGTCTTTTCAGGCTTACACTGTCAGTATTTTTAGAACTCCGTAACCAGAATGCATTTCCACGCAGAGCGTGTTAATTGTAAACTCTGTGTTTATCTTTCAGAAGAAGCAAGCTTTAATTAAAGGCAGTGGAGATGAATATTTTATTATCCTACCGCAACTTAATGGAGCATCTGGGACATATGAACAAATAGCCAGCATCGATTCAAAGGTAAAAGATCTTTAGGAAAGATATTGAATTTTCACTAACGGACATTTGATATAACACTATAATCAGTATCTTAAGTTCGAGCTTGTTTGAAAATGTGTCATAACGTGTATTAGAATACCGCTTGTTTCACCATGTATACAAAAAGAAAAAAACTTTTGCAACTTCCTATTTATTTACTCGGACACTCGGACAGCAAAGCCTTTTTAAGGTGAGGCCTGCTTTCAAACCCTTATTGAGAAGGGGTTGGCAGGTCTGTCTCCCCTGAAAATCTATCCCCAGTGGGAACACGACGTCGAAATGACGTGGTACTGATGTCGATGCGACGTCATCAGGTCGCATCGATGTCAAACCGACGTCATTTCGGCGTCATGTGCTGCTGGGTCCAGTCACCTTAGGCAAAGTAGGTAATTGAAAGATGTTTAATTCAGAACTGTGGATGTGTGATTTTATTTAAGAGCTTGTACAGGTCACCCGAACGCTATCACTACATTTTAACCAAAATTCCATGGAAGGCAATGTTTCATCTCTGAGCATTGTCAGAGAACAAAGCTGATTTAAAACCAGAAAACCCAACGGAAAGTTTATGCTGCCGACTCCTCGATGCCTGTGTCCCGCCTATGTCCCGCGTTTGCTCATGAGTCGCAGGCGAGTTAAAAACTGAATTTTAAATGTTCTTTTGAGTCTCATATACATAAATGGCTGCTCAAACCTGTCTAAATACATGGATGAAAAGATACTTACCATATGCAGCCTAGAGTGCAAATTTAAATCACATAAAGACTGAACTCTAATAGTTGATTCATCGTTAAGTTATACAATAATAACAACCTATTTGAAATATCATGCGATAGGTTTGCAGTAATTTGGAGCGAATTCTTATTTTTAAGAGTCGATTTCTCTTTGAAAGGGTTTAGTCTTCAAAGTCGTAAACATGAATCCACAAAACTTGTTTCACTTTAAAAAGAATTAGCAGACAAAAGGGGTAGACATATACCCTTTAAGATAATTATATACATAAATGTTACCGTTACTTTGAAACTGTACATTTCTTATTTTACTGCTTTGATGTCCATTAAACGTCGCGTTTTCTAATAGCAAAATCGTGACGTTTTAGTACAAAATTTGCTGATAAAATGCGATTTGAGTGTCGTATGATAAATAGAATCCTGCATTCGTGCTCCTGCGTTATAAAACCCGTTGGGGAAAACCGAAAAGATGCTCGGCTATTGAATTTATTAAACTTGTTGGGAAAAAACGATAAGATGCTCGGCATAGCCTCGCATCTTATCTTTTCCCCCAACTCGTTTAATAAATTCAATAATATATGAGCACTAGTACTCATGTAAGATTCTCTATTTATTTCCTAGGCATTGCATTCAGATGGGAGTAGAATATTTTTGACGCATGGAAAATCAGAAGTGGTCAAACTGGTGGGATATGATTCAATAAACAATACATTGTAAGTATTTACATTTAATCCTCTTTATTCGCAATTGTCACACGAAATCCAATACATTTTTGAAAAATGGATGGATGACTTAGATTTTACGTTATTTTCCATAGTATTTCAGTCATATTAGGGCGCTAAAATCTTATGAAGGAAGATCTCTGGAAGCAGAGAATACATCAAAGAAGAGTCTGTTTATGTACAGTTATGTAATGTTGTTGCACTGCCTACGCCCCTAGCACCGGCTTCAGCGGAACTCCATTTTCAGAGTGACCAGGCCCCGAGGTTATAAAACTTTTTTCATGCTCAACTCAGCTGAGCATGAAATTTTACCTGCTGATAGATAGCAAATTACTGATAAGTACAGTAGTTTTCATGCTCAGTTTAGCTGAGTATGAAGTTTTCTCTTCTTATGAATATGAAAATGCCAACATAAGTTGGCATTTTCATATTTATCAGCAAAGAAAATTTCATGCTTAGCTGAGATGAGCACGAAAAAAGTTTTATGACCTCGGGCCCAGATCTCAAAAGGATCAGAAAATTTATAATGTGCATTATGATGATGTAGAGAGAAAGTTTTTCGGCCGCCACACGCAACAACATCAGCTGTATCAAATTCCATGTAACATCCTAAGCTATTCACATTTCGAAGCAGAAATGACGTATCTGTCACCTGGGTCCGAGGTTATAAAACTTGAGGATAATCTCAAACTCAAAATAAAGCACACTGATTGGCTGCTTCCGAGCATGTGCTCGGAAGCCGCCAATCAGTGTGCTTTATTTTGAGTTTGAGAATGTACTCAAGTTTTATAGCCACCGGGTGTGGCTAATTTCTGTACTAAAGCGTTATATACAGTATGCGAATATTCATGCCTTTCTGAACAGTGGACAACAGCGCATCAGATCGACTATAGCCTATGTGGCAATAAACTTGACAGTTTTTCATAAAATGTATGATGTAATTGTGCTATTGCTTACGTTATGAATTTTATCCAGACGCTATTTTTATTTAAGAAATAGATTCTTGCTTACAGTGATTTGTTGCTCAATATATCACTAGTTGGAGGTCAGTCGTTCAGTGGATATATCACGAGCGCGAAGCACTCGTGATATATTCCTGACGGCTGACCGGCAACCAGTGACATATTGGGCAACTAAGCACTTGTTAGCAAGAGTCTATTTCGATTCTAACACGCAAGAAATGACGAAAAGGCAAGTGTTTCCTTCAGATTTTTCCACTTTTCCGCCATTATTACATGAGGAATTCCCGCCAACAGCTTTGACAGCAACAGTGGCGTTTACATGTATTTCGTAAGGTTTTGATGCGAGACAATGACGTTACACCATCTATCCTTATGGAAATGAGAACTGACGTCATCAAACGAATCAAAATGACATTCATACGGCGCTAAATAACGTCACGCTAGTCCTCCCAGTGATTTGTCACGCAATATATCACTAGATTTTACCACTGGCTATGTGGGCGACCAGTGTCAGAATTATGCTTTTAAGACAGTGCAGGTTACGTGCTTTGACAGAGTAGCTACATATATCACATGGCTGATAAACAGTCAAAACTTAGTTCCCCGTAACGTTAAGGCGGCGGTAAAAAATCTCTCGATCGGTCATAAGTCAAAGTTTTATACTGTGTAAAAGTTGTATGAAATAGTGAAAAATGCTTCATGACTTCATATATTATAGGTTAGTTTACTGTTTGATTTGCAGATTCTACATAGCTGTTCCAGAAACGGACACAAAGACAAGACACCTGTACAGGTAACATCGTTAGCATAGGGGCATCTCAGTCATTCTTTTGAACTGTTTTGGCTTTTTGCAGGTTCTTACTGCAATTAACAGTCTTTCTTGATGCCCTTTTCTGTCGTTTTCTCGAGATGCAGGGATTGAGGTGGCTCGATGGGGGACGCCTGCGCTCGAGATTTAATCCGTAGGCGTCTCCTACCTGATGTCTGCAGCTAATGTGTCCCGCGGAATGCGACAATAAGTGTGGCTCGGAGAGGGATGCTCGTTGCCTGCCGAGACCTGCCCATCATCTCTTTTCTTTCAAACTTTTGGGGTTTAGTGACACTGAAGAAGTTAAATACAGAAACGCGCGTCTGTCGCACTAAAATTGGTATGGACACGTTTATATTAGAAACCATTGGTCCGGTATCGCTGCCGGTGGACAATTTGTCCCCGAGGATGTCATCAACCCAGTTAGTCAGTGTTTCAGTGCTGATTCTGGTTCTCTAGCATTGTGGTCGCTACTAAAATACTGATTTAAAGTATCCTTAATCCATTTAATTCATATCTGGTAAAATTTCTATATTATTCCAAAATTAAGACAAACTTGTCAAAGTGAAAAGAATCTAATTTGAATTTGGTTTCAATCCTTTTGAACTGTTTTGGTTTTTTGCGGGTTCTTGCTGCATCGAAGATCTCTTTCCTGACGCCCTTGTCTGTCGCTTTTTCTCGAGATGCAGGGGTTGAGGTGGCTCGATGGGGGACGCCTGCACTCGAGAGTTAATACGTAAGCGTCCCTTACCTGATGTCTGCAGCTAATGTGTCCCGCGGAATGCGATAATAAGTGTGGCTCGAAGAGGGATGCTCGTTGCCTGCCGAGACCTGCCCATCATCTCTTTTCTTTCAAACTTTTGGGGTTTAGCGACAGTGAAGAAGTTAAATACAGAAACACGCGTCTGTCGCACTAAAATTGGTATGAATACAATTATAATTTGATGACATGCCATAATCGTACCTGCTTCTGCCAATTCTAAGATATACCAGAATTGGCAGCTGAGGGTAGTATAATTGTGGCTTATTCTTATTCACTTACGAATGTTACGCGACGTCTGATTGGTTAACCTAAAAATTTGCGACAGTATATCCTGCGATAAACGCAAATTGCGTTTTACGGCTCCGCTGATGCGTCGCCGTAAAACGAAATTTCCGACGATAAAACCGATGATTTACCAGCCTTCCCAACTGACAATTTTGCATACAGTTATCCCCTAAGTGTAAAACTTGACTAGCTGCTGTAGTTGGCAGGAATTCACGTTCATCCCTGACCAGCCCAACCGCTGAAATGTCCAAAATGAATAGATGCCAAACGTCTTACTAAAGAAACGACGGGCACTCATGACTGGACATGCGCACGTTTGTCTTGAAAGGGAATGTTCTAGATATGGCTCTTATTGTTGGAGACTTTGCGTGTTCGAATGGCAATATTTGTGAGCCATGTTTTTTGCCTGCATACCACAATAGCAAATACTAGGTGAAATATCCGATGTAAAGGAGACATAAATGTGAAAACGATGAAGAAGTTGCCCGTTCCGATCCATAATTTAAAACAAAATCAATGACTCATAAACACAAGGAAAATATTTCATCGAAAGAGTTCTACTCACGCATCAATGAGTCAATGATTTTAGAAAATCCGTGTCATGAAAACTAGAGAAGTTGGTATACAAAGGTTTGTTTAAAAATATGAAAAAAAAATACCGCACCAGATTTTCCTTTAAACACCCGTAGCTGTCGGATTAAAAAACATTGCACAAAATGTAGGTACTGTATTTTAAATTCGCTTAATTATAAATGTAAGCACAGTCTATGATACAGTATATATTTTGCTTTATATTATGCAATGACATGTCTAATTTAAGTTTCTGTGTATAGGTTTGTGCAGTTGTATGGTGTTCTAACCACTGTGCTTTTCGCTCGGTTGATATTTGATACCACGGTTGTGGAGGCTGGGTCAGGGCGTGCTGTTTAGACATTGGTCTGCCACATACTCCCTGTATCCTGTTCTCCAGCTACAACTATATTCATATTTTTTGAGTTCTTACGAAGTTTTGATTGAATATTGTGTTTTAATATTACTGTATATACATGTGTCTTATGTATCAATAGTCTCTCATAGCCCTACAAGGGCGGCTTACATATAGATCTCTGTATATATGAACTTTGCCTTTTATGTATATGTGAGGTGAGACTTTAATAAAATTATCTTATCTTATCTAGCTAATTGCACTTAGTGTAATTATCATGGCACTAAAGTTAAGGAACTCAGTTAATTACACTAATTGTTATAAGTGACGTTACAGGATTTCTCAGTTGTCAGTCCAAGTAACGTTGATTATCTGCGTTGCTTAATTAGAGACATCTCGTCTTTCTTATTTGGTTAAAAACTGTATTTACACAAGAAAATAGAACGATGTTACACGATATAAATAATTTGAAGTTGAGGATCTGAACAAAAGTTCTAAGTTTATAAAGTCCATCTCCTCTTTGATTCAAAGCATTGGTGTGTCACGTGACAGTGCCATCGTCCAACAGCCAAGGTGCCTTACATGTGATTTAACAGACTGTGACTACTTTGATGCAACATTTAGCGCCTCTGGAAGATATTACATGCTAGAATGTTTGGGTCCAGGGGTGCCCCACTATGACGTGTACCAGACTCCCGAAATATATGGTAAACAAAGTAATTGTAGCTGTATTGTAGACAATGCATATTCTCCCAAATGTGTCAAAGCTACATTATATTATGTTTTAAAATCCGAGTTTTTATGTCGTGTTTTAACAACGTGAAAATGTTTAAACAACCTCTAGTATGCAGAATATCACAACGCCTAATCTCTTTTTGCACAACATAAAATGGATACAGTTGCTTGTGCAGAAAACATTTTAGCAAGGTTGTGTGAAATACGTTTAGAGCCACTGCACGCTATTCCGTGTTGCGCAAATTAGGGTTGTTAGGAAGTATCATTACTATCAAGGGTTGAACATGTACTAGAATATGGTAAAACTTTCACAAGAATGTCTTTAGATCTGTAGAAGACTGAAATACTGTAATGTACCTAAATTTTGGAACACCTAAAATAATTAATTTCCATGTGGGACAAATTTACACGTGAATGTAATTTTTTGTTTTCAACAGTTAACATGTACTAGTAGATCAGTAAATTGTAATACATTTATGTTACTGACCGGAGATACTATTTACAAAATATCATATCATGAGCGCTGAAAGAAAGTTGGAAAGATGACCAGTCATAAAAAAAATGTTTGGTCGTTACCTGTAGTTATTGTTGTCAGATGCATTAAACACACTATCCAACCAGCAGTAATATTGTAGAATCGGGGTTTAAAAGAGTTTATATTTAACCAAAAATAACATATTAGGTGAAAGAATGCCTAACGTCGTGTGCAAACAAACGAAGACTCAGACTCAGTTTTAGCTTCAATGCGGTTGAATGAGGTATATTTGTTTGCTCGCATAATCTATGAAACCCTGGAAGTTTTCATTGCGAGAAGTAACGAATGTTATGTTCACTGTTCGCACATGCCATAAGTTACATTTTCTTATCTTAAAATGTATCTTTTTGCAGTTCGAAATATAGAGGACAATGCTCATCTCAGTCAGTTGTTATCAAAAAGGATGCTACCAACGGTTGAATATGCCCACGTGCCTCTGACAGACAGTGAAGACAGTAAGAATGAATTTTCAAATTTAATGCAAAAGGTCTGCAACTAACGCAAACAATATTTGAGCCGCGACACTGAAAAAGGTGCTTAACACATATGCAAACTACTAATCATAAGGCTCATCCACGCCATCTGATCAGTGACTTTGCTGGTCGAAACATGTATGGTCCCTGAGGCATCTACCAGCACAAAAAGAAGGCTCACGCTAGACTCATTGGATTCACAGACTGCGCTGAAGCCTTGGTGTTCGTGGTAACGTTACCGTAATTTTTTTAAAAATTGGGACATCGAAAATAATTGCAGTAATTGCCTTAAAGCTGCAAAGTCTGTAACTTTTGATCTTTTAGTTTTAGAATTAATGTTTCTAATTTTCAAGAATACAGTAATATAGCTAAAATTCGGGTATGCATTTCACCAGATTCGTAAACCTTAACAAATTAACAGCATTTACGTTAAAAGACAAGTGTCTAGAATTTCTGGAGGGATGTAAATAATTACCAACTTTTCCATGCAGTTTTCAGCTGTACTGAACAGATTTATTGTGGATGCATAACTTAATTCTACTTTTACAAATGATTTGAAAAGAAAGTAATTTTTTTTCGGAAAATGGTCATAATTGCAGACTTAGTCACTTTAAAGATGAATCAGTGTGTTTCTATTTCTATGCAGTGATGCGTCAAAAAGATGCAGATAGAATGGCAAACAGTGAAGACTCTGATCGGGGTCCGCGTTCTTTGCTTAGACCTGTTTATCTAATGAGCCGCGACACGATAAAACCAACAATGTGGGTGTGCGCCCAGTGCAGACTCAGATCAGCCTGGGCATCCGCCCAGCCTGTTCAGAGTCTTCGTTGTCCGCATGAAGGTAGCTTAGACCCTTAGCTACCGTTTTTAAAAGCGCTTAGCGAAGAGTCTGACTAGACTGGGAGAACGCCCAGGCTGATCTTAGTCTGTGCAGGGCGCACAACCACATTGTTGGTTTTCTCGTGTCGCGGCTCATTTAGAACTTTCACGGTAAATCACCTTTTTGGTGCTGTGTCTTATATGAGCCGCGACACGAGAAAACCAACAAAGTGGTCGTACTGGGCGCCCAGCGCAGACTCAGATCAACCTGGGCATCTCTCCAGTTTGATCAGACTCTTTGTTAGGAGCTCAAAGGGTAGCTAAGGGTCTAAGCTACCTTCATGCGGACAGCGAAGACTCTGATCAGACTGGGCGGATGCCCAGGCTGATCTGAGTATGCGCTGGGCGCACAACCACTTTGTTGGTTTTCTCACGTCGCGGCTCATATATACATGTATAAACATGTGGCTATGCTAGAGCTATTTTATCTAAAATGTTAGGGATATATAAAATGTTTTTCTTCACACATTACATTTAATGTAACAGATACTACACTGTTTTCCATAAACGATCACACTGTAAAAAAATACTGTAGATTTTACGGTAGAATAACTGGAAACCGGCTGCCAGTCCTTTTCCCGTTATTTTTACGGGCTTTTGTCTGTGAGACATTGTTGGAAACCACAAAATGGAACTTTTATGTTAACTTGGCGCACTCGAAAATAACTTTGTATTGTTGAGGGGCTATCTAACCAAAACGACATCTGCTCTTTTCTGTCCCACTCTGCTTGATGATTCCTGCAATTTTTACGGATGCCCGTAAAAATAACGGTAAAGGACTGGCAGCTGGTTGTCAGTTATTTTACCGTAAAATCTACCGTTTATTTTTGCAGTGCACATATACACGTAAGAACATAATGATAATGTAAGCTACATTAAACTTCAACGTGACTGTGAGTATGATAAGATAATAAATGACCATTTTTTGCTTTTCAGTTTTACAGGTCAAACTTTTTCTGCCACCCGCCGATAAAGAGGAAGAAGAAGACATCTTAAAGTATAACTTACTGGTAGTTATGTAAGTAAACAGAATACTATAAAAGGGTACACGTAAAAGGTATTCAAGTTGTAAGTGGGAATTTATTTTCGATTTTAAGCGGCAATTTAAAAATTAACCTTCAATACTAGTAGCTGAAATATACATGACTTATGGGGACTGGGTACTCGACTCGTATAACGGAGGAATAATAGTAAGGACAGGCACTCTGCGTACGGAATATTTCTAAAATCCGTACCCAGAGTGCCTGTCCTTACTAGTAGGAATAATGTGTCTACATTTCCCGAAGTAGCTTGCTACTCTTAAAGGGGAGAAAGTTCTCTCATAATACCGTCATTTTGAATGAATTAAAACACAAACGAATTATTTGCGCCGCTACACAAAAGAAACAAGATGGCATGTACACCATGCGAAGACTCAGATCATCCTGGGCAACAGCTCAGTCTGAGCAAAGTCTTCGCTGTGCGCTTAAAGGATAGCTTAGGGTCTAAGCTAGCTCCTCGGTACTAAGCTGACTAGCAGGCATCCGCCCCCACCCCCGCTCCCTACAAAAACAAAAAAAAAACAACAACAACAAAAAAACTATACGCGTATTTTCGTATAGCCACATACGCCTATGCAGAACAACTTTTACACCTTTACAGTCTCACAGTCTGTTCTGACAGCAGTGAATTCATTATTAAGCTGCGACACGACAAAACCAACAATGTGGTTGTGTGCCCAGCACAGACTCAAATCAGCCTGGGCATCCGCCCGATCTGATAAGAATCTTTCCTAAGGGCTTAAAGGGTAGCTAAGGGTCTAAACTACCTTCATGCGGACAGCGAAAACTCTGATCTGGCTGGGCGAATGCCTAGGCTGATCTGAGTCTTCGCTGGACGCACAACCACTTGGTTGGTTTTGTCGTATTACGGCTCAACTTTTATTCAGGCATACTATAACCATTCTGAGCAGACTGCTTAGATGCGCAGATTGACCTGTGTATTTTTATATCCCCGACATACGAAGTATGTCAGGAGGGTATATTGCTTTTGTCATTCCGTCTGTTCATCCGTTTGTCTATTCGTCCTTTTGTCTGTCTGTTAGTCCGTCTGTTCGTCAACTTTTACTTCAAAGTTTTGCTTTAAACCTTTTTTGATTGCTCATATCTCTCTAACCAGACGTCGGATTCTTTTCATATTTTGTTTGTGATATCTCTATAGCATTACCTTTGATGTAAAATATATAAGGCCCGTGATCAGGTCCCAGGTTGAAGCCAGGGGTCAACAATAAGGAGTTAGACATTTTCTTTATGTCAAAGTTTTGCGTTAAACCTTTTTGATTGTAACTATGTTGAAGATTTCTTCCATGTTTTGTTCAATATGGACTACATAAGCTGCTTGGTCAGGCTCATGGGTGGGGCCAGGGCTCAGCAACTAAGACTTAGCAATTTATTGTAGTTTTTTTGCTTCTAGTTCCAATACATTTGAATGGACCGTAATGTTGCATGACACGGTTTATTTCAAATTAGTTCATATCATATAGATGCTGCATTTGACCGTAGCATTTGCATTAACGTTTTGTGTTAAAATTATGCTTTCATTGGGTGGTGGCACTGATCGGGGGTTTACACGTGCGTGAGCCCCTGCTCACTTGCACTTGTCTGTTCGCACATGTAATTCAGTCAGTGTATTAGTACAGTTTCATGGGAGTCATAATTTCTATGTATTCTAAGGATTCAATACAGCGAAAAACGAAAACTGTAGTCAGGCTGCGCATGTTCGCAGCCTAAAATAGAATTGGCAGTTCGGATATGACACAAGGAAGGCACAGTATCCTTTTGAGCGAGTTGATCTTCTTTAAGCCTCTAGAGTTGATTTTATTAGGAAAATGTTAGATTTTATTTTAAAGAAGAAGAAAACAGCAACAACATTTTTTTAATCTTATTTTTCTCTTAGAGACAGAGACCCTGGTACCCACGTGGCAACACAAAGATTCCACATTGGATGGGAGCATGTGCTATGTAGTCTCCGTGGTATTATAATAGCTTACATTGATACACGTGCCAGTGGGGTAGGGGGTACAAAGTGGAGGCACGGTATAGACAGACACATTGGAAAAGTTGATATGGATGATATTATAAGTGCGACAAAGTAAGTTCTTAAAAAGAATATGTAGACTTCAGGGGAAGTAACTCGTTTTCACATTTGCCTCTTTTCTCAGTGGCGGTCAACTCTTAAAGAAAAGAATTTGCTCCCTTGGAGCAAATTCTTCTCTTTACGAGTAGACCCCGTTTTGGAAGTATACATGATGCCCCAGGAAGTAAAACTGAAGTCACCGAAGATTCTCATCTTTGAATATGTTGAATGAATGGATGACTTGCAATTTTACGTCCTTTTTCACAATATTTCAGTCATATCAGGACGATGAGAGGTTGATACTGAAAGGCTGTATGCAATGGATCCCTGTTTACGGTTCGAAAGATTTGCGAATCCAGCGGGGCTCTAATCAATTTCAACTCGACTACATACACCTATTTGACAAATGGAATCAACGTGAGGCAAAGTCAGGACATTGCACTGACATATAGAGGATATTGTTTCAGCGTTTTGCGCTCGCTCGAATACCATCCTTCACAAAAAATTTAGATTTATATGCACGCATCCACTGAATAAAAGATGACCCGGTAGGTCAGTAGGTTGAGTGTTGGTCTGCTGATCTAGTGGTTTCAAGTTCGAGACCCGCTTGGGGCGGAAATCTTTCCAACCGTAAACGGGATTCCATAGCATACAACTTTCCAATATTATCCTCCATTCGTCCTCCTAAGACTGAAATGCTGTTAAAGGGACGTTAAATTGGAATCCATCAATCCATCCATTCATCTATCCATCCATCCATTGAATAACAGTTTTCAAACCATATGTCCTCCATTAAACGAACTCTATCTTATAAAAGTTCCGTCAGTTTTTCTGTGAAAAACAAAATGGCCAAACATCTACTAGACTACCAAGTATGTATTTTGTCCCAGGTGCAATTTACACAATTTACAGGACCTATGAATTGCAAATTCCTCGTTGCGTTTATCAGAAGCTAAAAGGTAAAACTGTCTGAAATAGTGTTTACAACTTGGATGAACTGCATCATGAGAAAAACTGCATCATACATCACAGGGTATAATTGATTCTGCCAATTTTCGCTTCCTGCAGAGACTGTCCGTCATATTTGGCTTCCGCCGAGACTGTCCGCGAACTCTTGCTTCCTGCAGAGACTACTGTCCTCGACAAATTGCTTCCTGCCGAGACTGTCCGCGTGACTCTGCTTCCTGCCGAGAGCCTCGGCAGGAAGCAGAATCACGCGGACAGTCTCTGCAGGAAGTCATTTATCATGTACAGAAGTCTTGGCAGGAAGCAAGCACTCGCGGACAGTCTCGGCGGAAGCCAAATATGATGTACAGTCTCTGCAGGAAGCGAAAATTAGCGGAATCGATTATACCCTGTGTACATCCGCACAGAAGAATCTGTCATTGTCTCTACGATATATGGGTTCCTTAGAGGTTATTGAGGGTTGATGCGACAGAAAAGGTTCTTATCAGACGCACCGGCAAACGAGCGCTAGCCGAGACCCTGAAAGGGTTTTTAGTGACATAGGGCTATATGCAAAATAGCGTTAGGGATATGGGATACTGTCTTAGGGACTTATAGGGATACGTATCTTTTACTGATATATGCTAAATTTCATTCAGAGAACTGAAATACTTTTAAACTAGTTTCAGGGGATTCCCACTTCCAAGTTGTTTTTTTGAAACATCCAAGTATTCTAATTTTAATTTCATGGCACTCAGCATTCTGTGGTCAGAATCTTTAAGTTGGTTTTGATATTTGTTTTCTTTTAATTTTCATTGACAGTCATCTTAAAACACTGGAGTTTGTTCACGAAACAACAGCGATTTTCGGATCGGTAAGTAACATTTGAGCCGCGACACGAGAAACCCAACAATGTGGTTGTGCGACCAGCGCAGACTCAGATCAGCCTGGGCATCCGCCCAGTCTGATCAGAGTCTTCGCTGTCCGCATGGAGGTAGCTCAGTCCCTTAGCTACCCTTTAAGCGCTTAGTGAAGTGTCTGATCAGACTGGGCGGATGTCAAAGCTGATCTGAGTCTGCGCTATGTGCACAACCACATTGTAGGTTTTCTCGTGTCGCGGCTCATTTTAGGTAACTGAGTACACTTCATAATACTTTCTCTACCATTTTCGACTGCCTTCCTTTTAAATGAGGATCATATCTTTAAAGGAAGAATTTGCTCTTAGAAGTTGCTCCTCTAAGAGCAATGTCTTTCTTTTAAGAGTAGACCCCGTGCAGGGAAGCAGGCAGGAAGCCACAAAGTTGACCCCCTTAAAATGATAGGGAAAAACACGAATGTGTACCCAGACACTCAATATGAGCCGCGACGCGAGAAAACCAACAAAGTGGTTGTGCGCCCAGCGCAGACTCAGATCAGCCTGGGCATCCGCCAAGTCTGATCAGGGTCTTCGCTGTCCGCATGATGGTAGCTTAGACCGTTAGCTACCCTTTTAGCGCTTAGGGAAGACTCTGCCCAAACTAGGCTGATGCCCAGGCTGATCTGAGTCTACACTGCGCACACAACCATTTTGTTGGTTTTCTCATGTCGCGGCTCATATACTCGTATCTCTGTTTCATGCAATCACGCCTGATGTTAGATTTCAGAACCTTTCATATACGTGTATTTAAATGATATGGAATTTAAATATTTATTAGTGTGTTTTAAACTAGTTGATCAAAATTTTGAGCCGTGACACGACAAAAAAAGTGCGCGTGTGCCTGCAACAAAGATACATATCAGCCAAGGCAGCCGCCCAGACTTATCACAGTCTTTGTTGTGTGCTGAAAGGGTAGCTAAGGGTCTAAGCTAGCTCCATTCGGACAGCGAAGACTCTGATCAGACTGGGCGCACATGCCACGTTGTTGGCTTTGTCGTGTCGCGGCTCAAATGTTATTATAGATGAAATGGTATATGAAGTGCAAGTCTGGCATTAAACATTGCTTTTATAGCCATCTTATATTGTTCTTATTATATAATGACGTTTTTGCCTAAATATGGGGTTTACTTTCACCTTTTAGTTATGTACAATTAATACTTTTTAAAGTGAAAACCAAATGCTGTGGTTCTGCATCTTTCTTACTGATAACAAGGCTTTTGCAAGACACTATAGAGGTGGAACACAGCTTTATAGAGTACCTCTAGCTTATTTTTTTCTTAACTACATGTACTGATATGGTCTTGTCTATTAATATATTCTGAAAAACAACAACAGCAGCAGCAACAACAACAACAAAAAAAAAAAAAAAAAAAAGGCGCGAAACATTTAGAAGCACTAAACACAATACTAAATTGAAAATACCAGATTTAGAAAAAAAAATAAATAGAAAAATTTAAACGATGAATTCACTTTTTGCAGGAATACGGTGGTTATATTGCTGCATCATTGTTAACCAGAGAGGACTCCATTTTTAACTGTGGCATCGCTACGTCGCCAATCACAGACTGGCTATACATGGGTACATTTTTCTCTAATGCACCTCAGGGCGTGTGCGATCAGCCCATACATGAACTAGACTTGGAACCCTAAAAATTCTTGAAATTGGAATTGGAATAATTACAGTAATTGGCCTAAAATTTGAATTGGAATAATAACAGTAATTGACCTAAAATGAAACAGTTTGGTTTTACGCCCGAGTTAAGTGTCCAAAAGGTGCAGATTGAATAGCAAACAGTGAAGACTCTGATCAGACTGCTCCTGGAGCAGTCTGATCTGGGTATCCACCGTTTGTTCAAACCTATCTATCCAAGTTCTTTGAATTTTACGTTTTGGAACTTAACAAAGATTCAAAAAGGGACAATCACTAGGACTGAACGGGTGAAAAAGTTGACCAAAGTCTTCGCTGTTTGCGCATGCCATAATGCCTTTATCTGCGTTTTCTTTATGCGACATTCATTTTACTTCCTGTTGCTGAAATATTCTTTCCTAGGCAGTGTTCGGGAAAAAGCTCTTTCTAAATCCGTATTTTAATCTTAACTCGGCATTATTGTTCTTTAAATCAAGATGGTAATATGCATGTAAACAAAGGTAAACAAAATCACTCTATATCAAATCAGTAAATCTAAAAACTTCTGCTAGAGGTCCACTCAAGTCATTGAATATACTCGACGGGCACTCACATCAATCTGCATTGGAAACACTTGAAGCATCTAATGTTGTCTATCATAAAGGTAAGACAAGAACGCGGCAACTTGTAAGCAGCTGAATTATGATTATTGGTTTGTTACCTATCACTATCATTCTGTCCGTCCGAATGCACATCTGGCCAAAATGTCCTGTTCTTTTGAGATTTACATACCTTTTTGAGCAGTATCAGGCGCTTTATGAGTGTTGTTAAAATATTACCAATATGGTGATTTTGAGTCGCGACACGACAAAACCAACAAACTGGCATGTGTGCCCAGCGAAGACTCAGGTCAGCCTGGGCAGCCGCCCAGTCTGATCAGAGTCTTTTCTTTCCGCATAGAGTTAGCTTTTACCCTTGGCTACATGTACCCTTAAAGCGAACAGCGAAAACTCTGATCAGACTTGGTAAATGCCAGGCTTATCTGAGTCTTAACTGGGTGCACATGTCAATTTCTTGTTTTTGTCTTGTCGAGGCTCATTTTCCTTGTAAAATTATACCTAAACCCTGTCTTGCATTTCAAAAATTAATACCTAAAGCAGACAGTGGTGTCTTTTCCAAAGCACATTTGTCTAATATGTTAACTGATAGGTTATTTGATGCATTTAATCATCAATTTAAATTTATTTTCTTTGGTGACCCCAAAATCTGACAGGATATAGGCTCTGCCTCAGCAAAGTGTAAATACGCTTTAAGAGTTTCTTGCCTATGAAAGTGTACCAAAACAACACAGTCTCTTATATTAAAATAAGAAAAAAGAAAAGAAAGAAAAAAAAAGTTTTTTTTTTCTATTTCATTGACTTTTCTTGGACGATTCATAATTGCATACACTGAAAATAATATCAAATGGTTGTATTGCTTGTTTTGTAGATTCATTTTATGGAGAGAGATATATGGGGTTTCCTGATTCAAGTGAAAATTGGGAAGGCTACAACGTAAGTGTTATACTTGCTCGCCAGAGAGGTACAGGTAAAGGGACCAAAACAGGGAAGTAAATGACTCGAGAATAATTATCTAATTGAGAAAGCTGAAGTTTCTGTTGTAAGAATTTCAGTTTTTAACGTCATTGAAGGATTGGCGAGCATGACATACCCTGCCTTCCATGCTCCGGAACAAAGGAGTACTATATCTGTTACAATAGTAATTTAGAGTTCATATTGATGCCTAAGTGATGTAATCGAAACGTGATTCTGCCAAGGTACTATGCACAACAGTTCGTATTTCCATTGCTGCTATGGTAACAGATCTACGGCGCAATTTCACATAATTCTAGAAGAGCATGGCATATGCTCCTCTAGAATTATAGGTGAGATGCTACCAGAGAATGATACAATGGAAAAGTGTGATTTTCTCAAACCTATAATTCATTCTCAAATCCGTTAATTCCGTGTTACAAGTGGAATCAACATAAAAGTTTCGCTTTGTCATTAAGTGCAATGCAATATTTGCCTTATGCACGTTTTTTTTATATCAAAACTGAATGTAAAAAATCATATATCCAAAACTACTTAAAATTGGAGCTATTTTACCGTACCCCCCCCCCCCCCCCCCCCCCCCACACACACACCCGTTAATAACAGAGATCTACAAAATGTAAATATCTAAATTCAATTAAAAGCTACAAGTCATTGTGTAATACCACTCTTTTCACGATACGACCAGAAGTGTATGCTTTTCTGTTATTTGATTAAGGCTGATATTAGCCGCAACACGACAAAACTAATCAAATAGGCATATGCGCCCAGCGAAGACTGAGATCAGCCTGGGCAATCGCTCAGTCTAATCAAAGTCTTCGCTGTCCACATGAAGCTAGCTTAAATCCTTAGTTACCCTTACAACGCTTAGCAAAGAGCCTGATCGGAATGGGCGGATGCCCAGGCTGATCTGAGTCTGCGCTGGGCGCACAACCACTTTGTTGATTTTCTCGTGTCGCGGCTCATGTGTGTTTTACTGTTTTGACAGGATGCTAACATTTCGAAACATGCAGCCGGATTAAAAGATTCCAGTCTAATGCTGATGCATGGAACCAGTGATAGTCGTGTTCACTTTCAAAACACTGCACAATTTATGAAGTCAGTAGCAAGGGCCGGAAAACATATCAAATCTCAAGTAAGATATTTGGTAATGTATAATACTTAAACATCTTTCCATTTCGTAATGGTGACTGATGAAGCTGAAATGGCTGAATACCCGACCCCAAATTATATATGTACACTCGATCCATTGGTGATGAGTGTTGTACGTCACTCGTAAAACGTATATATACGCCTCATAGTATTGCCCATTTGTTTTTTGGTTCAGTGCATTGTGAGAATTGTTAAAACAAAGATTTGATGGCATAAGCCTTTAAAGCGACATAAAGGCAGATGACAAAGTTTACGTATGCACAAAAGCCGGGCCGGGTAGCGCAATCGGTAGGGCACCTGACTCGTAAGTCAGAGGTCCTGGGTTCGAATCCCGGTCTGGCCACATACTTTCGTTTCTCCTTCCGCTGATTCAAGAAGGGCAGTTGTCAGTTACTGGCGAAAGTATGTGCACTTAGTACTGGTTAACCGCTTAGGAGGTCTAAGCCTGCCCAGGAATAGTGTGGTTAGGTTAACTGACCGTCCCGACATAGCCCTAGTTGTTTACCGTGGACGTTAAGCATCAAATCAACCAACCAACCAAATATTTTCTACCTTATATCATCACCTGCTCGGACGACTTCAGCATTGAATTGTTTGCTCATGTAATAAGATATAATTTTGCTTAATCATCACAACAGAACCTAAATATATCTTGAGAATGCGAAATGGCTCTGTTGACCGTTCTGTTTCGTTCAACTCTCTGCGAATGCCTATTGTTTGGTTTATTGTCACACATATAATAATGAGCCGCGACACGACAAAACCAACAATGTGGTTGTGCGGCCAGCGCAGACTCAGATCAGCCTGGGCATCCGCCCAGTCTGATCAGAGTCTTCGCTGTCCGCATGGAGGTAGCTCAGTCCCTTAGCTACCCTTTAAGCACTTAGCGAAGAGTCTGACCAGACTGGGCAAATCCCCAGGCTGATCTGAGTGTGGGCTGGGCGCACAACCGCATTGTTGGTTTTGTCGTGTCGCGGCTCATATGTTTTTGGATGTCTTTGGGTGGGTTGCAGTTTGCAAGTGTAGCCTTTTTCTGAGTAATTTCATGGTAGCTTCAAATGAGCCGCGACGTGAGAAAACCGACAAAGTGGTTGTGCGCCCAGCGCAGACTCAGATCAGCCTGGGCATCCGCCCAGTCTGATCAGACTCTCTGCTTTGCGCTCAAAGGGTAACTGAGAGTCTAAGCTACCTTCATACGGACAGCGAAGACTCTGATCAGACTGGGCGGATGCCCAGGCTGATCTGAGTCTGCGCTGGACGCACGACCACATCGTTGGTTTCTCGCGTCGCGGCTCAAATGTGTTTCCTTTTTCAGATTTATCCAGATGTTGATGATATATTCAGAGACATGTCGGTGCAATCGCACGTGTTTGTTTCCATAGAGAAATATATATTAGGCTGTTTTGGGCTTCTTTATGGACCATTCAGCGCACCTATTGTTGAAGACGAGGACGCAGAGGAATGATTCCTGCAATGATTCCTGGAATCATACAGTGTCCTTGTGTTAGCAATTTTTCACCTGCACAGGTGTGTCTCCGCCTCTCCGATGCTGGAACCTGCTTTCAATATCAAGACTTCGTTAACAGAGGGAGGCTCAAAGCAAATGCATCAATGTGACAGAATTATCACTAAACGAAACTTTTTGCCAAAGCTATCAACGTTCTATGGGCGACTTATGACCCCGTCGATCTCTATTATGTGGTCGTCTCTGATAAACTTAATTTCGATTTGCTGGCGACGAGCCTTTTTTGATCCCGGGCTTTCAATTGCATGGATATATAGACATTGCGGGTGTATTCTCGCGAGCACATGATCACATCTAAGTACATGTATAAGGGTCCGTGTCTGTGTATCTAAATATTTCAGATTTGTCAACGATTCTTTTTATCATACACATGTACGTGGTCCGACTTATGATTTTGGAGCCTGGCCTATTTTACTTGAAATACTCTGTTCTTCTTTCAAGATACTAGTACAATGTATCGTATGATCTGATGATAGACTATATTTAATTTGTGTCGTGCGGAAAGGTACATTCTGACAGTTGTAAAAAGGAAATACTCAGATTAGACTGCGCATCCGCGTAGCCTGATCAGAGTCTATAATTTTTGCATATACCTTGTGGAAAAAAGAAGACCAGCCTCAATGGATGCATATGCTGATATTTGTATTTATAGTGCGCTCATGGCGCAAGGTCCTTTTTAATAAGACACTAATCATACATTTGAGAAAATGTAAAATTACTTGCACTTTTTTCCTTCCATTTCTACGAAAAGGAACAATTTTGGTTACACCCTTTTTGTATTCCTGTATGACTAAAACATTCCAAAAAAGTGGTCTACTCTCAAGGCAAAGCGGATTAGCTCGTAGAGAAGTAATTTCTTTCCTTTAAGAGTTGATACCTAATGAGATGGGAGGCAAAGATGGAGGTGGAAGAGTTGCTCCCCCTGAAAGTGTAACATTCACCTTAACCCATTTTACCCATAGTGGACTCTTCCACCCCTGGTTTGAATGGGTTCATTTCCATAAAAGGGGTACCATATATCTTGTTTAATATTTATCGGACAATATTCTTTAGAGTTTCCTTTACTTTAATTAATTAAAAAGGGAACTTTTAAACTTTGAATGTCAAACAGGCATTCTGGTGACATGCAAGATAGACGAGATAAGCTCGCCATACATCGCCGCGGATGGCAACGAGCTGTAAAAATGGATCGCTTTAAAACATATGCATATTACATCAAAGCTAGTTTTATGCGTATGCAGGAAAGCATAACAGTAGGGTCGATTTCAAAATCTCTATTTAATGGAAATGTCTTTTGCGTGTTTCGAGAGTATTCTTTCAGTAATCTCATTATTTTCTGCGGAGATGCGTTTGGATTCTTACAATGGCTAGCAATAGGGGCTTTTCGTTTTCAAACGGCCACCTTTCGGATGGCCAACCGGGATGATTTCCATTTCAACACAATAAGACTATGGCAGAAGTGTGGCTGCAGGGTTTGAACAACATCTCGTCAGTAGTTTCGGAGGAGATGTGTCACAAGTACATCAAAGATGGCCGCCGACAGCCACATTTGAAGACAGACCAGAACCCACTTCATTTAGACACAACTAGATTATTTACTGTCAGAGTGAACTGCACATAGGTCTTTATCACAAAACCTTTGATAATATCGGTCACTTGCTTTCATGTTTTTCCAACCGTAAAGTCAGAATTTTGTTCTTAGTTGCATCCGAGAGTTTGTTGTAGATTGGGTGACTAGTGATCTGCTTCAAAGGCTGTGTGGAAATGTACTCGACTGATTTTGAAATCAAATTTTCATTTTGATACTTTTCACCAAACGTTAGCAAGTCCCATGAATTGTCAACCAGTTTTGACTTGTTCAAAAATGTCGTCCTCAATAAAATAGCTTCACAGTTGTGCAGAGCAGGAGGGATCTTGTATTCGTAGGCGTATTCATAGATGGTTTTAGCAGCATCATCTTAAATGACAAAATGATATAAAATCAATAGTATAAATCCAGAGGGTTAATATCATATTTGAATTATAGGTTTCAAGGAATTGTCGTACCAGTATTCGGACAAAACAGGTAAGAAAACTGATCACATTTTTTTAAAACACTGTCAGTTTTCACGCAATAAATTGCACGTACCTCCTCAATATTCGAGGCAAACGCGCATTAATTAGACTTTCCACAATGCTCAGTAGCTTTTTACACACACACACACATACACACGCACACACACACACACACACACACACAAGCAAGCAAAGTTTGGTTCATAAGTAAAGTATTATACCCCTGAAAGGGGACATATTAAAATCGTACCATTCGTCCAAGTGTCCGTCCAACCGTCTGTTTGAAAGCCTGCTACAAATCGTGACTTTGTAATTGTTCAGAAACTGCCTTCGACTAAACTTAACCCTATTAGAAAATTTGGAAAAGGGGAACCTGCCAACAGTTCGACCGTTCTGTTACATATAGATATAAATCGTTTATTTGTTCCAAGCCTTCAGCAAAATTCTAAACTGCGACACCTTATATAATTACATCGATGTCCTTAAACGGAACAGTTGATTTTACAATGCAGTAATGTGTCCAAAGGTTGCCAATGGAATTGCAAATAGAGTAGATCCTGATCAGACTGCTCCTTAGGATCACTGCATTACAGTATATGTCCAAATACTTAGAATTTAAATATCTTTATTATCTTTACATACCGTTGCTTAAAAGTGTAACATATCTGTCCCAATACATAGATTATTACGATAACTCAGTATATTTACATTCTAAGTGCCTTTATTGAAAAGCCCTATGGTAGACCATTGGAACGTGATGTAGTTTAAACTTCAATAACTATATCGGTACAAGCGACGTCACATGAAGTTAGTGACGTCAAAATAAACTATGGTTCTCTCCAATTGGATTGGAAGTAGGCGACGTTATGCCGTTGCTGTGGGCTCGTTGACACTGTTCCGCTGTTAGTAGAAACAAAACTGCGTATGAATGTTTTTGTGCTTCAACTGTGGCCCCTAACGCAAATTTGTGGTCAAATAATAGATAGAAAAGAATATGAATATAATCAATGAACTTAATTTCATCTGGTGTTTAGCGAAGTATAAACTACACTGGGTCGCTAGCAAAGTTTGGTTTAAACTTGTTTATTTGCATAATATGTCTAACAGTTCAAGAGCAAGACACAGTAATTTATATATCAATACATGTATACAAATGGGATTCGAAAAAAGCCAAGTGGCTTATATGAATTCGTCTCCCTTTAACAGTCATTGTGGAGAATAAACGTCTTGTGATCAAGACATAATACATAATAGTAATTAGCTCTACCAGTATATGCAAATATAAATTCCAGCAAGTAATACTTATAAAATGCATCTGAAATAATTTATATAGGATCCGGCTAAGCTGGAAAAGAAAGATGAAAAAAGAATAAGATAAGAAAAATATTAGCAATAGAGAAATAAGTAGAATAAGAGAAAGAGCTCTCACAAGTTGGTATCCTTAGGGGGGGGGGGGGGGGGGGCTCGGTGAGCAGAGCAACATCAATCGTTTTAACCCAAGTTGCTATTTCAATCATCATACTAACCTTAGCTGATTTACAGTCAATTGCATTTCGTATTCTCTTGGATACATTATGAAAAACTTCCTAATATGTATACTTCGTATGTTTACTCCGTATGCTCAAAACGTTTACTTCTAGAAATAAATTTATGTACTGACTTGAAAATAGACCCATTTGCCTCGTCGCTTAGTGCCAGATTTCCAAACAAGAGTGAATTTAATGTAGGTGTGCAAAACTGTGAGACTTCGTTCAGTAAGTCCACTCTAATATCATTATATCGGTTACACTCTAGCAAAAAGTGGTTGTTTGTTTCAAGACTGCCGCAGTCGCAGTTGGGGTTATCGATAATATTTTTATGGTAGAGGTAATATCTTAAAGAACTACAATTTGTGCGTAATCTGGCTTGGTGAATCTGTCCAAACCTATCACCACAGAAATAATATGACGGTTTTCGATGTATGTGGGTATTCAACGAACGTTTAAAGGATTCTACTGAGGGTAAGGTTCGAATACTTATTGGTAGAGAGTTCCAATCTCTTATAACAGAAGGAAGAAAGGAATTGTAGTACAGTTGTGTTGCGGCATGTATAGTCTGTAGATTTCTTGCGTTTCGTAAATTGTACGACGATACCTGACCAACCGGATTCGGTACTAATTGAGTCAAATAAGCAGGACAAAGTCCATTCTGCATTTTGTAAAATAAAATCAATTTGTATTTACGTCTTCGGGAACTGAGTTGCTCCCAACCAAGCTCCTCATGTAGTAGGGCTAATGATACGAGTTTTGTAGTACCGGAGACGATTCTTGCGGCCTCTAGTTGGATTTTCTCAATGTCATTTGATTCGTATTGTGTACAATTGTCAAATATTACACATGCATATTCGAGAATCGGTCTTATGAACGAAAAATAAATAATCTCGAGTGCTCGTCTATCAAGTTTGTGTTTAAGCTTACGCATTATGTTAATTCGTGTCCATGCTTTCGCAGTAATATTAGTAATGTGTTCGTGCCATGTTCCATCGTTTGAAAAGGTAAGGCCTAAGTGTTTATGAGAGTCGACTTCCTGTATTACATCATTATCCATGCGTAGGTCTGGATGGTAAGTATTAGAACGTTTCCGTGAAACGAGAAGGGCTTCAGATTTAGAAGGATTAAAAGTTACTAGCCATTTCGAGGCCCAAGCTTTTATCTTCGACAGATCATTGTTAAGTTTAAGGGCGGCAGACTGCGGAGTTTCTACTATAATATAAAGACTGGTATCATCTGCAAATAGCCGTATATTAGTTTCAATATCCAAAACTATGTCATTTATAAAGATTAAAAACAAAAGGGGTCCAAGAATAGACCCTTGTGGTACCCCAGCTTTCGTAAAGGTCCAATCAGAACAATCACCGGGTAAAACGACACGCTGTCTTCTGTTTGTTAAGTAATCGGAGAACCAGAGAAGTAGAGACCCCTTAATGCCAACAGACTTTAATTTTAAAAGTAAACCCTTATGCCACACCCTATCAAAGGCTTTGCTTATGTCGAGAAAAACAGCACGAACCTCTTTACCATCATCTAATGCATTACAGAATGTATTATATATACTAACCAATTGGTTAACCGTCGAGTCACCTTGAACGAATCCAGACTGCAGGCAAGAAATAGTATTGTTCAAAACAAAGAAGTTATAGACATGTTTATTCACTAGTTTTTCAAAAACTTTCCCAATAGTATTCAGAAGAGATATAGGTCTATAGTTAGTAATATCTGACTTATCATCTTTTTTATGAATAGGCGTCACATTTGCTTCTTTCCAGGAGGCAGGAACGACGCTATGCGATAAGGAAAAGTTAAACAATGTACAAAGTGGGTCAGCGATTTGTGAAGACAATTCTTTTAGCACTCTATTATTTATACCATCAGGACCTGATGATTTTCCCAGTTTCAGACTTAGCAAAACATCCTTTACTTCATGGGAATAGAGAATAATATTGTCTAGAACTGGTGCGTCATCGTCCATTATGATGTTAGGTAACTCAACGTTGTCATCGTGTAAGTCAGACTGACTTGCGAAGTAATTATTTAGAAGATTTGCCTTATCTTTGTTACACGAGTAAACGTCACCATTGTGGGTAAGAGGAGGGATAGTACTAACGTCAGGTGATTTAATAAAAGATTTTAGGGTTTTCCACCAGTCTCTGCTACTTAGGCTGTTGGTTTTTAAGTTGTCTGATAATTTATCAAAGTAGGACTGTTTAGCATTACGGATAGTGCTCGTAACTTCATTCCTGTATCGCCGAAAAGTATTCATATCATCGAGAAGTTTTGTATGTTTAGCTTTATTATAAAGACGTCTCCGTTTGCGTATCATTTTGCGGATATTACTGTTAAGCCAAGGAGGATCTGACGAACGAATCGTTATAAATTTGTTTGGAATGTATTTGTCAGAGAGAGCAGCTATGTGATTTGAAATATTTGAGGAATATATATTTATATCTTCGGATTTTAATTTGTTCCAATCTGTCATACCTATTTCCTCCCGCAATGAATCATAGTCCCCTCGGTCATACAAATAAATTTTCCTTTTAACATTTATTAGACGATCCTTTCTTAATTTATAAAAGCAATAGATAGGACAATGATATCGGATATTTTGAGATAGAAAAGGTTCGCCAACGCCACTTAGTACAATATTTCTATTGTTGTTTACCATAATAATATCGATAAGTGACGACGAATGTTCCGTGAAATGTGTCGGTTCGTCTATTATTTGTGTCAAGGTGTACTGGTTACAAATGTCATTAATTTTTTTACGTGCGTTTTCTTTCAGACAATCCAAGTTAAAATCTCCCGTTATAATAATGTCATTAATGCCAGTGTCAGCTGCTAAATCGATAGAAGTCTCAATATCCGAAAGGACAGAGGCATCTGCGTTTGGTGGCCTATAAAAGGTACCGATTAAAACAGTTTTGTGTTGTACGCGAGCTTCGATCCACACACACTCAATGTTTCGTATTTCAAGATCATAACGCCGTTTTGTATAAATATTTTCGTTTACATACACCGCTACCCCGCCATGATTGTCATTTGGTCTGTCATAACGGTATGGTACTTTGTAACCACGTATAGCGATGTCATTGTCAGATACATTTTGATTTAGCCATGTTTCCGTCACGGAAATAACGTCAAACTTATTCAATTCTAACTCTACTGCATCTAACTTAGGTAACAGGCTTTGTACATTGTAATGGACAATTGAAAAATATTCACGGAACAGGGACGACGATGTATCAAGGTCGAAACTATCAGAGGAGCTATCATTCAAATTGCTGTTAGGACCGGGATTACGTTCTATGTCACCTGATCTGTACAAGAACATGCTAATAAATAGCAGTACCTCAAACTCTGAAAAATACTTAATGCCCTTGAGTTTCCGAGCAGAAGAATAATGCATTCCGATTCGCGACCTGTATGTGACGATGTCCACAGACATCAGGTAACAGCCTCCTCAAATGCCGTACGTCCAATACAGCTCGCAAATCGGTCACCTCTGCTCACCAAAAAAGGATCCCCTGTGAGAGAATTAACAGATATAGAGAGTATAATACTATAATAAACCATAACAGAAACTAACAGATCCATTTCAGACTATAACAATTTAAAAGTGGATATGACTAGTCAACATTGTACTCACTAATTTTATGGAGTCCAAATCTTTCAAACATATTAAAGAAATGTACAACAGCAAAAAACTGCTATATAGAACATGCCAAGACAAGCTACTGTGCAAAATTGTAGGTATTAAAGAATATAAGATATGATAGCGGTAATACTTCTACCCGGGTCCCCCACCTTACACGGTAGCATCTCAACGGGATCACCCCAATAGCGCAGCGGACGCGCGATCACCCACTTAAGTGGAGAAAAATCACGATTTGCTCAGAAAGCACTAGAACGGCATCAGCTTGCCATCACAGTATGACACTCCATCTAAATTCAGCAAAAATTCCTAAATTAAAAAGAAAAAAAAACCTTTTTAAAGGAATCGCTACTGGTACAAAAAGCACAATGGCACGATTACAAAGTTTTCATGACTCAGTAAAGCAAATCACTATCATTTCATCAATATTCAATGCTACTCAATACATAGAAAAACGATCCGCGTCTCCACCGCACCATCAACGTGACTCCACCGAATGTAAAACCAGTGCTCCACATAAGAAAGGCTACAGGAACAGTTTAGGAGTAGTTCATTGTGTTTCCCATAAAACACAACTTGTAATCCCTCACTAGAATCGTCTCAACGAGACGGCTCCAATGAGGGGTCACAAGAAATGTTCCCACTGGGAATCAAGAAAACCATCTGCGAAATATCCTCATAAATCCGCCGTATCTGGAGCTCTGCAAGACCGTGGCAGGAAATATTACCGCTAAGAATAACCAGCCGCCCGTTTAAATCATCATGTTACTAATATTATTTTCTGATTCCTTTTTTTCTAATTTGAGGCAGTGTAAGGAGATGACATTTCAGATACTCCAAAACCAAACGTCTATGACTTCACTATACTTGCTATCAGTCTGTGGGAATGATACTAACCCACTTAATAATATCACTGTTTGTAAAAAAAAAATAATTCACTTACTTTGCACGCGGCCCAATGTAGTTTATACTTCGATAAACATTATAACAATGAAATTCATTACTTAAATGTTCTCACCTGGAAGAGGCTTCAGTATTCTCGGATGTACATTCAAAAGCATAGCACAGAATGCTTTGTAGTTTTTCCCTTTTAGTTCTAAGCATTGTCTTCCTGACTTCTTGTACCGTGTCTTGAAAAATTCTTGGAATACAGGCGAAGCTTGTGCTAGAAAAGCCTTTGATGGGAAAAGTGATTGGCCGCTATCAAACTTCAGCTCAATCTCATCAGGGCTGCTTCCTTTCGAAAATGGGTGGTCAGGAGTAAATGCTGCTAAATCATCCGATGCTGTTTCTGGCTTACAAGCCTGAAATATGTCCAAACAACAGTGGAGTGAATATTATGGGTTATTTTGAAGGAGATGGTATACGGATCGTAATATTGTACAATTATTGCCCTTTGTTGAGGTGAATATGCGGTTTTATTGACCTGCAAACAACATACTGACCTATGCGAAACCGAGGTTCAGGTCAATAAAACTGCATATTCACCGAAATAAAGGTCAATAATTGTTTTTATATGATTATTCTAAATACACTTTCATTTCATAATGGCACTAGATCTACATGGTTATATATCGTGACGTTACGCCGTTGAATTAACGTACATCAAACGTTACGTCACGAAAGTACTATGATTTCAGCGTAAAAGTAACATTTACTGACTAGCCGGTGAATATTTATAGGTTATTGAATATATATTGTGAAATATTCGGCACGAGTTCATATGGCGAAGGACGCACGAGCTTGCCAACAGCTTGGCCGGCACGTCAAACTAGCCAATGAAATTGTGTGTTACATTTTGGTAATAATTTATTTAATAATATATTTCAAAATGATCGTCTGTGTCTGTAGTCATCCAATTTAGCGTTTGCCACCTTGGCAAACCTTGTTTAACGTTATAACCTTCATAAAGCAATTTGCATACATTCAAGAAAACATTAATCCTCTGTAACAAGAATTTAAAGAAGAAGGGGGAAGTACATTGTAAGTCAGCTACGTTCAGGTTTTTGAGCGACTATCTTGACAAAATGCCTGTACTATCGAAACCGTCCCTGTCATCATCTAGAACAGGAGACTGGAATGTGCATCAGGGCGCAAAAGAGTGCTTCAAGTTATTGCCATCATCATATGCATCAAACAGAACAATATATTCAAGGTAGGTGACTGCTGTGCTGTCTGTCAGATGCAGATTTTAGAGGGTTCTACGGAAGTTTTATTCTCTATGGCTGAATTACAAGTTGGAAACAACTGAATAAATCTTTAACAAATCAGGAGGTATAATCGGTATCACACTTGAGGGGAATGCTTTGGCAAGGTGTTTTTATTCAGCCCGTAACTGCATGATCCGCGAAATATATAAGAAAGCATGGGGTAAAATATTTCATTATTACTTTTTCATTTTGGCGCTTTTCATCCTTTCTGTCAGCAGCTCCAAAATTACGATTCCCGTAAATATAATCAACGATGATTCAATGTTGATCAAATGTTGTGTGCCTGCTGGGTTATTTATCCTTACTTGTTTTGTCAGATTATGGCAATTTCACTTACCATTTCCTCTGACGGTCCCGTTTCTTCATGTCTAGTTCTACTCTTGAGTTTGGATGACCTTGATTTTCCTGTCTCTCCAGGTTTCGTTTTAAGCCCAACAAACTTCTGTGCCAAATCTTCAGGCTGGTAAATGTAAACGCACTGGTGAAGGGTATATCACGCATATACTGGCTCCGTACCAAAAAAGTGCGGTTTTAATATGCCACAAATAAACGATCTTACACGAGTAGTCATATCATATGAAATGACTACATGGTGTAAGATTCTGATTATCATATGACCCTTAAAAATGGGGTTTTGGGATTTTATCGCACTCAAAATGATCATTATATTAATAAGAAAACGCATCGTTGACATGGACGTTTTCAATGACGTTACGTTTGCGCGCCAAAGTGTTATTACACGTGTGGTCATACGATTTTCATGACACAATGTTATCCACTGACAGCGACGTCATTTGATAAATGTCGTTACGATTTAATTAGATTACTTTTGCAATTCGAGGCATATTCTAACCAACGACTTTGACTCTACTCGCACGGAGCGTTGAAGAGCTTTAACTAAAAGAAGACATTTTTGCTGCAGTTTGGTTTGCAAGTATGCCGTACTGAGCAATGGCTTTGTGACTATCACTTCTGCACCTGTTCAGCAATGCCTTTAAATTTTAGGACTTGTGTAGGAAATACAGACTGTCAAATGTGGCTGGATTTTAAAGATCATTCTAGGATAATTTACCTACTATCCGATACATTTACTCTGTCAAATATCAACTTTTTTGTCATGTTCTTAAAGAGCCAGATGAGCGCTGTATAGTTTCTTGCATCGAGTGGACGTCTGGCCAGTACATGTAAGAGTTTACTGTATTTGTTCGGTAGCATAATTTGACAGTAACTATATAAGATTATTGCAATTTAACGACCAAATGCTGACATAACATAACAGATATACGCTGTAGATCAGAACATGCTAGTATTCCCGACGGTTTTATTTTCGCCAAATTTCGCGAAAATAAAACTTCCGCAAAATGCTAACAGTATTTATCAATTTATCACCACCCCCCCCCCCCCCCCCCCACACACACACACACACACACAAAAATAAAAATCACGATTTTAAATCTTTATGACTTTATCACTCATAAACTCATCTTTTCTCATCTCTCTCTGTCTGTCTCTCTCTCTGTCTCTCTCTCTCTGTCTGTCTGTTTGTCTCTTTCTGTCTACGTTCTCACTCCCTCACTCTGTTTTTTTTCTCTGTCTGCCTGGCTCTCTGTCTTCGTCTTTCTCTGTCTTCTTTCCATGTTTTCTCTCTCTAACTTGTCTTTCTCTGTCTGCTCTACGTATGTCTCTCTCTGTCTGTCCCTCCCTCTCTCTCTCTCTCAGTCTCACTCAGTGCACAACCGACATTTACATTAACTCACCGCCATCTGCTCTGCTTTATCTGGAGCCAGTCTGTCTTTCTTGTTCTTCTCATCTGTCTTAGCAAGCTTCCTTCTCTGGTTTGTTCCTCCTCCTAAAATTTCATATTTAAAATATAAAATTTAATGTAAAAATTACTGTCCATAATTAGATTAATAATAATAATAATAATAATAATAAGAGAATCTGTAGAGCAGATGGTTGCTCTCTGAATGCACGTTTTAATGAAATGGCTGTCCTGGTGAAGGAGCTATTTTCTGTGTCAGTAAATGCAATAACCTGTGATACAATTACGGTTCTTGCAATCTGCACTTCCTTGTTATTGCCCTCTATTACTAATTTGAATTCCATTTAGTTTCCTATATTTTTTCACAGATATGCTCCTGGAGTCTAGACAAGCAAAATACTAAAAAGTCTAGGCAGGGAACAAACATCATAGTCACATTGCATTTTCTCTCATTGCCCTCTATCATTGTGTGTCTCCTTGAATACTTTCAGAGATATGCTCCAGGCATGTGAAACACTTAAAAAGACTAAGAAGGAAAAGTGGTCCGTAATTGCTCATGACATGGTTATGATTCTTGCGCTGTGCGCTTCCTCTTATTGCTCTTTATAAACGTGTGTGAATTTCATTCATTTGCCTTTAATACTTTATGAGCTATGCTTTGGACAAGTAAAAACTCAAAAAAAAAAAAAAAAAAAAAAAAAAAAAAAAAAAATAAATAAAGAAAAATAAAAGTAAGAAAGGAAATAACATCGTAATTACTTGTGACAGAGTAATGGTTCCTGTGCTCTGCACTTTCTTCCATTGCTTTCAATCAATGTGTGAAGTTTCATTCAGTACGCTTTAATGCTTTCAGAGCTAAACTCTCGAAAAGCAAAATACTGAAACAAAGAAGGGAAATGACTCTGTAATTAATTGCAACAGGGTAATGGATCTTGTCCTCTGGACTTTTTCGCTCAATGTATAAGTTTCATTAAATTCTTTTAAATGCTTTCAAAGATATGCTTCGGACAAACAAACTACTGAAATAAAAAAAACTCTGAAAAAACTTGTGACATGGTTATGGTTCTTGTGCTCTGCACTTCCAGAGATACTTTCAGAAACATTCGCCGGACAAAATTGTGACGGACGGATGGAAGTACGGACGATCGGACGAACGGACAAAGCGGCGACTACATTCTCACCCTTCGAGCAGCATTTAAATTAACCAAAAGTAATAATGATAATGCTGAAAATAATAATGAAAATAGGAATAAAGATGCCAATAATACTAGTAATGATTATGATAATAATTATAAGGAATCAGAAACGATTGCAAACCTACGACTTATCTGATCATAGAAATCAAGCAATTTCAAGTTTATGCAGAGCTCAGGATCAAGTATAATATTATCAACGAACCTCTGAGACAGCCGTTTTTTCATTTAAGCGAAATCCGAGATATTTCTTTAGCATCAAATATGAATACTTGTTAGGAAAGTGTACTGTATGCAGAGAAAAAATCTATTCTTACTGGCTGGAGAACAGTGGTGGCCATTTTGTGTAACACTCATTAACTGTGTTATCCACTTAATAAGGCACTTAGTTAATCTATATCTTAATCATATATACTAGAGGTAACTGTCGTTATTATATCGATTTATTTGTCAAAAGTCGACTGTAAAATGTTCCGGGAACAGGTCCTCGGAATAGGGCAGCAAAACACGCAGTCACGCACTAAAATACCAGTGACGGCCACTACGGTAACCATTCGCTATATGATGCATTTTCAAAGAATTTACGTAAAGTTTGACTGTAGATAATCATTTGCTGTTAAAAGTCGTGGGTCTATGTTACATTTTTTGCAGTGCGAGTGAGCAATATACAAACCCAAATGACCCTTCTAAGTGAGGGTCAAATGTCACAATCCCCTGGAAAAAATGAAGTGGCTATGAGGATACCTCGGGGAAGTTGTTTTCGTTACCCACTAAAATGCGATTAGCGATGCTTTATGTATGCGTTTTTTTTTAACTTTTCTTTTACAAATATATAATATATTATAATTTATAACACAATAAAAAAGAAACTGGGCACACAAATCGAATATGGCCGCCACTGGTACGCGGCCGCCACTGATCTCCAGTCAGTAGGTTTTCAATGAGGATAGGAAGTGTTTCCTCAGACAAATAGCTTCAACAGTAAGTAAGTAAATGTGTCCGCTTAATCTGCATAAAAACGTATCTCTAATGACTTCTCATTAAAGAGATACAAATGAGGCGAGATACAAATAATTACAGTTCATGCAAGAGTCATGTCTCTAGGAGACGTACTGAACCATCTAAAGTTGAACGGATATATCTCCGTGTTTTCCGCCATTTTACAAAAGGAAATAACTTCGTGACTAAATTTCTGCGTCTCTAGATAACGTATCTCTTTTTAAAAGGCGTCTACTCTATTAAAGGAAGTAATTTTCACCTAGAGGAGCAACCTTTTTTTTTAAAGAGTAGACCCCCGTGGACAAGAGACGCAAAAATGAAAATGTCAGAGTTGCTTTCCCTGAAAGTGCACATGTACCGATTCAGTTTAATGCAACCCTAGTAAATAGAATTTACTCTTAAAAGAAAGAATTTGCTCCTTTGCTCCTTGAGGAGCCAATTTTTTTTCCGTTCAGAGTTGACCTCCTTTGAGAAGATATACGAAAATGTCGAGTGGCTTCCACTGAAAGTGTACATGTACTGATTTAGCACAAGGCAGCCCTTCTAAACAGGGGTCTGCTCTTAAAAGACTATGCTCGTAGAAGAAAAAAATCTTATCTTCCATAGTTAACCTCCATTGAGAAGGGATGCAAAAATTAAAATGTTAGAGTAGCTTTCCCCGAAAATGGACATATGCCCATTCATTTAAAAAGAGAAGTTAAATAAGACCAGGGATTACCTTGCTTGTATTTGTCTCTTTCTTCCGCGACCAGTTTCTTATAGTGCTCATCACACGGATGGTCCCAAATACTTTCACCGGTAACAAAGTTGAAAAAATAGATATCCCCCTCAGGGCTCTTGCTGAAATTTGAGGGTGTATTCTGTATGATTGTGTACACATGACTTAATCGAGTAGTCATATCTGATGGGTCATTCGGAGAAAACAACCTTAACAGTGTTCCCTGAAACTCCTTTTATAAGGAGCGTAGTTGCACCAACGGTTTAGCTGGTGTCTCTGAATGTCTAGGCGGAGTTGCCGTAGTCGGCGTAGGTTCGAACCCTGCCCGACCAGTGGGTATTTCTTTATTTCTCAGCCCATGCACTTCTCAAGAAGTATTGCATCACCAAATATTATTCCATAGATGTAAGACTTAACAAAAGGAAAAACATGTCTTTGGTTTGCTTTCAGATTTTTATAACTTCTACAATAGTGCCTCTGTAAACATCTGGCAGCATACATGTAGCTCCTACCAGAAAAGATTCTTTTCTCTGACTATTGGTCATAGGTAAGATTTGTAACAATTGTTTATATTATCATACGATAATCTATTGTCTTCCTCTTTGAAAAATTTCAAATCGATCGGTTGCGAAGCAAGTTACTTTTCATCCCACTGTATTATCGTAGAAACAAGAAGCTGCGTCAGTACAGCCATTTTTATTTGAGCCGCGACACGAGAAAACTAACAATGTGTTTGTGCGCCCAGCGCAGACTCAGATCAGCCTGAGCATCCACCAAGTTGAATCAGAATCTTTGATAAGCGCTCAAAGGGTAGCTAAGGGTCCAAGATACCATCATGCGGACAGCGAAGGCTCTGATCAGACTGGGCGGATGCCCAGGCTGATCTGAGTCTGCGCTGGGCGCACAACCACATTGTTGGCTTTCTCGCGTCGCGGCTCATTTTATTCTCGTTGACGGAAGTGATAAAATTGGAGATTTTATACAGAATTTCCAGTTCTGTGCTTTGACGGCATAGCATTCTTACAACGATGGCAAGCAATCGATTGAATTAAGTTTTCAATTCACTCGGATTTCGAACTTGCTCTGTTGTTGACTAATCAACGGACTCGAATTTGTGGAGTTCCGATCAGTTACCATGCACATGTTAAGGGTCCGAGGTTATAAAACTTGAGAATGATCTCAAACTCAAAATAAAGCAAACTGATTGGCTGCTTCCGAGCACATGCTCGGAAGCAGCCAATCGGTGTGCTTTATTTTGAGTTTGAGAATGTACTCAAGTTTTATAACCTCGGGGCCTGGTTTCTTATTGTCTCTTACCACTTCCATCAGTTTGCTATGTTTTTCATACTGATTCAGACTTTTAATGCAAATTTTTCATTATCCTCCACTGACACGGAATAAACTGATTGAAGATAAGTGCAGATATATATCATCGTTTCGGAATATGGTAGCATTTTGCATGAAATGCTCATTATGGTCGAGAACTTGCGACTTGAAAACGTAAACAGAAAAGCAAATTGGCCGTAATGACACACCTTCTTGTTTCTATAATAATACAATGGGGCATATAGTAAATTTCTTATTTCGCAAGCGAACTTAAAATTCTATAAAAACGCAGGCGATAGATATCATAAAACCTAGGTTAAAGGGAAACACCTACTAGAATAGGAACTAGAATAAAGGACTTCTATGATTAAGGCGAGGATTTTCCCCCATTAGACCGGCGCGACAGGTCCGACTTTTCAAAAGTATAAAGTGTGCAATGTTTTCTTAGCAGAGCTTCCACAAATAGGTAAACCGTATGAAATCAGATCATTTGTAATTCAGACCCAAAGACATGGGGAGATAATCCATTCTGACCCTACCTACCCTAAATTCAAGGTTTTCGCACACCTCATCTTTTGAGGTAATAAAAGTATTGAAACCAGTCATTCATTCCATACATTTTTGTCATAAATGCATCCTAAATACACGCATATCACCAATACAAAGCAATGATTTTCTTCTTGTTACGCCTGACTGGCATTAAACATGCAAAACCATAGTTACACTTCCGGTCAAAACGGCCAGAATGGAACGCTTCACTATAATTAAAGTACAAGTACTCCCCCCCCCACGACCCAGCATTTCCTTCATGCAGCATACTTATGCGATGCAAGTACGCAATATATATGAGTGGGAAGCTGGGTCACGGGGGGGGACGATACTCAGCCAAAGAAGAAGAATGGTCAACAGTAGCACTGTGATCTTCAAGGATTATATTGTGTACCATGACCTTGAAATGAGGTCAAGGTCACATACATATAGTCAAAACTATCCAGTGTTGTCTGTTATGTAAGTAATGTAAGTCAACAAGAGGGCCATGGTGGCCCTGAATCGCTCACCTGATCATTAATCAGTTCACTGGCTCTGGTGAAGATTTATAAGAGTTTTTACCATACTAACATTTGACCTAGTTTTTGACCCGGCATGACCCAGTTTCAAACTTGGCCTGGATATTGTAAGAATAAACATTCTGACACAGTTTCATTGAGATTGGATAGAAACTGTGCCCTCTGGAGGGTATACAAGGTCGTTCTTATATTTGACCTAGTGACCAAGTTTTTGACCTGACACGACCCAGTTTCAAACTTTACCTAGATTTCATTAAGATAAACATTCTGACAGAGTTTCATGAAGATTGGATCAAAACTGTGCCCTCTAAGGTGTACACAAAGTTTTTCTAAGATTTGACCTTGAGCCGACGTGACTCAGTTTCATAGGGGGCTTAGATATACGGACAATAAACATTTTGACATAGTTTCAAGAAGATTGGATCAAAACTATGCCTTCTAGTGCTTACACAATGTTTTTCTAAGATTTGACCTAGTGACCTAGTTTTTTTACCCGACATGACCTACTTTCAAACTTGGCCGAGAGTTTATGAAGATAAACATTCTGACAAAGTTTCATAAAGATTAGATCAAAACTGTGTCCTCTAGAGCGTACACAAGGTTTTTCTATGATTTGACCTAGTGACCTAGTTTTTGACCCGACATGACCCAGTTTCAAACTTGTCCTACGTATTATGAGGATAAACATTCTGACAAAGTTTCATGAACTTTGGATCAAAACTGTGCCTTCTAGAGCGCACGCAAGGTTTTTCTAAGATTTGACCTAGTGACCTAGTTTATAACTCGACATGACCCAGTTTCAAACTTGGCCTAGAGTTTATGGAGATAAACATTCTGACAATGTTTCATAAAGATTGGATCAAAACTGTGTCCTCTAGAGCGTACACAAGGTTTTTCTATGATTTGACCTAGTGACCTAGTTTTTGACCCGACATGACCCAGTTTCAAACTTATCCTACATATTATGAGGATAAACATTCTGACAAAGTTTCATGAACTTTGGATCAAAACTGTGTCCTCTAGAGCGTACACAAGGTTTTTCTATGATTTGAACTAGTGACCTTGTTTTTGACCCGACATGACCTACTTTCAAACTTGGCCGAGAGTTTATAGAAGTAAACATTCTGACAAAGTTTCATAAAGATTAGATCAAAACTGTATCCTCTAGAGCGTACACAAGGTTTTTCTATGATTTGACCTAGTGACCTAGTTCTTGACCCGACATGACCCAGTTTCAAACTTGTCCTACATATTATAAGGATAAACATTCTGACAAAGTCTCATGAACTTTGGATCAAAACTGCGCCTTCTAGAGCGTACACAAGGATTTTCTAAGATTTGACCTAGTGACCTAGTTTTTGATCCAACATGACCCAGTTTCGAAGTTGGCCTAGAGTTTATAGAGATAAACATTCTGACAATGTGTCATAAAGATTGGATCAAAACTGTGTCCTCTAGAGCATACACAAGGTTTTTTCTATGATTTGACCTAGTGATCTAGTTTTTGATCCGACATGACCTACTTTCCAACTTATTCTAGATTTTATAAGGATAAACTTTCTGATTAAGTTTCATGAACTTTGGATCAAAACTGTGCCTTCTAGAGCGTACACAAGGTTTTTCTAAGATTTGACCTAGTGACCTAGTTTTTGACCCGACATGACTCAGTTTCAAACTTGGCCTAGAGTTTATGGAGATAAACATTCTGACAAAGTTTCATAAAGCTTGGATCAAAACTGTGTCCTCTAGAGCGTACACAAGGTTTTTCTATGATTTGACCTAGTGCCCTAGTTTTTGACCCGACGTGACCCAGTTTCGAACTTGTCCTATATACTATGAGGATAAACATTCTGACAAAGTTTCATGAACTTTGGATCAAAACTGTGCCCTCTAGAGCGTACACAAGGTTTTTCTAAGATTTGACCTAGTGACCTAGTTTTTGATCCGACATGACCCAGTTTCGAACTTGGCCTAGATTTTATGGAGATAAACATTCTGACAAAGTTTCATAAAGATTGGATCAAAACTGTGTCCTCTAGAGCGTACACAAGGTTTTTCTATGATTTGACCTAGTGACCTAGTTTTAGACCCGACGTGACCCAGTTTCGAACTTGTCCTAGATACTATAAGGATAAACATTCTGACAAAGTTTCATGAACTTTGGATGAAAACTGTGCCCTCTAGAGCGTACGCAAGGTTTTTCTAAGATTTGACCTAGTGACCTAGTTTTTGACCCGACATGACCCAGTTTCGAAGTTGGCCTAGATTTTATAAAGATTAACATTCTGACAAAGTTTCATAAAGATTGGATCGAAACTGTGCCCGCTAGAGTGTACACAAGCAAAAGTTGACGGGACGTCCGGACGTCCGGACGGACGTCGGTCCACACGTACGACGGACGACGGACATCACGGTATCCTAAAAGCTCACCCTGAGCACTTCGTGCTCAGGCGAGCTAAAAAAGGGTGAAATGCATACAATAAACCATTATTTCAGCGATCAGTTTTAGGATAATTTACAATTTATCTCAACAATGACGTCAACGTCAACGTATGTTTAAACGTACTTTACATAGATACAACAGTTGAAAATTCATTTGTCATGCAAGTTACATGTCATAGTCATAAATGCAAAGCAGAAGTCAGTGATCCGTATAACTTTTTGATCATGGGAAAATTCACGCCTTAAGCATAGAAGTCTTTTGAAAATTACAATAATTTAATAAAAGTGTGCAGAAATTTTCATGAAACTCGGACTTGAATTGAGAAAGATTTGGAAGTTGATGAATATTAAATACTGAGCTGGACACCAGCAAACCTTTGAGTTAATGACGTAAGTAACTCATGTTAAATGAAAATCCAAAATAGATTCAGTTGAAACATTTATGTGGTGAATGAGATTCCTGAGTCTATAATTACTTAATAAATGAAATGCTTGAGTCCAAGTGGGCGTATATCAAAAGCGCCTAAGCCGTATCGTGACGTGGTTTATAAAGCGCTAGAAACCATGCTATCAAATGTGCAGAAGCCTTTAGGTCGTTTAGCCGGTAATTACACTGATAAATACTGAAGATACCTGTATTACCTGTCCTCAAACTTTTTTTCTGGACAGCCTAAACCCCATTATTTTAGTTACAGTGAATCAGGATTTTAGATATTATAGACATTTTGAGAAATATATTTTATAGAGAATTCGATCGGACAAGAATACAATTTGCAATCGCCCAGTAAGGAAAGTGCAGAAAGTCGCCGGAAGGTTGTGAGTTCGCGGCTCACCATCGCCATCCGAGGACACAAAAAGTCTCCCAGCAGTAAATTCGTAATTTTTTCGAATCAGGGAAGGATACGGCAGCGAAAGGAGATGGATGGGTTCCGCCTTTCATCTGCTGTGCCCAAGATACAGTGGGTTTCTAAATCCTACTGCCCCTATGGCTATAAGGCTATGGGAAACGTTAACCTTTTTAGTCCGGGAAATATATGCAGTCTTAAGGGTATAGGTTTTAGCAAGAATGGCCGTGTAAATGTAGAACTCTATGTTTGAACTTTTTTTGTATGTGTACACTGATAGGAATAGTAACTTTCACCTGAACTATATTTTAGAACTTTTAATATGAACTTTTCCCATGTGTGTTTCAAAATGTAAATATGAAAAAAATATATACATCATGCTCAAGCTTCTACCTCCCCGTTGGTGAGTAAGGGACAACGGACGTTGTATTCAACGCCCAGTTAAGGAAGTAGCGTAGTCTCGTTATCTATTACAATTAATCATTAAAATTCCGCGCATTTGAAACGCGCATTTGATAGTAAAAATTTCGGAGCTTTCGTAGAAAAGTGCGCTTTAGATATTTTGATCGGCGCTTTCGTAAAATGCCGGTCCATGTAAGTCATCAAAAGCAAAAAAAAAAAAAAAAAAATCGTATTTATTCAAGATTATAAATGAATATCACATGACAGAAACTTCAAAACTGGCAACCATCATGAAGCCCATTTTGAATTATTTTAGCCTTCACATCTTCCATATAGTCAGATCTTCATGCAGTTTTCACGGCATTCATTGCTTCAGTGTTGAGTCTGGTTCTGTTAATTTGGGGTCACTACTTAAATACTGATTTAAAGTAATTTATTCCATTTGATGTATATCTGGTAAAACTTTTAAATTATTCTAAAAATTTGGCTTCCATTCTTTTGAACTGTTTTGGCTTTTTGCGGGCTTTTACTGCATCGGACATCTCTTTCCTGATGCCCTTGTCTGTCGCTTTTCTCGAGACACAGGGGTTGAGGCGGCTCCATGGGGGACGTCTGCGCTCGCGAGTTCATACGTAGGCGTCGCTTACCTGATGTGTGCAGCTAATATGTCCCGCAGAATGCGACAGTAAGTGTGGCTCGGAGAGGGATGCTAGCCGAGACCTGTGCTTCATCTCTTTTCTTTCAAACCTTTGGGGTTTAGCGACAAGTTAAATACAGAAGAAGTTGAATACAGAAACGCGCGTGTGTCGCACTATAATTGGTATGGATACGTTTATATTATCACGTGCTACAATTTTAACGCAAGCTTCACCCCTAATGAGAAGAGAGACAGAATTATAATGGTAGCTTACAATTGAAGTCTACTATTCACCTTTATCATATACTTTTACTAGTATTGCCTTTGATACAAGATATTTGGCCCAAACACTATAGCCCTATCAGAAAGAGGGGGTGGGGTGGGGTGGTGATCGGGTGGTGAGATGGTGCTGTGTGTAACTTCCAGTGCCGGGGCGTCCTACAAATTTGGAAATTGTAGGGCAAGGGCCTACTGTGCTTGCAGTAGGTGCGGGTGGGGGTTGTTTGGACATTTTTTCTCTCGTCTATCATTTCTCCTCTATCTCCTCTCCGGGAGACGGCCCGATATAGACTGAAATACTGTCTCAAGGGCCGTTAAACCCAAATCAATTAATCAATCAATCAATCAATCAATCAATCAAAACCTATCAGAAAGCACTGTGGGCCCGAGATCACATCACGTGAAGGGCGAGACAGTGTTATCCCAGCCCTTGTATCGGCCCTCAAATTTGGCGCTAACGTCAAGTATTGTCGTCGACGTCACTAAATTAATTCAGCGGACCAAAAGACGTCTGACGCCTGGTTTTATTCGGGTCCTTCGTGCTCGGGCCAATACCATCAACTCGGGCTGTGATCAGGGCTGGGAGCAAAACAACCATGTAATAATCTCTGTTTATGACTGTAAATATAGGGATGAATTTCAAATTTGTGGATTTTATCGAAGTTTAAACGCCTGCAAATCCCTTAAAACTGAATAGAGGTCGAAGGGTTTTATGTAAAGTTTGTGAGATATTCGACGGCGTAAACTCATCGATAAAATCCACAAAGTAAATTTTATTTCTTATAATTCCACCTCAGTAATCCATATATGAAAATTGTAGGTTATATTGCGTACTTTAGAAATCGCAGCATAGCATTACCGTCATCGGATTTATCTTTGTATGTAAACCGTTCTCCAGTCGCTCGCGACTAATCAAATTGCACAAAATTAGCATTAGAATATTTAATTGGAATTAAATCTGAATTGCAAATACAGTATAAAATATAAATAGAAATAGAAATGTAAATACCATGGCTTCCAGTTTTCAGGCAGTGGGGCCTTCAAGCCCTCTTCAGCTATCCACAGAAGGTGGGGCTCATGCTTTGGATCAACACCCAAAAATAAAGCATACTCTCTAACCTCTGAAGTTATACAAAAGCGCACAGGTTCTAATGAATATAGTTGGCAAGCCCAACTTCGCTTGATAGTAGTCACTAGCACCCTATACTATACTATACTATACTACTTCTGACATATATTTAAAATTAAGTATAGTAAATTATACCCTGCTCTGACACTTGACAGCAAAAAAGAATTAGAATAGCACTTATATGTAGGTTGTCGAAAAGTAAAATATTATTAATCCGCTTACGTGTTTTTTTTTTGTTTTTTTTTTTGTTTTGTTTTTTTAATTTTGATATTTTTGATATTTTTGTTAAAAAATAGATCAGTTTGTCCTCTTTGTCATTGTGGAACTACTGAAAATGCTCAACATTATTTTCATTGCAAATCTGACCAGGCTCAGTGCAACGAAATGATTAATGAGGTCTCTCTATATCAACATCATTCCCATTTATTTCTTTACGGTGATTTGTCCTAAAAGCTTGTCTCGTAAAACTAACAGTTTGATACTTGCAAACGCTCTCTCAACCCTGTTAAGTATTTGACTTTTATAAGGATTATTTTCTATAGGCCTAGCTCCCTCTCCTCTCGAAAACACGTTACTTTTCTTTGTCAAGCATTTCATTCAAATTCTTTTCTCCTATCATTTATTTATTATGTATATATAATGCTGACGTCAACTTGTCTGTTTCTCTTTTGTTATACCCCGCCACACGTTAGTGGCGGGGTATTATGTTTTCACGTTGGCCGTCCGTGTATCTGTCCGTCCGTCCGTCCGTCCGTCCGTAGTACGTACGTCCGTCCGTCCGCACTTCGTTTCCGTGCGATAACTTAAGTATTTATCAACGGAATTCATTCAAATTTTGTATATGCATTTGGACCAATAATGTCTCGCTTGGGATTGTTAATGGGCAAATTTCGATAATTTCTGACAGAGTTATGGCACTTGTCAATGTCCAAAAAATGGTTTTTGGCCTCTAGTTCGTTTACTACTTGGAATATCATGATGAAACTTCACAAACATGATCGAAGTAATAAAAGCTTTGTACGAGTACAGAAAGTTTATCATCAGGTATTATCTGCCCCTGCCCTGGGGTTATATACATGTATAAATCATGAAAAAATCTATATAAAATCAGAGTTTGAAGCAATTTTTCTGAAACCTACAGCAAATGATCAGTGATGAAAGCCTCCAGTGATGCTCAAATTTACCCCAAGGGAGTTACCTCCCCTGTCCCGGGCTATATACATGCATAAAATGATGCCAAAATCTATATAGATTCATGTGAAACAGATTTTTCAGAAACTTACAACTGATGAAAGAAGTAATAAAAGCTTCTTGTGGTGATTAAAATTTAACCCCGAGGGGTTTATCTGCCCCTGGCATGTGGCCACATATAGTTTAAAATCACTAAAACTGTATTTGGTTAGAGTGGTAAGTGATTTATCCGAAGCTTATAGTAAGTGATCAGAGTAATGATGTGTCCTGTCATGACTTAGACTTTTTTCCATGTACCTTGGGTTCTAGCTGCCCCTGCCCTGGCCTAATACAGAGAAAAAATTAGTCAGGAAAAAATGGTGAGTGAAAAAAGTTGGCAGTGGCGGGGTATCACGCAGTCGTTTGCGATGCTTTTAATGGTTAAAGGGTTAACAAAAACCCAGTTAACATAAACCGTTTTAGAAAGCGTTTCAGGTATGCTTACCAGATACTGAAGGCACATAATTGTCAGGAATGTTCTCTTCCAAGATACGGCTGTCGCTCATATTGTAGTATCTCTTAGGTTTGTTCTATAAAGTGACGTTGTTGTTTTCCAAGCTGAAATGAGAGGTAGCGTCCTCAATTTCAAATGTTTATCTGAGGTGCCATAAACATATGTGAAATATCTTAATTCATTATTGCACATAATTTTACCAATTTGTCTCGATTCTAGGTCCACTTTGCAGACTTTGTTAACATTTTCAGAAATACTCATTAATTTTCTTTACCTATATTAAAATGATATACTCTGAACAGTCACTGTTGATAAATAAAGAGTGACCATGTTGTTTATTCCTACACGGATTTTCTTAGTGATAGTAACTCATTATAAATAAAGAGTGGATGTTCAGCGTATATAATGTTGCTTATCCCTACACGAATTTCTTAGTGATATCCATTCATTGACTGTTCAGAGTATACAATTTTACTTATGCTATACGGATTTTCTTCATGATACTAAATCAAAATGGCCGATCCACTTCTGATATTCTTTTAAAAGACCTGATATGATATGAGCCGGTTTTCTTAATGTCATATACTTACTATTAGCTTTGAAGCATTTAATTTTTAACACAAAATTCAATAAGCCAGTTACAGTATATGTAAAAGCATGCCGAAAAATTGTATATATTTTAAAACAATTTTCGGTAAAAACTAAATTCCAAATACTGCAAAGTAGCCACAAGTTACAAGACGCGCAATATACTTGTTAATGTAGAAATATAGCCTTGACTGGCTCACTGTCGATGATATGCAACCTGAAGGTCTTCAGATTGACAAAATCCGAAGAGGGGCTGCTGGCTGGACCAGCATTGACTACTACACAATGTCAAGCATTTTTACGTGTAGATTTAGATATTGTAATATGTTGCCAGTTCCTCAAGGCTTGGGTCAGAATTCATTTCCTTACGCTGCAGTTGTGATGTAGAATTCTTTACCAGATGCTTTTAGAACTACAACAAAAAATTTAAATGTCCCATTGGAATGTGTTAAATTGGAAATGTTCAGCGATGTCATCAACGTTGATGCGGCTTTGCCTTAACGTTATGTTGCCGATGGTTAAATGATGAAAATTATTATATACTTAAGGCACCATGACTCTTTTACTACGACAATATCGTTTTTTTAAATATATCTTGTTTTACAAAACATGCACCTTTCAAGAGGGTTAGGATATCTAGTAAAAAAATGGCTATGTCTAGTTCATTTTAGCTTTGTTTGTAGCAAAATATTTAATAATTTTAATTTTTATACCTTCGTGTTCCTTGTTATTCAGTAAGAAAGTGAGAGGTCACATTCTATGTCTGTGATGAACAATTATGGAGATATGAGCATGAAAAAAAAAAAAAAAACTGTAACTTTTGTTTCAACCAATTCAAACTAATAGTTTATATATAGTAGACAGAGCGAGTTGACGAAATATGTCATTGTCAAAAGCTTTCGGATTGTCCGAGGTCTCAATCAAGATTATTAAAGAACAGTTTTATGTTATTTAAGCATAATTTGAAAGAAAAGAAAATGTGTAAGTTTTACTCACTGAGATCCTTTGTTCCTTTTCATAAACTCAGGACAAGACAACTGCTAGCTTTTTAAAGGGGGGGTCCAAGGACTGAGAGTGTTAACACAAATTATCAATAGTCAGTTAACACACCAACAAAGAAATTCAAATATTTTTTAATAAGTAAAAATGACTGTACGAGCAGCGACACAACCAATCAAACAAAGCGGCGTGTACAATAGTAGTATACGGGTAAAATCAATAAACACAAAGGACCGATGGAACATATACAATAGAAATTAAAGGATATTTATTACAAAAATGAAGTCTGATCAGAGTCTCCGTTGGGAATTAAAGGATAGCTAAGGGTCTAATCTAGCTCCATGTGAACAGCAAAGACTCTGATCAGACTGACCTGAGTCTTCACTGGGCGCATGTTCCACCTTGCTGATTTCTATCCTGACCATTGTAAAAAATTGATCGATTTTATACTGACGTGTGCCGCAATGGATATTTAACCTATATTAACAATGAACTTACAGTCTTTATGAGAAGGGTGGCTTGTCCTTATCACTTCCAATAAACGTATTCTGATTCCTTACATCAAAGAGATGGGTGGTCGTGGTCGTACGATGGTGCTGGGTAACGTTCAGTGCCTGATCATCTTACTAATTTGGATAACAGTAGGGCAAGGGCCTACTGTGCATGCAGTATGTGTGGGGAAGTAGTTTTGACATTTTTCTCTTTTTCTCTCCCCTATCATATCTCTTTTCTTTTTCTCTCTCTGGAAGACGGCTCGATATTTACTGAAATACTGCCTCAAAGAGCCGTTAAACCCCAAACAACCAACCGTCCGATACATCATAGGACTCTCTGATACTTATATAATTTCACAAAAAAAAAAATAAAAAATAAAGATACTAACAATATATTACCGGAGAACGTTTGATATTGCATATAAGGAGAATGGGTACTGTATTAGTTGGCGTTGGCGTTGGCTTATTTACCCTTCCAATCTGTTTAATAGACTATATCACCACCTTTACCAGACACTGGGCACACAAAGTTTAATCGGCAATATACTTGCCACTGACTTTCTTTGGCTGAACCATATAAAGCGACTAGATTCACACACCGATGAACGACAACTTATCATGTGACGTTGTAGTCAAGCGACGTCTAAGGTAAACAGACGTCTCAGTGATTAAACCACGTAGACGTCGCGCACGATGTTCATCGTAAAACGTCACACTCAAATGACGTCGTGGTAATTAGCAATTAAGGTGGAATAGGACAAAACCAAATTTTTCAGTTTTCTAGTCAAACAATATACAATGTATAATCAAAAACTTCAGTCATTTGTGACTCACTAATGAAATTTCTTCTGAACATGAAACGAACAGTTCCTATTTCAATGACGCCTTGAAAATGTGATGGTTTGACGTTTTTTACGCAAAATTTATAGCTCTGTGATATCCACTTTTATCGACATTGCTCTGCAATCCATTGAAGTATTGAAATTTAGCCCGTACCAAATGATGTGTCATTGAACGGTCCATATAGCTGTGCTATACTTTTGCAAGTTCTCTACGCATTACGAGTGAATTGTTGCAAACATTAATTTTCATGAACTGTTGAAGTTTGCAATTTTTCGCGTAAAAATTGAAATTGAGAAAAAAACGTCTTCGAAAAATACATCTCAAATTTTAATATGTTTTAATGAAAAGTAAATCTCAAATATTATTGAAATAAAATATTAAGATTTTACCGTGTAAATATTTCTCAAAGTCGCAAAATAAATGTCATGGTAAAAATGAGCCCCTGGCGTGTTGAAACCTTACTCGCTGGAAGACGGAATAAGATATTAATTGAGTTATTTTTGTTTTTGTTTTTCGTAAAGTTATATCTCTAGAAGATATTATAAATGTTTTACTAGAAGCTAAACAACTACTGGAAACCATTCTTCGGAATAATCTCCCTTTGACGTTAAAAGAAGCAACATCATCGGAACAGGGGGTTTAGTTAAGCAAATCTACTTTGTGAAAAAAAAACTACACGCTGAAAACTTAAAATTATTTAAAAAATCACACGTAAACATATTTATTAATACATATCAAAATTTCAGAAACATTTTTCGGAGACTTTTTTTCTCTGTCTAAGCTTTTATGGGAAATTAAGCAATATTCAGTAGGTAATGAAATGTCATATTTGCCCAAGTCAATACAAAACGCGGAAATGTTTGGAAGAAGTAATAACACACCTTGAATGGCCTCTTGACGGCTCACACTTTGATATGAAATTTATTACAATATCTTTACGGAGAGCAAAATAAATGCTAAAATTATATGTGATCGAGCGCTATCTATTTGGCATACAAATACGTCTATCCCTTACATTTTCATGACGTCATGGAAATAGAAGTAGTTGTTTAACACTTAAAAGAAAATCTTCGTAATTTAGAAAATGCTGAACTTCTTGATAATTGTCCTTTTTACACGAAAACTGAAATTTTTGGTTTTGCCCTATTAAGCGCGTAAAGAATATTCATTCGTTCGTTCGTTTATTCGATCGATCACTTCAATAATTCATTCACTCATTCATTCGCTCATCCATTCACATTTATTGACTTTTATCGACTGTATGACTGACAGATTAATATACAGTTGACACTCGAAATCTCAGATACTGATATCTCAAAGGTCCCTCTTTTAATGAAGAATATAGATTAGAAGCTTTTCTCTTTGTCTTTTTATTTCAACTCCGGATATTTCAATCTACTGGTACTAAAAGTATATTTTCTAGGACCAGAAAATTCACTTCGAGATATCAGTACTTTGAGATGATCTTGGAATTTGAGATATCGAGAGGTGATTGTATTTATTGATCTTTCTGTATGGTTGGTTAAGTGATTATAGAAATCAAATAAAGTCACGTTTGGGATCAAATTTAACGCGCATTTTACATCACAGAGAAAATGTCTATCTTGGTGCATATCTTTTGATATCGTCAGGCGTTTCTACATATATATTTACTGAATGGCAAGTGTATACACATATGCAGTTTGGTGTTTAATAGGTTTAGAGAGCGCCTTTTCTTAATTCTTTCTTCTCTCTCTTTTGTCCATAATACAAGCCTTTACTACGTTACTTCCCAAGGTCATAATTTGAACAAGCTTGGTAGTACTCCTGTTCCTGGTGCTACATACCAAGTTTCAAGGGCATCAGCGCATTGGTTCTTTGAAGATTTTCAAAGGTTTTTACCATATATACCAATACCATAGAAGATTTGTAAATGTTTTTGCCATATATGGGCATGTTGGTCATGTGACCCAGACTGTTTGATCAAATTTTTGTTCCCTCAGCCCCTAGAGGCTCTATATGAAATTTGGTTTCAACTGGCCCAGTGGCTTTTGAGATGTGAGAAATTGTCAAAATATGAGAGACCAGGGTCAAAGGTCAAAGAATGATATTGACCTCTTGTACGCAAAACTTTTCATGTACACATTAAGATAAATGTATATACCAATTTTCAGGTCAAAATCTTCTTCATTTTCATAGCTACAGAAAGCAAATTTGACCTTACCGTAATAAGGTCATGGTCAACCCACGGTCATAGTTTGAACAATCTTCGTAGTACTCGCTTATCCGATTCTACATGCGAAGTTTCAAGGCCATCGGCCGATTTGTTCTGGAGTAGAAGATTTTAAATGTTTAACCATATATGGGCGTGGCGGCCATGTTGGTCATGTGACCATAATCGTTTGAACAACTTTTCGTTCCCCCGCCCCCTAGAGGCTCTACATGTATCATTTTAAGTCTGGTTACATAAAATCTGAAGAAAGGTCCTATGGAAGCAAGCAGTGCATCAGAGAAACGAAAATAGCACACTCGGTTTGAATGACTCTGTTCACAAGTAGGCCCCGTAGCACCGGCCTGAGCGGAAATCAGAATGAGATCAATGATCCCAGATAACCAGAAAACATATGAGCAGCGACAGTGGCATGTGCGCCCAGCGAAGACTGAGACCAGCCTGGGCATTAGCCCAGTCTGATTCTAGTCTTCGCTGTTCCCATGGAGCTAGCTTGGATCCTCTTCTATCCCTTAACACCACAGTCTAGGCTCTGAAAACACTAGGCGGATGCACGACCAGATAGCATGCCAACGTTTGGCCAATGTTGGCATAAAGTGTCACCGTTGGCTAAGCGTTGGTGTTGGGAGTAGAACGTTGCCCCAACGTCGGGCCAACGTTACTACTGCTGTGTATATTTTTTGCTTTAGTTACCAAGGAATTAATAATACTTGGACCTATGCAGGTTCAACACTTTATTTCCTAGCATATTGTGTACATTTTTCATAAGACTGTATGTTGGCCATTTAACGGTCGGCCGACATTGGGCCAACCTTGGGCCAACATTTTCACATGCGTATAGATTGTTAGGTTTTATGTGGGTTGAGTAACATTGGCCCAACGTTGGGTTAGCGTGGGGAATTGAAAACCAGGTTTCAATGATAATTAGAATGAGTATGAATGTCAATTTAATTTATATATAAAGTATATGTATGATTCATAATTTTCACCCAGTGGACTTCTTATTTGTTTCTTTTTATTCATCTGTTTAGTTTAAATTTATGATTATTTATTTTGGTATTGAATGCTTAACTTTTGAATAGCATACATGTACTTATATTTCCATGAAAATATTTTGGATATTTGCGTTTATTAACTTTCTTTTTTAATGTAACAATATAGATCTAGGCTTAATGATAAATATCAATTGTAAGCTTTGGTTACCAGGTACATAGAAAAGTGAAGCTCTGTAAGTAATTAGCGATCACACAGCAAGGAGTCTTGTTTACTCCGATTTTATCAGGAGCAAGGCTGGTTACCAAGAAACGATCCACTTTCAGCAATGAAGTTGTTAGAACTCGGTTATTAATGACATTCAGATGTAACAGAAAGATTTAACAAACCAAGTGCTACACATAACCATATGACTTAAGGGAGCAAAGATTGTGTTCTCAGAATAGGAAACTATTGAAGTAGAAATAGACCGTCGTAAACTTATATTTTTTGAGCAGTTGTGCAATTTGCCTTCTCATTTACGTGTAAAAGAAGTTTTCATTCATAGAATGGTTACTTTTGAAAAAAAATTCAGGATCTCAGTTAGGGTTTATACCAGATATATATCGTTTATTAGGAAAACATTCGTTAACTTCTACAATACACGCATTTTTAGATAATGGATCTTTTATGTCAAAAAATGCATGGAAACGCCTTTTGCGCGAAAAATTCTTAAACGTTGGTACGGTTGCATTATTACCAAGAGTTGTTAATTCAGAGTCTTTGAGTCGATTTATGGATATTCATAGTTTTGACAAACCGTATATCTAATATGATATCAGCAAAGAAACTCAAAAATATTTAAAAAATACACAGTTAGCTGTTCGTCTCTTGGGTTTAATGTTAAGTGGTAAAAAATATATGATTTGTCGTTCCTGTGGTGAGTTAAGCCAGACCCTTACAGAGCATATATTCTTGTTCTGCACAGCGAGCGAAGATTTCCGGAATAAATTATGGGAAACTATGATATCTAGATTTGGAGTTATTTTTTTTAATTCTTTTATAGCCTTATCACCAGCTAAACAGGTTGATAATCTTTTTTCTGGCTGCCATAACATATTGCAAACCGAAAATGAAATTAAAGAGTGTTTAAAGATATTTTTAGTATCAATAACAAAAATTAGCAATATTATTTTATATTCAGTTATAGTATAGAAATCGTGTACTTTAATATTTGTAATAGTTATAACTTCTCTGCTTCTTTCTTATACTAGTCTATCCTGTTTATAGGATAGTGTAGGATAGAACATGACACATTTTGCCAATTGACTTGGTTCATTTACTAAAGAGTCTTTCCTCATCTTTCGTCTCTTGAATTTCGTTTCGGCAAGAGCATCATTATATGAGGAGTTAAGGCTCTTTCATGAATGGTTTAACAGTGTAAATTAGTGCCTGCGGGCGCATGAGGCTAAGGTGATGTCGTACTGACGCCAGTGTGACGTCATGACGTCACACTGACGTCGGTGAGGCGTCTTGCGACGTTATGTACCTACTGAGAATGCTGCTTCAGACACCATTATATTTCCCTAGGGCTGTGCACCTTTGTGCGCCGTTATTCTCACTTTTTATTTTACATAGTACAGAATTGCATTTCAAAATGTGTATTTTGATTATTTTTTTTTCTTCGTCTTATGTGTTTGTGTTACTTTTCTATTGTCTTTGTGTATATTGTATTATATGTTTATGTGCTCTCCTACTTTGGAGGAAAATAAAATATCTATCTATCTATCTATCTGTTAGAACTCTGTTATTAATGACATTCAGATGTAACAGAAAGATTTAACAAACCAAGTGCTACACATAACCATATGACTTAAGGGAGCAAAGATTGTGTTCTCAGAATAGGAAACTATAATGTGTACAGTTAAAGCCGTAATTTTATTATGCAAAATTTAATTCTTCAATTCAAGTAAATTGTACTTGATTTTTTGCGAATTCTCGTACTTAATTTGGTTAAGCCAGAATGTCTTTGCGCGAAACTCGACCTTAGGCATGTGTACTCAAATCAGCCTGCACAACTGCGCAGGGTAAAGAGCATAACTAGGATTCATCAGATACATTGTGTATGCGAAGAGGAAAGGATCTGATAAGACTGTGTATATGCGCAGGCTGATCGTAGTCGTCCCTGTTCGCATATAAAGGGGAGAAGGGAAACCGTTGATTTTACCAACACGGAAGAGCCATGAAAACCGCATCAAGTGATCAGAGATTCGCAGAATTGAAAAGTATCTTCACTTTTGCTTAACCTAGATCAATTCATCGGATAGAATGTGTATGCGAAAAAGGAAGAATCTGATAAGACGGAGAACAGGGAGACAATTAATTTTACCAGCAGAGGAGAGCCATATAATATATATAGAGGTTCGCAGAATTGTGTATTTGGGATCGCATTTAAACGTCAATATTAGCAAATTGCTGAATCATCTTTGTGGGCACGGAATTGGTTACTTTTCCTGGATGCTTCGCAGACAGGGAGGATTTTTTGCGTTGGCTGATTGTAAGCCATATATGTTGGCGTAACGTTGGCCGAACGTTGTAGGAAAAACTTGTAACGCTGGGCGAACTTTGAGCCAACACGTTGGCAAATTGGCCCAACCGCACTGACCACCTTACGCCAACATTGGCCCATCGTGGCCATGCTATTTGGGCAGGCTGATCTGAGTCTTTGCTGGGCGCACATGCCACACTGTTGGATTTGTCGTTTTGCGGCTCATAAAATCTACACTCTAATAAGTACGGGGAATTTTCAGGCCGCCACTCAACACCTAATACCAGCTGCAGTGAAAATAGCATAATCCTTTGGAAGCAATGAACGCAGCTGACAAATAAAAATAGCAGACCCAGTTTAATCGAGTCTCTAAATGTACATTTCCCCCTAGCACCAGCTAAGTGCTAGACATGTGTTTTGGAGTCTTAATATAGCTATTTTGGTGAGGCATTTCCATAACATAACATGAACACATAACATAACATAACATAAACATGACATAACATAACATATCATAAGATAACATAGCTTTTTATTAACAATCACATCAACCATTGTTACATGAGGATATAATACAGTTGTAATCATCGGCGACCGCGAAAATAATTATATTTTCATATAGGGTTGATGAAGAGGTGTAAGACAGGGAAAGGGGGAAGCTCACAACGCTCAATCAACACGGAATCAACGCCGATTCAGCGCCGTAACGCTGAATCAACGGTGATTCAGCTTCGTGGAGATGAAACTTTAGAGAGAGAGAGAGAGAGAAAGAGAGGGAGAGAGAGAGAGAGAGAGCAAATAACAGTCAAATATAGATCCTAAAATATTGCGTAAGGTATCGTGTAAGGCGGGAAGACACATACATTTGCAGAAAAAAACTACAAAAAACAAAACAAACAAAACAACAACAACAATAAAAATACAATCATTAAGTCAGTCACAATAGCTTAGATAAAGAGAGAGTAAGATACGTCAACATAAATGAGCCGCGACACGAGAAAACCAACAAAGTGGTTGTGCGCCCAGCGCAGACCGGGCATCCGCCCAGTCTGATCAGAGTCTTCGCTGTCCGTATGGAGCTACATGTAGCTTAGATCCTTAGCTACCCTTAAAGCGCTTAGCAAAAAGTCTGATCAGGCTGAGCGGATGCCCAGACTGATTTGAGTCTGCACTGGGCGCACGACCACTTTGTTGGTTTTCTCGTGTCGCGGCTCAATTATGTCTTTATGAGGTTCATGAGGGGCTGTATTGGAACTGCAATCAACACATAAAGCAATAGAAATGAAAATAGTTAAATTTGCAAACAACATAGATCAAAACGAGGCGGTTCATAATAAGCCACATTATCCGGATCTACACACTTCGGCTTCTTTTCTTTGAATTCTCAACATAACATTCACTGCGTTGATTTTTTATTGAAGTTGGCAGCCGTAAAATTTGCGTCTAGTTTTGACTAGATGGTGTACTGACACGACGACCGACTTCACTAGGGGCTATAGCATTTATGGTGGCTGTTACGTTGATTGACATTCCCCTCGTATAAAAAAACTGACCTATCAGATCCAGTTCTTTTTGTCGGCCATAACGCGCTTCGTGAGGTATCTGGCCAGTCAAGAATTGCTTCCGGGGTCGTAGGGTGCTAAAAAAGTTCTATAGAAAAATATGCTGCCTTGTTCAGACGTGTGATTTTCATTCCTGAAGGTATTCTGTGGCATTTATTTGATTTGATCTTAGAATATGAAGTATTTCTAAGCCAATGAGCCTCAAATACATGATCTTTTGCAGGACTATATATCCTGTATGAATGCTGCCAAAAGTCAAGGGGAAGCACTGCGGTTGAACACATTCCTTTTCCTGTCTAGACGTCTTTCACGGAGTTTAACGTGCGTATTTCATTAATAATTGTTCATTATAACCAATCAAACAAATCCAAGTTAAATTTTTTTGTTAAAGTCAAACTGAAATGTATTCATGATATGAATGTATAGTTTTTAACTGAAAATTGAAATCACGAAATTTTAATTAAAAACTGTCATTAGTGCAGGTTAAACCCAGTGATATTTGAGAACAAACTACAAACTTGTATGTTTTATATGCCGTTTTATTTTTTTTGTTTATCATATCTCAGGCATGTTATGCAATAGAAAACGTAATTAGCGTAAAGACCCCAGGGGCCGTATTTATAAAACAACTTAAGTGGTTGCTATGCTGTTGCTAGGGCTGAATTTCTATGAAGGAGCTTCCCAACAACTACGAAATTTGTTCTGGAGGAACAGTCTAAAAAGACTGTTCCTCCAGAGCAAATTTCATAGTTGTAGGGAATCTCCTTCATAGAAATTTCGCCTTAGCAACAGCATAGCAACGACTTAAGTTGTTTTATAAATATGGCCCCTGAACAAAGGTATTACAAATGATTGTACAGTCTGATAACTCTTCATTCGCAGCTTTAAAGAAGAAACATCTTTGAGAACCTGGTCAGACTGTACATCCATTTGTAATACCTTTGTTCTGCGTCTTAGCACTTCTCATATTTATCAACTAGTAACAAATCACTGTCCATAGTAGTCCCGTATTCTTTTGGAAATAATCTCGAACATCTCTTCTAGTTTCAGTTTTTCAATTATGTTGGCTTCTAATAAACCTGGAATATATTGCTGCAGTTCAATCCACCTGAAAAAAAAGTACAAGTGTTGTTTCAGTTATTGACAGAAGAATAATTATAGGAAGGTTACTGTTATGTTTTAAACACATGCCTTAAGTGTTACGCAAAAAATACCGTGACCTTAAATTGAAATTAGCAAAACAGAAACGATCAGAAACTGATACAATCGGATTCCATATCTCCCCACCCCCTTTCTTCTCCCCTTATCCATAATATATTACAAAGGGAAAGAAGTTTCAACACGAAATGACACCGGTAAACAATAAAAAAAACTTATGACAAACCGAGTAATCAGCCCTTTCGCAAATATGTTATCCGTCACATATAGCAAAAGTCAAATAAATTCATTTGATAATTTTGACAAATAAACCTGAATATATTGTCATAAAGTTTGTTTTGTTGCTTTACGTCCGTGGTAAACAGCTATGATCGTTTCTGGACTTTCAGTTAAACTGTCGTCACTTTTTACTGGCGCTACAGTCAGATTTTCTTCAGATTGCGGTATGTGGTCCCCAGGCTGAGAAATTAAAAGTACAAATGGGACTTAATTGAATTGAAATATTTACTCACTGGTGCAGCAATTGGTCTTCTTCGACATGGAGAGCTTCTCCCCCCATATCTTCAACTATATCCCCTGCGCTGAAAAAGAATAGAAAAATTTTTTGAATTAGTTTGGAAACAAAGAAATTAGCTCCGTCAAGGTGAAAAACAAGAAAACAATTGTTTCCAGAGGCCAGTGAAATAAATTGACCTGTCTCCATCAAGAATACCAGCCCGCCCTCCCCAGAATATCAAATGGTCGGTCCCTAAAAAACTCACATTTTTATTGCATTTGGTTTGGATTGGGCTTTCCTCATGTAATACGTTTATATTGTCAATTCGGACGGGTTTAAAGACATAAGATAACCCAAATATCCCTAACCCTTTTTCCATGTACACTAGACAGTGCTCAGCGCTGTCAGCATTCAGGCAGAGGTTTGAAAGAAAAAAATAAAGTTTTTTCCATGCCGCATTTGATAAATATCATTAATCGTTTTAGTGTAGTGAAATAGTACATCAGCAAAAAGGGCTAATAGCGGGATTGTTTCTTCTTACAGATAATAAGAACTAAAGCCACACTGTTAAGTGTTCGTTCGCTAAGTCCTTATCGAACAGACTAACAGATACTACCTGAGAGTGGGTCTTGAAATCGCAACTAAAAAAAATAGTATACTACTATTTGGTACACTAGCACTTATATTCATAAGCCGCAACATGTGATATGCCAACGGACGGAAACTTGGCGCCCGGTGTATGCAATTATGGTTACGTACCGCTGAGCTACTTCGTTACGAGCACTGAAACAGAACAGAACTGATAAATGCCACTTTGCTAATAGATAAAAAAGCCTGTCGTGTCAAACTGAATGTTTTGGTCAGAAAGTTATCATCAAGTGTTTTTAATTTATTTTTTTATATTAAACTATAATAGTGTTCAAAAAAAGAACTAAAGTAGGCAGATATAAGCAACCTAACCCGTATTTAACACGTTTAACCGGCGTTTCGACCGTTTCGCCGGCTTCAGTGTTGAACAGGGTGAAGCAGGTCAGTGAAATTATAATTTGGATGCTATTGTTTTCGTTATGATCTAGTTAGAAATTGAATGCTCACACTTTATGTCTGCCATGAACAATAAGGGAGATATGAGTTTTAAAAGGCCCTGACACTTTGTTTTGAACAAATTAAATGACCAATATATATGAGCCGCAACACGATTGAACCAACAAAAGTGACATGTGCGTCCAGAGAAGACTCAGATCAGCCTGGGCATCCGCCCAGTCTGATCAGAGGCTTCGCTGTGCGTTGAAAGGTTACTAAGCGTCTTCGCTGTGCGTTTAAAGGGTAGCTAAGCATCTAAGCTAGCTCAGTGCGGACAGCGAAGACTCTGATCATACTAGGCGGGATGCCCAGGCTGAGATCTGAATATTTACTGGTTTCACATGCCACTTTGTCTTGTCATGTCCCGGCTCATATAAATGACACATTTGTTAAGCGACAAATGATTGACGAAGCATGACATGATCAAGTGCTTTTGTATTGATCGAAGTCTCAATCAAACGATAAATATTTGAGCATAGGGAAGAGTCGGGTAACTTCGGACAGGCGGGTAAATTCGGACATATTATGGCAAACCGTGAAAATCCAGATGAAACGGCTCATAATGAGCCGTGTCATCAGAATTTCCACTGTTTGTCCGGTTAATTTTGTTTTAGTGCCAAACAACTGACATTCAAAAAAATAATGTCACCGTCCGAATTTACCCAGCTGTCCGAATTTACCCGAGTCTCCCCTAATTTTAAAGAAATGAAAATATGATAATTTACTCACTGAGATCCTTTATTGAAACCGTTTGTTTCCTTTTCATAAACTCAGGGCCAGACGGTAATTGGTAAGTCTTTAAATGTCGATCCAAGGGACTGAAAGTATTAACACAAATTATCAATGATCAGAAAACACATCGGCACATGCTGGTAGTAAATTCAAACATGTTTTTTTTCAATAAGTTGAGCACAATGGCCTATATATTATAATGCCTGTGTGTTGTAAAATCTATACTGGTGTAATAAAGAGTGATCGATTTTTAAAATACCGACTTGCGGCAGTGGTTATTCAACATAAACGAACCCTCCACCTCCCCAACACACACACACACACACACACACACACACACAAACACACACACACACACACACACACACACAACACACACCACACACACACACACACACACACTTTCAATTCCCCAGCCCAAGGATGTCGTTTGAAAGTGTTGAAGACAGACAGACAGACGACGACATGCGACGACAATAGACAGCTGCCTATCCCATAAGCTCCCCCGGAGCTTTAGGCTGTGGTGAGCTAACAATGAAACTAGAAATGTTTTGACAAAAACAGATGTTCCGGCCCCACCAGCGCTTTCCAAGCAGTATCATTTTCCCTAAATGCTGCCAAGTTAAAACCTCCTGTGACTTTGAAATATGGCCAAGGTCACCTATGACAGTTTTGTTCAAATCCATCCATCCAGTCAGGAGATATGGTGCAGACAAGCACTTTTTTTAACATTTTTAACCTCCTGTAACCTTGAAAATAGGGTCAAGGTCACCAAATTATAATCGGTTCTTTTGCATTTCCCAATTATATATCTGTGCAAGTTTGGTTCAAAACAATCCTTCCATTCAGGAGATATGGTGCAGACAAGCCATTTTTCAAAATTCTTTGACCTCCTGTGGCCTTGAAAATTGAGTCAAGGTTACCGAAACCTAATCAGTTCTTTGCCATCTCTCAGTGGCATTTCTGTGCAAGTTTGGTTCAAATCCATCAATCTATACAGTAGATATGGTGCAGTCAAGGCATTTTTCAACACTCTTTGACCTGTGACCTTGAAAATATGGTCAAGGTCACCAAAATCTAATCAGTTCTTTGCCATCTCCCAATGATATATTTATGCCAGTTTGGTAAAAATCCATCAATTCCTTCAGTAGGTATGGTGCAGACAAGCTATTTTTCATCATTCTTTGACTTTTTGATTCTTTGGCAACTAGCTGCCAGTTCATTTCCCGTTATTTTTTCGGCCGTTTCTACCGTAAAATCTCTCTCTTTTTTACACTACAAATGATGCCACTTTGAATGAATTACAGTGATGTTGTGTCCTTGGTATCGCTTTACGTACATCCAACCTTAACTGTAAAGCGAATTGGGGAATTGATCAAACGCTTGTACAAGCCTCAGGCCTATGGTTCTGTTTCAAACACAGAAAATCAAGTTCAAGGCTGCAAGTACGCGGCTTTATGCCGTCATTTGAAAGCAGCATTAATTGCTCTGATGTGTAGGATCTGCTGATGGAAAGAAATAAACATATAAAACTGTGCAAAGTAACGATTTTATACGAAATCGTGATGAGGAAACTTTGTGCAAACTTTATCATCCTCAGGCGTTCGCCAAACCTTCACAGGAAATTTCTCCGGTGTAAAGTTACCATGCTTTGTTTGACCAACTGATTTGAATTCAAATTTATTGTCGGTATCTATCGTTTACCTGACATAAAACTAATTGTAATTTGAACAAAAAGATACAAGATACTTGCCAAATGATATAATTAACATATAATTCCACAATAATTAAATACGAGGAACTTTTATCAGCAAAAACCTGTTGTAAAAGGTTCCCTGGCGATTCCGTGTGAATCTACACAAGGATCAGATAAATTCACAAATACTATACGATATAAATTTAAGCTTCAATATAAATACTTGCAAAATCGACTGAAACAACGCAGTATTCTATTGTAAAATAAAAGAGTTTTGCATCAAGAAATGATCTTGTCGCCACGAGGTTTCACCGGCGTAGTCCGTATCCTCGGGATGTATCGGGTCCCCCGCCGTACTTCAAAAAATCGATTATGGTATGCAGAGTGTGATCCAGTGTATATTTACTTTGTACATGGTTGAACATTTGAGAAAAAGCTATCGTTTTCATCTGGTCTACATTACAATTTGAGAACGAGTTGGAATAAACAATTGCTAGGACGCTCCTCATTATGCAATAATGCACCTTCAGCACTACGTAAATTTTCAATAACGACATTATTTTTTCAGATTTATTCGCAGAAAATTACCCTTTGATCTTTCCTTATAAAAGCACTTTTCAAGCAGCAGTACGTCTAGTTTGTATTCTAAACTGTAAAGTGAGTGAGTGAACTCGGGTTTAACGTCCCACCAACAACGAGGTCATATGGAGACGGGACCTCGGTTTAAAGTCTCATCCGAAAGACCGGAGAAGCGGGGGATCGATCTTGCGACCCCTGGATTGGTAGTCCGGAGTGTTATCCACTACACTACAGCCGCTCCGAAACTGTAAAGAACAACAAAAATAAGAAGTCTGCTAACTTTCAGGGAGATACGTCACTTTTTTATGGTTTTATGCAGATTTTTACATTTACCACAAATCACCACCTTAAGTTACCCTAAAGCTTTTTCAGTTAACGATGATGTTAGCAAAGCAGAGTATTTTGGGAAAAATATAGGAGCAATATTTCCAAAAGTTGACGATTTTGTACAATTGATTAGACAAAAAGGTCGAGGCTGTTTGTTGTTCAAAAGAGATTTACGCAGAGCTTACAGGCAAATTCCCATTTGCCCATCTAATTACAACTTAGTTTCGTTCGTTTGGAAAAAACACATTTTTATCTGTGGGATTTCGATGTGCCTGTTTTTTGTGTCAGCGTGTGACAAATGCAATAACTTTCATTATGTTTAAATTAGGAATACAAATTTTGAATTATTTGGATGAGCTAGCTTCAGCTGAGAAGGAAGAAAATGCTGAATTTGCATACAAAACCTTAGGAGCAATTCTTGATAAATGTGGGATGCAGGAATCAAGAAGTAAGGCCTGTCCACTCAAACGAGTCATGACTTTTGTGGGAATATTATTTAATACTGAAACAATGACAGTAGATATTACCCCTGAAAGATTACAAGAAATTAAAATTCTCTTATTAGGATGGTTCAATAAAGAAATGGCAAGCATAAAAGAAATACAGTCATTATTAGGCAAGTTGAATTTTATAGCTGCGTGTGTTAAACCAGGAAGAATTTTCATTTCCAGAATGCTGAAATGGCTTAAAGTCTCGTATAAGCAAGAGCAATAGCTAAATTTAATACCAAATTATGTGAAAAAAGATGTTTTGTGGTGGTATAAGTTTATGCCCTTGTATAACGGGGTGTCCATTTTGTTACTTGAAGAGTGGTCTGATCCTGATGATTTTTTTTCCTCTGATGCGTGTCTTTCAGGATGTTGAGGATTTTGGAAAGGAAAATACTTTCACACAGTATTTCCATTGTCATACAAAAAACAAAAGTATCATATAAATATTTTGGAAATGATTTCGATTATTATTTGCACAAAATTATGGGGAGATAAAGCAAGATGTGAAATTTTGCAGAATTGTTTAGGAGAACTGGTCTTTATGGCTGCAGTTAATGAATTTGAAATTAGAGCAGTACATTTAGAATCAAAATCCAACAGAATCTCTGATAGTTTATCGCGCTGGAGTTTAGATCAGTCAAATCAGGAGAATTATTTTGATATGACAAAGAGTTTTGAATTAACAGAATGTGTTGTCTCAGATGATATATTTGACTTTCTTAATATGTGGTAAATTATTTTGTTTCAGGTCAGCAGATGTCTTCTTCAAGGAAATCTGTATCTGCAGAAGGTTCTACACAGAATTTAAAAGTACAATGGGAATCGTATATTTTATTTTGTTTGTACTTTGGTATTAAGTATCTTCCATCAAATACAGAAACATTGTGCTTATATGAGCCGCGACGCGAGAAAACCAACAATGTGGTTGTGCGCCCAGCGCAGACTCAGGTCAGCCTGGGCATCCGCCCAGTCTGATCAGAGTCTTCGCTCTCCGCATGAAGGTAGCTGAGACCCTTAGCTACCTTTTGAGCACTTAACGAAGAGTCTGATCAAACTGGTCGGCTGCCCAGGCTGATTTGAGTCTTCACTCGGCGCACAACCACATTGTTGGTTTTCTCATGTCGCGGCTCATATGCACAATTCCTTTGTATGATTTTTAAGTCAACCCAGTCGATTAAAAGTTATATAGAGGATCTTACATGAGTGCTCATGTATTATTGAATTTATTAAACGAGTTGGGGAAAAAGATAAGATGCGAGGCTTTGCCGAGCATCTTATTGTTTTTCCCCAACGAGTTTAATAAATTTAATAATACAGGAGCACGAATGCAAGATTCTATTTATCATATGACACTAAAATCGCATTTTATTTGCAAATTTTGCACAAAAACGTCACGATTTCGCCATTAGAAAAAGCGACGTTTTAATGGACGTCAACGTATAACGTTAAAAAATTTGCATATTTAATCCACTAGTGGATTCTCGTTTTTAATGCATGGCTTTAATACACTCTCGGATTCGACGTCATATGATAAAACAATGCATTTGCTGTTAGGATTTTCAACAGACAATATCAATGATTTTTTGCTTAAACTTAGTGTGAGAGGCATGGCCAGATTGCATCCATATTGTATTCAGCAGGCACAAGCTATTACACCTATTTTGAGGAGTAAATTTCCAGGTCCCAGCAAATTTTCTTTGAGATATCGGTAGTTTGAGATGCCCTAAAATATAGAATAAAAGCGGCAGCAAAAATTAAACTCACAAAGATACTAAAGAAGGTTACATGTTGCAGTTGAAAGATAAATGTATGGGGCCCCTTTCTCTGAGTCTACATTATTTGCATCTGAATTGACACTGTTTGCTATTGCATATTTGAGCATGTCTGGCATAGCAGCTTGGCCCATCATCCTCCCCTCCCAAGCTACTCTGCCAGTAATACTCAAACTTTGCAATAGAGTCTACCCTGTTTGCTGTTCCTGTTTGTTGTTCCATCTGACCTTACACAAGTATTTATTTCAACAGACAGTCAACTCTTGATATCTCCAAACTAATGATATCTCAAAGTAAATTTTCTGGCCCCAGCAAATTTTCTTTGAGATATCGGTAGTTTGAAATACTCAAAGTTGTACATACCTTCCCACCAAGCTAACTATGCCAGAATACTCAAACTTTGTCACAGTCTACCCGGTTTGCTAGTCCATATGACCTTAAACATGTATTGTACATCAACAGACAGTCAACTCACAATATCTCCAATTTCCTGATATCTCGAAGTAAATTTTCTGGTCCCAGCAAATTTTGTTTGAGATATCGGTAGTTTGAGATATCCGGAGTTAAACATCCCCTCTCACCAAACTTAGTATGCCAGCAATGCTCAAAGGAATGAAAAAAATACTCACACTTATTTGGGGAATACTGTACCTCCAACCTACTGATATCTCAAAGTAAATTTCCTGGTCCCAGCAAATTTTCTTTGAGATATCGGTAGTTTGAGATGCCTGAAAATATAAAATAAAAGCGGCAGCAAAATTGAACTCACAAAGATACTAAAGAAGTTCACAGGTTGCAGTTGAAAGATAAATGTATGGGGCCCCTTTCTCTAAGCCTTCAATATTTGCATCTGAATTGACACTGTAGCTATTGCATATTTGAGCATGTCTGAGATATCCGGAGTTGAACATCCCCTCCCACCAAACTTAGTATGCCAGCAATGCTCAAAGGAATGATAAAAATACTCAAACTATTTTGGGGAATACTGTACCTTCAACCTACTGATATCTCAAAGTAAATTTCCTGGTCCCAGCAAATTTTCTTTGAGATATCGGTAGTTTGAGATGCCTGAAAATATAAAATAAAAGCGGCAGCAAAAATTGAACTCACAAAGATACTAAAGAAGGTTACATGTTGCAGTTTAAAGATAAATGTATGAGGCCCCTTTCTCTGAGTATATATTATTTGCATCTGAATTGACACTGTTTGCTATTGCATATTTGAGCATGCCTGGCATAGTAGCTCGGCCAATCATCCTCCCCTCCCAAGCTACGCTGCCAGTAATACTCAAACTTTGCAATTCAGTCTACCCTGTTTGCTGTTCCTGTCTGTTGTCCCATCTGACCTTACACGTGTATTTCTTTCAACAGACAGTCAACTCTCGATATCTCCAAACTAATGATATTTCAAAGATAATTTTTTAGTCCCAGCAAATTTTCTTTGAGATATCGGTAGTTTGAAATACCTGAAGTTGAACGTCCCCTCCCACTAAGCTAACTATGCCAGAATACTCAAACTTTGCACCAGTCTACCCGGTTTGCTAGTCCATATGACCTTAAACATGTATTGTACTTCAACAGACAGTTAATTCTCAATATCTCCAACTTACTGATTTCTCGAAGTAAATTTTTCGGTCCCAGCTAATTTTCCTCGAGATATCGGTAGTTTGAGATATCCGGAGTTGAACATCCCCTCCCACCAAACTTAGTATGCCAGCAATGCTCAAAGGAATGAAAAAAATACTCATACTATTTTGGGGGAATACTGTACCTTCAACCTACTGATATCTCAAAGTAAATTTCCTGGTCCCAGCAAATTTTCTTTGAGATATCGGAAGTTTGAAATGCCTGAAAATATAAAATAAAAGCGGCAGCAAAAATTGAACTCACAAAGATACTAAAGAAGGTTACATGTTGCAGTTTAAAGAAAAATGCATGGGGCCCCTTTCTCTGAATGTACATTATTTGCATCTGAATTGACACTGTTTGCTATTGCATATTTGAGCATGTCTGGCATAGCAGCTTGGCCCATCATCCTCCCCTCCCAAGCTACTCTGCCAGCAACACTCAAACTTTGCAATAAAATCTACCCTGTCTGATGGTCCTGTATGCTGGTCCATCTGACCTTACACATGTATTTATTTCAACAGACAGTCAACTCTCGATATCTCCAAACTAATGATATCTCAAAGTAAATTTTCTGGTTCCAGCAAATGCTCTTTGAGATATGGGTAGTTTGAAATACCCAAAGTTGAACATCCCCTCAAACCAAGCTAACTATGCCAGATTACTCAAACTTTGCCACAGTCTACCCGGTTTGCTGGTCCATATGACCTTAAACATGTATTGTACTTCAACAGACAGTCAACTCTCGATATCTCCAAACGTATGATATCTCAAAGTAAATTTTTTGGTCCCAGCAAATTTTCTTTTAGATATCGGTAGTTTGAAATACCTAAAATTGAACATCCCCTCCCACCAAGCTAACTATGCCAGAATACTCAAACTTTGCCACAGTCTACCCGGTTTGTTGGTCCATATGACCTTAAACATGTATTGTACTTCAACAGACAGTTAATTCTCAATATCTCCAACTTACTGATTTCTCGAAGTAAATTTTTCGGTCCCAGCACATTTTCCTCGAGATATCGGTAGTTTGAGATATCCGGAGTTGAACATCCCCTCCCACCAAACTTAGTATGCCAGCAATGCTCAAAGGAATGAAAAAAATACTCACACTATTTTGGGGAATACTGTACCTTCAACCGACTAATATCTCAAAGTAAATTTCCTGGTCCCAGCAAATTTTCTTTGAGATATCGGTAGTTTGAGATGCCTGAAAATATAAAATAAAAGCGCCAGCAAAAATTGAACTCACAAAGATACTAAAGAAGGTTACATGTTGCAGTTTAAAGATAAAAGTATGGCGCCCCTTTCTCTGAGTCTTCGTTATTTTCATCTGAATTGACACTGTTTGCTATTGCATATTTGAGCATGCCTGGCATAGTAGCTTGGCCCATCATCCTCCTCTCCCAAGCTACGCTGCCAGTAATACTCAAACTTTGCAATTCAGTCTACCCTGTTTGCTGTTCCTGTTTGTTGTCCCATCTGACCTTACACGTGTATTTATTTCAACAGAGAGTCAACTCTCGATATCTCCAAACTAATGATATTTCAAAGTAAATTTTCTAGTCCCAGCAAATTTTCTTTGCGATATCGGTAGTTTGAAATACCTAAAGTTGAACGTTCCCTCCCACAAAGCTAACTATGCCAGAATACTCAAACTTTGCACCAGTCTACCCGGTTTGCTAGTCCGTATGCCCTTTAACATGTATTGTACTTCAACAGACAGTCAACTCTCAATATCTCCAACTAACTGATATCTCAAAGTAAATTTTCTGGTCCCAGCAAATTTTCCTCGAGATATCGGTAGTATGAGATATCCGGAGTTGAACATCCCCTCCCACCAAACTTAGTATGCCAGCAATGCTCAAAGAAATGAAAAAAATACTCACACTATTTTGCGGAATACTGTACCTTTAACCTACTGATATCTCAAAGTAAATTTCCTGGTCCCAGCAAATTTTCTTTGAGATATCGGTAGTTTGAGATGCCTGAAAATATGAAATAAAAGCGGCAGCAAAAATTGAACTCACAAAGATACTAAAGAAGGTTACATGTTGCAGTTCAAAGATAAATGCATGGGGCCCCCTATCTCTGAATGTACATTATTTGCATCTGAATTGACACTGTTTGCTATTGCATATTTGAGCATGTCTGGCATAGTAGCTTGGCCCATCATCGTCCCCTCCCAAGCTACTCTGCCAGCAACACTCAAACTTTGCAATAAAATCTACCCTGTCTGATGTTCCTGTTTGCTTTTCCATCTGACCTTACACATGTATTTATTTCAACAGACAGTCAACTCTCGATATCTCCAAACTAATGATATCTCAAAGTAAATTTTCTGGTTCCAGCAAATGCGCTTTGAGATATGGGTAGTTTGAAATACCCAAAGTTGAACATCCCCTCCCACCAAGCTGACTATGCCAGTTACTCAAACTTTGCCACAGTCTACCCGGTTTGCTGGTCCATATGACCTTAAACATGTATTGTACTTCAACAGACAGTCAACTCTCAATATCTCCAAATTACTGTTATCTTGAAGTAAATTTTCTGGTCCCAGCAAATTTTCTTTGAGATATCGGTAGTTTGAGATATCCGGAGTTGAACATCCCCTTCCACCAAACGTAGTATGCCAGCAATGCTCAAAGGAATGAAAAAAATACTCACAATATTTTGGGGAATACTGTACCTTCAACCTACTGATATCTCAAAGTAAATTTCCTGGTCCCAGCAAATTTTCTTTGAGATATCGGTAGTTTGAGATGCCTGAAAATATAAAATTAAAGCGGCAGCATAAATTGAACTCACAAAGATACTAAAGAAGGTTACATGTTGCAGTTTAAAGATAAATGTATGGGACTCCTTTCTCTGAGTCTACATTATTTGCATCTGAATTGACACTGTTTGCTATTGCATATTTGAGCATGTCTGGCATAGCAGCTTGGCCCATCATCCTCCCCTCCAAAGCTACTCTGCCAATAATACTCAAACTTTGCAATACAGTCTACCCTGTTTGCTGTTCCTGTTTGCTGTTCCATCTGACCTTACACATGTATTTATGTCAACAGACAGTCAACTCCCAATATCTCCATACTAATGATATCTCAAAGTAAATTTTCTGGTCCCAGCAAATTTTCTTTCAGATATCGGTAGTTTCAAATACCTAAAATTGATTTTCCCCTCCCAAAAAGCTAACTATGCCAGAATACTCAAACTTTGCACCAGTCTACCCCGTTTGCTAGTCCATATGACCTTAAACATGTATTGTACATCAACAGACAGTCAATTCTCAATATCTCCAACTTTCTGATTTCTCGAAGCAATTTTTTTGATCCCAGCAAATTTTCCTCGAGATATCGGTAGTTTGAGATATCCGGAGTTGAACATCCCCTCCCACCAAACTTAGTATGCCAACAATGCTCAAAGGAATTAAAAAAAAAACTCACACTATTTTTGGGAATACTGTACCTTCAACCTACTGATATCTCAAAGTAAATTTCCTGGTCGTAGCAAATGTTCTTTGAGATATCGGTAGTTTGAGATGCCTGAAAATATAAAATAAAAGCGGCAGCAAAAATTGAACTCACAAAGATACTTAAGAAGGTTACATGTTGCAGTTTAAAGATAAATGTATGGGACCCCTTTCTCTGAGTTTACATTATTTGCATCTGAATTGACACTGTTTGCTATTGCATATTTGAGCATGTCTGGCATAGCAGCTTGGCCCATTATCCTCCCCTCCCAAGCTACTCTGCCAGCAACACTCAAACTTTGCAATACAGTCTACCCTGATTGCTGTTCCTGTTTGTTGTCCCATCTGACCTTACACATGTATTTATTTCAACAGACAGTCAACTCTCGATATCTCCAAACCAATGATATTTCAGAGTAAATTTCTAGTCCCAGCAAATTTTCTTTGAGATATCGGTAGTTTGAAATACCTAAAGTTGAACGTCCCCTCTCACAAAGCTAACTATGCCAGAATACTCAAACTTTGCATCAGTCTACAAGGTTTGCTAGTCCATATGACCTTAAACATGTATTGTACTTCACCAGACAGTCAACTCTCAATATCTCCAACTTACTGATATCTCAAAGTAAATTTTCTGGTCCCAGCAAATTTTCCTCGAGTTATCGGTAGTTTGAGATATTCGGAGTTGAACATCCCCTCCCACAAACTTAGTATGCCAGCAATGCTCAAAGGAATGAAAAAAATACTCACACTATTTTGCGGAATACTGTACCTTCAACCTACTGATATCTCAAAGTAAATTCCCTGGTTCTAGCAAATTTTCTTTGAGATATCGGTAGTTTGAGATGCCTGAAAATATAACATAAAAGCGGCAGCAAAAATTGAACTCACAAAGATACTAAAGAAGGTTACATGTTGCAGTTTAAAGATAAATGCATGAGGCCCCTTTCTCTAAGTCTACATTATTTGCATCTGAATTGACACCTTATCATCCTCCCCTCCCAAGCTACTCTGCAAGTAATACTCAAACTTTGCAATACAGTCTACCCAGTTTGCTGTTCCTGTTTGTTGTCCCATCTGACCTTACACATGTATTTATTTCAACAGACAGTCAACTCTCGATATCTCCAAACTAATAATATTTCAAAGTAAATTTTCTAGTCCCAGCAAATTTTCTTTGAGATATCGGTAGTTTGAAATACCTAAAGTTGAACGTCCCCTCCCACAAAGCTAACTATGCTAGAATACTCAAACTTTGCACCAGTCTACCCGGTTTGCTAATCCATATGACCTTAAACATGTATTGTACTTCAACAGACAGTCAACACTCAATATCTCCAACTTACTGATATCTCAAAATAAATTTTATGGTCCCAGCAAATTTTCCTCGACATATCGGTAGTTTGAGATATCCAGAGTTGAACACCCCCTCCCACCAAACTTAGTATGCCAGCAATGCTCAAAGGAATGAAAGAAATACTCACACTATTTTGGGGAATACTGTACCTTCAACCTACTGATATCTCAAAGTAAATTTCCTGGTCCAAGCACATTTTCTTTGAGATATCGGTAGTTTGAGATGCCTGAAAATATAAAATAAAAGGGGCAGCAAAAATTGAACTCACAAAGATACTAAAGAAGGTTACATGTTGCATTTTAAAAATAAATGTATGGGCCCCTTTCTCTGAGTCTACATTATTTGCATCTGAATTGACACTGTTTGCTATTCCATATTTGAGCATGTCTGGCATAGCAGCTTGGCCCATCATCCTCCCCTCCCAAGCTACTCTGCCAGTAATACTCAAACTTTGCAATTCAGTCTACCCAGTTTGCTGTTCCTGTTTGTTGTCCCATCTGACCTTACACATGTATTTATTTCAACAGACAGTCAACTCTCGATATCTCCAAACTAATAATATTTCAAAGTAAATTTTCTAGTCCCAGCAAATTTTCTTTGAGATATCGGTAGTTTGAAATACCTAAAGTTGAACGTCACCTTCCACAAAGCTAACTATGCTAGAATACTCAAACTTTGCACCAGTCTACCCGGTTTGCTGGTCCATATGACCTTAAACATGTATTGTACTTCATCAGACAGTCAACTCTCAATATCTCCAACTTACTGATATCTCAAAATAAATTTTATGGTCCCAGCAAATTTTCCTCGAGATATCGGTAGTTTGAGATATCCAGAGTTGAACACCCCCTCCCACCAAACTTAGTATGCCAGCAATGCTCAAAGGAATGAAAAAAATACTCACACTATTTTGGGGAATACTGTACCTTCAACCTACTGATATCTCAAAGTAAATTTCCTGGTCCAAGCACATTTTCTTTGAGATAATGGTAGTTTGAGATGCCTGAAAATATAAAATAAAAGGGGCAGCAAAAATTGAACTCACAAAGATACTAAAGAAGGTTACATGTTGCATTTTAAAAATAAATGTATGGGGCCCCTTTCTCTGAGTCTACATTATTTGCATCTGAATCGACACTGTTTGCTATTCCATATTTGAGCATGTCTGGCATAGCAGCTTGGCCCATCATCCTCCCCTCCCAAGCTACTCTGCCAGTAATACTCAAACTTTGCAATTCAGTCTACCCTGTTTGCTGCTCCTGTTTGTTGTCCCATCTGACCTTACACATGTATTTATTTCAACAGACAGTCAACACTCGATCTCTCCAAACTAATCATATTTCAAAGTAAATTTTCTAGTCCCAGCAAATTTTCTTTGAGATATCGGTAGTTTGAAATACCTAAAGTTGAACGTCCCCTCCCACAAAGCTAACTATGCCAGAATACTCAAACTTTTCACCAGTCTACCCGGTTTGCTAGTCCATATGAACTTAAACATGTATTGTACTTCAACAGACAGTCAACTCTCAATATCTCCAACTTACTGATATCTCAAAGTAAATTTTATGGTCCCAGCAAATTTTCTTCGAGAAATCGGTAGTTTGAGATATCCGGAGTTGAACATCCCCTCCCACCAAACTTAGTATGCCAGCAATGCTCAAAGGAATGAAAAAAATACTCACACTATTTTGGGGAATACTGTACCTTCAACCTACTGATATCTCAAAGTAAATTTCCTGGTCCAAGCAAATTTTCTTTGAGATATCGGAAGTTTGAGATGCCTGAAAATATAAAATAAAAGCGGCAGCAAAAATTGAACTCACAAAGATACTAAAGAAGGTTACATGTTGCAGTTTAAAGATAAATGTATGGGGCCACTTTCTCTGAGTCTACATTATTTGCATCTGAATTGACACTGTTTGCTATTCCATATTTGAGCATGTCTGGCATAGCAGCTTGGCCCATCATCCTCCCCTCCCAAGCTACTCTGCCAGTAATACTCAAACTTTGCAATACAGTCTACCCTGTTTGCTGTTCCTGTTTGTTGTCCCATCTGACCTTACACATGTATTTATTTCAAAAGACAGTCAACTCTCGATCACTCCAAACTAATAACATTTCAAAGTAAATTTTCTAGTCCCAGCAAATTTTCTTCGAGATATCGGTAGTTTGAAATACCTAAAGTTGAACGTCCCCTCCCACAAAGCTAACTATGCCAGAATACTCAAACTTTGCACCAGTCTACCCGGTTTGCTAGTCCATATGACCTTAAACATGTATTGTACTTCAACAGACAGTCAACTCTCAATATCTCCAACTTACTGATATCTCAAAGTTAATTTTATGGTCCCAGCACATTTTCCTCGAGATATCGGTAGTTTGAGATATTCGGAGTTGAACATCCCCTCCCACCAAACTTAGTATGCCAGCAATGCTCAAAGGAATGAAAAAAATACCCACACTATTTTGGGGAATACTGTACCTTCAACCTACTGATATCTCAAAGTAAATTTCCTGGTCCCAGCAAATTTTCTTTGAGATATCGTAAGTTTGAGATGCCTGAAATGTAAAATAAAAGCGGCAGCAAAAATTGAACTCACAAAGATACTAAAGAAGGTTACATGTTGCAGTTTAAAGATAAATGTATGGGGCCCCTTTCTCTGAGTATATATTATTTGCATCTGAATTGACACTGTTTGCTATTGCATATTTGAGCATGTCTAGCATAGCAGCTTGGCCCATCATCCTCCCCTCCCAAGCTACTCTGCCAGTAATACTCAAACTTTGCAATACAGTCTACCCTGTTTGCTGTTCCTGTTTGTTGTCCTATCTGACCTTACACATGTATTTATTTCAACAGACAGTCAACTCTCGATATCTCCAAACTAATAATATTTCAAAGTAAAGTTTCTAGTCCCAGCAAATTTTCTTTGAGATATCGGTAGTTTGAAATACCTAAAGTTGAACGTCCCTTCCCACAAAGCTGACTATGCTAGAATACTCAAACTTTGCACCAGTCTACATGGTTTGCTAGTCCATATGACCTTAAACATGTATTGTACTTCAACAGACAGTCAACTCTCAATATCTCCAACTTACTGATATCTCAAAGTAAATTTTATGGTCCCAGCAAATTTTCCTCGAGATATCGGTAGTTTGAGATATCCAGAGTTGAACACCCCCTCCCACCAAACTTAGTATGCCAGCAATGCTCAAAGGAATGAAAAAAAATACTCAAACTATTTTGGGGAATACTGTACCTTCAACCTACTGAAATCTCAAAGTAAATTTCCTGGTCCAAGCACATTTTCTTTGAGATATCGGAAGTTCGAGATGCCTGAAAATATAATATAAAAGCGGCAGCAAAAATTGAACTCACAAAGATACTAAAGAAGGTTACATGTTGCAGTTTAAAGATAAATGAATGGGGCCCCTTTCTCTGAGTCTACATTATTTGCACCTGAATTGACACTGTTTGCTATTGCATATTTGAGCATGTCTGGCATAGCAGCTTGGCCCATCATCCTCCCCTCCCAAGCTACTCTGCCAGTAATACTCAAACTTTTCAATACAGTCTACCCTGTTTGCTGTTCCTGTTTGTTGTCCCATCTGACCTTACACATGTATTTATTTCAAAAGACAGTCAACTCTCGATCTCTCCACACTAATAATATTTCAAAGTAAATTTTCTAGTCCCAGCAAATTTTCTTTAAGATATCGGTAGTTTGAAATACCTAAAGTTGAACGTCCCCTCCCACAAAGCTAACTATGCCAGAATACTCGAACTTTACACCAGTCTACCCGGTTTGCTAGTCCATATGAACTTAAACATGTATTGTACTTCAACAGACAGTCAACTCTCAATATCTCCAACTTACTGATATCTCAAAGTAAATTTTTTGGTCCCAGCAAATTTTCCTCGGGATATCGGTAGTTTGAGATATCCGGAGTTGAACATCCCCTCCCACCAAACTTAATATGCCAGCAATGCACAAAGGAATGAAAAAAATACTCACACTATTTTGGGGAATTCTGTACCTTCAACCTACTGATATCTCAAAGTAAATTTCCTGGTCCCAGCAAATTTTCTTTGAGATATCGGAAGTTTGAGATGCCTGAAAATATAAAATAAAAGCGGCAGCAAAAATTGAACTCACAAAGATACTAAAGAAGGTTACATGTTGCAGTTTAAAGATAAATGTATGGGGCCCCTTTCTCTGAGTCTACATTATTTGCATCTGAATTGACACTGTTTGCTATTGCATATTTGAGCATGTCTGGCATAGCAGCTTGGCCCATCATCCTCCCCTCCCAAGCTACTCTGCCAGTAATACTCAAACTTTGCAATACAGTCTACCCTGTTTGCTGTTTCTGTTTGTTGTCCCATCTGACCTTACACATGTATTTATTTCAACAGACAGTCAACTCTCGATCTCTCTAAACTAATAATATTTCAAAGTAAATTTTCTAGTCCCAGCAAATTTTCTTTGAGATATTGGTAGTTTGAAATACCTAAAGTTGAACGTCCCCTCCCACAAAGCTAACTATGCCAGAATACTCAAACTTTGCACCAGTCTACATGGTTTGCTAGTCCATATGACCTTAAACATGTATTGTACTTCAACAGACAGTCAACTCTCAATATCTCCAACTTACTGATATGTCAAAGTAAATTTTATGGTCCCAGCAAATTTTCCTCGAGATATCGGTAGTTTGAGATATCCAGAGTTGAACACCCCCTCCCACCAAACTTAGTATGCCAGCAATGCTCAAAGGAATGAAAAAAATACTCACACTATTTTTGGGAATACTGTACCTTCAACCTACTGATATCTCAAAGTAAATTTCCTGGTCCAAGCAAATTTTCTTTGAGATATCGGTAGTTTGAGATGCCTTAAAATATAAAATAAAAGCGGCAGCAAAAATTGAACTCACAAAGATACTAAAGAAGGTTACATGTTGCATTTTAAAGATAAATGTATGGGGCCCCTTTCTCTGAGTCTACATTATTTGCATCTGAATTGACACTGTTTGTTATTGCATATTTGAGCATTACTGGCATAGCAGCTTGGCCCATCATCCTCCCCTCCCAAGCTACTCTGCCAGTTATACTCAAACTTTGCAATACAGTCTACCCTGTTTGCTGTTCCTGTTTGTTGTCCCATCTGACCTTACACATGTATTTATTTCAACAGACAGTCAACACTCGATCTCTCCAAACTAATCATATTTCAAAGTAAATTTTCTAGTCCCAGCAAATTCTCTTTGAGATATCGGCAGTTTGAAATACCTAAAGTTGAACGTCCCCTCCCACAAAGCTAACTATGCCAGAATACTCAAACTTTACACCAGTCTACCCGGTTTGCTAGTCCATATGACCTTAAACATGTATTGTACTTCAACAGACAGTCAACTCTCAATATCTCCATCTTACTGATATCTCAAAGTAAATTTTATGGTCCCAGCAAATTTTCCTCGAGATATCGGTAGTTTGAGATATCCGGAGTTGAACATCCCCTCCCACCAAACTTAGTATGCCAGCAATGCTCAAAGGAATGAAAAAAATACTCACACTATTTTGGGGAATACTGTACCTTCAACCTACTGATATCTCAAAGTAAATTTCCTGGTCCCAGCAAATTTTCTTTGACATATCGGTAGTTTGAGATGCCTGAAAATATAAAATAAAAGCGGCAGCAAAAATTGAACTCACAAAGATAATAAAGAAGGTTACATGTTGCATTTTAAAGATAAATGTATGGGGCCACTTTCTCTGAGTCTACATTATTTGCATCTGAATTTACACTGTTTGCTATTGCATATTTGAGCATGTCTGGCATAGCAGCTTGGCCCATCATCCTCCCCTCCCCAGCTACTCTGCCAGTAATACTCAAACTTTGCAATACAGTCTACCCTGTTTGCTGTTCCTGTTTGTTGTCCCATCTGACCTTACACATGTATTTATTTCAACAGACAGTCAACTCTCGATCTCTCCAAACTAATAATATTTCAAAGTAAATTTTCTAGTCCCAGCAAAATTTCTTTAAGATATCGGTAGTTTGAAATACCTAAAGTTGAACGTCCCCTCCCACAAAGCTAACTATGCCAGAATACTCAAACTTTGCACCAGTCTACCCGGTTTGCTAGTCCATATGACCTTAAACGTGTATTGTACTTCACTAGACAGTCAACTCTCAATATCTCCAACTTACTGATATCTCAAAGTAAATTTTATGGTCCCAGCAAATTTTCCTCGAGATACCTGTAGTTTGAGATATCCAGAGTTGAACACCCCCTCCCACCAAACTTAGTATGCCAGCAATGCTCAAAGGAATGAAAAAAAAATACTCACACTATTTTGCGGAATACTGTACCTTCAAGCTACTGATATCTCAAAGTAAATTTCCTGGTCCAAGCACATTTTCTTTGAGATATCGGTAGTTTGAGATGCCTGAAAATATAAAATAAAGCGGCAGCAAAAATTGAACTCACAAAGATACTAAAGAAGGTTACATGTTGCAGTTTAAAGATAAATGTATGGGGCCCCTTTCTCTGAGTCTACATTATTTGCATCTGAATTGACACTGTTTGCTATTGCATATTGGAGCATGTCTGGCATAGCAGCTTGGCCCATCATCTTCCCCTCCCAAGCTACTCTGCCAGTAATACTCAAACTTTGCAATACAGTCTACCCTGTTTGCTGTTCCTGTCTGTTGTCCCATCTGACCTTACACATGTATTTATTTCAACAGACAGTCAACACTCGATCTCTCCAAACTAATCATATTTCAAAGTAAATTTTCTAGTCCCAGCAAATTTTCTTTGAGATATCGGTAGTTTGCAATACCTAAAGTTGAACGTCCCCTCCCATAAAGCTAACTATGCCAGAATACTCAAACTTTTCACCAGACTACCCGGTTTGCTAGTCCATATGACCTTAAACATGTATTGTACTTCAACAGACAGTCAACTCTCAATATCTCCAACTTACTGATATCTCAACGTAAATTTTATGGTCCCAGCAAATTTTCCTCGCGATATCGGTAGTTTGAGATATCCGGAGTTGAACATCCCCTCCCACCAAACTTAGTATGCCAGCAATGCTCAAAGGAATGAAAAAAATACTCACACTATTTTGGGGAATACTGTACCTTCAACCTACTGATATCTCAAAGTAAATTTCCTGGTCCCAGCAAATTTTCTTTGAGATATCGGAAGTTTGAGATGCCTGAAAATATAAAATAAAAGCGGCAGCAAAGATTGAACTCACAAAGATACTAAAGAAGGTTACATGTTGCAGTTTAAAGATAAATGTATGGGGCCCCTTTCTCTGAGTCTACATTATTTGCATCTGAATTGACACTGTTTGCTATTGCATGTTTGAGCATGTCTGGCATAGCAGCTTGGCCCATCATCCTCCCCTCCCAAGCTACTCTGCCAGTAATACTCAAACTTTGCAATACAGTCTACCCTGTTTGCTGTTCCTGTTTGTTGTCCCATCTGACCTTACACATGTATTTATTTCAACAGACAGTCAACTCTCGATATCTCCAAACTAATAATATTTCAAAGTAAATTTTCTAGTCCCAGCAAATTTTCTTTGGGATATCGGTAGTTTGAAATACCTAAAGTTGAACGTCCCCTCCCACAAAGCTAACTTTGCCAGAATACTAAAACTTTGCACCAGTCTACCCGGTTTGCTAGTCCATATGACCTTAAACAGGTATTGTACTTCAACAGACAGTCAACTCTCAATATCTGCAACTTTCTGATATCTCAAAGTAAATTTTATGGTCCCAGCAAATTTTCCTCGAGATATCGGTAGTTTGAGATATCCGGAGTTGAACATCCCCTCCCAATAAACTTAGTATGCCAGCAATGCTCAAAGGAATGAAAAAAAATACTCACACTATTTTGGGGAATACTGTACCTTCAACCTACTAATATCTCAAAGTAAATAATCTGTTTCCAGCAAATTTTCTTTGAGATATCGGTAGTTTGAGATGCCTGAAAAAATAAAATAAAAGCGGCAGCAAAAATTGAACTCACACAGATACTAAAGAAGGTTACATGTTGCAGTTTAAAGATAAATGTATGGGGTCCCTTTCTCTGAGTCTACATTATTTGCATCTGAATTGACACTGTTTGCTATTGCATATTTGAGCATGTCTGGCATAGCAGCTTGGCCCATCATCCTCCCCTCCCAAGCTACTCTGCCAGTAATACTCAAACTTTGCAATACAGTCTACCCTGTTTGCTGTTCCTGTTTGTTGTCACATCTGACCTTACACATGTATTTATTTCAACAGAGAGTCAACTCTCGATATCTCCAAACTAATGATATTTCAAAGTAAATTTTCTAGTCCCAGCAAATTTTCTTTGAGATATCGGTAGTTTGAAATACCTAAAATTGAAAGTCACCTCCCACAAAGCTAACTATGCCAGAATACTCAAACTTTTCACCAGTCTACCCGGTTTGCTAGTCCATATGACCTTAAACATGTATTGTACTTCAACAGACAGTCAACTCTCAATATCTCTAACTTACTGATATCTCAAAGTAAATTTTCTGGTCCCAGCAAATTTTCCTCGCGATATCGGTAGTTTGAGATATCCGGGGTTGAACATCCCCTCCCACCAAACTTAGTATGCCAGCAATGCTCAAAGGAATGAAAAAAAATACTCACACTATTTTGCGGAATACTGTACCTCCAACCTACTGATATCTCAAAGTAAATTTCCTGGTCCCAGCAAATGTTCTTTGAGATATCGGTAGTTTGAGATGCCTGAAAATATAAAATAAAATCGGCAGCAAAAATTGAACTCACAAAGATACTAAAGAAGGTTACATGTTGCAGTTTAAAGATAAATGTATGGGGCCCCTTTCTCTGAGTCTACATTATTTGCATCTGAATTGACACTGTTTGCTATTGCACATTTGAGCATGCCTGGCATAGCAGCTTGGCCCATCATCCTCCCCTCCAAAGCTACTCTGCCAGTAATACTCAAACTTTGCAATACAGTCTACCCTGTTTGCTGTTCCTGTTTGTTGTCCCATCTGACCTTACACGTGTATTTATTTCAACAGACAGTCAACTCTCGATATCTCCAAACTAATGATATTTCAAAGTAAATTTTCTAGTCCCAGCAATTTTTTTTGAGATATCGGTAGTTTGAAATACCTAAAGTTGAACGTCCCCTCCCACAAAGCTAACTATGCCAGAATACTCAAACATTTCACCAGTCTACCCGGTTTGCTAGTCCATATACTCAATATCTCCAACTTGCTGATATGTCAAAGTAAATTTTCTGGTCCCAGCAAATTTTCCTCGAGATATCGGTAGTTTGAGATATCCGGAGTTGAACATCCCCTCCCACCAAACTTAGTATGCCAGCAATGCTCAAAGCAATGAAAAAATACTCAGAGATACAAAGACTGCTGTAGGAGACTGAATGATCATTGTCGTTAAGTGCCGCAGTGCGTCAGAGGTGATAAGATGAGTTTTGGGACTGAAGGATCATTGATAATAATGCTTTGTGAGCCGGAAGAATTATTATCGATAAGTGCCTCAAGGCGAAATACAGAGAGGAGGAGAGAAATGGAGATACTGCCGTGAGAGACTGGAGGATCATCATAGATAATTGCAGACAGAGAGAAAAAGAATTCTGTGGGAGACTGAGGAAAATTATCAATGGGTGTCAGCGTAACAGAGAGAGAGAGAGAGAGATAGAGACTGTAAGAGACATAATGATCATTATCGAATAGCGCCTCAACGAGACAGAGGGGGAGGGAGAGACATAAGGATCATTATCGATAAGAGCCTCACTCAGCACTTCAAAGAGATAGAGATAGATAGAGAAGGAGAGAATGCTGTGGGGGACTAAAGGAGCATTATTGATAAGCGCCTAATCGCGAAAGAAAACAAAACAGAGATAGAATTCTGAAGAAGACTAAATGATTATCATCAACTAGTACCGAAGAGAGAGAGAGAGAGAGAGAGAGAGAGAGATTGTTGTGGAAGTCAGAAGGATCATTATCGAAAAGAACCTCAGCGCGACAAAGAGAAAGGGGAAGAGAGGGACAGAGACTGCCTTGAGAGACTGAAATATTATCGCTAAGCGCCTCAGCACGTCAAAGACACAGAGAGAGAGAGAGAGAGAGAGAGAGAGAGAGAGAGAGAGAGAGAGAGAGAAAGAGAGAATGCTGTGGGAGACTAAAGAAACTTATCGATAAGCGCATTAGTGTGACAGACAGAGGAGAGGAGAGAGAAGGTGCTGTGGTAAGCTGAAGGACCATTATCAATAAGCGCGACAGAGAGAGAGAGAGAGAGAAAGGAGGAGTCTGCTGTGGGAACCTGAAGGATCATTATCGATAAGTGCCTCAGTGCAAACAAAAGAGAGAGAGAATGCTGTTGGAAAAAGAAGCATCATTATCAAAAAGACATCAGCGCGACAGAAAGAGAGAGAGAGGGGGGAGGGTGGGGAAGAAGGAATGCTGTGTTAGACTGAAGGATCATTTTCTATAAGCGCCTAACAGCAACAGAAAGAGAGGGATGGAGAGGTAGGGAGAATACTGAAGGAAACTGAAGGATCATTATCGATAAGCACACCAGCGCAACCGTAAGAGGGAGAGGGAGGAGAATGCTGTGTGAGACTGAAGTATAACTATAATTAAAAAAAAGCCGAAGCACGAGAGAGAGAGAGAGAGAAAGAGACACAGAGAGATACAGGCTGCCTTTGGAGACTGAAGGATCTTTATAAAAACGCCTGAGCGCAACAGAAAAAAAGATAGAGGATGAGGGAGATTGCTGTGGGAGATGGAAGGATCATTATCAATTACCGCGTCAGTGCGTCAGAGAGAGAGAGAGAGAGAGAGAGAGAGAGACCGAAAGAACATTACCGATAAGCGCTAGAGCGCGACAGAGAAAGCGAAAGGAGATATCTAGATAGAGACCGCGGTACGAGACTAAAGGATTAAAATCGATAAGTGCCTTAGCCCGACAGAGAGGGAATGGGAGAAAGAGAGACTGCTGTAAAAGACTGAAGGTTCATTGTCGAAAACGCCTTAGCGCGACAGAGAGAGAGAGGCTGCTGTGGGAGACTGAAGGGTCATTATAGAAGAGCGCCTCAATTCGAGAGAGAAAGAGATGGAGAGAGATCGAAAGACAGCTGTGGGAGACTGAAGGACCACTGTCGATAAGTGCCTCAGCGCGTAAGAGAAGGTGAGACGATGTTGTTGGAGAAGGACTATTGTCGATAAGTGCATCAACGTAGCAGAGAGAGAGAGAGAGAGAGAGAGAGAGAGAGAGAGAGAGAGAGAGAAAGAGAGAGAATCCTTTAGGAGACTGAAGGATCATTATCGACAAGCGCCGCAGCTAGACAGAGGTAGGGAGGGGGAGGGGGAATGTTGTGGAAGACTGAAGGATGCATCACTGTGACAGAGTGTGAAAGAGAAAGAGAGCGAGAGAATGTTTTAGGATAATGGAGCATCTTTATCGATTAGCGCCCCAGCATAATAGTGAGGTAAAGACTGCCGTGGGAGAAAGGAGCTTCATCGACGCGCACATCAGCGCGACGGACAGAAGGGGAGAAAAGATGCTGTGGCAGAATGGAGGATTATCGATCGGTGCCTCAGTGAAACAGAGAGAGAGAGAGAGAGTCTGATGTGGAATACAAAATGAGCTTTATCGAAAAGAACTTCAGCGTGACAGAGAGAGAGAGAGAGAGAGAATGCTGGGGGAGACTGAATGATAATTATCGATAAGTGCCGAAGCCAGAGAGAGAGAGAGAGAGAGAAAGAAAGAGAGAAGAGAGAAAAATAGAGACTGCTGTGGGAGGTAAATAGATTCTTATCGATAAGCACCTTAGTGCGACAGAAAGAGAGTGGAAAAGAGCGACTGCTCTGGGGCATCGAAAGGAGCCTCAGCATATCAAAGAGAGAGAGAATACTGTGGGAGACTGAAGCAGCATTATCGAAAAGTGTCTCAGCGCGACAGGGAGAGAGGGTGTGTATGGGTGGGCAGAGAGAGAGAGAGCGAGAGAGAGAACGCTGTGGGAGACAGAAGGATCATTATCGATTAGAGCCATAGCGCGACAGAGAGTTGGTTGGTTGGTTCTTCTGGGTTTAACGTCCCTTTGAGACAGTATTTCAGTCTATATGGGGCCGTTTACCAAAGAGAGGGAGAAAGAGGAGAGCAATGATAGACGAGAGAAAAATGTCCAAACAACCCCCATCCGCACCTACTGCAAGCACAGTAAGCCCTTGCCCTACGTAGGACGCCCCAGCACTGGCAGTTACACGCAGCACCATCGCACCACCCAACTATCCCCGCGACAGAGAGGAAAAGTGAGAGAGAAGGCTTGGGAAGACTGACGGATTGATACGGAAGAGCGCATCAGCTCGTCAGAGACAGAGAGTGAGAGAGAAAGCTGTGGGAGACTGAAAGATATATATCGATTAGCACCTCAGTTCGACAAAAAGAGACAGAGAGAGAGAGAGGAGAAAGAGAAATAGAGACTGCTCTGGGAGGCAAATGGATTCTTATCGATAAGCGCCTTAGTGCAACAGAAAGAGAGTGGAAAAGAACCACTGCTCTGGAGCATCGAAAAGAGCCTCAGCACATCAAAGAGAGAGTGAGAGAGAGAGAGAGAGAGAGAGAGAGAAAGAATACACTGGGAGACTGAAGCAGCATTATCGAAAGTGTCTCAGCGCGACAGGGAGAGAGGGTTTGTGTGGGTGAAGAGAGACAGAGAGAAAGCTGTGGGAGACTGAAAGATATATATCGATTAGCACCTCAGTTCGACAAAAAGAGACAGAGAGAGAGAGAGGAGAAAGAGAAATAGAGACTGCTCTGGGAGGCAAATGGATTCTTATCGATAAGCGCCTTAGTGCAACAGAAAGAGAGTGGAAAAGAACCACTGCTCTGGAGCATCGAAAGGAGCCTCAGCACATCAAAGAGAGAGCGAGAGAGAGAGAGAGAGACAGAGAGAGAGAGAGAGAGAGAGAGAGAGAGAAAGAATACACTGGGAGACTGAAGCAGCATTATCGAAAGTGTCTCAGCGCGACAGGGAGAGAGGGTTTGTGTGGGTAAAGAGAGACAGAGAGAACGCTGTGGGAGAAAAAAAGGATCATTATCGATTAGAGCCTCAGTGCGACAGAGAGTTGGTTGGTCGGCTCTTTTGGGTTTACCGTCCCTTTGAGATAGTATACGTATAAGCGAGTTCGGAGTTCCGCACTTCGCATGCGCACACTCAGATTTTGCTCTCGGAGGTCAGAGATCACGGATGCCAAAAGCCGCACACGCATAGCGTAACCCACCAACATATGGACTAATATTTCAATTTTTAAACATTCCCTGTCTATTCTGTCTTGCGAAAATAGTGTGACTATCCATTTTCTCCGAGTTGAAAACAATTTTCAGTCATATTAATGATTTTTAATCATGAAAATGGTGTTTTATATCGATTGACCAGGTAAGCGTAATGATGACCTATCGGATTTTTCGACACTTGACCTTTGACCTTTCTCCTCGAGTCCAACCGGAAACGCGAAACTCCGAACTTGCTTATTTCACGGTCTATATCGGGCCGTTTACCAAAGAGAAGGAGAAAGAAACTAGAGCATGTGATGTAAGCAGGGGCTCACGTATACCCCCGGCCAGCGCCACCGCAAAATAGAAACACATTTAATACAAGCAAATGTTAACTAACAGACAGACAGACATATGGACAATCTATTACAAATCCAGTGAAAGGCCTATAAACAAATACCAAAAGATTCCATTAAAATAAATGCAAATTATGTAATTAAAAATTCAACGTAAGTTTACATAAACGTCTATGTCTGCGACCTTGACCTAAAGTCAGCAGCAGTAACCAAATGATGTCAACTTATCAGTTTAAAGCTAGATGTAAACCTAACAAAATAGCAATCCGAGAAATTTTTGACATAACGTTTCCCATTCATTGCATTAGAGTGAGAGATGGAAAAAAAAAAGAAGGCCAAAAGAAATCTTAGCAAACTGATTTTCTTTCCACCAATATGTATGGCCATTCGCAAGATGTATGCAAAATATGAAGACTGTGGATTAATGAAAACAGAGAAATCTGTAACAAACAATAGAGAGAAAGAAAAAAAAAGGACAAAGGAAATGAAAAGCAGGAGGAGGCTGATTCTCTCTTACACAGCACAACTTGTCATACACAACGTTTGAACCAAATTTCAAAATCCAAGCTAAAGTGGTTCCTTAGAAATCTTTGACAGATATTTTATTGGAAAGAAAGAAAAAATGAACAAACAAAGAGAATGATAAGCAGGAAGAGGCTGATTCTCACTTACATGATACAGCTATTCACACCCAACATTTTTACCGAATTTCAAATTCCAAACTGTAGTAGTGCATGAGAAATCTGTGACAAAACTTTTCATTGGAGAGAAAGAAAAAATGGACAAACAAAGGGACTGATAAGCAGGAGGAGGCTGATTCTCTCTTACATGGTTCAACTAGTCATACCTAAGGTTTGTACAAAATTTCAAAGTCCTAGCTGTAGTGGTTCCTGAGGAGTCGGTGACTAAACTTTAATTGGAGAGAAAGAAAAAAAAAGGAAAAAACAAAGGGACTGATAAGAAGGAGGAGGCTTATTTCTCTCTTACACGGTACAACTAGTCATACCCAACGTTTGTACCAAATTTCAAAGTCCTGGCTGTAGTGTTCCTGAGAAATCTGTGACAAAAATTTAATTGGAGAGAAAGAAAAAATGACAAAGGGACTGATGAGCAGGAGAAGGCTGATTCTCTCTTACACCGTACAACTAGTCATACCAAACGTTGTACCAAATTTCAAAGTCCTAGCTGTAGTGGTTCCTGAGAAACCTGCGACAAAAAATTAATCGGAGAGAAAGAAAATAATGGACAAACAAAGGTACTGATAAGCAGGAGAAGGCTGATTCTCTCTTACACCGTACAACTCGTCATACCCAACGTTTGTACCAAATTTCAAAGTCCTAAATGTAGTGGTTCCTGAGAAGTCTGTGACAAAAATTTAATTGGAGAGAAAGAAAAAATGGACAAACAAAGGAAATGAGAAGTAGGACAAGGCTGATTTTCTCTTACACAGTACAACTAGTCATACCCAACATTTGTACCAAATTTCAAAGTCCTGGCTGAAGAGGTTTTTAAGACTTCTGTGACAAAAATGTAATTGGAGAGAAAGAAAAAATGAACAAAGGAATGATAGCAGGAGAAGGCTTATATTCTCTTACACGGTACAACTAGTCAAACCCAAAGTTTGTACCAAATTTCAAAGTCCTAGCAATAGCGGTTCCTACGAAATCTGTGACAAAAAATTAATTGGAGAGAATTTGGTTGGTTGATTTGATTGTTAACGTCCACGGTAAACAACTAAGGTCATGTCGGGACGGTCAGTTAACCTAACCACACTATTCCTGGGCAGGCTTAGACCTCCTAAGCGGTTAACCAGTACTAAGTGCACATACTTTCGCCAGTAACTGACAACTGCCCTTCTTGAATCAGCGGAAGGAGAAACGAAAGTATGTGGCCAGACCGGGATTCGAACCCAGGACCTCTGACTTACGAGTCAGGTGCCCTACCGATTGCGCTACCCGGCCCGGCAATTGGAGAGAAAGAAAAATGGATAAACAAAGGGACTGATAAGCAAGAGAAGGCTGATTATCTCTTACAAGGTACAACTAGTCATACCCAACGTTTGTACCAAATTTTAAAGTCCTAGTTTAGGTGGTTCCTGAGAAATCTGTGACAGAAAAAATGTTAACAAACATACAAACATACACACAAACATATTGACGGAAAGACCAAAAACTATGGAGAGAAAGAAAAAATGGAAAAACAAAAGGAATAATAAGCAGGAGAAGGCTGATTCTCTCTTACACAGTACAACTAGCCATACCCAACATTTGTACCAAATTTCAAAGTCCTGGCTGTAGAGGTTCCTGAAAAATCTGTGACAAAATTAATTGGAGAGAAAGAAAAAATGGACAAACTCAAGGACTGATAAGCAGAAGGCTAATATTCTCTTACACGGTACAACTAGTCATACCCAACGTTTGTACCAAATTTCAAAGTCCTAGTTATATCGGTTCCTGAGAAATCTGTGACAAAAAATTAATTGGAGAGAAAGAAAAAATGGATAAACAAAGGGACTGATAAGCAGGAGAAGGCTGATTCTCTTTTACACCGTACAACTAGCCATACCCAACGTTTGTACCAAATTTCAAAGTCCTAGCTTTAGTGGTTCCTGAGAAATCTGTGACGCAAAAAATGTTAACAAACATACAAACACACACACAAACATATTAACGGAAAGACCAAAAACTATATACCCCCTATATACTTCGTATACCGGGGGTATAAGGAGCAATGATAGACGAGAGGAAAAATGTCCTAACAACCCCCACCCGCACCTACTGCAAGCACAGTAAGCCCTTGCCTTACTACTGTTCTAATCCGTAGGACGCCCCGGCACTGGAAGTTACACGCAGCACCTTCGCACCACCCAACCACCCCCGCGACAGAGAGGAAAAGGGAGAGAGAAAGCTGGGGGAGACCAACGGATTGTGACATGGAAAAGCGCATCAGCTCGTCAGAAACAGAGAGTGAGAGAGAAAGCTGGGGGAGACAGATAAGTATCGATTAGCGCCTCAGTTCGACAAAGAGAGAGTGAGAGAGAGAGAGAGTGCCACGTGAGACAGAAGAGTCAGTATCGATAACTGTCTCAGCGCGATAGAGACAAAAATGCTGCGGGAGACAGAAGGATCATTATCTCATTATCACAACGGTTATTATTATGATTATAGCTTTTTAAAAAATCCGTTTCATTCCATAACATTAAACTTTGCAACACATTTTATCGCTTCTTCGAATTTTGGTTGTCGATCCGTAGTGCATTGGTGATGATGTCGATAAACGTGCGAAAGTGCGCTCCAGTCCACACATTATATTATTAGCCTTAGCCGATACCATTTAGAGCCAATTAAGGTGTGTAGTTTGTGCAGACGTCACACTGTTCATAGACAATTGTAGCAGCATGAACTGGTACCAGAGTAATCCTAGAGGTTACCGGTTGGTTGGTTGTTTAGTTCCGGGGAAGCTAATAGGATAGGCAGGCTCCGTCGTCCGGCGTCCGTCCGTCCGTCCGTCCGTCAACAATTTCAAATGACATCTCCTCTGAAACTGCTGGGCCAATTGTAACCAAATTTCATGTTTAGCTTCCCGGGGTCTTAGGAACGAAAAGTTGTTCAAACGGTCCTGGTCACATGACCAACATGGCCGCCACGCCCATATATGGTAAAAACCTTAAAAATCTTCTTTTCCAGAACCAATAGGCCAATGGCCTTGAAACTTGGTTTGTAGCATCGGGTATGTGAGTACTACAAAGATTGTTCAAATTATGACCTTGGGTTGACCTTGTCCTATTTTACGGTAAGTTTAAATTTGGTCTTTGGTGCTTTTATATGGGAAAACGCTTGAACATGAGATTTCTTGGAAACTGTTGAAGATTTCGGCCTATAAATTGGTAAATACAGTCATCTTAATGGGTACATGAAGATTTGTGAGTACAAGAGGTTAAGGTCATTCTTTGACCTTTGACCCAGGTCTCTCATATTTTTACAATTTCAAACAATCTCCTCAAAAATCACTGGGTCAATTGTAATCACATTTCATATAGAAGTTTCAGGGGTTGAGAGAATGAAAATTTATTAAAATGGTCTGGGTCACATGAATAATAGGGCTCTCATGCCCATATATGGTAAAAAAATTAAAAAATCTTCTTCTCCAGAACCAATTGACCGATGGCCTTGAAACTTGGAATGTAGCACTGGGTACTCGAGGACTATCAAGATTGTTCAAATGATGACCTTGGGTTGACCTTGACCTTTCTTGCAGCAAGGTCAAATATGGGAAAATGCTAGATTGGTAGCAATCTATTGGTAAATTGGTAAATACAGTCATCTTAATGAGTACATGCTGACTTGTGAGTACAAGAGGTCAAGGTCATTCTGTGACCTTTGACCCAGATCTCTCATATTTTGACAATTTCAAACAATTTCCTCAAAAACCACTGGGTCAGTTGTAACCAAATTCCATACGTAGCGTCCAGGGCTCATGGGAAAGAAAAGATGTTCAAACGATACAGGTCACATGGCCAACATGGCTGCCACGCCCATATATGATGAAAACCTATAAAAATGTTCTTCTCCTGAACCAGTGGACTGATGGCCTTGCAACATGGTTTGTAGCATTGGGTACACGAGTACTACCAAGATTATTAAAAATATGACCCTGGGTTGACATTGACGATTTTTATGGCAATGTCAAATTTGCTTTCAGCTGCTTGTATATGGGAAAATGCTAGAACATATGATCTCATGGAAATTCTTGAAGATTTTGGTCTAAATGTTGGTTTATAGAGTCATCTTAATAAGTTCATGGATATCAGAGTGTAAAAGAGGTCAAGGCTTTCTTTGACCTTTGAACCTGATCTATCATATTTCGACAATTTCAAACATCTCCTCAAAAGCCACTTGACCAATTGTAATCAAATTTCATAAAGAGCCTCCAGGGACTGGGGGAACAAAAATTTGTTCACACCATCCAGGTCACATGACCAACATGGCCACTATGCCCATTTTTGGTCAAAACTTAAAAAAATCTTCTTCTCCAGAACAAATTGACCAAAGGCCTTGAAACTTAGTATGTAGCATTGGGTAATCACGTACTTTCAAGATTGTTTGAATGATGATCTTGGGTTGAACTTGACCTTTTTTACGGCAAGGTCAAATATAGGAGAATGCTAGAATGTAAAAGTAAAAAGTATGCAAAGACCAGGAACTGAAACAATCAAAATCCAAATCCAGCCCTCAAACCATAGTTGGAAACAACTAAGATTACAAATAATCAAGATACAGAGAACATATGGCCAACCGAGTGAGCAGCTTGTTCCCAAAAGGTGGCCACTCAGCAACCCAAACCGAACCAAAAGTAATAAGAACAAACATAAGGTAAAACATCACAGAAACTCTGACACCAAAAACAGGCAACAGAGAACCACAACAGAACTACCGCCTTGGAACGGTCAGTAATGAATTACTGGGGGGCTTAAATCGATTTTACAGGCCCAACCTCACCCTCAGTTTCTGAAGTAAGACTACATGGGAAGTTTTGAAGATTTTGGCCTTAACATTGTTATTTACAGTCATCTTAATGAGCACATGAAGATTTGTGAGTACAAGAGGTTAAGGTCATTTTTAGACCTTTGACCCTAGATGGTAATTTTTTTAAAATTTCCAAAAACTCCTCAAAAGCCACTGGTCCCATTGTAGCTAAATTTCATACAGAGCTTCCAGGGGTTGAAGGAACAAATGTTTAAAAGGTCCAATGACCAGCATGGCCTCCATGCCCATAGATGGTAAAAATATTAAAAATTTTTTTTCTCTAGAACCGATTTACCAATGGCCTTGAAACTTGGTTCGTACCATTGAGTACTCAAGTACTACCAAGATTGTTCAAATGATGACCTAGGGTTGACCTTGGCCATTTTTACGGCAGTGTCAAATATGGTAAAATGCGTGAACATAAGATTTTGGCCTCAATTTTGGTATATATAGTCAACTTAATGAGTACAGGAAGATCGGCGAGTAAAAGAGGTCAAGGTCATTTTTTGACCTTTGAACCAGATCTCTCATATTTGACCATTTCAAACATTTCCCCAAAAGCCACTTGGTCAGTTGTAACCAAATTTCCTAAGGAGCTTCAAGGGATTGATTGAAAAAAAATTGTTCAAACCGTCAAGATTACATGACAAACATGGCTGCCAAGCACATATATATTTGGTAAAAAACCTTAAGATATCTTTTCCAGAAGTAATTAATCAAAGACATTGAAACGTGGTATGTAGCATGATGTACTTGGGTAATACCAAGTTTATCAACATCTCTCATATTTCAACAGTTTCAAGCATTGCCTCAAAAGTTACTTGGCCAGTTGTTACCAAATTTCATATATAACCTGCCTAGGATTGAGGGAACAGAAGTATATTCAAATGGTCCTGTCACATGAAGAACATGGCTGCTATGTCTTTATACGGTAACCAGCAACTAGATGAAAGTGAGATATAGGCATGGCTTTCTATAGTACCTGTGTTGAAGTTGCAAACTTCAATTGACTGATCTGGTTTAGCCTTGATTTGTGGCAATGTACAGAGAAAAAACATTCAGCTGATATTTTCAGGAAACTTAGCATTTGCAAATTTATTCAAAAACAATTTTCAATGATATTTTCCAATTATCAGAATTTTCTAATACTATAAGAGCTTTATTTTTACATGTTCTTTAATTCAAAGTTTTCTTTTGGAATAATTGGCGAGTTCTTACAGCCCCAAAACTAATTGTGATAGGATTATGGTTCTTGGTTACTGAACTTCCTGTCGTTACCCTCTATTTATATATTAAATTTAATTCAGTTCCTTTAAATACTTTCAGAGATCCCATGATCTGAAGTCAGGAATGCTAATTGCTAGAGTGCAAAACCCAGATCAACTTACAACATCGTTGGCAGAAAATGAATTCAAGAATACTTCTTGTTCAAGCCTTTTTGATCTGATAAGTCTTGCACTTTCTTATTGGAAAGCGTACCCTCAGAGCTATCAATATAACAGTATCATTGTATGGGTACCTATGCCAGCAACCATTATTACAGATGTTATTTTTGACATTGAATATTTTAAATATTTGGAATTTTATCTCACCTATCACAATATATATCTGTGCAAGGATACTGTTATGAAGTGCCACTGGTGTAAAGATTATGCATGGGTCTGACATTATTTCAAACAATTTCTCTTTATTACATCAGCAGCAACTGATATTAATGTTAAAACATTCTCTAAATTAGTTTTGCTGAATAATAGAGATGATACTTCCACCAGTGCAGTCTGTGGGCCTCCTTCTGGAATGTAATTGCCTTGCTGATAATGCAGAATACTTTTTCTGTTGAGTTTGTTTAAACTGTAACAGCTTACAATGTATTTGATAATAATACTAATCATAGAAACAGTAATAGTCATAATACCTTTTGCACTTTTATTGTTGCAGTTCATATTTTATTTTTCCATGAACAATATATTTTGACAAGTTTAGTCAGTTATTTTTCTGTAAAAATACTAAATATGGCTCTTGCGACCAAATCTGTGTTTAAATTACAACCAAAAAATGGTCAAAAACATGAATGTTATACATCTTGAAAAAATTCAAGCATGAATAATTTCGTACAGTAATATCATTCTTTTGGAGTAAAGTCAATCTTAATATGAGCTGTTCTTTTCAACAAATTAAAAAAAAAGTAGGGTAGAATCTGACCTTCAAAAACTATGGCATGAATAAGTTGTACAATTTGATAATATCTCTTTCTTTTATAGGTATCAAATCAAGCTTTATACGAACTGTTCTTTTTCAACAAACTACTATAAAAGTGTATGATAGTATTGGATTGTGTGATATTCTGATATTGGACAGTGAATGTGATATCTTTGCTAGTTGAAGGAAGACTTAACAGTAGTGAACTGTTGTTACCTGTTATTGCAAAAGAGTAGATGCATAGTACAGGATGCCCCGAAAGAAGAACTGGAGACGGTCTGAAGCCCGAAGGCCGATTTTGGATAGAAGCTGCAGCTACCAGACCGGGTTGACTCCTGAGTCGACTCCTAATGTCATGCAGACTTCCGAGTCTGTTATGACCAAGGGCCTCATAGAGGCAAGACCTGTCAGTGTGCAGGCACATCAAAGAAATCATTGTCAATGGACCAAAGGCTATAAAGCAAGTTTTGTAGAGAGACATTGTCAAATAAACACACACATTCCAGATCATAATACTGATACCAGTACTATCCAACATACTTTGACTAAAACTAAGGGTCCTTGTTTGACTGAATATGATAATGGGAGCCAACCTTTTCAGCAAATGTCAGTTTTGACATCGTTCGAGTTAGACAGTATTAAAAACACATGTATTGCCAAAGCGGTGACTTATAGTATTTTTCCCAGCTCTTGAAGTCATTGTTTTCAGAGCTTAAAGTCTCCATAGTCCTATCAGCGGTAAAAACACCTCACCTCAAATCATTATTAAAAGCTGTTCAACTTTCACGTTTGGTAATAAAATGTGGGTTGGCGTGCATATATAAAGTTATATAACTGGCAAAAAGAAGAGACAACAAGTTTTTGAAAAATAACAAATCGCTACACAAAATACAATTTTCTGTTCTGGTTTCCTGTCTAGGAATGCTATATCAACATAGGCGGGATAGTGATTAGGACTCCACACCAGTACATTGTATTTTTACGATTTTATGAAATCTGAAAGTAGGTCATTTTAGTTGCCAACTAGAATGACCCAAATAAGTTTTCAAACCCTTTTTTGTGAAACTCAAGGATGTTTTAACTTTTAAAAGCTGGCTGATCACGGTGATTTACAATTACGAAACTATAGTGAGAAGCTTGAAGCGATACCGCATGATAATTTGTTTTCATTCTGATAGAGCAATGGGGCCTTTAAAACCATTTCATTCAGAGTCATTTATCTGTGGCTCATTTCATCAAGGAAGTGTGCCGGGCCGCGTAGCGCAACCGGTAGGGCACCTGACTGATAAGTCAGAGGTCCTGGGTTCGAAACCCGGTCTGGCCATATACTTTCATTTCTCCTTCCGCTGATTCAAGAAGGGCAGTTGTCAGTTACTGGCGAAAGTATGTGCACTTAGTACTGGTTAACCGCTTAGGAGGTCTAAGCCTTCCCAGGAATAGTGTGGTCAGGTTAACTGACCGTCCCGACATGACCATAGCTGTTTACCGTGGACGTTAAACATTAAATCAATCAATCAATCAATCAAGGAAGTGACAGATTCAGTGTAGAGTCTCGTGGAAGCCAATGTGTGTCGAATGCTCTTTGTGCCCTAATTCATGCTCAGTTTTCAAATACTTTTTCAAGTACTGAGGTAGATCAAATACTTATTGAAGGAGATATTTTATACCAAAAAATCATTTCTTCATTGAAAGCTGAACAGAAATACACCAGTAGATTGTTAACGTTTGATAAAATTTCAAAAAATGTAAATGTCTTCAAAAGAGATATACATATCATAAGGTCAGATGTTGTTTCGGGCATTGCAGTACAGCAACTTTGTAATACATCATCTCCAACTCTTCACCAGTCAATGTACACAGCATTTCAATCCTCTTCATATGTTCTGGTCATGATTGGTGCAATATGTTCTGCAGTATACAAAAAAGATGGCATGTACACTTTTTTGATTCACATTCTCGTGCTCAAAATGGTCTCTCATCATGCGATGGATATTCAGTTTTAATAAGATTCAGATGTTTAGATGATTTGATCACTTTCATGTACGCATTATATGATAGCATGCAAATAAACATGACAACACAGTATGATTTGCTGCCACTTGCTATGACATTTACAGAAAATTCTCTTGTTGGCATAGATCAGATTGACAGGGTGGTTTCTTCTCAAACGCTACCTCTAGCTCAGTCAAGCAATTTAGGGCCATCTTGTAGGAGTATGCAGTTTGATTTATTACCTGAAACAATAAGTATAAGTGAACATGAATACAGAGTTACCGATTATTCAGAAAATCTTCTCGACAATTATTTTGAGGATCAGAATATCAAACAGCAAAAGAAAACACAAAATATTTATGTTGAAATGAGCATGCCTAAGAAAACATGTGAAAACAAAATGAAGAAAAAACGCACCGAGTACACCGCTGTATTTAAAAGGAAACAAAGAAGTAAGTCGGCGTTTAAAGAAAAAGAAAAAATATATCAGCTTGCCTCATAGTAGTCTGCTAGAAAGAAGCCAGCTTTTAAAGAAAAAGGAAGGGTAAATCAGCTTGCATCATAGCAGTCTACAAGAAAGAATCCAGCTGTTAAAGAAATAGAAAGGGTAAATCAGCTTGCATCGAAACAGTGTGCCAGAAAGAAACCAGCTGTTAAAGAAAAGGAAAGAGTAAATCAGCTTACATCAAAACAGTCTGCTAGAAAGAAGCCAGATTTTAAAGAAAAAGAAAGGGTAAATCAGCTTGCATCAAAAAAGTCTGCTAGACAAAAGCCAGCCTTTACAGAAAAAAGGGTAAATCAGCTTGCATCAAAGCAGTCTGCTAGAAAAAAGCCAGCCTTTACAGAAAAAGCAAGGGTAAATCAGCTTGCATCAAAGCAGTCTGCTAGAAAGAAGACAGATGTATTAACAAAAGCATGTGCCAAGAAGCAGTCAGCCAGACAAAACCAAGAATTTAAAGAAAATGAAAGGGTATATCAGCTTGCATCAAAGCAGTCTGCTAGAAACAAGCCAGGCATATCAGTGAAAGAATTTGTACAGAAGCAGGCATACAGACAGGACCCAGATTTTAAAGAAAAAGAGAAGATATATCAGCTAGCTAGTAAGCAGAGGCAAAGGCAAAAGCCTTTCATTTTGGAATGTGAAAGAATCGCCCAACAGCAGCGTAGGCAAGGGAAAAGAAAATTGGAAGATACACTTGAGCTGAACATGGAAAACAAAAGGCGTAAAATTGCTGAAGAAAAGTCACATGAAATTGATCCATGTGAAGTATATGATAGAAAAAGACATGAAAGTGTAGCAGAATGTCTAAAACAATTTCATGAAAATATTGCAGTAGGACCTCTGTTTGTTTGTACTTGTTGTCACCAAACATGGTTTCGAAAAAGTGTATCAATGCTAAAAAACACTAACGTTATGAAGTGCAGTATGAATTATTGCACCAAACTGAAATCAGTTGATAGCGAAGAGTGGATAAGTCACACTTGTTTGTCAGCATTAAAAGATGGTAAAGTTCCCAAACTGTCAGTTGCCAATGGAATGAAATGGCCAACCAAACCTTCAGAGTTAGATTTGCACCAGCTTGAAGAAAGATTAATAGCACTGCGTATTCCTTTTATGCAAATTAGAGAACTGCCACGTAGTGGTCAGTATTCACTTAAAGGAAATGTAATCAATGTACCCGTTGATATTCAGCCCACTGTGAACTCTCTTCCAAGACCTATGGATGAAAATTTAACAATTGCCATCCAGTTGAAGAAAAAACTGTCGTATAAGAAAATAGATTTCAAAGAAAATGTAAGACCAATGAAAGTTATGACAGCATTACACTGGCTTCTAACTAATAGTGATATGTATAAAAATTCAGGTATTGCAGTTGATAACAGCTGGTTCCAGTCAGTAACTGAAAGTGTAGAAGAAACTGTAAAAGAGTTTCTGGAAATGTCAGTGTAAAATACAAATCCTGATACGGACATAAATGATTCAATGCTGGACGAAGATAAAACTGTTCCTTTGGTACCTAAAATTAGGGAAAAGGGTGATGAATATGAGCATGTTGGAAATGTTGATACCTTGGTGGATGATGCTAATATTGAAAATAAGTTCGATCAAGTGTTGCCCTTTGCCCCTGGAGAAGGACGACGTAGTTTGTATCAAGATACAGATGCAGAGTATTTATGTTTCCCTACTATCTTTTGTGGTCAGAGACGTCCTGATAAGTCTGAGAGAACAACTTTAGTTCATTACAGTGACATTGTTTAATGGAGCTACGAAGCATTGATAGAAGAGCTGCTCAGTCTGTTCCAAACATTTTCTTCAAGCATAAAAAGCTTCAAATGAAACAAATAAGGGCGAGTTTACATGAGCGAAGTTTCTATGACAAAGAAGGTTTGTCACAGAAAAATTTGCTCGTGTAAATGCCAAAATAAGACAATGTTTCTTTGACAAATATATATGGTAAAGTTACTTCGATAAATTAAATGTGTCCGTGTAAACGGAGAACTTTGCTAAAGATTATGTAACAATGAACTTTGCTATAAGCGTGACAAAGATTTTGTTTCATTGCAGCAGGTAACTTTGACGAATAATATTTGGTCATGTGAACACTGCAGCAAATATTTCATTGCCAAAGTTTAAGTGACAAAGAGTCTATGGCACATTTTCTTTAACAAATAATTTGCTGCGTGTAAACGCAAAATGTTTGTCATACTTTTTTGTTAAAGTTTCTGTGACATAGAAACTTTGCTCGTGTAAACGCGCCCTAAGTGACAAAGTTAACTTAGCTTTAAGATGTAAAAAATAAAGGCAAGAACATTACAGCAGCAGAGGCAAGAGATCCAGCATATTTGGAGAGACTTGTGAAACTTGATGAAGGTTATTGTATAATTCGCCAGCTTAGAAATTCTCCAGCATATTTAGAAAAAAAGGAAGAAAGACATATTTGCAATGTTTAGGCAACTGTCTTTACCTACTAGGTTTATATCTTTGTCAGCTGCTGATACTAGATGGAATGATCTTCTGAAGATGTTAACAAAACTGAATGATGAAATTGACTATTCAGACAAGGGTGTTGAGGCTTTAACTTGGCAAGAGAAAACAAGACTTGTTCAGAAAGACCCAGTAACTTGTTCAAGATATTTTGATCACAGGGTACAAGAATTCTTGAACACTGTCCTTAAAAGTGAATTTGAACCTATTGCGAAAGTGATAGATTTCTTCTACAGAGTGGAATTTCAGCAACGTGGTTCTCCTCATATCCACATGCTTATTTGGATTGTAAATGCGCCTAAATTAGAAAAAAAACAAGGATGAAGAAATAATTCAGTTTGTTGATAATTACTTTACATGCAGTACTGAAGATAAAGAAATTGGGGAGCTTGTTGTACTTCAATCACATAAACATTCAAAGTCATGCAGAAAGAAAAGAAAGGCAATATTTAGATTTGGATTTCCTTTGCCTCCTTTTCCAAGAACAATGTTATTGCATCCTTTGGATGAAGAAATTGAAAACTATAAAAAAAAAAAACACTCAGAACTTCAGAAATCAATGAATGAGTACAAAGATGTCTCTGAAATTGGAATTGATGATATTTTGGAGCAAGTTGCCAAGATGGACTTTGAAAGTTACATCAAGTGTATAAGAAGTTCACTCAATGCTCCAGAAATTTTCTCCGGCGGAATCCAAATGAGATGAGAATTAATTTGTTCAACAAAACAGTTCTTCTTGGTTGGAAGGCAAATCTTGATATTCAGGTGAATCTTGAACCATATGGTTGTGCAGCATATGTTGTTGGCTATATAAGCAAATCTCAAAGAGGCACGAGCGCACAGCTTGATGCAGCAGCAAGAGAAGCTCGAAAAGGAAATTTTGATATAAAGACACAAGTAAGACATATTGGAAATGTGTTTTCAAACTGTGTTGAAGTGAGTGCACAAGAAGCAGTATACCTTGCTTTGCAGATTCCTCTAACAAAAGCTACAAGGCAGATTGTTTTCATCAATACCTCCATTCCAGAGGAAAGAGTATTTTTACTGAAATCTAAATCTGTGCTTGATGAACTTCCTGCTTAATCTACTGACATAGAAGCAGACAATATAATTCAGAGGTACGCGAAACGACCTAGACAGCTTCAGAAATTCTGTTTGGCAGATTATGTTTCTACAGTTGTTATTGTTTATCCTAAAAGGAATAGCTTACCTGACATGACTGAAAACAGAAATGAAGATGATGGTAATTCATATGATTCTAGTGATGAAAATGATGAAGATGATAATAATGAGAGTGTTGAATCTGAATATCATGGATCAGATCTGTTATAAGTAGCAAAGAATGGGACAAAGTATAAACGTAGGAGAGTTCCTAGAATAATACGTTATGCCAGGTATGATATAAAGAAAGACCCAGAAAATTACTACAGAGAACGACTTATGTTGATTATGCCCTGGAGAAACGAAGCAAAAGATTTGTTAGGTTCCTTTGAAACATATGAAGCTCATTTCAATTTCTTGAAAGCCACTCTTGAATCTAAATGCAGCCAGTATGAACATCATATTAAAAAACTTGAGCTTGCAAGGCAAATGGCAGAAGAGGAAGATGCTTATGATGAGATAGCACCAAATGCAGAACATGAAATCAGAGAAGCAGAGGAAGAAGGTGAAAGAGAAGCTGAAAACTATGTAAATTTTAATCCAGATAGAGTAGTGGAACATCGACAGTATGATATTGGTATAGAGATACAGGCTGCTTGTTCAGTGCCATCTGCAGAAATAAATGGAGTCATCTTACCTGATGAAAAATACTTAAATTTGCTTAGTTTAAATTTGAGACAAAGACAATTTTTAATCATGTATTGTACTGGATGAAATGCATGGAAGAACCACTGTACGCTTTCTTGTCAGGTGGAGCTGGGGTTGGCAAATCTGTGCTCATCAAAGCACTGTATCAGAGTCTGTACAGATTTCTAAACTTGAGAGAAGGAGAAAATCCTGATGATATTAGAGTTCTTCTTTGTGCGTACACTGGCAAAGCTGCATATAATATTAATGGTGTCACCATTGCCTCTGCTTTCTTAAAGAAGTTCAAACAAGGTAGTGACCTTTTGTCAGCAGATGAACTGAACACAATCGGAGTGAAATATAGACATTTGACAGTGATTATTATAGACGAAGTCTTTATGGTAGGAACAAACACACCGACCTTTCTAGATACACGTTTGCAACAGCTTAATGGAACTAAAGTCAGTTTTGGTGGTTTAAGCATCATTGCTGTGGGAGATTTGTACCAGCTTATGCCATTATGTGACTAGTAGATATTCAGTGACCCATTAAAGAGTGCTTCAGCTCTAGCATATAATTTATGGAAGGATTATTTTAAATTGTATGAACTTGTTGATATTATGCGACAAAAAGATGATGTTGATTTTGCTCAGATGCTAAATCGGCTTCGACTAAGCTGACAGAAGATCACAAAAATGAACTGAAGAAACATACTGTCAACCCCAATATGACGAATTATCCGAAGGAGGCTCCTCATTTATTCACTGAAAATAAGTTTGCAGATAGACACAATGAGAATTATTTGAATAGATTATCAGAAGAAAAAGTTGTTATCCCATGTCATGATACAGTTGTTTCTGCGAATATTTCCTTAAAAAAAAACCAGGAAACTCATTGAAGCACTTTTAGATGATTCGAACAAAACTGCTAATTTGCAAAAGCTGTTGACAGTAGCAGTTTGGATGATTGATGATATAACAGTCATTGTCAATGTAGAGGATGGTTTGACAAATGGGTCTACGTGTGTTGTCAAATTGGAAGGCACAAATCGTCCCAGTATTATATGGGTTTTATTTAAAGATCCTCAAATTGGCCAGTCAACTCGTGAGAAATTTTCTAATAGGGGTTTGTACAGTACAAACATAGATAAAGCAGGGACTCCAATATTTGATATAGAAGGAACATTTATCTACAACTTCAAAACATACCAAAGAATTCAATTTTCTTTGAAACCATCAGCAGGTAAAACTACTCATAAAGCGCAGGGGTCTACAGTTGATGAAATTGTAGTAGACCTGTCTCAAACAAGACTTAGGAAGCAACCTCATATTCACTATGTTGCTCTTAGTAGAGTCAGAAAACTAGAGAATTTATATATTTTGAATTTGAATGAAACTGCCCTGGCAGTTGATGAACAAGTGAAAATTAAGATGCAGCGGTTAGAAACAGAAGCACCTCTTGAATTGTGTTATGTTTCTTTATATAAAGTTGATTCACACAAGATCAAAATTTCATTTAATAATGCAAGGCCCTGACATAAGCATTTTAAAGACATTGAATTTGAGCCAAATATTTTGTCAGCAGATGTGATTGGGTTTCCAGAATCCAGGCTGTGTGCAAAAGATGATAGTAGTCATTTTGCTCTGAAGAATTTCAAACTTTTGAATTTGAATGAAGCAGAACTTGATTCTGGGAACAGGCCATACCATGGTCTTGCTTTGTACATCAAGGATTATTTGGAATTCAGAGAATAGAAAAAATCCATTCTGACATATGCAAATTCATGTTGGCTAGCATGTACAGCAGTGTAAAGGGATGTTTCTAAGTTGTATACTTCTACAAATTTCCTAAAAGTGTGCAAATGGTAGATATGCATACCAAATTGGTAATAATGGGTGATTTTAACATACATTCAAATGCCAACACTTCAACATTTGTAGATTTCATGATGAAATAATTTAAATGTGAGCAGCACAACAATCAGTCAACTACTGATTCTGGATCGGTGATAGATCTTATTTTCACAAACTGTCCAGCATCCAGTGATGTTAATGAGGCTTACTGGAGTGACCACAAACTGGTTTATTGTGCACTGGATGCATAGGTAAAATACTTACTATACATCTGAAAGAACACATAGAATTCACTCACAAGGTAATTAGCAATACCAACCTGCAGGCAGGGGTTGGTATTGCTGGTGGTTATAGCAAGGATGGGTGGCCACCAAACAAAATTCTGTTATTTGCCATCATATGCAAAGGTGGGTCCAGGCTTGCTATTTTGATAAAACAAGGTCTGGACCATTTGCTACTATAGTGGTGGAAGTGATATATACATGTATCCTGTATCTGTAGGGAAAGACAATGTATGCCCTTGCAGATTGGTATTATGTTTTTGACTAAGTTACCTGACAGTCTGCTGTTTTAGTACTTCTTTAAAGTTCCCTGTGTGTGCTAGGCCTCGTCCCTGTGACGCCATACAGGGTGTCTCAAAAACATGGACCTTTTTTGAAATTGCTGTAATTCCTTTATTTATCGAGGAAACTTCCAACAATTTGTACGATAGTAGCAATTTGATGCTCCTTTGCATTTATGATGTTATTAACAGGTGGCCTTGCTTACAGGAAGTGACGTCATAATGTTTAAATTTGACGGTTATTGCGTCATTTCTATTTTGACTGCACTGTTGAAACTGCATACTGTTATCAAGTGAAATATATTCAAATTTGGCCATATGTTCTCTGTATCTTGATTATTTGTAATCTTAGTTGTTTCCAACTATGGTTTGAGGGCTGGATTTGGATTTTGATTGTTTCAGTTCCTGGTCTTTGCATACTTTTTACTTTTACAGCGTTCTAAAGTTTACATTCTAAGGAGAGAAGGATTTACATTATCTGAGATAATGGATATCTTGAATAATGCAAAGAAAATTGTATTAAATGACCTTTTTAAAGCTTTAAAGCAAGATTGCAGGTCAACACAAAATTATCTTCAGATTCATAATAAAAATCAACTAAAAGGTCAAATTATAGCTTTGAAGTCGTTTAGCTATTAAGAATTAGTAGGACACTAAAACGAAACAAGCTGCTTATCAGTTCTTTGCCAGTTTCAGTTCTTTAATGATCTTTGATGATACTGCCTTTATGGGCCTGCCTCTTCCCTTTTCTCGCTAAACTTTCTGGCTTTATCATGAATAGCCTATTATACCACCCGGTTCTAACCACAACATAACAGCCAATTTCCCCTGCGTTTTATTTTCTTAGATTGTCTTCCACTATTTGAGATTTTTGAACCCTTGTTTCCTAAGAATGCAGACATGAGAGCGCTCTGAAAGCATTCTTTTTTGCTTAATGCCATTTTATGTTTCCAGCTATGCAAATGAGAAAAAATGATGTCATTTATACCTTATGACGTCATCATGACGCCACTTTCGGTTGAAGTACTTTTTGATAAAGAATCTTATCCACTAACATGTTGCTACATCCATGCAAGATTTTGCAAAGTTTCCTTCATAAATAAATGTGTTACAGCTTTTCAAATAAGGTCCATGTTTTTTTAGACACTCTGTAGTTTTAGAGATGTGCCACCAGCCTTATCTACAGGAGCATATAATGTGTACCCCTGCAGAGCTTGGTTGGGAGTGATGGGGGTAACTTGGAGTTCGCAGGCCCTAATCAGAGTTTTGTCAGATGAATTGTCAGTCAAAAAAGAAGTTAAGTTAGTGATTTCAGAGTAAAAATATTTGTGGTCTACACATTGCAGACTTAACTGTACTGTAAAAATCTTAAATATTGGGATAGCTTGGACTTAGTCAACAGTATAAACCTGAAGTCTGATCAAATTTTACACTGCTTGCAATTCCCTCTGCAACTTTCATACCTGTTACTGTATTAATTGTAAAGCTAACTGTTCCATTTTTTGGGACAGTTGTTTTGGGAGCCCAAATCTTTAGTACCTTTTACAGTTTTTTTTGGATACATTTCAAGGGAAGCAATTCTGACGTTTTTCTATCTTGTCTTACTTCTCAATAGGGGTTTTAGAGAAGAATTTTCTCCACTTTGGGCAGATTCTCTCTTTTATATGTAAACCCTAATTTTGTATGAGTTCGACATCGGAAGCAAACAAGAAGTCACAAAAGTGGTTCCCTTTGTGTGAATGGCAGCACACATGGAGGTGTACCCATCTCACTTATGTATTTGTAATGTTTGAATTGGACAATACATATATCCTCCTTGAAGATAGATTATAAAAATTAACAAGCATTGCAGATACAGCAAGGACCAGTATAATCTTGCTCTGCACTGGTTGCTTTGTAATTAAAATCCAAATAGTGAGTATAAATGAAAGACCTTCTGCTTTTTAAATTCTGGTATGGTTTCATTAAATAAATTTTCATGTCTTTGTCTCTAAATGAGGGTTATTGGAATAAGGGAGCATATTGGATAAAATTTGGAATGTTGGATTTTGTCTCATGGTGTTTCTTGTAGGAAATGGCATTACTCTGCTTAGTGTATGAGAAGAAATGTGGCATTTAGCAGAAAGTGACATCCTAATGACAATAGCACAACATTGTAAAATTGTTTTCAAAGTGTAATGGAGGTGCAGCTGTGAAACATGTAGTTTGATTTCAGCATTTAGGCCAGGAAGCCAAACATTTGAAATTATTTTAATTAATATTATCATAAATAACTTCTCGGGTGAAGATATGCTAAAGATGTGTTAATAATCTAAATAAAAATATTTAGTTACATAGTGTTGTAGGGCATTTTAGCGCGTATTAGTATCCACAATTCACACCAGAATTGCTGTGCATGTTAGTTTCCTTCTGTGTTGTGCATTTTCTCTTGTACTGTAATACAATATTTCAAGACATAGTCTCCTGTGTCATGCCTGCAAATACTAGAAAGTGAGATACAGGTAATACTTTTCAAGTTGTGACAGTGGCATCATGAACTTTATTGCAGCTGTCTGGTTTAGCTCTCATGACAGTGAGCACATAGGCAGAACACATACCTTCCTGCAGAATTTTCATTAAGGAAGAGTAGCTATGCATTATGTTTTCATTGAAACCAAAACTATTTTTTTTCATATCTGCGGTAAACTTTTTAAATTCTTGTACTGTAAACTTTTTCATTTCTTGTAGGTATGATTTTTCAGAATCATTTGTTAAGGAATAACCGTAATGTGCTTAAATATGGGGACACCTTAAGATAATAAATTTTCCATTTGTCTCAAATGGAAAATTTAATATCTTTAAGTGTCCCAAACTTTACAATACATCCAGTTGTTGAAGCATCATATTGACTTTTCTGAGATTGCCACTTTCTATAACAGCTTTCTATAACAGATACTAATTGCGCTCCTCTTGTAGCAGATTTGTTTCTATTTTGCTATGAAAGAGACTTTATGATGTCTCTTTCTGATGATACTCAAGCTTATGTCATTGAAGCATTCAATTCAATGTCTAGATACTTGGACGACCTTTTAAATATTGACAATCCTTATTTTGAAGAAATGGTTAGTCAAATTTATCCTGCTGAATTGCAGTTAAATAAAGCAAATACTTCTAATACCGAGGCCCCATTTTTGGATTTACATTTATCTAGTTTAGATGGATTTGTTTCATCTAAAATTTATGACGAACGCGATGATTTTGATTTCGACATTGTTAATTTTCCGTTTTTGGATGGTCATGTTCCCCGCACCACTTCTTATGGTGTTTACATTTCTCAGCTTATTCGCTTCGCTAGGGTGTCTAGTCATCTGGCTGACTTCAATGCTCGTAATAAAAGTTTGACTGCCAAGCTCCTACAGCAGGGGTATCAGTATCATAAACTTCGGAAAGCTTTTTCTAAATTTTATCGTAGACACTTTGAATTGGTTTCTAAATATAATACAGGGTTAAGGTCACTTATGCAACAAGGCCTTACGGAAGCTGAATTTAATGGTGACTTAGTATATAAATTAGATCACTTCCTGAAATGTTAGAATCTAACATAGATACAGTGTGGTATTCAATTTTATACCAAGATGACACCTAATTTACAGAACAGTTGATAACCATTGCCAGTAAGAAGGTCATGCTCAAAACTGTTACATAAACATTATATTTTATTTTGACAGGGCTCAGTAGGCACAGCCACACATTCAAATGACTCAAAATCAGTGGAAAAGCAGTGTTGTTTAATGCTAAATCAGCATTCTGCTTTGAAAGTTGTTATGACGTACTCAAGAGAGGATGCAGGAAACACACTGAATGCTTCTCAGATGCTACTGTACACTACAGAATACGGCATGTTATGAAGATCTCATGGTATTACTGCCACATTTTCATAATTGTTTAAGACAAAAGGACGGGTTACACTTTGGCCGTTTTGTGCCCACGACCGTTCCTGATAAAAGAACGAGTTACACTTTACTATTGCAATGTGCCCACTGAAAAGGCCGATCTTCGAAGGTAGGCAGATAATCACAAAAACGAAGAAAAATGTTAGCTATATTTTTCTAGTTTTATTTTCCCGTATTTTAATGCCTTTTAGATTAATTTTGCGGTTGAATACATGTATACATGTATTGTCTGCAACATTTAACATTGAGCCTATGGGAATTTGAACTACCAACGTCCATTATGCATCCAAATTTCACTTCATCCTACCCTGGTAACCACTCCAATTTTTATACATAATTATCCCTCATATACATATTCTTCATAATCGGGTTATATTAAAGTGGTTACGAGGGTAGGAGTAAACGAAAAAAAAATAAACTTTTGGGGTAAATTTTCATGTATCCAACTCTAGGATTAAAGGATTTATATCAAATTCGCATCAGCATATTTTGTAATTGATAGAAAATAGAGGCATTATTCGACACAACACATTTTTTCAAAGTGTTCATTTATGTAGTATGTGTTCCTAATGCCCCCACCAAGGATTCCGTGTGTGTGGGTGTGTGGGTTGGGGGGGGGGGGGGGAAAGGGGATGGACATGCCTATAGGTATGGCGTTATGTGCGTATGTAAGGCGTTAGTCTGAATGTCCTCCATCATCATGCTGTGATATATATAACGTCTGATGTTATAATGTTGCAACATGGTCAGATGATGTATCTCTGCCTGAAGCTGATGCATTGTAAAATTCTATGACCTTGAACTTTTGTCAACTAACTATGTATGAAAGGTGACTTGGATGAGATGTATCCATACATCTTTTGATATTTTTGGGGTAGCAGTGCTGATATTTGATCAAATCATATCCTTAAAATGTAGGAGCTGCAATGCATCCATGCACACTGAGTCCTTGACATTTATGCATGGACCAGGATTTTCACTTATATCTCAACACAGTTTTTGAATTCGCAACATAATTACCAATAGTTGGTGAGTCAAACGATGCAAAAAAATGCTCATACTATTTGTAGGCTACTGTGACATATATTTAAAAGTTCACTGTTCTTTTCCTTATATATTCAACACTATATATGCATCATACTAAAGACAATGGTTTAGTCAGACTTTGCAAATGACGTCATACTATTTGTAGGTCATTGTGACTTGTATTTCATGATGCGTTAAATTACTGTTTTATTTCGAACTAATATTTAATTGAATCTTCATTGGACTTGGAATAGTAAGTCACTCCAGCGCTGCGTCTCACTTGGTACTACATGTAGGTCCCTGTGACCTATATTTCTTGGTTCACTGATTTTGTCTAATATTTTAAACATAGATCTGTGTAGCATCCATAAATGCGTAATATCTCATACGTGATTAATATTTGGTATCATGATGAAGCTTTCATTATATGTATAAATAGTGAATAATGCTTAAGGTGGACGAATACGCAAGAACTCTGTTCTTACTTGTTTAAAAAAACAGAGTTATTGTCCATCATCAAATCGATTAACTGTTGAGCAGCCGGGCCGGGTAGCGCAATCGGTAGGGCACCTGACTCGTAAGTCAGAGGTCCTGGGTTCGAATCCCGGTCTGGCCACATACTTTCGTTTCTCCTTCCGCTGATCCAAGAAGGGCAGATGTCAGTTACTGGCGAAAGTATGTGCACTTAGTACTGGTTAACCGCTTAGGAGGTCTAAGCCTGCCCAGGAATAGTGTGGTTAGGTTAACTGACCGTCCCGACATGACCTTAGTTGTTTACCGTGGACGTTAAGCATCAAATCAACCAACCAACCAACCAACTGTTGAGCATTCACAGTTATAATACACACTACTAATGTCTACCGTAAAGATCCTAAGTTTTCGGGCACATAGGTATGTACAAACAGTGGAAACCGAGATCAGACCGTTCCTTAGGAGCCAGAATGATCAAGATCTTCACAGTTTCCTTTCCATCTGCGCATTTTTGTCGACATTACTCTGTGGTAGAACCGAATAACAGGAAAATAAATAATAGGGCAAGGACCGGCTGTGCTTGCAGCAGGTGCAGAATTTGGGCAGTCTGTTTTGGGGATATTTTGAACTTAAATATTGTTTTTCTATGAAACGAAACGGTGAATTTTTTTTTCTTTTTTTTTTTTGTTTTAATCTTTAACATACGATGAAAGTTTTACTAAAATAATATGCCCAATCGGTTGAATATATTTTTCATGACGTTTTTCATGAAATTCAGTTTTCTTGCATTTTTTCAAAGAATGTAAAAATATACTTATTTACAAGAAAACTGCAATTTTTTGTTATCAGTTTGTTTCAAATATCCTATATTACAGATTATATAATTTGCTGAAATGAAAGTGCATCCATGTTCTAGAGATATGAATTTTAATTGAAAATGTGTAAAAATAGTGTATAGAAATACAAAATATTGTTTTTTTAGGAAAACAAAACGGTGATTTTTTTTTTCTTATCCAAATGTTTAATAGCTCTTTGGGTTATTTAGACGGTATAATGGTTTGAATGCCCCGCCAATATTTCTATTCAGTATTTGACTACCTTAAGAATAAAAGACGGTTGATGTCCTTTTCACGCACTCGCCAGAACACAAGCGTGCAAAAGCAACAGTATATTTGCTTAACAATATTGGTCGGTTATAATCGACTTTCTGATCATTTGATTCATTATTTTCACAAAAGCAAACGCTTTAATGCTTATTATTGTGTTAATAAACACTTGTTAAATCTACTGTTCTGAGGTTTCGTAAAAAATCCAAATAAGATTTCTTCTTACTAGAAGGTTTGAGCGAAAATATCTCTTTTAGACTGCCGAGAGCGGTTTTGGCGGCTTTAATGGCGGTTGCTATTCCTTTGTCTCGTCCGGGTTACCGCGTGTTTGTATAGGCTGTATGGTTTCTTGGTAGGTATTTTTGCTTGGAAACCTTCTTTTGAAAGCTATAAAGGCTTTGAGAGGTAAAAATGTGATTTAAGGAAAAAAACTCAGCTTTGTGTTTATCTCGTGTATGACGAGGGTCATGGATTCGGACAACATCAAAGTTTCGGAATCTGTTAAAAGAGTTGAGCCAATGTTCTTTTTGAACACAGATGTAGAACAATGAGAAGGTATGTGGTTAAATACACTGGAGGTGTGTTTAGCCGTGTGCAACATGGTGCCAAAGAAAGTGCAGTAGAGGGGGCCCAAAGAATAAAGGGGCTTTGGCGAGTGTATCTCACCGACGCGGAAGCTCGTGTCAGCTTACTGGCCACTGGTTTAAGTCTAAGAGGGCAGCAAATAAATCTAAAAGATAGAAACCCATTTATCAGTGCAGGGTTTGAAGGGGTAGACACGTCGAGATTATTTGTGAGAAATATACCTCTGTCTTATGGCAACGCAGAGATAGAAAAGGCTCTAAAAGATAAGGGGGTAGAAACGATTGGGTCACTGAAATATGTTAGGGCTAGGACGGCAGCTGGTAAGTTGACAAACTTTAAAACGGGAGATAGATTTGTTGACATGGTTGTTCCAAAAGAACCACTGCCAAAGAAGCTGGCGGTGGGAATTTTCACAGCATCTCTGTACCATAAGGAACAGAGACAGTTAAAAGATGAAATTGAGCGTGGAAACTGTAAACAAAACGGGCACACGTAGGGACTGCAAACATGAGGCAGTATGTTATGCATGCCTCCAAACAGGACACAAGAAAGGGAATGAAAATTGCCCTATATCACTGAGAGAAACCTAAGGGAAATTAGGAATAGAAGCCAGGAGGGGGAGGGTAGTTCTGATAAAAGCACAGACACTGAGAGTAATTATGATGAGGAAGATGGGGATGAGGAAGATGAAGGTAATGTGACAGAAATTGAAGCAGACAGGGAAGTCATTGATACTATTGTTAAAGGTAAGGTGGGTGAACTGAAAGCTGCAGGGGAAACTGAACCCTCAAGTCCTGAGATAAAACACAAATCAGGTACTCAGAGTAAAGAGCCGCAACAACAACTCATTACTTCACTTTGGGCTGTAGACACAAAAGCTCAGTCAACATCACAACGTACAAGTAGCCCAGCAAGAGTGTACGCATGTCTGACAGAAGCACTGATGAAACAGGGCAACAACGAAAACAAGGCAAAAAGAAAAAACACAAAAAAATGAGGTAGCATTGTCCGTTATTAATTCATGAACCACACAGCATCTCTAGTAAATATCTGTTCTTTAAATGTGAAGGGTTTAAGAGAACAGAAAAAAAAGAAATAATCTTTTCTTTTGGCAGGAGCGGCTGTAGCGTAGTGGATAACACTCCAGACTACCAATCCAGGGTTCGCAACGTCGAACCCCGCTTCTCCGGTCTTTCGGATGAGACTTTAAACCGAGGTCCCGTCTCCGAATGACCTCGTTGTTGGTGGGACGTTAACCCGAGTTCACTCACACTTTCTTTTGGCTGCTAAAAAAACAGTTTGATATCATTTTGCTGCAAGAAACATACTGGACAGATAATTTGATGCATAAAATACAAAAGGAATGGGAGGGGGGAGTTTTCTTCAATTTTGGGACTGACCACAGTAGGGGCAATGCAATACTTTATAGAAAAAACTTAGCATTTGAAACAATAAACACACATAAAGCAGAGGGTGGGATACTAATACTAATGAATATAAAACTAGAGAATGAGGTTATTACTCTTTTAAACATTTATGCACCAAACATAAGAGCTGAAAGCAAAGCCTTTTCTACTATAGTGAAATGGGTAGATAAGTATGCTTTAAATAAACAACTAATAATCATAGGGGGAGATTTCAATCACACAGAAGTAAATGATGTTGATAGACATCAATCATATTCACAAAACTCTAAAGTTGTTAGTTCAATAACATATAAGGCACTTCTGGAAAAGCATAATCTTCATGATATCTGGAGAGAAATGCATCCAATCAAAAAGCATTATACCTATAGAGATATAAGTAGATTAGATAAGTTCTTCATATCCACTGATTTAGTTGACAATACACAAATAACACACATAGTTTCTGCTGGAGTTGAAACTGATCATAAATGTATAACCCTTTAAATAAATTTAAATAAGTCACCCAAAGGCCCAGGGTGGCTGAAGCTTATTACAAGTATTCTAACAGATAAATTCTATCAAAATAAAATAAAAATCTATTAGAAAAGACAAACAAGACTACTCCTCATTATCAAAACAACTTTTCTGGGAAATCTGCAAAATCAAAATAAGAGAATTCACCACTGGATACTGCAAACATAAGCAAACATTTAAAAAGGATTTACTACAAGAGCTTGAACGGAAAATTGAACTGAAAGAAGAGGAATTAATCAAAGCCAGTTACGATCATTCGGTTCAAATCCAAAGGGACACAATTTTAAACGACTTACACCAAATGATTCATGAACAAACTATTGGAGCACAGATAAGAAGTAGGGCTAAATGGATAGAGGAAGGAGAGAGAAGTACAAAATATTTTATAACCTAGAAAACACCATGCGTCAATTAATACAATAAAGCAACTACAAAAAGCTGATGGCTCAAATGCTGTAACACAAACAGAAATTCTAGAGGAAGAATACAAGTTTTATCAGCACTTATATGCTCAGGAAGATAATGATAATAATGAAAACGCAACAGAATACATTAAAAGACTAAGTTAAATCACCTTAATGAAACAGATAAAGAATTACTCGAGAGAGAAATAACAGAACAAGAATGTGAAAATGCCATCAGCTCAATGAAACTGAATAAATCACCAGGAAGTGATGGTATTTCAGTAGAGTTTTACAAAACATTTTGGCAACACATTAAATCAATATTGGTACAGTCATTAAACTTATCTTATCACAAAGGAGAATTGTCCCCAACGCAAAAAAGAGGTATGCTATCTTTACTGTATAAAATAAATGATAAAACTTTACTAACTAATTGGAGACCAATTAGTTTGCTCAACACTGACTATAAAATTTTAGCACATGTTCTTTCAAACCGATAAAATAGGTCATCCATAAATTAATAAATAAAGATCAGAATGGATATATACGAGGCATAAATATTGCTTATAATATAAGATTAATTCGGGATGCTATAGAACACTTTGAAACTGACAATACTGAAGGTGCCATTATTTTTCTAGATTTTCAAAACTTTAAAGAGTAACTACACTTCAGGAACTGACTGAATCAGATCCCAAAGCCTATCCCCAACATCAAAGGGAAAGATTGACAAAGACATCCCAACAAACAATAAATTACAAGCCTTTAACACAGATAATCATAGTTTTCTGTTCACCACTTTACAGCAGTTTAACTTTGGAAATTCTTTTCTGAAATGGGTAAAACCTTTACATAATAATGCTGAGTCTTGTGTATCAATCAACGGATGGGTATCTTGCCCATTCTAAATAAAACGCGGTATCAGACAAGGATGTCCTTTAAGTGCCCTATTGTTCATACAAGTGGCAGAAATTTCGGCTGAAAATATTAGAGCACAAAAAACTGTGCACTTGAGATTTCAATAAAAGGAAAGGTAAAATTGAACATCTATCACAGTTAGCAGATAATACCACATTATTTCTAAAAGATGAGAGAGCTGTGATACACTGTTTACAAATTGTAGAAACTTTTGGTACATTTTCTGGATTAAAGCTGAATAAGGATAAAACTGAGGGCCTATGACTGGGGCGAGGACAAAACAGAAATGATTCTTTAGCAGGAATAAGTTGGAAAAGCAATTCAGTAAAAACTTTGGGAGTGTATTTTGGCTACAATAAAGAAGAAATTGAAAAAAAAATTGGAATGAGAAGCTGCAAAATATAAAAAATACTTTAAGTAGCTGGAGGTACAGAAATTTAACCTTTCAAGGAAGAGTACTGATAGTATTATCGTTAGCCTTATCAAAACTTGTGTATTTGGTGGCATCTATTTGTGTGCCAAAATGGGTAATAAATGAAGTAAATAAGGAATTCTATGGATTCATTTGGAAGTATAAACGTGATAAGATCAGCCGTAAAGTTATGACAAATGATCTACTGGAAGGTGGTATGAATATGTTAGACTTTAGGTCATTCTGTATAGCCATAAGGGCAGTATGGGCATATAGATTGCATAAAAGTGAAAGAGAAACTTGGAGTTTTATACCCTTAAAACTTATGGAAAAATGTAATATTAACATCTTGATGAATATGAACTTTGAAAAAGAATACTGAATCCCTATCAAACTGCCTATATTTTATACTGAGGTGTTTGTCAGCTTGCATTTATGCGATGGAGGCCAAAAAGCACCACAAAGTGCAACTGATATAAGACAACAGCTGCTATGGGGAAATAAATATATACAATCCAAGGGGAAAACTTTATACTTCTCAAACTGGAACGAAATCAATTTAAACGTAATTGATGACCTTCTAAACAAGGACGGTAACTTTAAAGCGGGGGAGGAAATATTTGCTAAATTAAAGAACAGATCTGTATGAAAAATTACTTGGATGAGCTTTTTCCTTACCTCTTTTGATATGTTTTGTGTAGGAGTGCTGATATTTGATCAGATCGTATCCTTAAAATGTAGGACTGCAAAGCATCCATGCACACTGAGTCCTTGAACTTTATGCATGGACCAGGATTTTCACTTATATCTAAACACGGTTTTTGGATTCGGAAAAATAATTACAAATAGTTGTTGAGTCAAACGATGCAAAAAAAAAAAATCCTTATACTATTTGTAGGTTACAGTGACATATATTGAAAAGTTCACTGTTCTTTTCCTTATATATTCAACATTATATATGCATCATACTAAAGACAATGGTTCAGTCGGACTTTTCAAATGACGTCATACTATTTGCAGGTCATTGGGACTTGTATTTCATGATCCATTGCATTAATGTTTTATTTCGAACTAATATTTAATTGAATCTTCATCGGACTTGGAATAGTAAGTCACTTCAGCGCTGCGCTCATTTGGTACTACGTGTAGGTCACTTTGACTTATATTTCTTGGTTCACTGATTTTATCTAATATTTTAAACATCTGTACCTGTGTAGCATCCATAAATGCGTAATATTTGATACGTGATTAATATTTGATATGATGAAGCTTTCACTATATGTATAAATGCTAGTAGTGAATAATGCTTAAGAAAAGAGAAAGGTAGATGACCTTTTGTCGCATTTGCCAGAACAAATCGTGCAAACGCGTTTCGCCAAGAATACATATGTTTAACAATATTGGTCGGTTATAATCGACTTCGTGTTCATTTGTTTCATTATTTTCAGAAAAGCAAACACTTCACATGCTTGTTATTGCGTTAATAAACACTTGTAAAATATACTGTTCAGAGGTTTCGTAAAAAATCAATAAAATTTCTCCTTACTAGATGGTTTGAGTGCAATTATTTCTTTCAGACTGTAGATAAGAACCAAAAGTATTATATCTGTCAGTTTGGAGGGCTGATATGTCCGGAGAATTGCTGATTATATCGAAACACCGCAGGTAGCTAGTGTATCCCGTTCAGCACCCCATATGCAATAACCCGGAAGTCACGTGATTATTTATGAAGCCGCAAACTCAAAAAAGTGCTTATATAAACTGCCAAATGCCAAGCTTGTATGAACATAAATTTTATAAGGATCGGTCGTGGGCACTAAAATGGCCATAGTGTAACCCGTCCTTTATGTTTCTAAAAGCTCGGCATGTGGCAGTTTATAAAAGCACATTTTGAAGTTTGCGGTGTCATAAATAATTACGGAACTTCCGCTTTATTGCATATGGGGTGCTGAACGGGGTACATTAATTACCTGCGGTTTTTCGATATAATCAGCAATTCCGCTGACATGTCAGCCCTCCAAACTGACAGATATAATACTTTTGGTTCTTATCCACAGTCTAAAAGAGATTTTTGTTTTGATGGGAACAATACCTCGTTGTCCAAAACAGATGAAAGGCTTCATTTTCAACTGATGTATATTTATCCTTTATTAAATTTAATTTATATGCACATTTACTCCCACACATATACACTCGCACTCACAGTTATACACTTACACATACATTAATATCCTTTTGTACCTTTATATACATACACCTATGCAAACACCTATAATAAATATCAGACATGTGTCCTGTTCATTTTTTACTCGTCTGTTGATAATGTATTTTCTTTTATATGCTTATTTATTTTTGTTATCTAATTTAGCGCCCTTTTCCCAAATTAGTTTTTTTTTTATTTTCCTTTTCTGTCATACATAATATATTTATTTGATGTACTGCATTGTTTTCCTAAAATGTTTTTGTTTTTTCTCAAACTTGCTAATGGATTACTTTTAGCTTAAATAAACTAGGTTAGCTATATTTTGACACTGTTTCAAAGAATATTTTAATTAACCAAAGGTTTGTTTTATTTGTTTATTTACTTTTTTATAGTTTCAGTGCTTCTTTATTTACTTACTTACTTATTCCAGGTTGCTAAGTCATTGCTTAGGGTGTAACAGAAACTATGTTAAGTAAGTGTGTGTACCTACAAGAGTTTCACTTCTACTTCCCTTTAATTCAATTAAAAAAGAGAAAGCGAGAAAAAAATGTTTGCAGTTACTGTACTCTGTAGTGTTTTAATGTATACCTGTATTTGTTTCTAGCTTTCTCGAACATCAGAAGAGACAGAACATCAGAAGAGACATAACATTTAACAGACATCACAAAGACAGACACAGATACATGTAATAAACATATAAAGTGTTAACAGTACAATGAGGTTATCTTCTGTCTTGGCGGCGACTACCAAGCACATAATGAAATGACACACAAATGAGGCCCTGTGTTAGTAATGAAATGAAGATACAGCAAAGACTTGCAGAGAAGGTAAGTTTCGTTATCTTATTACAGCTTTTATAGTTTGAGAGAAGAATCAGACTCTCTCAAGATGAAATTATACATTTATATACACATACCTATATACACCTACCCATATACATACACGTATACACCTGCATGTATACATAGTAACATATATACATGTTGTACATTTAAACTTAACATATTGCAGTAACATGCTTATGCCTCATGACTAGTTTAAAGTGGTGTTACATCACATCCGATCATGGTCTTTTCCTAATATATATGTACAATGTGTTCAAGGTTGCCTTGTTTACAAAGATCTAATTATGAATACCACAACATAGACATGGTAAAGCTAAATATGCATACAGGTTGATATTGAGAGAGAAAAAAAAAAAGAAAAAAAGTTCATTTTTACATTGTTTGCACTTCAGGTTTGCCAAATGTATTTGCTGTGGAAAAATTAATATTTCAATTTACTATTTTTAGTAAAATATTTTAGAGACAAGGCATGTACTTCCATTTTTATAACTCCCCAACTTATAAATAAATAAAATGATGATTGTGCAAACTACTTAATTCCTTGATTCAAGAGAAATTGTTTATCAGTTCAATCAAGTAAAAAAAACTGACTAAAAAGAGACAATTCTAGATTAAGGATTTGAAGCCAAAAGGGAAATAAGCCTGTAGTAACTAAATGCATCTTGCATTCCTTGATAAGTATACTTGGGAGTAACATCCCATTAACATCTATTCATGTTCAGGATGGATCTATGTCTGAAGGTTCATTCGATCTTAACGTTAAGTTTAAGGAGCTTAAAAAGTGCAATTGTTTATACTTTGCTCAAGTGTATTGATAATGAAAAAAAAAGAAAATTATAAAAAAAATAAAATAAATACATAAAATAAAATAATTGTATCTTAATGTGAATGTAGCTTATATACAAAGGTTGTTTAAGAGGAAACGGGTTAAGTATAGCTCTGAACCTAAGATTCTAGACATCCAATAATACTAGCTAATTGTTCGATTTTATTAGTATTATCTTCTTAGTTTTTTGTGTTTTTTTTGTTTTGTTTTTTTCTCAGATAATTTTTCCATCTTGTCGAAACGATAAATATTAGATGGAAAAATAAGCCAAAAGTAACTCCCATTTTTCTTGGATTCCATTCCTATTGTCAGGCTAACAGAAATTATTACTCTCTGGACGAAAGCGAAACACAAGACAGCTATAAGAGAGCCAGAACAACAGCAACTTAAAAGCTCACATAGATGCTAATAATTTTATTTGATAGCCTTGCGGTTGATTAAAATGATATTCAGATAAGAGTCGCAACAAAGACTAGATTCAAACCTTAACCATTCCCTCCCCAAAGTTTGACTTTGGTCTACGAAATTCTGAATCCAGAGTGTTAATCTTTTGGCAAACTCGACCAGATTCAACAAAATTGAATCCCGTGTGTTAACCTCTCGGCCCACACGACAGGAATCAAATATTTTTATTTCGTAGTTTCACCTTTTATGCTTGCCTTTAATTGTGCGTAATTTGGTACTTCTGGCTGGATCAGCATTGGTAAAAGAAGAATCCTGACCTTGGTAGAATTCGAACCTCAACCTCAGGGCCTGATCTCTTCTACACGAGCTTAGAGCATTAGCCAATCGGCTGATGCGACCAGACACGTATGTCCAGATGTACCAGTTTTACGATGATTTCCCCTGCAATTTGTGAATAGTACCTTCCTTTCCTTTTTTAAGAATTTAGCAGGAAATGTACATTCCGGCAGGATCAGTATTGGTTAAAGAAGAATCCTGACCTTGGTAAAATTCGAACCTCAACCTTAGGGCCTGATCTCTACCACATGAGCTTAGAGCATTAGCCCATCGGCTGATGCGACTAGACATGTATGGCCGGATGTACCTGTCTTACTTGATTTTCCTTGTAACGTGTGAATGGTACTATCCTTTACTATTTTTTTAAGAGTTTAGTAATAAATATAGGTTGGACTAAACTATAACCACCCATGTGGCTGCCTTGCAAATATCAGTCATATCTTTGGTTTAATGCAGTCCTCCTACCAGCATCAGAAGTGATCACTAGCTGAAGACAAAGAAGGACAGACTTGTTGGAAAAGAATGAGAAAAGAAGAAGAAAAAAAAAAGAATTGGAATTTAGAGAGTAACAATAGTATATTTTATTACTATCTATATGTGCTCCTTCGCTTTATGTCACCATTGTGTTATATGGATGTCCAAGTTATTTGCAGAATCATACATCAGCCAGGGAGACTGAGCGATACTACATTCTGATTACTCAGGCAAACTACGTAGTAATTAACTGAATATTTGTCTTGAGTGCTATGATGTCAGTATATGTAAGCATCTAGCCAATGGAAACAACAGAAGAGGTGCTCTCTTTCCAGACGATTCTTTTTAAGAAACGTCCTTTGTCTATGTAATTATTATCATAATTTTTTTAACCAACTTTCTTGAATATCTAAATGTGTCAGTAGATATACAAAAGGTGTAAAACCCATTTATGAGTGTAGAACAATATATTACCATATACTTAAAAAGCTATCTATAGTGTTGTACATGCTAATATCATTATTTTCCTTGTATATTCTGCTCCACATTTTAAGCTGACCATATAACCATGCATCGATATTTAAATTGTGATTATTATAACTCCAATACTTATGAATGGCTACAAAAATATGTGAAAGCAATGTGTTTAAACTGTCATACGCTGAGTAACATATCTTATGCCAAAATATTAATGTTCGGTTTTGTAAGTTTAACCGTCAGCTTCCTTATTTTTAGTATGTTTTCAATCTTCAATATTAAAGGTCTTATATTACTACATGTGATGAACAAATGTTCAAAAGTTTCAAGAGTGTGACAGCCAAATCTGCACATACTTGAATTGGGTATTTTCCATTTATACAGGTTTTCTTGACATGGCAAAATTCTATGTAGCAGTTAAAAATTAAAATCTGCAATTTGTTTGTTACGTGGGTGTTTTATTCTATACTTCCAAATATCAGCCCATAGTGGTCTGTCCGGAAATAACTTTTGCCAATATTTTTCAACATATAGTCTTGACATCTTCTTTCTGGTAATAGCTGGTTGTACTCTTTTGCTTTTGTTGGCAGGTCATATTTTTGTCTAACATCTGAAAAGATATAGAGTTTCAGATCTTTTTTTAACTTTTGTGTTCATGTTGGCACTTTTGTGTTTATCTTTCCACTGTGCAGGGACTGATTTAAAGACAGGATTTCTGAAACCCCCGGTAGAGGATTAGCTACCTGTATAAGGCAATAGAGGGCGTGGCTTAGCTACTGTACAAATGAGACCACTGTCCTATTTTAGCCAATAAGAGCTGCCAATACTTTCATAGGTAAATATCCCAGCAAATCAACAGCCAATCAAATAAGAGATAAATCTACAGGAGCTACTGTAGATGTTAACCCTTTGGTGGCTACTGGAAAACTGAGAATAGGTAGCTAATTTTGCCTTTTATAGTCCACTCCTGCCTTTAAGCAGAATCTTATACTCTATTAACCAATTAGATCTGTTCTTTAATTTAGCAAATATTTCCTCCCCCGTTTTAAAGTTACCGTCCTTCTTTAGAAGGTCATCAATTACGTTTAAATTGCTTTCGTTCCAGTTTGAGAAGTATAAATTTTCCCCTTGGATTGTATATATTTATTTCCCCATAGCAGCTGTTGTCTTATATCAGTTGCACTTTGTGGTGCTGTTTGGCCTCCATCGCATAAATGCCAGCTGACAAACACCTCAGTATAAAATATAGGCAGTTTGATAGGGATTCATTTTTCTTTTTCAAAGTTCATATTCATCAAGATGTTAATATTACATTTTTCCATATGTCTTAAGGGTATAAAACTCCAAGTTTCTCCTTCACTTTTATGCAATCTATATGCCCATACTGCCTTCATGGCTATACAGAATGACCTAAAGTCTAACATATTCATACCACCTTCCAGTAGATCATATGTCATAACTTTACGGCTGATCTTATCACGTTTCTAGTTCCAAATGAATCCATAGAATTCCTTATTTACTTCATTTATTACCCATTTTGGCACACAAATAGATGCCACCAAATACACAAGTATTGATAAGGCTAACGATTTTACTATCAGTACTCTTCCTTGAAAGGTTTATCATACTTTTTACTTTGCATACTTTTTACTTTAAATTCTGTACCTCCAGCTACTTAAAGTATTGTTTATATTTTGCAGCTTCTCATTCCATTTTTTTTTTCAATTTCTTCTTCATTGTAGCCAAAATACACTCCCAAAGTTTTTACTGAATTGCTTTTCCAACTTATTCCTGCTAAAGAATCATTTCTGTTTTGTCCTACAATTTGTTAACAGTGTATCGCAGCCCTCTCATCTTTTAGAAATAATGTGGTATTATCTGCTAACTATGATAGATGTATCGATTTTACATTTCCTTTTATTGAAATCTCAAGTGCACAGTTTTTTTGTGCTCTAATATTTTCAGCCAAAATTTCTGCCACTAGTATGAACAATAGGGCACTTAAAGGACATCCTTGTCTGATACCGCGTTTTATTTGGAATGGGCGTGATACCGATCCGTTGATTGATACACAAGACTCAGCATTATTATATAAAGTTTTTACCCATTTCAGAAAGGAATTTCCAAAGTTAAACTGCTGTAAAGTGGTGAACAGAAAACTATTATTAACTGTGTTAAAGGCTTTTTGAAAATCTAGAAAAATAATGACACCTTCAGTATTGTCAGTTTCAAAGTGTTCTATAGCATCCTGAATTAATCTTATATTATAAGCAATATTTCTGCCTCGTATATATCCATTCTGATCTTTATTAATTTATGGATGACCTGTTTTAATCGGTTTGAAAAAACATGTGCTAAAATTTTATAATCAGTGTTGAGCAAACTAATTGGTCTCCAATTAGTTAGTAAAGTTTTATCATTTATTTTATACAGTAAAGTTAGCATACCTCTTTTTGCGTTGGGGACAATTCTCCTTTTTGATAAGCTACGTTTAATGACTGTACCAATATTGATTTAATGTGTTGCCAAAATGTTTTGTAAAACTCTACTGAAATACCATCACTTCCTGGTGATTTATTCAGTTTCATTGAGCTGATGGCATTTTCACATTCTTGTTCTGTTATTTCTCCCTCGAGTAATTCTTTATCTGTTTCATTAAGGTGATTTAACTTAGTGTTTTTAATGTATTCTGTTGCATTTTCATTATTATCATTACCTTCCAGAGCATATAAGTGCTGATAAAACTTGTATTCTTTCTCTAGAATTTCTGTTTGTTTTACAGCATTTGAGCCATCAGCTTTTTGTAGTTGCTTTATTGTATTTATTGACGCATGGTGTTTTCTAGGTTATAAAATATTTTGTACTTCTCTCTCCTTCCTCTATCCATTTAGCCCTACTTCTTATCTGTGCCCCAATAGTTTGTTCATGAATCATTTGGTGTAAGTCGTTTACAATTGTGTCCCTTTGGATTTGAACCGAATGATCGTAAGTGGATTTGATTAATTCCTCTTCTTTCAGTTCAATTTTCCGTTCAAGCTCTTGTAGTAAATCCTTTATAAATTTTTGCTTATGTTTGCAGTATCCAGTGGTGAATTCTCTTATTTTGATTTTGCAGATTTCCCAGAAAAGTTGTTTTGATAATGAGGAGTAGTCTTGTTTTGTCTTTTCTAATAGATTTTTTATTTTGATCTATTAGAGTACTTGTATTAAGCTTCCACCGCCCTGGGCTTTTGTGTGACTTATTTAAATTTATCTAAAGGGTTATACATTTATGATCAGTTTTAACTCCTGCAGAAACTATATGTGTTTTTGTGTATTGTCAACTAAATCAGTGGATATGAGGAATTTATCTAATCTACTTATATCTCTATAGGTATAATGCTTTTTGTTTGGATGCATTTCTCTCCAGATATCATGAAGATAATGCTTTTCCAGAAGTGCCTCTATATGTTATTGAACTAACAACTTTAGAGTTTTGTGAATATGATTGATGTCTATCAACATCATTTACTTCTGTGTGATTGAAATCTCCCCCCTATGATTATTAGTTGTTTATTTAAAGCATACTTATCTACCCATTGCTGCACTTTAGTAGAAAAGGCTTTCCTTTTAGCTCTTATGTTTGGTGCATAAATACTTAAAAGAGTAATAACCTCATCCTCTAGTTTTATATTCATTAGTATTAGTCTCCCACCCTCTGCTTTATGTGTGTTTATTGTTTCAAATGCTAAGTTTTTCTATAAAGTATTGCATTGCCCCTACTGTGATCAGTCCCAAAATTGAAGAAACCCCCCCCCCTCCCATTCCTTTTGTATTTTATGCATCAAATTATCTGTCCAGTATGTTTCTTGCAGCAAAATGATATCAAACTGTTTTTTTAGCAGCCAAAAGAAAAGATTATTTCTTTTTTTTCTGTTCTCTTAAACCCTTCACATTTGAAGAACAGATATTTACTAGAAATGCTGTGTGGTTCATGAATTAATAACGGACAATGCTACATTATTTTTTTGTGCTTTTTCTTTTTGCCTTGTTTTTGTTGTTGCCCTGTTTCATCAGGGCTTCTGTCAGAAATGCGTCTCACTCTTGCTGGGCTACTTGTACGTTGTGGTGTTGACTGAGCTTTTGTGTCTACAGCCCAAAGTGAAGTAATGAGTTGTTGTTGCTGCTCTTTACTCTGAGTACCTGATTTGTGTTTTATCTCAGGACTTGAGGGTTCAGTTTACCCTGCAGCTTTCAGTTCAGCCACCTTACCTTTAACAATAGTATCAATGACTTCCCTGTCTGCTTTAATTTCTGTCACATTACCTTCATCTTCCTCATCCCCATCTTCCTCATCATAATTACTCTCAGTGTCTGTGCTGTTATCAGAACTATCTGTACCCTCCCCCTCCTGGCTTCTATTCATAATTTCCCTTAGGTTTCTCTCTGTGAATATAGGGTAATTTTCATCCCCTTTCTTGTGTCCTGTTTGGATGCATGCATAACATACTGCCTCATTTTAGCAGTCCCTACGTGTGCCCGTTTTGTTTACAGTTTCCACACTCAATTTCATCTTTTAACTGTCTCTGTTCCTTATGGTACAGAGATGATGTGAAAATTCCCACCGCCAGCTTCTTTGGCAGTGGTTCTTTTGGAACAACCATGTCAACAAATCTATCTCCCGTTTTAAAATTTGTCAACTTACCAGCTGCCGTTCTAGCCCTAACATATTTCAGTGACCCTATCATTTCTACCCCTTATCTTTTAGAGCCTTTTCTGTCTCTGCGTTGTCATAAGACAGAGGTATATTTCTCACAAATAATCCTGACGTGTCTAACCCTTCAAATTAAAATCTAAAAAAGTTCCTTCAAGAGCAGAGAATGCATACAGAAGTAGGAATATGGGCCAGACCACGTAGTTTCGGCTAATAAAGCCTCGTCAGTGACCCTGACAATATCTAGTGACGAAACCAGAAAAACACATACTGTAATTTCTTAATTTTATCTGGGCAGTCGATTCAAAGACTGATTATTTTCAAAAGGATCCAAATAATATAAAAGACGATGATCTAGAATAATAGCCTAAATCGATCACAAATTTTAGATTTTCAAACCCTGCACTGATAAATGGGTTTCTATCTTTTAGATTTATTTGCTGCCCTCTTAGACTAAAACCAGTGGCCAGTAAGCTGACACGAGCTTCCGCGTCGGTGATATACACTCGCCAAAGCCCCTCTATTCTTTGGGCCCCCCTCTACTGCACTTTCATTTGGCACCACGTTGCACACGGCTAAACACACCTCCAGTGTATTTAACCACATACCTTCTCTCTGTTCTACATCTGTGTTCAAAAAGAACACTGGCTCAACTCTTTTAACAGATTCCGAAACTTTGATGTTGTCCGAATCCATGACCCTCGTCATACACGAGATAAACACAAAGCTGAGTTTTTTCCTTAAATCACATTTTACCTCTCAAAGCTTTTATAGCTTTCAAAAGAAGGTTTCCAAGCAAAAATACCTACCAAGAAACCATACAGCCTACACAAACACCAAAAACACGCGGTAACCCGGACGAGACAAAGGAATAGCAATCGCCATTAAAGCCCGCCAATACCGCTCTCGGCAGTCTAAAAGAGATATTTTTGCTCAAACCTTCTAGTAAGAAGAAATTTTATTTGAATTTTTACGAAACCTCAGAACAGTAGATTTTACAAGTGTTTATTAACACAATAATAAGCATTAAAGCGTTTGCTTTTGTGAATATAATGAAACAAATGATCAGAAAGTCGATTATAACCGACCAATATTGTTAAGCAAATGTACTATTTCTTTTGCACGCTTGTGTTCTGGCGAGTGCGTGAAAAGGACATCAACCGTCATTTTTTCTTAAGGTAGACGAATACTGAATAGAAATATTGGTGGGGCATTCAAACCATTATACCGTCTAAATAACCCAAAGAGCTATTAAACATTTTGATAAGAAAAAAAAAATTCACCGTTTTGTTTTCCTAAAAAAAAACAATAATTTGTATTTCTATATACTATTTTTACACATTTTCCATTAAAATTCATATCTCTAGCACATTGATGCACTTTCATTTCAGCAAATCATATAATCTGTAATATAGGATATTTGAAACATATTGATAACAAAAAATTGCAGTTTTCTTGTTAATAAGTATATTTTTACATTCTATGAAATAATGCAAGAAAACTGAATTTCATGAAAAACGTCATGAAAAATATATTCAACCGATGGGGCATATTATTTTAGTAAAACTTACATCGTATGTTCAAGAACAAAACAAAAAATATCACCGTTTCGTTTCATAGAAAAACAATGTTTAAGTTCAAAATATCCCCAAAACAGACTGCCGAATTCTGCACCTGCTGCAAGCACAGCCGGTCCTTGCCCTATTATTTATTTTCCTGTTATTCGGTTCTACCACATAGTAATGTCGACAAAAATGCGCAGATGGAAAGGAAACTGTGAAGATCTTGATCATTCTGGTTCCTAAGGAACAGTCTGATCTCGGTTTCCACTGTCTGTACATACCTATGTGCCCGAAAACTTAGGATCTTTACGGTAGACATTGTTAGTGTGTATGATAACTGTATATACTCAACAGCTAATCGATTTGATGATGAACAAATACTTTGTTTTGTTTTTTAAACAAGTAAGAACAGAGTTCTTGCGTATTTGTTCACCTTAAGCATTATTCACTATTTATATATATAATGAAAGCTTCATCATGATACAAAATATTAATCACGTATGATATATTACGCATTTATGGATGCTACACAGATCTATGTTGAAAATATTAGACAAAATCAGTGAGCCAAGAAATATAGGTCACAGGGACCTACATGTAGTACCAAGTGAGACGCAGCGCTGGAGTGACTTACTATTCCAAGTCCTATGAAGATTCAGTTAAATATTAGTTCGAAATAAAACAGTAATTCAACGTATCATGAAATACAAGTCACAATGACCTACTAATAGTATGACGTCATTTGCAAGGATTGACTGAACCATTGTCTTTAGTATGATGCATATGTAGTGTTGAATATATAAGGAAAAGAACAGTGAACTTTTAAATATATGTCACAGTAGGCTACAAATAGTATGAGGATTTTTTTTTGCATCGTTTGACTCACCAACTATTGGTAGTTATGTTGCGAATTCAAAAACTGTGTTGAGATATAAGTGAAAATCCTGGTCCACGCATAAATTTCAAGGACACAGTGTGCATGGATGCTTTGCAGTTCCTACATTTTAAGGATATGATTTGATCAAAATATCAGCACTGCTACCCCAAAGATATCAAAAGAGGTATGGATACATCTCATCCAAGTCACCTTTCATACATAGTTAGTGGACAAAAGTTCAAGGTCACAGAATTTTACAATGCATCAGCTTCAGGCAGAGGGATACATCATCTGACCACGTCGCCACATTATAACATCAGAGGTTATATCACAGCATGATGATGGAGGACATTCAGTCTAACGCCTTACATACGCATATAACGTCCTACCTATACGCATGCCCAGCGCTGCGCCTCCCTCACCGACCCCCCCGTCCCAACCTCCTCCCACAAGCACTCAGAATCCTTGGTGGGGGCATTAGGAACACATACTACATAGATGAACACTTTGAAAAAAGATGTGTTGTGGCGAATAATGCCTCTATTTTCTACCTACGTAACCACTGTAATGTAGCCCGTTTATGATGAATATGTATATGAGGAATAATTATGTATAAAAATTGAAGTGGTTACGAAGGTAGGATGAAGTGAATTTTGGATGCATAGTAGACGTTATTAGTTCAAATTCCCATAAGCTAAATGTTAAATGTTGAAACAGTCCATGTATTTAAGGAACTGACCATTTGATATTCTGGGGGGGGGGGGGGGGGGGGGGGGGGGGGGGGCGGCCTGGTATATTTATAAAAAAATTCTCTGCCTTTGGATATGCAAGAAAAAAATAACCTGGCTCATAAGGGGGTTAAAAAGAATAATCTGGCCTCAAGAGTAAGAGAAAAAAATAACCTGTCTCCACCCAAAATTTCAAAAAAAAATATAGTCTGCAGATAATTCCACTGGAATTGAGTTTTTATAATGTCTCTGGCTTATGGGGGCTGCGCCCCCAGACCCCCATATTTATAGTAATATTTTAATATTATCTACAATATGTTTACACCAGTGGGCCCCGCATGTACATAAAACATCCTATACAACATTCACATACATGTATTATTGATCTGCTACATTACTAAGTAAATGTTTCCACTAAAACTGAATTGCAAAAGAGTCACTAGCTTATGGGAGACAAAACCATTATGGCAAAATAAACACTCTAAAAGGCAAAAGTCCTAATATAAAAACCCTTATTTTTATCAGCATTCCTAGTTTTTCTCTATTGTCTCCAGTCTTAAAATTGCCATTGAAATTGGGAAATTGCTTTAGCTTCTGGGGGGCGTTGCCCCCCAGATCCCCCTTTGTTAACTTCTTAGCACATAGCTTTCAGCCATTTTATTAATTGCCATTCATGTACATGTATAATGTGACTCTATCATGTAAGTAATGTAACTCTATCATGTAAGTATTTATCAAACTTTCTAAAATACGAATAAAGCATGTTTGGGCATATATTGGGATAGAAAACAAACTAAATTCTTATAATGTTAGCCCTAAAACTTTGCCAAAATAGCCCTAAATTTTGGCCAAAATATCCCTTATTTAAAGCCTAATTTTTTGCCAAACTCATACAGGGATGTCTGTATCTGTACCTTAGATGAAAAGGGTAACATGCTCCAGGCACTGGTTTGCAAAAGCAAGCTAAGCCATGCCATTGGCCTTGTTAAAGACAGCACCATGTTCTTTTTGTGAGAAAAAAAAGGGGTAAAAAATACTGATGTGGGTAAAATAAAAGGATATTAAGGTCAGGTAAACAAGGATCTGATAGTTCAGCTATAAAATTTAAAAAAAATAACCTGTTTGAGTTAGTTTGTAAAAAAAATAAATTAGCTCCCACAAGGTGCAAAAAAGGAATTGTTTCCAGAGGCCAGTGAAATAACATGTCGTGTCTCCATCAAGAATACCAGACCCCCCCCCCCCCCAAAAAAAAAAAAAATATCAAATGGTCGGTCCCTAACCGCAAAATTAACCTAAAAGGCCTTAAAATATTAGAAAATGAAATCGTACAGAATAAACTAGAAACATATACCAAGCATTTCTGCATGTTTTTGTGGTTATCTGCCAACCTTCGAAAATCGGCCTTTTTAGTGGGCACATTGCAATAGTAAAGTGTAACTCGTTCTTTCATCTAATTTAACATGTCAGTTCTCACAACAAACTACATACTGGTGGCCAGACAAGTGACTGCTGTTCCAACAATGCATGTTATGATATGGCGTTTGTCACTACAGCCTACTCCTACCAGCATCATGTTAATGTTCTTCCATGTGGAATATTTCGTATCGTTGTGATAGATATCTATAGTCAAAGACATTACCTCAGAGCAGTTTCGAAATGCCATACCAAATGGAGACACTCGTAATTTCTTGATGCATTACCACAATAGCAATGCAAATGAAGCACACACTTGGTACACTAATCTCATTTTGACTGTCTAGTTATCTCATCAGCCTTTTTTTAAATTGACTGTGAAGAATAAGAGTATCTCAGCTGTTGGATAGAGATAGCATAGATACATGGACTGAAATAAATTATCATAAACCTGTTGACAGTTGGTAGTGTGTACCATTTCTTTTCTGAGACAGTATACTACCAATTATTATATCTTATTTGAGCTATGAATATACTGTGTAAACATGTCTGTATAAGTTAAATGGTTTAAATGTCTTCAGAACAGGTACAAAACATTGAATAAAGATCGATTCAATGGAATGTTGCATAGAATCAATGTTGATACTGTGTTTATTCAGTATTTTTTCGCATGTGGGGTTTGATATTCTTAGCTTTAAATCATAAATTTAATATATCAGCTTAACAGAAGGCCAATTACACAGTGGATATCTTAATTAGTTTATTTGAATTAATTCAATTATACGGTGGGTTGGTTGGTTGGTTGGTTGGTTCTTTTGAGTTTAACGGCCCTTTGAAACAATATCTCAGTCCATATTGGGCCATCTCCAAGAAAGAGGGAGAACGAAGAGAAATAATAGATGAGAGAAAAAATGTCCAAAACACCCCTACCGGCACCTACTGCAAGCACAGTAGGCCCCACTCCTACTATTATCCAAATCAACAGGACGCCCCACCACTGGAAGTTATATGCAGTACCACCATGCTACCCTCCCCCCGCCCCCCCCCCCCCCCCCCCCCTGTATTGTGGGGAATCACATGACATTTTGTATCTATAGTAGCACAGAATGGGTAAGAAATTTATCATTATTCTATAATACTCAATAAATTTTCATACAGCAAAGTGCAGATACCTTGTCACTTTTGCAGCAAGCCGTTACCTACAAGCTGTTTTCATGCACACTGTATTTTTTTCAAAAGAACCTCAAGCAAATTCAGATAGCCTTTGCTTGAGCTATGTTAAAAACTACAGCTCAGAGCATAAAGTCATTTAAATAGTTGCTTGTTTCAACTGAAGACAATGTATCTGCACTTTACTTCATGAAAAACCATTAGGAAATAACAGTATTATTAGCCATTCACCTGATTCCCCCATCTTGTAAATTAATACACATATTTATAGATACTCAGATCAGCTTGTGCTTATGCAAGGACACTATAACTGGAAAATTTATAAGGTCTATTATTTGGGAAAACTGCACATATGGGCAAGCTAGTCTGGGCTACAGTGTTTGGAGATGCTTTAAGGGGCAGCCTTTCAAAATCTAGCTCTAGTATAAAAGCATTTGTTACCATTTTTTTCTGAAAAAAAAAAAATAAATTAAAGAACTTATATATCTTTTATTCTCCTTCTGTTTACCAAGTGCTTATTTATCATACTTATCCACCTATAGGATGAAGGGTTCCCCTTCCAAAATTACCCTTAACCCTTTTTGACCAGTGGACTTGCCCATCCTTATAATCTGGATGAGTCCATTTCTAATTCTAGGGGTTTCTAGTGGATGTTTTCACTTTTATTGTATTTTCCTTAGAAATTCCTGTAAGCAAACAGTGTTGACCCTTAAAACTTTTTGACCTGTGGACTTGCCATCCTTATAATATGGATGAGTCTATTTCTAATTTTAGGGGTTTCTAGTGGATGTTGTTGTAAAGGGTTTCTGTTTCAACAGTTATGCAGTCATTCGTGGGTTTTACCCTTCGGTTTCGGTTATCCGTTGTACTGCAAAACAGCGTAAGCCGGTCGGCTTGTATTGAAAAGAGTAATTCTTGTTCTTCTTCCAAACCTCCTTCAAAGAAGAACCGCACCAGAGTGCGTCGTCACGGCTGGTAGAATGTCACTTCTATATCCCTCCACCAAGTATATACATATGTACACTTGCTCTGTGTTAAAGTTTCATTATAACATTTATTTCTAGGTGGTGGTATCAGTGCCCGCCTTGCTGGACCTATTCGCCACTGACTTTAAAAGTCTAAATCTATGTGTATGCAGGATGTATAGCAATCTTCGACTATGATACTCAATTGCTGTCAAATCCTTCAGCTTAATCCGCCCGACACCAAGCAGCACTGAACTGTCAATAATAATCTGAACTTTCTGCTCCACAGTAAGGTTGGTCCAAACAATATTAGAGAGTTCTGAGAATTCATTAATAAGCTGACTCAAAACTGGACGTCTAACGTCATCAAGAAGTGGACAAATCAAAATGAAATGCTCGACTGTCTCTGGATCAGTACCACACAATGGACAAGTTGAACTAATCTTGTTCCCGTTGAATTTTGCCCGATTTGTTTGAAGGATATATGTACCAGTTATTAATTTCAATTTTACTGGAAAACGTGTATTTTCTCTAAATGAGCCTGTACTATTTTGCAGAACTGGGTGTAATTTTCCAAGTCTAACTGAGTCAGAGTTCAGATATTTGAGAGATCCATATAATGGCTTAAGAGTTTGCAACTTCTTTAACCAATAAGCGAAAATTGCTGTATTCACTGTAGATTTCCATAGTAACCGTTCAACCGGATTGTCCAGATAAATTTCCATATCGTCAAGATCGTACAGCCACAGGATCCTCTTAACTTCAATAAACCAGCTCTTACTCTTATCCTTCTTAACTGCATACTGACGCCGAGCAAATCCCTTTTCAATACTGTCCTCGGACTGATTACAGATATTATTAAAAAAAGATAAGTACTTTCAGATGAATTCTGGCTTCCACTGGTAATATGCCCGATAGTAGATATACTATACTGCAGCGTCTGCAGTATTTGACGGGAGAGACAATATTCTTTTCAGAAATTTCTTTTGGAACAGTTCTGAACGTTCTAAATGAGGTCCCTTAGGTACCAAAAGTTCCATTCCATACAGAAGTACAGAAATTGAGTACACCGAATCTTCGCACCGAAAACGTTTTTAAGAACCATGCTCGTCGCTAATTAAATATTGTTTATTGTTAAAAATCATCGTCTTCGTCATTATATAGCCCTCGAGCCAACAATAGTATAACTCTTCGTAACATTTGGTAGCAGAGCTAGGTTTGCTTCGTAAAATTAGTCATGTCGGCCGAAGAAGACGGCGATAAACAACTTGAGCCGAATCAGATTTCGGACAGGGACCCAAGTTCGGCAACAAACTTAGATCAACTAAAAATGAATAAATCCAGGGCCAAGGCAGTATTTACTCGGCACAAAAATCAGTTACTTCAGTTATTAGATGACCCTGAGACAAGAGACTCTCCTTCAGTAATAAGATCAGTGAACTCTAAACTTGATTAAGATTTAGAAAAGGCAATGGACTGTGTTCATGTATGGTGTTATGGGTGATACTGATAATTAACATCAGATGTTAGCAGAAATTAGAAACTCTAGAAAAAGACTATTCGCAAACACTTGATACTGTTCAAGAGTTCTTCAGAGAAAATAGAAACACAAGGAGAGAAACCTAGAGTGTTGCTGATGATCAGGAGTTTTATGGGTCCACTTATGACATGCCCAATCCGGAAGAGAGTAATTCAGCTGCTGCGGTTCAAGATATAGAGTCTCAGAATAATGATGGTATTGTTAGCCATCAGAATCAGATCGGCCAGGATTTGTGGAATCAAATGAAGAGGGTTTCCATCCCTGTGTTCAATGGTGACAAAACTAAATATGATTCATGGAAAGCAGCGTTCATGGCGTGCATAGATAAAGCGCCCGCAACAAAGGAATACAAACGTTTGCAGTTAAGGCAATACGTATCCGGGGATGCCTTAAAATGTATTGATAAGTTAGGTCATTCAGCATACGCTTACGACACAGCTTTAGAAAGACTTGAACGTAAATTTGGTGGTCACCGTAGACAAGTTGCTCGGTATTTAGAAGCGTTGGAGATCTTTTACCCCATGAAAGAAGAAAATGCTAGGTCTATTGAAAAGTTCGCAGACCTGTTAGACATCGCAGTCGTGAATATCAGTGAATCTAAAGGACTTGATGATTTGAAAAATGGTTCGTTATACTTGAGTTACAAAGGAAATTACCTGATTCTATGTTGACAAGGTATCATAGGTGGGTGTTCGAAAATGAGGTGACAGAATCTGTAATAACACTCAGAAAATGGATTCTGCAGGAATCAGAATTTCACACTATAGCAGAGGAAACACTTCATGGGTTGCCACGTACAAAAATTCAGAGACCTCAAAATAAAGTTGCAAAAAATGAACAGTTTAAGGGAGCCAATAGAACTTATTATACCCGTTCGACTGTACAGGAGAAAACTAATTAGGAATGTAAATTTTGTAATGGTCCTCATGGAATTTGGAATTGCAAGGCATTTCAAGAATTGAAAGAATGTGATCGTTGGGATAAGGCAAAAGGGCTGACGTTATGTTTTCGTTGCTTAGGACATGATCATGTAGGTGGCGCTTGTCAACGTAGCCGAGAGTGTGGATTACAGGGTTGTAAGAAAACACATCATAGACTTCTTCACATAAAACCTGAAAGCTTGAATCAGAATCAAACTGTTAGAAATGAAAGTGTATCACAGAACAGTGAAAATGGACAAGGTTCTTTCTCTGAAGGAAAGAGAACCCATACCTCGCATTTAACTCGATTTGTTACTGGATTAAGAACAGTTCCAGTGATCGTTCGTTCGGACACAAAACGTATAAAGATAAACGCATTACTTGATGATGGCAGTACTAAATCCTACCTGAACAGTGACATTGCTGCTGAACTCGGAATTCAAACAATATCCCAGAAAGTGAAAGTAAATGTACTGAATGGCAACACAGAAACTTTTGAAACTATGCCAGTGACTGTAAATCTTGAAAGTTTAAACGGACAGTGTAAAGTAGAAATGTCAGTTTGGACTGCAGATAAAGTTACCGGAAATTTAAAAGCAATAGATTGGACAGGCTATAAGAGTAAATGGGATCATCTGAAGGGAATTTAGTTTCCAGAATTGAGTTCTCGTCCCATAGTAGATTTATTGATTGAAACAGACTATTCAGATTTACATTATTCTCTCAGTGACATAAAAGGTCATCCAGGAGATCCCATAGCACGTCTAACTCCTTTAGGATGGACTTGTATTGGTAGTCTGGATCGTAGTCATTATAATAGCGAAGAGACTCTTTTTTCGACATTCCTCGTACAAGATAGTGTACAGTTTGAAGCAGTTAATGATACTTTGCATAGCTTCTGGGAGATAGAATCTTCGGGAACATTGTCAGCACCGATTATGTCAAAACTTGATTCTGTGGTGTTAGAAAGTACTGCATACGCCTTAACATAGTCAGGTGGTCGTTATTTTGTTAGAATTCCATGGAAAGACTCAGTGCCTGAATTACATGACAATTATCAAATACCTGTCAAAAGGTTAGATAACACAGAGAAAAGATTGAGAAAAAAAAATCCAGAAGTAGGCAAGGCATATGGAGTGACTATTCAAAGATATATTGAAAAGGGTTACGTACACAAGGTCTCTGAAACTGATCAAGAAACAAAGTGGATATTACCACATTTCCCAGTTATCCGACCGGAAAGAGAAACGACTAAAGTTCGCATTGTTTTTGATGCCTCAGCTAAGCATGATGTTATACATCAGGGGCCGAAATTACATAGTGATTTATTCCATGTCCTTCTCAGATTCAGAAAACATCCTATAGCTCTTGTCTGTGACATTGAAGAAATGTATCTTCAGGTAAATTTACATGAAAATGACAAGCCATTTCATCGTTTTCTGTGGCAAACAGACAATACACAGCCACCAGACACATATGAGTTTAATATACTAGTATTTGGGTCCAATTGCTGGCCATTTCTAGTCCAATTTGTGTCACAAGAAAATGCAAGACTGAATGTTCATAAATATCCAATGGCGGCAGCAACTATCTGTAATGCCACATATATGGATGACAGTATGGATTCGGTCATGAACAATGAACTAGCCATCGAACTCAATCCAGTTATCTTATGTATGGGGAAAAGCAGCCATGTATGTGAGAAAATGGCTCTCGAATTCAACATCAGTGCAGGAATAAATACCATTTAAAGACAGAGCGAAAGAAGTCAACTTAGAAACCGGAAATATACCGCTTGTGAAAACTCTTGGAGTTTATTGGATTGCATCAGAAGATGTGTTCCAGTTTAAAAGTCCAGAACTGAGTCATACATCAGAGTTAAATAAACGAACAGTGTTAAAGAAAATAGCGTCAATATTCGATCCTATAGGTTTCGCAGCTCCATATACTATTCGAGGAAAAATTCTGTTACATGAGATATGGATAGCTGGGTGTGACTGGGATGAGCCTCTAGATAGTGAATTGCAAAGTAAGACTAAACGTTGGTTGGCAGAATTACCAGAACTGAACAATTTACGAATACCTAGGAGTCTTCAGTTCAAAGAGAATATTGAACTTTCAATTATACATACATTTGTTGATGCTTCTACAGAAGCTTATGGCGCCGTTATGTATGTCAGACATGCCATGAAGAGTGGAGAAATAGTGATTCGTTTTATCGCAGCAAAAGACAGAGTTGCCCCTTTGAAGTCCTTAAGCGTACCTCGTTTAGAGTTGTGTGCAGCAGTGTTAGGATTAAGGCTAACTGAGGAAGTTTCAAAAACTCTAAATATTCCAAGCGGGAATATGACATTTTGGTCGGACAGCATGAATGTCCTTTGGTGGGTACGAAATCATAGTCGGAACTTTAAACCTTTTATTGCAAATAGACTGGGAGAGATTCAAACAGTAAGCAAACCAGAACAATGGAGATACATTCCAACTGAAATAAATCCAGCCGATATCATATCTAGAGGTTTAAGTGCCATTGAACTAGTAAACAGAAAATCATGGTGGGATGCGCCAGAATTTTGAAAGACATCTGAAAGTCAGTGGCCCAAAAATAAGGTTGAAAGACTCGAGAATGAAGAAAGAAAGTCAAAAGTGAATAATAATATTACTCTAGTCTTGGTTGCTACAGATAATCAGCAGCTTGATCAACAATCATCTGACTATAGTAATCGTCTCAGTGAGGAACGATACTCAAACTGGCAACACATGGTCAGAATTTACGCGTGGGTGGTTCGTTTTATTGACAACTGCAAGTAACAGTCAAAGGAATTGCGCGCTTCAGGAGAATTACAGCCTGAGGAATTAAATGACATTAAAATCAAACTGATAAAAGGTGATCTGAAGGAACATTTTCAGTCAGAGTATATTGCTATAGAGACAGGAAAGGAACTATCTAACAAAAGTAAGTTGGTTAGTCTAAAACCGTATATTGACAGTGATGGATTAATGCGCTGCAACAGTCGTTTAAAATATGCAGAACATGTGTCATATGAAACGAGGTTTCCAGTTATACTTCCCAGAAAAAGTTATATTAGAAAGCTAATAGTGAGAGATAGTCATGTAAAGGGAAATCATTGTGGTACAAATCAATTTCTAGCATCCCTTTCTGCTCAATACTGGATAATAGCAGGCAGGGAAGAAATCAGAGATGTTGAACGAGATTGTACTGTGTGTAAACTTCGAAAAGCTCAGCCTGGTGTATAAATATTGGCACCAATACCAGATTTTAGGGTCGGAACTTCACTTCGGGCTTTTCCCACACAGCTATGGATTTCGCGGGACCGTTTATAACAAAGCAGTGTCGCGGTAAGGTAAAGACTAAGAGGTATCTATGTTTGTTCACATGTGCATCAACAAGAGCAGTGCATCTTGAAATAGCATATGCATTAGACACTGATTCGTTTCTTAATGCTTTTTACCGCATGGTTAGTCGATTGATTGATTGATTTCTTGCTTAACGTCCACGGTAAACAACTAAGGTCATGTCGGGGCGGTCAGTTAACCTAACCACACTATTCCTGGGCAGGCTTAGACCTCCTAAGCGGTTAACCAGTACTAAGTGCACATACTTTCGCCAGTAACTGACAACTGCCCTTCTTGAATTAGCGGAAGGAGAAACGAAAGTATGTGGCCAGACCGGGTTTCGAGCCCAGGACCTCTGACTTATGAGTCAGGTGCCCTACCGATTGCGCTACGCGCCCGGCATGGTTAGTCGGTCGAATGGGATTGCCAAAAAATGTGATATCAGACAATGGAACAAATTTTGTTGGAGCAAAAAGGGAATTAGCGGAATTGTTAAATCAGTTGGATAGAGACAAAAATGTAAAATCAACAGCTAATCAAGGAATTAAATGGCAATTCAATCCGCCGCTAGCGCCTCATTTTGGGGGCATCCATGAATCCTTGATTAAAAGTGCGAAACGAGCAATTTACGCAATATAACAGTCGGCGGATATTACTGATGAAGAATTGTTAACAGCATTCGTTGGAGCTGAGGGTCTCATGAACAGTAGACCGTTGACATATCAAACTTCAAACTTTAACCAAATTTACCCACCTGAACTTAAATTGAATAAAGCTAATACTTCAGATACCGAGGCCCCCTTTTTGGATTTACATCTATCTATTTCTAACGGTTTTGTATCTTCTAAAATTTATGATAAACGTGATGACTTTGACTTTGATATAGTTAATTTTCCATTTTTGGATGGTGACGTTCCACGTCGTCCCTCTTATGGAGTGTATATTTCTCAACTTATAAGATTTGCTAGAGTGTGTAGTCATGTAGATGACTTTAATGCTCGTAATAAATGTTTAACTGCTAAACTTCTTCAACAGGGCTATCGGTATCATAAGCTTAGAAAGGCTTTTTCTAAATTCTATCGCAGACATCATGAATTGGTTTCAAAATTTGATGTCGGATTAAAATTACTTTACACCAAGGCCTATCGGAACCAGAATTTTATGGTGACTTAGTATGCAAATTCAAAAAGATTAAGGGTAGGACTGATTTTTCTGATCAATTCCGAAAAATAATAATACGTCACAAACGTATTGGCTATAATTTAAATGTTATGCGACAGTCTGCATGCTTAGTGATTAACCCAATCACGGTTGATAGCTTTGCTGCACTCTTTAATTGCACACCGGGGGATCGGTCGTCAGACTCTATGATGGCCCCGACCTAAAGCTATATATTTTAGTTGGTTGGGATAGGAGCCTTTTTGTCTGTTGCTTGGTCCACCGGGGCTCAACTGGTGACCTTCTTTTGCTTCAGATTTCCAGTGGGGTTGTTTGGCAGGACAGGGATCTCCACCTGTCAGACGGCCCGTTGTATCTGTTGAGTCCTCGTCTTTGCTTCTTCATGGTGTTGAAATTTGATTTATGTGTTTACCGTGATGATTCATTGACGAGTTAGAGGGTTATCATGCGAACCGAACAACCAACTAAATGTTTTGTACCACTTCAGAAACTGAGGGTGAGGTTGGGCCTGTAAAATCGATTTAAGCCCCCCAGTAATTCATTACTGACCGTTCCAAGGCGGTAGTTCTGTTGTGGTTTTTTGTTGCCTGTTTTTGGTGTCAGAGTTTCTGTGATGTTTTACCTTATGTATGTTATTATTATTTTTGGTTCGGTTTGGGTTGCTGAGTGGCCACCTTTTGGGAACAAGCTGCTCACTCGGTTGGCCATATGTTCTCTGTATCTTGATTATTTGTAATCTTAGTTGTTTCCAACTATGGTTTGAGGGCTGGATTTGGATTTTGATTGTTTCAGTTCCTGGTCTTTGCATACTTTTTACTTTTTTTTTTCAAATCCGAACGATGAGGAAGTGTTCACTCCAAATCACTTTTTATTCGGTCAGGTTGGTGGGGTGTTTGCACCCGAGTCAGTGGATGAAACAGTGTTCAGCCCCAGAAAATGCTGGAGGCGAGTACAAGAGTTAGTAAAGCATTTCTGGAAACGTGAGTACTTGCCCACGTTAGGGTCTAGAAAAAAGTGGCATACGATACACCGAGATTTTCAAGTAGGAGATCATGTTTTAGTCATAGAAGTGGATTCACAGAGAGGACATTGGTCGTTAGGGCGCATAACAGAGGTTTTTCAGGGTCGTGACAGCCATGTTAGGGTCGTTAATGTTAGTGTTGGAAAGGCGATTCTAGAGAGAGCAGTCACAAAGATATCATTTATCGAGAGTTGTCCAATTTCAGATTAACTGACAGTGTTTGATAGTGTATGATTCAGTGGATAGTCTTGTGTTTTAGTACAAAATTGAGACGGAAGTACTGCGTTTAAAGGGGCACAATAATCCCCTGTACTTCCATGTTAGTCACGTAGACTAATGTAACAATATATACAAAAATAGTGTTAATAGTAGTAAAATTGGGTTGTACAGTGTTAATAAGGGCACAATAATCCCCAGTACAACTGTACGCCATGTAGGCTTACTTTTAACCATTTTGTTTAGTTATGCGTAAGCTTTATTGAATCAGGAATAATTGACAATAAATAGATGGCAAGAAAGCTCAAGAATAGCTAGAGCCATGATTTGTTTCAAAAACATATCTCAGTTTTATGTTGTTTCTAAAGATGTTAAAATTTTTGATAATAAGACTAAATTATTGTCATTGTCTGTTTGAAGGTACATGCTTGAAGACAGCTTGATCATGTTTAATTTTTAATAATCTGATAGTCAAAGTACTTTAGCAATAACAGTGAAAATTTGAATAGTAAAGTATGAGATACGTTTTAGTAAAGTATGAGACATACATTGTACCTTTTAGTAAAGTATGAGATATACTTTTGAATAGTAACTAAAGCAGACTCAGTATGATATATACTTTTGAATAGTCAAGAGATTTTACGGTATGAGACATACTTTTGAATAGTTAAGTATGAGATAAGTTTGCTATTTAAGCTTGAGAAATATTTTGAAGGGTTTAGAGTGAGACTTCCTGTTCCCTGACATTATGAGACTTTGAAAAGTTTGAGACATTGATTGAGAAAATGTTAATGGCAGATTTATTTTAAATGCCGTCATTTAAGATGATAGATCAAAATGTTTTAAAGGTACGTCAGGATTAGTGTTTGATTTTAGAAACTAGTTTATAGTTTAAGTTAGTTAAGATTGTTCATAGTTTGCCATTTATGATAGTTTTGATAAGCATAGCATATCAAAGAAGGGGAGAATGTTGTAAAGGGTTTTCTGTTTCAACAGTTATGCAGTCATTCGTGGGTTTTATCCTTCGGTTTCGGTTATCCGTTGTACTGCAAAACAGCGTAAGCCGGTCGGCTTGTATTGAAAAGAGTAATTGAGTACACCGGATCTTCGTATCGAAAACGTTTTTAAGAATCATGCTCTCGCTAATTAAATATTGTTTATTGTTAAAAATCATCGTCTTCGTCATTATATAGCCCTCGAGCCAACAATAGTATAACTCTTCGTAACAGATGTTTACACTTTTATTGTATTTCCATAGAAATTCCTGTAAGCAGACAGTGTTGACACTGACCAAATTCCACATTCTGCGGCACCTGAACTGGGGATTGTTGGCATATGTCCCCAAGATAGATTTCTGGTCTAAAAAGGGTTAATATGTCTGTAAACTTAAAGGACTCGCCAGTATGAATTCTATGCATTATATTCTATATGACTGCTTTTGGAAGTAAAGATAAACCAGGAACCAATCGTTGTGCTGGCTTGCATTTGGTATAAAATCGCATCATCATCTATCATGTATTAGATACCCAGCCTGTATTTAATATCCATTCATAGTCAAACATTAACTGTGTCACATGATTAAGATGGCCTTCTCACCAATATGTGGTAAAACCTTTGATTCATGATCCAAGATGGCTGCATGCTCACATAATAGCTCAGAAGAGATTTTCTGTGATAATATCTCAGGTGAGCGATTCAGGGCCTCATGACCCTCTTGTTTAAAAAGCTATAATCATAATTAATCGAGATAATGATCCTTCTGTCTCCCGCAGCATTTTTGTCTCTATCGCGCTGAGACACTTATCGATACTGACTATTCTGTCTCACGCGGCACTCTCTCTCTCTCTCTCTTTGTCGAACTGAGGCGCTAATCGATACTTATCTGTCTCCCACAGCCTTCTCTCTCACTCTCTGTCTCTGACGAGCTGATGCGCTCTTCCATGTCACAATCCGTCGGTCTCCACTAGTTTCTCTCTCCCTTTTCCTCTCTGTCGCGGGGTGGTTGGGTGGTGCGAAGGTGTTGCGTGTAACTTCCAGTGCCGGGGCATCCTACGGATTAGAACAGTGGTAGGGCAAGGGCTTTCTGTGCTTGCAGTAGGTGCGGGTGGGGGTTGTTAGGATATTTTTTTCCCTCGTCTATCATTGCTCATTTCTTTCTCCCTCTCTTTGGTAAACGGGCCGATATACACCGTGAAATAAGCAAGTTCGGAGTTCCGCGTTTGCGGTTGGACTGGATGAGAAAGGTCAAGTGTGGAAAAATCCGATAGGTCATCATTACGCTTACCTGGTCAATCGATATAAAACACCATTTTCATGATTAAAAATCCTTGATATGACTGGAAATTGTTTTCAACTTCAGTCTCCTAAAGGATTCTCTTTCTCTTTCTCTCTCTCTCTCTCTGTTTCGTTGAGGCACTTATCAACAATGATCCTTCTCCAACAGCATCGTCTCACCTTCTCTTACGCGCTGAGGCACTTATCGACAGTGGTCCTTCAGTCTCCCACAGCTGTCTTTCGATCTCTCTCCATCTCTTTCTGTCTCAAATTGAGGAGCTTTTCGATAATGATCCTTCAGTCTCCCACAGCAGCCTCTCTCTCTGCCGCGCAAAGGCGTTTTCGACAATGAGCCTTCAGTCATTTACAACAGCCTCTTTCTCCCATTCCCTCTCTGTCCGGCTAAGGCACTTATCGATTTTAATCCTTCAGTCTCCCACCGCAGTCTCTATCTAGATATCCCCTTTCGCTTTCTCTGTCGCGCTCTAGCGCTTATCGGTAATGTTCTTTCGGTCTTCCACATCAGTCTCTCTCTCTCTCTCTCTCTGTCTCTCTCTCTGAAGCACTGACGCGGTAATTGATAATGATCCTTCAATCTCCCACAGCAATCTCCCTCATCCTCTGTCTCTCTTTCTGTTGCGCTCAGGCGTTTTTGATGAAGATCCTTCAGTCTCCCACGGCAGCTAGGATCTGTTTCAGAAAGTTACAAGTATACTTTCGTACGAGCTTTAGTGAGGGAATTGTCGACTGAATGGATGGACGAATGGATGGATGAATGACGCAAGTTTATGTCCTTTTTAACAGTATTTCAGTTATATCAGGACTATGAGCGGGTGATAATTAAAGGCTGCACTCACTGGGCACACAACCTTAAATCAACCTTGATTCAATGTCATGACGTTGAATCAAATTCGATTCAACGTTGATTCACCGTTGTGTGCCTGCTGGGTGTGTGCAATGAAACCCCATTTACAGTTGAAAAGATTTCTGCCTCCATCCATCCTCTAACCGCCAGATCAGCAGGCAGGCACTTAACCTTCCAAGCTACCGAGGCTCCTAATTACCGACTGTGTGTGTGTGTGTGTGTGTGTGTGTGTGTGCACGCGTGCACGTCTCTCTCTCTCACTCTCTGTACGCCTCTCCTCCCTCTCGTTCTCTATCTGTGTGTGTGTATGTGTATAAAGAATTTGATATTTGAAGAATACGGTACTCAGTCCCAAGCAGGCACACACGGTTGAATCAACCTTGATTCAACATCATTATGTTGAATCAAGGTTGATGGCGTTGAATCAATGTTGATTCAAGGTTGATTGTGTGCCCAGTGGGTCGCTATTAACCTTCTGTAATTCGCCAAAATTTTTGAACTTGTTGACATCGGACACCACTGTAGACGTTCATCAGATTGCTCCTACTGAGCAGTCTAATCTTGTTCTACAGGGTTTTATGAAATTCTGTCAAAATGCTTTGGATCAGCAGCGACCCACTGGGAACACGACGTTGGATAAACATTGAATCAAGTTCGAATCAACGTTGATTCACCGTCGTGTGCCTGCTGGGTGTGTGCAATGAAACCCCATTTACAGTTGAAAGATTTCCGCCTCCATCCTTCCTCTAACCGCCAGATCAGCAGGCAGGCGCTTAACCTTCCAAGCTACCGAGGCTCCTAACTCCGACTGAGTGTGTGTGTGTGCACGCGTGCACGTCTCTCTCACTCTCTGCAAGTCTCTCCTCCCTCTCGTTCTCTATCTGTGTGTGCGTATGTGTATAAAGAATTTGATTTTTGAAGAATACGGTACCCAGTCCCCAGCAGGCACACACGGTTGAATCAACCTTGATTCAACATCATGATGTTGAATCAAGGTTGATGGTGTTGAATCAAGGTTGATTCAACCTTGCGTGCCCAGTGGATCGCTATTAGCCATTTGTAATTCGCCAAAATTTTTGAACTTGTTGACATCGGACACCAATGTAGACGTTGATCAGACTGCTCCTACTGAGCAGTCTAATCTTGTTCTACAGGGTTTTATGAAATTCTGTCAAAATGCTTTGGATCAGCAGCAACCCACTGGGAACACGACGTTGGATAAACATTGATTCAACGTTGATTTAACATTATGACGTTGAATCAACGTTGATACTGTGTTGATTAAATGTTGTGTGTCTCCTGGGCAATTTAACGAATACTGTCATTCTGACGAAATTGTGAGCACGATAATGGAGTCTGTCAAAAGCAATCATCAAAACGATTTCCTGATGCCATCTTTGTCGGTCTGACTCTCTCGGTCGAAATATGTCAATATATTCCCACATCTCTCTTATCTGTGATATCTCAAGTCTTACAAAATCGATTTTAATGTCGAAAAGTGCAGTTAGCCTGTACCGTTTGAATGTCCTTTGAAGCAAATGCCATCAATTTATGGAGTGAAGTGAGTTGTTGGGTAGCTTCAAATATATATATATATATATATATATATATATATATATATATATATATATATATATATATATATATATATATATATATATATATATATATATATATATAATAGAAGCATCGCAAACGACTGCGTGCTACCCCGCCATTGCAAACCTTTTTTACACACCGATTTTTTTCAAAATTTTTTTTTCTCTGTATAACCCCAGGGCAGGGGCAGCCTAACCCCATTGAACACGGATAAAAATCTTTGTCATGACAGGACACTTCATTACTCTGATCACTTACAATAATCTTCCGATAAATAACTGACCACTCTAGTCAAATATAATTTTAGTGATTTTAAACATGTGGCCACGGGGCAGGGGCAGATAAACCCTAAAGGGTCCAATCACAACAGGAAGCGTTTATTGCTTCTATCATCAGTTGTAAATTTCTAAAAATCTGTTTCACATGAATTTGCATAGATATTATCATCATTTTATGCATGTATATAGCCCGGGGGGCAGGGGGACATAAATCCGATGGGGTAAATTTGAGCATCACTGGAGGCTTTTATCACTCTGATCATTTGCTATAAGTTTTAGAAAAACTGCTTCAAACTGTGATTTTTATATGGAATTTTTCATGATTTTATACGGACGGACGGACACACGCACGGCCAACATGAAAACATAATATCCCCCACACCCCACTAACGTGTGGCGGGGTATAAAAACGATATCTTTTAAGAAAACACGAATATGGTATCTGCGCTTTACGACACTAATTTCGGTCAAGCAAGTCTCGAGATGTATCTAATATCGAAATATTTAGCCACCGGTGATTGAGTTGAGCGAAGCTGTCCATGTATACAGCACGTTTTACTACTTATATTCGTTTTGCAACTGCGCAATAAACTTGATGGTAAAGAAACTAACTTAATCAAGTTTCAGTATTTCTCATTTCTGTATACAACAAATGCTGTGTCCCCTCATCAAATCCTATCACTGAAGGGTTGTAAAAAGGGTCATATACATTTTAAGAAGAGCAGTAGGATCAAGTCAGGTAAATTCGGACAGCAGTTAAATTCGGACAGTGACATTGTTTCCTTATAAATCAGTTGTTTGAAATTAAAACGAAATTAAAAGGGCAAACAGTGAAAAATCCTGATGAGACGGCTCATCATAAGCCGTCTCATCAGGATTTTCACTGTGTGCAGTGAGATGTCCGAATTTACCAGCTGTCCGAAGTTACCCGACTCAACCCTAATCATCTCAGAATTCTCTTAAGGTGTATAGGTACACTTCCATAAGTTCCGTCATTTTATAAAAGGGGAATGACGTGTGTCTCCCCGTTTTTTTTCTGTGTTAGACAAAGAAGTCATTCCACAATTTGGTCTACACTAAATTTACAGAGAAGAATCTGTTGTTTATGACACAGCATGCATGGAGCCACTGTAGCTCAGTGGGTTAAGCGTTGCCCTGCTGATCTAGCGGCCCCGAGTTCGATTCTCGATGAAGGCGGAAATCTTTTGGATCATAAACGGGGTCCCATTGCACACAGCCTTACATTATCACCGTCCCATCGTCCTGATATGACTGAAATACAGCTGAAAAGGACATAAAATCGCCGTCAGCCACACAGCCATCCATCTCAGCATGCCTGGAGTATTGCCCTGAGGCAGATATCAAATACACAAATACAAGAGAACTATGCATCAATACGCCGGGAAACTCAGTCATATTTATCTTTTCCCACCTGAAACTGTGGACATACTAAGGACCGTATTAACACTAGTGAAGTGAATCTTATTCTAGATTAAATTGAATTGTTATCCCACGTGAGTTCACAATCAGACAGTTTAGAGAAAACTAATGTACGTTAAAGTCTCCATATTCCTATCAGTGATAAAAACGTCTAAACTCAAATCAGTGTAACAAGCGATTCAATCTTCCCGTTTGGTAATAAAATGAGTGTTGTTGTGGCGTACATTGAGTCAAGTAAAATAGCAAAAAGTAGAGAAAACAAGTTTTTGAAACTAAGAAATCGCTAAACAAAACAAGAGCTGTCGCCTGACAGCATAGCTCGCCTGAACTGGTGCTTGCCCATCTCAAAGGCATTTGTCGGTATGGATTGCACTTCATAAAACTTCATGCAAGTATGTCCAAGTATTGTCAACATATTTATAAAATCAATGACCTTGACTTTAAGAGTCACCCTGTGGGGTGGGGGTCGTATTTTGTGAAAACTTAAGTCAATATCTAATATCACTTCAAGTATAAATTAAATTCATCCCAAGCACTATGGAACAGTATGCTATCAGAGTACTTTAACAAAATGCCAAATTCAAGGTCAGTGAGTGGGGTGGGGGTGCTACTCTGTAAAACTTTGAATCAATATCTAACTACAATACAAATATCAAAAGAATCCAATCATGAGAAAAGGAGATATATTTAACTGAAAAACTTTAAAGTGAGTGTGGCCTAATTATTGACCCCTACGCCCCACCCCAGGGTCAGACCCTGGATTCAGTTAAATATATCTCCTTTTCTCATGATTGGATTCTTTTGATATTTGCATTGTCTGGCCCTGGGGTATAGTGCTATGTAATGAAATGTTATGCTATGATATAATCATGTTCCAAATATGGAAGGCTTCCTGGCAGTGGTGTTGAGATATGAACGCTTAAAAAACTTTGTTGCAAAACTTTAAAGTGAGTGTGACCTAAGTTTTGACCGCTATGCCCCACCCAGAGCCTGATCCTGAGGTAAAGAATTATGTAATGAAAGATTATGCTATGATATAATTATGTTCCAAATATAGAAGGGTTCTTGCCAGTGGTTGCTGAGATATGAATGTTTAAAAACTTTGTAATAAAACTTTAAAGTGACTGTGACCTAAATTTTGATCCCTATGCCCCAAGACCTCACTCAGGCCTATGGTATTACAGAGTAGATAGATATGCTATGATATGATTATATTTCAAATACCAAAAGATTCTGGCCAGTGGTTGTTGAGATATGAAACTTTTAAAAAACTTTAAAATAAAACTTTAAAGTGACTGTGACTTAAATTTTGACCCCTATGCCCCACTTAAGACCTCACCCAGGGGTATGGTGTCAGAGAATAGAAGAATATGCTATGATATGATTATGTTCCAAATATGAAAAGGTTCTGGCTCGTGATTGCTGAGATATGAAACTTTAAAAAACTTTAACGTAAAACTTTAAAGTGACTGCGACCTAAATTTTGATCCTTATGCCCCACCCCAAGACCTCACCCAGGGGTATGGTGTCAGAGAATAGAAGGATATGCTATGTTATAATTATATTCTAAGTATGAAAAGGTTCTGGCTAGTGGTTGCTGAGATACACGTATGAAACTTTAAAAAACTTTAACGTAAAACTTTAAAGTGTGACGCTCACGCCAACGCCGAGTCCCAAAGTGACAACAATAGCTCCCTGTACTTTCGTACAGGCGAGCTAATAAGATTTCCTGTTCTGGTTTCCGGTTAAGCAATGCTTAATGGACATAGGTGGAATAATAATTGAGGCTGCACGCCCGTTCATTGTATTTTTACTATTTTATTCAACTAAATGAAATCGAAAGAAGGTAATTTTAGTTGCCAAACCCTTTTTATGTGAAACTCAAGGTATTTAATTTGTACAAAGCTGACTAATCACGGTCATTCACAAAATAAAAAAAAAACATAACACAAAAAGTAGGAAGAAAACAAAGTTTTCCGAATGCATCTACACTAATAGATACGCCGGGTTGCTGCCCGGCGTAAATGAAAGGTAACTATCTTGAGGTAAATAGTTACATTCTACGGGGAAGCAACTCCACAACTTTAATTTTTACCTCCCTACTCAATGGGTAAATTCTTAACCCATTAATGCCTAGCGCCCCAAACACGTGATATAGGCAAACAGTGCAGACCCAGATCAGACGCCGCGTGTTGCGGCGTCTGATCAGGGTCTACACTTTTTGCATACGACAAATGGATACTCTAATGCACTTACGTACGTAACGCGACTTCCGATTGGATAACGCCAGAAATTTGCGACAGTATATCCTGCAATATACTGTCGGGAACCCGACGTCATTACGTTACGTCGGTTTTCATTGGTTGACATCTGGTTTACGTCGCTGAGAGCGTTTGCTATGGATGCAATGAGGCACCTTTTTAAAGGTGAAATTGTAAAAAGTGCATTAGAATGGTGATAACTGTATTAAAAAGTGTCATTCGGGGAGGTTAATCGTCGGTTTTTATGGTCGCAAATTGCGTTTTGTGGCTCCGCTGCCGCGTCGCCGTAAAACGAAATTTCCGACCATAAAACCGACGATTTGCCTCCCCAAATGACAATTTTGAGTACAGTTATCCCCTAATTTTTCCTCAAATTAAAACAAAATATCGAAAAATAAACTAAACCTGACACCCCTTAAATGTCAAATGGACTCGTCCAATATCTACAGAAATAAGAGTCCAATAGGCTTTAATGGGTTAGGGTAAATAATATCCTCTTCTATGAGCCAATTCCTTCCATCCATTATAGCATACAACCAATATAGCTTGGTTTTTCTTTGGCAGCAAACAGGAAGTCACAAGAGTTGTTCCCCCTTTGTAAAACATGGCAATAAAAACATGGGGGTATACCTATACAGTCAAATTTGTTTTAAAGGCCACCTCTATTAAACAAAAACCTGTCTAAAAGGGCAAAAATCTCATTTCTCAAAGTAGCATATTCAATGTAAATTTACCTGTATCAAGCAAACACCTGCCTAAAGCGAGCAGTTTTGGTCCTTTCCTTGGGAGCTTTCTTAAAACAGGTTTGATCGTATATCTTTATGTAAGAGGCAAGTAGACTGCAAACAATATAACAGATTGACTGACGTATTGTGAAACGGTACCTTCTGATATGATAAGAGCTGTCGCCTTACAGCATAGCTCGCCTGAATTGGTGTTTGCCCATCGCACAGTCGCTATGGTGGTGTGACTTGCTATGCATTAAACTTCAAGCAAGCATGTCCATAATGATAAAACATATATAAACAAAAGCTCTCTCAGAAATAAGTCTTAAAATAAAATTAAAATAAACAAGAGCTGATGCCTGACAGCATAGCTCGCCTGAATAGGTGCTTGCCCATCACACAGTCGCTATTGTAGTGTGGACGGCTATGCATAAAATCCAGGCAAGCATGTCCATAATGACAACACATTTATAAACAAAAGCTATCTCAGAAATAAGTTTAAAATGAAATTAAAATAAAAAAATCCACATGAAATTTCAAAGTACATGAGCTTGAGCTCAAAGAACTAAGAAGAACTAAGGGGTGGGGGTAGGAGGGTTGGGTTGGGGTTTGGGGGGGGGGGGGGGGGGGGCTAGGATGTATCAAAACTTTGAACCATTATCTAACATCAGTCCAAGTATAAGTATCAACTGATACCATCGTGGCACTGTGAAATTATGTCTTCATAAATATAGAACTTTAACCAAAATCTTTAAGACAAAATTCAAAGTCGATGACCTTGACTTCAAGGTCATCCGGTGGGGTAAGTATATAGTGTTTTGTAAAATCTCAAAAAATTGTCTAACATCAGTTCAAGTGTAAACTAAATCTCTGCCAAGCATAATGAATCAGTATGCAATTAGAAAACTTTAATAAAGACCAAATTTCTTAAGTCCCTGACCTTGACATCAAGGTCACTGAGCGGGGTTGGGGTAGTACTCTGTAAAACTTTGGACTAATATCTAGGTACAGTGCAAATATAAAAAGAATTCATCTATGGGTTCAGGAGATATGTGTCTTTAATAAACTTTAACCAAAACATCCCAGCAATAAATTTTCTAAGTTCATGACCTTGACATCAAGGTCACTGAGGGGGGTGGGGGTAGTACCTTGGAAAACTTTGGACCAATATCTAACTACAGTGCAAGTATCATAGGAATCCATCAATGGGTTAAGGAGATATTGGGCTTTATAAAACTTTAACCAAAACATCCAATACAAAATCAATTCCAATTTTCTAAGTCAGTGGGGTGGTGGTGGTACCCTGTTAAACCTTGGACCAATATCTAACTACAGTGCAAGTATCAAATGAATCCATCAATGGGTTAAGGAGATATAGGTCTTTATAAAACTTTAACCAAAACATCTAATCCGGACGCCGACGCCGACGCGGACGCCGACGCCGACGCCGACGCCAGGGTGACAACAATAGCTCTTCCTGAACTTTCGTTCAGACGAGCTAAAAATCCACATGAAATGTCAAAGTCCCTTAGCTTGAGGTCAATGAACAGAGGGGTAGGGGGAGGCAGGATGTATCAAAACCCAGAACCATTATCTACTAACATCAGTCCAAGTATGAGTAACGACTGACTCCACCGTGGCATTTGTGAAATTATGTCTTCAGAAATATAAAACTTCAACCAAAATCTTTAAGACAAAATTCTAAGTCGATGACCTTGACTTCAAGGTCATCCAGTTGGGTAAGTATTTAGTGTTTTGTAAAAACTCAAACAAGTGTCTAACATCAGTTCAAGTGTTAACTAAATCTATGCCAAGCATTATGAATTAGTATGCAATTAGAGTTAATAAAACCCAAAATTTCCTAAGTCCAGGACATCCATGTCACCAAGCGGTGATGGGGAAGTACTCTGTAAAACTTTGGACTAATATCTAACTACAGTGCAAATATCAAAAGAATCCATCCATGGGTTCAAGAGAAATGGGTCTTTAAAAAGCTTTAACCAAAACAGCCAATCGATAAAAAGACAATTTTATAAGTCCATGACCTTGACATCAAGGTCACTGAGTGGGGTGGGGTGGTACACTGGAAAACTTTGTACCAATATCTAACTACAGTGTAAGTATCAAAAGAATCCATCCATGAGATAATGATAAATTGAGCTTTTATAAAACTTTAACCAAAATATCCATTCCAAAAAACTCCTATATTCTAAGTCCGTGACCTTGACATGAAGGTCACTGAGTGGGTTTGGGGTGGTATCCTGTTAAACTTTGGACCGATATCTAACTACAGTGCAAATGTTAAAAGAATCCATCCATGGGTTAAGGAGATATAGGTCTATGAAAACATCCAATCCGGACGCGGACGCTGACGCCAAGGTGATAACAATCTCTTCCTGAACTTTCGTTCAGGCGAGCTAAAATGTGCGAACAGATTGTTGGTTGTTTCGGGTTTAACGGCTCTTTGAGAGAGTATTTCGGTCCATATCGAGCCGTCTCCCAGAGAGAGAAAGAGAGAGAGAAAGAGAGAGAGAGATATATATATATATGATAGGCGAGAGAAAAATATACAAACAACTCCCATCCGAAGCAAAGTAGACCAAGGCGGCTTGCCATACTATTATCCAAATTAAAAGGGCGCCCCGGCACTAAAAGTTACCCAACACCATCGCCCGACCGCATCCACCCCTGTTCTAACAGAGAGAACCCATATCAGCTGCATGTCCGCGAAGTCTGATTATTGTATTCTATTTTTGCTTATTCAGTCTATAAAACCTAAGAAGTATGAATATTGAAAACTGAAGACTGTCAGCAATTTGCTCATATTCGCAGGCTTATCTGGGTACTCAACTTACTCACATAGCTTAAGTTCTCTTTTTTGCGGTCTCGCATCTCGTTACGTTTACAAGGGCGCACCTAGTGGAAATACAAGATATGCACAAAAAGGGTTTCCACATAATGTTGCTTTAGTGGAAAAATGGGGCTTAGCCCCTTCCTTAAGGGCCTGTTGGCAGTTTGTGATTAAAATAATTGCCCAATTTACCGCATTTTAGAATGAAAATATGCTGAGGTGCACTTGTTTGGTACAGAAGCTGTTTCTGACAAAGTCAGCCTCTCCACGGTGTACAACAAAACTATTCCACTCGGAAGTTTTCAAAATGGTCCGTGGATATTGTGGGTACTTTCAAATCCTGTTTTACGTTTCCTAAACAAAGTGCGTGTATTTACCGAAATAAACCAGGAGATCTAGAACAGACTAATTACCAGATGGGACAGGAGTAGATCTATTTTTCTTCTTCTTGTACCATTAAAGGACAGATACCTCAGAGAGTTGTATTATCATTATTAATTTTTTTTTGCCATTTCATGTTTTAAAATGTATGCGTATAAATAAATAAGGATGGAATATTTATTTACAAACATAATTTTCAAGCACATTCAGTGAAAACAGGTCCTTTTAGCATAAAATGACAAATAAAAAGGCCTTTTTGGAGCCGGAATGGTCTTTTCGGTCCTTTTTGGTGGTGTAAGTTCTTTTCTGTCTTTAGTAGGACATAGCTGACATAGTGAGCGTAATTGAAAGTAAATGTGTGCCGATCCTTCAAGTGTTATCGCCCTTATATTTTGTCTGTTTGTTTTAACTGACTGTATATATAATAAAATCTAGAATTTCCTCAGATTTTTGACATACAACTACAGTGAAATGATGCATCTACTTGGATCTTTGAGATATCTAAGAATCATTTTATTATGCGTGCTGAATACCAATACATCTTTCAGATAAGAATTATATTCCGATGTGTATATTACACCTTTAATTTTGGTTTACAGATAACACTTAAGTTTAATAAGTAGTGAGGCGGTATACAACATACAAATGTTGCCCGAAAGTAGTGTAAAAGGACAATGATGAGAAACTGATACAATCAAACTGCACACCCTAACCACGACACCAAATGGGAAATAATAACGTGAAGGAACAACCCTACTCTCCTACAGCAGAGATCTTCAATATTGATATGCCATTATTTTGGCTCTGAAGTATTTCGACTGGTATTTTTTCTATTTAATACAACTATGAGTCAGTGTTTTTATTTTCATTTTCATCCACTAGCATGATCCTTTACAAAGGCAGTAACTGATTGCAATAAACTGAGCCCAAGCATGCAAACAGGTAGCGTAATGTATCTGCGCACAGCGACACTCAAATCAGTCTATGAACCAATGCAGCTGAACTAGAGCCTTCATTTAACACCTCTACAGTCCTCAGGATTTGAAAATAGCAAATACTTTGATAATAGTATATGTACGCAAATGTGCAGGCTGGTGAAATCCTTTTCTGTTTGCATATACAAAAAAAATGTTTCTTGTTACGACATACTTTTCGCAAGCAGTCAGAAAGAAACAAATTGTTCTGCTTAATTCAGGCAGTTGATTAATAAAAAGTGTATTCTATGCTTCACTATTTCTTTTATCCTTGTAGATATGTATATAATAGAGGGTCTCATGAAATATTAGTTTTTTACTAAATGTTTTACCCTCTCAAAATGAAGTCGATCATTATTATTATTTTACTTTTATTTCTTTGGAAATGTTCCTTAGCAGGTTACAAGAAATAATATAATTATCAAGCAGACATTAAGAAATAAGATAAACAATTTGCAAGCGATTTGGTGCTCATTCTTGCCAGGTGCTGATTGTTAATCTATAGTAACTAATTTGAATCAGCCAAGCAAATTTTATCTTATTCCCAGCTCGGATAAACCTCTTCTCTACAGACAGTGGTGGACTATTAGCTTCATAAAGTATCACATTATCAAAAATTGTATAGCTAAAGGTCAGTGCGTAACTGGAATGGCTATGGAAAAGGTACGTGCTGACTAATGTGTGTATATTGATTGATTGATTGATTTCTTGCTTAACGTCCACGGTACATGTAAACAGCTAAGGTCATGTCGGGACGGTCAGTTAACCTAACCACACTATTCCTGGGCAGGCTTAGACCTCCTAAGCGGTTAACCAGTACTAAGTGCACATACTTTCGCCAGTAACTGACAACTGCCCTTCTTGAATCAGCGGAAGGAGAAACGAAAGTATGTGGCCAGACCGGGTTTCGAACCCAGGACCTCTGACTTATGAGTCAGGTGCCCTACCGATTGCGCTACGCGGCCCGGCCAATGTGTGTATAATAACCCAAGGTAGTAAGAATGTCTGAGCTGCTACTAAAATGGTATTGTAGTGAAAGTAGTATGACGGTTTGGTGCTGAGGGGTTCAACTGGATCCGGTGATTAGGGGGACCCAAGCAATCTGTTTCCGGTAGCTCTGCCATCTCGGCTGGTGTTTGTCCAGGGATGAAATAAATCATGAGACATCCAGTGCAGCACTGGGTTTTACATAAAAGTAAGTGATACATGTAATTATTATTCATTAATTATCAGTCTTCCAATTGACAGATTTCAATAAAGTTAACGAACTAAAATATGATTTACAGTATATTAAGTTGTTTATCTTTTTTTTTTTGACTGTAAACTATGGTGACATTACTAATGTCTGGAGCTTTTTGCATTACCAAAGAGTAAAGTTCTTATGAGTTATCTCTCGTGACATCGAGGATATCGGTGTCATATTGAAAGATCCAGTAACCGGGTCTGGTTGTACCCGGTGAAAAAGTCAAATTTTGACGAAGCAGCTGCTGTACCAAACGAGCACGCCGTATCCATTCCGTTTGCAGTGAAATTGTTCCAAAGGAAGAAAAGACGAGTTCCTATGCCAACAAAACTGGGTAAACTATGTTTGAATGACCACGGATTGCAATAAACATACCCCCCCCCCCCCCCCCCCCCCACAAAATTTAACAATAAATTACGCAAAAATTGCCTAGGAGAATTTCCAAATAAAGTTGATAAATCAGAAACATTTATCAGTGCTCGCAATATTCGACAGGCGCTAATCTGCAATTTTGAGCAGAATGGTACAAACGGAGATATTATATAGTTTTTGGCACACATTTTGGACCTCGATCGAGGTTTTAAACCTAGTTCTAGGTACTGTACTTCGATTTTGCACTTATACAGAACCTGTACAAGTCACAGCGTCTCAGTCTCAATAATGTTACAGATATCATACATCATTTTGGTTTCATTCAACAGAGAAATATTTACAGATTACCATATTTAAACAAAAGATTTGGGCACTCAGAAAATCTAGATTAAATAGTTACAGAGCTTCTTTTTTGGAACGCACAATATAAAATCGACTCAAATGCTCTATATGGTACCTTGACTGTTTGCTCATAATCAGAAACATGTAATACAGTAAATTTAGTAATTGTTGGCCATCTACAATAGTATCTACGTAAAATCATTGTAATAGGGGCATACTAACAAGAAATGGTACTCATTCTCAATGGCATTCATGTTACAGAAGATACATTTTCTTTCACTTTTTTCTCCGTTTTGATGTCGTCCAGTCTCAATCGCTAGGGAATGAGCCGAAACTCTGAACCTAGTTCGAGCAGTTCGAAACTTTGGAATTAATAATTCGTTTAAATAATTTTCAATACCGAAATCATACTTAAAATAGCTATACGTTGAAAGTCTGCTGGAATTAACGACTTTCGAATACCAAGACTGTTTATAACTGTCAGTTATTCTCAATTTGATTTGTTCAAATGGAATATCTGTTAGTAGTTGATACAGTCACATATCAAAAGGTCCTATCCAAGAAGATGGGAAAAATAAGCAAAGAATATTGACTTTACACAAAATGGAAAAGCGTAAGTCTGTGACCTTGACCTTAAGTCAAAGCATGTTTGGAGGAAGTATAGATTTTTTTAGACCAGCACCTATCATCATACCAAATATAATTCAAACCCGACAAAGAATTCGGATGACATGAGATCATAAAACCTTTAACACAATAATAGCTGAAAATGTCTAAGTCCATGACCTTGATCTCTAGGTCACAGGCATGTGTAAGGTGGCACAAAATAATACTTTGGCGATGTTATCCAAACTGAACAAAGCGTTTGGCTGATATAGGATCTTAAAAACTTTAACAGAAAACTTTAACATGAAATGTCCAAGTCCGTGACCTTGACCTTTAGGTCACAGACATGGGTGGGAATGGTACTAAAACTTTGGACCAATATCTATCATCATGCCAAAGAGCAACCCAACTCAACAAAGAGTTTTAATTATATAGAGATCTCAAAAACTTTAAAGCAAAACTTTAACACGAAAAGTTCAAGTTCGTGACCTTGACCTGTAGGTCACATGCACTGGTTGAGGTGGTAAAGAATAAAAGTTTGGACCGTTATCTATCGTCATGCCAAATGTTAACCCGATCTAACATAGGGTTTGGATAAAATAAGATCTAAAAAAACCTTTAACGCAAATGTAAACTCGCGGACGGACAGACAGACGGACGAGCAGAGGGACGAACGGACATCGGTCGAAAGCTACATACCTCTCGTCATACTCCGTATGCCGGGGGTATAGATATCCAAACAACCCGCACCTACTGCAAGCACAATAGGCACCTGCCCTATTTTTATCCAAATAAGTAGGACCCATCGGCACTGGAAGTTATAACAAGCACCATCGCCCGACCACCATCCCCTTTTTTGTTCACAGCGTTGTTCCTATATACAATGACAGAGTCGAAAAAGGGGCATAACTCCTGAACGAAAAGACCTTCTGAGGAAGAAAAATATGGATCCGCTTACTTTTCATGAACACGACACATAATTATATCCTAGCATAAGGGTTCTTGAGTTTCCCAGCTGCCAAAAAAGCTTTACGGACGGACAGACAAACGGACGGACAGGCCAAAACCAATATGCCCCCCTCGACCTCTCCGAAATTAGGGGCATAAAAATGATCGAATGCGTATCAGCATTTTCCGTCGGGAGTGTCGCTGAGTCATGATATCATGACCCCAGCTCAAGTGGGTTTTCAGATATTTTGTTCACAGGATTGAGTCTAGCAAACATTTCTAAGTCGGAAAAGGGGCAAAATCAGTCAAAAATACAAATTTGGCTTAGGTTATCATTTCTTTATGACAAAACAGCAGGACAAACAACATGACCCTAGCTCAAGCGGTTCTTCAGATATTTTCATCTCGAAGAAAAAGCGTTACGGTGTCAAAACGTTAGAAAAAAATTCCGTAGAGTTTACGGTAGAATAACTGGCAACCAGCTGCCAGTCCATTTCCCGTAATTTTTACAGGCGCCCGTAAAAGTTTACAGTAATTATAAGGCACAGTAAAATAGAACAGGTGTTGTTTTGGTCGTATTGCCCTTCGACACTATAAAGGTAAACATAAAAGTACCATATTGTAATTTCCAAAAATGTTCTACAGACAAACGCCCGTAAATATAACGGGAATTGGACTAACAGCTGGTTTCCAGTTATGCTGCCGTAAAATCTATGGAATGTTTTAAGGAACAATATGACGTCAATGGTGGTACGCCACCTATTTTCCGGGGTGAAAAGTCCTCTCTAACAGTTTCATTTTAACACTTAAAGCGCTCATTAGCGTAAATAGTTGAATTTGCAATCAGCGTAGATCAAGATGAGCCGTCTCAGCCTGATCTACACTCGTTACCCTCTATGCTGTAAAAAATCCGTAGATTTTACGGTAGATTAACTTAAAAACAGCTTCCAGTCCATTTCCCGTTATTTTTACGGGCGCCCGTAAAAATTGGCAGGAATTATCAAGAATAGAACAGGTGTTATTTCAGTCCTATTGCCCTTCAACACTAAAAAAGGTATTTCGAGAGCGGCCAGTAAGCATAACACTGTCACATCGTAATTTCCAATAATGTTCTTCAGGCAAACGTCCGTAAAAGTAACGGGAAATGAACTGGCACACTGTAAAAAAATACTGTAGAATTTACGGTAGAATAACTGGAAACTGGCTGCCAGTCCTTTTACCGTTATTTTTACGGGCGTTTGCCTGTAAGACATTGTTAGAAATCACGAAATGGAAGTTTTATGTTAACTGGCCGCACTCGAAAATAACTTTGTATTGTTGAATGGCTATCAGACCACAACGACACCTACTCTATTCTGTCCCAATCTGCTTGATGATTCCTGCAATTTTTACGGGCGCCCGTAAAAATAACGGTAAAAGGACTGGCAGCTGGTTGCCAGTTATTTTACCGTAAAATCTACGGATTTTTTTTTACAGTGCAGCTGGTTGCCATTAATTTTTTACAGTGTAGTGTTTGAAATCACAATAACTTGGACGAAACATTTTTTTTTTATTTTTAAAAAAGATAAATGCGCCAAATAGATACAGATGGAACGGAATCCTGACATCATCGATGGGACGTAATGACGTCACATTGACGTCAGTACGACGTCATTTCGACGTCGTGTGTCCGCTGGGCACGTACCGTAGGCCCTGATTAGACTGTTTAGCTCTGAATTGTTTGTTGCAATATTTAAAATTTTGAATGTAGGCACTTATTGTTGGCAGACATTTTACTGAATTTGAGCACGACGCATTTGTTGCACCAGTCGCTTGCAACAATGGCTCCCCTAGGGCTGAAACTCAGTGAGGACTTTGACTTTTGTTTTAGCCAAGTCCTGCAGAAAGCCGGCGCGTGAAAATGATATTTTGTTAAATCCTTCAAAAATATTATGTTCGGCTATTCAGTGACTATAATTGCTATACACTTCCGGTTCTACAAATGTCGAAGACTTTTTTGGGGTGGGGGGTGGGGGTGCATACCTGATTACTTTGGAAACTGTAGAACTATATTAATTTCTCCCAAAGCCGCGGAGCAAAATGATTAAAGGCAGCATGGTAAATCACTGCAGAGAGCAAGAGACTCCATCCCATGCCCTCTCTCCCCTCCTCCCCCCACCCACACCCACACAGCTGCCATGAGTGATGTTTTAACAGAAATCTGTAATAGGATCTGGAGAAAGGAGAGGACTCAGTCGCTGATGATTACACTCCCTAAAAAGGGCAACCTACAGCTTTACCAGAACTACAAAACCATCAGCCTCATTAGTCATTCAAGCAAAGTCATGCTGAAAGTCATCTTGAACAGGCTTAAACCCCAAGCCGAAGAGATAATCGCTGAGGAACAGGCTGGGTTCAGAGCAGGAAGGAGCACCACAAAACAGATCTTTAACCTTAGAATCCTGTGTGAAAAGTATCTCCAACATCAGCAAAATCTGTACCATGTCTTCATTGATTTCAAAATGCCTTAAACAGGGTCTGGCATGCAGGCTTATGGGCCACCATGCGGAAGTACAATGTCAGTGCAAATCTAGTTCGTACCATTTACGACAAGGCAACAAGTGCAGTCCAGATGAATGGCAGCATAGGAGAATGGTTCAGAACAACAGTTGGAGTAAGGCAAGGATGTCTTCTGTCACCCACCCTCTTCAATATTGTTTTAGAACGGATCATGTCTGATGCTCTGGATGAACATTTGCATAGGCGGCAGAAATATTACCAATCTGCGGTTTGCCGGTTATATAGATGCTCTTGCTGAGGAAGAGCAGGAGTTATATGTCATAGTTGACAGTCTCGACAAAATCTGCACAAGGTATAAGATGGTGCTGAGAGACCAAACTGATGGCTAGTATGGCAAGATGTCATCCGGAGGGAGATCAAAGTAAAAGGGCAGAAACTTGGTACTGTAACAAGCTTCAAGTACCTTGGAGCAGTGGTCTCAGATGATGTCATTTCCATATTTCTGTATGCCTGTGAATCGTGGACCTTGACAGCAGGGTAAGAAGAGCAAAAAACGCAGGCCTTTGAGATGACATGCTACCGAAGGTTACTGAACATTTCGTACGAGGACCATATATACCTATGGAGAGGTTCGCAGAAGGATCCAAGCAGCCGTTGGAGAATTTGATAAACTCCTGACCCTGGTCAAGAAACGGAAACTAAGGTGGTTTGACTGTGTCTCAAGGGCTTCCGGTTTAGCAAAGACGATTCTGCAGGGCACAGTGAAAGGAAAAAGAAGAAGAGGTAGACAGAAGAAGAGGTGGGAAGACAATATCAAAGAGTAGACAGGAATGGACTTTGCCAGCTCAACTAGGACAGCTGAAAACAGGACAAAGTGGAAAGGGGTCGTTTCTATGTCATCTGTGGTGCCCCAGTGATCTTGTAAGATTAGGGGATAGAATAGAATAGAAAGGAAAAAATGTTCACCGTTGAGCAAACTTGAATTTCAGCCAAAACGCCAAATGTGGACGAAAAACGCAAAATTTTAAGTCCATGGCATATAAATTATTGACCCATATATATTGTTGCAAGCACACTAAATCAATACATCAAGGACAACATTAATGTCTTCAAGATATGACAGTGATCACTGGATCATGAAATGTAGATCACCGACCCAAACTCATGGAATGAACCAAATGTTTCCAGTTTATGGAAGCAAAATCCACAAAATAACCTTCAAAATATACGGCAAAATCTCTGGACAAGATGACCATGGATGTATATTCCGGTAAATGGTTGTGTCACATTAAGCCAACATATTAAAGCTTTATATTATTCATCGACTAGACTTCAAGATCTAAGGGAATGTCTACGATGTCCTATACATTTATATCGACCCCGACCCGAGGCATGAACCCTTGGAAGTAAATCTGACCACTGTAGTAAACTTACATAACACAATGAGATCAGGGTTCCATTACACACAGTCTTTCATTGTCAGCCTGTCATCGTCTTGATGTGACTGAAATACTGTTGAAAATGTCGTAAAATCGCTTCATCTATCCATCTATTACATTCATATACTGTAATACAAAGTGACACGACATAAAGCAGTATGCTCACTTTGGTTCGAGGTTATAAAACTTTCTCGGAAGCAGCCAATCAGTGTACTTTATTTTGAGTTTGAGAATGTACTCAAGTTTTATAACCTCTGGGCTTTGTTTTCCTTCTGTAACTGTAAAGGAAAATTTTGTTCTTTATTCGTACTGCAAATAAATAAAATTTGTCGTAGTTTAAACAAAAAAAAAAAAAAATAAATAAAAATAAATAAAATAATAATAATGAAAAGATATCATTGTCTCATTGACAACTGATGATCTAATCAAAACTGGGACATTTAAAGGTCCCATCGCTCTATCAGTTATGAAAAAATTTATCGAGAAGAATTGCTGCGAGATTCTCACTACAGTTCCGTCAGTGAATATGACCGTGATTAGCAACATTCAAACACATGAATCGGCCTTAAATTTCACATAAACAAGTTTTGAAAATTATTTGGATCATTTTAGTTGGCAACAAAAATGAGCTGCTTTCGATAACATGAATTGGTAAAAATACAATGTACAGGCGTGGATTCCCATTCATTATCCCGCCTATGTTTATATAGCATCCCTTGTAGACAGAGAACCAGAACTGGAAATTTTGTTTGCTGGGCGATTTAGTATTTTTCAAAAACTAGTTCCCTTTGCTTTTAGCTCAAAATATACGCATCAACCTACATTTTTTTCACAAAACGTGACGATTGAACTGCTTTCATAATAATTTGTTTTTAGATGTTTTAACCACTGATAGGCCTATGGAGACTAAAGCCTAGTTCATGTGCACTTTTTGCACCCGGGTGCAAATCTGCACCCAGGTGCAAATTTGCGCCCGGGGGCAAATCTGCACCCCCTTGTGTAGCGTTCATATGCCAATAAATTGTGTCCATACGTATCTGGATTTGACATTAAACTTAACATAAGTTACCACGTTTTGAGGAGAAATTCGCTGTGTTAAGATGTTTAGAACAGAGCAGAGAAAAGGCCATTTGGGAGAAACCGCGTAGTCAAGAGTGGTGGACGACTATTGTGCTTGGGACTTACACTGATGATCAGTGGCGGAACGATTTCCGCATGTCAAAGGCCTCTTTTGACAATCTGTGTGACAGACTGCACGGGCAGCTCCAACGGGGTGCGCGGGTACACGTTCTTCAGTTCAGCAGCAAGTGGCAGTAACTCTATATTATTTAGCTGGGACTTCAGAGTATACAGTGGACTCGACAGTATCGGATCATCGACAGTATCGGATCTCTCGTAGGTAATCATCCATTTTTCTCACAAATGAAGCAAATATTTTTTACCAGTATATTACAGTCATCAAGTTCGACCAATCGCAAGGTGTAGGGTGAATATTGGATCGAAATCTGCGGCTGAGAAACAAATCAGAGTTGTTGAAAAGCTTGGCCCCTCTTCAGTGAAGCTTGCATTTTGCCTGTTGCTCGTTCCTCCCAAAAATAGATTTCGGTTATTTATACTATTTTATCATTAGGCGATTGAAACCAATTTTACTTTGTAATGTGTCCTCGAATCCCTAAAATTGCAGGCATTCATAATTTTTGTGACATCCCAGTATTTGATGAAACAAAAGACTTGAAAAGTGAGGCACCGATGTGTGTCAGTAACAGATCATTATATATAATTTGAACTGAAATACAGGCCTCAGCTTGAAAACCGCATGTTGAATGTATGGTCTGATGCTGAAAACAAGTCATTAATCAACTACATGAGTGGCTGCTGAGTCTTCTTTCAAAGAATATCCGTATAAAACTGAGACAACATCCTTTTTGTAAAATATTCCCCATCCCACGCCCCACTTTCTAACATATGATAATGAAGCTTATGCATAGAACAACTAAGCGTCTGCTAAACATTCTGAAGAAATACTCGAGGTCAGCTCGCATGTGTGTTGTGAACCCAGTAATGACTGGCGTTCATCGGATGGACATCTGTACATTGTGTAGACTCAGATTAATACCGGGGAACTCGCTGAATGACCATGTAGTGTTTATACACTGATTGCAATGAATTATCTTTAAGGCGGAAAATCACCGTAATCTGTTGATCCCGATTAGACACTACGGTCTTATCATGGTCTACACTTTGCAAAGGCAGTTTATGATCTTTACTGTTTGAGTAGTTCCATGCTATGGGGCACAGGGGATTACTGAGTTAAGAATTTTTGGCATGCTTGTATTTTTTGTATACGTTTGACTTTTATTTAGCAGACAAACCCATTACTGGTGAAGGGCCACAGAAAAATATCGTTGAAAGGCCATAAAAGTTTTCTCTGAGAAAATAATAGGTCCAACTGTTTATGAAGCAAAATTATTGAGGCTAAGAAGGTTGTCAGAATGCCTCGGAAAAACTCTCCTATAAAATAACATCATATGATCCGATACTGTCGTAAGACCCTCCTGTATGCCTCGATAGGTTATCTGCCCTTAAAGGAATAAATTTCGTAAATATTATGACATGAATAGATAGAAGGAATATTTTGCAATTGTTATGTGTCATAACATACATACTTTTAGCATTCACATACAATCAAACAGGAGTTTTATTGAACTTAATCCGCTACTGTCGAGTCCACAGTAGGACGATAGGGAACCTTTTCGGGATTGCCAAGTCCACTGTGTGTGAATGTGTCACATGGGTTCGATCGGCAATCGTGGACAAGCTATTCGCAGCCTACGTTAAGTTTCTGGAGGGAAATGAGCCTCTTCCACCTTTTCAGGTTGTCCCGAGCTGTTCGATTTGTTTTAAGAGTGTCCATCCTCTGTTTACACTGTGTAGCAGATAATTCGAAGCCCCTCTCTTTCATTAACTTGGAAATATTCTTATAAATGACTGTATCGGACACCGAAGCTTCGTAAATTTTGTTTTGCACCGTAACATCGTTCCAGATGCCCAACAAGGCATCTGTTGTCTTGTCGTCCCAGCCGCTTCCACATTTACGACGTTGACGGGTGGACATCTTGCTTAATCGTAGTCTCAGTAATTTATGCATACAGTCTGATCTTTGTATCGGATTATACAAGATCATAATAACAAGTATCGGATTATACAAGAACATAATAAAAGGACCAGTCATTTGGAAAAATCCTAGATCAAAATGTATACTAATGAACAAAATTTTCGTTCATGTGCACAATTTGCACCCGGGGGAAAATTTGCACCGGGGTGCAAATAAAATTGCACCATCTCGAAAGTAGGGTCAAATTTGCACCCGGGGCCAAATTTGCACCGTTACACCGTTCGTGTGGCCAAAAATACACCCGGGGTGCAAATTTGCACCCCGGGTGTATTTTTTCACCCGGGTGCAAAAAGTGCGCATGAACACGGCTTAAGATCATTATAAAAATCGAACATTTTGATTTTCCAATGCAGAAATGCGTCTAAAAAAGCAAATAAAATGAAGAAAAAAAATGGTAGACTCTGAATAGACTGATCTGGGTCTGCTCTGTTTTCAAAGCCAACATGACCGTTACATGTACGACCGTAAAAATTCTAAGTATATGGACAGAAAACATCTGAAAACAGTGCACACCTAGATGATCAAACTGCTCCTTTAAGAGCAGTTTGAATAGGGTTTACATTGTTTGTATGGGCAGTCTAGGTTCGAGGTTATAAAACTTGAGAATAATCTCAAACTCAAAATAAAGCACACTGATCGGCTGCTTCCGAGCATATGTGCTTTATTTTAAGTTTGAGAATGTACTCAAGTTTTATAACCTCTGGGCCTGGTCTGGGTCTACACTGTTTTCTTTTGGACGTTTTACTGCACTGTAAGCCAAACTGTTTTATTTTAAGAAGTTAATTTCAGGTGTCCTCGCTCTCTTAAAAGCGCTGAATAGCAGACGACAAAAGTTATTACAAAAGTTACGTCCGCAAAATTTCAAAATATATTTTGTTTAAGCTATTCAAAAAAACTGGAGGGCAAAAAAGTGTAGATCTAGATATGGCGGCTCAATATTATGAGCAGCGTCATCAGTATCTACGCTCATTGCAAATTCTGCTACTTTACATCACTGGCGCTTAAATTATATACTCATACTAGACCTATAGACTGATACACAACTGTTCTTTTTCAGTGGCGTTCGTCCTACTAAATTGTATTATACTAGGGCAAGGGCCTACTGTACTTGCAGTGGGTGCGGGTGCTGGCTGTTTGGACATTTTTTTCTCTCCCCTATCATATCTCTTCTTTCTAGTTTGAAATATTGTCTTCAAGGGCCATTAAACCCAAAAGCAACTAGCCAATCAAGCACAACTGTTCTCTCTAAGTTATCCATTCTAGCTGTGGTGTCACTATATACTGAAGCTGGCACAAAAAATTCTCAAAAAAAGCCAGTTGGTTGTTTTGGGAACAACGCCTTATTGAGATAGTATTTCAGTATCGAGGCGTCTTCAAGAGAGAGAGAGAGAGAGAGAGAGAGAGAGAGAGAGAGAGAGAGAAAAAAGAAGAGAGATGGGATTAATGGATGACTTGCGAATTGACGTCCTTTTTAACAGTGTTTACTTCTATCTTTCCTATCATACTCTCTTTCTCATGCAGCAAACCCCCGCGCTATAGTAGTCAAGTGTGACGGCAGCGCGTATGATGTAGATGTAGATGTTTCAGTCATATCAGGACAATAGGAGGGTGATAATGGAAGGATGTGTGCAACGGACCCCCGTTTACGATTGAAAAGATCCCTGCTTACAGCGGGACTCGAACCCGGGATAGTTAGACCAGCAGGCCAGACTACTGAGCTGCCGGGGCTCCAGGATAGATTAAACCAGCCCCATCCCGCACCTGCTGCAACCACAGCCAGCCCTTGCCCTGCTATTATCCTAAATAAGTACACGCTCCAGCGCTGAAAGATACACAGCGCCTTTGTCCGATTCGACCGCCCCCCCCCCCCCCCCCTCCCACAAAAAAGTGAGTTGACTAGGTAAAAGGACTGCAAAGTTCACCAAGATTTTATGGTAGAAAAAAAAACAAAACAAATTACTGCGATTCCTAAATAGAAACGGCTCGATATAGACCGAATTCTGTCTGAAGGAATGGATGGATGACTCGCGATTTTACGTCATTTTCAATAGTATTTCAGTCATATCAGGAAGATGCAAGGATGATCATAAAGGCTGTGTGCAATGGATGGATGGATGACATGCAATTTTACGTCCTTTTCAACAGTATTTCAACAGTATTTCAGTCATATCAGGACGATGGGACTGTGATAATGAAAGGCTGTGTGCAATGGAACCCCGTTCATGGTGGGGGAAATATTCTAGCCTCAAGCGGGGCTCGCACTCGATATCAATGGGCCGGCACTTAACTCACTGAGCTACCGGGGCTCCCTGTTTGAAAGAACCGTTAAGCCCAAAACAACCAACCAACCGACCTAAAAAGAAAGGTACTACTTACAGAGTCAAATATGTTGAAACGAACAAGAATTCAGCAGAGAAAGTCAGTGTAAAATTCAATATCCACTTTTTTATCAGTTCTAGCGCCAAATCTACGGTCAAACACAAAAAATACATGCATGAAAAGAACTCACGCACACGACCAATGAAAATTCACAGAATTATCCAATCAAGTTTTGGCAAATTTAACAATAGCATGGCCTTAAGCGTTTGTTCCACACACTGATTTTAGCTCGCCTGAACAAAGTTCAGGAAGAGCTCCCGACGTCGGTGTTGGCATTGGCGGCGGCGGCATTAGCATAATGTGTAAAGTTTTACATTCAAGTTTTTATGTGATGGACAAGAGCTATCCTGTACGCAGACAGATTCTACGGCCCTTTCAAAAATATTCACTTATAAATGTCGAGTTGATCATAAAGCAGAAGTGGGCGAAAACCGGAGCTCCCCGGGAAAACACCTGGCCATCCATAAGCAGGACTTGTAGCTTTCTCACTTGTGCGCTCCGGGCCTTGAACCCATAGCGGTGAGATACATTTAAAATATACCCGAGCAAAATAAGCAGGCTCTTGCGTAGACGCCCGCCATCTCAGCACTTAACGTTGAATCAACATTGAATCAACGTTGATTCTAAATCATGATGTTGAATCAACCTTGATCCAATATTGATTCAACGTTGCGTGCCTACTGGGCGGCTAATGAAACAAATTACCAACTTAACGCAAAACGTTTTATACAAAAATCATCTGACAAACGGACGGACAAATTGAGAGACGGTTAAGCGGAAGGAAAGACGAAACGTAATGAATGTCGGACTCCGGGACATTTCGATCCCGCACGTTTCGCCCCTAATGAAAGGTCAATCACGTACATGTAGCAACTATTTGTAACTGAATTAAGTTCGTTAACAATTCCATCTATTTCTTACTGAAATAAAATTATGACTTGAATCTTACAATAGTCTGTAACTTTTACCTTTTAAATTTGTCCTATCTTGCTCTTTATTTTTTATTTTCCTGTCCTTTTCCTTTTCTTGGTGCGACACCTCTGCGCACCTGCCCGAAAGTCAGCGGGGTTGAAGCAGTATCTATTGATAAATATTTCTCCGTTGTTTTGAACAAATCGCTAAAAACGAAAATTTGCAAACGTAGATCCAGATAAGCCGCCTCATCCGGATCTAACACAGATACAGATGAGCCGTCTCATCTGGATCTACACTGTTTGTCCTTTAGCCTTTGGATCCGCAGTATGATATAGCTTGGACGAGGCATTTTTTTTAAATAATTTCGTGTCCGTAAATTTTGTTGTTTTCCAAATGGTCAAGATTTGCTTTAGACAGCATAATTCTGGTGTTGCACAGGCTGGTCAGATGCTCAGCACAAGCAGTACACCGCGTATGCAGTCTATCTAGCGGAAGACAGCTTTAATCCAGCCATAATTGGTTTGACCGCTAAAATGTTAGGCTGCACTTTCTATTTTAGTTGGTTGTTTAGGGTTTAACGGCTCTCTGAGACAGTACTTCAGTCTATATTGAGCCATCTCCCAGACAGAGAGAGAGAGAGAGAGAGAGAGAGAGAGAGAGAGAGAGAGAGAGAGAAAATAGGCGAGAGAAAAATACCCAAACAACCCACACCTACTGTAAGCACAGTAGGCCCTTGCACTACTATTATCTAGATTAATAGGACGCCTCTGGGCTTTTACGGCTAAGACAGTATAGAGAGGCGCGGTACACTGTAAAAAAAATCCGTAGATTTTACGGTAAAATAACTGGCAACCAGCTGCCAGTCATTTTACCGTTATTTTTACGGGCGCCCGTAAAAAGTGCAGGAATCATCAAGCAGAGTGGGACAGAACAGAGTAGGTGTCGTTTTGGTGACATAGCCCTTCAACAATATAACGTAATTTTCGAGAGCGTCCAGTTATTATAAAACTTCCATTTCGTGATTTCCAACAATGTCTTACAGGCAAACGCCCGTAAAAATAACGGGAAAAGGACTGGCAGCTGGTTTCCAGTTATTCTACCGTAATATCTACAGTATTTTTTTACAGTGTAGCCGAGTGGTTAGAGTGGCTCGGTTATTGTGCAGAAAGTCGCCGGAAGGTCGTGAGTTCGCGGCTCACCGTCGCCATTCGACGACTGGAAAACTCTCTCTGTCAACCCAGCAGTAAATGGGTACCGTTTTCGAATTAGGGAAGGATAAGGCAGCGAAAGGAGAGAGATGGGCTCCGCCTTTCATCAGCTGTGCCCAAGATACAGTGGGTTTCTAACCCCCACTGCCCCTACGGCTATTAGGCTATGGGAAACCTTTACCTTTACCTTTTTCAGGCAGTATTTCAGTCTATATCGAGCCATCTCCCAGAGAGAGGGAGAGAGAAAGAGATATGATAGGCGAGAGAATACCCAAACAACCCAAACCCACACCTACTGTAAGCACAGTAGGCCCTTGCTATACTATTATCTAAATTTATAGGACGCCCCTGGGTTTTAATGGCTCTTTGAGACAGTATTTCAGTCTATATCGAGCCGTCTCCCAGAGAGAGGGAGAGAGATAGAGTTATATAGGCGAGAGGAAAAATACCCAAACTACCCCCACCCACACCTACTGTAAGTACAGTGGGCCCATGCCCATCTATTATCTAATTTATAAGACACCCGCTGAAGGCTATACAGGACCGTCATTCGACCGCAGCCACTCACTTTAGAGATACAGTCAACTCTCGATATCTCAGAGTCGAAATTCATCTCAAACTACTGATATCTCAAATTAAATTTTCTGGTCGCAGAAAATTTACTTTGAGATATGAGTAGTTTGAGATAATAGGAGTCGAAATGTGAATAAAGATAGGAAATAAGACCAAACTATATTCTTGAAATAAGAGAATACTTTGAGATATCAATGTTCGAGATATCGAGAGTTGACTGTACTTGTTCAAGTTTGACCGCTTTTTATCTAGTGTGTTCTCTGCTATTAAAGGAACCTGTAAGATTTTAATCTGTCTCCATCTATTTCTAGTTTTAGTGATTTCTGGAGAACGTTTTCACTTTTATTGTATTTTGCATAGAAATTACTCCTTGCCTTGAGGAGCAGTCTGATCTGGCCCCGAACTCTTTGTCAAGGCCTATCTGTCCCAATACTTATAATTTCACGGTAGTCAATTAACCCTTTTCAGACTAAAACGCCGGGCCGCGTAGCGCAGTCGGTAGCGCGAATGACTCAAAAGCCAGAGGTCCAGGATTCGATACCCGGTCCGCCACATACTTTGCTGAATCAAGAAGGGCAGTTGTCAGTTACTAGTTACTGGTTAACCGCTTAGGAGGTCTAAGCCTGCCCAGGAACAGTGTGGCTGGGGTAACTGACCGTCCCGACATGACCATCGCTGTTTACCGTGGACGTAAAGGAACAAACCAACAACAACAATTCAGACTAAAATCCTGTTTTGGGGACATATGCAAGACATAATAATTAAGTCCAAAAGGGGGATAATTAAGTCAGAAATTTACAGAATTGGCACAAAAGCTCATCAGTCACTTTTGAATCCCAGCGGGCACATGACGTCGAAATGACGTCATACTGACGTCGGTGCGACGTTGCACTGACGTCAGTACGACGTTATTTTGACGTCATATGCCTGGTGGGATTATGACACAACAGTCTCAAGGAGTTATCGAGGTATTTTGCTCCCAAGGTTTATCTGACAATTTGATTTAATTTGAAAAGAGTCATAATTCTGTCAAAAATTTTACAAAATTTGCTCAGACGTTTTAATCAGATAACCCTTGCTTTATTTGAAAACAGAATGCCAAATATCACGAACCTAGTTCAAGTTCGTATTAATGATATTATGCATTTCTTACTTTTTTGTCAAATTATTTGAATATTATAACATATTCTGAAAGCATGGTCTATTACCTACACGAAGGTGTTTTCATTTTTATAAACCGTCAGTATTAACTTGCTTCCCTTGCCGTTTTAATTACAAGTCTATCTTGACATGTACAATGTCCATGCACATTCATTGGAATTTTCAAAAGAATTTTTTCCATTTTCAGTGCGTATTTCTGATAATTTCGTGCTATCCGGATTTTTTTATAGACTCCACCATGCTGTCTTAGCAAATCTAGGTCTATAGCCTGTTTAGTTTCAAAGAATGTGTTGGGGCGTTTATACGGCATATGAACACTTCTGGGCTCCGGCTCCGCCCAGAAGTGTTTATATGCCGTATAAACGCCTCAACACTTTCTTTGAAATTAAGTACAGACCTAGAATTGCTAAGATAGCTTGGTTGAGTCGACGCGAATGAGAATTTATTATGGAAAGCCGTTTGGACATAATTTGCAAAAAGAAACAATGACTGCAACATGTTTGACTCGGTCAAAGAGCTATATACAGTGCGCTATAAAAGGTGATATCTCGTCCGATTGATATTGAAGACTTTCTGATGTAAGAGCTGTCAAGTTTTACCTTTGATTGTATAGTTTCTAACAGTTTCTAAGAAATCTTCTAGCATTTTCCAATATTTGACCTTGCCGTACAAAAGGTCAAGGTCAACCCAAGGTCATCATTTGAACAATGTTGATATACTCAAGTACCCAATGCTACACAACAAGTTTTAAGGTCATCGGTAAATTGGTTCTGGAGAAGAGGACCTTTAAAGGATTTTACCATATATGAGCGCGGCGGCCATAGTGGTCATGTGACCTAGACCATTTTAACAAATTTTCATTCCCTTAACCCAGGGTAACGTGGGGCAAACGCCCATGCGGGGTAAAACGCGCATGCCTTTTAATACATGTATCCATATGGTTTAGGGAGTAAAGTGTTATTAAATTAAATATGTCAGAGTGTAGGACTCATTATCAACAGACACTTCGAAGAGGCACATCTACTTGTAGCTTTTTGTCATGAATTTGAAGATTTCGTGCAGTTTCTGTAAATCGGGGTGACTGGATATTTTCTTGCAGTTCATCTTGCTGACAGAGCTTAATACTACAAACATATCAATACATGGTTACATCTATGAGCCGCGACACAACAAAACCAACGGTGTGGTTGTGCGCCCGGCGCAGACTCATATCAGCCTGGGCATCCGCCCAGTCTGATCAGAGTCTTCGCTGTCCGCATGGAGATAGCTCAGACCCTTAGCTACCATCTGAGCACAGAATAAAGAGTCTGAACAAACTGGACGGGTGCTTAGATATGACCGAGGTACTGTTGAAAAGGACGTAAAATCGCAAGTTATCTATCCATCTTTCTCTGATGACTTCCGTATGACTGTTGCCCTAACTGTTGAAACTTAAAAACGAGTTGTTACACCTGTTATACAAATGAATGGATTTGTTACACAAATGAATGGATTTGTAACCCTTAGCTACCATCTGAGCACAGAATGAAGAGTCTGAACAAACTGGACGGATGCTTAGACTGATCTGAGTCTGCACGGGGCGCACAACCACATTGTTTGTTTCGTCTTGTCGCGGCTCATATTACGTAATACAAATAGGATTCAGAAGGAAGTCATATGAGCCGCGACGCGACAAAACCAACAATGTGGTTGTGCGCCCAGCGCAGACTCAGATCAGCCTGGGCATCCGCCCAGTCTGATCAGAGTCTCCACTGTCCGCATGGAGATAGCTTAGACCTTCAGGTACCCTTTAAGCACTTAGCGAAGGGTCTGAACAGACTGGGTGGATGCCCAGGCTGATCTGAGTCTACGGTGGGCGAACAACCACATTGTTGGTTTTGTCGTGTCGCGGCTCATATAACTTTTGTGCATCTATATTCGCATTTTAGGGGGTCTCTGAAAAGAACACCGGCTGCGGTTTTCTCTCACCTTCATATAAACCGGTAAAAGTCTCCCTTAGCCTAATAGCCGTAGGGGCAGTGGCGGTTAGAGGCCCACTGTGTCTTGGGCACAGCATATGAAAGGCGGAGCCCATCCCTATCCCTTCGCTGCCTTATCATTTCCTGATTCCAAACCCAGGCGCGATCTCACGACGTCCGGCGACTTTCAGCACCATATCATAGTCGCTCTAACCATTAGGTCAAACACGGCGCCGCTCTACTTTCAAATAATGTACCGACAGAAGGGAAGCCATTCTAAAATGTTCATTTGCCTCCCTTTTCAAATAGAGTATAGCAATTCTTCCCTTTAAGATTAGACCTCATTCAACTCTAGTCCTCTAGGATATGAAACCGAAAGTCAATTATAGTTATACCCCTTTGTACAAACATTTGCCAATCTTTACATGAAAAACATTATGATTTTAATTCTTATTCGTGTTTACCTAATGTTATATAGTTTAAAGCACAGGCACCTGACGAAAGGCTTTTTAGCCCTTGCTCATCTGTTGTTTTATGCCCCTGTGACGATAGTCAGGGAGCATTGTGTTATTACCCTTGTCCGTCTGTCCGTCTGTCTGTCCGTCGTCCCTAAAAAATTTGTATAATCAACTCCTTCTACAGTTTTTAAGCAACCAGTCTGAAACTTTGCACAAATGCTGCAAACATATTAAAGATATGCACCTCCCTTTTTTGAAAAAAAGAAGATTTTTGACAAAATTATGGCCTTTATGGACTTAGAATTTTACAGGTTCTGGCTAATACAGAATGGCAAGTTTGTATAATTAACTCCTCCTACAGTTTGTATGCTATCAATTTGAAACTTTGCACAGATGTTCCAGGCATACTGAAGATGTGCACCTCCCTTTTTGAAGAGAAAAAAATCATTTTTTACTTTTGGACTTTGAAATTTTACACTTTCTGGCTAATACAGAATGGTAAGATTGTATAATCATACCATTCTGTATTAGCCAGAAAGTGTAAAATTTTAAAGTCCAAAAGTAAAAAATGATAATGTTAAGATTAAGCCAGTTCTTTCATTAACCTGCGGCAAGGGCTGCCGCAGGTTAATGAACGAACAGGCTCAAGTAAAAAAGAAGTAGTTTTGCTTTTCAAGCGTGCTGCTAACCGCGGGAGTTGAGGATTGCGAAAATTGGTGTTTGTGTTTTTTACCTTTTACCGCGAAAATTTGAACCCGCGAAAATTACTGCGTTTACGGTATATAGAGAGAATGAGATCAAATTATTATGGCAATTATATATGGGATATTTTGCCTTAACTATCTGTTCGACCATCCATTTAAAGATGAAAAAAATAGCAAATCGCAAAAGTAGCCTATATATATGTGCTATCCATTTAGAGGAGAAAAGATAGCAAATTGAAGAGGTAGCCTATATACATATACATGTATATACCCTTTTTTTGTTCGTGTCTCCATATGACTTATGTTGCAGTGCCACGTGTTAAGCCTGAGTCCACTCAATCACTTATTCTTCTCTTTATCTATATTTATGTATTTATATTTCAGAGGATATGGTTACCAATTTATATCACGTACGGAATGTAAATGGTACCCTACCAACATTCTTGCCACTTAGTTTAAAACGGTGTACGTCTTTATAATTATAGTAATGAAATATCCACGGGCCTACTGTGAAGAAGGGAGAATTATGCTGCGAATTACAGCGAGAGTAGCCTGGGTTGCAGTCTGATCTTTTTTTTTTTTTAATATATTACTGACAAAAAATGACAATATTTACAAAAGGTTAATTAAATATTTACAAAAGGTTAATAATTATAATTTTATTTATTCTTTATTAGAATAGGGTTAAAATAATATTGACGACTCGACCAAGGCTAAATACAGAGTATAGTAGTTCCAGTAGTCAGTCTATAGCTTTATAATTGTTTATAAATATCATAGGCCGATAAACTTTAATAGTTTACAGCAACATAACCAGATAATCATAGTATTTTCAAATTGTCTCAATGTATGCCTTATAGTTATTACTGATCAGGAGTTTTGTTACTTTGAAGTGACGAATAGCCATTATTATTAATGTTATTGTCGCTTCTATTCAAAAGCTGTCACGCTTAAAACATAGGCGTCAAACAACTAAGTTAGACGTATTATCGCACAGAACCAAAATATGCAAAGAATACCCATACTCTCCTTTTGAATATTTTCTCTGCTCTTTAAGGAACTAACTTTTATATTTCATTTACACGCTTTCTTAAGTTATATGGGTAAAGTATGTGGTTAGTATGAACATCCGTGCCATGGAAAGGTTCCTTGTAGTACTTTATTCTTGGACCTAAAAATATTGTCTTATGTCCTGCGGACCGTTAAATGTTCGAACATGATAGCTTGGGACGATTAGTCAGTGTGACTCGATCTTTGATCTTAAAGTTAAAAGTAGGTCATAATGACCTATAGTTCATGATCCATATTTCTTAAGGTATTCGTCTATTTTAAAACTGTAGTTTCACTTGACCCTTATTGTTATACCGAATACACCCTAGTAGTAAATTCATATTGAAAGATTACTTTTAATTAAACTGCGCATATAGTTTCCAATGCAACCTTTTCTGTCGAACCTGAATTACCGGATGATTATGTACTTCTGCACGCTTTACACAAACTTGCTGTCCCATCTGCTAAAGGCAGTAGCGGGCATCAAGTATTTAGTGTTTTATATGTCATGGCCTGGTAGAAAAGGCTCAAGTGCTTTGATCCATTCTAAGTCCTCTCTATAGGGATGCAACTTAATAGGCACTGATACATTTTTTTTCTTTCTTTCGATATGCATAGTAGTTGATAACAATCACTCTCGTTTTGAAAAACTATATCCATGACGTTCCCTTGCATTTAGTTTCGGTAAGGGAGTCATTGATATCAGTAGTTTTAGTAGCTGTAACTGATGTGTTTTATTAATATCAGATTTTCCTACTCTTTTTGTTCTACATAAAAAGACTGGCCTATCGCAGAAATAATGATAATGGAATAAAATTACATCGAAAAGATAAAAGTAACGCCATTTCTGTACAATCTAATAAACTACAATACTATCGATAAAAACACATGTTACGCATACTCTAAATCATGTTTTGAGATAGCAACGCCTTTATTAATTAAAATAGTTAGATTTTTATGTAATGTATACTGACTGAATTGTACATATTGTATATATTTAATTTGTTGAAATGAATTTTTGTAAGTATGAAACAGCCAATTAGTGGTTTCGAGTTTTTCAGATATATTGAATATAACTGGCATAGGTATTGACTATCGGATGGTTAAAGGGAATTGAGGAGAGAGTCAAGCTTTGCTCTCTAAGATGGCTTATGAAATCGCCATTTACGAAGGAAAGGAAGTGCAAGATATTTTAATTTGTTTACTTGTGTATATGTTTCTTATTTGTTTTGCTGTCATTAAAATGGACACATCTCATCTTCCCTTTTTGCATGATGTAATTAAGTTTCTAAATAGACAAAATCCAAATGACCTTTTTAATGCACCATTTATACATGTAAATAAAAAATTAATGAATAATGATGGAATCTCATAATACAATTAAAATATCAACTACTAACGTACGGGGTATGAATGATTTCCAAAAGCGTAGAGATATACTGCAATACCCAAGAAAACAAAAATTTCAAATTTACTGCCTTCAGGACACACATTTTACTGAAAATTTACATCCATATGTAACTGCTGAATGGGGAGGGAAAGTTTTATATAGTTTATACACATCAAATTCTAGAGGGGTCTGTATTCTATTTATTAATAATTTTGAATATAGATTTTTAAGAAGAAAACATGATGCGAAAGGCAATTTTGTTGTAGTAGATTTAGACATTGAATGAAAAAAGGTAACCTTGATAAACCTATACGGACCAAATGAAGATTCTCCAGGTTTTTACATTAAAATTGCAGAAATAATAGAAGAAAACAATAATGATATATGTATTACTTGTGGTGATTTTAATTTGGGTTCAAGATGAAAATCTTGATACTTATAAGTATACGCGAATAAATAATCCAAGACAATGAAAGAAGAATTAAATTTAATTGACCCCTTTAGAGAGTTATACAAACAAAGAATAAGATATACTTGGCGAAAATCAAATCCCATAAAGCAAGCTAGATTAGACTTTTTCTTAATATCCGAATGCCTTATGCCTAGTATAGATAACGTTGATATTCTGCCAAGTTATAGATCTGACCATTCAACTGTAGTTTTATCATTTTCTATAAATGAGTTTAAGAAAGGCACAGGCCTATGGAAATGTAACAATAATTTACTTAAAGATATTGAATACGATAAAACCATAAAAGATTACCTTAATCGAGTTAAAGAACACTATATGATCCCTATCTATGACATTAATTTTCTGCAAAACGATAATTTTAATGATATCCAATTCACAATACCAGATCAATTATTATTAGAAACACTACTTATGGAGATAAGGGGCAAAACTATATCATATTCTGCGTATAGAAAAAAAAAACAATCTTTGTTAAGTACAAGAAATTAATGATTTAGAAGATGGAATTGCTAGGGATATGAATATATTAGAAGAGAAGAAAACTGAATTAGTAAAATATTAGGAGAGAAAAAATACAAGGGATTATGGTTCGGGCGAAAGTAAGATGGGCAGAAGAAGGAGAGAAACCAACGATATATTTTTGCAATTTACAGTCCAGAAATTACATAAACAAAACAATTTTTAAAGTAAAAAAAGATAATGGTAGTGTTATAACAAAACAAGATGAAATTTTAAAAGAAGTTGAAATGTTCAGTTTACTCTGATTTATATCAGTCACAAGAGCCAATAGATTTTGAAGAAAATGATATTGAAAAAAACGTTTGATGATCTAAAGGAATCTCCTAAACTAAGTGCCGAAGAAAAAAACAAACTAGAAGGCGAAATTACTGCTGACGAACTTATTTTTATACTTAAGACAATGAAAAATAATAAAAGCCCGGGATCAGATGGTTTTACGGAAGAGTGTTTTAAATTTTTCTATAAGGATATAAGTTCATTTATAAAACGTGCAATAAACGAGGGATATAGATTAGGGAAATTATCTGTTACTCAGAGACATGGACTCATAACTCGCATACTAAAATGGGATAAACCTAGGGAATTTTTTTAAAAAATGGCGGCCTATCACGCTTTTAAATGTTATTTACAAAATTGCATCCGGTTGTATTGCAGAAAGAGTAAAATCTGTTTTGGCTAAATTAATTTCAAGTGATGAATTTGGTTTTATAAATGGTCGTTATATAGGCGAAAATTCTAGACTGATATATGATATAATGCAGTATACTGATGAAACAAAGATTCAAGGCCTTTTATTAAAAATAGATTTTGAGAAAGCATTTGACACTATTTCATGGACATTTGAGCCGCGACACGACAAAACCAACAATGTGGTTGTGCGCCCAGCGCAGACTCAGATCAGCCTGGGCATCCGCCCAGTCTGATCAGAGTCATCACTGTCCGCACGGAGGTAGCTCAGACCCTTAGCTACCTTTTAAGCCCTTAGCGAAGAGTCTGATCAGACTGGGCGGACGCATAGGCTGATCTGAGTCTGCGCTGGGCGCACAACCACATTGTTGGTTTTCTCGTGTCGCGGCTCATTCATAAATAAAACACCACGCAGACTATCAACACACCATACACAACTCTCTCTTAAGGTAGACGAATGGTGAATAAAGATATTGGTGGGGCATTCATTTCATTATACCAGCTGAATAACCCAAAGGGCTATAAAACATTTGGATAAGAAAAGAAAATTTTTCACCGTTTTGTTTTCCTAAAAAACAAACTTTTGTATTTATAGATACTTTTTTTACACATTTTCCATTAAAATTCATGTCTCTAGCACAAGGATGCACTTTCATTTCTGCAAATCATATAATCTTTAATATAGGGTATTTGAAACAGACTGGTTAGAAAAATTGCAATTATCTTGATTATAAGTATATTTTTACACTTTTTAAAAAAATGCAAGAAAATTGAATTTCATGAAAAACGTCATGGAAAATATATTCAATCGATGGGGCATGCTTATGCATATTGTTTTAGTAAAACTTACAAATTGTATGATACAGAATAAAACAAAAAAAACAAACATTTCACCGTTTTGTTTCCTAGAAAAACAATGTTTAAGTTCAAAAATATCCCCAAAAAAGACTGTCCAAATACTGCACCTGCTGCAAACACAGCCGGTCCTTGCCCTGTTATTTATTTTCCTGTTGTACCGGGTCTACCATAGAGTAATGCCTCAAAAATGCGCAGATGGAATTGAAATTGTAAAAACCTTGATCACTCTGGTTCCTAAGGAACAGTCTGATCACAGTTTCCACTGTTTATACAGACGTATCTGCCCGAAAACTTAGGATCTTTATGGTAGGCATTGTATGTGTGTATATATTCCATAGTTGATTGATTCACCATGAGCAAGAACTCTGTTATGTGTTTTTATAAGTCGATACAGAGTTATTCTGTATCTAAATACCTTAATGGCTTAGCCAGATATACTTAAAAACGTTTTAAATTTATTTTTTCCTGTCCAATGGTTAGTCTGTTTATTGAGAACAGTTTAAATGGGACTTTAACTAGTAAATCTGTAATCATGCTTAGTGGATAGGGTGAAATATGAAGATCTGTTTCTTACTTGGCGCTAGTGTATAAGACCACAGACGCCTGGGATTTGGACTTTGGCCTGTAGTCTACAGTGTAGAGCCACAGTGAAGTCTCAATTTATACAAGATATTAATCTTCGGCGAGCAAAACTGTGCATGGGCCTGGGAAACTACCACGGTTTCTCTCCATAATCAGTACAAACCTGTTAGTATTTGGTGTCCGTAGATTCACCAGTCATTTATCTTTACAATGAGATGCATGTCATTGCATGAACTTGTCTAGTCTTTACAAATTTATTCAAAACAATTCACTAGCATGTGAAAAAAATGCCTTTACACATAATCTACTAGTCAATTTACATAAATGGTTCCCGGTTTCAATCTCTGTGCATGGAGACCTCTTACACAATAGACTGTTGGCGCAATATACTCGGACACATTAGCTTTGTATAGTAGTAACTTCTAATTTCCGCTGGAGGCGCTCTTTCGGTCACAGAGGTCACAAAGAAAAAATGAAATAAACAATGCGAACCGGAAGTGCAGCTAAATATATTGTTTTGCATGATTTTTTAATGGATTTTCTGATTTAGAGTATTTTATATCTAGCTGGAATATCTGCAGGTAAGTGCCAGATAAATATTACGCTTGAATTCTGCGAGTTTGAAAATTTAAATTTTGTCATGATAAGTTCCAATGCATTCCAAGGTCACTGCCATGTGCAATTTTCTGTATTGAACACATTTCCTAAAGATTCTGAACAATTCAGGCTGGCGCAAAGAAGCGCAGTGCACTTGTTTTCTGACTGTTTAGCAGCTGATTTTATGAATGGAAGGTGGGGTCACAACCTAGTAGTAACATGTATAGTCTGTTTCAAACGTGACATGTGATGGAAATAACTAAAAAAATGCACGAAGAAACCGACAGACCGGAACTGAGTAAAACAGACTTTAGGTTAGAGGCTATAAATTTCATCGAGGGAATTGCTTTGTTTTCATATTATAGTATTTTCATGTTTACTTTGTTTATTCAGGTAACTAAGGGAACATATTTCTAATAACTGCTTTGAATACAGGGTTTTCTTTCTATTCTTAGTCAATGTGAAGGTCAAACTATATCATCAGTAGTCTATTTTTAGCCATAGTCGCGGTTTCTAATTCCTGTTAGAGTCTCTATGTATAGTTTATTGTGGGCAATAGCATATCTTTGAACTGTTTGCGAACAGTGTGGATCCAGGTCAGACTGACCTTTGTGATCAGTCTGATCTGGATCTGTACGCTTTGTCGGAAGTTCTTAAATGCAAATTGGTTTATTACTTTATAAAGATGTGCTAAATTGCCGGGAAACAGAATAAGCATACGTACTAAAAATAGCTTTATAATAAGAAACTTACTATTATTTTTTGTTCCCCATATTCTTTTACCAAACAGAATAAATATATTCCAAATGCACAAAATAGCTTATAAAATGTTCTCAGCTGACGGCGTGATATATGTACATGCTTTTTCTATGCACGGACTGATCGGCAGAGCGTAACGCACCTATGGGTTTTATGATGTATATATCAGCATATAAACTACCACTTTTTATGTGAAAGGTACAAAGCTCTGTAAAGCAAAGTACATATTCCCTGTACACATGTATAATGTTTTGTGGATTTGTCTACCATGTAGTTTATGTTTTAGATTTAATGCTGTTTGTATATATATGTCTTGTTGTTTGAGATGTGAAATATTAAATAAATTATTAAAAAAAAAAAAAAAAAAAAAAAAAAAAAAGTGGTTGTGCACCTAGCGAAGACTCAGATCAGCCTGGGCATCCGCACAGTCAGATCATAGTCTTGGCTGTGCGCTTAAAAATAGCTAAGGTTCCAAGCTTTCGTCATGCTGGCAGCTAAGAGTCTGATCAGACTGGGCATCCTGGGCGGATGCCCAGGCTGATCTGCGTCTACGCTGGGCGCACAGCCACTTTGTTGGTTTTGTCGTGTCGCGGCTCTAATAGAAGTTGCATCATTCTATTACAGATTTGTTCCCCCCCCCCCCCTCCAAAAAAAAAAAAAGATTGTATAATCAACTCCTCCCACAACGCCTCCCACAGAAACCCTGCACACATGTTCCAGGCATATTGAAGTTGTGCATGTGCTGTTTTGGAGAGGAAAAAATATAGATATTTTTTTTGGCTAAAATTATGACCTTTTCAATTTTTTTCAGGTTTTGGTTAATACAGTATGACAAGATTGTATACTCAGCGTCAGTGAAAACGCACCAGTTTGGGACTTATGGCACATTATGTAATAGAATATTTAGTAAATGTTTATCTTCTGGAATTGAGACCAGTGTTTACAAATTAAGTTTCGTTCATCAATCGACGTTATCAAGCGTGACGTCACGTCAATACTGACGTGTATAAAAGCTGTCGATATCAAATGACACATTTATAGCGTGATACATCCATATTTCGTGTTCTGCCAGACACTTGCTTCGAAAAGCAATTTTTATTGGAGGGACTCTTGACATAAAACCACATTTCCTCCATGGAATTATGACGCGGTGTGGCAAATAAGGATAACGTTTTACATTTAACGTCACGCTCGTGCTGGATAAGGGTTGACGCTTGCCCCACAAAACTTCTGGAATTCAGTTTCTACTACCGATCTCAAGAGCTTTGGCTGAAAGAAAGTAACATAATTACGTCAATTACTTTTGTCTGTTCATTGTTAGATGAATGTGACAATATAGTGACGTTCGAATCCAAGTCACTTTGTCGCATTCGGCGGTCTGGATTTCTTTTCTATGGCGATTTGAGAGGCTATCTATTCTCTAGCAAAATCCATCATTTAGGAATTTCTGCCATGTGAAATTATGCTGGAATTCCGTTTTTCTTTAGTTCGTAGCATACGTTACGTCAAACACTTACAGCGTGCCTTTATGCAAAACGACATCAGAGGCGTAATAAGATGGTTTTATATGAAAACTTTACCCTGTTGACATAGTATGATCATTGAATTTTAGAAAAAATATGACATTATTAGACTGGTGCGTTTTCATTGACGCTGAGTATATAATCATTAATCAACTCCTTTCAACAGATTTCTAGCAATCAATTTGAAAGTTTGACTGACATACTGAAGATGTACAGATGCCTTTGTGAAGAGAAGAAAAATCGTTTTTGACAAAATTATGGTGTTTTTAAACTTAAAAAAAAATACAGGTTTTGGTTAATATAGGATGGCAAGTTTATATAATCAAACCCTTCCAGAGGGGTAACGGAAGAAGAGGGGGGGGGGGGGGGTAGACACGCACAGCACGGGGGTATCATCTGTGTCTTACAGACACAATTTTATAGTTGTTGTTGTTTTTCAGTCAGAATTAAAAAAAAATAAAATGATGTAGGTCTACAGCCGTTTCCTAATGGTAACGGTCGTAGATCTACAAGCTTTTTTTTTTTAATTCTGACTGAGAAAAAAAAAGACGAGCAAAGGCTACAAAATCCTTTCGCCAGGTGCTCATAGCTCATAGTTAAATTCTGTTTTTTCTTTTTCAGTGTTCCGATGATCAGTGTGTGCGAGATTTTTACTCTATTCAGAAACGATATGGCATTATTTCTAATACCTATAACGTTGATCCTTTGGCTAGTTGTACCTTTAGCTGGAGAACTGATAAATGCCATAAATAACAGTTTTTATCTGCCCCAGAAATGTAGATGGACTAATCTAAATGATACTATCAACTGGATGGGTCCATTTATTCCTCTGAGGGTGGTCAGGAACGTTTTCACTTTTTTTAATTGAACTACGCATATTAAAGGTAACTTGTTGAGTTAAGCATGCAGTGTAGACCCTGATTGGATGCTGCATATTGCAGCATCTGATCTGGGTCTACACTTATTGCACATGTTTCTAATGGGTTATTGGTCTGAAAATGGCTATCAGATCTCTGTGTACTTGTTACATTCCATTTCATATAGTGATGATTATCTTAAGATACGGGCCGTTTCTGGACGTTTCGGTGAGTACTTAGCTGCTCTGCCTTAATAATTTGCTTTCATTCAATACTTACTTTCACAACTTACCAATAATATATAGGGCTCAGCGACTCTATCGACAGTTAAGTACAATAAATGACAAAGTTTATAACCACAATACCGTTATTAAATGAATTAATATTGGTCTTCAAACCCTAACAGTAAAATTAATGTAACTGTAAAACTGTCTCTGCAGAAATGGAAGTATTCAAGATTGTTGATTGGTCTAAGTTGTGATCCAATTACCGTTACACCGTTAAATGGTTCTGTGTTTCTTATACTTCTAGAATCTTCATTATTACTATTATTATTATTATTATTTGTCATCATCATTATTATTAGTTTATTATTATTATTATAATTACATTCTTATTGTCCTCATCTTATGTCTTATGATATCTTGTGCCTATACATGTATTAACAACATTTGACTAAAATGGGAATAAACTCATGCTGCCAACCTTAATTACATATTCCATAATGAAATAAGTAGTCATTATACTATAGCAGTCAGCAGGAGCTTTATGCATTTATAATTTGTAAACATTTTTGATTACTATACTGTCAAAAATTGTCACTTGTTTGAAAATCTTTATATTCATGTTTTATTGTTACATTTCTGCACTTATTACTAGCATTGGTATTTATGTCATAGTGTATATATATATGTATCTGTGTTGCGTCACCAACTGGAGAGGACAAATATAGGCAATGCCTACGTCCAATCCATTGGCACATGTATATACTGTATGTAAATGTTGTCATGAAATGTTGAATAAATAAATAAACGATATGGCATGTGCTCTCTGCAATTTAATGAGACACAACTCAATGATACATTCTGTAAATCCCTGGGCTTTCCACCGGACAATGTTAGAGACTATTATAATCCTAACTGCATAGCTCGCTGGAATACCTCCAGCTGGTCAAAGGTAAAGTATGATGCTAGAGACTGTTATTATGTCCCCCAAGGGGGTGCATATTGATTTTGGTGTGGATCCCGTCGGCGTCGGCGTCAGCGTAGCTTCTTGTCTGCACTCTATCTCCTGAATTGGTTTTGGCCAAACTTGCACAAATACATCACTGGGTGGGGGAAAAGACTGATTAGATTTTGGTGACCTTAACCTTATTTTCAAGGTCACGGGAGGTCAATGAAAAACAGCTTGTCTGCACCATATCTCCTGAAGGAAATAATGGATTTTTACCAAATTGGCACAGATATATTATTGGGAGATGGCAAAGAACTGATTAGATTTTGGTGGCCTTGACCCCATTTTGAAGGTCACAGGAGGTCAAAGAGTGTTGAAAAATGCCTTGTCCGCACCATTTCTCCTGAATGGATGGATGGATTTGATTTGAACCAAACTTGCATAGATATATCACTGGGAGAAGGCAAAAAACTGAATGATGATTAAGTTTTGGTAACCTTGACCCCATTTTCAAAGTCACAGGAGGTCAAAGAACACTGATATTTATTGTTCGAAAAATGTGGGAAGCTTTTTCTCACATTTGTTCAACAAAAAGTGTTGGCGTGTTTGAGATATTAATATTTCGTAAATTTTAACGAAACATTAACTAACGATGTCGTTAGTTTCGAACAACTGGGCCCTGATATGCAAACCTTATACATTATGCCAGATAATTAACAAAACGCTGGGATATATATATATATATATAGATATTTTTTTTCAAATGACCAAACCGATTTTTCTGGTTCTCCGGTAAGCAATATACATACAATCTAGAGCAAAATAAATGGAATACTTCGTCTTGTGCATTGTATTTTTACCGTACAAAAGTGTAGGGAAATTACCGAGGAGATTTTTTTTGTTTGAAGCTGGCCAGTTATTTGTTTAACACTGATCTTTCACGATCATTTTCAATGACGAAACTCATCAAATCGGGGTAAAGGGTTTGCAATGATTGCTAAGGAAATTTACTCACCTTATGAAATGGAGAGCTTCACATTGTATATAGGTATATGATAAATACGGTATTTTCCACTTATCGCTCTCAGTGTGCTCAAATGAAAGGTTTGGGAACTATCGGCTACACAGGCGGCGCCAAGACGAAATTCCGTATATCACGAGTATGCATTTGCACCGTCTGTTCATAGCCTTTTCTGTTAGCGTAACTAGGCTATATATCCTGAGGAAGTCAATTTATAGTGAAAAGTGTTGATCTGATCCCTAGTGCCAGTGCGCAAACTGATATGAGTATGCACCTGACTGAAGGTCAATTTGCTTTTCCGCCACACAACTATGTTATAACAAACAGCGACACGATAAAACCAACATACTGGCATGCGCGACTAGCGAAGACTCAGGTCAGCCTGGGCATCCTCCCAATCTGATCAGAGTCTTCGCTAAGCGCTTAAATGGTAACTAAGGGCCTAAGCTATATCCAGGCCAACAGCGAAGACTCTGATAAGGAAGATGCCCAGGTTCATCTGTCTTCGCCGGGCGCGCATGCCACTTTGTTGGTTTTGTCGTGTCGCGGCTCATTTTAGGTGTCCCAATTTTTAGAGCTTCCACGATACATGTATTTCTTTACTTACCTCATGATTAGCAATGTTGTCACTCTCAGAGCTTAAGGAGATAATATTTATGGATGCTATCTTCAGCATTTGAAGACTTATTGAGTTCAGAGTGTGTTGTTTACGTTACTAAATATATAAGAGATAAAGAAATAATAGCAGTTTTGAATCGGACTAGCTTTATCAGTTGATCACTATTTTATATGAAGGTCACTCCACTGTTCCACTGCCATATCTGGTAGGCAGGATTGTAGGGCTGTGTAAGAGTATTGAAGGTCACTGGTTGCATGTCATACATGCAACTCAACAATTAGTAATGAAGGTTAGAGGTAGCAGTAACTGCATGGTTGCGAAAATGCCAAGTAATAGAAAGTAACCGTAGTAAATAGAAACCAACTCCTCTGAAACAACAACACAACTCAACCTGTTTAGACTCAACTAATTATACATAGCCGATTAAGATGTATGGGAACACATCCATGTTTTTTCCGCCATTCAGACATGGGGGGGGGGGGGTGCAACTTTTGAGAGTTCCTGTTTGCTTCCCTGAACTTTAAAGCCATTCATCTGAAAAGTTGTCTGCTGTTAAAGAAAATAACTTGCTCTTTGCGGACAGAATTGTTTCCTTTAAGAGCTGACCCTATTGAGAAAGGAGGCAGAAACAAAAATCTAAGAGTTGCCTTCCCAAGAAAGACTTATCAAAGTTACTTAAGTAACTTAAAGTATCAAAGCATTATGTTTATATTTTTAAATTAAATTTTATTTCAGTGTGTATCATAATGCGACGCCTCAGGCTTTAAGACCCGAATGCTCAGCTGTGTCTGGACCACAACTGGACGACTGGCTCCCCAGGGGAGCTGCGACATAATCCCCGTACCTAGAACTACCCGCAAGTGTAAAGGACCACCTAGTTCTTCTATTGGTATGCATAGTAAGTCTCCAGATCAATAGTTCGCATGGTTTCCGTGCCAATAGCTGAATATTTCCGCTACTATCTTGACCTTGGCATGGCTACTTCTATTGCCCTTTTCGACTCGAACTAAAGTTCCTACCATAGTAGTATTTTTGGGCATGCGCACTCGCATTTCAAGTCGAACGGCAAAGTAGCTACAATAGTAGATTGTCATGGAAACGGAAATAAATACTGTGGATTTCATTGCCTTTTCCATGCATGTCGTCTTTAAAAACGATACTTTTATAAATTAAATGATAAAATGTGCCCTAAAATAATAGAAAAGAAACAACTCAATAACACAAATACATTTTGTACACCCACAAAACGCGAGAGTCTTCAGCGGCCGCCATCTTGCAACTAGAGTAACGGCGGTCCAGACCTCGGTTGATCTTTAGTAAGTTCATGGCGTCATTTTAGTAGCTACCATCGCGGTTTGATTGGAACTTTAGTTAATATAGTAGCTACTACAGTTCGAGTCGAAGTGGCCCAAATTGATTAAATTTCCAGTCAATAAGACAAACTCAACTTTTATGTATTTTGTAACGGAATTTCCAAGCGGTGTTCCGCTTTCACGGTATTGGTCGAGCGGTGTTCCGATTGGGTCGTTTGAGATGGTCGGGATTATGTAAGTCGATTAAATTTCGTTTCTTTTTCAGCTTGTGAGGATGAAACTGACTATTGCAGCATTGTGAAGCTGCTCAAGATGTGCCATTTCTCAAACTTTCCAGAACGCTGCTGCTACACGTGCAGTGAGGACTATTATTATGATGTAGAGGAACCAGAAATTGACACTGACGTCATAGATAGTTGATAGTGACGTCAGAAGTAGCTTTTTCACTAACGGGGAATATGAGAGTCGACATAGACAATGTCATGCCATGAACAGTAATTTGATTGGAGGAAGTAACAAAAAGATATCCGGGGCCGTATTCATAAAACGACTTAAGTGGTTGCTATGCTGTTGCTAAGGCTAAATTTCTTTGAAGGAGATTCCCTACAACTATGAAATTTGCTCTGGAGGAACAGTCTTACAAAGACTGTTCCTCCAGACCAAATTTCATAGTTGTAGGGAGTCTCCTTTATAGATATTTAGCCTTAGCAACCGCATAGCAACGACTTAAGTGGCTTTATGAATACGGCCCCCGATGAGCATAATGATAAGAACTGTTGAAAAAACACTTCGTTCTTTGGCTTACGTCATGTGAACGAAGTAATTTGCATTTTGTGATGTCAGAACGAATTTAATTGCCTTGCTGATAAAGGGAGTTCATCTGCTGAAAGCAGAAATACATGTATGTAGAAACAACTACGTGCAAATCTAGATGTCGTCTATATGCAGATGTATTTGAAACCAGGTAAAGTGATAGTCGTCTCAACAACCATGAGGGCAGATGTAACGCAAACTCTTTTGATTTCGCATTGTTGAGCAGAGGAGGAAGTCGTCCCGTTGAGTAGAATAGGAAGTCGCCCTTCTGAGTACACCCCAATTCCATCTTTTGTCTTAGCATTAACTTATTTCAAACATTTAAGATACAGAGACTTGTGATTGATATAACAAAACAGTGCAAAAGGCTACATTCTCATTCTTGGACATCTTTGTCCCGTAATATGTTAGGCCTCGGTGGGATAATAATTACACTCCCCATCCCACCCCCACTTCTTCTGCAATTTATGCCTATGCAAATGAACCCTCCTGTCATACCTAAACTAGATTCATGGCGTGTCTTTCAGGAGTCAGGTGTAACGCCATCGGCAGGGTGTTTCGTAAGAAACCGTATTCTGAGTTTTTCTTAGAATGCCTCTAACCAAAACATCATGATCACACCTGGTTAATTATGTTTCCAAGGCTGTTACGAAATGAAAAAGAGCTGTTACGAAACAAAAAAGAGCTGTTACGAGACGAAAAAGAATCATAGTTCCAAAACTACTTGGTCATCGTGGCTAAACACGCGTTTAGCCACGATGACCAGGTCATTTGGGAACTAGTACTCTTTTTCGTTTGGTAACAACCCTTGTATAAACATAGTTAACCAGGGGTGATGATAGAGAAATTATATGAAGGACTCGCATGTGCGTTCCTACGGGTACATCACATTGAATTACGTCGATTCAACGTCAAGACGTTGGATAGCCGAAACTTCGAAGTATGGTCCATGTTCCTCCTTTTGAATGTGTGCTTTGCTCTTGAAGGAAGTCTTTAAGATTTTAAGTTAAATCTGTGTAGATTCAATATTGATTCAACATTGTGTACCTGCTGGGAGCTGTCTATATGAGCCGTGACACGAGAAAACCAACAACGTGGTTGTGCGCCAGCGTAGACTCAGATCAGCCTGGAAATCCTCCCAAATTGATCAGACTCTTCGCTAAGCGCTTAAACGGGTAGCTAAGGGTGTAAGCTACCTCCATGCGGACATCGAAGACTCTGATCAGACTGGGCGGATGCCCAGCTTGATCTGAGTCAGCGCTACCCACACAACCACTTTGTTGGTTTTGTCGTGTCTCGGCTCATATGTAAATCGAAAAGTTTGGCAGTGACTGAATTTCCATGCGATCTGCCAAGTGGCTTATTATCATAAACATGAAGACTATAAATTGATAATAAGCCAGTTGGCACTGCGTATTTGCAGTTTGAAGTATTGTCATTACATATTCCGATACCATATGAGCACAGGCGTGACAATGTGAAATATATTAGGGGACTGACCCTTAAGTATGCTTTCTTCCTGGCGTATAAAATCGTTGAGGGTATCTCATATTGCCCTCAGTTACGCCTCTATATATGATTATGCTATGCATATATAGAAATAACTATAAATTTTTAATTACGGAGTGGCTATTACCAGTCGACTGGCAATAGCAATAACACGTTAAAATCGCTATTGACAGTTGACTGGAAATATCCATTTTAGGTTTAAATCGATGTTGCTAGTCGACTGGTACATTGTAGTAGCATTTTGATGTGAAATGGCTACTACTAGTCGACTGTCAATAGCGATTTAAAAGTAATATGGCTATTACCAGTCAGCTGGTATCAGACCTTTCCTTTAAATTATTTTCATTGCATTTGTTTTGTATATTTGTCTGAACTAATTTTAGCAGCAAGATTTTTAGATATATATTTTATAATAAACTGTAGTTTTTAGATAAAACCATGATTTCTTTTGATCTTGTTATCATTCTATAGCCAGTTAAGCCTAACCCTGCTGTTCTTCTACCACTGAATTTGGAATAGTCCATTCCATTCACCATTTTAGGGACTTGGTAACAGAAACCCCGCCCACCGCAAGACTATTAACAATAAAACGCTAACAGAACATGGTAAAGCCTAACCCCAAACGTCAAGCGAGAGATGGAGCATGGTTTGTCCGTCTGTACGGAGAGATAATCCACGAGCTTAAGCGAGTGGATTACCGACCGTACAGGCGGACAAAACATGCTTGTTGTCACATACCATCATACCCAGAGTAGACCTTGCACGTCACGGGTAGCTGGAAGCGCATAGTAAAGATTTAAGCGATTGGAAAATTGCATCAAATGGCAGCCATCTGAGATTTTGTGACATTTAAAGGTGTATGGCTTAACCTTCACGGAAGATTCGAACCTATAGCGGTGAGATGCTATTGATTTCATTGCAAGCGCCTTAACCACTACACCATGCAGCCCCACTATCCCTCTCTCCCTCTCTCTGTATATATATATATCTCTCTTGGAGCACGGCTCGACATTTCCAGGAGCCCCGATAGCTCAGTGGATTACGCTGGCCTGCTCATCTAGCGGCCCCGGGTTCAATTCTCGCTGGAGGCTGAAATCTTTTCAAACGTGAACAGGTTTCCGTTGCCCACAATATTTCATTATCACTCATCCTATCGTCCTCATATGACTGAAATACTGCTGAAAAGGACGTATGTAGTATACAAGCCACCCATCCATCCATCCATCCATCCATCCATCCATCCATCCATCCATCGACATGATAGCAATAATGTCAACCTATCCGTTAAATAGGTTTCTGACGTTAAATAGAACGAGAAAATTTCTCGTTTGTACATTTTTTCTGGTTCCTTCGAGAAAATTTTCTCGTACAAACGAGATTTTTTTTTCATTTTCGTTTTGATCCCATTAGGCTTTCGTATGTTCCAGAAATCGAAGGGTAAAAGTTTGACCCCTTGATATTTTTTTCGATTTGGTTGATTTGGTTAATTTGATGCTTTACGTCCACGGTAAACAACTAAGGTCATGTCGGGACGGTCAGTTAACCTAACCACACTATTCCTGGGCAGGCTTAGACCTCCTAAGCGGTTAACCAGTACTAAGTGCACATACTTTCGCCAGTAACTGACAACTGCCCTTCTTGAATCAGCGGAAGGAGAAACGAAAGTATGTGGCCAGACCGGGATTCGAACCCAGGACCTCTGACTTACGAGTCAGATGCCCTACCGATTCCGTATTTTTTTCGAGTATATTAGTTTATGCTATGATATGATTATATTCCAAGTACCAAAGGGTTCTGACCAGTGGTTGTTAAGATTTGAAAGTTTGAAAACTTTGACGAAAAACTTTAAATTTTGACGCCGATGCCGACGCCGACGTCAGGGTGACAACAATAGCTCCCTGTACTTTTGCACAGGCGAGCTAATCACATATTGGAGCAGATTAATTTTGGTGTTCATGATAGACCCTCCCCTCTAATAAAGTGAGGTTAATGCTTACCATGTGGTATATCGAGTCCCATTGGCTCAGAGGGTTAAATGCTGCTCTGTTGAGCTAGGGGTCAAGCGAATCCTGCAAACTTTCTTAACTGAAAACGGCATTTCACTTATCACCCTTCCATTAAATACTGTTGAAAACAAAGAGTAAAAATGCAATTCATCTGTTCACAGGATCGTTTTACCTGGTGGTAAATGCAATTTAGTTGTGCACTGCATAACCTACATCATCATGGCTGGCCCTCACACAGGGGAGGTAATCCAAACTACATGCGATTCTGCGGTGGTTCATATGACAGCTCACGGCATCTGTACGAATAGTGTCTTTGAAGCAACGAAGCTCTCTAAGACAATAAGGACGAAATCTTGAAATCTTGAAAATCTTGACGAATGTTTACTCAATGTTGAAACTAGGGTAAAACAACTAAGATTAAATCATGTGCATAAGATCTTCAACAACTTGTGCCCTTCATACCTTCAAGAAAATTGTGTACCTTTGAGAGACGTACATCACCATAATACTAGGTCTAATACAACTTCTTAGTTCCAAATTGTAAAGGCGTCGAGGACTCAACTTTTTATTATACTGGCATCAAAGATTGGAATTCTCTTCCAGAGTGGTTGAAAAAATTGGAAAGCCCACAGAAATTTAAAATAGCCCTCAAGAAATATCTGATTGAGTGTTGTTGTGCAACTGAGCAAGAGCCGTTCTTATATTATTGAGCATATAACATTCCTCTTTTGTCTGTGATAGCAGTGCTAACAGCCGAGTTAATCACTCACAGTGCTATCATGCCTGTAGCACACACACTTGGCCCACCGTTTTCTCTCGGCACACTGTTCCTCGAGATACGGGGGTGGTTCGTGGAGAAGCTTAAAGTGACACTCCGGTTCCAGTTCCTTGACGGGTCAGTATGTGATGGCCTGCGGGTTCGCTCCCTTGGCCCACTTGTGTGTGTGACAGATATGACCTTTGGTTTTGTCTTTCCTTTTGGAGCACTCTTCGGTGATAAAAAATCTTCCCTTTTATAGAGCTTTCAGTGTTAACCTGTGCAATATTTCATACTTTTCCGTGCCAAAGTCTTGTTCGTACCTAAATGGACCCCATTGGAAATAAGCCATTTAGGCTTTATGGGCTATCCATGGGTATTAAGATCGAATCTTTCGAATCAGTGAAAATGGGTGTGGGTGTTAGTTTTTTACTTCTAGCAGCCTAGCTCATTCCAAAACTCCTTAAATTCTAGTCAAATTCACTTTGATAATTTTATTTTTCTTAAATTAAATTCATATAGATATATACATAAATATCATTCAAGTGTGCTCTTAAATACCTCACTTGTTGATTAATTTTTAAATTTTAATTTCAAAAATCGCTTTTAGATAGTATATGTTACTTTGTTAAATGATCTTAATTCCTGCACAAGAAACATCTTTAAAAGAGATAATTGTCGAAGATGAAATTCGTTTTTAAAGAACAACTTTTTAGTCATGTCAGGACGGATCCACCGCTTCCTGGGTATTATCAGTACTTTTGTAAAGTAAATGTGTCTTGTTCAAGGACAAAACATGAATTCCCGAGAGAGGATTATCGTGATCAGCCTTGGTCGAGTTCGATTACAACTATTGTCTGGCGATAGTATGTCATGGAAGAAGCGGGTCAACTCGGCCTGCTTTCTGTAAGCCTGGGGTCTTCACTACTCCTGGGTCAACTCGGCCGCCATTCAACTCGTCCGGGTCAATTCGCCCTGCTGTCATTTGCATCCTCGCCCCAACCTACGAAGATGGGCAGCGCCAGGAATGAACGGAAACACAATAAACGAATAGAGTTTGTTGGGTTGTTGATTTAATAAGAAGTCCTTCAAGATGGTGGACAAAACATGAATTAATATAAAGGGCAACCCAATAAACCCTCAACTGATAACTGCAACTGCAGCTAGACTATGGTAACGGGACGTTCCGGGCCTACAATAATACAATGGCGCTGGGATAGCCGGACCAAGGTGCAGGGCAATTATATTTTAATTGTTTCCATAGTGCCGGAGTTTTAAGATTGGGGTCCTTTATCCTGTGAGATTTTCTGTAGTATAGGGTCGAAATAAGAGCAAGGTTGTTACCATCAGGTAATCATCACAGGTCTCTGAAATGTAAGAATTCCGTTTCTGTAGGTGGGGGTTGTGGATACAAAGACTGGCGCATAGATATATAACCATGCGGCACCATGGCCAAAACTGCTGTTTTCCTTACTCATTTTCATACAACTTCGATATCCTAGTTTATTTGCCACAAGTAAGATTTAATGGTATGACTGAACTGCAAAAATACCGATACCTCACCAGGAGCTAGCTGTAACCGAGGGAACTTATTAAAAGTCTATTTCTTAGCTTTTTCTGCCTCATATTTTCATGATTTTTCCTGACTTCATTTGGCCAAATTGCTAAGGGAGTGAATTCGTGAGTTTGTGAGTGAGTGAGCGTGTGTGCAATTGAGCGAATGAGTATCAGGATAAGCCTGCATCGAAATAATTCCTTATCTAGAAAATTTTATCGCCGATGCAATGAATTGGTTTCAAAACTCAATGTCAGGTTAAAATCACTTTCACATGAAGGCCTATCGGAACCAGAATTTTATGATGACTTAGTATACAAATTCAAAAAGATAAGGGGTATGTCTGATTTTTCGTTCAGCTTCGAAAAAGTAGCTTTTTGTTCTCATTGTATTTTGTTCAGTGCTAGCACTAACCATCAAAATCAGGAAGTCATATGACTTCCAAGGTTTGTCATTTGGAAGTCATGCTGAAGGATAGACTTGGTTTCTTCCAGAATGTCCATATTTATATTGCTTTCTCCTTCATACCATTATTACAACAAATTCAACTCATTATTTAAGTCAATATTCACTTTATAAATGGTAGGTTATGATAAAAATTGGAAGTCACTGACTTCCTGGCATTCAGTTTTAGAAGTCACAGACCCCCCAGACTTCCACTAGTGGAAGCACTGTTTGGTTCTTTGTAATTTTAGTATAGAAATACATCAGTTGTTAAAGAAGACTGATTTCTGGCGCGGCAAATCGGAAGCGCGGTGCGGTTATGGCTTTCATACTAGACCTTTAAATACACGATTGGAAAATTCGAATGCGCCTGATCTACGGCTGCTCAAACGGTTCATGAAATTTGCAAATACACTTTTCGTCATTCTTTATTATTGAATAAAACACGTCTACCCGCAAATAACGGCAACGAAGCCAAAATAAAGTTTATATTCATAAAACGTCATTTTAAAACTGTTTCTTTTCACAAATGGTAGATCGTGTTTATTATCCCCCATACAATAAAAACCCGGATGCAGGTCATGCATGCTCTGATATGTCTACGACAAATAAATCTTAATCTTAATCTTAATGATAAGGCGACGTCATGTCACAGCCGATCTCTCCAATTATCTACTCTTATGGGGATATAGACTGGTTCCCGTCGTTTAATTATTTCCTTTTACACAAATGTTCATATTTTATAATAGTATTTCCTTTACCATTGTACTGGCTTGAAATTGCTTAGCCTAAAGTTAAGAAAACTAAAACACACACACACACACTCACACACACACACAACGAACTCTAAGCTACATTCAGGCCCGTATCCAGTCCACCACGTACAGGTGGGGCTCTGGATAACAGGTGGGGCTGGGAGGTAATGAAATGTATGTGCGTGTGTGGCGGGGGAGGGGGGGGGAGGGTTGAAATTGTAGAAAATATATGACGTAATTTGGATATTTAAATGAGAATTTTCGATTATATCTTTTTTGCCTTTAAATCTATATGACATGATATCACAATAGAATCGCCTCGTCGAGGCGATTCTAATGAGATGTCACAACATATATTTTAACCTAACAACATTCAATTTGATAAATTGTCTCAAACATCAGATACTCCTTATAAACTGGAGCCTCCAGTGATGCTCAAATTTACCCCATGGGAGTTATCTCCCCCTGCCCCCGGGCTATATACATGCATAAAATGATGATAAAATCTATATAATATATTGATGTGAAACAGATTAGATTTTCAGAAATTTACATCTGATGATAGAAGTAATAAAAGCTTCTGATGATAAAAATTTGATCCTTTATGGTTTATTTGCCCCTGTCCCGTGGTCACCAGTTTAAAATTACTAAAATTGTATTTGAGTAGAGTGGTAAGTGATTAATCGGAAGCTTATTGTAAGTGATCAGAGAAATGAAGTGTCCTGTCATAACAAAGACTTTTCTCTGTGTTCAGTGGGGTTAGGCTGCTCCCGCCCTGGAGTAATACAGAGAAAAAATAAATCTGGAAAAATCGGTGTGTAAAAAAAGGCTTGCAGTGGCGGGGTATCACGCAGTCGTTTGCGTTGCTTTTATTGTACCGCTGACATAACATTCACAATCTGCTTAAAAAGAACTGGCAAATTAGCAGATGCAACTCAAGTAATGCCCAGATAAGCGATGCCTATTATCGCTACTACCTGCCAGTGCCTGGTGCCTACGATTTCTAAGGCACTTATAAACGCAGGAAAAAAAATCAAAGTCATTCCATGTATTTTATATAGTTTACTGGCGGGCTATCAGTGGTAGCCGTTTTTCATTACACTTTTTTTTATCTTGTAACCGACATATTGTGTTTAGTGATTCTATATTTTGATTCAATTAACGAGGAGTTCTTGTCGCTATCATACTGATTAAATTTTGAAATAGACCTCAAACTAGGTCGAAAACGAGCACTAAAATACGAACGTAGCGTACCAGTGGTGGGCATCAGGATTGCCCTAGGTTGAATAATGCATTTTAAAAAATATGTGGGCTTAAACTGTTTTTTTGATATGTTGTTGTGAGTTTGTGGTCTTCGTCACATTTGTACAGTATCAGCGCGTTCGACAGAGGCGGAATATAAGCAACAGAAACAGTTATCATAAACGGACTTTAAAACCGTGACATAGCCATTTCGTAGGCACACGCTACATATTATGTCGAAAACAAACATAAATAATGGTTACACCTGTATGGCATGTCAAAATTGCATAATTTATTTGATATTTTTAAATTTGTATTTGATTATCTTTCATTTGTATTGCATATTTTCATAGTTGTATTCAGTCTCTGTCATTTCTATTGTAGATTTTTTGTTTCAATTCTATAATCGATCATTTGTATTCAATATCTGTTCATTTCTATGGTAAAAGTCTTTCAAAATTTGATGTCGGATTAAAATTTCTTTTACACCAAGGCCTATCGGAACCAGAATTTTATGGTGACTTAGTATACAAATTCAAAAAGATTAAGGGTAGGACTGATTTTTCTGATCAATTCCGAAAAATAATAATACGTCACAAACGTATTGGCTATAATTTAAATGTTATGCGACAGTCTGCATGCTTAGTGATTAACCCAATCACGGTTGATAGCTTTGCTGCACTCTTTAATTGCACACCGGGGGATCGGTCGTCAGACTCTATGATGGCCCCGACCTAAAGCTATATATTTTAGTTGGTTGGGACCGGAGCCTTTTTGTCTGTTGCTTGGTCCACCGGGGCTCAACTGGTGACCTTCTTTTGCTTCAGATTTCCAGTGGGGTTGTTTGGCAGGACAGGGATCTCCACCTGTCAGACGGCCCGTTGTATCTGTTGAGTCCTCGTCTTTGCTTCTTCATGGTGTTGAAATTTGATTTATATGTTTACCGTGATGATAAATTGACGAGTTAGAGGGTTATCATGCGAACCGAACAACCAACTAAATGTTTTGAGGGTGAGGTTGGGCCTGTAAAATCGATTTAAGCCCCCCAGTAATTCATTACTGACCGTTCCAAGGCGGTAGTTCTGTTGTGGTTCTTTGTTGCCTGTTTTTGGTGTCAGAGTTTCTGTGATGTTTTACCTTATGTATGTTATTATTATTTTTGGTTCGGTTTGGGTTGCTGAGTGGCCACCTTTTGGGAACAAGCTGCTCACTCGGTTGGCCATATGTTCTCTGTATCTTGATTATTTGTAATCTTAGTTGTTTCCAACTATGGTTTGAGGGCTGGATTTGGATTTTGATTGTTTCAGTTCCTGGTCTTTGCATACTTTTTACTTTTGTTTATATTCTATATTCTATTATTTCTATTTAATAATGCATGGTCTGTATGCTAGATTTTTCATTCCTATTCATTGACTTCCGTTTATATTCTATATTTTTTCATTTATATTCTAAATCACTGTATTTGTATTGTATAATTGTGATTTGCATTTAATATTTTCATATTTGTACTAAACGTCTGCTCATTTCTATCCTATATTCATTTCTATTGTATATTTTTCATTTGTATCCTTTATTTCGAAATTTACAGTCTGTACTTAGTGATTTATATTTAATATGCTCGCATTTGCTTTCAATCTTATTTGATTTCTAGTCTAAACTGTTTCATTTCTATTACATATTTTCAATTTATATTCTATATTTCTAGATTTGTATTTAATAACTACTGTTTCTATTTGATGTTTTCCGTTTATATTTGTAAATTGCTTTATTTATATTCTTAACTCGTTTATTTCTATTGTATGAATTGTTGCGTTTATAATCATTGAGACGCCTATATATATTCAATAAGAACTCTTGCATTTGTATTGTATAATTTGTTTATTTACTTTGATACGTGGCATTTCATTGGATAAGAAAAATTGGGATTTCATTGGCTGAGAAAAATTGGGTATGTCTAGTTACCGGAGCCAATATCAGTCCGGCCATTATAGGCTTTCCACCGACATACCAGACGGCTAGAGTAATAATAAATAAATAAATAATAAAAAAGATAAGACTGTACACGTGACACCCAGAGATTTCTGTGCTGCCATTCATTAGGACTGCACCTGTTGCCTGGAGAGAGAGACAGAGTGAGGCACACAGACAGAAAGAGACAAACAGACAGATACAGAGAGACTGACACAGACAGTCAGACTGACACAGACAGACCGTCAGAGGGACAGTGAGACGCTAGAGTTTCTTACCATGCTGCCCTTGCATAAAGTTGCTTGACTTCATGAAAGTTTTTTTAAGTATTGTTCAAACAAGTATGTAAACACCAGTCAATAAGATAATCTTAATGAATAACATGTGTCAAGGTTTCGCCACCATAAACCCTGTGACTCCCTCAGCAATTACTGCATGTCCCCTTTATTTCAGTACGTTTCGGTTTCTTGGTGTAGCTAAATGCTGCAATTAATATCTACTTTTAGAACATTAATTATTTCCACAAAAAGTCGTTTATTTCATTAAATATTATAAATTTGCTATTATCGTCAAATAAAATTGGCGAGGTTTTGATAATAAAGTAGAAATAGTAACAATCAAGGAAACTTATCTCATTTAATAAAGCTATAAATGGAAATAACAGATAAAAATTTCCCGATGGCGAGTGGTGGGTTTCATACCCCCGAAATTGCAACAATTCGCTTTTTTTTGTCTTAAAACTAAATCTGTTTGAAAAGACTTTTGTACCAGAAATATTTCATATAATTCCCAATATCTATAAACAGAACAATCTAGAATAACACGTTTGCTTATATCTCAAATGTCGCCACTAAAATTTCCGGTGGTGGGTTTTGAACACGGGTGCGGTTGCGGGTGGTGGATTTCATACCCGATCCCGGTAACTAGACATACCCAATTTTTCTCAGCCAATGAAATCCCAATTTTTCTTAGCCAATGAAATGCCACGTAACAAAGTAAATAAACATATTATACAATACAAATGCAAGATTTTTATCGAATATAAATAGGCGTCTCAATGAATGTAAATGCGACAATATATACAATAGAAATCAACGAGTTACGAATATAGATAAAGCAATTTACAAATATAAACGGAAAACATCAAATAGAAACAATTGTTATCAAATACAAATCTAGAAATATAGAATATAAATCAAAATTATGTAATAGAATCAAACAAATTTAGAACAAAAATCAATAAGATTGAAAGCAAATACGAACACATCAAAAATAAATCACTAAGTATAGAATGTAAATATCGAAATTTAGGATACAAATGAAGGAATATACAATAGAAATGAAATCATATTGGATAGAAATGAACAAAAGATAATATGAAAATATTAAATGCAAATCACAATTATACTAACAAATATAGTAATTTAGAATAAAAATGAAAAAAATATAGAATATAAACGAAAGTCAATGAATAGTAATGAAAAAATCTAGCATACAGACCATGGATTATTAAATAGAAATAATAGAATATAGAATATAAACAAAACTTATACAATAGAAATGAACAGATATTGAATACAAATGATCGGTTATAGAATTGAAACAAAAAATATACAATAGAAATGAACAGGGATTGAATACAAATGAAAGAAAATCAAATACAAATATAAAAATATCAAATAATGCAACGTTTGACATGCCATACACCTGTGCTGTGATTTTCAAGAATTTAGATGCTTTTTATGCAGGTTGGTTGCAGGTTATATCCTTTTTTGTGATAGGTGAACATTAATACAGCAATTTGTACATGTTCATTTCTGTATTTATTAATGTGCATGTCAAGGGTTGTAGTCCCCGGGAAAGGCAATGATGTTGATATGAGGGTAGTTTGGGGAAACTGTTTACGTTTTGCCTCCCAGGCAGAGAGTTTTACCCATCTCTTCTGTGGGCGTTTGTTTTACAAAATGGCCAAAACTGAGATGCAACAAATACGTAATTGCGAGTGCAGAACGCTAATGGCACCACTGGTACGGGGCCACCACTGGTCGAACGCCAGTACAGCATTTCGTAATCTAATTATGATGCAAAAACAGCCATTCAAAAATCGACTAGGTCATGTTCTTAATACTATAATTTCATAAATGCACAATATTTCAACTTCTGAAACACATGTTTACTGAAGTCTCATGACAATGTGATCTCAATCATAAATTCTAAAAAGTTCCCTAAAATGACACCGAAGTGGTATCTTGGAAATCACGTGACTGTGTATTTCAACATACTTCTGTGACACCATAGATATCAATTGTTCGCGTCGCATGTAATGGACAGAAGTCGCTGATTTTATGCATTGCCTCACAGAATACACCAGACAGTAGCTCCGACAAATTCAGAATCCTGCGATATGTGGTTGACGAGATATGCAGCATGAATCACAAGCAAGCAGACACACAAAAGTCATGAAAATAGGCTTGTGTCAACTACTAGGTCTATATTTCAGCTTATAATTCAACCAAATGGCATCCTTTAAGCATGTGCTTGATATCAGTATAAAGATAAAGGATTTTTCTTTTGATTAATGCAAACCGTGAAAAGCTAGCACGCCTGAGATCAAAGTCATGTGTCCAGTGACAGAGCTTTTTGAACGATCCTCATACGCCAAAGCGTTTTACGACGCTTGGGAAACGTGGCTGATTGATATGTACAGCAGTTACATTCTGTGTAAACTTTCAAAACTGACTTACATTTTATTTTCAAAATACTTAATTTAATAATATACTTTCTTGCTTTGATTGCAGAAACGTTTGAAATATAAGGATATTGGAAACTGTACCTTTGGCAAACTCGTAGTTGCCGTTGGCTTAATTACCCTTCCGGTCAGTACTCGTATAGTCTATATCAAACCGTTTTCCAGAGACAGGGAAAGAGACAGGAGAGATATGATAGATAAGGGTAAAATAAATGTTCGCATTCCCTCCTCAAAGCACGCAAAGAAGCGGCCATTCCGAAAACCACCCGCCGATAGACCATGGGTGCAGGCGAAGGTCTGAAGACAGTCACCCAGGTCCTTTTTACTTGGGTATACCGTATACGCGGTAATTTTCGCGGTTTCAAATTTTCGCGGTTAAGGGTAAAAAATATAAAGATTAATTTTCGGAATTTCTAATTTTTGCAGTTAGTAACATGCGCAAAAAGTAAATTGGTTGTTTTCACTTGAGCAAATTCGTTCATTAACCTGCGGCAAGGCCGCATGTTAATGAAAGAACTGGATCAAGTGAAAAGTACCGCAATTTACCGAAGCAAACGGAGACAAATTATACGGACACTGTGTCTTCTGAAGATACTGTGTAAGAAACTGGAAATTGTCTCGCGATATTAATATTCGCGGTTTCTAAGTGACCGCGAAATACTGCTTAATATGGAACACAGCGAAAATTATCGCGTATACGGTATTCATTACTGATAAGTAAGATTACAACTGAGCAAGAAGAAAGGTCTTCGGAACGAATTAATGAACCTATATACACACAAGGACACAAATATTAACAGTACACGACATATCAAATTTAGTTTAAATGTTATTATCTGTTTTAAAATGTCATAACTGATGATATAAATCTACTTCCTTCTATTCCAATTTACTCTATAGTATCTTGTTTGATATATTTGTATTTCCTATAAATTTTGTATCCTATTCTATTTTGTATAACAGTTTCCCAATAATATATACGAGTTGTAAATGGAAGTTAAAGGAATTAAACCACTGCATTCAGCTGTATGGCTATCCATCCAGAGTGTGGGAATGTGTGTAAGTGAGAGTGGGGTGGGAGGCAACTCTGTCAAATTTACTTTGCCGACCTTAGCAATGGAGATAAACTCTTAAAGAAAAAAAAAGAAACTTCTTGTCTGGGACAAAAAAGATTACCCTCTTTTTGGAAGGGCACTGACGTTCAGGGAATCCTACAGGGAGTCACATAAATAAACAGTTCTCTTTATGTAAAATTATCGGAAGAACATGTAGATCTCCAATGAATCTTAAATAGTTCACCTTCAAATAAATAAATAAATAAATTAAGTAATCAAAATATTATAATGATAATGAAAAAATAATAAAAAAGAGAAAATTCATTGGTAGATATACAAATTTTCACATTACCCTTTTACTACCCATTTTTGGTCTGCCAGAGCATACACAGTATCCCTCGCAGATACACGTGATGCCATACTTCCATTACCATAGCAAATTGGTAATAGGAATTGACGTTTGTGTTTTGGGAATTCTTAAGGACTGTCAACATAGCGATTATGAACCCCTATATATTCCAAAGATCATTTGAGCCACGATACGAGAAAACCAACAAAGTGGTTGTTCGCCCAGGGCAGACTCAGAACCGCCTGGGCATCCGCCCAGTCCGATCAGACCCTTTGCTACGTGCTTATAAGGTAGCTAAGGGTCCAAGCTACTTCCATGCGGACAGAGAAGACTCTGATCAGACCGGGCGAATGCCCAGGGTGATCTGAGTCTGCGCTGGGCGCACAACCACATTGTTGGATTTCTCGTGTCGTGGCCAATTTTTCGATGAACTACTTTCAGTAAAAGGTATCTAAGTATTGGGACAGATTCGTCTGAGCAAACAGTGCAGTCCCATATTAGACTGCTCCAAAAGGAGAAGTCTCATCAGGGCCATCACTGTTTGCCAGCCTATTTTCATACTTTTGGACGAATTACGGCCCGGCATTGAGAAACCACCTTGTTCCTTTTTTAGGGCAATTACGGTAATTATTTATGGTGTCCCAATATTTTTTATTTTACGGTACACTGTATGCCCTTGCAGATCTAAATTGATGGTAGAATAGTAACATGATTTTATTTTCACTTTTAAAACTATGATATTTTTTTTTCTCAAAATAGTTGAAGATAATAATATAAATTCATATTACTGTTTCAAACAAATAGGCCATGAGCCAGATATGGTTTACCCTCCCCCAAGGGGGAATATTGTAGACCATACTTTTCTTAAAGTCCAGCATCTAAGAAGTATTTTGCGGCATGTTAGCCTTCTAGCGAGTGGGGCGTTAAGCTGTAACAGCCTGTTACAAACGTTACCCATTAAAAATATAAACATAAAATAAAAAAGATCAAAAATTATAAAAAATAGAAGTCTTTCTCCTATGTGTAAAGTTATAGTAGAGTCTAATAGAACAATCCAGTAGCTAAAAGTTATGATGTTTGACAGGTCACTTTAGCTTACATGGTGTCATATACGTGACATTTGTCTTTACACTCCATTAAAACTGCTATTTCCATCCAAAATACTTTCTTTTTGTAAGTTACTCCTTTATTATTAGACCATATATTTGTTACTGTATTAAAGACAATTAATTGATCTTTTCAGACCTGTAAAAATTATTATCCTATCTAGAATACTTGGGTATAAATAGGATGTTTAACACAGTACCCACTTATAAATGTTCCATATTACAATAATCACTTTCTGTATAATTCAAGTGCTTGAAGTACACTGTATGAATTAAAAAAAAAAAAAAAAAAAAAAAAAAAAAACAGTATGAGGTTATATTGAATATGCCAGCCTATCTAAACAGCAAAGAACAGTTCCACAATATTTTGAAGACATTTTAATCGGCCATAATGATCGATTATATACGTTACCGAGGGCTATTTTTGTTAAACTCATATACTTTGACGATATAATCATTTTATTTTCGTTGGTAGCAGTTTCTTCATATTAAAATCTTTTAATATAAAATAAAAATGCATTCTGGTTTATTTTCTATGATAAGTCATTACTAGTAGTAACGTAAATAATATTAATATTTAAAATATTTCATTACAATACCTTTAATCAGGTTTCTCACTGTCACATAAAAAACAATAACATATTTAAGTCTGGGTGTTCTTATGATATATTGTGTACTTGGACCTAGCAACACTCCTCTCAGTTATTACTTTTAGGGATTCATGAGGTGTGTTTTATACGTGATTAAACACAATATACAGCAAATTGTAATGTTAAGGGCATTGACATATTCTGCACAAGTAAAACGGCTTTTTTTTTGCTGGCACCTTTATTATATCTTTCATAATGGCATTGCCCAGTTGTTTTTTTTCTTTTACAATTTGTACATTTGAGTTCTAAAAACGGTAGCATACGTGAAATTTTGTTATATATAATTAAAAAAAAAAAAAAAAAAAAAACATGAGAAAAGATAAAAAAGATAAAGCCGCAGCTACGCCAGGATAGATTTTGCATATGGGGATCGAATAAAATGATATACAATAAGTTTGATAACATTAAAAGCTAAGTGCTTTTGACGTGTTTAGTATAAAATTATGAAATAATCAGTAATTAACCATGCAAATGAAGTACCACCTTGTTTCTTGATAGGATTTGGTATAGTTTTTACGTGCACACTGAAAAAAAAAACAACTATACAGCAAAACAGTAAACCTGAAGTTTAAGATTTAAGCCAAATACAGTTCTGTATCAAAGCTAATGTAGATATTTGCTGGCAGTGTATACTAACTTTTGTAAGACTATCGTATATTTTACGTTACCAAGGGAAACAACATTGCTGAGTTACAGTTAAGAAACAAACTTTTGAAAATAATTAATGGTAGTGTCAATACATTGCTTTATTTAGTTCATTTATGTAACTAACAATAATGTGTCAACCAGGAGTTTGGGAGAAAAAGTATCAGAAACATTCAATACAGAAAAAGACACTGGCAGTTTACTAGCATACTGTAACAATCTATAAATGCTATGTTTAAGATGATCTATATTTCTATGTTTTTGTTTCTTTCTCTTTAAAGTCTAACTACTTTCGATCATCTAGAATCTAACTACATTCAACCATCTATTAAAGCATCTATTCACAAAAGAACATAAAGATACGTTTAGTTGGACAAAAATGTTTTTTTCCAGGGACAGTGTTCCAGTAGCTCTGCACACATAATGAAATGGCAAATGAAAATGACAGAATATATTAATGTTGGTCGTCGCTGTCAGATATCTATGAGAAAATTTTAGTTGTTCTCCTTCAGAATGCATTCGCCTACACTGTAGTTATGCTTTGCAGCATAATATTGAGAAAAAAAAAGGAAAGAAAGACCGAACAAGTAACGTATACAACGTATTCATAGCGAGTTTATGGATTCTTCATTTCCGATATCCTAAACTAGCAATACAGTATTTTTAAAGAGCAAATAATCAAACAATAGAAATAGTGCATATCTATACATGCCAAGGAAGGGTTAACCTAAATAACTTACTGCATTTGATCTCTGTGACATTGTATTACCATATTGTTTACTTTTTAGCAATAAATATGGTTGAAAACGGCTTATTTATGATATCTTACTGTTTATCTTATCATCTTTGTCCAAATATGTTAAATACTGTTAGGGAATACAGCATTTTGGCAATATCCAAAGAACAATTTTAGTTGCTTGCATATTGAAAAATTGTCTGACTGAAATTTGTATTTCGTAACACCTTTAGTCCTTGATAGTAACAACACGTGGAAATAAAACCATGGGGTTTGCAAAATTACCTTACCAGTTAAATATTTGTGACAACATAATAAAAAACAGAACTCCTGAAAAAGCTGATGACAGAATGATGTATGCGTTATAAAGTATGTCACTTTCTATCAGCCTTACACTTTCACATTGTTAATAGTTTGTAATGTATTTAATGGCCGGGAGCTGCATAAACAGATCACGTAGGTAACAAATTAACATGTAAGTTATGATCACGGGAGCCTCACATATTTGCTAACCTATGTAAAGCAGTCACTGTGCATAGAGGCTCGTGGCTGACGATTCGACTGACAGTATAGCAAAAATGGTGTTTTATCCCTGTTGGGAGAGATGGTTCTGCTTTTGATTGCCTCGGCTGGCAGTTACAGTTGCATATCTGTATGTAGGGTAATTGAATGGCTCAGCCAACAGTTAAGGTAGCGAAATTGGTTTTATCCCCATCATGACGAGAACCTGAATATTAATCATGTAAGCATATATCTACTCTTACTTATTTCATTCTATGCATAAAATTAAACAAAAATCATTTTATATAGTCACTTTAAGTGAAACTGAATTGAAGGCAAGGTCAAACTGCTTCAGCTATAACAATCTATGTGCGTCTTGCTGAATTCTTATGTATTGCAAAGAGCTAAATTGCCATCTGACTACCATTGGTAAGCTGATACTACAGCATTGAATAATTCATATTGTCCGGGAACTAAATTTTTAATAACAGATAACCCACAAATCTTATTCCCCGAGATATTACAATTAAATAACGTAACGTTACTGTTAGATTTCTTTTTAAATATACACTATTCGATGTTATTTTATAGTTTGAGGACACATAACATTGGCGTTTCTTCATATTTACATATACAACAGTGTCTACTTAAGACATAATACGGACAACATTAAAAATGAAATGCAGCTGCTGTTGGCTTTCTTAGCTTTTCTCGTCATTTTGTAGGTTAAATTCTTCAAAAATAAGATAGTTTCTGTCCATATTTAATATATCCTCTGCTAACTGCTGCCTAAATTATCTAAGCTGAGCATGAATCAATGAAGATTGATGAAGCACGTATAAACTTCAGTCCACCAATTCAGCGATTTAGTCTGTTTGTTATTTTTCCCGAATTTTTAGCTCACATGAGCCAGAGGCGCCGGCGGAGCTTATAGTATAGGCATGCTCCGTCGTCCGTCGTCGTCGGTCCGTCGTCCGTCCGTCTGTCCGTCCTCCGTCGTCCGTCCGTCTGTCCGTCCGTCAACACTTTCAAATGACTTCTTTTCTGAAACCGCTAGGCCGATTGTAACCAAATTTCATATGTAGCCTACTGGGGCCTTAGGAACGAAAAGTTGTTCAAACGGTCCTGGTCACATGACAAACATGGCCGCCATGCCCATATATGGTAAAAACCTAAAAATTCTTCTTCTACAGAACCAATACACAGTTCCGAGAATAGCCGCTAAGCTCCGCCTGCTTAGTTACTGTTACTACGTCTCACAAGCTTTACGCAAAGATGGCGGAAAAACAAATGACAAAGGCAAGTGTCTGCTAAATTTAGGCGATCTATGGCGAAGGATCAGACTCCTCATGACCTACACATGGAAGTTGACGCATCATTCGTTACCGATGCGTTACGTTCTTGCAAAGCAGGGTAAGTTTATCAAAAGTGGTATGAGTTTGTTTTCTTTAAACAGGGATACATCCAACCATTAACTGTAAGGTAAAATCACGGACATATGTATATTGACCACGTGCGATTTGATTATGAGACTATGTCACGTGCTAAGTTGTCGTTGCACTGGCCAGGTAGACGCTATCACGTGATTTTGAGTGACGTTCTGGGTGTGGCTCGGAACTGTGTATAGGCCGATGGCCTTGAAACTTGGTATGTAGCATTTGGTACGCGAGTGCTATCAAGATTGTTCGAATTATGACCTTGGGTTGACCTTGACCATTTTTACGGTAAGGTCAAATTTGTTTCCTTGTGGTTTTATATGGCAAATTGCTAGAACATAAGATATCTTGGAAACTGCTGAAGATTGATTTTGGGCTAAAAATTGGTATATATAGTCATCTAAATGAGTACACGAAGATTTATGAGTACAAGAGGTCAAGGCCATTCTTTGACCTTTGACCCAGAACTCTAATTGTTTGACAATTTCAAACAATCTCCTCAAAAGTCACTAGGCCAATTGAAACCAAATTCCATATAGAGCCTACAGAGGTTGAAGGAACGAAAATTTATTCATACAGTCCAGATTACATGACCAACATGGCCGCCACGCCCATATATGGTAAAAAGCTTTAAAAATCTTCTTTTCCATACCCAATTGACTGATGACCTTGAACTTGGTATGTAGCATGGGATACTGCAGTACTATCAAGATGGTTCAAATTATGACCCTGGTTTGACCTTGACCCTTTTTTCGGCAAGGTCGAATATGGGAAAATGCTACAACATAAGATGTCATGTAAATTTTTGAAGATTAAGGCCTAAAAGTTGGTATATGCAGTCATCTAAATGATTACATGAAGATTTGTGGGTACAAGAGGTCAAGGTCATTCTTTGACCTTTGACCCAGAACTCTCATATTTTGAAAATTTCAAACGACCTCCTCAAAAACTACTCGGCCAGTCGTAACCAAATTTCATCTAGAGCCTCCAGGGGTCGAGGGAATGAAAATTTGTTCAAACGGTCCATGTAACATGACCAACATGGCTGTCATGCCCATATATGGTAAAAACCTTAAAAACTTCTTCTCAAGAACCGACTGACTGATTGCCTTGAAACTTGGTTTATAGCATCGAGTACTCGAGTACTATCAAGTTTTTTTTTTCAAATGTTGACCTAGGGTTGACCTTGACCATTTTTTACGGCAAGGTCAAATATGGGAAAATACTAGAACATAAGATTTCATCGAAAGTTTTGAATATTAAGGCCCAAAAATTGATAAATGCTGTCATCTTAATGAGTACATGAAGAGTCGTGAATACAAGGTCATTCTTTGACCTTTGACCCTGAATTCTTATAGTTTTACAATTTCAAACTTATTCTTAAAAGGTACTGAACCAATTGTGACCAAATATCACATAAAACCTTCAGGGGTTGAGGGAATGAAAATTTCTTCAAATGGTCTGGATCACATGATCAATATGGCCGCCAGGGCCGTATACGGTAAAAACCTTAACAAATCTTCTTCTTCAGAACCAATTGACCTATGGCCTTGAAACTTGGTATGTAGCATTGTGTGCTCCAGTACTATCATGGGTATTCAAATTATGACCTTGGGTTGACCGTGACAGCAAGGTCAAATATGTGGAAATGCTATAACATAAGATTTCATGGGAAATTTTGAAGATTTTGGCCTTAAAATTGGTATACACAGTCGTCTTAATGTCATGAAGAATTATGAGTACAAGAAGTCAAGGTCATTCTTTGACGTTTGACCTAGATTTGTCATATTTTGACATTTTCAAACATTTCCTCTAAAGACAAAGGGCCTTTTGTAAAGACATTTCATATAGAGCCTCCAGGGACTGATTGAACAAAAATTTGTTCAAAAGTTCTGGGTCACATGACCTGCGTGGCCGCCATACCCATTCATGGTATAAACCTTTAATATTTTCCTTTTCCAGAACCAATACACCTATGACCTTGAAAGTTGTTAAGTAGCGTGGAGTGCTAGAGTACTACCAAGACTGTTCAAATGATAACCTTGGGTTTACCTTGATCTTTTTGGGGGGCATGGTCAAATATGGGAAACTGCTAGAACATAAGATTCATCGAAAGTTTTGAAGATTTTGGCCTAAAATGGTATATATGGTTGTCTTAAAGAGTGCATGAAAATTTATGAGCACAAGAGTACATGAGGTCATGGTCATTCTTTGACTTTTGACCCAAGACTCATATTTTGACAATTTCAGACATAAGAAAAAGTCAGTTTGCCAGTTGTTCAGGTGGGCGATTCAGGGGCTCATGTCCCTCTTGTTGTTGAGGATATATACGTTACATATTTATCGTGACTGCTGACGAGTTTTGTAAGACTTGAGTTTGTTTGTTTTTATACTAGACTATTGAAACAGTCATATTATGACAATTACTTTTCTCTCCATTTAGTTCTTACTATTTGCTCCTTATATTACATGTATTTAGACATTGAAGCGGAAAAACTTCAAATACAATGTAAACTACGTTGTACGGGCTAGTCAACTTATCCTTGACAATTTCAATTACCTTGAAACAGCGATTTATATACTAGCAGACAAAACCCAACATTATATACGGCGAATACTAACATGTGTATACCGATGTGTATTTTCTATTATAACGTGAATATGTAAATTTGGGTAGTGTAATTAATGTTGCCGTTACACGTTAATGCCCCAACGTACAGAAGACTAACATTTTGTTTCGTATATAATGTAGTTTCAGAAATTAATGCGTCCAAAATTTCTCCTGGGGGAGGGGGGGTCTATGGTCAGCTCAAGGTCTGAAATGCTTTAATTTTTTTCAATAAAATTTATTGTTCATTGCAAGAGATGACTATCACATAAGCATGACGCTTAATGTCAGATCATATATTTAACTGATATGCCTTCAATGTTTCTATTCACTTTTAAATTTCTCACGAAAACTTGTTTCCTAAGATGATAAAGGTCGCCAGCAAAAGAACTTTTATCTGCCAGATTTATGATTTTGGTGGTTACTGAAGTAGGATGATTAAAACAATAATTGGTGGGAATTGCAGCCCGCGTTTCCCGCCAAAAATGAAGACTGGATACGACCAGCAATCATAGTTATAATCAGGGTAAAGTTATATCATGAATAATTTGAAGAACTTTCTTAATCGACTTCGGACAGTTATTGGCTGAAAAGAACTCACGTGCACGCATTAGAAGTTGATGCTATTGTTAAGTTATTGACTTCACCTATCATAAAATTCCGAACATGCTAGCAGAGACGCCATTTGCTTGCAACGTGAGAGCCAATCGGTTTATGACGACAGAATATTCCTGAATTTACAATACAGTACAAAACAAATAGTTTAAATCAGCATAAAACATATGAGCCGCGACACGACAAAACCAACAATGTGGTTGTGCGCCCACCGCAGACTCAGATCAGCCTGGGCATCCACCCAGTCTGATCAGGCTCTTCACTAAGCGCTTAAATAGTTGCTAAGGGTCCAAGCTACCGTCATGCGGACAGCGAAGATTCTGATCAGACTGGGCGGATGCCCAGGCTGATCTGAGTCTGCGCCGGGCGCACAACCACATTGTTGGTTTTCTCGCGTCGCGGCTCAATTATAGTACAATGTTTATCCCCATACAAACATCAACATACAGTGAAATGAAGGCTTTGCACTGATATATCATCTCTGCCTCCGTAACAAAGATGTTTGCGCTAAAGATTTTTTTTGTACAAGTCTTAATTAGGTTGCATACAACTAACCAGTTTCACAATTAAATGATAATACACTGGTGCGTGTTTGTAGAAAATACAGTGACAGCTGTCTCTTTAACTTGCGTGATTACTATATAATATAAGGTGAAAGCAATTTGTGCGACACCTGTAACAATACTCTTCGCCAATAGTTAAGCATAATTTAAGGCAATATACAGTCAACTCTCGATATCTCAAAGTCACAGTTCATCTCAAACAACTGCTATCTCAAAGTAAATTTTCTGGGACCAGAAAATTTACTTCGAGATAGAAGTAGTTTAAGATAACAGGAGTAGAAATTAAAGAAAAGTAGGAAACGTCTCCAAACTATATTCTTTGATATAAGAGGGCACTTTGAGACGTCTTGTTCGAAATACGATAAACGGATGGATGGCATGCGATTTTACTTCCTTTCAAAAGTATTTCAGCCATAGAAAATAACATTACATTATGTTATGTTATCATATGTTATGTTCTTTCAGCCTAATCAGGATAATAGGTGAGTGATAATGAAAGGCTCTGTCCAAAGGAACCCCGTTTACTATTAAAAAGATTCTCCCACCCCGGAAATCAATATCGGGACCGTGTTTGAGAAAATGAGAGTCAACTATATAACATAAACTCTTTTTTCACGAATTTTCCGCCCACATCTATAGGTGCACATACAGAGATGGGACAAAACAGTAACTAAATATAATCAAGGCAGATAAATCCAGCTGACAAATCATATCAAAACTATAGACGGATATACAAATCAGTGATCAGAAGTAGAATTACCATTTAGGGTCCATGTGTAAACATTCAAGGGGGAAACCTGTCATTTCATTTAGATTTTTTGCCTCCCCTCACAACCCAGATTAATTTCTACGCGAAGAAAGTGTTCCCCTAGGAAGAACCCCCCCCCCCCCCCCCCCCCCCCCCACACACACATACAAACAGAGCAGACATACTTTGGAATGGATGGATAAATCAGGAAAGCAGACAGGAAGTCACCCTTTATAAAACCGGCGGAAAAACATACAGATGTACCCATACACCTTACATGCCGTAAGCATGACAGCCCACTTCAAATGTAACAAGATTATTAGAATCATTACAGTTACACTCTAACTTCCTGTGTGGAGATGAATGCAGTTCATCATCAAAATGAATGAGCCGCGACACGAGAAAACAAACAATGCGGTTGTGCGACCAGCGAAGACTCAGATCAGCCTGGGCATTTGCCCAGTCTGATCAGAGTCTTCGCTGTCCGTATGGAGGTAGAATAGGCCCTTAGCTACCCTTTAAGCGCTTAGAAAAGAGTCTGATGAGACTGGTTGAATGTCCAGGCTAATCTGAGTTTGCGCTGGTCGCACAACCACTTCGTCGCTGCTCCAAATGATAACCGTATTTCCTCGGTTATAAGGTGCTGTTTTTTTTTCCTTACAAAACAATCCCCCCCCCCCAAAAAAAAATAAAATAAAAAAAAATTAGATCTAGATTTAACATTGCCAAAGTACGTGTGGTGATAAAGTATGCTTAATTTTGTTCGAATGGTATATTTTGTTGGCCTGCCATCTGATCAATCCGACCGCCAGACAGAATATGAATATGGAGTGGAAAAACAAGGTTATAACATGGAAGGTAAGCTCGAGATCAATTTACATTAGAGTCGAGTCGGGTAACTACGGACAGCGGGTAAATTCGGACATGTCATTGCAAACAATGGAAATCCAAATGAATCGGCTCATCATGAGCCGTCTCATCAGTATTTTCAATGCTTGCCCAGTTATTTTGGTTTAATTTCAAACAACTGACAATTAAAGAAAACAATGTCACTGTCCTAATTTACCTGCTGTCCGAATTTACCCGACTTGACCCTAACCCTCAAAGCACAAAAATAGAAACGATAAAAAATTACGTCTGTAAAATTTTAAAAAATATAAAAAATTCGTCTAAACTTTGTTATACTGAGAATCCAAAGAGTGTAGATCCAGAGAGGCGGTTCTGTAAATCCAAACTATATTGTATATATAAAACGTATTTTTCAAATTTGGCGCCTTAAGGATAAATTTCAAAATATTTGCGATTTATGAAAAATGGCGCCGACTTAAGACATTGTATTATGCTTTTTTTTCTTCTTTTTTATTTCTTTTTTTTTTTTTTTTTTTTTTTTGCAAAGGCCAGCCCCGGATCCAGGGGGGTGGGCTTTGGGTCTGCAGCCCCGCCATTTGGCCTCTGTGTTATGTATATTATGTAGGCCTCCAGATAATAAGAAGTATCTGATGACAGTTTGAGAAAAATTATCCAATGTGGTTATATCAAAATATCCAAAATATATGTTGTGACATTTCATTAGAATCGCCTCCCCTGTGTTGTGACATCTCATTAGAATCGCCTCGGGGAGGCGATCCTAATGAGATATCACAACATATATTTCAGGGAATAAATATATAAAAAAATCTCTTGAAATTGAATCATAAATATGTCATATTTTCAAGCCCCCCCCCCCACTTCCCCCACACAACTACATTTCAGCACATCCCAGCCCCACCAGTTATCCAGAGCCCCACCAGTACGTGATTGTCTGGATCCGGGCCTGAAGGGAACGTGATTGTCTGGATCCGGGCCTGAAGGGAAGTAACAAAAAGATCTGTCAGTTTCAAAATAATCACTTACTTTTTGCCAATTATATGATAGACGTCAAATCTTCTATACTGACTCTTTACGTCACTGATGACTTTAATCGTTGATAAATATCGGAGTAATAACGGAGCTTAGAGAAAAAAGGTGAAAAGAAAGACGGAGCACGAACATTAATTTCAAACTGTCACTGTTTCCATATAATTAATATCTTTATCATAACAGTTAATGCTACAACCTGTATAATAACCTCACTACTTAAATAATATGATCGCATGTAATGCACACTGAGGAAAGGGATGATCCCGTTTCGCCTACTCCCATTTTGCCTACTCCAATTTGGCCTACTCCCATTGTGCCTACTGTCAAATATTACTTCAATCCCGTTTCGTCTACTCGAGTTGTGACTCGGAGAACTAAATCATATTAGTTTTCTTTTTATTTCTCTCTCTCTTTTTTTTAAATTCATTCACATAATTTCGTTTAATATGTATTACTAACAATGTTGATAGATAATTACTGAAGGATTATAGAGTGATAATTAGCTCATAAAGTGAGCATGTATTGTGAGCGCATATCAGCATTAAAAGGCTTTGGCTAATACTGGGAATTACAATTATTTCTTTTTACCTTATCACGGGTTTTATTAAAACTAAAAAACGGGGGTGGATTTATGCTTATTCGAAGCTTGTATGGCAGTTTTCATTAATTCGACAAATCTGACTGTCTGAAATGTTTCTCTTTTTAGACTGAATTAGACAGGATAACGGGTTTCTCCGCTACTAAAGTGCAGGTGTACAACGGTATTTTAGCTTCAAAGCAAACCGTCTTGTCACAAACTTAACGGTACCTGTCAGCTGTATTATTAACACATAAATCACAAAACACGTGGCAATGCTCTTCAACATACGATGAAATCAATCGAATAATAATAGTGAAAAAGGATAAGAGTCAAGCCCGACTGCGTAAATAATGCGCTATAAAATGAGAAAAGGCATTGTTATTATTATTATTATTATTATTATTATTATTTGATAGAAAAGTGCAGAGTTCCTGGTGGTTTAAAACGGCGGTGATAGTTTAGCAGTAATGGGTAAGGATGAAACAATCTGCAAGAGTAAGACACTCGGGCAATAAAGATAACATAATTCGCCGCCCGTGTACATACTGGTAATACTGGTGACTACCCCTACCTGAGCTGTCATTTTAATTGATTGGATTATAAAGTAACAATCCAAGGAGAGTCACGAACTCGGCTGGATTCGATACCCCGACTTCTTCATTATGAATAAGAGAGCATTTATATTTTACCCGTCGGGGAAGACGACTCATCTTTTGGATCGTTATTAAAAAGGTCTGCATGTTATGTGTATTTGCGCAGTTTACTGTACAGTCTGGTCAGAGTATGCACCGTATGATTCGCCTATCCTGCAAGAGTATGCAGTATGCACCGTATGATTCGCCTATCCTGCAACATTTGCCTATCATGAGCATGCTGTTTTTACATATAGGCTTGTTTCGGCAACGACGCGGCTTGAATCCAAATGATGTCATTTTCATAGGGTCAACAATTTAAGAAAAGAATTTGTCCCATTCTGAAAGGGATGTAAAAATGAAAATGACAGTGTTGCTTCCCCGAAAAGTGTGCCCATTCACCTTAAGACAGGGCGTTCCCGATATCGCTTGAGGCAAAAATACCTAAAATGTACTTTACAAAGGGTGTTATAATCAATATCGTAAAGTGAGTGGAATTAAGCTTCCGAAAGAATGTTTTGTTATTTCAGAATTAATACTTTTTAAGCCCGTGATGCCACGCTTTCTTTTCTCCCTCTCTCTCTTATTCTCTCTTTGAAATGGATGATTAGTGAAGTTTCAAGCGAAGCCAAAGTCTCTCTCAAAAACTGAATGACACAAACTCTTTCTCTTTCTCTCTCTTTTCCCTTGATTGTCAGTACAACGACGAGTTGTCATACGAAGTAAACTCGTCTGTGGCAACTAAAGCAAAAGCAATTCTGTCTTGTCAGCGAGCCCTCGGCTTAGTGGTAAAGTGTTGTGATGCGAGTCTCGCCCGTGTGTCGTCGAAATGCCCCCCCCCCCGCTGGCACATAGCGTCCAATTGACGTCATCCCCACGTCGATGTGACGTCGCAATGTCACAGCGACGTTGGTATGATGTCATTTTGACGTCGTGCTTCTGGTGGACCTGTTCCGCTACCAGAAGATCAGTTTTCTCCCGTGCCTACCGATGGACTAGATGTATGAGAAATACTCTTGCAAGAGCAGTTAAATCCATACCAAAGCACGTCTTGTGCATTGTCCTGTTACCGTCCGATATAAACTGAGCTGCAACAAGCAAAATGGGTGCTTAACGTATCTGCTAACACACAAGACTCAAACCAGTCTGGATCAGTGCTGTCTGACCATAGCTTTGCATATAGCCTTCAGTTTCATCAAAAACCATACATGGTGTGTATGGACGACAGAGTTCTAATCAGACTGTGCCGCTGCGCAGGCTTATATAACTGAGTCTGTTTTTGTTGTGTATGACATGAGCACCGTTTTGCATACATCACTGGGGCTTAACTTCGCCGAAAACAGCTATTTGGGATAAGTGTGCAAACTGCGAAGAATGAACTCAGCCTGAGCATTCACACTCAAGTCTGATATGAAGTTTTGCTGTTGGCAAAAATGCGAACAACGAAGGCTCTGTTCAACCTCAGACAGTGCAGGAGTACGCCATTGACGTAGTTTCGTTTCGGTATTCTTCTCAAAAGGATCATCTTTTTGAAGAATAGAAGTTGCTTTCCTGGCGAATTCTTGCCTTTTGGTGTAGTCTCCATTTTCGTCCTGGCATTGTTTAACTTGTATGCCCACATTTGGGTGTTGAAAACCAACTCGAGGATAAAAAGCTGTGGAAACCGATCATGAGTGAATATGATCTTATCATAGCGGCAGAACTTGACCTGTAAACCATACAAACCGTCAATCTGCTGTCTCGTAAGAGACATGACCGTCGGAACTTTTGGCAGGAAAATGTACGCTGAGTCAAACAATGTACTTTGAGTCAGACAACATTTTAAAATAATTCGATAATTCTGAGATTTTTTTTCGTATTTATCAATAAAAATACGTTGTGACCCCTCGCCGAGTCATTTTGACCCCTCGTTAGAATCGTCTCACAGAGACGGTTCTACTGAGAGGTCACAACACATGCTTTTGCGGAGAACGGAGGATAATTATCCCTCGATTATCCCTATTACCTCTTCTTATCTGGAGCATTGATCCATAGTTTAAAAATTCATTTGTTTGTTTGATGGAACTCTTTCTGCGACCTTTGTTTTCTGTGCATCTTCTGCTGAGACTCTAACAAAGTCAAGGTCGCAATAGGCAGGGATGATGGTATTGTTATTGTTGCTGTTTTTTTTTTTTTTTTTTTTTTTTTTTTGTTGTTGTTGTTTTACCAAAACTACTTAATAACTGTGCAGAAGGGCCAAAAATGCCACCCAGCTGTGTACTCAGTATTCATATATTGTTTCGAAGTACAGAACATATCATTAAATAATGGGTTGGCTATGACTGTCGTCTATAGTAGGCTGGTGGCATCATTTCTCCAGGGTCCGATTGTTGAAAACCAACGATGGCGTTGGTGAACGAGGCGTAAGATTTGCAAATATATGATAGGCCTTCGAAAAAACGTTGCTGCTCTTGATGAAAAAAAATCTGACAAGCTTTTCAAAAGTTATTCACATTTTTTTCTTTTTGGAGCAACACTCTTGATGTTACCGGGACGCTTTGAACCACCTGGCCCAGGACGTAACCCAGCAGGCAAGAAATATCGAAACAGCGTCATATCAACGTCACTACAACGTCAGGGTTCGAGGTTATAAATCTTGAGAATAATCTCAAACTCAAAATAAAGCACACTGACTGGCTGCTTCCGAGCATGTGCTCGGAAGCAGTCAATCAGTGTGCTTTATTACATGCTCGGAAGCAGCCAGTCAGTGTGCTTTATTTTGAGTTTGAGAATATACTCAAGTTTTATAACCTCGGGGCCATGAAAAGTTACATTGATATCAATACGACTGTGTTTCAACGTTATGTGTCTGCTGGGAACTTGACAGTGTGCATATCTCTGCATGTAGTAAGGATCACAATACTGCGAATGAAAATATATCTACGGCATAACTATGTAAAGTTGGTTCGAATTTTCCTCTTTTCTTGTAGCTATAACTAATTTCAAATGGTGGTGAAAAATGCTCGTATTTCATGATAATGGGAGCCCCAAGCTCAAGCGTGAACCGGGACAAAATATTAAGGGGTTGTTAATCTTGCCAAACGAAAAAAAAAATGTGTCGAAGTACAAATGAGCCGCGACACGAGAAAACCAACAATGTGGTTGTGCGGCCAGCGCAGACTCAGATCAGCCTGGGCATCTGCCCAGTCTGGTCAGAGTCTTCGCTGTCCGCATGGCGGTAGCTTAGACCCTTGCCTATCCTTCAAGCCCTAAACGAAGAGTCTGATCGGACTGGGGGGATAACCAGGCTGATCGGAGTCTGCGCTGGGCGCACAACCACATTGTTGGTTTTCTCGTGTCGCGGCTCAAATGTATCAGTATCTGAGCAGCGCGACGAAAAATATAAAGCTGAGACTGACATAGCCGACTCAAATTTGCTCTACATTTTCCTTGACTCTCAAATGAGGACATGAGTAACGCTGACAAGACAGGATTATCTGAGTCTTCGCTGTTCGCACATGTCCTAATGCACTCCCTTGATTATACTTACATTCTTTGTAATCCGAAATAGTTTGCGAGTTGTATGAATTTAAAACCAACTTAATTCAGTTCATGGAGTGAAAATTAGCAGAATATTTGGCTTGAATAATGAAATTTATTAGCTTCATCCATTCTGAACAAAGTGTTATTTCTGTCTTGTAACGTATAATCCCAATTAGTTATTTTGTTCTGGCTGCATGATCACTTTTCATGTTTAGAATTGATTAGCTTGGTTGTCTGCAGGTTTTTTGTGACGTCGCCGAAAAATCCCTCTTAAGTATCAGAAGGTCATTTTGCATAATTGACCTGTCAATGTTAATTAATGTGTTCAACCGTAAGAAGCTGACTGGACTTTTATCAGGAATTTATTTACCGATTAGCTTACTTTTTGTGTATTTAGTTAATTTATTACCCCAGATGTTTCGTAATACGATACATGATATGATGCAAAAGTGAGTGAAAAGAAATCGTATGACATGTACCAGATCAAACGTTTTTTTTTATTTTGTTTGAATGAACAGCCTAAAAATCAGCTTTGGGCAGGTACAGGCTTAGCTGAGTCCCTGCTGTTCGTTGATGTCGCACAATCGTCTTTCTCGTGACATCACTTATGAACTAATTCGAACTTACGTAACAGCGACGAGCAAGATAAGTGAGCCGGAACAAAAGTGAAATATTTCTGATGGGTACAGGTGATATCAAATTAATCTCAGAATAATTTCAGCGATAAAAGGTCCGACTCGGACAAATTGTAGGAAAATTAACGTAGTTTTTAGAGATATAAACTGAGATGCACAAACCGTGCGGAAAAGAGGTGCCCAATGGTGAAATACTTCCAATTCGGGAAACAAACTAGACCGGAGGATTCAGTTTGATCACTTTACACAGATTTGAATGCCGGGCTGCATACCGTGATGGCATAGCTTGCATTTTCAGGCGAGGCCTATCATATCGCGAGTGTGTTCTCCATAGTCGAAGTCATCAGCTCAGCTGCATGCAGTCATGCATCAAGAGGTTAATTTTTTACTCTTGGTTGACAAAATTTTTCAATCGTTGGCCGGGCCGCGACTTTCTGTGCTATAGCTATGCGCTCTAACAAAGGGACTACGGCGTGACACACAAATCACTAGAAAACTGTGCAGTCCAAAAGTCTGTAACTCTAGTAACACACGTTGGTTGTTTGTTTTGAGTTTCACGGCCCTTTGAGACAGTATTTCAGTCTATATCGGGCCGTCTCCCAAAGAGAGGAAGAAAGAAGAGAGATGTGATAGCGAGAGAAAAATGTCCAAACAGCCCCACCCGCACCTACTGCAAGCACACTAGGCCCTTGCCCCACCATTATCCAAATCAGTAGGACGCCACGGAATTGGAAGTTATACCCAGCAGCATCGCACCACCCAACCACACCGGTAACACACTTGAGAGTCGTCAGGCTAACAGTAACGCTTTAGCTGTTGTGCACAAAACACAGGTTGGTCTGAGTCACCAATGCCCACATATGCCCTAACGCCCTTTTACGCGTCGGTAAAAGGGGCGATGGGAAATTAGCGAGCTGCCAAGTCTGGGATTAGACTCTGCATTCGTACATAAATCCCGGGCTCGAGACGCGTTGGAAGCGGGTATCTTTTCAGTATCTTTTCAGTCATAAACAGCCCTTCATTATCATCAACCCATCGTCCTGATATAGCTGAAATTCTGTTAAAAAGGGCGTAAAATCTTTATTCATCCACCATCGACAAAAATTTATAGGTTTGCTTTTCAACAAATTAATCTAATAAAGGTAGCAGATCCGAATTTGTTAGCTAGTCAAAGCAGTTAAACATCTTTTCAAGCGCAGAAATTGATTGACACTTCCGGCTACTGATTACATCTCTCTACCGTTATATTGTCATGTGTACTCAATACAAGAGTCACAGGTCTTTGAGATGTTACAGTTATGTCTGTCACTGACCCGTTAAATCGTCTAGAGAAAGTAAACGTTGCAGACACACAGATTTCACGTATTTTAGAAAAGGGCTGTGTAAGTAAGTTACTCCTAATTAAAATACTATGTAGTTTTAATAGTATATATCAATTTATTTGTTTTTTGTTACATTTTTTTTTATTTTTGATGAAATATTTAATGCAGCATGTTTTAAAATGTGTGAATATAATTTTGTGAATAAATAAAACTTAACAAACAAAACATAATATTTTCCATTAACATTTTTATGAAAAAATAGAGTATGCAAAACGGGAATAGTGATAGATTTAAGAGTAGCGAAATGGGAATAGGCGAAATGGGAGTATGCGAAATGGGAGTAGGCAAAACGGTAGTAAACCGGAGGAAAGTCGCAAAATGACGCCGTCCGAGAATTTCTGCATTTTTTCTGGAAGATAGTTTTAACTATCATTGCTTCCATTCCATTAATATGTTTATCATAACAGGTAACGTCGCCAGCAGTAAGATAACGTCATTATATGAGAAAATTCGGCCACACGTTAGATTTCAATTAGGAACGTCGCAAAACTTTACAACAAAGTCTGTGAATTTCTGTTGAAGGTATTGTCAATTGTCTGCAATAAAATGCAAAGAAAAGTGATCACATAAATGTCTCAGAATCGTAGCTTTTCAGATATATTTCATAAAAACCAACAAAGATATGTTTAATGCATCTCATATGACATGAGATTCACCGTTTCAACATTATACTCAAGTTTTTGGCTAGTCTTGAGATAAATTAAGGATAATTTTCCTTATTTTAACATAAAACCATATGTTGGGGTCCCTCATTAAGACCGTCTCGCCGAGACGGTTCTAATGAGGAGTCACAACATATATTTCAGAATCAGAATTTTCAACCACTAAAGTTATAATAATTGTGTTGTGTTTACCGCCTACTTTGTCAAACTCGAAGATACTGGTTACATACTTTCCATTATAATATCTTTAATTTCATGTGTATCGTGTGCTGCAATATTGACTTTGCGCATGCGCAAAGTCAGTGTTGCAGCAGACGGTACACAGCTTGCGCATACGTATGTGAAGCGACTAGATGATAAAGGCGCCCGAATAGGGAAAATATCGCCTAAGTAGGAAAAGACAAAAACGTTTATCTTAAAAAAAAAACAAAAAAAACAATTTTTTATCGCTGAAGTCAGAAAATGCTTCTGTTATTGGATAGGTTACAATGAAATGCAAAAATCAATATATTCTTGTTTTTTGCTGTCAAAGAAAGTGGCATCTGAAACCTGAGTAAAAATGTCTCTGGCATGTGCTATGGAGTCTTGTCATAGACTTCATCCCGGGCTGAGGGGTTTGGGGAGTTCGGGGTGTGCGATTGGATGGACCTTAGAAAGGATCATAGTGACCAAAGTGGTTTAAAAGGTTCATTAAATACATCATAATCATTTACTCTCCAATACAGGAAGTAAAAGTTTTACAGGGAACAAGTTACATAATTCACATAGCGACAGAATAAACATGAATTGCCTGCAGCACCGGGAACTTCTTATCAGGTAACTGTCATAATAATAGTATTTTTCTGTAATGCGTGTGACTGCAGTGATTGTTCCATTTTCTAAATAATACTCTTTGCAGTTAAGATAATTTTGAGTTGCTTGTGATTAAAACAAAAGAAGAGTAACTTTCCCTCTTTAATTACCGACTTGCGCTTTTTAAAGCCCTGCGGTCACTGTGGAGTTTTTTTGTTTGGCTTGTGGAGTTCTTGGTACAGCTTTGTGCTGACGAAAACAAATCATTTAATTTAATTTAATTTAATTTTGTCATGTCTGTTTTGTAGGGAGTGATTGCGGTCGGGCAACGGTGCTGTGTAGCTTTCAGTGCCGGGGCGTCCTGCTAATTGGTATAATATACTGTTCACATAAAAATAGGGGATGTTAAGCTGTGAAAAATTGGAGCATATACAGCAAATGTGACATCCATATGAAACGGTAAGTGTCGATAAAATATATATTCGTTAATACACTTTCCAGGAACGTTTGGGCGATATATCCTGTCACGTGATCTGCATACATTTTATTTCAGACAGGGATTCAGGACAAAAATGTGGCAAAGTCGAACAAAAATGCATTCAAATTCTTCAATTTAGCTAAACTTTTATGCACTTTTAAGGTTTTATGGTAAAAGGTTTTTTTAGTTTGTTTTTCTTCTACCAGAAAACAAAATTCGTCAAGGTACATCGAGTCACCGAAAAATTTTTAGACTTTTATGGCATTCACTCTTTATCTTGATGAAACAGTGTGTAAAACCAACTTTTTGCTTGTAAAATGAATCGTTGCTAGTGTTTCTGTGTAATTTTTGTAATCTGAAAAAGATCTGTCGCCATACCAGATTCGTGTGAAATTTGATAGTCGACCCCCTATCTAAAATAAATTGCGTGCAAATCACGTGACCGGATATACTATACAAATTGTAATGCAAAATGTCTAAACGAATATTTGTCAGATGGTCACATGCGGTTTCAGAAGAATTTGATATTCTTTTCTAATTTATACAATTTTAATAGCTTAATACCCCCTACTTTTTGTGAAAAGTATAGTGAGAGAAAGGCCTACTGTGCTTGCATTAGGTGCGGGAGGGGATGTTTGGATAATTTTTTCTCTCGTCTACCATATCTCTTTTCTATCTCCCTCTCTCTGGGAGATGACTCGATATAGACTGAAATACTGTCTCAATGAGCCGTTAAACCCAAATCAATCAACCAACCAACTAACTAACTAACCAAATTTGTTCTGTAATAGCCTGACTTATCTGATAATTTGAGTCGCTGATTAGTACGTCCATTGAACTAGGAGTGTGTGGTTTGCTTGCCGCTATACATAGTTTGTTATAGAGAAAAAAATCTGCAATCATAAACCAGCATAAAGGTGAAACCTGATCCGCTATTGTCCTGGTAAGTTAAACATTACCAGTAATCAGAAATTCAAAATATTATTTTATCAAAAGATCTGGTACATTGAACGTACAAATTGAAAGGCTCTAAAACATAAATATAAACCGCCTGTTGAAGAGTGAAGCCACACTGTTATCTAACAAAGCTAACGCGAACATGTGCTGACAGAGGATACATATGAGCCGCGACACGAGAAAACCAACAATGTGGTCGTGCGCCCAGTGCAGACTCAGATCAGCCTGGGCATTCGCCCAGTCTGATCAGACTCTTTGCTAAGCACTTAGAGGGTAGCCAAGAGATTAAGCTACCTTCATGCGGACAGCGAAGACTCTGATCAGACTGGGCGGATGCCCAGGCTGATCTGAGTCTGCGCTGGACGCACGACCACATTGTTGGTTTTCTCGCGTCGCGGCTCAATTATATTCGTAACACTATCACGTATTTTGCGTGACCAAGGGGGACATTATTGTTCAGTTTAAGTCGATAAACAAACCCAGGGTTAAACAATTGCATAGTAGTTTATTACATAGATATATCTGATCTACGCATATAGTTCCTACCGGTAATGCACCAGCCGGGACCTCAAGAGTACAGTGTCACAGACAATTTTTATATGTAGAAGGAAAAGAAAAAAAAAGGAAGTCGTGTCACGTGATATCACAGCAATATAGAAATACATGTATACAAGTACTTTGTCTACAGATTATTTTTATTTCCATACTATTTTTCCTTTCTGTTAGTATGATTATATACAACAGTCTCTTAAAGAATTGATTCAGCATGGAACCTAACTTATTTTTGATTTAACGATTAACTTATATTTAAGGGACAGAGTTCAACAAAGTTTTGAGCCACATAACGAAATGGAATTAAAGATGACAGTGTATTTTGATGTAGAATATTGCTGCAGTTATATCTTGGCGAATCCCAGTTGTTCTCGATAAGTTATTGAATCACAATTTTTCTTTGCAGTACGATAACAAAACAAAGAGAAGGAAATCAGTCACAGTAACGAAAGCAACCAGTTACTGAGTAGTTTATAATTTCTTATGTCTTATACGCTCAAACAGGAATATATTAGTTCTGAATAGAAAATAAGCAACTTATACAAGCACAGTATCCGAACGCACTGTACCATCTCTTCCGGTTTTCATAGCGTTGAATCGAGAGTACAGAATTCGCTTATAACCAGCAGCCGGAAATCGTTTTGTTTTGAGTTTTTATCCGGAATCTACTGCGTCATTTATATTTATTCAGCTTCGAAAATGTAAAGAGGTAAGTTTAGTATAATTTTCTCTTCGGTCTTTTACTTTATTGCCCTGTACAATGAAAAACTCCTTGCCGTCGCAGATTTTTTTCCGAACAGCTTAATTTAACACGAGATTGTGTCGTGCAAAGCTTAGCTATCCTTCTTTTATCAAAACTAACAAATTGTAATTTGATAACGCCTTCCGTTTAGTCTAAAGATTTTTTATAAAACATGTAAGAAAATGCTCAAAATGGTTTAAGAATCATGCCAAGGGCGATTTAAATACTGTACCAATTACTACCCACCCATACACGACATTGTACAGGGTAATAAAGTAAAAGACCGAAGAGCAAATTACATTAAACTTACCTCTTTACATTTTCGAAGCTGAATAGCTATAAATGACGCAGCAAATTCCGGATAAAATCTCAAAACATAATGATTTCCGACTACTGGTTATAAGCGAACGTTTGTACTCTCGATTCAACGCGATGAAAACCGGAAGAGATTGTACATGTAGTTCGGATACTGTGACAAGTAATGCATACTGTACACATCAAGTACTAACATTTATACCTGAATCTTAAATAATTTCTCTGACTTTGAACATATTACGATATTGCTTAGCAATAATCACGGAAACAAACTTCGTATTTCTTAAATCTTACTGCTATTCTGAGCGATCCTTGTCCAGACAATTTAAATACAGTAAAACGATGCAGCCTTATAATTTCTCATTGTTACATTGTCACAGTGATAATAATTTGTTGCAATTCAAAAAGGGCAGTTGTCAGTTACTGGTGAAAGTAAGTGCACTTAGTACTGGTTAACCGCTTAGGAGGTCTAAGCCTGCCCAGGAATAGTGCGGTTAGGTTAACTGACCGTCCCGACATGACCATAGCTGTTTGCCGTGGACGTTAAACAATAACACAACAACAACAATAATAATTTTTTGCAGTATAACCGATGGGAGCAACACAAACGGGTAACGTTGATTACAGTTCAGCATGTAAGTTACAATAATGAGATTAACACAAACTTGCTTATCAGGTAGCACTGTGCTAAGGCTGTTAAATTAGAATATAGTCGATATCATAGCAATAAGGTTGTTAATAACGGTCGACTGAGCTGCTACTTCTGGCAATTGTCTCACAGCTGGCAGGCTGTTTTGCGCGTAGTAGTCTGACTGGCTCCGCTAACAGCACAGGTAGACAAATAGATATCACCTCTGTGACAACTCTCAACCTAGACACGATCATTCATGGCTAATATAAACTTATACATGTTTTCCTTGTCGCATGTAATTTTAAATGATGAATTTCGTGCTGTTGCTCGAAGTCAGATTTAATGCTAAGAAAGTTCTATATGCATCAGCTGTAAAGGCTGTATGTGTCTTGTTGAGTTATTATGTCTATTAAATAGCAAACTTTGCCATCTTAGTACTAGTGGTAAGTTAAATGTTCTCTGGCATCTGAGAATTGAATTTTTTGAAAAAGCATTCTCAGCAAAAAAATCATATTCCTGATAGATGACAAACAAGTAATGTAATGTTACTGTTACATTGCCTTTCAAGTGCAGGACAACCCCATAGTATCATAGTTAAAAGACTTATAACATTGGTGTTTCTTCACGATTAGATGTACATCTGTTTACTGAAGACATAAAAGATTACACTGAAGGGCAACATCATCTACAGTTCGCAATTGTCATCAATTCAGGGGAAATTTCTAGGAAAAATGTTGCATTATCTTTTCAGCTGGCAATGCCACTGCTTACTGTTACCTAACTAATTCAAAACATACAAGCTGTTCTTTCAAGGGTGGGCATGATTCATTCAGAAGAGACAGCGTCTTTATTAAAAACAACACATCCCTAAATTCACTCCAGCGATTGATTCAGGTCATGATTGTTTATTTTATCACTTTTTTGTTATAGTGATATACGTTACATATCCTGCATGACGAATAACTTTTTTAAATAGATCACTTTGTTTTTATATATTAAGAAATTAAAAAAAAGTCATATTTATAACGTTAATTGTTCTCTAGATTTCATATATAACAGCTGGCTGCTGTAAAGGTTAATGCTACCCCACACACTACATTGACCGGATTCTAGGTTAAACACAGAAAATACTGTGGCAACAACAATTCTTGAGCTTCAAAGAGCCTGCCCTTGTTGACTATGATAACTGTATAAAATTAACAGTTATGCCTACAGGGTTCCACTTATATTGCAAATGGCCCTGAATTATTATCCCTCGGACAGATTACAGTTATGTATCATATTGTTACTGTTTGGGTGCCTTTTAAATAAAACACTAATGTTATTATAGAAGAGTTAAAGTAGAAATTGCGTTTGCGATGCTTACGCATACACTTATCCTCTTAAGACATAATACAGACTTCAACCGCCGTTAGCTTTTCTTACTTGTGTTTTGGGAATTCTTAAGAAATAAGTTACATTCTGTCTTCAGTCGATATTGCCACTGCTAACTGCAACCTAACTGATCCAAATATATCAAGAAATTATTTCAAAGATAAGAGGAGCATGATTCAAAGACAAGTGGTATCTTATGCTCATTAAGGACCACATGTATCAACTTCATTCCACTGATTTGGTAAAATTCTCATAGTTCATTCGAATTTTTGGTTACAGTTATATACGTTAATATTATATCATGACAGCTGACCAATATTTTAGGACTACTTTTTGCTTTTTATGTATCAGAATATTCAAAAAGACATATTTATTGCATAAAACATTTTCTGCAACTCATTTGTAACAACAGGGTGTTGTATTGTTCAATGTTACCCCACTCACTACACTAGCCATTTTCAAGGTACGATGAAAAAAAAATGGCAACAACCATTTTGCAATTTCTGAAAGACTGTCCTATGTGACTGCGATAAGGGCATAAAATTAGCATTCATGCTCACGGGATCCCCTTTTTACGACATACGCTCCTGACTATTAAGCGCATTCCCCATTTAGTCGCTTCAAAACAGACGGAAAATAATTGAGCCACGACACGACAAAAACAACAAAGTGGTTGTACGCCCAGCGCACTCAGATCAGCCTGGACATCCGCCCAGTCTGATCGGAGTGTTCGCTGTCCGCATGGAGGTAGCTTGGGCTCTTAACTCCCTTTAAGCGTTAGCGAAAGGTCTGATCCGACTGGGCGGATGCTCAGGCTGATCTGCGTCAGCCCTTGGGCGCACAACCACTTTCAAATGTGTTGGTTCTCTCGTGACGCGGCTAACATCACGTGTTTATTTACAGATTCTAATTTGGAGCCATTTAATGTTGGGGATGTTGGCGTCCTACGTTTTTATACAACATTACCGCCCTAGATATTTACCACTATTTATCTGGAAAAATAAGACTATAACGAACACCATTACAAACCAGTCCTCATGTAGAAACAATGGAAACTGCAGTGGATGGTTTTTACTAAGTTACCATGACAACCGAACAAACTCTACAGAACAAAGGTCAGATTCTAAAGCCCAGAAGATTTTGGGAACTGAAACCGCAACCATGTTCTATGAAGAGGCTGGGAAGAAAAGAAACACATTTATGGATTATTTTTCAAACAATTTTCCGATAGTTCAAAGCGAAAGGTTCATGATATACACATGTAGTGGGTCAGGCTTGTGCGGTGGGTGGGGAGACAGACTGAGGGGTTTGTATTCTGTATATTTGTTGTCGGTGCTTCAGAACAGATCTTTTGGTATTGAAATGAATAGGCCTTGTCCTATCGAAAAGTTTATCCGACCGGCTGTATTAAACTGGGCAATATCTAAGAAATACATTTTCGGAAAAACAGCTGGCCGACTAAGAATCTTGGACTGGAAAGCACCTCCCATAACACTGCAGAATATTCTGTCTCAGGCTCCGACCGCTGACGTAGTACGCGTTACCTTTAATGAAGACTATCTTGACGTCTTTAAAACACATATCAACATTTCAAAAATGACTCCAATTATTTCTGAATTACCATCTGTCGAAATCGCCAGGACACTTTACCATGGACTTTTTCAGTATGTAAACTCCTTTGAGAAAGAAATAAAGGATTTCTTTCATGAGCATTTTGATGGTTATCACCTAATTGGCGTACACATAAGAGTTGACACACATCGCTTAAATAAAACAGATCTTGAAACTATCTGGAACTTTTTGGCTCAGTATCGTAACAAGACCAACTTCAAGATATTTATGGCATCCGATACCCAAAGTGTAAAAGACACAGCGAGTAGGCTATTTCCAGGGCAGTATGTTGGACTTACAGGGGATATTATGCACACTGATCGGATGTTACACGGTTCCACAAATGTTTGTGAAGGTCTAAAACTATCACTTTTTGACCATGCAATACTTGTGCGCAGTCAAAGTCTTTTGCTCACGTCGAGCGGCTTTGGTATAGAAGCCGCGCGTGTACGTCATACATCAAACAATTTGTTCTGTTACGTAAAAAGGTTAGGTAGAATTATTCATTGTCAGCGTGAATCACTGAAGAGTTTGTATCATAGATAAAATAGGAAGCCAAAGAAAATCAGTATGTTAATCTGCTGACCTAGCGGTTCCAGGTTCGAATCCCACTGGCGGAGTAATATCTTTCAACTGTAAAAGGGATTCCATTGCAGATAGCCTTTCTTTTCACCCATCCATAGTCTTGATATGACGTAAATACTGTTAGAAAGGACGTAAAATCGCCAGGCATCCATACATTACATGTAAATGAATATACCGTTAAAGTCTAAGAATTGGAACAGCTATATGTGAGCAAACAGTCAGACCTTAATCAGACTGCTCCTAAAGGAGCAGTCTGATTAGGGTCTACACTGTTTGTCAGAGCAGTCTGATCAGTCTACGCTGTTTGACATTACTAGTCCATCTTTTGGACGCATTGTTATATTGTAAACTCGAACTGCTTGATTTTTAGGGCAATTGTTTTAGGTATCTCAACTTTTTATGGTTTTACAGTAGCAGCCTGCTTGGTAACTTTCAGTGCCAGTAGTGGAGCAAATATCATTGCCTAAGTGGCCTAGAAAAGGGAGATAGTGGTCTACGGAGTGTAACATTTGTTTTCATATATCAAAATGATCGCCTTGGTCTGCAGTTTTAAACTTCAGCGTTTGCCACCTTGGCAAACCTTGCATAACTCTGTAGTGGCCAGTTATTTACGTTACCCCATTAAATTTTGAATATCAAAAATATTTATTGAAGTCAATAGGAAGTATGCTTAAACATTATAAATGTATCAAATGTCCATATTTTTTGAAGGAATGATTTATGCACTATAAGTTAAGCTACTTCGGAAACAATTTAGAACTTTTATACTGTTATTTTCGTGATAATATATAATGTACCCCTTGAAAATTTAAAATACTAACTTAAATCGTTGCATTTTACGAAATGTTTTCGACAAAATTGCACTACTGTTGAATTTTTCCTCTTTGTTTAACTAGCAATTTTCAATACGTTTCTAGCAAAACAAATTTGAGCCCTCTAGCATTTATACTTTGTCAACCATGTACTGTAAAATATGGTAACACCTATTCCGTAATGGAGGCTGAAAAGTCATTTTCACACAATTATTCATGCAAAAGGTGGATAATAAGCTATTTCAAACTATCTAAAACTGACAAATTGGGTCTGTTGCAATAAGATCATGTTAAATATGATATAAAGCAAATGTTTAAAAAATTGTCTGACCTTACAACACATATTTTAAGCAAAGTAACTTACTTAACAGGTTGTTAATGTTTGCGTGAAGGGTCTATCATTCCGGCCAGGAAAACACTCTTTTGAAATTCTGACTTTTAAACAGCCCAGTTGTGATAACTTTGTGTTTTTTTATCGTTAAATGAAATTTTTGCGCAGTAAAGTTGGCTACTTGGGCAGCAAACAGATGAGTGTTATTTACAAACAGATGAGTGTTATTTACATGACATGCGAAGGTTAGATTGTCCTACAATTAGAAATAAGCCTTCTTGAATTAACCTGTACATGGAACACTATCGTTTTTTCCATTAATATCCGAAACACGTTTAAAGCATCCATTAGACCAAAATAACTGATCATAACATACAGTTACGTATTCAGAAAGGTAACGTTTGTAACCGTTATTTGAAAACAATCCCTGAGATTAACTGTTGCTACAGCCAAACGTGCTTAAGCCGTTTTAGATTGATCTAAAATATTTTCAAAACGGCTCGACTGGTTCGACTGGTTTAAACCCACCACATGTAATTTATCAGTGACATTTCCACGGCGATGGATCTGTTTTGGTCTATTGATGTTATAGTTTGTGTTGTTCACTTACCAGTAGCCTTCAAAACATCGATTAGTTTTGTCTCTTTATTGGCCGTCAGTCTGATGTATATAGAAACAAAAGAAAATTGCTGAAAATAGACCATTTGTGTTGGAGGGTATGTTTGATATAGGATAGCTTTGTGATCATCTGCACGGAATGGACTGGGTGTTTATTTGGCCCCCGTTAGTTTCGTGTGAGTACATGTCTCACTTTATGTTACTATCTTCAGTTTGATGTTGTGGATGTATCGTGGCACTAGTTGAATCAATTCCTGATCGGAGCCCTTTTACATTGTTTACCTGTTTTGACCGTTTTCTATAAAAGCAATACATAAATCTGTAGATGAAATATTTTGGCTCTACATCATATATTTTTAAACAAAAGTAACGTATATAACAGGTTAAAAAGTAAGAGTCATTTTACTCCTCTGCACCTAGTGTAAATATCATGTGGCCACCGTTAAACGCTTCCTTGTACTTCAACTAAATGGAAATGGTGTATTATCTGGTCTTTTGGGATAATCTGGACTCATTCTGAGTCGCTTTGAAAAAAAGGAATTTAGCTGAAGCTGGTGCTAGGTTGCATTGGAAGTGTTGCAACATTACATTCCTGTGCATAAACTTAGTTAAATCGAGGCTGTTGTTTTGTTTTATTTATTTATTTATTTATTTTGTTTTTCGTGATCCATTCCTTGTTTCCAGGAAATCTTTTTTTCTTAATCTAAATTATCAGTCCAAGAGTTTAAGGTGCCTGGATACACTATTACGCGAAATAATTCTGCAAATTTTACTTTAGCCTTTTTCTTAATGGGAACAAACTCTAAAAGGAAAGAATGGGCTACTGTATAAGAAAAGTGTTTCCTTTAAGAGTAGACAATATTTGGAAGGGTTACATCATCCACAGAAGTAAATAGGAAGCATCTACGGAGGCATAACAAGGTGTAGTGAAACACTGAGCTGTGTCCATTCACAATTATACAATATTATTTCCAAAATATTCTAGAAGACCATGTGGAAGCAAGGAACACACAGGAGAAAGAACATAGCCGACTCGGTTAATTGATTACTTTCAAGATCGGGCACAGGTAATCTGATTATGACATATTGTTACTATTTTAAAATCATTATCAAAATGACCTTTTAATTGAGTTAATGATGATTTTGAGTCCTTGTTTTGGTTTTTAAAAGGTAACGTATACAGCCTTCAAATGTAAATGATTTGTCAGATTAGAATTATGATGCTTTATGATATCATCTGTTTGATGTGATGCAGTAAGATGTAGCATTAAAAGCTTATAAGTTCTTGGAACGGACCCTTTTCCTGTAAACAAGTTTCATACTACTGCTCGGGTTGCCAGATGCAGATAATAACCGCCTTTAAGTAAAACATCTAAAACAGGCATAATACTTATACAAACTACGCATTATATAGAAAATTTTGTGGGTAATTATGTTACTGTCTGAGTCCTTTCTCTTTGGGACTATAATTATTTAAAACAATTGTATCAAATATTTAAATCCCTTCAGAGATGCATGGCCATACTGCTGTTAGGTTAATCTTCGGAACCTCAATGTTTGCTTTCAACATTTGCGTTATACTTGAGGGCAGCTACTTTCTGCACCTTGTTACTCTAGCATTAATATGAAAACTTATTAACAGTAAAAGGGTAATTTGACAACTTGTTTACTGCTGTTCGCTGTATACGTTACCTTTTTTGACCACCTAACCAAGGAGTCGAAGTTAGTAAATTATCATTGACTCGAATTAAATGTCATTTGCTGATGATTTCAAAGTAAAAGGTTACCCCCGTTAGACAGGGAGGCCAAGAAACTCATACCAATTCAATTTACACAATATCCATTCACCTTAAAGTCTGGTGGAATGATAAAAGCTTAACATAGGTCTGAAGGTAGATTCTCTGGAAGCAAGGAATGCATCAGAGAAAACAAAATTAGCAACCTTGGTTAAGCTGAGTGTGTGCCCAGCAATGTAATGTTGCAAAAATGCCAATGCCCCCCTACCACCAGCTTCGGCTAATTTCTTTTTTCAAACTGACTCAGAATGAGCCTAGATTATCCCAAACATAATTTTCAATAAGATGAGGTCGACGGAACGTTTCATGGCAAGCACACGAAACTTTACACTTACTGCAGTAGAATAGAATAACTAATACATTTTAACCTGTTATATACGTTACTTTGATGAAAATGTGCTTTTAGGCAAAAAATAATAATAAAATAAATAAATGTCGGTCTTACATATTGATTTTTAATAGGAAAAGGTCAAAACAGAGAAAGTAGTGTAAAGGGGCAGCAATCAGGGACTGATGCCTTCTGTGAAACCATCCACACGCGATATCTAATTGAAAATGGAGCATAAAGTTATAAGACAAAGTAGTCAGACGATACTAGCCAAATAAACATTCAACCCATTCCATGCAAAATATCACAAAACTAGCCTAAACTAAACATAATTAGTCACACAATCGCCTATTTTCACCCATTTCTGTCCGTTTGTATATACAGCTATATATAGCAGAATTATGGCAAATATGCCAATGAAATTAACTGATTTTTGAAGTTTACAAATAAGTGGACAACACAAACTATAACATCGATACACCACAACTGATGCTCCGCCTTGGAGCTGCCATTGATGAGTTACATTGGGGAGCCTTAAACCAGTCTAATGTGCCTGTAAAATGTTTTTATTTCAGCTCAAAATAATTAAGCTTACACATATTTAACAGTAGTATTATTTTATCTCAGGGACTATTTAAAAATAAAGGTTATTAACGTTACCTTTCTAAGTACAAAACTGTAAGTTATGATTAGCTAGTTTGACACTTTTGGTTTTGTTTAAAAGTAATTTGGTTATTTATAAAAACATATATATATTCCATGTACAGCTTAATTCACAAATGCTTCATTTGAACATCAGGACAATCTCAGCTTTGCAAGTCACGTACATAGCACTGTTTTCTGTCTAAGTAGGCTATTAAACTCTCATTTTACAATAAATAACAACTACTGTCATCACAACTGTGTTGTTTACAAGTCAGAATTTCAAAAAGGTATATTCGTGGTGGAAATGATCTATGCTTTACTCAAACATTTTAATCTGTAAAGTACGTTACCTTGGTTAAAATATGTATTGTAAGGTCAAAACAAAAATGTGAACTGTTGTTTTATATCATATATTACGTGATCTTATTGCAACAGGGCCAATTTGTCAGTTTAGATAACCTATAAGCCAGCTTTCGTACGAACAAATGTGAGAAAATAACTTTGCAGCCTCCAACAGGGAATAGGTGTAATCATATTCAACTGTACATATTTGACAAAGTAAAGAAGCTAAAGGTCTCAAATTTGTTTTGTTAGAAAGGTATTTAACGTGCAAATTAAAAAATTGAAAAAAATTGGGCTATTTTATCATAAATTGTTTGTAAATGCAACAACCGAAGTTACATTTAAAATTTTCGAGGGGTACATAATATATTGTAACGAAAACAACAGCACAGAAGCTCTGAACTGTTTTCTAAGCAGCCTTATTTATAGCATATTAATCATTTTTGCAGAAAATATTAATATTCGATACATTTATATTGTTTAAACATATAACTTATTGACTTCAATAAATATGTTTGATATTTAAAATCTAACGGGGTAACGTACATAACCAGCCATTGCAGAGTTATGCAAGGTTTGCCAAAGTGGCAAACGCTGAATTTAATAACTATAGACCCAGGCGATCATTTTGATATACAAAAACAAATGTTACACTCCGTAGACCACCCCCTTGAAAGATAGCCCAACATATTTGCTCCACTACAGGGTATCCTAATTATTTGAATAAAAGGAGAGCAAGGGCCGGCTTCACTTGCAGCAAGTGTTGGATGGGGATGTTTGGATTTTCTTTTTACTCTCGTCTGTCCTATCTTCCTTTTTTTTCTCCGCTGTCTCTGGGAGACGGCTTGATATAGACTTATTACTATCTCAAAGAGCCGATAAACTCTAACCACCAACCAGGCAATCGACCAACGGTAGTAGTGATATGACGTGCTTAAACTACTTGAAATTAGGGATATCACAAAATCTAACTGGTGATATCACAAAAATGTACAATGTTATGATATCACTTATTCGATTTTGTAATATCACACAAAATAGAAAAGTGATATCACAAAGTCGATTTGTGATATCACTGAATTACAGCTATTTTGTGATATCACTAATTCGATATGTGATATAACAATATCGAATTGGTGATATCACAAATTATGTCCACATTTCGATATAGCAAAATCAATTTATTGATATCGCAAAACCGACTTTGCGATATCGCAAATTTCATTTTGTGATATCACTAATTCCTTCCTATTTAGTGATTTCACTCAATCGATTTTGTGATAACACATAAACGATTCAGTGAGATCACCTAATCGATTAAGTGATATCACATAATGATTAGTGATATCACATAATGATATAGTGATATCCCCAAAATAATATCAATATTCGAAAAAGTGATATCACAAAATCGATATAGTGGTATCACAAATTCTAATATGTGATATCACAAAAAGGGGATTGATAGTATACGACACCTAATAATAAGAATAGTCATTGGCATCCTGAAACAAATAGAATAAGAGTACCCTTACGTTCCTATGTCACTCTCCTTAGGGTGGGAGTTCACGTGATTTTTCAGTTTTGATATGCTGCGGAAAAATTTAGTAAATCTTTGTTTATGCCGAGGTTAAAGCTCATTGTGTCTATTTTATATGAAAAGATCAAAGGGTAATTTTCTGCGCAGAAAACTGAAAAATAAAATCCGTTCTTGAAACTGTACTTAGCTCTGAAGATACTCTGATTCATTAAAAAGAGCGTCCGAGCAATTATTTGTTCCACTTCTTCTCAAATTGTAAGGTAGACGAGATAAAAACAGTAGCTTTTATCAAATGTCTGACCATGTATAAGTGCATGTATAGTGATTGCATTCATTAATACAGGTAGGTCAGTTATACCTATATCATACTCACAGTTTAAATATTACATTACAATGACCAAGACAGGCGTGTTTTTGAAATTATTCAACCTTGAAAATAGACGCTTCTGTGTACTTTAAAACAAATATTTGGACACAGGCCACACCCTTTTTTTATCCGCAGCCTGATAACGTGCTGCAAAAATGAAAAACATAATTGAAAGGACGCTCTTCATAATACATTAATTTAAGTTCAGACCAAGTTACATTTTCATTTTTTAGATTTATTCGCACAAAATTACCCTTTGATCTTTTCTTATATAAATCACTTTTAACATCAACAAGCCTTGCATTTTGGGATTCTGAATTGTGAGAAAAAACATAAAGAAGGCTTCTGTAAGTTTTGGGAAGATCTGTTGTATTTTCAGCATTTTATGCAGATGTTTGTCTTGGTCCCAAATCAGTGACAATCATCACCTTAAACTAGCAGTAAGTCATAGTGACCAATATTTCATGATACAGTGTTTTTGCCTGATATCCTGAAGACTATTTGATGTATGAATATGATTCCTGAGATAATGACTCAGTATGGCCTGATATTTGGGCTCAATCTAACAGTAGGTCACAGTGACCTATATTTTGATGATGCAGTCATATTTCGTACTGTTTTTTTAGAGGTTTGAATTATTTCTGGTATAACTGCTTAGTCTGACTCTGCAGTAGATTTCATTTCACTACACCGATAGTTTCCCTATTAAACTTGCGCTCATTAAAGTCAAGCTTCCGTAAGTCGCGCTTTATTGTCTTTTGACAATTTTTGTTAATCCTATGTGGGAGTCAAAAATGTATATTCGTGAATATTCAAGAAAGATAAGCACTGATATATCGTATCTGCCTCTCTAACAAAGATTAGTTAGTTGACGATTATTTGTGCAAGTCTTAATTGTGTTGCATACAACTAATCAGTTTCATTCTTTTGTACTTATTTCATACATGTAATGATATATGTGGCGGTATACTTTTAAAGGAGTGAGTGAGTGAACTCGGGTTTAACGACCCACCAACAACGAGGTCATATGGAGACGGGACCTCGGTTTAAAGTCTCATCCGAAAGACCGGAGAAGCGGGGGATACTTTTAAAGGAATACATTTGCTTCTAATAATTTCTGTTAACTAAGAGTTGACGCACAATGAGAAGCAGTTGTATTTTTTTTACATTAAACATTGACCACGATTCAGAAGAAAAGTTCCGGAAAAAAAGAAAGAAAAGAAGATTTACCTTCATTGGGCACAGGGTATAATCGATTCCGCCAATTTTCGCTTCCTGCAGAGACTGTACATCATATTTGGCTTCACCCGAGACTGTCCGAGAACTCTTGTTTCCTGCCGAGACTTCTGTACATGATAAATGGCTTCCTGCAGAGACTGTCCGCGTGATTCTGCTTCCTGCCGAGCCTCTCGGCAGGAAGCAGAATCACGCAGACAGTCTCTGCAGGAAGCCATTTTTCGAGGACAGTAGTCTCTACAGGAAGCAAGAGACCGTGGACAGTCTCGGCGGAAGCCAAATATGAAGGACAGTCTCTGCAGGAAGCGAAAATTGGCGGAATCGATTATACCCTGTGTTGGGTGTTTGAGAGTGCCTCATTCACTTTAAAGAATGCTGAGCCGCGTCACGACAAAACCATCAAAGTGGCATGTGTGCCCGGCTGAGACTCTGATCAGCCTGGGCATCCGCCCTGTCTGATCAGAGTCTTTGTTGTCGGCATGGAGGTAGCTTAGATCCTTAGCTACAATGTACCAGCGGATGCCGAGGCTTATCTGAGTCTTCGCTGCGAGCACATGCCCCTTTAATTCTTTTATGCGGACACGGCTTTTTTGTTAAACTTTTTAGTATCCGTTCAACAGAAACTGTCAAGAAACATAATTTACAGCACAGGAAAGGATCAGATTTTCCTATTCGGTAATGAAGTCTGATCAGAGTGATCAGCTGATTAGAGTGCGTAGACACGTAAAATGATCGGACTCATTGGATGGCATAAGGGATCATGTTGTACCTTTTTTGACACAAGACGCATAGGTAAACAAAAATGACAAAGCAATGCATTAACTACGTGCATTCTTGCAAAGTTGGACATGAAAGACTACTTACTGAAATTTTACTTGCGTACATGAACTGAAAGTCTTAAACACAGGGTATAATCGATTCCGCCAATTTTTGCTTCCTGCAGAGACTGTACAACATATTTGGCTTCCGCCGAGACTGTCCGCGAACTCTTGCTTCCTGCAGAGACTACTGTCCTCGAAAAATGGCTTCCTGCCGAGACTGTCCGCGTGACTCTGCTTCCTGCCGAGAGCCTCGGCAGGAAGCAGAATCACGCGGACAGCCTCTGCAGGAAGCCATTTATCACGTACAGAAGTCTCGGCAGGAAGCAAGAGATCGCGGACAGTCTCGGCGGAAGCCAAATATGATGTACAGTCTCTGCAGGAAGCGAAAATTGGCGGAATCGATTATACCCTGTGTTAAACCTTGGTCAAATAACGCTCCTAAACATACTTACAAATAACCTACATGAACTTACTTTGACATACTACATGAAACTGCTGTACCTTGCAGGGGCGTAACTAGAGGTAATTTCATTATACGCACAACCATGTTATATTCTCTACTTCTTGAAGAGAAAGCTAGTATTTCAGCCACTTTGGCAATTGGTATTGAAATCTGGTCTAATTTATAAATTTTCAGCAAGCAAATATGCGGGTGCGTTTTGAAATTTTGTCAATTTTGACAAAATTTCAATACGCACCTGCGTATTTGCCGTATAGGTAGCTACGCCCTTGCCTTGTCTTACATTCTGTTAACTGTGACGACAACTGCGAAATGATATGCTGTACCATGCCTTTTTAGTACGTCATAGAACGGGCAAGTTAACTGATATGAGGTGTACGCTTAAGTACTTTGATATACATGTGTATGTCACAGTACGTTGCTGAAACACGTTAAAGTCCGTTATAGTACAATACTATATGTATAAAAAATTCTGCTTGTCGTAGTTATAGGAGGAGTAAACTATTTTCCTCAAGAGTAGACCCCGTTATGGACGGTTAATATCGTCTTGGGAAGCAAACAGGAGGAAGTTACAAAAGCTGTTTCCCTTTACAGAAACAGACGTTGATTTACCCGTACACCTTGGAAAGTTAAAGCTTTAAGTTAAGCCCGAAAATCTGACTTCACATCAGATCGGATCATGGTCAATGTGTCATTGTCTCCTAATGAATACTCGATTATGGAAGTAATGACATAAACGGTAGAGGGGAGGGGTGTGTGTGGGGGGGGGGGAGGGGGGGGGGCTCGTTTGGAAGTAAAGATCAGCCATAACTCAAGAACAACAGACTCGGTTGAACAACTAAGATGTATGGGTACGCTTCCATGTGTTCTGCCATTTTTCTTTTTTTTTTTCTTTTGTGGTTTCCTGTTTGCTTCTCTGAGCTACGAAAACCTTCAAATAGGCATCCATTCTTAAAGGATGATTTTACCCATGCATGAGCAAATGCCAAAGCTAGACCCTCAATCATTCATTAAAATTTCAGAGATGATGCATTGAAATTACATGTACTGGCAAGACAAAAAGAAAGTTTTTATGCCCCAAATTCGGAGAAGTTTTTGGGGCTTATTGGTTTGGGCCTGTCTGTCCGTCCGTCTGTCTGCTACCCATCTATAAGTCAAGAAATAGAAACTTGAAATTTTATCAAATGATCAGTATGAAAAGTAAGCGAATAAGTGTTTTTGTGCTTGTTTTTGTTTTCTGTAGGTTACATATTTCCAGAGTTATGCCCCTTTTTTCGTCGTAGAGCATTAGCCTATGGAACCTTGTGAACAAAATATCTCAAGAACCCCTAATGCTAGGATCATGATTCTTTGCAGGATGACATTGCTCACGCTGTAGATGACTGATTAACTTTAGAAAAATATTTGTGAATTTTTTACCCAGTTATGCCCCTTTTCAGCTCGCCTGGACAAAGTCCAGGAAGAGCTATTGCACTACCCCCGGAGTCGGCGTCCACTTTTACGTCAAAGACTTTTAAAGAGCTTATTTTTTCCTGAACCAATGGATGGAATTTCACCAAACTCGCATGGATGCATTATTAGGATAAGTTAAAGAGCTACTTAGATTTTGGTGGCCTTGACCTCATTTTCAAGGTCACTGGAGGACTTAGAGTAAATTTGCTTACATGCAAATATACTTTAGCACCTAGTCTGACTTGGAGCAAATTTTACATATAAGCAAATTTGCTTATGTATGTATTTGCGTACGAATTTACTTACGTGAGTAAAATTTGTATATGTGCAAAAATACTTACGAGAGCAAATCTGCGCATGTGAATGGGGCATAAGACTCAAGGCGTAACCGTTTTCTTTAGAAAGGTATTTATTGAAGTGCGAGCCGCCCTGTAAGAGTAGAAACTTGTAACCTTGTTCGTATAAGACGCAGGTGACGCCCTCCCCCCTCCCCCCCCCCCCCCTCGTGGCTGCGTCCTCTCCAATCAATCCTACGTCATTCTTGACGTCCTTGAGTTTAGAGCGTTTGCAACAGCACTGATTACATGTAAATCATGCTAAGGATAAAATGGTCCCCCACCCTTGTGGCTGCGTCCTTTCCAATCAATCTTACCTCATGGTTGACGTTATGGATTTTCGCAACAGCACTTATTACATGTACATCATGCTGGTGATAAAATGGTCCAGATGATACAGAAGAATCAGTTTCCTGGCCGACTCGAACCCGCTGACTCAAGGTTGTAAGTATAGAAACATATGAACCGCTTCGCGAGAAAACTAGCAAAGTGGCGTGTGCGCTCAGCGAAGAGTTGGATCAGCCTGGGAACTCGCCCAGTGTGATCAGAGTCTTCGATGTGTACATAAAGGGTAGCTAATGGTCTAAGCTAGCTCCATGCGGACAGCGAAGACTCTGATCAGACTGGGCGGATGCTGGTTGCACATGCTGCTTCGTAGGGATTGTCGTGTCGCGGCTCATATGTACATGCAGATACAGTTATTAAATATGTGCATTTAAGTCAATTTCTGTCGCTTTTCCCCCCAGTGATTAGCTTTATATACCATATTCTAATGCGCCAACGACTGTTATGCGGAGGTCTGATTGGGTAACGCCAAAAATTGGCAACTTTACTGTATATTTTGCGATTACTGTCGTAAGCCGATGTCCCCCAAACATCACTGTGGAACCGTCGCTTCTAATTATTATTTTACGTCTGGTTTTACATTGCTGAAAGCGCTTGCTTTTGGTGCTATAAAGGTGAAACCGGAAAACATGCATTAGAATGTGGATAAATGTAATAAGTTTCTCATTTGGGGAGACAAATCATCGGTTTTAAGGCCGCACATTGCGTTTAACGGCTCCACTTAAGCGTCACCGTAAAACGAAACTTTCGACTATAAAACCGACGATTTTCTTCCCCAAATGACAATTATAGGTACAGCCATCCCCTATATTAACCTAGATCATTATTCGGACACTTAATCATGGATGTATATCGCGTTTTTCAGCTTTTGGAAAGTGTGTGTTTGAGCTGCGATACGACAAAACCAACAAAATGGCATGTGCGCCCGATCAGACTGGACATACACCCAGTCTGATCAGAGTCTTCATCGTGCGCTTAAAGGGTAGGTAAGGGTCAAAGCTTCATCTATGCCGACAACGAAGACTCTGATCAGATCGGATTGATGCCCCGGTTTAACTGAGTCTTCGCTGGACGCACATTCCACTTTGTTGGTTTTGTCGTGTCGCGGCTCAGTTTTGTTTATACTACCAGGAAATGCTTTAAACAAATATTTCAGAACGTATCGACCCAGATCAGACTGTTTCTTAAGAGGAATCTGATCTGGATTTGCACTGTTCACCTTGATAGAGTTTTCGAATATTTAGAATTGAAATTAGAAACCGTCGGGATAATGTTACAACGATGATGCAACACGGCCATTATACATGTATGTATATGATAAATTATGCATGTATATGATGACGATGCTAATTTCTGCATTTAATCATTACAAACAGGATATGTTTACAGGAAATTGGTAAGTATTTTTGACGAATAACTCTGACTTACTGTCCCAATTCTACTCTCTGTGGTGAAAACATGTACATGTAAATACAAAGCACTACAAAAAAGCGGTTCTACCTTCACGTTTGATGACAATATATTGCTTGATATGAATAGATTCTGTCTGATACAAGCAAAAACTATAAGGAACTGGGGCCGTATTTATCAAATGACTTAAGTGGTAGCTATGCTGTTGCTAAGGCTGAATTTTTTATAAAGGTGATTTCCTACAACTCTGAAATTTGCTCCGGAGGAACAGTCTGAAAAAAGACTGTTCCTCCGGAGCAAATTTCATAGTTGTAGGGAATCTCCTTCATAGAAAAGCAGCCATAGCAACAGCTTAGCAACAACTTAAGTCCTTTTATGAATACGGCCCCTGGTTTTTGGAAAATCAAGTGTGAGATAATAAGACAATTGAGCCGCGGCATGACAAAACCAACAAAGTGGCATGTGCGCCTAGCAAAAACTCAGATCAGACTGGGCATCCGCCCAGTCTTATCAGAGTCTTTGCTATCCGCATGGAGCTTGCTAAGATCCTTAGTATCCTGGGCATCCGCCCAGTCTGATTGGAGTCTTTGCTCTTCGCATGGAGCTAGCTTAGACCCTTAGCTACCCTTCAGGCGCCTGAGTCATCGCTGAGCGCAAATGCCACTTCGTTTTTTTTTTTTTTTTTTTTTTTTTTTTTTCATGTCGCGGTTCATTATTCGTCCAGTACAGCCCCCGTTCATTTTCGTTTATGATATCAATTACAAATTAAGTAAGTCATTTTCGGTTACCAACTAAAATGATTAAGATATAATTTCAATTTTAATGTGTTTTGAGTGTTTAAAGCCGACTCGTCAGCATTTGTTCGCCATTTTTACATAGGGGAACAGTTTTCTTCACTTCCTGTTTTCTGTACTGGACGACGAAGCCCTATGAAAGGGTAGTCAAGTCTTATAGGAATGATTTTGCCCCAAGAGGGGCAAATTCGTTTCTTTACGAGTTGACGTACCTTTCCCTTATGAGTTGACTTACCTTTCCTTTATGACTTGATTTACATTTCCTTTATGAGTTGACCTATCTTTTCTTTATGAGTCTATTTACATTTCCTTTATGAACTGACTTACCTTTCTTGTTTGAGTCGACTTATCTTTCCTTTTAAGGTTGACGTACCTTTCTTTTAAATGGAAACACTCACTAAAATACAAACTAAGCTAAATTGAAGAGTCTTTTAAAATATAAAGTCTGCTGAAAATTTCATTAAAATCGGACATAAATTAGGAAAGATATGAAAGTGTCTAAAACAATATAAATGAGGAGCTGGAAACAAGCAAACCTGTGATTAAATGACCAAGTAAATGATCACGTGGTGTTTCAGCCACAGGAAATATCGGGAATTCCAAAACAACGATCAGCTCCGTGGTTACTTTTTTTCATGACAATTGCTTTATTTCCGAATGCAGTCTTATGAGAATGCGTGCTTGTAAGTACTTTAAACTGCCATTCTTGTTCTGAAAATGATCTGACTGTATTTTAAACATGGCCTAAGCAAGGTTGCAACATTGTTTATGCAATATATTCAGACATGTTACAGCAATGAAATGACATGGAAATGAAATGTCAATGGTCAAAACAAAGCTATTTAGTTTCAGTTTTCATAGCCATAATGTGGTCATATCACTTCATTAAAAGTAAAAAGTATGCAAAGACCAGGAACTGAAACAATCAAAATCCAAATCCAGCCCTCAAACCATAGTTGGAAACAACTAAGATTACAAATAATCAAGATACAGAGAACATATGGCCAACCGAGTGAGCAGCTTGTTCCCAAAAGGTGGCCACTCAGCAACCCAAACCGAACCAAAAATAATAATAACATACATAAGGTAGAACATCACAGAAACTCTGACACCAAAAACAGGCAACATAGAACCACAACAGAACTACCGCCTTGGAACGGTCAGTAATGAATTACTGGGGGGCTTAAATCGATTTTACAGGCCCAACCTCACCCTCAGTTTCTGAAGTGGTACAAAACATTTAGTTGGTTGTTCGGTTCGCATGATAACCCTCTAACTCGTCAATGAATCATCACGGTAAACACATAAATCAAATTTCAACACCATGAAGAAGCAAAGACGAGGACTCAACAGATACAACGGGCCGTCTGACAGGCGGAGATTAAAGACTGTCAAATGATGGTTAAATCATGTTTTGTGCCCATGTTTTGGTCTGAAATGACCGTGGTGCCATTTAACGTTCTATGTTCAAACCATGTTTCAAACATGGCCATAAGGTTGTCATTAATGGGTAGAAAATTGTCAAAAACACGATTTGACCTTGATAAAACATGGTTGAGACATGGTTTTGGCAGTGTTAATAAACGCAGGGAATTACTTTTTTACCGAATGCAGTCTTAGGAGAATGCGTGCTTGAAAGTACGTTAAACTGCTATTCTTGTCTTTACTGAGAGTTTCCGAATTCTCATGTTTAAACCTCCCCCAGTTCTGGGGCAACATTAACATTCATAGAGACTAGGACACAAAAACCTACCTTCGGTTTCGGATATTAAAGGACGATTTAACATAAAAAACTATAAACCCTACTATAAAACCGCAAATATCACTTGAGATTACTCATGATTACACATTCTCTGCATTTTATTGTAAAAGAAAGCATATTGGAACAACGAATTTATATAGTAAAACCTGAAGAATCCACAGGATTTCCTCGTACAAAATGAAGTAAAAAAATGATGCAAGAAAACAACACGTGATCAACCACCCTGATGACGTCAGAAACTCATTGAAAATGAAAATCTTAAATAAATCCAATTCAAACATGGTTCCCGTGAATGAAATGCATACGCACATTGTTCACTCAAGAAGGAAATAATTTAGTCCCTGAACGCCATTTTGAATTTGCAAACCTTCATATCTTTCTTATGGTAAGTCCAAATTTCATGAAATTTACACCAAGTTTAAACGCTCATCGTGTTCTACAAGTTCAACTTCACTGATGTTTTAGTGAGTGTCTCCTTTCACAGTTGACCCTAGTTAAAACGGCGAACAGAGGTGCTTACCCAGAGAGTTTACCAAATGAATTTAGAAGAACATTGTAACTTTACAGGATTTCCAACTTTAATAAAGGAAATTTATAATGAAAGTGACTATGAAAACTTCTTGATTTGTAGAAACGAACATGAAATCATACTTCGTAGCCTGTATGTTACTTACAACGCACATTGGAGCAGCTTTTTCAATCTTTCGAGAGTTTACAAGAGATGCGGACAACAGACGAACTGATGTCACAGGTAAAGTATGCTTACGTTGCATTTTAACTGAGTTAAAGTCTTTAACTGGGGCCAATTACATAGCAGCCTATCCTCGCCAGTTTCAACTTATGTTCCGTCTTCTTCGTCACAGATCATCGTAAACAATGTCTAATTTACTTTCTGCACCTTGCAAATGTTTATTTTATTTTATTTATTTATTTACTTATTTATTTAATGAATTTACGATGTTCTTATGATTTAAATCAGAGATTCATTAAAGCGTATCATAATTGTTAATCTTTGGTTGCACGACTCGCTTTCAAATGAGTCTACAGAGTTTTATTTTCTCTAAAATGTTTGCTTCCAAAACTATCAGCTACTTTTCCAAGGAAGACCCACTTTTGTTATCAAATCTGACTTCCATTGGGTCTCTCCTTGGCAACTGCAGCATGTACCATCTGGCCGCCGATGGTATCATCGGCGGCCAGATGGTACATATTGCGGTTGCCGTTCGTGGTAGCGCTAAAATTCTGACCGAATTCGGCGGACAACTGTATCGTCGGTATTTAACGGCGGCTACCGAATATGGTATAGTATATGCGATTGAATTCACGTGTTATCCATCAGAAACAAATTCTATTCCATATCTGCACATTTCAGGAACTTTTGCTGTATTAAGTATCCATTGACCAATTTTAAGCTAAGTAGGGACAGAACCAATTTACTTTCTGTGTTTGGAAGTCGTGTTGAATTTACCTTATCAATAACCCACCAAAACTGCCCAATCTCTGTGGTAATGGTAAAATTATAATCTCTAAGAGTAAGCAATTTTAAAGCTTACTACTACACTTACAGCTCGACATATGCATTTAATTATGCTTACGTATATACTAGCCAGGTACCAGTTCTCCAGATAAGAAGGGGTAACATATATATTTTAAGAATAATATTCCTTATTCTCTGTGCAAACATATGTTGTCACCCCTCATTTGAACCGTCTCGGCGAGACGGCCTAAGTAAAGGTCACAGCATACTTTTTTTTGAGCAATAAGGAAAATTTTCTTCTTAAACAAAAAATAATAAACTCTCATCTAGAACTCAGTACACTTTAAGGACCCTGTGAGCGATTCAGCCTACTTGATGCCCTTAGTTGTTTTCCCTTTGTTGAGCAATTATTTGATGTTTTAGGGAAATAATTGGAGGGACACTTGGCGCCGAGTGCGTGCAACTATGGTTACGTACCGCTGAGCCACTTTGGGAACGTCGTTAGGAGTAGTACTGAACTGAACTGGTCATAAAATTATGACCGGGGAGTCACTTTTTTAAAGAATAATGAACGAGGGTGGGGGGGGGGGGGGTCGTTATTCTATGGGGGTCACTTTACTTCGTTAGATCGGCTTAAGCTTTAAAGCCACTTAATTATAATTAGATTTTCCAAGTTTGAATGGGGCCTTCTTTCAGATATGTCATTCGATGTCAAAGTCGTCCCTCCAACTTAATTTTTACGAATTATAAATGTACCTGAGCGGCTTATTACAGATTACATCTGCGGTATTTTACCTTATCTATTCTCTCAATACATGCAGCATTTGTTTGATGGTATAATAGGTATTATGGAAATGAATTTTATTTGCGTGGATTTTATCGATGTGTAAATGCCGGCGAATCAGTGATTCGCCTGCTGCTTACACATCGAGAAAATACTCACAAATACTTTTCAGCTCCTATGATTGCTCTCTTATGTCCCAGTCACACACACATATGCGGATTCTGCGGATGCTACGGATGGCCCGTCCGTATCTATTTGTATCTATCCATTGAATCCGTAATGGATTCGCAGAGTCGATAACTGTCCGTATCATATCCGCAGGGTCCGCAGGATCCGAGTCGAAATTTTGAAAAGGTTCAAAATTTGGGCGCGGATGAGTAAACCGTAATGGTCCGTAATTGAACGCATTTATCCGCATTTATCTGTATCTAATCCGTGTCTCATCCATATCTATTCCGTACCTTATCCGTAACTGAACCTACCATTCCGCAGTCCCAAGTTGATGACTGATATGGTTTCATGCGGATCTTTACCTTTAGTTACGGAAGTTATGGGTCATGTCAGGGTCATTGATGAGGCTCTAGTAATCGGAACCTCGAAGTATGGTTCATGCTCCTTCTCTCGAATGTGTTTAGTGTTCTGTGCTCATGAAGGATTAGATTTTTATTTAAATGTGTATACCTGGATCCAACCTATAAATTGGGTAAATGTAAAGGTTTCCTATAGCCTAGCGGCCGTAGGGGCGGTGGCTTGGGGGAGGATGGGATGGGGGAGGGGGTAGTTGGTTAGGGTAAATGTATCTTGGGCATAGCATATGAAAGGCGAAGCCCATCTGTCTCTTTTCGCTGCCTTATCCTTCCCTGATTTGAAAAAGGTATCCATTTACTGCTTGGTTGACATAGATATTCAGTCTGCAGTTGATAAAGTAGATACTATACTCATCCTTTTAGAACACCGCACACATTCGAACATGGGCCATACTTCGAGAATTCGGCTACTCAAACTGCATCAATGGCCCTGATATGATTTGGTTATTAAAACCAGAGAAAGCATAATGTAATTTCTTAATTTTGATTAGACAGTATATTAAAAGACTGATAAGTACCATAAAAGGTCTAAAAGAATAAAATAAAAGCTATAATCTAGGCTATAAATCCAAACCAATAAAAAATTCTGATTTCTCGGAATATTTTCTTGACGTAAAGGAAAAAATATAATCTGCACTATGAATGACGTACGGGGAGACGTTTTACGGTCGCCACACGGTATGACACCAGTTGCACTGATTCAGTAAAATAGAAATCTACAAGAGTTCATTCAAGAGCACAGAACAGATTCGAAAGTAGGAACATGGGCCATCTTCGAAGTTTCGGCTACTCAAGCCTTATCAGTAGATATTTATTGCTTCATTTCACCATGAAACTTTGTCCTATATTGGACAACTAATTGAAATTAATAAGGGAATTACTTTGTCCTATATTGAACAACTAATTTGAATTAATAAAAGTCAAATAAGTTTATAAAATGATGGCCCTACTTTTGCCACTGGCAAGTTCATGAAAAGATGACCCCACTGTTACAAATAAAAAAACATAACATCGCAACATAACTGCACCATACGTCACTGCCATGGCACCGACCCGGCCTTTCTGTTGTTGTAGTGCTTTAGATACAGTCTCTGTCTCTTCGCCGCCCTGCTGGTGTTGTTGGCGTACAGCCGCCTCTCCACACCATCCTATAGGTATCTGCCAGTATTGGAACGCAAGCTTTTTGTATTGAAACGTTTTTGTAGGAAACAGTCCGTTACAGTACTCCGAACGCGACCCGTAACTTCCGTAACTAAAAGTAACGATCCGCATGAAACCGTATCAGTCCTCAACTTGGAGTGGGACTACGGAATGATAGGTTCAGTTACGGATAAGATACGGAATAGATACGTATATGACACGGATTAGATACGGATAGATGCGGATATATGCGTTTAGTAACGCACCATTACATTTCACTCATCCGCGCTGAAACTTTTCAAAATTTCGACTCGGATCCTGCGAACCCTGCGGATATGATACGGACAGTTACGGACTCTGCGGATCCGATACGGATCAATTACGGATAAAACGGATAGATACGGACGGGCCATCCGTATTATCCGCAGAATCCGTATGTGTGTGTGTGACTGAATCACTCACGGAGTAGACACAGATATTGACGTCGCAAATAATCTTTTCTATCCTTCTATCCGCTAGACATGCGCAACCGTCCGTATCTGGAGGTATTTATCCGTATCTAAATGTTGCAGAAGGTAACGGAAGGTTAGTAATCCGTACCTATCCGTATCCATCCGCATCTATTGGTAACTATATCCGTAAATTCATTAAATAAAAATAGGCCACGCCCACAAATCCTGCGGATAAACTGAGGATTATATCCGCAACTATCCGCCCTATCCGCAATGTGTGTGTGTGACTGGGGCATTAGATACATCTTCTCTGTTAATTGCATTAGAGACGGCCGTAAAGAAATTAGTCCCAAGTACATATGCACATGTAGTTCCAAAATCCCAATTCTTGGCTTTATCTATGAGTAAAAGTAATTTCCCATTCGCGATTGACCAATCAAATAGAATGGTAAATAATTTTCTTACTTTCAGATTATAAGACCAGAGACAGAATGAAGCGAATGGTGAAAATTATAAGTAAGACGCATATTATTATTTGTAAAGCTGGCACTATAAACTAGATTCTATAATTTTTGTAGCATATACATTATGTTAGATTCGTATAAGAACTTGTAAGTTTGATATTAAAGGTAAGAGTTGATCTTAGAAATAAGGCCGCGTTTACACGAGCAAAGTTTCTATGACAAAGTAAGTTTGTCAAAGAAAAAATTGCTCGTGTAAATGCCTAAACATGACAATGTTTCTTTGACAAATATATATGGTAAAGTTACTTCGATAAATTAAATTTGTCCGTGTAAACGGAGAACTTTGCTAAAGGTTATGTAACAAAGAACTTCGCCATAAGTGTAGAAAATGTGACAAAAATTTTGTTTCATTGCTGCAGGTACCTTTGACTAATAATATTTGGTCGTGTGAACACTGCAGCAAATATTTCATTGCCAAAGTTTATGTGACAACGATTCTATGGCACATTTTCTTTAACAAATAATTTGCTCCGTGTAAACGCAAAATGTTTGTCATGCTTTCTTTGTTAAAGTTTCTGTGACATAGAAACTTTGCTCGTGTAAACGCGCCCTAAGACTCAAATAATTATTTGATCCGTCAGCAATGTAAATCCGACTCATGAAATTATTTCATAACATTGATATTTGAAATAAGCCCCACGTCATCATTTGAAAATAATTATTTCATAAATAATGAAAGTCTCACGTATTTGTAAATCATATAATCGCACAATCTTTGTTTCATATTTATTTTCACAATTTATTTTCACAGTTTATTCCTCACATTATAAAAAAATTGTAAATTATAGTTATTACTTATAATAATAACACTGACATAAAGTTAGCCCCATGTAATAATTTGTACAGAATTATTTTTTAACATTGATATTTAAAGTTAGTCCCACGTAATTATTTGTAAATAATTATTTTATAACATTGATAATTAATGTCAGCCCCACTTAATTAGTAATTATTTGTAACGTTGATATCTTATATTAGATTATCACGGAGGGGAATTCAGTGATATTTTATACATGTGGACAGAACTGTTTGGTAAATTGATCATTATGTTTTAAATATTCAATGAATTTGCATGGAAAAAGTACAAATATCTCGTCATGTTTGAAGGAAACGCTTATATAAGAGCCGTTTACATTCACTCTGTATTTTCCTCGCAACTTTGCGCAAAATAGGAAAGTCTTTGCTCGAGGTTGTGTGGAAAAATACAGGCTTAGCATATAAACTTAAATATACTTTGGTTGCGAATACAGCATGAAAAATCACTATTTTAAGGAAATAAAGAACCTTATCCTACCCATTCTGTCCGAATACAAGCACAAAATATCCGAAGTAAGTCACGAGATTCCATCCCTGACTATGATAACTATTTGTGAAGCCAGTTTTAGAATATTTATAAACAACAATGATATTTCAGGTGCAGCTATCTTTGAGGGTATGAGAGCTGCTAAAACACTCTCGAAAGGCGCAAAAGAAAAATTCTTTGGCCCGAATGGCAGAATATATGAAAAGTCTGGTGGATTCGCTCGAGCAGAGAAGGATTTTGACTCAGTGAAGCCCAGAAAAGTAGAAGGGGATGAAGACTTACAGGTACTATCAAAATTAGTTTGAACGTGAACTTAGCTTCCGAGGGATAATGAAAAAGGTACGGACGGTTTGCTGTAAGAATACACAGTTTGCAGTTGCGGCAATTTTACTTGCATTCCTGATAAAAATATATCCTTGAGGTATGTTATATGCCATCTTAAAGAACTGCAATGAGAATTATCATTTTACTTAAGATTTTATTTGATACGTGCGCGCACCTAAACACTTGATTGTTATTAGACGTTATTACCCGTTTTAACTTGCAATGGTTCTATCTTCGGCTGTTTTATCAAAAACAATATTCTTTTAGCAGGCTTTTCGTTGTTTATACATTAAAATAAATCTAAATTTAATGTGTCTGAGGAGTCTAAAGAGTAACAACAAAACAGCTTATGTTGACACCTGACATGGATAAAACTGTGAAATTGATTGTTTCATATTTATTCATGTCTTTCAGTTTTTGTGCTTTTTTCTTTTTTTTTCTTGCATAAACTGTCAGCTCTCGATTTCTAATAGTCGAAATTCGTCTTAAACTACTGACGTTTCAAAGTAAACTTTCTGGTCGCAGAAAATTTACTTGGAGATACCAGTAGTTTGGAATAACAGGAACAGAAGTATAAAGAGAAATAAGAGATGTGTCCTAACTATATTCTTTGATAAGAGAGGGTACTTTGAGACATCAGTGATTTTAGATAACGAGTGTCAACTTTAGTTTGTTTCTCTTTTTAGGCCGGGAAGCGTGGGGAAGTAGGTGATAGAGAAATTACGTTGAAAAGAAATGGGTGGCTCGGGAACCCGACGGTGTATCTTATTAAAAACCATAAAGGACCATTCAGAGCTGGAGAAATAGATACAGTTGTTTACGTAGACTAGTCCCTCGCACTAAATTAAACACAAGTAGCTTCAAACCGTTTAATTCGCATACAGTTTGTAACACATGTGCATTATCTGATCAGGTGTTTGGATGACATGTGATTTTACGCCCTTTTCAACAGTATTTCAGTCGTATGAGAACGATGGAAGGGTGATATTGAAAGGATGTGTGTAATAGAACCCCGTTTACGGTTGAAAAGATTTTCACCTCTAGCAAGATTCGAACCCGAACCACTAGCTTAGCAGGTCAGCATTTATCCAGCTTGGCTATCCGGGAGTTCCTATACACGATTAGATCATTTGTATATAATAATATGTGACACGCAATAGTATTGGTACGCATACATGCTGCAGGTGTGGTGATGTTGATAAATATGCGTGCTACCGTCTTGTTTGTGGAAGCCATCGAGTATAACACTATAATTACTCTAAGCTTATTCCAAAATCCAAATGTTTTCCCACGGTGATAAACACATGAGGTAACTTTATCGCTTCACTCGAGTTTCGCCATAAATCTACACTTCAGCCTCATGTAGTAGGTTTGATAGTTGATTGGCTTCGTAAGCTAAGAACCTATGGTAAGTTAACGCTCATATCCACCTGTGCAGCTGCGCAAACTGACTAAATTCTTGATTCGCCAAGTGTCATAGCTGGTAAATGCTAAACGGAAAGTCTCTGATCTAACTGCGCGGATGCACAGGCTGATCAGGGATTTCCCTGTTCGCAGATGCGGTTAGGTACTATCTTCCCAAAGTCATGAGGTGGTTTATGAGACAGTCTCAAAAGAAGCAGCAATACTACACGTGCGAACGGTGAAGATCTGTTTCAGGCTGCGAAGAGATTCTCCAGGGTCATTACGAGTACATGATTTCGCACATGCATATTTACATCACGTTCACATCGCGACTCCTTTGATCTCTGTCAGTTAGTATTTTCTATACCAGCTCGCGAACGGGTGGTATACGGGTTAACACTTCACTTGAGATAGGTTGTTCACCGTGAACAACCTGCCTCCAGCGAACCGATTAATCCTGCTCATGAGCACATGTAAAACAGAAACAGAATAGAGCCGCAACAGGCGAAAAGGAAACTTACGAATTGCAAACATCGACTACTCATACCAATCTGCGATGCAAGAACCTTCATTTTGTAGATTTCTTGTGGTACTTACACGTTGACACTCTGACCAGACTGCGCGGAAGCAAATGCTGGTCTGAGCCTTTTTTTCGTTGAGAACCTTTTTGCGTGTACCACTGCAGCGGCACTGGTTAAATAATTCCTCTGCACATGCCTGTCCGCCGTTAACTTTTAATAGATGGAAGGATAGGGAGCCCAGGTAGCTCAGTGCGTTAAGCACTAGCTTGTTGGTGTAGAGCTCCTAGCTCGATTTCTGCTGGAAGGAAATTTAATCATTTTAACTCAAGGGGAGATTCATTGCACACATCCTTTCATTATCACCCTCCAGTTGTTCTGATATTAAATACTGTTGAAAAGGACGTAAAATCGCAATTCATTCACCAGCCCATCCATGGATAGGCAGATGACTCGCGATTTTACGTCCTGTACAACAGTATATCAGTCTTATCAGTTAGACAGGAGGGTGATAATGAAAGTTTTGAATTCATTGGAACTTCGTTTACGGTTGACAAGTTTCCGCCTCCAGCAGAAACCGAACTCAAGACCGCTAGATCAGCAGGTCAGCGCTCAGCCCACTGGGCAACCGGGGCTCCTCAATTTGCAATAGATTCCTTGCAGCAAGGCCTAACTACCAAACGGACCTAGACACGTATTTTTTTCTCATTTATAATCGGGTGAGGGAGGGGGTGGGGAGATACATTTAGGGGCGTGGAAATGCGTTTTGGTGATCTAGGGGAGACGTAGGGGAGACGGTAGAAAATCAATAAGCCAAGGAGCAGGGGAGGGGAAGGAATAATATATTTTGTTAGGCATCTGGGGGAGCAAGAAAGGAGTCATATATTTTGTAAGGCAAATGGGGGAGGGGGTGGGTTTGGGTGTCAGAAGAATAAATCCAACAGTTTTTATTTAAAAAAAATGTTAGCTTCCTGCACCCACCCCGGTCCCTTATGCATACATTTCCAAGTAATTCTATTATTTCAAACGTAAGTACTTAGAATATTTACAAAAAGAAAAAAAAAATGCCCGCTTTTTTTTCAGATAAAAATAGCCACCAGAGAAAAGTCTATAATAGAATTATGTCTATCAGTAAATTTAATGCCTGCGTTTGCGGTATCAGTCATCAGCAAAACTACTCTGGCTTCTGAACAGTAGGTCATTATCGCGAGTGTGAAGTTGTTTCAGCGTCGGACGGAGAGGTCGAGGTCATAAGCGTTTTGTAACCTTGGGTGGGTAAGGGGATAGGGAGGGGGGGCGAATAAAAATCAATGAAAGTGGGAAGGGTTGTAAAAAAATGTTAATATTAATCATGTGAAATGTACCCGCCCCCTCCCTCACACACACCCCTCCCACATAATAATAAATGCCGGCCCTTAATATAAAATAGAATACAATGAAAATATTAATAAAAAACATGTGCAAACAGTAAACGCCCAAAGAGCGTAAATAGGCACCTTTCATTTTACAGATAGACTCAGTCTGCGAGCAACGGAGAGTCGGGCCGGTTACAAATCTACGCAGTCTGATCTGGTCTTCTCTGTTCCTGCATGTCCCAAGGTAGGTTTGCACGTGAAAATATGCTGATGCGCTGAATAAGAACTGACTCGGCAAGGGCCTAATGAAGGGCCACAGACCGTTTCTATTGAGAACACGACAAACCATCACTCTATAACTGTGTTGGCCGACAGGTCATAATCCAAACTCAGCAGGAGCCCCGGTAGCTCAGTAGGTTAAGCGCTGGCATATTGATCTGGCGATCTCGGGTTCGAGCTCCGCTCGAGGAAGCGCAGTCCTACCTATCTAGCGATCCGCTCGAAGCTGAAATCTTTTCAACCGTAAATGGTCCATTGCACACAGCCTTCCATTATCACCCTTCCGTCGTCCTGATAGGACTGAAATACTGTTGAAAAAGACGTAAAATGGCAAGTCATTCATCCTACTGCATGCTCAGCAAAGTCTGTGATACTTGCGATGTTTACCTCATCAACATGTTCACATCCTCCAGTTCCCCAATACTCTGGGTCAGAGGTATTATTTTACAAATACACTTAAATTCACATAAATCATTCTACCTGATATATGTCGAAGATCCGATCTGCGGATCCATTCTCTATACATGTTCTGTCAACGTTGCTATTCGGTGTGTAAGTCGGATATCGACCTTGTCCTCGATGCATATCGGGCAATGGGCTGTATTTTATGGTCCAGTGATTTTTGCCTTATATCTCAAGGAAGAGTTGATGTCTGAACAATATGTCTTCGGTTTATGACTCATAATCATCCACAGTTTAAACTCAAACTAACTGTATGTCACAATGACGTATATCATGTTTGTACATGATAGTTTGCGATAATGACTCAGTATGTGAGCCAATATCTGACCTTAAACTAACAGTAGGACACATTAACCTATATCGCATGTTCTTGTGATTTTGCCTTATGTCTTTAAAACTATTTGATGTAACATGATTGCTTGATATAATGACTCAGTATGACCCGGTGTTTGAGACCAAACTTACAGTAAGTCACAGTGACCGATATTACATGGTCCAGTGATTTTGCCTTATAACTTGAAGACTTTTCAATGTACGAAACATGTTTTCTTGGGACAATGACTCCGTATGACCAATAGAAAGGGCAATGTTTTTCACTGGTGTCTAAAGAGAATTGCACTGAGATAATGTGATATTATTTATTGTCTTTTAAGTCGTAATATGGGGGATTTATTATGCCATAACTACACAGGCTATATGAACATATATTTCCAAAGGAGGTTGAGTCAAAACATATACCTTTTACAAACTTCTTCGGGAACATATGGAACTTTTAACGTTTAAAGTAACAGTGGCATTTTATTTGCAGTTGGTTCCAATTCTAGGTTAAATTGACCCCAGGGGTCATGGGAGGTCACAGAAGCGAATACTTTTATTTTGAAGGATTATCTTGGCCTTGAGTTAATTTTGGAATCACTTTAGCTTTATTATACCCGACATACGAAGTATGTCAGGAAGTAAATGTTTTTGTCTTTCCGTTCGTTTGTCCATTTGTTCGTCTGCCCGTCCGCCCGTCCGTCCGTTCGTGTACTTTAAAGGGCTACTACACTGTTTTCTTCACTTTTTCCAGAAATAGTCTCAATTAACAGGTATCTATGAGAGAAACAGAATGCTGAAAACCCCATCGAAAAATTATAACCAAAACTGTAATTGTTGAAAATTAAAGTTTATGCAAATTAGATTTTAAGCCCCACCCACTTTTTCTTTTCTACAGCTTTACTTGCATAAATGTAATTTTGATGACAGCCATTATCATCATATTCTGATGCAAATATTTGAATATTTCAATAAAATGAAGTAACTTATTAATATACTTTATCTATATAAGGAGAAAAAAACATAGAAAAATATAAAATAAGGATTTTTTTTTAATTTTAATAATATGAATTACTCAAATGATGTCATAGAGTCCTTGCATATTTTTCAGCTAATTAAAATTAAAATTCCTTATAACTTTTTAACCGTTTGGAATTTTTCTTTGCTGTTTTCGACATTCTTTTAGATAAAACAATACCAGTTATTTCCAGTGATTTCAATGCATGTTGAAAAACAGTACAGTAGCCCTTTAAGTCAAAGTCTTGCGTTTAACCGTTTTGATTGTTCAAATCTTTGTTACCACATGTCTGATTCTTATCATATATGGTTCATGATATTTTTATTGCATTCTTTATGATATGGAATATCTAAACATTGGAGTCAAACCCCTGGGTGGGACAAGGAGTCAATATTTTTTTTTTTGCATTAAACCATTTTGATTGCACATAACTATGTAATCATATATTGAATTCTTTTCATATTTGGTGCATGATATATCTGAAGCATTGTCTTGCATGTGGACTGTCTAAGTATTGTGGCTGGATCCCGGGGTGGGTCCAGCAGTCAATAATTAAGACTTAGTCTACGTCAGAGTTTCGTGTTCATTTTAAAATTTAACGTTTAATCTTTTTTGATTGCTCATATCTCTGTTGCCTCGTCAGTTTCCTATCATATTGACAATGACAATGACAATGACAAAATTTTATTTCATAATTAAAGGCCTTCGGCCCACAATACAAATTATATTAAACACAATGAATGAGTGACATCCAATATAAACAGTACATTTGAACAGAACGTGCCACGATAGATATATGCTTTAAGTTTAAATGAACTAAGTAATTTAAGCGCAACAAAATATGTGTTGTAAGTACAGTATATCTTTGCAACAAAGAATGTAGGTCCTAAGTGTCCCAGCAGGCACATGACGTCGCAACGAAATCGCAACGAAATCGCACTGCCACCGACGCGACGCAGTAACGTCGCGTCGATGTCAGTGCGACGCCACCTCGGTGTCAAATGCCGGAACGACATCGTACCGACGTCATCTCGACGTCATGTGCCGGCTGGGGTTATAATGCAAACAGTTAGCATATGTTCTCGCTGTATATGTCCGTTTTAGTAACAAAAGTGCAATGCGCTTTGCAGGGGGAAAACAAATAATTACAAACTATGCATAACTCAGCGATTCTATCAATATCTAATATTTTAACATATTAGTTCGGATGGTATAGATTTCTCAGTGCAATATACTTTGATTATCAGATGATCTAAATATGCTATAGAAATGCTGTAATGAGATCGTGTTACGCCAGTATGGTTTAAAATACACATTTCTAAGGTCTTCATAGACGGGACAGACCATGAAGAAATGAAATTCGTCTTCTACTGAATAAACATTTGATTCGACACAGAACGGACAGAACCTATATTCCCTTTCAATATGCATATGCCTTCCTTTTTCTATCGTCAGAGTGTGACTAGAACAACGAAAATTAGCTAGCGTACTTCTACATGCATAACTTAAATATACTGACAAATATTTTTTCAACTTTTAATAAAGACTTAAAATGTTTATAGTGATTGGCTTTTGTCGATGCATCCAGTCTGCTTTTCCAGTTTTGAACTGATATGTCTTTCATCCGTTCCTTGAATATTTTAATAAAACGATTTGCATCCCCTACAGTGTTGGCTACCCATACATACCCAAATCCATGTTCGAAAAGGAGAGAACGTATATGAGAAGCCCAAGTTATGCGACCAGCTTCATCCAACGAACGAAGCATTTTATAACACTGATGCGGGTACCTATGGGCAGGCATTTGAACTAATCTAATCCAGTATTTTATGCATTGGGTCATATAAAAACAGCCAGGCTATATCTTCCACACTCACCAAGTACAAAACTATCCATAGTATTTTGTTTTAACCCTACATATTGTTTACAAAATGCTGGTTGTACTTTTTTCTATTTCTTCGCTATATTTATTACCCCACATTTCAGAGCCGTAACATGCAGCTGGTTTTACCATCGAATCAAACAGTTTGAAAGCATCCGACGGATAAAAATGCCCAAAATGTTTTTGAAAATCAAAAATACTAAAAGCTGCTTTTTTGGCTTGTCGAGCAAGTAAGTCTTTAGTTTTAGTCTATATTAATTTTGGTGTAAAATACACACTTAAGTATTTATATAGTGAGACAATTTCCATTTCACTGCCCTGAAAATACCATTTTTCTGTCTGTTTAACTATGCCACAATTTCGAAAAAACAATAATTTTAGTTTTGTTTAGCTTTAAACTCATTTTAACAGACTGACAAAAATTTTCAATTAAATTTATTTGACGTTGTAAACGAACAACTGTACCCAAAAAGCTTGAAACGTCATCTGCAAACATTACAGCTAGAACATCTTCAATTTTATTAGAAATAAACACTCCATTGTCGCAGTTGGATCGTAAGTAAGACACTAAATCATTTATGAAAAGAGAAAATATAATAGGAGAACTTATACAACCTTGGCGCTTACCGATACTACATTAAAAACAAGAGGACCATTGGTCCTGTAGCTCACCCGAGTCCATTCAGCCTCAGTACTCTAGGGTAAGTTACTCTAAGGCCATCGGTCAACTGGTTCTGGAGAAAAAGATTTTTAAAGGTCTTAACCATATATAGGCATGGAGGACATGTTGGTCATGTGACCGGGACATTTGAAAAAAATTTCTTTCCCTCAACCCCCTGGAGGCTCTATATTAAGTTTGGTTTCAAAACTGGCCCAGGGGCTTTTGAGGAGATGGTTTGATATTGTCAAAATGACAGATTTCTGGGTCAAAAGTCAAAGAATGACCTTGATCTCTTGTACTCATAAATCTTCATGTACTCATTAAGATGACTGTAGATATCAATTTTTAGGCATAAATCTTCAAAACTTTCCATGAAATCTAATGTTCTAGCATTTTCCCACATTTGACCTTGCCGTAAAATAGTCAAGGTCAACCCAAGGTCATCATTTTGAACAATCTTGATAGTACTGGAGATCCCAATGCTACATACCAAGCTTCAAGGCCATCAGTCAATTGGTTCTGGAGAAGAAGATTTTTTAAAGGTTTTTACCATATATGGGCCTGGCAGCCATGCTGGTCATGTGACCTGGACCGTTTGAACTAATTTTCATTCCCTCAAACCCCTGGAGGCTCTATATGAAATTGGTTACAATTGACCCAGTTGTTTTTGAGGAGATTGTTTGATATTGTCAAAATATGAGAGATCTGGGTCAAAGGTCAAAGAATGACCTTGACCTCTTGTACTCACAAATCTTCATGTACTTATTAAGATAACTGTATATACCAATGTTTAGGCATAAATCTTAAGAACTTTCCATGAAATCTTATGTTCTAGCATTTTCCCACATTTGACCTTGCCGTAAAAAAGTTCAAGGTCAACCAAAGGTCATAATTTGAACAACTTTGATAGTACTCGAGTACCCAAAGCTACGTACCAAGTTTCAAGGCCATCTGTCAATTGGTTCTGGAGAAGAAGATTTTCAAAGGTTTTTACCATATATGGGCGCGGCAGCCATAATGGTCACGTGACCTGGACCGTATGAATAAGTTTTTGTTCCCTCAACTCCTGGAGGCTCTATATGAAATTAGGTTTTAATTGGCCCAGGGGCTTTTGATGAGATTGTTTGGAATTGTCAAAATATGAGAGTTCTGGGTCAAAGGTCAAAGAATGACCTTGACCTCTTGTACTCATAAATCTTCATGTCCTCATTAAGATGACTGTAGATACCAATTTTTAGCCCAAAATTTTCAACAGTTTCCAAGATATCTTATGTTCTAGTATTTTGCTATAGAAAAGCACAAGGAAGAAAATTTGACCTTACCGTAAAAAAGGTCAAGGTCAACCTAAGGTCATAATTTGAACAATCTTGGTAGTACTCGCGTACCTGATGCTACATACCAAGTTTCAAGGCCATCAGCCTACTGGTTCTGGAGAAGAAGATTTTCTCAGGTTTTAACCATATATGGGCATGGCGGCCATGTTGGTCATGTGACCAGGACCGTTTGAACAACTTTTCGTTCCTAAGGTCCCAGGAGGCTACATATGAAATTTGGTTACAATTGGCCCAGTGGTTTCAGAGGAGAAGTCATTTGAAAATGTTGACGGACGGACGACGGACGGACGGACGAACGGACGGACGGACGGACGACGGACGACGACGGACGACGGAGCCTGACCATACTATAAGCTCCCCCGGAGCCTCTGGCTCAGGTGAGCTAAAAAGTCGCTAAGACCGCCATTAACTTTGATACAGGAGTGTAATTGAGAATACATGGACTGAAAAATCTTCAAAAACTTACCATTGGTATTAATACTCTTACGTTTTAATGACTCCCAAAGTTTATCATGGTTTATGCTGTCGAATGCCCAACGGAAATCAACAAATATGCAATAAAACCTACCTCTTTCTCTGCTTAAATATTTTTGAATAATTGCGTGCAATGAAAATATGTTGTCTATCGTGGAGTATTTGTTGCGAAACCCAGTCTGTGATTCATCTAAAACGTTATTAAGTTCGCACCAATTTTGTAATCTTGATGTTAGAATACCATTAAAAATCTTACATACACTAGGCCTATTTATCAATGATACACCCCTGTAGTTTTCAGGCGACGTTTTACACCCATTTTGTATATAGGACAAATAATGATTTTACACCAGTCCGAAGGATATATACCGCTATTTAATATATCATTAAATAACCAATTAAGAAAAGGCAGAATTTCATTCAATGTTGCCTTTAACATTTCTACACAAATCTCATCAGGCCCAGGTGAGCGATTCGAATGCATATTTTTTAAGCTCAAAATGATTTCCTCGTCAGTGATTGGGTTTTCCAAATCCGTGGTGTCGTGATCTTGTACAATATCATTTTAAAACATTTTCTGAGAGGTTTTCATTAGTTAGAGTTAGCAAATCCTTAAAGTAGCTCAACCAGTCGTTTGGGTGAATTTAGTTATTCATTATCCGCCTTTTTATTGCAGTTTTGCTTCACGGTTTTCCAGTAATGCTTCATAAAAAGTTCATGATATCCTCCTTATAGCATAACATATGAGGTGGAATATTTAAATACTTAAGTGAGGCTTCTGTGTGGGACCAGGGATCAATGATAATTTGGTCTTCGTGTACGCCAAAGTTTTGCATTGAACCTTTTTGATTGCTAATATCTCTCAAACCACACGTTGGATTGCTGACATATTTGGTATATAATATATCTGTAAAATGTCCTTTTATATGGAATAACTAATTGCCGGGGTCGGTTTCCTGTCTGGGGCCGAGGTCAATAATTAGGACTTAGCTTATGTCAGAGTTTTGTGTTTAACCGTTATGATTGTTCAAATCTATGTAGGCATATGTTGGGCTCTGTTCATTTTTGATTCCTGATGTATACATTGTATCTGTTGCATTTCCTTTGATATGTCATTTCTAAAGAGTCCATGTGTGGGGCCAGGGGTCAATAAGCAGGTCATAGGTGGTGGCACATGTTGGAGTATACGTAAGCTCACATTTGCTCTACTATCCGAGTCGTTAACAACAATTGATATGGTATATTCTTACAGACATAAGAAACGATGTTGCTGATTTTTGGGCTTTTGGAACATCAAATAGGGGATTTATTGTTACTCGATGCTTACGATGTTTTTGTAATTCCATAAGATTAAAAAGAACTGAACATATAGCACAAAAAAAGTCATTCTGATTAGTGCGAGATATTCTAGGTGTTGAAATACGATAGTCAGTGTCAAATTAAGGTCCTCAGTGTCACAATAACCATTAATGTATACTGAACTTCTCTTTGCTTGTACGTTAAAACAAATGTTACATTTGCTGTGAGGCTAGCTGACATAATTAAGGTTTTATTTTACCATCATCAGATTTTTCATCGTTTCAGTCGTTTTTAAATCAATTTGAAAGCAACACTCATATCAGTGTGTTGCCTTTTTTATTTTTTTTCGTAGCTAGAGAACACAGCCTTTCGTTATTTTGCTATCTGATATTACTTATATTTCTTAGTTTTATGTACTGTTGATGCCATTTTGTTTGAAGGGTTTTTACAAGAGTCTGTTCCTCATCATAGTACATGATAGTTCTAAAAATTTGAATGAACAACGCCCTTCACATAAGAAAATAGAACATTAGCGGCTTCGTCGAAAGTATGACCTCAATGGACCATCAGTACTATTTCCCCAGTCCTTACTTTCCGCATTTATAGCCGAAAATTTTTATGTAATTTTTGGAGTGAAGAGTAAGCATGTGTTATTGTTTTCGTTTCTAAACCGTTCGATGAGTTCATCATTACTCTCATATGTCAAATGGACCAGGAATACAATTTTTCCAATCCTTCGAAGAAGTAGTTTACAATATCTCAGTATGTGACAAAACAATATCACAAATGATTATCAAAGTTTTCCTTGTATTTAGGCATAATCAACCATGATGATATTGACAACTGATACGATGCAGTAAGCCTAGTCAAGATTAATCGTCCGTCAGGCCGAAGGACTATCTTTGCAAAACCAGACTACGATTACAAATTGACTAATATTGAATACAACTACGTCATACCAAGCCCGATTGTTATCCAGGATTGTCACTTGATTTAACTCTCATGCGATCTGTACACCTACCTGGGAATAAATGTCATGTCCTCCTGTGCTTACTTTATTTGTATATGCAGATGTGGCACCTTGAATGAGCACTAGCTCATCAAGTATCGTTTTGAAGAATGTTTTATATTTTTTCTACAACACCTAACGCTGAACCCCATTTAGAATTTCACATCAGTGACTTTAACCGGTGTTCCATATTACATGAAAGTCGAAAGCCATATCAAACATAAATGCATGAAACCAACCATAAGTCGTATTATTCTATATCTTACTGAACCTAGAAACAACATTAACTGGTGTAAAAGTGTGATTTCAGAAAGCTGGGGGTCTGCAGGGGAAATTTTATGTCATTTATTGTGTATATCATATAATGTTAAACCTTTTCATCATCATTAAACACAAATTCATTACATAATAAAATGTGTAAATGCAATACATGTCTATATCAAATCGACATTTTTGCGCAGGTTTTAAGTAATTGTATTTTTACCCTGTTTTCACAGAGAATGTTCACTAAGTTAAACCATTTGAAAATACATGAAATATATACATGCTCAAAATAATTGATTATAAATGTTTTCATGTACTATGTTATATTTATGTTTTACAAGCCCATTTTGGACCAGAAACTTATATGATATATGGGACCATTACAGAAAATGATCTACAAAAACATAGGAAACAGCGACCTCACATTTTACATATCCACTATACCGTTATACATCTTAAACTGAATTTCAAAGTATAAGTAGTGTAGAACACTAATACTGACTGGACGAAATATAAATAAAATGTCTCCGTACAAGTGGTGTATTATAGATAATCGACAAAAACAAAATACCTTCTAATACCAAGCGATTTTGGGATATTGACAAATTATCTCCCTTGTACCAATAACGCCGCATTTTCATACTTGGCAACAAAGCAAAACGTGTACCCCAGGGATAGCCCTTGATGATAAAACAAAGAAATTGCTGTTATACTCTGAGTACTACGTTGCCAATTTTTTATCCGCTTGGACCCCGGCCTAGTGTGATGATTTTGATACAGAGTGTGTCATACTTGCTTTAAAGCTTGGGAAATCTTAGTATACCACAGGGTGCACTCCCATATTTCGAAACTGTTGTTAATATATAGAATGTACTTAACATTTTAACGTAATAGGTTTGAAAAAGAAGTAGCGTCACGGGACAGGATTTTCGAACGGCCGATACTGAGATATGGGCTGACAGGAGTATTCAATTTTGTTAAGTTGGTTTTGTCGTTCGAATGAACGGGACGACTGAACAGACTGCATGGGTGTGAATGATGGTTTGGGTTCGTTGCTGTCAGCGTTATTATGTTTAAGCTATCCTTGCACATGACGAATTGCAATTATATGCTGTTCGACCATTTGCAGCTTCTGTCATTTCTAACTTTTATGAAATGAAAGTAAATCAGATATAAAGGATCTTGCATTAGTCTTTAATTGTTTGTGGGCTTTGTCGGGCGAGTTGGGGAGAAGGATAAGATGCGAGGCTGTGCCGAGCATATCACCGATCTCCCAAATGAAGTTGATAAATCCAGTAATAGAGTTCTTTCGGATAAGACGCATCTGTAAACGTAGCCGTATCTGTACGTATCGGGACGTATCGGAAAGGAGTCCATTAGTTGTCTCAAATTCAATTTCCATTCGAGGATATTTAAGGTAGCTGGGCACCAGAGGCGCTTGGGGGCTACCCAGTACAAACCAGATTAGTTGCTTAACTCACAGGTGTCTATCAGGATGAAGCACTGACCTGAATTCCAGGCCAAACTTCAAGCCCTCACGAAAGATGTGAGTTCAGTAAGTTGTTGTAAGTTAGAATAACGGCATAAAGTGAACTGCCAATGATCTATAGTCTAAGTTAATTCCGACTATTGCACAATGTCCCAGGCACCGGTGCTCGGCTGGAAGGCCCTGAAAAGGGCCAGGAGTCAAAGGCAAAGGGCCTGCCTCCTGACCACTGTCTGTCTGCTGGTTGGTTTGGTGGACTGCTGATGACGTAGTTCGGCGGTCTTCTTCAGAGCCACAGGCGCCTCAGCCCCCCACCATGCCGATGGTCCATCTTCCAAGGTTCCCCGAGGGTACTGATGGTTGATGTGTAATTGAGCATGGTGGTCCGCGATCTCTCAATTTCTTCCCCATCCGACCTTGGGTAGCCATCCCGAAGATGGATAATCAGCCGCTGGTGGTGTAACGATTCCTATTTCCTATTACGTCATAGCTAACACATGGGTCGTCGATGCGCTAGTGGATCCGTTGGTACTCGAGCTCACCTGCATCGTTGCAAAGGGACTCTTCTACCGTCTTAGCCGTTGGTTGATTTATTCTTTGGGAATTTATTCCGTTTTGCAATAACTTCCCTTTTCTGTTTTTTTTTTTTATTTTTTTTTTTGTAGAATTCTCATACGAATGTGCCCCAGGAGGCTCAGCGGAACAAATCCATAAGTGCACACTCCTGGCACCGAGTCTGTTTGTCCCCGTTCCAACTAGAGGAGGAGAATTGTTGTTATTGCAATTCTGTAACCAAGCTGCTCGACTTTTTTTTTTGTTCTCAATTCAGTTCAGTTCAGTTCAATTCTCTTATCGACGTTACAATCATCATCATCATATTTCAATTCTCATATCGACGTTACCCCCGCAGCTCAGCGGAACGAATCCATAGCCGCAGTAACGGGGCGCCGAGCGTCCGTCCATATCGACGTTACAATTCTCTGAGTTTCCGTTCCAATAATAAATCAATTTCATAGACAGCTGACTAACTGAATTTGCATACGAAATAAATTAATAAAGAGAAACTATTCTAGAAACCTTCCGATTACAAATCATTTTCTAACTATACCTCATATGTTTTACAATATATAATATTTTTGATAATTTCAGCTAATAGGAGGAATAAGCAGATGAAATAATGCATTTCTTTATTCATTAAACACTTACATATTATTGATTCAAGGGAAGTAATAATGTTCATGGAGTGCTCTTACAAGAAGTAGCTGGAACAAAATAACTTTTTTGGTATTTTTGGGAAATGACCCGCGGCCATGGGGGTGATAGGTGGCTAATTTGGGTGGGTGAGGGGTCACGGGGATAATTGTCGCACCTGCTTTAGCAAGGTGCGATATAGGCGTCCGGATTTCCGTCCGTCCGTCAACCCCTTCGTCCGTCCGTTCACATTGACGTCGACCCTAGCATTTAAGTCCATACAAATGACTTTTTTCTCTAAAACCAATACATCCATGGTTCTCAAATTTCACATGCTGCATGACCAGACTGCAGGGATTCAGCACAGTAAAAGTTAGCTTTATCCAGTTTCCAAGATGGCTGCTGTTACTAAAAATAGCAAAATCAATAAAACCAATTTTTTATCCAGAACCGCTTGGTATAGTTGGCTGAAATTTTGCGAGCAGCATCAGTTGGGCCGAGGCTTTATTTAAGATTGTTGTCCTCTTTTATTTAATGTTAAACTTTTCAGAAACAAAGGAGCCGCGACACGAGAAAACCAACAATGTGGTTGTGCGACCAGCGCAGACTCAGATCAGTCTGGGCATCCGTCCATTCCTTTCAGATTCTTTGCTAAGCGCTTTAAAGGTAGCTAAGTGTCTAAGCTACTTGCATGCGGACAGCGAAGACTATGATCAGACTGGGTGGATGCCTAGGCTGACCTGAGTCTGCGCTGGGCGCACAACCACATTGTTGGTTTTCTCATGTCGCGGCTCATTTAAATTTAATATTTTAACAAAATTAAGTCAAGCAATATGTAATAGTCTCATAATTAGCCGTACCAGCTTTGGGAAAATGCATGTTTTTTTTCGACAAATGTGGAATGAAAAAAAATCTTCAAACTAAAATGCAAATAACCTACTTCCCCACTATTGCATGTCAAACGTTGCATTATTCGATATTTTTATATTATAATTCTATCTTATCTGTTTGTATTTATAAAAATTATATTACTATTCTATCATTGTTTATTACTATCGTATATTTGTATTCAATATCCCTTCATTTCTATTGTATATGTTCCTATATATTCTATATTCTTTCATTTGTATTTATAAATTTTTCATTACTATTTTATCGTTTTTATTTCTATTGTATGTTTTTTATATTTTTATTTAATCTCAGTTCATTTCTATTGTATATGTTCCATTTCTATTCTGTATTTGGCCATTTGTGTTTATTGATTTTTATTACTATTATATTTTTTTATTTCTATTGTATATTTGTATTAAACATTGGATCATTTGTATTCATAAATTTTATACTACAATTTTATCTTGTTTGATTTCTATTGTACATTGGTATATTTGTATTGTATATTGGATCATTTGTTTTTATAAATTCTATATTACTATTTCATCTTTTTAATTTCCACTGTATATTGTTATATTTCTATTCTATATTCGACCATTTATATTTTATTGATTTCATATTACTATTTTATCCTTAGTTATTTCTATTGTATACTGGGGTATATTTGTATTCAATATATGTGCCATTTCTATTCTATACGGTCAAGCTATTTGTATTGTATAATTGCATACTGGGATATGTTTGTTTACTTTTTTACAAGTAATTCCATTGGCTAAGAAAAACCGACCCAATTTCCAGCCTTGATAGGCTCACCTCTGGCATGCCACAAGACGAAAACAAAATACATCAGTGGTCGTGACGGACAGCTGTATTCAAAGCAGCTCTCTCTCTCTCTCTCTCTCTCTCTCTCTCTCTCTCTGGGTGTAGTCAGACACAACGTAGTCAGACACAACGGATTACAATGTCAAATGTCAGTAAAAGAAATTACAATGTAAAAGAAAGCATATCGTTTTATGACTCCCCCCGTCTCCACTCCCTCCCACGCCAAAATTCGTTGAACAATATTACGACCCCTCAACATAGCAGGATTCTGTTTTGTACCAACTTTATTAAGGCTGATAACGATGCAGCGACGTGTATGCGACATTTGGTTTACGTTGTTTGGCTCCTGTGTTAGTTTCATTTCCCTTTCATGACCTTGTTCGCAATAGTCATATAACGTTGAAACGACGTATCAATGTCGACGTTGCATTGGCGTTGATTCGACGCTTGCTCGGGTAGCACCCAACGCTTACATGTTAAATCTTCTTTCGGTTCGCACACAAGAGGTTAATCCAGCCCAGAAAAAAAATCTCTTAAACTTGTCCTTGCAAACAAACAATGCACACAAGAACGAAAACTTGGAGTCTCAGCCTCACTGAGACTCTTTCGCACGACAGCAACGCCGCCTACTAGGCCGCACACGCCAATAGAATTCAATAAATTTCCCATAGTACAGTTTGATAGTCGAGGCATAGTTTAAAACACGGAATGATTTGAAGTGGAATGGAATGGAATGGACTTGCGGGGAGACTCTCTTCCACTGTATCCCATTGATTAGGGAGAATACTCTGACAAGAAATGATTTGCTTCCTCCGGGGGAGCAAATGCTTTCGTGTAAGACCACCATTCTAGGCTCAGGGAGCAAATTGTAGACAATGGAATGTAATTTGTCTCATCCATTCTATTCCACTCCATTCTAACCCATTCCACTCCATTCTAACCCATTTCATTTCCAAGTTTAAAACTATGCTCACTTCGGTAAAAATATCCAACTTGCAACACAGATAAAACTGATTTTGAGGCTGACCACGTGAGACCTATCTATCTATCTATCTATCTATCTTTTTGTCTGTCTGCCTGGAACATATTCCGTGCATTAAGGTGCACTGAACTTGAGAAAACATTTTATGGACACTACAAAGTATCAATAATAGGGTGGGCTGTCTGATTAAGCAAGATCCACCTATTCCTAAACCAGCACTATGATTAGGGTCTGTGCATGAGACAGTCCGTGCATTCATTTGATGTTTGCAGATCCCTCAAGGTCCATACAAAGAGTGTATGTTCAGTAAATGCTCTGGCCTGACTGCGCGGATGCACAAGGGCGAATTCTGTCATTTTCAGCAGTGATGTTGCCTCTCTTCTTCTACATAGGAAATGTGTGTGTGTGGGGGGGGGGGGGGGGGGGGAGAACAGTTCCTTTATAGGAACGAATTTGCTCCCCAAGGAGAAATTCTTTCCTGTACGCAATGATTCCAGTCTGGATAGGCTACATTTTGCAGAAAAGAAAACAGGAAGTCATAAAAGTTGTTTCCCTTTACAAAAATGACGGAAAACATGGCAGTGTTTACGGCTCAGCTTAAGGCAGATTTGCAAATAGCTGGATGTTGTAGCCCTGTCAGGAGAAAATACGCATGATAGCTCGTGGGAACAATAAAGACTAAAATCAGACTGCACTTCTGCTCAGACGCGTTTCTCCTATTTTCAGGATTCATAGATTGTCTATTTGAAATCGTTTGTATTTAGATTCCGCGAGGAGCAGGCTGATCTTTATAATCGCTGTTCGCACATTTTATACGGCCAACGACCTTGTAAGGTTATAGGATAGAATAGAATAGAAATCTCTGGGTGTGACGTGCACAGTCTTACATGTATCTTTTATTAATTTATTTATTTATTAATTTATTTATTATTACTCTAACCGTCTGGTATGTAGAGGGGGAGCCTATAAAGGCTGGATTGATAAAATTCCGGTAACTAGACGTACCCGATTTTTCTTAGCCAATGAAATACCATGTAACAAAGTAAATAAACAAATTAAAGAATACAAATGTAAGATTGTATTGAATATAAACAGTCGTCTCAATGAATGCAAATGATCGAATATAGAACAGAAACATACCCATATGCAATAGAAATAAAACAAGGTAAACTAGTTATATAAAATTTATAAATGCAAATAGGAGCACATACAATAGAAATGAACAGAGATTGAATACAAATATAAAATATACAATATAAATAGAAAAGATGAAATAGTAATGAAAAATTAATAAACGCAAATGACTAAATATAGAATATAAATAGAACATATATAATAGAAATGAATGGATATTGAATACAAATATAGAAATATACAATAGTAATAAACAATGATAGAATACTAATATAACTTTTATAAATGCAAATAGAGAAGATATAATAATAATATGAAACATATCGAATAATGCAACGTTTAACATGCCATACCCCAAGGCCTGTAAGAGTATCGATCAAGACCACGTGTGTCATGTGATCAGGTACAGGTATTTTTCTTATTTGTGCACGTGATTGTGACGTATGAATAAATAATTTTTGTCCAATAATGCGATTTCGAGCGTGGGCAGCGATAGTTTAAAAATTTATCTTATTTTTTAATTAAAGTCACTTTATCTAAACTCTATTTCAAATGTATAGTTAATCCATGTCGGAGGTAATGCATGAAACATTTCATCAAATATTTTTTGTTATTATTATCAAGGGAGAAAATCTTTAAAATAGAAAAAAATGTAGCGGAATTAGGTCACCGTGACCTACTTTCTGTTTACAAGCCTAACTTAGCTAAACTTCCGATATCTCAAGTAAACATGAACGGGTTTTGTTCAGATTTGGTCAGAATTGTTCATTAATGGAGTTCTTTCAAATTAAGTGATTGAAAACCATCTTAGAAGGCCGCCAGCCACCGTTACTGAAGTAGAAAAAAATGAAAATGACAATTTTTCTAGAACCCCTGAATGAAATTGCATCAAATTTGTTCCAGAATGATCCTTGCATGAAGCTACTTCAAGATGTTTCGAATTGACCATACAAAACAGCCGCCATCCACCGCTACTAAAAATAGCGAAAAACATAAACCACTGAATGGATTTTGACCACATTTGCATGTGTGACAAAATGATGTTTTAATTGAGTTTTTAATGTAAAGGTGCAAAGCAGGTGCGACATAGTGTTTCGCGGAACTCTTGTTTTACATATGGGCTCTAGTAACCTAATATGCATGCCATGCTGTTCTAAAAGGGATAAGCAAGCCACTGTTATTCTTGTTTAAACTACACCATGAAACTCTTACAGCTTAAATGCCCCATTGCTGTATCATGGTAAACATTCATGAAATATTTTATCATAAGGTATCGCCGCAAGGTTCTCACTGCCAACTTAAAACAAATAAAACAAGCTTGAGTTCCACATAGAATGGATTTGAAAATTGATTTTGGTCACACTTTCGATATCATAAATCTGATTTAAATGACAAAAATACAATGTACAGGCATGGGGCCCATTAAATGCCCCGCTTTTGCATCTGTCGAAGGGGAATCAGGTTGGTTGGTTTGGTTTGGGTTTAATGGCTTTTTGAGACATTATTTCAGACTATATCGAGCCTTCTTCTCCCAGAGAGAGGGCGACAGAAAATAGACATAGACGAGAGAACAAAATACCCAAACAACCCCGACCCGCAGCTACTGCAAGCACAGGAGGGATATCCAAATAAGTAGTATGCCCATGCACTGAGTTACCCAATACTGATTGCTTTTTCTCTCTGTATTGAAGGCTCATTTGCTCTGTCGTGAGATATTATATAGTGAGGTACCGCTGCAAGCCTTTTACTACAGTTTTGAAGTTGTAAACGACGGTTTTTAGCCTGATTTTCACAAATAAAAGAACATCGAGTTTCACATAAAACGCCTGTGAGAATTAATATAAAATGTCATTGTAGTCGGCAACTGAAATGACCGACTTTCGATATCATACATTACACCTGACAAAATTAAATACATAAATAAATAAAAATACAATGTATAGGCATGAGACTCCATTCGTTGTCCTGTTTTTGTTTATGTTTATACTACTTTGCTCGACGGGGGTCCGGAAATTGAAAACTGTATTTTGTGGAGCAATTTTTCATTTTTCAAAACCATGTTCTCCCTGTGTTTGCAAATTATTTGACTCAAATGATACACATATACACATGAACCAAATTTTTACCACCAAACGTGAAGGTTAACCCGCGTTGCATAAGGATTTGAGTTTAGTTGTTTTTACGCTGTTCTTAAACGGAAATACGTTCGCCGTCATAAGTTTGAAGACAATAACAAAAATACAATGTACAAATTTGGGTCCCCTTTCATTGTCCCGCTTTCGTTTATATTGAAAATCTCAACGGGCAACCAGGAAGCTTTTTGTCATTGTTCCAAAAACATGTTAACCCTACTTTCAGCCAATTATATGACTCAATATATGTACATTAGCCTACTATTTTATCACAAGGATTTATGTTTAGATATATTTACCACTGAAAGGACTAAGGAGATCTAAAGAAGTTAGCCCAGAACCTAGCTCACAGAGACAATAATTACTTGCAACCCATCCATCTGTCCATTTCACAGAACTCCAAACGGTAAAAAAGAAATCATTGGTAAACTCGCTTAAAGCAGGACAAGGTCTACCGTGCTTGAAGTAGGTGCGGGTGAGGACTGTTTGGCTGTTTTTTGTGTGTTTTTTTCTCGTCTGTCCTGTCACCTATCTCTAGCAGGCAACTCATTACAGACTGAAATATTACCTCAAAGGCCTTTTACACCCTAAAGCAACCAACCATGAGACGAAAAACTAAACAAAACATTTGGACATTGCCTGTCGAAGCTGTTCAATATACCTGTGGACAAGGGAGGATATTATTGTTGACAAGGGAGAATATCATTGTTCGCAAAATTTGGGCTTATTACAATCACTTCAAAGAGTGTGGGAACGAAAGTGTGATAGTCGAACGGAAAGACGGACGGACATGCACTATTTCCAAAATCACCAATTATTAAGCGGCTGAGGACAATGAAGTACTGGGCAGACATACACCAAAACTCTTAAACAGAAGCTAAAAGCCATACTCGTATGTAAAACAAATGCTTCTATCTTCTGCAAACTAACATTTGACGGTATTATATAGATGTGTTTCAAGATTGCAATAATAATTTCTCCCTCTCCGATGCGCCCCGATACAGCTACTTATACAGCTACGTCTTATCCGAAAGGACTCTAATAGGACAGCACGAATGCAAGATTGTGTTTATCCCATAAAAAATATTGGATTTGATAGTCCCCAGAGACAGCGCAGCTTGCAGTAGGTGCGGGTTCCTTTTTTTCTATTCCCATATACTGTTAAACTTCGTAGGAACGGATGCGCTGTCTCTGGGGACTATCAAATCCAATACAACCAACAACCCATCAAACATTACTTCTGTTGTTATGCAGTTTCACGGTTTCAGAAGCTGCAATACAGTGAGACTTGACTCTTGTACATAATCGTGTTTTATACAATGATTTTTGTAGCGTTGTGTTTACTATTGTGTATGTGCAATACAATTGTATAACACCTAGCGTGGGCAGCCATTTTGTTTTCATAGTTTGAACTGCATGGTCCCCGATAAGGGGAATATTTTGTTCTTTTTTGCATTTATGAGCTCATCTTTTTTATGTTTAGATATTTTTCTCGAAATGTAAATATTTTTGATTATTGATTCTGTTTTTTTATTGTTTGAAACCTCTAAAGAAGCCGAAAGGCGAAAGCGCTCAGGTAAAAATTGAGAATTGCACTGTTAATGATTATCTCTCCATTTATAATTAGTTTCAAATCATTTTAGCATCCCCAGCGGATCCAGTGCTACCGAAATATTGTGTTTGTTAGATGTATTTCCCTAAATCTTACCATATATATATATATATATATATATGAGCATTTTAAGTCGATTTATACTTCGTTTATATATATATATATATATATATATATATATATATATATATATATATATATATATATATATATATATATATATATATATATATATATATATATAGGGGAAGGGTATAAAGTATACCCGGAACGATAGATAAATAAATAAAGTAAGGTTTGACGTTACATGTTTAGATTTATTAAAATAAAACTATGCAAAAAAGTGTCAACGCGTTTCGCTCAGCTCGTCAGGACTGTTGCATAGCAATAGTAACGTCGTCACGTACGTTAACTGCCACGTGACGTTATTTAGCGTTATTTGCCGTTATTTTCATATACATACATGTTACGCATTTAATTTAGGCTTGAAACAGTTAATAAAATATTTTTCCTTGGTAACCTGGCAGAAATACTTTCAGTACGCATTTTGAAAAAGGGAAACATTCGAAACTTTGGATTAATTGTGCTGCAATTGTCTATATGTTCACTTAAAGGTATCTGTCGTGTTGAAGGGTCTCGTATTTGTTGCGCGTGTACGGTTCTTCTCGTGCGAAGTTTATCACCCGTTTGTCCTATGTAATATTCTTTACATCCATTACAGGTTATGGCGTAAATAACATTTCTTACGTCACAAGACATAGTTTCATTAATATAAAATATTAATAAATAACGCTAAATAACGTCACGTGGCAGTTAACGTACGTGACGACGTTACTATTGCTATGCAACAGTCCTGACGAGCTGAGCGAAACGCGTTGACACTATTTATGCCAAAAGGAAAAGGTGGCCAAGAAGATGGGACATCTGAACGCAGTAAACAAGATTCGCCAGTGGACCCGCAACCTTCTACTAGCTTGGAACAACGGGAATCAAGACAGCTGAAGGAGATAAGTAAAAAGCTTTCTCTTATATTAACTGCCATAGAAACATTAACTGATGCGATTAAGAACAGAAATGTGCAGAACAATACTTCAAGTAATGAGACTATAAGCCCGGCCCTAACAGAAATGACCCAGGTACTCAATGACATCTCATCAAATATTTCAACTAATAGAGAGCAAAACACTGAAATGCTCACAAGGACCCAAACATTACAAGCAGAAGAACAGGCGCTGAAAATTAAAACATTTTGGTCAAACAAATGGGCACAAGAAACTGCACGTAATGAAAGTATTTCAAAGCGACGGTGGAAAAAGAATGAAAGGTGGCTAAAACAATATAAAGATTCGTTCAGAGAAGAATATAAAGACCAGAACCCATTCTTCAAGACATTTAAAGAATCAAGCACACAGGACAGGCAAACGGGGCCGAATGGCTCCGAAAATCAACAACTTGTAACAAATACCACAACAGGTAGACAAACACTTTTTCAACCAAGAACAGGAGGAAGACACAGCGGACAACAGAGATTCAACAGCGCAAGAACTAGATCAAGAAACAACCTTTCACAACAAAGAGACACTAGAATCCAGAATATTCAGGAGCAATCAGACAATGTCACTGACGAAACTTTTTTAGAGCAGAGCGACAGTTCAAGCACCTTAACCTAGCGGAAGGTAATAAAATTCCCATAAAAATATTTAACCTGTCAGATCGAAAACTAACACGAGATGAAATATCCATCTTGTCGAGGGGTCTCAAATTTACACCAACACCTGAAAAACGAAACCTTCAAGAAGTAAAAACAGACATTAACGAATTCCACAGAAAACTAAGACTTAAAGAATATTTTTATGAAAATGAATATGAAGATGATGGCTCTTTAGTAAGAAATAAAAGTGCATTTGAACCTACAAGAGGTAGAAATATGGCACTAGACAAATTTATCACAACAACTAAAGAATTTCCGATGTCACAACTACCAACAAAATCTAAATTTAACATTTCATTAAATGAGCGAAAATGCATATCGAGTTTACAGAATGATAATTCAATCATAATCAAGGAAGCAGACAAGGGTGGGGGTATAGTGATAATGAACAGAGATATATATAAAAAGAATTTGCTGGAAATGCTTGGTGATAACACGTTTTACAAACAAACTAATGATGACTGTTCAAAACCGACATTCAAGAAAATAAAAGCTTTGATTAAAATAAGCGGCGAGATAACAAGACATGAGATAGATTACTTGCTAAATTTTGAATTCAAACCAAGTTCTTTTTATGGCCTTCCGAAAATTCATAAAAGTAAACTTATTAAAGAAAAGTGTAAAGAAACAAATTCGCCTTATTTAGAATTAAAAGATCCAATGGACTTGCAATTTCGACCTATTGTAGCAGGCCCGGTTTGTGAGACACACAGATTAAGTAATCTTATTGATGTTTTACTAAAGCCATTTATACAACATGTGACAAGTTATATAAGAGACGATTTAGATTTTCTATCTCATTTACCGACAAACATAAATCAAAATACACTTTTAGTTTCTTTTGACGTAACAAACCTTTATACAAGCATTTCCCATTCCCTTGGATTAGAAGCAATAGAATCTTGGCTGGATAAGTACCCCTCTTTAATTCATAGGCGATTCACCAAGCAATTTATTTTAGAAGGAATCAAAACGATTTTAGAAAATAATAATTTCCTGTTCGACGATCAATTTTATAATCAAATAAGAGGCACTGCTATGGGAACAAAATTCGCCCCAACATACGCAACATTGGTTTTGGGTTTTCTTGAATATAAACTACATAAACAATTGGAAACAACAGATAAACAATTTTCTATATATGTAAGAGAACAATGGAAACGGTATTTAGACGATTGTTTCATTCTGTGGACGAGATCCGAGGAAGAACTCCACCATTTTCACAATATCTTAAATACTTTGCATCCCGATATAAAATTCACGATAGAAATGAATGAACATGAATTACCATTTTTAGATATACTCATAACAAAACACAACACACAAATAAGTACGGATATATACTACAAAGAAACAGATACAAAACAATACCTTGACTTTAAATCTTGTCACCCAAGTCATACTAAACGCAGTATTCCTTATAACTTAGCTAGGAGAATTTGTACTATAGTATCAGATCCTAATTTAAGAAGCATAAGATTAAATGAACTTAAACAATTATTATTAAGCAGGGGCTATCCGAGAAAGCTGATAGAAAGTGGAATTAATAAAGCAACTCAAATTCCTAGAAATGAACTCCTTGTCCCAAATACTAAACAGGATAATGGCATAATAACATATGTTTCAACTTACAATCCTAAAAATCCAGAAATGTTCAATGAAATAAAAAACAACACACCAATCTTAATGAATGATTCAAAAATGAGAGCTGTTTTAAGCACAACAAGTTTTATCAAAAGTAAACGCCAACCACCAAGTCTCAAGAAATTACTAACAAAAGCTAATTTCACTAGTAGTACATCTGGTCATAAAGAATTTCGAGTAACTAAGTGCGGCAGACAAAACTGTTCTTTATGTCAGCATATAGTAGAAGCAACTTCATATAATTTTAAAGAAAAGATTTTTTATGTCAATCAAAACATGTCTTGCGACGTACAAAATGTTATATATGTCATAACTTGTAATGGATGTGGAGAGTATTACATCGGCCAAACGGGTGGAAAACTAAGAACAAGACGTACTATCCATGCCCAACAAATTAGGGACCCTTCGACAAGAATGATACCATTAAGTGCCCATTTGGCTACCTGTTGTAAAAAAGAACCTAAATTTCAAATGTTTCCTTTCTTTAAATTGAATTCAGAAAGTACTTCCGCCAGGTTAACCAAAGAAAGTTACTTTATACAATGTTTTAAACCCAAGTTAAACGTAACATAACTATGCTAATAGTATACCTTGAAAGTATTACGTCACGGGCGTAACGTCATAGACGTAACGTCTTAATTAGTTGCTTAGTAATAACGTAACGTTTATTGTCACGATACACTGATGAGTTGGTACGAAATGCATTTGTTTTTGTGACGATTAAACAAAAAATAGCATGTGAAGTCTTTATCGATTTTAGCTATATATATATATATATATATATATATATATATATGGTAGGATTAAATCATCAACAGTGCAAAACAATATTTACTGAGCGCTTTCGGCTTTCGCCTTCTTCAGAGTTTACAGGTACAAGAAAAAAAATCAAAATTTCAACATTTCTACAGGTAAATCAAGAAAAAACAAAATAATCATGAAAACGTTTCTCAATTTACTATTCAAATTCACATTAAACGACCAAAGAAATTGTTCCACTCTTGCTTTTGTAGCGATGTAATTACATGTAAAATTCTCTTTTTCCTTCATTATGGTGAGTTTTGCATCATAGCTGAATGGCCAGTATACAGAATGTATGTATATCGCTATAAATACACCGCTACAAATCGCATAATACGATTTTTCTCATTTTGGCAGCCATTTGCAATTTCAAATTCGAACTGGGGCCGTGAAACGGCCGCCTTGTAGCAATTTTGCTTTGTTAAACGACCTTTTTTCAATTTCTTTGGTCGTTTAATGTGAATTTGAATAGTAAATTGAGAAACGTTTTCATGATTATTTTGTTTTTTCTTGATTTACCTGTAGAAATGTTGAAATTTTGATTTTTTTTCTTGTACCTGTAAACTCTGAAGAAGGCGAAAGCCGAAAGCGCTCAGTAAATATTGTTTTGCACTGTTGATGATTTAATCCTACCATATACTTATTTCAATCATTTTGAATCCATTTGTTGGATCCAGTGCTACCGGGAAGATTTTTGTTTGATGTTTGTCTCATTTCTCCCTATATATATATATATATATATATATATATATATATATATATATATATATATATATATATATAACGAAGTATAAATCGACTTAAAATGCTCATTTTTTATCTTTAATTGTCACATAAACAAACGCGTTTCGTTAAACAACTCTTTAGTGTTACAGTGACATTAAAAATGGCGGCGTTAGCTCCTAGCAACAGTTTATGACGTAACGTCATATGGGTTCTATTCTATTCTATTCTAAATTCTATGACACCATAATGGTGGCAGATGTTTAATATTAATGTAAACTATTTAATGTAGGCTTAAAACATTTGATAACGTAATTTTCTTTATTTAACCTAGCGGAAGCGCTCTCAGTGCTAAGTTTGAAAAACGGAAACATTTGGAATTTCGGCTCCGTGTTACAACATTCATCTAAATGCGCACTTAATGGTATCATTCTTGTCGAGGGGTGACGTATCTGTTGGGCGTGTATGGTGCGTCTTGTTCTCAGTTTTCCGCCTGTTTGACCTATGTAGTATTGTCCACACCCATTGCATGTTATTACATATAAAACGTTTTGTACATCACACGACATATTGTCATTTACATAAAATATTTTCCCTTTGAAATTGTATGAATTTGATTCTATTATATGTTGGCACAATGAACAATTGTTTCTACCGCATTTGTTACTTTAAATCTTTGGAGGTTTAATGTTGAACTTGTAAAACTGGCTTTAGTTAAAAGTCTTTTTAAACTTGGCGGTTGGCGTTTACTTTTTATGAAATTTGTGTCTTTGAGAGCGTGACTCATGGTGTTATCATTCATTAAAATTGGTAAGTTATTTTTCATTACACCAAATATCTCTGGATTTTTTATGATTATGTGTGGAAACATAAGTTATGATGTCTACATCTTGTTTAGTTTTAGGGGTGAGAAGTTCGGATCTGGAAATGTTTAATGCTTTTTGTATTCCATATATATATATATTCTTTCTAACTGAGTTAGTCTAAATAAATGGACTTCAAATATGTGTTTAGTACGAAAAAGATATAATGTTTTGTGGTAGTACCCTGTGTTTGAAAAATAAATTTAAACAACAAATACGTTCCCTCAAACCCTGGAGGCTGTATATGAAATTTGGTTACAATTGGCCCAGTGTCTTTTGAGGAGATGTTTGAAATTTTCGAAATATGAGAGACCAGGGTCAAAGGTAAAAGAATGACCTTTACCTCATTTACTCATAAATCTTCATGTCTGCGGTATATACCAACTTTTTGGCTAAGTCTACAACTATTGCCATGAAATCTTATGTTCTAGCACTTTCCCCCAAAAAGCACCAGAGAGCAAATTCGACCTTGTCGTGTAGAAAGTCAGGGTCAACCCAAGGTCATCATTTGAACAATCTTGGAAGTACTCGTGTTCTCAATGCTACATACCAAGGCCATCGGTGCATTGGTTTTGGAGAAGATTTTTATTTATTTATTTATTTTACCAAATATAGGCGTGGCGGCCATGTTGGCCATGTGACCATACCCATTTGAACAATTTTGCGATTCCATGAGCCGTGGACTTACATATTAAATATGGTTACAATTGGCTCAGTGAATTCAGAGAAGATGTCGTTTGAAATTGTTGATGAACGGAAGGCGACGTACGACGGACATCGGAGGCTTTCCTTCCTAAAAGCTCCCTCTGAACCTTTGGCTCAGGCCGGCTTAAAAGGATCAGAGTCCGCTGGTGCACGGGCTGATTTAGTTTTACTTTTATTTTGTAGCCGCAGGCACATTTCGTTTGATGCATTCTTTTTCATTTTCCTATTTTGTCCCGAATGTCTCCAGAGGAAGCTTGTCTCGTATAACTTCACATTTATCACATCGTTTCAGTCTATATAGCAGAATTCTACACTTAATGTCATTTGAAAGTTCTCTGTAACTGGGCTCTTTATCCAGGGTTTCAATCGGTAATACTGATATTCGTTCAGCCGCTCTGGATAATAAATTCTGTGTACCATATGTATCTGCGAAATGTAACCACTCAAAAGCTACATCCAATGATGATTTGTCTGCGGTAATAACCCTATAATCCCTATAATACGATGTAGCTGCTGAAATGCAAACTTCTTCAACTATTTCATGTAATATTCTGTTGCTGGCCTGAAGAGCAGTAGGAATCTCGTATTCGTGTGCCAATTTATAGATGTCTTTCGCCTTGTCACCTGGCAAAATGAAATTTGATTAAAACATTGTAAACGACTGCGTAATATCCCGCCACTGCAAACCAATACCTCTTCTTTTGCCTTTTTATACATTTTTACATGACATTTATTTTCACGGGGAAAGAAAACATCCTTGGGATAAAGTTTTAACTAGAAATGTATAGAGCTTTATTGCTTTGACCCTTTGTTGTACGCTTCAGAAAAATATGTTTCAACCCTGATTTCATATAGATTTTATCATAATTTTATACATCATGTAGCAAGAGCAGATAACCCTTGAGGATAAAATTTTGATCCGGCCAGGAAGTTCATTTCATCTCACCTTCATAATTTCCTTTTCAACTTTGATTTTATATAGATTTTTATATAGATTGTTTTATACATGTCGTACATGTATGTAGCCCCGGTACTCATTAACAATGCCAACCGAGTTTCCAAGACCAATGCACATGCCAAGTTTGAAGAAAATCCGTCAACAAATCCTCATGTTGTGGACGGAATGACGATCGCCGCACGGACGGACACACGGACATTCAGCGGGAAAACACATACTACACCACTAACGTGAGGCGAGTTATAATTTATGTTTCTTATAAAGAGTTAAAAATACAGATGGTAAACTTCGCCCCAACATTTGACGGCAACGGTTTTGTAACAAAGGATAAGACGTAAAATTCTCGGTATGGACCCAGCTATGGAACTCTCATGTCAAATTATTTCAAAAGCAGGCCAGCTATTTACAAAAAACAACAACAAAAACATTTTTTTTCACTAGTCACATGTAAGCAAATATTGAGGGTCACATGGTCTGAGCATGATTGACTCAAGATTACACAAAAAAAAGCCTGTTGTCATATCGTCAAGTTGTATGGTAATTGGCAATGTGCAGTCTGACAGCATCATTCTGCACTTTCATGAATGTGTTCGACGCCACATTATATCTTTCTTACTATATAATTTATTAATTTTAGCAAAATGACATTTACTCATCTGTGGTGCATTATATTACTAGGCGGAAAATGAAAGCTGTCCAGTAGCAAATGGTGCCAATTAAAGGACCTCTTACAGTTTCAATGAAAATTTGCCTATTTTTCGACAAATTACTGCAGCTTCCATGGGAAGCCAATGTTGATGATTTTAGCAATAACATGTAGAATTAAGTTAATTATAAAGAAGCTTTCATATTGATTTTGAAAAGTATCACGCCTGCAGACCAAACCTCACTGACTTTCTCAAAAGGGGCAAGTGGAATTTTCGGTCATCCAAAATACATCAAATGGGGGCGGGGTATCAATAAGATGGGTTTTCTGCGTCCTACCAAAGTTTTCTTTTTTAAACTGATGGTAAACTCAAGTGTGTCTAGTTTATTGAACTGTATGTGACTTTGGTTGAAAAGCCCTAGTTATTGAGCTATGGGTCCACAGAAGTGGGTGGGGTAATTCAACATGGTTTTAGCTGGTCTTGTGAAAAATGTTCTCATTTGTAAAAGAGTATAACAGACAGACAGCATTTGATAAAATGATTAACAGAACATCTAAAAACCAAATAAAATGATAGGGAAATACATTTTAGATGTTTATCATTTTATCAAACGCTGTCTGTATGTTGTACTCTGCAACCAAATAAGAACATTTTTATAAGACAAGCTAAAACCATGTTGAATTATCCCACCCACTTCTGTGGACCCATAGCTCAGTAACTAGGGCTTTCCGACCAAAGTCATTATGGTCCAATAAACTAGACACACTGGCGTATACCATCAGTTTAAAAAAAATCGGTAGGATGCAGAAAGACTGATGAGCAGGCTGATTTGAGACATCTCTGCCCGCACAGGTCATTAGTTGAATGTAAATTTGATTAAAATTACCTGAAATTGGTTTTTGAATCCTTGGGTGCAAATACAGCAGCATGTCCAGAAATGCATCGTATATTTTCCCTGTTAGCTTGATATACTGTGAGTTGCTTTCCTTGAAGTTCGACCGAAACATCCTTTCAAATACACGCGAAGCATATGATAAAAATGACTTCGAGACAAAGAGAGATTCTCCCGTATCAAACTTCAGTTCAATCTCGTCAAATTGGCTTCCTTTTATAAATGGATTTGTGCAATCAAATTCATCTTTTCGTGTATCAATACGTTGTTTCTTTTGGGGACTCTGAAGAAAAAGAATATTGTTAAATCTCTTAGAGCCAGGACAGCGTGTTATATGCTCTAAAGGCATTTGTCTTCAAAACTGATGGTGGCTCCATTATCCATGTATATTTGTGAACTGGTATACAACCTACCTTATAGCGGAAATCTGGGGACTACCCATTCGTATTCCATTTTGAAGAAACTAGCCTGAGAAATAATTTTCCTTAAGCAGAAATAATACTTAGCATCGTTACACAAGAAAAGGAGCCGATGCGTTGGCTACATGTACAGACAAATAGGAGCCATGTATACCTTACTCTTAAAAAATGAAGCCGTGTCAACAGCACGCTACAACGTGTGATGTGGAAATCTGCTGTAAATATGTATGAGGCAGTATCGATATAGTAGTATTTGCAGATTTAGCAAGTTGTTCTGGTTTACTCTGGTGATAATGAGTGTAAAACATCCGCAGAAACTATGTGCCAAAACCACATTGCCCAGCTGTTTCGTTTATGTACACTGTATACCTTATTTTCGTGGATAGGTTAATGTGATATCACCGCCATATGACCAAGGTTGTCACCCTTGTATTTGGTATACAGAACAATTGTCACTTATTGTCGCATCAATTCGAAAATTAGCTTTTATCTATTTATCTATCTGACACATTTCTGTGTTAGTATATTGCGCTCGTGTGTATCTGATGATACTCTTTCATTCTATGTTTTAATGTTAACTACGCAAATAACTACACGCAATAAAGCTTGAGATTCCTATCTTGTCACTTTGAACGGACACACGGCGCCAAGTGTGTGCGGCTATGATTAAGGACCGCTGAGCCACTTGGGAACGTCGTTAGGAGAATTCTAACTGAAATGAACTTGTCAATTTAGTTTTCACACAAAAAAGCAAAAAAAAAAAAAAAAAAAAAAAAGCACAGCTCTGCTAAAATTTTTAAATGAAGGTTCTAGTCAAATCATTCAATTGTTCTAGTTGTTAAGGTTGTCGGATAGAAAAGAGAAATATTGGCGGGGCATTCAAAGCAATATTCCAGCTAAATAACCCAAAGAGCTATAAAACATTTGGATAAGAACAAAAATCACTGTTTTGTTTTCCCAACAAACAATGTATTTCTACATACGTTTTTACACATTCCCCATTTAAATTCATATCTCTAACACATGAATGCACTTTCATTTCTGCAAGTCATATAATCAATTATATAGGGTATCTGAAAGAACATGGTAAAAAATTGAAGTAATCTTGATACTAAGTATACTTTTGCATTTAAAAAATGCAAAAAAAATTAATTTCATGAAAAACGTCATGAAAAATATATTTAACAGTTTGGGCAAGCTAATGAATATCATTTTAGCAAAACTTACATTGCATGTTACAGAATAAAGAGAAAGAAAAAAAAGACAGTTCACCGTTTCGTTTCCTAGAAAAACGATGTTTAAGTTAAAAAATATCCCCAAAACAGACTGCCCAAATTCTGCATCTGCTTCAAGCACAGCCGGTCCTTGCCCATTTATTTATTTTCCTGTTAATCCGGTTCTACCTTAGAATAATGCCTACAAACATGCACATATGGAACGGAAACTGTGAAGACCTTGATGATTAAGGTTCCTAAGGAACAGTCTGATCTCGGTTTCAACTGTTTGTACTTACCTATCTGCCCGAAAACTTAGTACCTTTACAGTAGACATTGTTAGTGTGTGTATATACACCACAGTTGATCGATTTCACTACGAACAATAAATCTCATTTGTTTTAACAAATAACAGACAGAGTTATTCCATATATAGCTACCTTAAAACTCATAATTACTCAAGCTACGTGAAATAAGAATTAGAATGGACTTATTTAGTCTTCAGTCATGTATTTGAAGGTGAAAAGGTATATTGGCGGGAAGCAACTCTGCCACTTTTATTTTACTTCCCTTCTCAATAGGAGTGAATTTGCTCCTGGAGGAACACATTCTTTCCTTTAGAATATAATTCTTCTTGAAAGATCTTTATTCTCCAGGGAAGCAGACATAAAGTCCCAAAAGCTGATTCCCTTTGCTAAAAGCGAAAAGAATAGAAATAAAAAAATGTACCCGTATGCCTTAATATAAAATAAGAATCTTAAAGAGTACCTTCAATAGCACAGAATACATTTAGAAGAAGAAACATGGACCAGACTACCTAGTTTCGGCTTATAAAGCTTTATTAGTTCATTCAACTATTTTGCTCATTTCCATGAAAGTTATTACACCTTTTAGTCTCTAGTGTTTTTTAAAGCATAGTTCTCATTGCTTTTGAATGATCTAAGTTAGCTTCTATTACAGGCATATGTCTTGTACCAATGCTGCCAAAGATGTTGCCTAAGATCAAGCTTAGTTCGGAACAGGAAGCAGCACCAAAGGACATATATTCAACCTCAGAATTCTATTTCGGAAGTTCCGTCAAACCAGCAAAATCTATACGATGTCTTCATAAATTTTAAAGAAATACTTTGGCACCACTTTTATCTTTCATTTGAAAAGTATGGCAATGCAGCATGATGGATAACCATGCTTAAGTACGATCTCAGTGACAATCTAATATTCGTGATACCCTATTGCAAGGATACAAGTGCAGTATAGATGAATAGCAGTATGAAAGAATTGCTTAAACAACAGACTGAGATAAGCAAAGATGCCTCCTGTCATCCATTCTCTTCAACAGATAATGTCTGACGTTCTAGACAAACATAGTGGAATCATTAACATAGGCGGCAGAATTATTTTCAGTCTTTGGTTTGCTGTTGACATTGACAATCTTGTTGACTTCAAGCCTGATATTCTCTCAAGGATCGCAAGAACTGCACCAAAGAAAGCCTAACAAAGCAGAATCCAGTTTGGAAAGTTGACATCATATGTCTTTGATCAAAGGTGTAAAGGATGAGCTCCCTTGTCATAGTCATCTTTAGCACGTGAACTATGTTCCTTGACAACGGGGTTAGAAAATAGAACGTACACATTTGAAACAAAATGCTATTGGAGGTCACAGAACATCTCGGACAAGGACCATATAAATTTCAGAAAGATATAAGCAGACATAAGACGACATGACAAACTCCTGACCGTGGTCTAGGAACGAAAACTAAGGTGTTTTGACCACATCTCAAGGTCTTCTGGCTTAGTTAAGATGATTCTACAAAGAACCTTAAAAATAAACTGTAAACGAGGCAGATGTCAAAAGGTGGAACTATAATATTCAACAAGTAGCCCAAGAGGACAAGAATTGCTCTCCTGTTAGTACTAATGTGAGACCCAACCCCAACGCCCTCCCCATGTGCGCGGAATGGTCATGGTTGGTTGGCAGGATTTATGTAGGGGACCATTTAACATTGGTACAAACCAAATATTTATGCGCATAGCCTATTAATTTCAGAGAAGAAGATTTTTCCAGGTTTTTAGCTATAAAATTCTATATAAACAAATGACCCCCTGGGGGTTAGGTCAGTTTGGACCCCAGGGGATGGTTGGCAGGGTTTACGTAGAGCACCATTAAATATTGGTACATACTTAATATCTATGCTCTGGGTTTCCTAATTTCAAAGAAGAAGATTTTGAAAGTTTTTAGCTATATAGCTCTATATAAACAAATGACCCCTGGGGTGAGGCCAGTTTGGACTCCAGGGAGCTATAATGGCAGGATTTATATTGGGGACTACTAGAGACTGATATATACTAAATGTATAAACTCTGGTCCTCATGGTATTAGAGGAGAAGATTTTTGAAGGTTCTTTAGCTATATACAGGTAGTTCTCACAAACAAATGATCCACTGGGGTGTGGCCAGTTTAGAGCCCAGGGGCTTGATTGGCAGGATTTATTTGGGGGACCTCTAAACAAGCTACAGACTAAAGATATAAGTTCTGGACTTCAGAAAAGAAGATTTTATTTTACTTTTCCCATTTTAAGTCTATGGGAGCCAATGACCACCGGAGTGTGGCCAATTTGTACCCAAGGGCATGATTGGCAGGGTTTTTGTAGGAGACTTTTATACATTGCTACATACCCAATAAATGAGGTCTGGGCCCTCATGGCTTCAGAGAAGAAGATTCTTTTATTTTTTCCCATTATAAGTCTAAAGGAAATAAGGAGGCCCCAGGACGTGGCCAATTTGGACCTCAGGTGCATGATTATCAGGATTTATGTATGGGACTACTAGAAACAGTGACATACTACATATATCAGCTCTGTGCCCATGGTTTCAGACAAGAAGATTTTTTAAGGTTTTCCTTTTATAAATCCATGGGAGATAATGAGCCCCGGGTGTGGCCAGTTTGGACTCCAGGGGCATGGTTGGCAGGATTTATGTAGGGCACCACGCAACAGTGCTTCTAGCAATATAGCTTAGCTCTGGGCCTCATGATTGCACAGAAGAAGAATTTTGAAGGTCCTTTATCTATATAGCTCTATATAAACAAACGACTCCCTGCGGGTCGGGTCAGTTTGGACCCCAGGGGCTTGATTTGCAGGAATTATGTAGGGGACCACTAGACACTGCTACATACTATAAGCTCTGTGCCTCATGGTGAAGAGAAGAAGACTTTTTAAGTTTTAGCCATAATGATTGTAAGTCTATAGAACCTAATGAGCCTTGGGGCGTGGCCAATGTAGACCCCCGGATTTATGTAGGAGACCACTAAACATTACTACATACTAAATATTTAAGTTCTGGGCCTCATAGTTTCATAGAAGAAGAATTTGTAAGTTTTTACCATTACATGTACAAGTCTATGGGGCCTAATGACCCCTGGGGCATAACCAATTTGGGTTCCATGGGTATGGTTAGCAGGATTTATGTAGGGGACCAATATAGATTGCTACATACTACCTATCTAAGCTCTAGGCTTAATGGTTTCAGAGAAGAAGATTTTTTAAGAGTTTCCCATTATAAGTCTGTGGGAGCTAACGACTCCCGGGGTTTGGCCAATTTGGACCTAAGGGGCATGGTTGGCAGGATTTATGTAGGAAACCACTAAACATTGTAACATACTTAATAGCTGAGCTCTGGGTCTCATGCTTTGAGAGAAGAAGATATGTTTTTTTTCTTTTCAATTATAAGTCCATGGGAGCTAATGACCCCTGGGCGTGGCCAATTTGGACCTCAGGGGCATGGTTGGCATAATTCATGTAGGGGACCACAAAACATTGCTATATACTATATATATAGGCTCTTGGCCTCATGATTTCAGAGAGGAAGTGTTTTTAAGATTTTACCTTTGTAAGTCTATAAGACCTAATGACCCCCGGGGCGTAGCCGATTTGGACCCCAGGAGCTTGTTTGGCAGGATTTATGTAGAGAATCATTAAACGTTGCCACATACTAAATAAATAAGTTCTGGGCCTCCTGGTTTCTGAGAAGAAGATTTTTGAAGTTTTTCCCATCATAATTCAATGTGAGATTTATGTTGCCATAGCAACCAGAGTTCTGAACCGATCTGCTCATAAACCTTATGCAGTCAGTCCCCTACCCCAACAATGCTACACATTAAATTTGACCAAGACTGACCTTGTCGTTGAGGAGATATCAGCATTTAAAAATGTGGACGCCGACGACGACGTCGCCGACGACTGACGACGGACCAAGATTATATATTCCGGGGGTATATGTAGTTCCCGGGAAAATTCGTGTTAAGTTTTGGGATTATATATTAACTTCATCAGTGGTGGGTGCACAATGGAAAGACACATGTTGCCATTTTTTCTAGTGACTCTTTCGCGGTAACGATCGATTATATACGTTACCTATGTGTGTTTTTGTTAAAATCATGTAGCGCCAAGCAAGGCTCCTTATGGTTTATTTTTGTTCTTAGTTTTTCTCATAGAATCATCTGCAAGTATTAGAAAATACGCCTAAGTTTTTTTCCATCTCTTACTACCACGAATAGTAACGTGAATAATTTTTAATTAAATAACATAGTCCATTATAGTAAAATTTCCAGAATTAATTTACTGTCTCTCACAGAACAATTACAAATATAATATCCTGGTAATATTTCAGGAAAACTGTTTATTTGGAGCTATCAGCCTTATCGCCAAGTGGTTAAGGTGGTGATAATCACTGATTTGGGGCAAAGACAAAAATCTGCATAAAACACTCGAAATGCCACTGATCTTTCCAAAACTTAGCATATGCCTTCTTTATGTTGTTTCTGACAATTCAGACTCCCAAAATGCAACATTTGTAAATGTTAAAAAGTGTTTTATAAGGAAAGATCAAAGAGTAATTTTGTGCGCAATAATCTGAAAAAATAATATTGTTATTGAAAATATACTTAGTGCTGAGAGTTCCTTGTTGCATAATGGAGAGCAAGCTAGCAATTATTTTTTCAAACTCTTTCACACATTATCAGGCTGAGCAGTTGAAAAGATGCGGTCTGTGTCCAATTTTTTTTTGTCAAAACACACAGATGAGACAGGTGAGACTATTTTGACTAGGTTGAACAATTTCATCTACACACCATTGATCATGTAAGTAATGTATTATTTATACTGTAGGTGTTACATAGGTATGCTTGCCTACCCTATATTTAATAAATGCATCCAGTGTACATTTCCTTGTACATGGTTGAACATTTGAGAAAAAGCTACCGTTTTCATCTGGTCTACATTACAATTTGAGAAAGAGTTGGAATAAATAATTGCTAGTACGCTCTTCATTATGCAATAACGCACCTTCAGTACTACGTAAATTTTCAATAACGATGTTAATTTTTTTGATTATTGCGCAGAAAATTACCCTTTGATCTTTCCTTATAAAAACACTTTTTTAAGCAGCGTGTATGTTTATTTTGTATTCTAAACTGTAAAGAACAACAAAAATAAGAAGTCTGCTAACTTTCAGGGAGATACCTTACTTTTTTATGGTTTTATGCAGATTTTTACATTTACCATAAATCACCACCTTAAAAGGCTTCATGACGTGTGTTTTATAAATGACGAAACTAAGAATATTTCAAATTGTAATAAATAAAGGCTTGACAAATTCTGAACACGCACAAAGGTTTTGCTGGTTTCATATTTGTTATAGCATAAACAAGAAAAAATATTGATGTTATTGCCCAGCTACTAAATATACGATTCTTGAGACAGTAACATATGTGACATCTTTGTATGTAAAGCAAAACTGCTAAAAAAACTGCTAAAAAGATTTGTTATTTTAAAGAAGATTCCTACAATCATAAACCAGCATTTGATTTGTATAAAGGTGCCAAATAAAGTGATCAAGTCAGCGTGATAAAGGTGAAACATGATTGGCGATTGGCCGGGTACATTAAACATCACCAGTAATCAGAAATTCAAAATATTATTGAAAAGATCTTGTACATTGAACGCACAAAATGTAATACTCTAACAAAGAAATAAAAGCCGATCCTTGAAGAGTGAAACCACACTATAAATATTATCTAAAAAAGCTAACGTGAATATTTGCTGACAAGGATACACACATTTGCAAGACTTTTACGTATTTTACGTGACCAAGTGAAACATTATTGTTCAAGTAGAGAAACAAGCCCCGGGTCAAAACGTCGCACATTAGCTTATTACATAGCTATATCTGGTCTACGTTTATAGTTTATAACGTAATGTACCAGCCGGGACCTTAAGAGTACAGCGTCACAGCCATTTAATTTTAAGTAGAAGGAAAAGAAAGTAAGGAATTCGTGTCACGAGCTATCACAGCAGTATAGAAAAAGATGTATACACAAACATTTTTCAAAGATTATTTTTATTTCCATGCTATTTTTTTCCTTTTTCTTACTGATTATATACAACAGTCTCTTAAAAGAATTGACCCAGCATGGAACCTTTGCTTACTTTTGATTTAGCGATAAATTTATTTTTATCTTTATTTATTTTTTTCTTGCGGGACAGAGACCAACAGAGTTCTAAGCACATAACGAAGAAAAGATAACGAAGTATTTTGGTGTAGGACACTGCTGCTCAGTTATATCTTGGTGGATCCCAGTTGTTCTTAATAACTCATTGACTCATTATTTTACTTTGCAGCGCGATAACCAAAACAAAGAGAAGGAAAAAGGAACGAGTAACGAATACAACCAGTTACTGAGTAGTTAATAAATTTCTCATGAGTTATCTGCTCAAACAGTAATATATAAGTTCTGAATAGAAAATAAGCAAATAATACAAGTAATGCATGTTTACCTTAATACCTGTTTTAAAATGATTTCTTTGAATGGCAACATTACTTTATTGCTCAGCAATAATCAGGTAAATAAACTTCTTATTTATTAAATCTGACTGCTATTCTGAATGATCCTTGTCCAAATATTTTAAAGACAGTAAAATATTTTAAAGACAGTAAAATAGCTTTATGAGTCCGGTAATATAAATGCCACAACTGAAGAAATATACATATTGAAAGTTGAATTATCGAACTTAAATTTGTCTTTCGTTACATGAAGCTGCTTGTGATGATGTATCAGAACACAGACATGGGGTGTGCAGAACCACCTGACCAAATAAATCTTAGTAATGTTACATCATGAGCGATACATGTCAGTCCCGGACCGATAATAAGACACATATGTTTCTCATAAAACATATTTTTATTGTTATATTGTCACAGTGACAATAATATTTCGCAGTGTAACGATGGGAGGAACACAGTGTAACGTTGATTACAATTCAGCATGTAGGTAACAATAATGAGATTAAAACAAACTTGCTTATGGGGCAGTAGTGTTCAAAAGGCTGTTAAATGAGAATGCAATCGTCATCATAGCAAAAAGGGTGTTAATAACCGCCGACTGATCAAATACTTCTGTCAACTGCCTCAGCTGACAGGCTCTTTTGCGTGTAGGTTGTCTCATTGGCTCGGTCAACAGCACAGATAGGCAATTAGCTATCACCTCTGTGAGAGCTCTAAATCTAGACTTAAATCACATATGCCTATACATATATTCTTTGTCGCATGTAATTTTAAATGCTGCGTTTTGTCATGTAAGATGCCTCAGAGAGCCTGTCCTTGATGTTAAGAAAGTTCCACATGCTTCAGATGTTAAGATCTATATGTGTCTTGTTGAGTTCTTATTTAATAATAGCAAGTTTTGCCATCTTAGTACTAGTGATAAGTTAAATGTTCTCTGGCATCTGAAAATTGAGCATTTGAAAACAGTTTTCTCAATGAAAAACATATCCCTGATAGATTACAAACATGTAACGTAATGTTACTGTTATATTGCCTTTCAAGTACAGTACAACTCCATTTAATCATAGTTTCAAAACATATTACATTGGCGTTTCTTCACGATGAGATGTAGATCTGTTAATATCGAACGTTAAAGATTGTCTCCCTTGTTTATTTCATGTTTTCAGAAACAAATAATTTAACAAAATTTCGTTAGACAATATGCAATAGCCTCATAATTAGCCGTAAAAGTTTTGAGAAAAAACATGTTTATTCGATAAATATGGAATGGAAAATAATCTTCAAATTAAAATGCAAATAAGCTATTTCCTCACGGCCTGTAAGAATATCGATTTTGACCACGTGTGTCATGTGATCATGTAGAGGTACTTTTCTTATTCGTGCACGTGATTGTGACGTATGAGTAAATTATTTGTGTCCAATAATGCGATTTCAACCGCGGTCCGCGATTGTATCAAAATTTATCTTATTTTTTGTTTAAAGTCACTTTTATCTTTTAATTATCTAAACTCTAATTCACATGTATAGTTAGACCATGTCGAAAGTATTGCATGAAATATTTCATCAAATCATTTTTGTTCTTATTATAAAGGGAGTAAATCTTTAAATATTACACTGAAGGGCTACATCATCTACAGTAAACAATTATCGTCAATTTAGGAGAAAGTGTACAAGGGGATTGGAACAGATTAAATTTTATTTTTGTCCTTTGAGATTAGAGCATAGATTCTGAGATATCACAAGTTTTAGATTGATCTAGACATTGAATCTCTATGATCGCTCTTAACCATTTTTATCCTTTATGATACTGATCTGTCTTTGGATCAATTTACTTATTGAAATAATAAATGAAAAAAATTCATTATGGCTTTTTCTGTCTTTCGTTGCCAGATATTTTCAGCATCACTGATGAAGCTTGAGTTACAGTAGCTGAAACTTCTAAGTTTGGTCCATATTGCTTCTTTCGAATGTTTTCTCTACTCTTGAAGGAACTCTTAGAAAGTTTAATTTGCAAGGCAATGAGGTAAACTAGGCTAGATTTGACTAAGATTTAGACATTCTAACAAAATGTAAAATGTAACTTGTTCTTTCCGCAAATCGAAATGCCTGGAGAGCGATGAATTTTGTCAGACTGAATTTGCCATGGTAGAGAGGCCAAGTCATACTTAAATACCTTTTCGACCCAGCCCGGGTTAATAATGACCGCGCATACCGTTGGATGCCAGGATGTTGGTGATAAGTATGTGCCTGGTGTGACAAAGGCCAAGAAAACTCTAGGGAGAGGGAACAACCCTTTGGTAAATAGAAATGTGGAATGTGGGAGCTGGAAAACTTAAAGAGATGACTCATGAAATTAATAGGTAACACCGAAACACACTGAGGCTCTGTGAGATGCGCTGGAAAAGCTTTGGTGAGACGTCAACAGATGACAGACACGAGGTTTATTTCAGTGGAGAAAAGGGCCGGTACGAACGCGTATGGGGTTGGTTTTCTAGTGCATAAAGACATGGAGAGTGCTGTCTTGGGTTGCCGACAGGTCTCCAGGAAACTTATCTCCACTTGAGAGCGACTCTTTTCAATGTTACCAGCATACAGGTTTATGCATCAAAATTTGGACTCGATGCAAAACAAAAATCGAAATATTCTACCAGCAACTCCAGGAAATCATACACCAAACACCTAAGAAGAACATTCGGGACTGGAACTCTAGTTGGCAGGGATGCAGAGGCAAACTGAGGAGAGGCATATGGACCTTTCTGCAATGCCGAGACAAATGAGAGATGTCTTTAGACTCCAAGAATTTGCAATATTTAACAACCCAGTACTGATTAATACCCTGGGCCCACAAACAATCCATAAGACAGGAAACATCACAACCAGATGGATTACATATTGGTGAGGCAGCGGTTCCGATTAGGTTTAAACATCCATACGACGAGGACCTGAATTCTGACGTTATATTATTTTTATCGCATTTATGAAAGAACCGACAGATGGAAAGGAATGACTATAAAAATATGACCATCGACTGTCAAAAATAGTTAAACTGGTTTTAGGAACTGAATCCAGGCATTCTACAGCTGTGTTACAACAGTCCTGCCTAAGCATGACGCTACAACGGTAGCGTCACCATTTTTTTTTCCGGATTGTGTCATTATAAGAAAGCTGAAAACCTTTTGAAATCCATGGACTATCGGGTTTCTGGAAGTGGGTGGAATATGGATTTACTAATCATTAAATGTGACGTATAAGGTGGTGATTTGTGGTATATATAAAAATCTCAATAAAACCATAAACAATTATTGTATCTCCCTGAAAGTTAGCAGAATTCTTATTTTTGTTGTTCTCTACAGTTTAGAATACAAAATAGAGGGACATGCTGTTTAGAAAAGTGTTTTTATATGAAAAGATCAAAGCGTAATTTTGTGCGCAGAAATCTGAAAAATAAAATCCGTTCTTGAAAATGTACTTAGCTCTGAAGATACTTTGATCCATTAAAAAGAGTGTCTTAGCAATTATTTGTCCCAACCCTTTCTCAAATTGTAAGGTAGACCAGATAAAAACAGTAGCTTTTCCTCAAATGTCTGACCATGTATATAAGGGCATGTATAGTGAATGCATTCATTAAAACAGATAGGTCAGTTATACCTATATCATACTCACAGTATAAATATTACATTACAATGACCAAGACAGGCGTGTTATTGAAACTATTCAACCTTGAAAATAGACTCTACTGTGTATTTTAAGACAAATATTTGGACACAGGCCACACCCCTTTTTATATCTGTGCAGCTTGGTAACGTGCAGCAAAAATGGAAAAAATAAATGCTACAACGCTCTTCATAGTACAATATTTTAAGTTCAGACCTAGTTACATTTTCAATAATGATGGTCATTTTTTAGATTTATTCGCACAAAATTACCCTTTGATCTTTTCTAATATAAATCCCTTTTAACATCAACAATAGACCTTGAGCTGACCATAGACCCTCCTCCGCCCAGGGGGAGTTTTGTACCCTATGATTTTCTGAAACGACATGATATAAGAAACAAAATGACACATGTTAGCCCTCTGTACGTTGGAGCGTTAACGTATGACGTCAACGTCAATTACACTACCCAAATTTACATATTTACGTTATAATAGAAGATGCGCATTGTTATACACATGTTAGTATTTGCCCTAAATAATGTTGGGTTTTGTCTGCTAGTAAATAAAACGCTGTTTCAAAGTAATTGACATTGTCAAGGATAAGTTACAAACCCATTTAACGTAGTTTACATTGCATTTGACGTTTTTCCCCTTCAATGTCTAAATACATGTAATATAAGGAGCAAATTTTTTTAAGAATTTAAGTGTAAAGAAGTTACTGTCATATATATAGTCTAGTATAAAAAAGAAACAAACTAAAGCCTTACAAAGCTCGTCAGCAGTCACGATAAATATATAACGAATATAACCACAACAAAAATACAAGAAAAAAACAAGAGGGCCATGGTGGCCCTGAATCGCTCACCTGAGCATTAATCAGTTCACTGGCTCTGGTGAAGATTTATAAGAGTTTTTACCATACATGGGAATGGCGGCCACCTTGGTCATGTGACCAAGATCATTTGAAGAACTTTCAAATCCTTTATTCCATGTGCAGGCTCCATATGAAATTTGAGTTTAGTCTGCCCAGTGGTTTCAGAGATGTTTGAAAATGTTTATGTATGCATGACAGAGGCAGCTAACACAATACTGTAAGGCTCAGGAGGGCTGAAAATGGCAGAGTTGCTTCCCCGAAAAGTTCCAGTTCATGTTGAGTTCCTTTGATTGATTTGAACTAGACTGAACTAGGCAAACACAGATGATAGAATGGTAGCATCATTATCTCTCTGTGGTGAAATTAATGTTTTCCAAGGAGTTTGTGGCTGGCATCATTGCAATATTCTGATTCTTGCAGCACAACTTATTTTAGATTTGACCTAGTGACCTAGCTTTTGACTGAATTGACCCAGTTTCAAACTTGACCTAGATTTTATGGAGATGAACATTCTGACAAAGTTTCATGAAGATTGGATCAAAACCGCGCTCTCTAGGGTGTGCACAAAGTTTTTCTAAGATTTGACCTAGTGACCTAGTTTTGGCCGGACATTACCCAGTTTCAAACTTGGCCTGGATATTATGTGGATAAACATTGTGACAAAGGTTCATGAAGATTGGATCAAAACTGTGCCCTCTAGAGCATACACAAGGTCGTTCTTATATCTGACCTAGTGACGTAGTTTTTGACCTGACATGACCTACTTTCAAACATGTCCTAGATATTGTGAGGATAAACATTCTGACAAAGTTTCAAAACGATTGGATCAAAACTGTGTCCTCTAGAGCGTACACAAGGTTTTTCTAAGATTTGACCTAGTTTTAGACCCGACATGACCCAGTTTCGAACTTATCCTAGATATTATGTGGATAAACATTCTGACAAAAGCTCATCAACTTTGGATCAAAACTGTGCCTTCTAGAGCGTACACAAGGTTTTTCTAAGATTTGACCTAGTGACCTAGTTTTTGACCCGACATGACCTACTTTCAAACTTTGCCTAGAGTTTATGGAGATAAACATTCTGACAAAGTTTCATAAAAATTGGATCAAAACTGTGTGCTCTAGAGCGTACACAATGTTTTTCTATGATTTGACCTAATGACCTAGTTTTTGACCCGACATGACCCAGTTTCGAACTTATCCTAGATATTATGTGGATAAACATTCTGACAAAGTTTCATGAACTTTGGATCAAAACTGTGCCTTCTAGAGCGTACACAAGGTTTTTCTAAGATTTGACCTAGTGACCTAGTTTTTGACCCGACATGACCCAGTTTCAAACTTCATCTAGATTTTATGAAGATAAACATTCTGACAAAGTTTCATGAACTTTGGATCAAAACTGTGCCTTCTAGAGCGTACACAAGGTTTTTCTAAGATTTGACCTAGTTTTTGACCCGACATGACCCAGTTTCGAATTTATCCTAGATATTATGTGGATAAACATTCTGACAAAAGCTCATCAACTTTGGATCAAAACTGTGCCTTCTAGAGCGTACACAAGGTTTTTTCTAAGATTTGACCTAGTGACCTAGTTTTTGACCCGACATGACCTACTTTCAAACTTGGTCTAGAGTTTATAGAGATAAACATTCTGACAAAGTTTCATAAAAATTGGATCAAAACTGTGTGCTCTAGAGCGTACACAATGTTTTTCTATGATTTGACCTAATGACCTAGTTTTTGACCCGACATGACCCAGTTTCGAACTTATCCTAGATATTATGTGGATAAACATTCTGACAAAGTTTCATGAACTTTGGATCAAAACTGTGCCTTCTAGAGCGTACACAAGGTTTTTCTAAGATTTGACCTAGTGACCTAGTTTTTGACCCGACATGACCCAGTTTCAAACTTCGTCTAGATTTTATGAAGATAAACATTCTGACAAAGTTTCATGAACTTTGGATCAAAACTGTGCCTTCTAGAGCGTACACAAGGTTTTTCTAAGATTTGACCTAGTTTTTGACCCGACATGACCCAGTTTCGAATTTATCCTAGATATTATGTGGATAAACATTCTGACAAAAGCTCATCAACTTTGGATCAAAACTGTTCCTTCTAGAGCGTACACAAGGTTTTTCTAAGATTTGACCTAGTGACCTAGTTTTTGACCCGACATGACCTACTTTCAAACTTGGCCTAGAGTTTATGGAGATAAACATTCTGAAAAAGTTTCAGAAAAATTGGATCAAAACTGTGTGCTCTAGAGCATACAGAAGGTTTTTCTATGATTTGACCTAATGACCTAGTTGATGACCTGACATGAGCCAGTTTCGAACTTGTCCTAGATATTATGTGGATAAACATTCTGACAAAGTTTCATGAACTTTGGATCAAAACTGTGCCTTCTAGAGCGTACACAATGTTTTTCTAAGATTTGACCTAGTGACCTAGTTTTTGACCCGACATGATCCAGTTTCGAACTTGGTCCAGATTTTATGAAGATAAACATTCTGACGACGTTTCATAAAAATTGGATCAAAACTGTGTGCTCTAGAGCGTACACAAGGTTTTTCTATGATTTGACCTAATGACCTAGTTTTTGACCCGACATGACCCAGTTTCGAACTTATCCTAGATATTATGTGGATAAACATTCTGACAAAGTTTCATGAACTTTGGATCAAAACTGTGCCTTCTAGAGCGTACACAAGGTTTTTCTAAGATTTGACCTAGTGACCTAGTTTTTGACCCAACATGACCCAGTTTCGTACTTGGTCTAAATTTTATAAAGGTAAACATTCTGACAAAGTTTCATGAACTTTGGATCAAAACTGTGCCTTCTAGAGCGTACACAAGGTTTTTCTAAGATTTGACCTAGTTACCTAGTTTTTGACCCGACATGACCCAGTTTCGAACTTGGTCTAGATTTTATGAAGATAAACATTCTGACAAAGTTTCAGAAAGATTGGAACAAAACTGTGCCCACTAGAGTGTACACAAGCAAAAGTTGACGGACGTCCGTACGGACGTCCACACGTACGACGGACGACGGACATCACGGTATCCCAAAAGCTCACCCTGAGCACTTCGTGCTCAGGTGAGCTAAAAACAGAATTAGACTAAATCGCTGAATTGGTGGACTGAAGTTTATACGTGCTCCATTAGTCTTCTTTGATTCATGTCCAGCTTAAATAAGTTAGGCAGCAGTAAGCAGTGGATACATTAAATGGGGACAGAAACTATTTTATTTTTGAAGAACTTAACCTACAAAATAACGAGAAAAGCTAAGAAAGCCAACACCAGCTGCAGTTTATATTTCAATGTTATCTTTAATTTGTCTTAAGTAGATACTGTTTTATATGTAAATATGAAGAAATGTCAATGTTATGTGTCCTCAAACTATGAACCCCCCCCCCCCCCCCCCCAAAAAAAAAAAAAAAAAAAAAAAAAAAAACATTTTTGCCCAACTAAACGTGTCTTTATGTTCTTTAGTGAATAGATTCTTTAAGAGATGATTCAATTTGAACGTAGTTAGATTCTTTAGGATATGGTTGAATGTAGTTAGACTTTATAGAGCAAGAAACAAAGCATAGAAATATAGATCGTCATAAATAGAGCATTTATAGATTGCTACAGTATACTAGTAAACTGCCAGTGTCTCTTTTCTGTATTAAATATTTCTGATACTATTCTCCCAAACTCCTGGTTGACACATAATTGTTAGTTACATAAATGAACTAAGTAAAGCAATGTATTGACACTACCATTAATTATTTTCAAAAGTGTGTTTCTTATCTGTAACTCAGCAATGTTGTTTCCTCTGGTAACGTAAAATATACGATAGTCCTACAAAAGTAAGTATACGCTGCCAGCAAATATCTACATTAGTTTTGATGCAGAACTGTATTTGGCTTAAGCCGTCAAACTTCAGGTTTACTGTTCTGCTTTATAGTTTTTCAGTGTGCACGTAAAGGCTATAACAAATCCTGTCAATACACAAGGTGGACCTCTATTTATCATTGTTGATTACTGATTATTTTATAGTTTTAGACTGAACACGTCAAAACCGCTTAGCTTTAATTGGTATCAAACTGATTGCATATCATTTTATTCGAGCCCTATATGCAAAATAAATGCTGGCTTTATCAGCTGCTGCTTTATCTTTTCTGAAGTATTTTTTTTTTCCTTTTATTTGTGTTGTTTTTCTTTGTTTTGTTTTGATTGTCTTATTTTGAATTTTCGGCTGTATATAACAAATTTTCAGGTGTGTTACTGTCTTTAGAACTCAAATGTACAATTTGTAAAAGAAACAAGCTGGGCAATGCCATTATGAAATACTTTTATTTTCGATATAATAACAAAGTAAACAGCAAAATCCGTTTAACATATGCAAAATATGTCAATGCCCCTAACATTACAATTTGAAGTATACTGTGTTTAATCACGTATAAAACACACCTCATGAATCTCTAAAAGTAATAACTTAGAGAAGTATTGATAGGTCCAAGTACACAATATCATAAGAACATCCAGACTTATATGTGTTATTTTTTATGTGACAGTGGGAAAAACCTGATTAAAGATATTATAATAAAATATTTTAAATGTTAATGTTATTTACGTTTCTACTCGTAATAGTTTGTCATAGAAAATAAACCAGAATGCATTTTTATCTTATATTAGATGATTTTTTTATGAAGAAACTGCTACCAAAGAAAATAGAATGATTGTATCTTCAAACTATATGATTTTAACAAAAGTAGCCCTCGGTAACGTATATAATCGATCATTATGGCCGACTAAAATGCATTCAAAATACTGTTGAACTGTTCCTTGCTGTTTAAATAGGCTGGCATATTCAATATTACCTTTTACTGTTGTTTTCAATGCCAACAGTGCAGTTCAAGCACTTGAATTATACGGAAAGTGATAATTGTAATATGGAACATTCATTAGGGGGTACTGTGTTCAACATCCTATTTCTCCCAAAGTATACAAGATTGGACAATATTTGTTGCAGATTTGAAAAGATCAATTAATTGTCTTTAACACAGTAACAAACATTTGGTCTAATATTAAAGGAATAACTTACAAAAAGAAAGTATTTTGGATGGAAAGTGCAATTTTAATGGAGAGTAAAGAAAAACGTCACGTATATCATTACATCATATAAGATAAACTGACAATTCAAACATCATAACTTTTAGCTGTTGGATTGTTCTATTAGACTATATTATAATTTTAAACATGGGAACGTGACTTCTATTTTTTATAATTTTTTATATTTTTTATTTCATGCTAATTATTTTAATGGGTAACGTAATGTAACAGGCTGTTACAGCTAAACGCTCCATTCGCCAGAGGGCTAACATGCTGCAAAATACTTCTAAGATGCTGGACTTTGAGAAAAGTATGGTCTACAAAACTCCCCCTGGGGGGGGGGGGGGGGGGGGGTAAACCATATCTGGCTCATGGCCTACAAGTTCTGCATTTTGGGATTCCGAATTGTGAGAAACAACATAACGAAGGGATCTGCTAAGTTTTGGGTAGATCTGTTGTATTTTTAGCATTTTATGCAGATTTTTGTCTTTGCCCCAAATCAGTGGTAATCACCATCTTAATGTCGATCTGATTTTTAGAGAGCGCATGCCGTAATCCATCATTGTATCCCATATTTAACGAACTCGAAACGAATGTAGTGTAATATAAATCCAACTGTGGATAAACTAAATATACCATACGGTATGCATTCTGCGTTTTCATTGCCACTGGGAAGGTATAATTATGTCTGCGAAGTAAAAATCAAGCGACAAAATGCATGGTTTTCTATTTGAGTCGCGAGGCATGGGAGGCCACCCCGTAAGCATAGTATAAATACCAAAATCAGACTGCGCACCACCTCAAACTGCAATGAGCCTTCACATGTCTGGGCAGGATTTGAAGATAAAATAAGCGAAATCAGACTGCGTAGATGTGCTGGTTGATGTTAACTTACACTGTTCACGCATGCCGTAAGGTCCTTTTCGCGCGACAATATTTCTATGCAACAGTGAATTGAAATAAAGTTGCTACTACACCTTTCTAACTGCGTGATAGTTATGTCCTAGTTTACGTATCGTTCAGATTCGCAAATGTTATAAATATTTCTTCCAATTCTATAAAACAAATAAGCACGTTAAGCACGTTATTGTTATAATACCATAAAAATAACAACTGAAAATTTAAATTCAATCACATACCTCATTCAACTTCGCCATTTTTATATTTTCTACTTTCAGTTTCAATTTCCTGTAAATCTATCGGATTTCGTAAAAGCACGGTGCATAACCATATCGGACGCTCTCTGTGAAAAACTGCGTTACTTGACTCTATCTGTGAGTGCCACGGACTTTATTTGTTACTTGCCATGAACGCTTCGGCGATTCAGTCGAAGAAAAAGGGACAAAACGTGTAAGTACTGGGTTTCATGGTTTCCACGGAACACATACCTTATTTTTCCTAATATCTCCGTCTATATTATTCAGCTAGCGGTGTTAAGTGCTTGTCATCAGTGAAATCAAATGCAGCGTGATAGTGCAGGAGCGTACATGGCCCATGAAAACAAGGAAAAACTCAGTGTTTTTATTTGCAGGTAATGAATTTTGTCCTTAATTTACGAAGATAATTATGTTCTTGATAATTTACACATGTCGTTAGGTGCATAAATAAAATTTTTACGTTAATGTCAATGTTTAAAGGACACCACCCATTATTTTCAATGTTCCGGATTCTATTTGTGTCTCCGAAATAATGTAATTTTATGCCAACGGACAGATGTTGTCCTCAACTATACTTGTGAGCAGCGGACCTAACTTGTGATGTTTGTTTTCTTTTTTTTTTCAGCCAAAAACGTCCAACGTCGTAAAAGATCAAACTTGTGGTTGCATCAGCCAAAACGGCGAAGGCTAAGTCCCGAATTTGAAAAAAGTCCTTCGGCGCATGTTAAATTCGTGTCCACAGTAGATTGCCAAAATGAGGCCATGTCACCCACAACGGTTTACATACAAGATGTAAAGGAAGTTGACAGTGCTCTCTCCATTTATGGGTTTCTTTGACCTAATATCATGCATATAGTTGCACCAACCTATAGATGTTGTTCATAATAATCCGCAACTCTGGGTGCCCACCACCGAATGTACTTATAACTATTCTATTCATTCTACTCTATCCTATAACCTTACTAGGTCGTTGGTGCACCACAAATGACTTCGAAACCATCCCTTTCCAAATGTCCCGTCTTCAGCTGCCCAAGCCGAGCTGGCGAAATCCATTCCTGTCCACTCCTTGATATTGTCTTCCCCCCCCCCCTCCTCCTCCGTCCACCCCCCCCCCTTTCACTGTGCCCTGAAGAATTATCTTTGCTAAACCAGATAACCTTGAGACGTGGCAAAACTACCCCAGCCCCCGCCTCCCGACCAGCCTCAGGAGCCAATCATAAAATCCAATGGCTGCCTGGATCTTCCTGCGAACCTCCTCATTGGTTATATGGTCCTAGTACGAAATGTTCAGTAACCTTGGGTAGCATCTCATTTCAAAGGCCTACGTTCTTTTCTCTAACTCTGCTGTCAAGGCCCACGATTCACAGGCATACAGAAATATGGAAATGACAAGGGAGTGCATAAGTCTCACGCTTGATCCAAGAGACATGCCGCTATCTCCAAATTGGTTTCAGCTTGGTAAGAGCTGAACTGGCTTGTGCAATCCTTGAGAGAACCTCCTGTTTTGAGCTATCATCTGAGACAACTGACCCAAGGCATTTGAAGCTGCTTACAGTACCTAGCTTCAGCCCTTTTTCTTTGATCTCACTCTGGATGCCATCTGCGCTGTTCGTAATCAGTTTGGTCCTCCCAGCACTGATCTCCATCTTACACCTTGTGAAGGTTTGGTCGAGACTTTCAACTGGAGCCTCTAGATCCTGCTCTTCCTCAGCTAGAGCGTCTATGTCATCGGCAAACCGCAGATTGGCAATGTCTCTGCCGCCCATGCCCCCATACCCCGGCCACATTCTTCCAGAATATCAGACATGATCCGTTCGAGAAAAATGTTGAAGAGGGTGGGTGACAGAAGACATCCTTGTCTTACTCCAACTGTTGAACTGAACCATTCTCTGTGCTTCCAGTGATCAGGACTGCACTTGTAGCCTTTTCGTACAGCTGCTCAATGGTGCGAACTAGACCTGCACCGACATTGCACCTCCGCATGGTGGCCCATAAGGCTGCATGCCACAGCCTATCAAAGGCTTTTTTTTTAAATCAATGAAGACGCGGCACAGATACTTTTCACACAGGACTCTAAGGCTGACAATCTGTTCTGTGGTGCTCCTTCCCGCTCGGAACCCAGCTTGTTCCTCAGCGATTATCTCTTCGGCTTGTGGTTTAAGCCTGTTCAAGATGACTTTCAGCATGACTTATAACTGCAAAAAATATGTATACGCGCGTATTGAAACGTTGATTCATTTCTTCGGCTTTGAGGTGACCAAAACCCTCTGAAAAGTTTTAAAATGTGTGCAAGAAAAGGATCAATCAATCATGAACGATATCTAAATAGAAATCTGCCTCGTGTTGATACCATTTTCGGATCACTAGACAAATGTAAGCCCATGCTTCTGAAGCACAGATAGTTTCCGATGATATTGGCAGATAGAGTCCTGTGTGAAGCACGATTAACCGCTGATAGAGTCTTGTGCCAGGCGCATATAGCATCCGGTGCCACTGTAAAAGGTAAAAAAAATCCGATTTTCTTCAAAAAGGAGATGTTCTTTCAACTCAGAGCCGTACAAAATTTTAAATTCATTCATTAGGGTCCAATTTATCCAACCGATCTGTTTTCTTTCTATTGTGTTCGCAACTGATCGGCTTTTAAAGTGGACACACTCTTCAAAATTGTCAAATCTTGACCTTCATTCCAGCTTGTAGACTCGAAAATAAATACGAATTAGGCATAACAGCTATAGATACTGGAAGACACGGATGTCTGATGTTCCGTGCACCTTATGCCCCATAAGAAAATGTGTTGTTTACAATTATATTAGAGTTTATTAACACCCACCCTTACCTCGTTTTCCATTTTAGGACTGATAGAATCCTAAACTAACGCAAATAGACTCCGAAATACACAGATAGAGTCCAGTTTTCACAGATAGCGTCCAATATGGTTATGCACCGTGAAAAGGCAGAGAAATAAACATATTGATTATCAATTTTCTCTTCCTGCCGAAATACACATCTATATGTTATATTCAGTGCCTAAATATAAAGAAGACATTGTTGTTTCTTTGTTCCCATAATATACCTGTCAGAAAGAAAACTTATGCACTATAGTATACAGAACCGCAAATCAACACTACATATGTGATGTTCATGTATGGGTAAATGTTTCTCGCAGCCTGGTAGCCATAGGGGCAGTAGGGTTAGAGGCGCATCGTATCATAGGCACAGCGTTTGAAAGGCAGAGCCCATCATTCTCCTTTCAATGCATTATCCTCTCCTGATTCATGTAAAGGTACCCATATACTGCTGGGCTGACTGAGTTTTCCAGTTGCCGGCATCGAAACCGCCACCTTCTGCGCTATAACCAGGCATCCTTAACCACTCGATCACGCGTCACTCTCTGACACTTTATGTGTATAATCGAAGGAAAGAATCGTGCAGCTGCAATATTCTGCAGTTGTGTATGTGATGGGCCGTTGCACCAGCGCGTTTATCAACATAGTGTGTTGATGTAATCACAACTGGGTAGCTGCTAATCTCTCACAATGAATCATTTGTTTTTCTTTTTGCTTAACAACATATTTTTGCCCATTTACAAATACTTGACTAAGTGTATCGATACGGTCTTACACGAAACAGTATCACAAAAAATAAAATAAAATAAAATAAATAAAGAAACAGGGTGGCATAATATACTTTAAGAAAAATAAATTGGACACTTAGAGTCAGTATTATAAAATTAAGTATTCTACTGAACCTCAGAAGCCCATCACTTTTTGTTTCAACTTAAGAATCTAAAATCTGTCTTTAAATTTAAAAGTATTATAAAATCAAGTATTCTACTGAACCTCAGAAGCGCATCACTTTTTGTTTCAACTTAAGAATCTAAAATCTGTCTTTAAATTTAAAGAGATGGTAAGTGATTCCTTGAGTGACATTTTAGTTTCACTGAATTGAATTGATAAGTCAAGCGTGAAGAGAACACTAAGGTATCTACCTTCAAAATGCAAAACCACAAACTATGGAAAACTGGTATGAACCCCATTTTAGCATTACCGGTCCATTCTACTGCTTACAATGGTAGCGTTATACGACTCCATGTCATGTGCAACTATCCATGACGTCATACAGCATACACCAATTCTTTACTAGAAGTTCGTGTATCATATACATTTAAACCTGTCTTAAACACGCAAACGAGAAAGGGACAAAAACTGTTTGCTTAAAGCAGGCGCAAGACTAAAACAGGTAAGTTTATATTGTAAACACTACTTAGGGATTTTCAATGGTGGCCTCTTAATATATATTTTTTGCTTAATTGGAGTTGCCTTTAAGACAGGTTAAACTGTAACTTTTGAAACACATTTGAACGAATTCAAGTTTAGACTTTTTATGATACTTGGTATGTAAATTATAAAAATTTGTATCGGTATGCATTTTTGCAGCATACTAGGCAGAAAACCTGTTTTACCATTTACATTTTTCGCGTGTCTGTTACTGGATTATTTACAGTGTACATTGTATGTCGTAACTATGCCTTAGAAAATATAATTAGACGAAACGAATATACGTGTATCAAACAATACAAAGTTATAATAAAAGTGGTGCTTTATTTTTTAAGTTCACTATAGTTTTTCGTTTTCCTTGAACTATGTATTATCCAACGGACAGGTGATTGTGTAGGAATAGGAAATACAAAAAAAAAAAAAAAAAAATCAAAACTCGAATGAGTCAGCGCGAGCCAATGCAGTCTGATTAGTCTTATATAGTCAAGGTTAATTTTGCAGGCTGATCTGAGTTATAGCTGTTCGCACATGCTGTTGTGTCCCTTTTCGTACGATTCCACTCATGTGAAGAAAATACCTAAGTGTCTGAGCGAACGACTCTGACCACTCTTCGCAGCTTCGGCTATCATGTTCTTCACAGGATTACTGGGCTCAGGAGAGCGTTTAGTCTAATTTAATTTTGTGGAATAATGTGGATGATGTTTAAAACCTCTAAAACATCTTAAAATCACCCGTGATTAGGCCTACTGTAGCCAGTTTTAAAGAGCGATCTTTTCTGACACTGTAACTGTCTTGAACTATCCTGATAATAGGCCTACTTTCAAAATAACGATGACATTTGCTGCAGACTAAAGACATTACTACGAAATAACCCAAATCAGCTTCGAGAAACCTGCGGTAACTCCATGTAAATTTCTGACCCATGGATATTTTGTTCTTTTTAACAATTCAGATGTTAATGCTTTAAATTAAATACGAAATATAGGTACACCCTTATGTTTCATCAACCATTTTTATACGCCCGTCGAAGATGGGTCGTATTATGTCGTGGCCTCTGTCCGTCCGTCTGTCCGTCTGTCCATTAATGTTTCGTGTCCGCATCATATCTCTTTAACTCCTTGAAAAACTTTTTTGAAACTTGGGTCAAATCTTTGCCTTATCAGGACAATGTGCAGAACTTATATTTCAACGATGTCCGACAAAGGTCAAGGTCACACTTAAAGGTCAAATGTTAAACGGTAACATTTCGTGTCCGCTCCATATCTTGAAAACCGTTTAAGATTTCTTCATGACAGTTTGTACAAATATAATGCATTATCAGTCGATGTGCGGAGAAAAAGCACTATAACCTTACTTTCATTTTTGACGGAATTATGTCCCTTTGTATTTTCATATAGTAATTTCATATTAATTTCGTGTCCTCTCCATATCTCAAAAAACGTTTAAGATTTCTTCTTGAAAGTTTTTATAATAATAAAGCACGATCAGACAATGTGCAGCGAGAAAGAACCATAACCCTACTTTCATTTTAAACAAAATTACGCCTCTTTGTATTTTTCGTATAGTAATTTCATATCAGCTTCCTGTCCGCTCTATATCTCGAAACCCGTTTAGGAATTCTTTATAAAAAATTGTACAAAAATAAAGCACTATCAGACAATGTGCAAAGAAAAAGATCCATAACCCTACTTGCAATTTTGATGGAATTATGTCCCTTTGTATTTACATATAGATATTTCATATAAGCTTCGTGGCCGCTCCATATCTTGAAAACCACTTAAGATTTCTTCATGAAAGTTTCCATAATTATAAAACATCATCAGACGATGTGCAATGTGCAGAGAAAAAGAACCATAACCCTACTTTCACTTTTTAACAAAATAATGCCCCTTTTTTTTTTTTTTTGGTATTTTAATTTTGTATTAGATTCGTGTCCGCTCCATATCTCCTTAACCCACTGAAGGATTTTTTTAAACTTGAGTCAAATGTTCCCGTTATCGAGGCAACGTGCAGAACTCGTATTTCAACAATGTCTGACAAAGGTCAAGGTCACACTTAGAGGTCAAAATTCAAAAGGTAACAGTATTTGTTCGCTCTATCTCGAAAACCATATAAGACTTCTTCATAAAAATTTACACAAATATGAAGCATTATCCGACAATGTGCAGAGAAAACGAACCATAATCCTACTTTCAGTTTTGACAAAATTCTGCACCTTTGTATTTGTCATATAGTAATTACATATTAGCTTTGTGCCTGCTCCATATCATGAAATCATTTAAGATTTCTTCATGAAAGTTTGTGCAAATATCAGACGATATGTAGAGAAAAAGACCCATAACCCTACTTTCTGTTTTAATGGAATTATGCCCCTTTGTAATTTTTGTATAGGAGTTTCACATTAGCTTCGTTTATTTTGTAGTTTTATATCTGCCTTATTTTTGAAGATTTAAGCTACTGACAAAGTTCTGTCATCTCTTGTTTTCTTTCCAACTTTAAGCCCAAACGGGCGTATACTGACCCACTCAGCGGAGCTTTTGTTACGAAGGGCAACAGTGTGGAGGCTGTAAAACGTCTCCCCGTACATCATCCATAGTGCAGATTATATTTTATTTACATCCTTTGAGATCGGAGGATAGATTCTGAGAAATCAAAAATTTGAGATCGATTTAGACTATTATTCTAGATCATCGTCTTTTATATTTTTTGGAACCTTTTGACACTAATCAGTCTTGGAATCGACTGCCAAGTTAAAATTAAGAAATTACAGTATGCTTTTTTCTGGTTTTGTCACCAGGTATTGTCAGGGTCACTGACGAGGCTTTATTAGCCGAAACTATGTAGTCTGGCCCATGTTCCTACTTCTGTATGTATTCTCTGCTCTTGAAGGAACTTTTTGAGATTTTAATTTGTAACTTCCTGACTGCACATGTGATCATAACGCTCTTTCCCCACCTTTTCTATTTATTTACTTTTAATACCCCCGTCACACCTTAGTGGCGGGGTATTATGATATATCTTTCGGTGTATGTTTGTCCGTCCGTCCGTGCTCACCATTTCCGATCGATAACATGAGTATTATTCACGGATTTTTTTTTCAAATTATGCATACATATTGTTATTAGGGATGAGTGGTATTGGATTGTATATGGTCAAAACCCGTCCATTTTTAACAGAGTTACTACCCTTGTTTGTATTGGAAAAATGTTTCTGGCCAGTTCTATTACTATATGAAATATCTGAATGAAACTTCACAGGTATGTTTCACATCAAATGTTTACATATTTGGACTAGGAGCCCTGGTAGCCCAGTGGGTTAAGCACTGGTCTACTGACCTAGCGGATCGGGTTCGAATCCAGCTTGAGGCGAGAATCTTTCCTACCGTAAACGGGGTTCCATTGCACACAGCCTTTCATTATCATCCTTCCATCGTCCTGATATAACTAAAATACTGTTGAAACTGTTGAAAAGGACGTAAAATCACAAGTCATCCATCCATCCAACATATTTTGACTAAAGTCCGTTACTCTTACCTTTCGAGTTTGTAAGTTATCAACCCTTAATAGGTCTATAAAATGTTTTTTGACCTGTAGTTCCTTTACTATACAGAAAACCTGAATGAAATTTCACAGATTTGTGTTACATCAAAGGTTACATATTTTGACTAAGAACAGTCACTCTTACCATTCCAGTTTATCAGTTATCCGCCCTTGATTTATCTGAAAAATCTTTTATACCCCCGCCACGAAGTGGGGAAGGGCATATAGTTTTGCCCTTGTCCGTGCGTGCGTGCAAGCGTACGTCCGTCACACTTTGCAGTACTGTTCTTGTCTCCGCAACTCCTCCTACAGTATTTGTTGCAGGGATTTGAAACTTGCTACATAGTTCAGACATGTATTGAACATGTGTAAAAGAAAAAAGAACTTTGATTTAGTCATTATGGCAGAATCATGTCCCCTTAAATGACATACATATTTTGACAAAATTTCACAATTTGTAGTACTGTTCTTTTCTCTGCAACTCCTGCGACAGTATTTGTTGCAGGGAGTTGAAACTTGTAACACAGTTCAGACACGCATTGAACATTTGCATAAAGGAAATTGAAGTTTGATTCAGGTCATTATTTCAGAATTATAGTCCCTTAACTGACATTTCACAATTTGTAGCAGTGTTCTTGTCTCCACAACTCCTCATCTAAAATTTAATGCAGGGATATGAGTCTCGCAATATAGTTTAAACATGCATTGAACATGTGGAACGTTTTTCCAGATTATTATTGCAGAATAATGTCCCCTTAAATGAGATACTTATTTTGACCATATGTCTGTGCCAATTGTGCAAGCTCACCTTTTGTCAACGCCGTGGCGACCTCATTTATCATCCGTTTTTGATATAACATAACAAGCTATATTTAGTATGACAGTACCTCGAACTGTTTTGATAGGGTGAAGGTCAATGTCACAGATGCTGTTTTTAGAAGAAAAAAAAAACACTTTTTCATCACTCTAGTGCTTTTATTTATAATCCGATTTTGATCTAATTTCACACGATTGTTAAATAAGATAATATCTAGAAAAGAGTGGCATGTCAGCAATGTCAAAGGTCAAGGTCACAGTTGCTGTTTTTGGAAAACCTTGTCTTTACTCTTACTTTTATTTATACACCGATTTTGATAAAAAATCATACAAATGTGAGTATGGCAATATGTGGGTTAAGTTTGCGTTTCAGCACTGTAGTTTGAACGTCAAGGTCACAGTTGCTATTTTTAGAAAAGCTTTGTGTCATCACTCTAGCGCTTTTATTTAAATGCCAATTTTGATATAACTTCACACAAAGGTTAAGCATGGCAAGATCTGAATTTCTGAAACAGGTTGGTATTTCAGCACTCCAGGTCCAATGTCAAGATCACAGTTGCTGTTTTAGAAAATTTTGTCATCACACTAGTGCTTTTATTTATGGACCAATTTTGATACAACTTCACATAATGTGAAGTATGACAATATCGGGGACAAATTGGCATTTCAACATTGCAGGTCTAAGGTCAAGGTTATGGTTGCTATTTTTTAGAAAAAATAAACTTATTCATCACTCTAGTGATTTTGTTTATTGATAATTTTTTATATAATTTCACCCAAATGATAAGTGTTACCGTAACGATATCTTTGACTAGTTTGAGATCCAGAATTTTAGGGTCAGGATCAAGGTCTCTGTTGCTATATTTGGATAATACTTTGTCATCCCTCTAACCCTTTTTTACTGACCGAAGTTGAATACAACTTCTCACAAATATTAAGCATGACAATATCTGGGACCAGTTTGTGTTTCAGCATCATAGATCTGAGGTCAAGGTCACAAATGCTATTTTCGGTATAACTTTGTCGTGGTTTTAGCGCCCTGTATTTGTATACTGATTTTATGTAACTCACAAAAATGTTAAGTATGATAATATATTACTTTGTCATAGAACTTTGTCATCACGTTTGCACCTTTTTTTGTGGACCATTTTTATATTCACACACATATTTACACATATGTCTAAACCCATTACTCAGCTAGTGAGACATATGGCGGGGGCATTCGTCACCTTTAGTGATTGTCTTGTTTACCTGCAGTTCCTATACTATACAGAATATTTGAATGAAACTGTACAGATATGTTTCACATCAAACTTTAAGAATTTACGAAAGATAATCCATGCACAAGTTTAAGTAATTATCTTCATTTGCACAAGAACGTAGTGGTGGTGCGGGAGGATGGGGGTGGAAATGAAGCTACTCTTTAAAGGAAGAAATTGCTTTCCGGGGAAGCATATTCTTTCCTTTCAGAGAACCCCCGAATGTCAAGTTATACCTTTAGCTGTGTTGAAATAAAGAGCACAATAATCCCATGTAGAACAGTACTGAAAACTGGCAAAAGTCAGATACATATCAGGGAAAAGTCAGGATAATATTATTTTGAGGAATTAAATGTAAGTTGTTTAATAAAGATAAGACAGATAGTACTGATAATAAAATAATTGAGCCACGACGCGAGAAAACCAACAATGTGGTTGTGAGCCAAGCACAGACTCAGATCATCCTGGGCATCCACCCAGTCTGATAAGAGTCCTCCCTAGGCGCTTAAAGGGTAGCTAAGGGCCTAAGCTATCGTCATGCGGACAGCGAAGACTCTGAACAGACTGGGCGGATGCCCAGGCTGATCTGAGTCTGCGCTGGGCGCACAACCACTTTGCTGGTTTTCTCGTGTCGCGGCTCAATTATATCTTAACCCATCATTGGTTTAAACAATATTTATTTGAATCTAAAGCATACATAGAGTAAATACAATAATATATAAATGAAATCAGTTCAAATAGGATTCAGAAGAAGGTCTTTCGACTTATGTGAATCTGTATTCTGTATTATCCTATATCCTATATTAACCCATCATTGACTGGGGGTCCATGAAAGAGACGTTGGGAAACAGTGTAGACCCTTATCAGATGCCACTTGTGGCATCTGATAAGGATCTACACAGTTTGCATTAAATGTTGATTTCGTACAAATAAATAAAGTACACATGAAATAACCAGTTACTTCTTAGACTGGCAGTGAACTAATCCAAAGTAGACGAATCCATTCGTCATACCTGGGTTAACTGTATTTGTGTGCGGATACAAGCAGAGACAGGCAAACTATTGACGCTATTAAGACCATTAAAATGAACCCTACCATGAAACATCTGTCCATCATCAGCGCTATTTCTTTCCAGGTATAACACTTATTCTCCAGTCCATCTCTTACGGCTGTCAGTCTCTGTTCTGTATTAGACTGTGATTCTGTTGCGATTACCTTAGTATTCCGATCTTCAGAAACAGGAGAAATTTTCGTCACACTAGACAGTTTTACGTTCCAGCAAGTGACTCTCACGAGGAAGCCACGCGCAAACTTTTGTAGCCATTCTGGAACTTTTGAGTCGTCTTCTGTTTTAAAATAAACATCTAACACTAAAATTGTGAATATGACTGACAGAGCGCTAACCATCAGGATGATAGTGAGGTATGTGGCTGAAAGACACAAGAAAAAAAAAACAACAATTATCAAATTATCATAAAATTCAACCAATATCATATAAGAAACAATCAGATCTTACAGTGATTTTTTAATAATATATCACTGTTTGGAGGTCAGTTTATAGTAGAATATATTATGACTGCTGCGTTGGCAATACCTATCCATTATGAAATCCAATCTGTATGGACTCATAACCTAAAATTATGCCAATGCACGGTCAACTAGCAGGCTGTGAGGACCAGACGATAAACCTCAGTCCATGCCAGTACGAAGTCATAAGTAATAGTTATACCATGGTTTGTCCGCCTGTACGAGGAGATAATCCACGAGATTTAGCGAGTGGATAATCTCCCGTACAGGTGAACAAACCATGGTATAACTATTTTATACCACCCTTACCAGTGTAGACCTTGCTCATTGCGAATTATTTCGTACTTAAGTTGGCATTTTCTGGTAAAGGTGGTATAAATTCAGTTTCAATGGAACTCCCATTACACATTAAAGTCTTTATGGCACTTTAAGAAATGTTTTCAAAACAATTAGTAACAAAGACATCGAGTTTGCAAGACAATCAATCAAACAAATCTTGAAAAAATAAAACAGACGCACATGTATAGAAAATATGGCATCTCAAAAATCTCTATATGTTTAATTCGAAGGGAAATAATTTGAAAGTTTTGAATCTTTAAACTTTATTTCAGGTTGTGGATTATAATTGATATAAGCGTTTAAAGTGTTTTCTGTGCGTACTGGATCTACAGTTTACTGCACACCAAAAAACCTATCTTCTGCGCATGCGCAAATTAAAATTCTGGCCTGAATTATTAAAATAGGAATATGTTAGACAATCCGGACAGGACAAAACATTACCAATAATTTTTCATGATTTAAGTAATCAGACGTCTGTCGAACTCGAAAAAATCCATATATACACTACATATTTGCTAGGTTGGCTGGAATTATGAGATAAAAACTGTCAAGCTTTTATTATATATTTGATAAAAACATTGACGCGGCACAATCAAACGTTAAGGAAACGATATACTGTAAAACACTAATATTTATCAGTTTTTAGCTCACCTGAGCCAGCGGCTCCGGGGGAGCTTATAGGATGGTAAGGCTCCGGCGTCCGTCGTCCGTCCGTCGTACGTCGTCCGTCGTCCGTCGTCCGTCCACACTTTCAAACAACTTCTCCTCTAAAATCGCTTGGCCAATTGCAACCAAATTTCATATGTAGCCTCCTGGGACCTTAGGAACGAAAAGTTGTTCAAACGGTCCTGGTCACATGACCAACATGGCCGCCATGCCCATATATGGTAAAAACCTGAAAAAATCTTCTTCTCCAGAACCAATAAGGCGATGGCCTTGAAACTTGGTATGTAGCATTGGGTACACGAGTACTACCAAGATTGTTCAAATTATGACCTTGGGTTGACCTTGACCTTTTTTACGGTAAGGTCAAATTTGCTTCCTTATGCTTTTATATGGCAAAATGCTGCAACATAAGATATCTTGGAAACTGTTGAATATTTTGGCCTAAAAATTGGTACATACAGTCATCTTAATGACTACATGAAGATTTATGAGTTCAAGAGGTCAAGGTCATTCTTTGACCTTTGACCCAGAACTCTCATATTTTGACAATATCAAACAATCTCCTCAAAAACAACTAGGCCAATTGTAATTAAATTGCATATAGATCCTCCAGGGGTTGAGGGAATGAAAATTTGTTCATACGGTCCAGGTCACATGACCAACATGGCCACCACGCCCATATATGGTAAAAACCTTTAAAAATCTTCTTCTCCAGAACCAGTAGACCGATGGCCTTGAAACTCGGTATGTAGCATTGGGTACTCAAGTACTATCAAGATTGTTCAAATTATGACCCTGGGTTGACCTTGCCCTTTTTTACGGCAAGGTCAAATACCGGAAAATGCTAGCACATGAGATTTCATGGTAAGTTTTGAAGATTTTGGCCTAAAAATTGGTATATACAATCATCTGAATGAGTACATGAAGATATGTGAGTACAAGAGGTCAAGGTCATTCTTAGACCTTTGACCCAGAAATTTCAAATTTTGACAATTTCAAAGAATCTGCTCTAAAACCACTAAGCCAATTGAAACCAAATTTCATATAGAGCCTCGAGGGGTTGAGGGAATGAAAAAATTTTCTAACGCTCCTGGACACATGACCAACATGGCCGCCACGCCCATATATGGTAAATACCTTTATAAATCTTCTCCAGAACCAATTGACCGATGGCCTTGAGACTTTGTATGTAGCATTGGGTACTTGAGTACTATCAAGATTGTTCAAATTATGACCTTGTGTTGACCTTGACCTTTTACAGCAAGGTCAAATATGGGAAAATGGTAGAACATATGATTTCATGGAAAGTTTTGAAGATTTTGGCCTAAAAAATTGGTACATACAGTTGTCTTAATGAGTTCATGAAGAATTATGAGTACAAGAGGTCAAGGTCATTTTTTTACCTTTGATCCAGATCGCTCATATTTTGACATTTTCAGCCATTTTCTCAAAAGCCAAAGGGCCAATTGTGAACACATTTCATATAGAGCCTCCAGGGGTTGATTGAATGAAAAATTTGTTCAAACGGTCCAGGTCACATGACCAACATGGCCGCCATTACCACTTATGGTATAAATCTTTAATATTTTTCTTCTCCAGAACCAATCCACCTATGGCCTTGAAACTTGGTAAATAGCATGGAGTACTAGAGTACCACCAAGACTGTTCAAATGGTGACCTTGGGTTTACCTTGACCTTTTTTGCGGCATGGTCAAATATGGGAAAATGCTAGAACATAAGATTTCATGGAAAGTTTTGAAGATTTTGGCCTAAAAATGGTATATATGGTTGTCTTAATGAGTACATGAAGATTTATGAGTACAAGTGGTCATGGTCATTCTTTGACTTTTGACCCAAAACTCATATTTTGACAATTTCAGACATGTTAAGTAAAAGCCAGCTTGCCAATTGTTCAGGTGAGCGATTCAGGGCCTCATGGCCCTCTTGTTTTTTATTATTATTATGATTCGCGATATTTGCGGAAAAAGAAGAAAATCGCCGAACTAAAATGCCGCTAATTTAAACTTATGATCATTTGATCGCAGAACGAAAAGCACCATTATGGTTATGCATACAGTTCATACCCGCCACCATAAAATCAAAGTCAATTCACATCAAATATCAAAGAACAAAAGTGTATGACTGACAGAGCGCTAACCATCAGGATAACAGTGAGGTATGTGGCTGAAAGACACAAGAAAAAAAAACAATTATCATAAAATTCAACCAATATCATATAAGAAACAATCAGCTCTTACAGTGATTTTTTAATAATATATCACTGTTTGGAGGTCAGTTTATAGTAGAATATATTATAACTGCTGCTTTGGCGATGCCTATCCATTATGAAATCCAATCTGTATGGACTCATAGCCTAAAATTATACCGATGCACGGTCAACTAGGAGGCCGTGAGGACCAGACGAAAAACCTCAGTCCATGCCAGTACGAAGTCATAAATTCAGTTTCAATGGAACTCCCATTACACATTAAATTCTTTATGGCACATTAAGAAATGTTTTCAAAAAAAAAATAGTAACAAAGACATTGAGTTTGCAAGACAATCAAACAAATCTTGAAAAAAATAAAACAGACGCACTTGTATAGAAAATATGGCATCTCAAAAATCTCTATATGTTTAATTCGAAGGGAAATAATTTGAAAGTTTTGGATCTTTAAACGTTATTTTCAGGTTGTGGATTATAATTAATATAAGCGTTTAAAGTCTTTTCTTTGCGTACTGGATCTACTGTTTATTGCACACCAAAAAACCTATCTTCTGCGCATGCGCAAATTAAAATTCTGACCTGAATTATTAAAATAGGAATATGTTAGACAATCCGGACAGGACAAAACATTACCAATAATTTTTCATGATTTAAGTAATCAGATGTCTGTCGAACTCGAAAAAATCCATATATACACTACATATTTGCTAGGTTGGCTGGAATTATGAGATAAAAACTGTCAAGTTTTTATTATATATTTGATAAAAACATTGACGCGGCACAATCAAACGTTAAGGAAACGATATACTGTAAAACACTAATATTTATCAGTTTTTATATTATTATTATGATTCGCGATATTGGCAGAAAAAGAAGAAAATCGCCAAACTAAAATGTCGCCAATTTAAACTGATGATCATTTGATCGTAGAAAGAAAAGCACCATTATGGTTATGTATACAGTTAATACCCGCCACCATAAAATCAAAGTCAATACACATCAAATATCAAAGAACAAAAGTGTATGACTGACAGAGCGCTAACCATCAGGATGATAGTGAGGTATGTGGCTGAAAGACACGAGAAAAAAAAACAATTATCATAAAATTCAACCAATATCATATAAGAAACAATCAGATCTTACAGTGATTTTTTAATAATATATCACTGTTTGGAGGTCAGTTTATAGTAGTATATATTATGACTGCGTCGTTGGCAATACCTGTCCATTATGAAATCCAATCTGTATGGACTCATAACCTAAAACTATGCCAATGCACGGTCAACTAGACCCATAGCTACCATTTGAGTACTTAACAAAGAGTCTAAACATACTGGGCGACCCAGGCTGATCTGAGTCTGCGCTGGGCGCACAACCACATTGTCGGTTTTCTCGTGTCGCGGCTCATATACACTACATATTTGCTAGATTGGCTGGAATTATGAAATAAAAACTGTCAAGTTTCTATTATACATTTGATAAAAACAAAGACGCGGCACAATTAAACGTTAAGGAAACGATATACTGCAAAACACTAATATTTATCAGTTTGTATTATTATTATTATTATTCGCGATATTGGCGGAAAAAGAAGAAAATCGCCAAATCAAAATGCCGCCAATTTAAACTGATAATCAGCACCATTATGTTTATGCATACAGTTCATACCCGCCACCATAAAATCAAAGTCAATACACATCAAATATCAAAGAACAAAAGAGGATGTTAGCGAAAATAGAGTGTAAACGTGTTTGTATTAAACATGTCTAAAGGCAAGCTGATTAAGTGTAGACCGTTTTGTTTATTAGCAAAATATTACATATTGCAATCACTGCATTCACTCGCCTAACAGAAGAATTTCTAGCATTGGGCTTGTACCCAAACTGCCTTTGCAACTACGGTGAAAGATCGAGATGTTATCATTTATCTTCAAAAATCACGAATCCGCCAAAATGAAAATCCGAAAAAGGGCGAACCGGTGTTATACGAAGTTGGCGACGGAAAAAAACGATGCGCCAGTGTTATACGAAGTTGAAAACGTCACAGAAACGATGTCGGTTGGTTTTCGGCAGAATTTACCGATTCGCATATTTTCAAACACATATATTAAGCGGAAAAACATTTGGCGGATTTTATAAACGGACCTTATGGCAGAATTTTATTTTGGCAGATTTGTGTTTAGGCCATTTCAGCCCGAGATCTATATTCAATGGTGAAATCACTGCAGCCTCACGCATTACAGAAAAACAACGGTTGTTTTTCTGTAATGCGTGAGGCTGCAGTGATTTCACCATATTGCTAAATAAACCTCTTTGCAGTAAAGATATTTTAGAGTTGCGTGTGAATAACACAACTGGCTTAGGTATTAAGATGACAAACATGTTCGCACACTGTATACTACCACCCCCGACTCCGCGTGTTTGATTCCAAATCGTATAAGATGGAGATCAGTGCTGAGAAGACTAAACTGATGACAAACAATGCAGATGGCACCCAGAGGGAGATCAAGGTAAAAGGACAGAAGCTTGGTACTGTAACAAGCTTCAAATACCTTGGAGCAGTTGTCTCAGATGATGGCTCAAAACAGTAGGTTCTCTCAAGTTATGCACAAGCCACTTCAGCTCTTACCAAGCTTAAACCAATTTGGAGAGAAAGTGACATGGTTATTGTACGAGCTGTTCAGTAAACTTCAGTATCATATTTTGTCAAAAGCCTGCGTTCTTTTCTATAACTCTGCTGTCAGTCTCCACGTCTCACAAGCATACAGAGCTATGGATATTAAGACAGTTTCACCTTTGACTCAAGAGATGATGTTATCTTGCCATATTGGCTTTGCCAGAGCTGCAGTGGCTTTTGCAATCATTGAGAGAACCTGCGGTTTTGAACCATAGTCTAAGACAATTGCTCCAAGGTATTTGCAGTTTGTAACCGTTTCTGTTACAAACAGCGCAGATGGCATCCAGAGGGAGATCAAGGTAAAACGACTGAAGCTGGGTACCGTAACAAGCTTCAAATACCTTGGAGCAGTTGTCTCAGATGATGGCTCAAAACAGTAGGTTCTCTCAAGTTATGCACAAGCCACTTCAGCTCTTACCAAGCTTAAACCAATTTGGAGAGAAAGTGACATGGTTATTGTACGAGCTGTTCAGTAAACTTCAGTATCATATTTTGTCAAAAGCCTGCGTTCTTTTCTATAACTCTGCTGTCAGTCTCCACGTCTCACAAGCATATAGAACTATGGATATTAAGACATTTTCGCCTTTGACTCAAGAGATGATGTTATCTCGCCATATTGGCTTTGCCAGAGCTGCAGTGGCTTTTGCAATCATTGAGAGAACCTGCGGTTTTGAACCATAGTCTAAGACAATTGCTCCAAGGTATTTGCAGTTTGTAACCGTTTCTGTTACAAACAGCGCAGATGGCATCCAGAGGGAGATCAAGGTAAAACGACTGAAGCTGGGTACCGTCACAAGCTTCAAATACCTTGGAGCAGTTGTCTCAGATGATGGCTCAAAACAGGAGGTTCTCTCACGGATTGCACAAGCCACTTCAGCTCTTACTAAGCTGAACCCACTTTTGAGAGATAACAACATATCTCTTGGATCAAAGGTTAAACCTATGCGCCCCTGTGATTTCCATATTACTGCATGCCTGTGAATCGTGGACCTTGACAGCAGAGGTAGAGAAAAGAACACAGGCCTTTGAGATGAGATGCTACCGAAGGTTACTGGACATTTCGTACAAGGACCATATAACCAATGAGGCGGTTCGCAGAAAGATCTAAGCAGCCATTGGAGACTACGATGCACTCTTGACGCTGGTCAAGAAACAGAAACTAAGGAGGTTTGGCCACGTCTCACGGTCTTCTGGTTTAGCAAAGACGATTCTGCATGGCACAGTGAAAGGAAAAAGAAGAAGAGGTAGACAGAAGAAGCGGTGGGAAGACAAGATTGAAGAGTGGACAGGAATGGATTTTGCCAGCTCAAATAGGGCAGCTGAAAACAGGACAAGGTGGATTGTTCGAAGTCATCTTTGATGCCCGTTTTGTGCTCAACAGGAGCTTTGTCTTCATGATCAAAAACATACATGTAAATATGCGGCATAGGACTATGAATTAACGATTTTCTTTTGTTCCGTCAAAATTGCCATAATAAAGTGACCACTAAATATATGTGTTTTACAGGTATAGTTGTCTTTATCTGTTTATGGTTCAAAATAATAAAACTTACACAAAATGGCCACCGATTTAGACGTCTGTGGAATTAAGTCAGATATCAAGGTAAGGTAGACGGCGTATGCCAACAGGACGGTCAGCGACATCCCCACTCGCTCTCCTGACTCCGGCGGAAGCTTGAATACAAATACGGTCAAGGACGCCATTAGGATTACCGGAAATAACGTGTTGAGAATATGGAACAATGGTCGTCTGCGCAGTTTCAATGTGAAATGGAGCTGAGAATAAGGTTCGCCGTATCTGTTCACAGACGTGTTAGTGCTTTCTGTCGATATAATCTCCCATTCCCCATTTTCCTGTAACAAAAATAATTTTATCATATGACGTCGCTGTTATTCAGTGGATAACGTCGTGTCATAAATATCGTATAACCATACGTGTAAAACTGGTAATAATACTTCGACAACGTCCATGTTACCAGTGCGTTTTCTTATCAAAATAATGTTCAGTTTGAAGGCGTTAAAATCCCATTTTAAATGGTCATATGATAAAACAGAATCTTACACTCGTGGTCATTTCATATGAAATGACGTGGTCATTTCATATGAAATGACCACGAGTGTAAGATCCTCTGTATAACAAGGATTCACTATGAAATTTGTGCCCAGTTGTTCAAAGCATCGTCAGCTTAACGAAGTGGTTAGTGAAGGACTCGTTAAGTCCTCTTGTACACAGGAGCCCCGGTAGCACAGTAGGTTAGGCGTTGGCATACCGATTTACCTGTTGCGGGTTCGAGCCCCCCTGGAGGCGGAAATCCTTCCAACCGTAAACGGTTCGCACAACATTTCATGATCACCCTCCCTCAGTCCTGATATGACTAAAATACTGTTAAAAAGGACGTAAATCGCTTTCATCCATCCATCCTTCATGTACACATAAAATCAAGTGTGCTAATATTTTTGCCGAAAAATGAGAGCAGTTTTTGCATTACAAAAGCTCCTGACATTTTTGGGCAAAAAATGTCAATGTTTTGCATAACGCTCATTTGTGATCATGGGGATAAGAGGAAACAAATCTGTGCTTTTATCCGGGTCGATACTGTGCAAGGGGGTTGTTGACCAAGGACTCGATAGTTACCAGAACAGTAACAGAGTTAATGACGTCGACCGAGCCAATACTGTTGTCGACTGCCTCGTATGACAGCCTATTTTCATGTTAGAAACTTATTGGCTGGTCGATAGCAGAGGTGGAGTTATCATATGTTTAAGCTGTAGTGATCCAATTGCTACTTGTTGGGAACTGTTAAAGAGTTTTTGAAATCTGAATACCAGTGGTAATTTAAAACTTAAGAGTAATTCTCTGTAAGCACCAAAAAATTGCAATAGGGGGTGAAAATGACATATCTCAGATTTTGATGAAACTTAGTGTCTTTTTTGGTTATGTCAAGTGATGAACAAAAATACAATTTTTTCTCCAATCAAACTGTCCGTTTCCATGGCAACGAGGATTTTCTCTTTTTTGGCCTAATTTGGTGATTTTTCCTATAAAAAATGCCAGATTTGACACCAGTTGTATTGACAGTATTTCTCAACAAATGTTATTGACACTCATGTCTTTTAAGAGACCCATGTAAGTGCTGTGTACGCATAGAATTTTTTTTCTTTATATTGCTATGGTCAAGGAGTAGGTGACCTTGACTTCTATCTGGTAAAGCAACTCTTTAAAAATATCAAAAATTGGCCAATTTTGAAAGCACTTTGTTAGAAAATGCGGCTATAGATTTTTTTCATTCTCTTGGTACAGAGAGTATAACACCTAGCTCTCCATATATCAAAAAATTGGAGATGGTATATTTTTTAAATTGAAAATAATTCTCTTTGAATTTAGTCACCGTCAGGAAAATCAGAAGAAACTGTCATAGCAGAAAATCTGTTATAAGAGATAATATCTGGAGAATGTTAAGCAAATATGAGCAGAAATACAAATAAATACATTGAATACAGTAGAGGGAAGTTACATAAATACTTTTCCCATTCAGAAGTATGTTTAAAATTTACAGTTTGGGGTGCAATTACCCCACCCACTTCCACTGAATATAAAATGAATGCAAAAGTTACATGCCATGGATAATATATCTCAAGTTTCCATAATTGTGAGTATACTGAAACATTTTTAAAAGATCACCACATGTTTGCTGTCATTGTTTTTACATTGTTTATCATTTGGTAACCATGGTAACTGATATTCTATTATGGGTCAGTGTTCATTTACACAGATATTTACAGGATATAGTTTCAATGCTGATGAAAAATATTCCTTGTTATTTTCTTTTTACATATGCATACGCATTTTAAGTGTTGATTTTGTTAAATAATATACGATAAATCAGTATTTTTATAGTTGCTAAGACAAAAACCACTCATTCCTTCCACAAAGAAATTAGGCAATCTGAGTGTATGTAGTACAATGTAGAGAAAGAACAGCAACTGAGCATAAACAGAGATAGATACATGCATTGGAGACGAAATAAACCACACATACAATGTTTATATTTTTTCATTCATTAATACGTTTAATCTGTATATCTAGGGGGTCAGTTACCCCACCCACCTCATTTAGTTATACAACAAATTCATAAGTTACATACTATGAGTTTTGATGATAAAATAGCACCTGGTACACTTGTTTTAAAGTTGCTCATCACATGTCTGGTCTGCATAAGCTTTCTTGTCTACTGTCCTTTGTTTTTGTAAAAGTTCTGGATGGCGGCACGCATGCATATATACCAAACTGAAGTTTTGTCGACTGCCTCGCTTACGGCAAGCGGGTTCGACAAAATACTCCTGTGACTTTGAAAATGGCATCAAGTTCGCCAAATTCTAAGTTTTAGTCATGCCTAAAAGGTTGATCTTTGCAAGTTTGGTGAAAACGAATCTACTGGTTCAAGATATATCTTCGTTTTTCAGGTCAAATCAACAAATGACCCTTAAATATAGGGTCAAAGTCACCAAACCTAACTAGAAACATGGTAACTAACAGGGCCCCGCCTTTATGAGACTGTTGGTGGAATTTAAGTCGTATGTACCCGACCAGAAAATACAATAACAGCTTTCTGTTGCCATGTTAATGCTTCATGTTTGGAATTAAGCTTCTGGTAGAATAATTAAGATACGGGCAAAAAACAAAATCATGACTGATTAAAACAAAGGCAACAACTCTGTAAAGCAGGAAACTGGAGTTACCATTCTTGCACTCTGAACACCTTCAGAAATTCTGAGGATGTTTTATATTTGTACCAAGTTTTGTGAAAATATCTTCAAAGGCTTGAAAGTTATAGATTGGACAAGGTCTCAATACTCAAAATTACAAAGGGATATAATTCTGTTTAACATAAATGAAGGTGCAGTTATGGTTCTTTTTCTCTACAAATTGTTTGATGATGCTTTACATTTGTATCAATTTATAAGAAAATATCTTCTACAGTTTTAAAGTTAGAGAGTGGAATGATTTCTATACTGAAAATTACAAAAGGGCATAATTCTGTAGAAAATGTAGATGAAGTTACAGCTTTAATTCTCTGCACATTGTCTGATTATGCTTTATATTTGTAAAAAAATCCAAGAAAATATCTTTGATGGTTTAAAAGCTGATAGCAGATAAAATTTCTATACTTTAAATTACGAAGGAAAATAATTCAGTACAAAAGTAGATGGAGTTGTGGTTCTTATTCTCTGCACATTGTCTAACAATGTTTTGTATTTGTACATAGTTTCATGAAAATATCTTTGAGAGTTTTAAAGTTATAGAGCGGACAAGATTTCCGTACTGAAAATTACAAAGGGGCATCATTCAGTAAAAAACATAGGTAGAGTTATGGTTTTTGTTGTCTGCAAATGGTCTGATGATGTTTTACTTTCGTACCAAGTTTTGTGAAAATATCTAAAACGGTTTTAGAGTTATGAAGCAGACACAATTTCCGTACTGAAATTACAAAGGGGCATAATTCAGTGAAAAATGTAGAAAGAGTTACATTTCTTTTTCTCTGCACATCGTCTGATAATGCTTTACATTTGTACCAAGTTTCATGAAAATATCTCAAACAGTTTCAAAGTTATGGAGCGGACACTATTTCCGTGCCAAAAAAATTACAAAGGGGCATATTTCAGTAAACAATGATGGTGGAGTTGTGGTTCTTTCTCTCTGCGAACATGTATTGTCTGGTGCTGTTTTACATTTGTACCAAGTTTCATGAAAGTGTCACAAAGAGTTTCAGAGTTATGGAGCGGACACGATTACTGTACCAAAAATTACAAATTACTTCGTCTGGCAAGGCCCTAATAATCAGTTATGAATCTTCTCCAAATGATGATTTAGGGCTAGTTTAGCATAATTCCAACAAATGCTTCGTAATATAGGGTATAGATAAGCCATTTTTTAACCATTGTAAGACCACCTCTGACCTCCAAAACAGAATAAAGGTAAAACAATCCATTTAGCGGCTTTCTATGACTTCCTGGGACCTTTAAAACTTCTATATTTATGGATAGATTTCAAAATAATTGTGCACAGTTTTCTCCTTGATGAGTATAAGTGTCATTTGAAACATTCGTTCAGGTAGGTCTAAGGTCAAGGTCACACTTAAAGGTCAAATGGTAAAATGGTCATATATTGAGCTTGTCCGAGCCATTACTTCTACATTTATATATGGATTTCAAAATAATTTGGCACAATTGTTCTCCTTTATAAGTAGAAGTGCTATTTGGAACATTTGGTCAGGTAGGGCCAAGGTCAAGGTCACATTCAAGGGTCAAATGATAAAAATTGTCATAAATTGAGCTTGTCCGGGCCATGACAGCTACATTTATGCATGGATTAAAAAAAACCCGGCACAATTGTTCTCCTTGATGAGTTCAAGTACCATTTGAAACATCTGCAGGTATATCCAAGGTCAAGGTTACACTTGAAGGTCAAATGATAAAAATAGTCATAAATAGGGCTTGTCCTGGCCATTACTTCTACATTTATAGATGAATTTCAAAACAGTTTGGCACAATTGTTCTCCTTGATGAGTAGAGGTGGCATGTGGAATTTATTATGGTAGGTCCAAGGTCAAGGTCACACTTGAAGGTCAAATGATAAAAAATGTCAAAAACTGAGCTTGTCCGTGCCATATAATTTATACAGTTATGCATGAATTTCAAAATAATTTGGCACAATTGTTCTCCTTGACATGTAGAAATGTTTGTTTAGGTTGGTCTAAGGTCAAGGTCACACTTCAAGGTCAAATAATAAAATGGTCATAATGTGTGCTTGTCATGGCCATAGTTCCACTTGTTTTCCTTCATAAGAAAAAAAAGAAAAGAAATATGCTGTATCATGATATATACTTGTTTGACTTCTTTCTAATAAGTAAATGAAGTATTTAGTCTTGACATACTTATAGGTCACTATAGCAAACAGTGGGCTCGACAAGTTGTCCCAGGACAACCATCTAATAAATTCTTTCTCATGTTCCAATGGTGATTCTGTGCAAGTTTGGTCACACTCGATCTGTTCATTCCGGAGATATTGTGCAAGCAAACCATTTGTAACACTGTAAGTCCTCATGTGACCTTGAATATAAGGTCAGTGTCACCAAAGTCTAACAGTGTTACCCCACCTCCTTATGATATACTTGTGCAAGTTTGATCAAAATTCATAAATCCCTTCAGAAGATATGGTGCATACAACCCATTTTCACTGTTTTTTACAGCCTGTGACCTGAAAACATGGTCAAGGTCACCAACTTTTTTCAGTTCTTTTCCACTTCCCTGTGATATATTTGTGCAAGTTTGATCTAAATCTATCCACCTGTTCAGGACATATGGCGCCAACAAGCCATTCAGATACCTCCTATGACCTTGAAATGAGGTCAACGTCGCCAAAATCTAATCTGCTCTTTTTCCCCACCCAAAGAGGTATCTTTGCAAGTTTGGTGAAAATACATTTAACCCTTCAGGAGATAGAGTGCAGACATGAAGTTATACTGACACACAGACACCGACACCAATGCAGACGGGATCTGCACCAAAACAACATACCCGCCTTCCCTTTCCTCCTCCCCCCCCCCACCTCCTTATGTTGGGGGGGGGGGGAACATAAATATGTTTATCAATATGATAAATTCTTCTCCATTATGAAATATCTAAATGTATTTCTGTTCATTTTATGTTCTTTATTTGCTTGCTACCAGATGCACTCAGATTGTCAATTGCTGTTTTGATGGAACATCTGATTGTATCCATAGCAACTAAAATATACCGAATTATTGTCCAAGATGAGACTTATTTAGAAAATAGAAAGTGAATACATAGATAGAAAATCACAATCAACACTTTTCAACTAAATTTGAATGTTTTTAAATATCCAGGAGCCCCGGTAGCTCAGTGGGTTAAGCGCTGGCCAACTGAAGTAGCGGACCAGGTTCGAAACCCGCTTGAGGTGAGAATTTTTCCTACCGTAAACGGGGTTCCATTGCACACAGCCTTTCATTATCACAGTCCCATTGTTCTGATATGACTGAAATACTGTTGAAAAGGACGTAAAATCGCAAGTCATCCATCAATCCATTTTAAATATTCGTTTCCAACAAAAACAGTCTAGTGATAGAGTATTGGTTGCCATGGTTACTACGTGATAAATAAAATAAACTAGAAATGTTTCTTTTACAAAAACAGATGAACCCCCTCCTATCCTTTCTCAGCTGTATCATTTTCCCTAAATATTGCAAAGTAAGGATCTTTTGTAAATCTTGAAATTTGGGTCCAGGTCAGCACCATCTAATCAGTACTTTTCCACCTCCTGATTATAAACTTATCTAACGGTATGTTTCGTCATAATCCATCAATCCTGTTAGGAGTTATCATGCAGACAAGCCATATTTCAACACGCTACAACCTCCTGTGACATCGAAAATGAGGTCTAGGTTACCAAAATCTTATCAGTTTCTTTCCCATCTCCCAGTGAAAAGTTAATGCAAGTTTGGTTAAAATCCATCCATCCATTCAGGAGATATGGTTCAGACAAGCCATTTTCAACATTTCTGACCTCCTGTGACCTTGAAAGTAGGGTCAAGGTCACCAAAATCTAATCAGTTCTTTTTCATTTCAGAGTGATATATCTGTGCAGGTTTGCTTTAAATCCATCCATCCATTCAGAAGATATTGTGCTGACAAGCCATTTTTTCCGGCACTCAGTGACCTCCCGTGACCTTGAAAATAAGGTCAAGGTCAGCAAAATCTAGCCAGTTCTTTTCCATTTCACAATGATATATTTGTGCGAGTCTGGTAAAAATCAATTTATTCATTTCGGAGATACCATGGATACGGTGCAGAAAAGCCATTTTCATCATTCTTTGACCTTCTGTGACCTTGAAAATAGGGTCAAGGTCAACAAAATCTAATCAGTTCTTTACCCCTACCCAATAATGTATGCATGCAAGTATGGTCATAATCTATTTATTCCTACAGGACATAGAGTGCAGGCAAGGGCTACACAGACGCTGATGGAATCCGCACCCCCCAAAAAATATGTCCCCCATCCAGCCCCCCCCCCCCCCCCAATCACTGTTGAAACATTATGATAAAATGAAAGACGACAGAAATAGTGAGCTTGTAGAAGCCCCCTAGGCCATTCAAAATCAGCAAAGACTGAAATATATTCATTGTAGCATGCAACTTTTAATTTGGTTTTGCATTGAAAGAAAGTGGGTGGGGTAATTTAACCCCAAATTGTAAGGTACTAACGTATTTTTGAGGGTGAAAACTCTCTTTGTAGTTTTTTTCAGTTGTTAATCATGCGTCAACTTGTATTTTGGCTCATATTTCTTAAAAAATGTTCAAGATATTGTATTTTATCTCAGAATTTCAATTATGAAAGTTCCTTCTGATTTCTCTGACGGTGACTAACTTCAAAGAAAAATATTTTCAATCTAAAAAATATACCATCTCCAATTTTTTGATATGCCAACAACTAGGCTTTGTACTCTCTGCACCAATAGAAAGAAAAAAATCTATAGCCGCATTTTTTAGTAAAACGTCTGTAAAATTTGCTGATTTTTGATGTTTTGAAATAGACGCCTTACAAGGTGGAAGTCAAGGTCACTGACTGCTTGACCATAGCAATATCCAGAAAATTTTCTGTATTTGTAAGCAGCACTTACATGGTTCTCTTGTAAAATGTAAGTATCAATACCGTTTGTTGTGAATTACTACCAGAACAATTGGAGTCAAATCTTGCATTTTTCATTGGAAAAATCACCAGATTAGGCTGAAAAACAGAAAATCCTGGTTGCCATGGCAACGGATAGTTTGATCGAAGAAAAACTTTTTATTTTTGTTCATCACTTGACATAAGCAAAAAAGACACTGAGTTTCGTGAAAATCTGAGACATGTCATTTTCATCTGATTTTGGTGCTTACAGAGAATGACTCTTAAGCACTGAATAGTTTCCATTGCATGGTATTCGAACCTCTGAAAACACTTTACACATAAATCTAACTTGACCGTTGACTAACTGTTAAGACTTAACTCTGTTTTTTTAATCTAATAATATACTGTTCACAAAAAGTAGGGGATATTCAGGCATGAAAAAATGTAGCATCTACAACAAATGTGATATCCATTTGAAACGCTAAATATTGATAAGATAACTATCTGTTAAGACACTTTTCATGAAAGTTTAGTCGATATACCCTGTCACGTGATCTGCATACAATTTGTTTCATACAGGGGGTCAGGAATAAAATGTGGTAAATTGGGACAAAAATTTATTCAAATTCTTCAACTAAGCTAACCTTTTTATGCACTTTTAAGTTTTGTAGGCGAAAAGATTTTTTTTTCTTCAAAACTGTTATGTTGGAAAGAAAACCCTATAACAAAAATTCGTACAGGTGCAGCGAGTTACCGAAAAATTTAGACGTTTATGGCTTGTACTCATTATTTTGATGAAAGAGTGTGTAAACCCAAATTTCAGTTTGTTAAATGAAGCATGACGGGTGTTTCAAAATTTTTAATCTGAAAACAATCTGTTTCCACACCAGATTCGTGCGAAATTTGGGTGTCGACCCCCTGTCTAAAACGAACGACACGCAGGTCACGAGACAGGATAAACCATCCAAATTGTAATGCAAAATGTCTTATCAAACATTTGTCTGATGGATACTTGCCGTTTCAGATGGATTTGGTATTTTTTCTAATTTATACTTTAATAACTTAATAACCCCTACTTTCTGTGAACAGTATATTTACGATATGAGCCGCGACGTGAGAAAACCAACAATGTGGTTGTGCGCCCAGCGCAGACTCAGATCAGCCTGGGCATCCGCCCAGTCTGATCAGAGTCTTCGCTGTCCGCAAAAAGGTAGCTTAGACTCTTAGCTACCCTCGAAGCGCTTAGCGAAGAGTCTGATCAGACTGGGCTGATGCCCAGGCTGAACTTAGTCTGCGCTAGGCGCACAACCACATTGTTGATTTTCTCGTGTCGCGGCTCATATCTTCATGAGTTTTTCTGCTAGCTAGAGCTAATTTCTTACAAATGGCAGCTGTAATAGTTTAGTGTTACACCACCCACCACTTCGGCTTTTTTCTAGGTTAAACGTAGAAAGAATAAAATGGCAACAACCTTTTTTCAGATTTTCAAGGCTGTCCTAAATGACTCTGATAATGGCATATAGTTCATATACATTCATGCTTCCGGGACCCTAGTTTTACTACATATGCCCCCGCTCCCTCCACCCTACCCTCTTGACTAAACGCACGTTTAAGTCTTACCGTATACTGTGAAGTACCAATGGCTAAACCGTCTGCAAACAGTTTAATGTCACCCTCAGTGTAAGACATTGTGCTTAGGATAATGCTAAAAAACAAAATATGAGCAAAGTGACAGCATAATTTGGGGCCATACAGACTGAATAATTGTGGCCGCAAGGGCTGCTGAAGTTTGTTCTACATTCTGTTAGCTGTAGTGACTACTACGCCAAAGCACATTGAAGTATGTTACCCACAACGCCAAAGTACGTAACAGAACGACCAAATTAATTTGTACGGGGTAATGTATGTTAAAGTACGTTGAAGTACGTTATTGAAGTACACTAAAGTCCGTAAAAGTACGTTCGAAAATTGTCTGCTTACCAAAGTTATATTTGGAACATGTTCAAAAGATAAATCCCCACTAACTGCTCTCCAAAGGTTTTTAGAAATTACATGTATTTGGGAGTTAAAGAAAGGCGAGCTACAGCAGTAAGTACGCGTTAAAGCACATTAAGTTACGTTAAAGTACGTTCAAGTAGGTTAAAACGCGTGTGTGACCTAGGATTAATTCTAAACGTTTTCCATTAGCCTAAGAGATAGAACTTATTGTTCTATCGAAATGTCAAATTCCACTCTATGTAGTTATTTTGACCTTCCACTAAACGGAATTTAAGTGAGCATTTTAGCAGCGATTGCACTAGACAACCCGGTTATCATCCAGTTTGCCTAGTGTAATGGCTGCTAAAATCTAATTCTCACCTACCGTTCCGTCTTCAAGCCGAAATATACGAGGGTTGTTCAGAAAGTTCTGATTCTCGCCGAATAACTTTGTTTAGCGGCATGCTGGGGCAACTACTTTGCATGTATTGAAAGCACTACATTTTGTCTTTACAGTGCTACCAAACACTATACAAAGATACATTTTCTTATTGAGGTACAACGCGTTTTATTAGGCCCCGGTCATACCACTGGGTTAAAGTCATATGTGAATTTATTTTCAGTGTGCCATTCAAGTAAAAAATCATCGTAAATACAAAATGAATTTTTTCAGCTGTTTGTCAGTCGTTGCCGTCAATATCCATTTAAATTCATTCCTTGCAAAGCAATGCGTAGTTCTAATGACGTTATTGAAATCGACGTCAACGTCATTTTCTAAGGCTGTGACAACTTCGTTTTTTACATTAATTTTAATTATTCGACAATTTCGAATTGGGCCATGCAAAAGGTTTTCCAGACAAGATTTTGAATGTTAAGGCATATGTTTTCGTTTAAAAAAATGATGACTTTAGCAGACAGGGGGAATTTGCTACCACATAAAATACAGATAATCCAAATTCAAGGGGCAGTATGGAACCTAGATTAAATATAATTTCTGCGATATTTACAGGACACGGTTGCCTAGGGTTTGTGTTTAGGTAGCCATGACGAAAAAAAATTAAAGACTGCTTATATGTGAACTATGACATTCTAAAATAAAAAATCGCAGTGGCTGTAGGGTATACCTCTTTCAAAGACGTTCAAATATATGTCCTTTAGAAAATAAACAGTGCGTTTGCACAGTTGTCCTGACATATTACAGCTTTATAAAGTTTCGCTATCAGAAGTTCTGTATTTATGATGCTTATCAAAATATGACAACCCGATCAGAACTTTCTGAACATCCCTCGTATATATAGTCTAACAATGGATTTTGACTTTGTTTACCTGCAAGTTTGAGTATCCAAAGGGTAATAGGTCACATCCGCTTCACAGTTTGTCTCGTACACACCACCAGGTGTCCATAATACCCCACCCAACATATTAACTCTTGTATAAACTTTAGCACTACCCAATGGAACTATGTCACTGACGCTGTAAAGAGGTACCGAAAAACACACCTAAAGTTGAGCCGCGACACGACAAAACCGACAATATGTTTGTGCGCCCAGCGCAGACTAAGATCAACCTAAGCATCCGCCCAGTTTGATCAGACTCTTCATTTTGTGCTCAAATGGTAGCTAAAGGTCTAATCTTTCTCCATGCGGACAGTGAAGACTCTGATCAGGCTGGGCGGATGCCCAGGCTGATCTGAGTCTGCGCTGGGCGCACAATCACATTGTTGGTTTTGTTGTGTCGTGGCTCAAATATTGGATAGATAGGTCTGCTGAACAATAAGTACAGACCCAGATCAGTCTGCTCCGCATAAAGGGTCGACGATAGCGTTTTTGGCTTGCCCGCTTCGGCGGGCGAGCCTATGTATTCAGATAGAATATGACTTCCTGTCATGCGCACTCAAGCGGAAGACGCTGATTTGTTCCCAGCTTCGAGAATGGTTCATAATTGCAAGTGGAGAACCAATATATGGAGAGCGTCTACGGGGCACAACTTCGTTTGACTGTTTCTTTACCTAAGCACCGTAAAATAACGACACGCCACAATCTGGCACACCAAATATTCGAACATGTCTAGCATCTTTTGCATTACTAAAAACATGAGTTATTATTATTCTTTTATTTATTTCTTTATCCGGTGTATTTGAATGTTTCATAATTGTCAACTGTGAAATAAGGTTAAATGACGACAGGCGCAATTCGCGGGCATTATGTAAAATATGGATTGGACTTGGACTCTGGACTCTGGACTTTGGACTCTGGACCTCGGACTTCAGACTTTATAAAACCTGGACTTTGGACTCTGGAGTTTGTAAAACCTGGACTAAAACATTTCAACAATAGTTGTTATGCCTGTACAAACAGTGTAGAGTGTAGATCCAAATTAGACTACTGGTTGGAACAGTCTGATCAGGGTCTGTACCAACAGTCTTATTTTAAGTTATTTAAAAGCTTTTACTGGCTTTACAGACAATGTGTTTGATCGTATTTACTAGATACTATTTCTTATTTTTTCATAAACGTACATTGGAATTCAGTTTTTTATATGTTCATAAACCTACATTTTAATTCAGTTTCATGTAAGTGTCTTACTGAAAAAAAAATTCAGGAAACACAACATGTGTGGGAAAATATCAGTATCTTACCATTTGCGATCAAATCATCCTTGACTAGGCCTATGCAATTTTAACAGCTACCTTCCTTTTTGAATAAAACTTACGAAAATTTAGAGGGGCCGGGCTGCGTAGCGCAGTCGGTAGCGCGTTTTGACTCAAGAGCCAGAGGTCCTGGGTTCGACACTCGGTCAGGCCACATACTTTCGTTTCTACTTCCGCTGATTCAAGAAGGGCAGTCGCCAGGTACGGGTGAAAGTATGTGCACCTAGTACTGGTTAACCGCTTAGGAGGTCTAAGCCTGCCCAGGAATACTGTTGTTAGGGTAACAGACCGTCCTGACCTGACCATAGCTTTTTTTTTATCGTGGACGTAAAACAATAAAACAACAACAAAACAACAACTACTAAAATATAGAAGACTTCTTTTTTCTTTTGCATTGATCCCTATATAATGACAAAATATGTAATGACCAAGGACAACACGCTAGATTCTGAGAACAAACATCCTTTGGAAGCAAAAAAATACACTTATTTCTTCATTGACTTGTAATCATTACCAATTACCAGTTATACTCTATATCACATGCTTGCTAGGCCGCGTAGTGCAGTCGGTGGCGCGTCTGACTAAAAAAACAGGGGTCCCGGGCTCGATATGAGGTCCGGCCACTTACTCTCGTCTCCGCTTCCGTTGAGTCAAGAAGGGCATTGTCAGTTACTGGCGAAAGTGCACATAGTACTTGTTGACCGCTTAGAATGGCTAAGCCTGCTGTTTACCATGGACGTTAAACAATAACACAACAACAACAACATACCACAGGCTTAACCACTACTTATAATGGAACTCAGTGATGACAAATAAGCTGAATATTTGCAGACGATCAATATGGCAACTGTTTTGGAAGTTTGGGAAGGAACTATCATTTTCATTATGACCTCCTCTCAGTGGTAGTCAGCTTTTAAATATGCTCCAACAGAAACAAGGAGGAAAACAGTCACAAAAGTTGTTTCCCCTTGTAACAATAGCCATTGTTGCGAACAGTAAGATTTTTTCCTACCAATCTGTCACAAATGAGGCTAGTAGGACGAACTACTTTCACTATTTTCTTCTCATATCAGAAGTCAAGAACCGTATATCATCTTACATGTAAGGGACTTGTAAAAGTACTTTTGTAATGTAAGATGATTTTTTCAACATCAAGACATGACGATCTGATAATAAACATAACTTTTTCCTAACCGAACGGTTCAGGGAATATAGCAATAATTTCCCGTCTGTCTCCGTCCGTATGTTAGTATGTCCATTAACATTTTCTTGTCCACTCTGTAACTTGAATATCCTTTGGACTATTTTCATTACACTTCGCCAGTTATGTGTAGTCCATTTTCTCCAAAGTACAAACACAGTTCTGCTAAGTTTCCCCAAAACAAAACAAAAACAAAAGACAAAAACTCCCAGTATATATTCTAATGTCCTAAAATTTCTTATATAACAATACATAACAGAATACGAAAAGCCTTATTTTTAAATGCTTTTATGAAATATTTTTCATTAGCAGTAATAATTTATTCATTGTAAATTGACCTTTTCACTGAAGGTTATCAAATGATTGTAAGAACAGCCAAAATGTAGCGTTACCTCATTGTTTACTACAGTTGTGGATGTTTTTATATGAGGAAAGTGTCTCCAAGTAAGATACCATCTCCCAAGACCACAAACCATAAACCACAAAATACCACAAACATTGAACAACATGTGCGCTAACTTGGCAAGCCTTTCCTTTTAAAAGGAAAAAGTATGCAAAGACCAGGAACTGAAACAATCAAAATCCAAATCCAGCCCTCAAACCATAGTTGGAAACAACCAAGATTACAAATAATCAAGATACAGAGAACATATGGCCAACCGAGTGAGCAGCTTGTTCCCAAAAGGTGGCCACTCAGCAACCCAAACCGAACCAAAAATAATAAGAACATACATAAGGTAAAACATCACAGAAACTCTGACACCAAAAACAGGCAACAGAGAACCACAACAGAACTACCGCCTTGGAACGGTCAGTAATGAATTACTGGGGGGCTTAAATCGATTTTACAGGCCCAGCCTCACCCTCAGTTACTGAAGTGGTACAAAACATTTAGTTGGTTGTTCGGTTCGCATGATGAAACTTTATTTTTTTTCTTTTGCTGCGTCATTTTCTTACGTCATTTTGAACGAGGAAACCCCGGGAACTATTCACGTTTGACTTTATTATTTCGTTGATTCTGTATGCAGTTTTTCAAAATAAAGCGTAGAGAGAGTGTGTAGTCATGATTAATTTTAGACAATATTCGCGGTTTTATCGTGGGTTTCATACTTTTTACAAATAATCGTCCCCCAGAACCCGAAACCGAAAGAACCTTAAGTGTTCTAGATGTCAGTGAATGTTGCTGTTGCTCCAAAATTGGGGGAAGTTTAAACTTGAAACCTCATAAACTCTTATTAAAACAAGAACACCAGTTTAATTACTAAAAGGTACGCATTCTCAGCGCTATATTCTACGAAACTGCATTCGGAAATAAAAAGGTTATCCTCAAACTAATCACGAAACAGATCGTTGAGCCGGAATTCCCGGTAGTTCCTGTGACATGAAAAACCAAGTAATCATATACCTCGTCATCCGATGACCGAATTCCTCGAGAATTAAGCAAATGAGTCGTGACACGCATAAAGTGTGCTTATGGACTATGTAAACAGCAAGGGATACGTACAGCCAACCCATCTGTGCAGTCTGTTCAGAGCATGTATGAACGTCAAGGAATATACGGACACAAAAAATGCTCTAGCCTGACTTCATAGATAAACACGATTAGAGGATAACTATACTTGGGAGAGAAAGTGGCGGTTTTATGGTCGGAAATTTCGTTTGACGGCGACTCGCCAGCGGAGCCGTAAAACGCAATTTGCAAACATAAAACCGACGATTTACCTCTCGAAATGACATTTTTCAATACAGTTATCCCCATTTTAATACACTTTTCACATTTCACCTTTAAAAGTGTGCTACTTTGCGCCCATAGTAAACGCTTTCAGCGACGTAAAACCAGACGTCAGCCAATGAGAAGCGACGTTACGTAATGACGTCGGGTTTCCGACAGTATATATCGCAGGATATACTGTCGCAAATTGTTGACGTCATCCAATCAGAGGTGGCGTTACATAAATTAGTGCATTAGAATATAGCATGATATTCAACCCGGTTCACAGTTGTCTAAATTAAAGCTAATTTTTAATACTGGCGGGTTTGATAACCACTTGCCACTCGCTAATATTACACCTTTTAAGTTGAAATTTTTGGAGTTCTTCTCTGAGTATCAGTCAATTATTGTGGAATTTTCTGCGTTGCTACATCTGTATTTTTAAGGCAGGCAGATACAAGGGCGTATCTACCTATACGGCAAATACGCAAGTGCGTATTGAAATTTTGTCAAAATTGACAAAATTTCAAAACGCACCTGCATATTTGCATGCTGAATATGTCTAAATTAGACAAGATTTCAATACCAATTACCAAAGTGGCTGAAATACTAGCTTTCCCTTCAAGAAGCAGAGAATAAAACATGGTTATGCGTATTGTGAAATTGCCCCTAGTTACGCCCCTGAGATATACATTGGTATGTACGGCTATTGAGGTGAAAAAAACGACACGCTCAAGCGCGATGGATGAAAGGTCGGGGGTGGGAGGGGGGGGGGGCAACTCTACCATTTGAGCCGCGACACGTGAAAACCAACTATGTGGTTGTGCGCCCAGCGCAGACTCAGATCAGCCTGGACATCCGCCAAGTCAGGCCAGAGTCATCGCTTTGCGCTTAGATGGTAGCTAACGGACGAAGCTAGCTCCATGCGGACATCGAAGACTCTGATCAGACTGGGCGGATGCCCAGGCTGATCTGAGTCTGCGCTGGGCGCACGACCACATTGTTGGTTTTGTCGTGTCGCGGCTCATTTTGTATTGTTGAAACCGTTGCAACGGAGGCTTCTCTTAAAGACGACAGTTTCCTTTTTCTTAAGAGAAGACCTCTTTTTGGGAGGGCGTCTTCATCTACATAGGAATCAAGAAGGTCATAAAAATCGTGTTTCTCTTCGTAAACAAAATGGCTAGAAATCATTGGGTTGTATTTTTTCAACTTAAAATAGCACATTAGCCTATACCCCGTACATCCATTAATTTTTTTTATTGTAAAATACAACTTAAGTGACATACTTCAGATGGTCAAATACACTATACTACTCTGTCTTAGATTTCACTACAATGATTTATGTTAAAATTTGCTTCCAATTCAAAGGGGAGCAGCTTTAACAGACTGAGACAAGAACTTGTTTTTGTTCTTGATTTTTTTGTTTTGTTACAATTTGAACTACTCATTAAAGAAAATATAACAAATTATTCCCTTAAAGTGTACATTTAGCTCCCTATGCAAAGGGAGATGTAATACTTTATGTTAAAGTGATCGCGCAGGGAGTTACATATACAATCACCTGTTAGGGTTTAAACCCCATTTTGTCAACTAAAAGCATAGGCAAATCGCTATGTTCCGACAATCATCGGCAAACATCGTATCCTGTCGTTGCCATCTTCGTTTCATGAAGGTGGCAACGACAGGATACGATGTTTGACGAAGTTTGACGGAGTTTACCGATTTGCATCCGTTTTGTCACCTTAATTCGATAACTTACGAGTTCTCCAGGATAACAGGAGGAACCCACATATAGTTTTCGTTGCTAAACAACAACCGAATGTTTATGTATGTGATGTTTTGTACCCATGATAGGCGAGTGTCAAACCACACCTGAAAAGAAAAATAGAACGGTGTTATTTAAGAAATGAATTTCATTTTTCTGATGTTTATCGAAGTATAAACTACATTTGGTCGCGACCCAATGAAGTTTATACTTCGATAAACAGCAGAAAAAATAAGTTTATTGCTTATATTTACATTCTTATCTATCTATAATTTGACCACAAATTTGCGTTAGGGGCTACAGTTGAAACAGAAAAACATTTACCCGCGGTTTTTCTACTACAAGCAGAACAGCGTCAACGACGTAAAAACGACGACATAACGTCGCCTATACCCAATCAGATTGGAGAATTATGGCTAATTTTGACGTCATGTAACGTCGCGTGAACCGATGTAGTTATTGGTGTATAAACTACATTACGTTCTGTTTACCAAAGTGCTTTTCAATAAATGCACGGATTAATGTAAATATAGATGAATTTAATTTTATTCAGGAAGTTTGATTTGTATTCAGTAAAAGACCGATTTTTTGTTCATCTGATGAGCACATGCAGCAATAGTGTCACTAACGGCATACCACATTCAAGGGCGTAGCTACCTATACGCAAATATGCAGGTGCGTATTGAAATTTTGTCAAACTGACAAAATTTCAACACATACCTGCGTATTTTCATGCTGAAACGTTAATAATTGGGCGTAATTTTAATACTAACTACCAACAGACACGAAAATTTGAAATATGAAATATCTAAGCAGCTTAATCCCCTCTGAGTGCCCTTAATGAGTATAAAACATGATTGTGCGTACTGTTTAACTGTCCCTAGCTACGCCCGTGACATTTCAGGAGTAAATTTTTGATCTTATACTGAAAATAAAAACCCAACGTTTACTTTTAAATGACAAATATTGAACTTTTTTTTCAAAATGATCATTTCTCGCGTCTACATTTGAGCCGCGACACGACAAAACCAACAATGTGGTTGTGCGCCCAGCGCAGACTCAGATCAGCCTGGGCATCCGCCCAGTCTGATCAGAGTCTTCGCTGTCCGCATGGAGGTAGCTCTGACCCTTAGCTACCCTTTGAGCACTTAACGAAGAGTCTGATCAAACCGGGCAGGTGCCCAAGCTGATCTAAGTCTGCGCAGGGCGCACAACCACATTGTTGGTTTTGTCGTGTCGCGGCTCATTTGTTTCCTTATCATTTGCGCGTCAAGTTGGTAGTGTTGCTTCAATGTATTCGGTATAATATTGGTAGTAAACATAGTCTGCACTATCACTATGGTGAAAAAAAAGCATTTTAATGAATGAATAACAAGAAAAGATGATACAGATGTTGGCATAGCAGCCAGATACTTGCTGTTTCGTTCAACATTTGAGTGAAAAATAAAAAGAAACAAGAAAAAGATAAAACAACGATAAAAGAAGCTCGCGACTTCTGGCTAAACTTTTTGGGGAGAATGTATATAACAAAAAAAAAATAAAAAAATAATAGACTAACACAAACTGGGAGACAAAGAAGTGTCAGAATATACAAAATCGAACCTCAGATCATTTTACTTTTCTAGAAGATAATGAATAAAATACCTTTATCTTTCTGGTTAAAGCCTTTTGGGCCACCTTCTCGGTGTTTATGAATCTGGTACTACATCAAAATATGCCTTTTGTGTTGAAATATTAGTACAAAGGTGTACATCTCTATGCAAAATATGATGCTGTATACCTCGTATTTGCTGTGCAAACTTACTTGAACTGTTCTAACAAGATCATAGGCTAGCCAATGAACTCATTGAACAATATCAAGCTTTAATTCCATGCACATGTGTATTTCTTTTTTGTTTGCATTGAAGAAGAAGAACTTAAAGACTGCAAGAAACAGACAATGGACAACGCGGTATCGAATAACACAGTATCCGAACGCTCTGTACCATCTCTTCCGGTTTTCAGAGCGTCGAATCGAGAGTACAAACATTCACTTATAACCAGTTGTCGGAAATCATTATGTTTTGAGATTTTATCCGGAACCTGCTGCGCTATTTATAGTTATTCAGCTTTGAAAATGTAAAGAGGTAAGTTTAATATAATATGCTCTTCGGTCTTTTTTACTTTATTGCCCTGTACAATGTCGTGTATGGGTGGATGGTAAACGGTACAGTATTCAATTCGCCCTTGGCATGATTCTAAAACCATTTTGAGCCTTTTCTTATTTTTTTTATAAAAATCTTTAAAATAAACGACAGGCGTTATCAATCTACAGTTTGTTAGTTTTGATAATAGGATGATAGCTAGGTTTTGCACGACACAAACTCGTGTTAAATTAAGCCCTTCGGAAAAAAATTTCTGTGACGGCCATGAGGTTTTCATTGTACAGGGTAATAAAGTAAAAGACGGAAGAGCAAATTATATTTAACTTACCTCTTTACATTTTCGAAGCTGAATAACTACAAATGACGCAGCAGATTCCGGATAAAATCTCAAAACATACTGATTTCCGACTACTGGTTATAAGCGAACTTTGTACTCTCGATTCAACGCTATGAAAACCGGAAGAGATGGTACAGAGCGTTCGGATAATGTGAATAAGCTCTCTGGCGCTTCCTGCCAGTTGGGCTAAAACTAATAAGATGGAGTCACTATATAAGTATGAGAAATCAATTAGTCTGATTTTTTTTTTCTTGAAATTATTCATCCAACGTTTAAAATGAGCTGATTTATCACTCGGGCTCCTGCATCTCGAGGCTTAATATACTGTCTGTCCTGGCCAAAAGATTATAAAACTGTTTCATGCTCAACTCAGCTGAGCATGAAATTTCACCTGCTAATAAATAGCAAATTACTGATAATTACAGTAACTGTTGTTTTCTTGCTCAGTTTAGCTGAGTATGAAATTTTTCTGCTTCTGAATATGAAAATGCCAACATTAGTTGGAATTTATTGATATTTATCAGCAGAGAAAATTTCATGCCCAGCTGAGTTGAGCTCGAAAAAAGTTTTATAACCTTGGAGCCTGTTTCCTATGCAGCAGAGCTGAAAGTCGTTTTAATTGTACGCCAGTGTCATTTATTCCAGGTCGAGCAAAAGTACCAAAAATTCAGAGCCAATATCTCAGCATTACTAAACTGATGTTGAATAGGATGTTATACCCCAAAATAAACAGCAGCGCCTACATCATATAACGCGCCTTCTCACAATTAGCCTCAATACACAATGCTCAATATAAGAAGGGGTAACAGGGACAATTTTTCCCGATTTGTCCATAAAAAACAAATGTTGTGACCTCTCATTAGAACAGTCTCGTCGAGACGGTTTTATTGAGGGGCCACAACAAATGTTTTCATTTTGAAATAAGAAAAAAAATATCTCCGTTACCCCTTCTTATCTGGAGCTCTGATACATTATGGAGTGACTCATACACATCCTCTCACTAAATAGGGTCGAGTCAGCTAAATTCGGACAGCAGGTAAATTCGGACAGTGAAATTGTTTCCTTTATATGTCTGTTGTTTGGAATTAAAACAAAAATAACTGGGCAAACAGTGCAAATCCTGATGAGACGGCTCATCATGAGCCGTCTCATTTGGATTTTCACTGTTTGCAATGGTATGTCCGAATTTATCTGCTGTCCGAATTTACCTGACTTGACCCTAATTACCAAAGCAAAATATCCTGACACCGACAGACTTTGGGCCTTTATGTCCTGAAATAGATGTATGAGCCGCGACACGAGAAAACCAACAAAGTGGTTGTCCGCCCAGTGAAGACTCTGATCAGCCTAGAGATCAGCCCAGTCATATTAGACTCTTTGCTAAGGGCTTAAAGGGTAGCTAAGAGTCTAAGCTACCTCTATGCGGACAGCGAAGACTCTGATCAGACTGGGCGGATGCCCAGGCTGATCTGAGTCAGCGCTGGGCTCACAACCACATTGTTGGTTTTCTCGCGTCGCGGCTGGTATATAGTTACAGGTAGATGGTTTTGGTCAGGCAATGGTCCTACTAATTTGGATAGCAGAAGAACAAGGGCCTACTTGCGTGCAGTAGATGCGGGTGGGTGATCTTTGGGCATTTTCTCTCCACTGTAGAATCGCTTTTCTTTCTTCCCCTCTCTGGGAGACGGCTCGATATAGACTGAAATACTGTCTCAGAAAGTCGTTAGACCCAAAACAACCAACCAAGCAATATGCTTACAGACAAAAGTTCCAAATGGTTCAATTTTATGTTTTAATCTTTGAAGAAAACATCTACACTTGAAACCAGTAAAAACGCAACTTTCTAATTTTTGCCCACGTAGGAGTTTATGGCAGTAACGCTTCTTTATCAAGGAAATCAGGGAGTTTATTACACTAGTTTTTAACAGCAGTATTGTCGGAATGCTGACAACGGCCCAATTAATGAGGACTGCATTTGTATATAAAGGGACGTAACTCCGACTTTTATTCAGGCTAAACGAGACCGACGTTTAATGAATATTTTCATTTGACGTTTACTCTGGCTCGTTTCGGCTAAACTTCTCGATGTATTCAATAACGGTCCAAAGTCTCTGCACGCATGTTGGTTTCTTTAAAATTCCAGGACTATCACCCGCGTAATTGCCGAAGAAAGTCTGTACCTTCAAACTGGACGTGCTTGTAAAGGGAGCAATGTTTTGGACAACAACTGATACCAATGTAAAGTGTTTGGCAAGATACGTGTCTTTTTCTCAAAAGCTTGTTGTTTGGACCTCATATGAAATTTTACAAGATTCTCAAAATGTGTGAAAATTTTAAACAATTCGTTCAATGTCAAAATCTTTAAAATCGCGCCCGCAGTATAATTTTAGTTTTTGCGTTATTTTTTTTTTCAATTTCAGGCATCCTACTGAGGATCGTCTCAATAAAATTAGACTAAATCTTAATTTCCTGCATAGTTGAAATTGAAATTTGTTCCTTATAACATTTTCCTCACATTTGTTTTCTCAGACAAATCGACCTAAGCTAAACTGTTGCTTAAATCTTGCCGGTTGAAAGGCAACCTGCATGAAGAATGGTACAGCATTGTGGCATTACTTTTAATCTGAATATATATAAAGTAAATCGTTGCGTTTTAATGGTTTCAAGTGTAGAAGCACAAATGTATGTAATTGTGTCTAAATTTATGTACTCTCGTTTTTCTGTGATGTGTCGAAACGTTTTTTTTCTATGATGTATCTAAGTTCGTCTACAACCATTTTTCTGTGATCTTAGTCTTAAAAAAAAACTATTAGCACATAATATTTATAAATAAATGTTTGTATTTTTCTGTGATGGTCAAAAATCTAATCACTGTCAGGTTTGCACCACAAATGCAACATGGATTTTTAGACATATACTCTCACCAAATAATGCTTGCAAGAAAATTACCATTGCACCGATATAGCACTGTTTGCAGTGGAAATGCATGTGGTCGTATACATGACCCTAATGGAGTAGGAAGCCGAAAATGAAAATGGCAGAGCTGTTTCCCTGAAATTGCTCTGAAACATCTTAAAGCACTAGTAATAAAGAACACAGGGTATAATCGATTCCGCTAATTTTCGCTTCCTGCAGAGACTGTATATCATATTTGGCTTCTGCCGAGACTGTCCACGAACTCTTGCTTCCTGCCAAGACTTTGTACGTGATAAATGGCTTCCTGCCGAGACTGTCCGCGTGATTCTGCTTCCTGCCAAGGCTCTCGGCAGGAAGCAGAATCACGCGGACAGTCTCGGCAGGAAGCCATTTTTCGAGGACAGTAGTCTCTGCAGGAAGCAAGAGTTCGCGGACAGTCTCGGCGGAAGCCAAATATGACGGACAGTCTCTGCAGGAAGCGAAAATTAGCGGAATCGATTATACCCTGTGAAGAATAGAGATGGCCTTACTAGATGGTTGATTGTAAGAATTTCAAAAGCCACATGAACGTCGACTCTCCTCTCTGGTCGCTGTAAAACATCATAACCACTGAACAGAGTGTTACGTAATGTAGACTCAAGTTCTATGGAGTAATCCTCTGGCCCTTGCCCATGGGTGCGTGACAACGCTGTAAAAAACAATATGAGTGTTGAGAGCGAATTTGCTTAACCACACACACACACGCACGCACACACACACACACACACACACACACACACACACACACACACACACACACACACACACACACACACACACACAGAGGGCCAATGGTCCTGTAGCTCACCTGACACCTTCTGTCAACAGTCAGAATCTGCCATTTCGCTCATTTGTTAAATTTTTTTAACCAGTGGCTTATAAGAAGCGCATATTTTAAATTTGAAATCTCAGTGACCTTGCGCAAAGTTGAAAAATGACCTTGACCTTTGGTGACCTTATGCCTTCTTGTATTCATTTAGTTAACCATATTTTCTAATTATTATATCCAGGCTTAAGCATTTTCCAATATAAATGCATAACATACTAAAGGTAACCTTGCCATTAATTAGGTTAAGGTCAACTCACGCTCATGATTTGAATAAATTATGATTGGTCTGATTCCTTAATGTTATATACCAAACCAGAAGGTCATTGGGAATTTGTTTCTGGAGAAGAAGGTTTTTGAAGTGTTTTTACCATATATGGGCATGACGGCCATCTTGGTCATGTGACCAAGGCTATCGGAACAAACTACAGTTTCTTTGACCCTGTGAAGCTTCATATGAAATATAGCTTCAATCGGCCCAGTGGCTTCAGGGCTGATGATGTTAGAAAATGTTGGTTAGCGACAGAATCTCAGTGACCTTGAACACAGGTCAAAGATTGACCTTGGCTTTAGCAACGGAATTTCTTCGTTTGCTCATTTAGTTAATCATATACATGTATACCAAATATTATACCTTAGATTTAAATAGTTTCTAAGAAAGCCACTGTTTAAGCATTTTCCAACATGAAGCATAACATACCAAAGTTGACCTTGCCATAAATTTGGTCAAGGTCAATGCACAATCATGATTTGTATAAACTATGATGGGCTTAAGTCCCTTATAATACATACCAAGCCACAAGATCAATGAGCCTTTGGTTCTGAAGGAGAAAAGTTTTGAAGGATTCTTATACGCCCGTTTGAAAAACGGGACATATTATGTTATGGCGCTGGCGACCGTCCGTCCGTCCGTCTGTCCGTCCGTCCGTCCGTCCGTCCGTCTGTCGTAAACGTTTTCGTTTCCGGATAACTCCTCCTACAGTTTACATCCGATCGAGCTGAAACTTGGTATATAGTAAGACTATGAGGTGGACCAGCGCAAATTGTTTTGAAGTTATGCTCCGATGATTTTTAACGGAGTTACAGCCCTTTATTTAGAACTTTTGGGATGTTCGTTTCCGGATAACTCCTCCCCATAGTTTTCATCCAATTAAGCTGAAACTTTGTATATAGTAAGACTACGATGTGGAGTAGCGCATACCGTATACGCGGTAATTTTCGCGGGTCCAAATTTTCGCGGTTAAGGGTAAAAAACTTAAACATTGATTTTCGCGATTTTTAATTTTCGCGGATAGCAACATGTGTGAAAAACAAAACTACTTCTTTTTCACTTGAGCCAGTTCGTTCATTAACCTGCGGCAGGGCTGCCGCATGTTAATGAAAGAACTGGCTCAAGTGAAACGTACCAGCAATTACCGAAGCAAACAGAACTAAAATATATGAACACTGTGTCTACAGAAGATACTTTGTAAGAAACAGGAAATTATTTTGCGATTTTAATATTCGCGGTTTCTAAGTGACCGCGAAATCCCGCGAAAAATCGAATCCGGCGAAAATTTCATTGTATACGGTATTATACGGACATTTTGCTCCGATGATTTTTAGCGGAGTTACAGCCCTTTGAAAAAACTCGTCTATGGCAGTTTGTATGGCAATTCTTTAGCATTCCATAACTTGGTTACTCTTTGGAATATCATGATGAAACTTTATAACAATGTATATGAGGTTAAGACAACATGTCTCATACAAGAATGGTTACTCCCCTTTACTTAGTTTTTGAATTACCTCCCTTTAATTATTTTGTTAGACTATATTTGTATACCTCATATCTAACTGACCCTTAGGACTATTGTGATGAAACTTAATAGTAATGTATATTAGGTTCACATGATATGCCCCATATAAGAACAATTGCCTCCCCTCATTTTCGGATTAACCTCCCTTTGAATATTTTTAAGGCTATTCTTGTGCAAGCTGGAAGTAGGCAACCATACAGAATATCTTGATTAAAATTTATAGCAATGTGTATTAGGTTAAGGCTGGGTGTCGTTTATAAGAATTATTGCTCCCCCTTCCTTATTAATGGAGTTACATCCGTTTGATTTATTTCTATGACTATTCTTGGGCAAGTCATTACTAGGTAACGGTATGGAATATCTTGACGAAACTTTATAGCAATGTGTATTAGGTTGAGACAGTATGTCTGATTAAGAATAATTGCTTCCCCTTCCTTATTTTCTTTGTTGAGTTACATCCCTTTGATTACTCTTTAAGGCTTTTCTTTTGAGAACCCTAATGTTTGGAATATCTTGATAAACTTAATAGCAATGTAGACAAGGATGAAACGGCGCAAACAATCAGAAACGGGCGTATATTGCCCCGCTTGCGCTTGCTCTTGTTACCATATACGGGCGTGGCGGTCATCTTGGTCATTTGACCAAGACCATCTGAACAAACTTTGTAACACACCAAAGGTTGGTCAGATGTTCTTGGTCACAGTGAAGCTTCATGTGAAGTATGGCTTCAATCAGTCAGTGCCTTCAAAGGAGATGTTTGAAAATGTTAACGGGCAACAGAATCTCAGTCACCTTGAACAAAGGTCAAAGAATGACCCTGACCTTCTTCATTTGCTTATTTAGGTAACCATATATGCCAAATATTATACCTGAGACTTAAATAGTTTCAGAGAAATTCACTGTTTAAGCAGTCTTCTATATAGTCCTTAATATGGAAATCAAAAAGTCGCTTAAAAATCGATTTGGCTGCACCCCGAGAGGGACAAAGGTTTCTTAGTCTCATTTGAAAGCTTAGAATGTGCAGATTTCGATTCTGTTTGTCTTCCGCTTGTACATGTGTCCGTTTGCATTTTAGACAACTTGGAATAGACCCACCCTCTTGCCAGCATAAGCGAGTTTGTCAACCATAAAATTGACACCATACCAGGGCAGATATATGAAAACATTGTACATTTATTTGATAAAAGCATGAAATTTGGAACAATGATAGACAAAGCTATTGTAAGCATTTTAAACGTGGATACAAAGCTAGAAAAATTGTTCATGGCGGCAATCTTGAATTTCAAAATGGCGGCCACTGAAAATGCATTTTATGGCAAACACAATTAAAGATTATCCAAAATATTAGTTTTATTTTTCTATACATGTTTATATTAGCTTTCAGCATGGTGTTCTTAATTCTGTTTGCTATTTCAGCATTTATGATCTATCTATGCTACTGGGCGTAGACATGACACTGATCAATACTCATCAGTTTTATAGGACTGGTATAGATGGTAGTGAATGTCTTTGTCGCTCCACATGGTGGACAAAACTTAAAAAGAAAACACCGTTTTGCAATTACATTGTTTCTACAGTAAAGAGCACTTGTTTACAGGATAGTAACAAAAGTCGTTTAAGTTGTTTCATTTTATTTGTATAAAATATATCACATGCCTAGCTATATTACATGCCTAGCCCACAAATTTTAAGGGTTGATCGGGTCGGGCAATGGAGCTGGGTAAATTTCAATGCCGGTATGTCCTATAAATTTGGATTACTGTAGGACAATGGCCTACTGTTCTTCCAGTAGGTGCAGGTGGGGGTTTTGCATATATATTCTCTCGTGCATTATCCCTTTTCTTTCTCCCTCTCTTTTTAGAGGCAGTTCAATATAGACCAACCAACCAACCAACTAACCGAGTATTGAGAGGCAGAAAACATTATTCCGGCCTGTTATATACTGCATTTATTTTAATACATAAAGCAATATAATACTTTTAAAAGCAAAATTAATCATATAAAATGTGTAACGTAGATATCAACAACACAAATACAATTAAACAACCAGGATCTTAATAACTTGTAATTTAAAGTTTATAGTTTAGATTCTCATTGAACATATACTATCATGCATTTTCAAATCATGCCTTATCGACAGAACTGATTGACACCGTTTAAATGAGAGTTATGTAGCACTTGCAAATCAGCTGAATCGAGAAATTCAATGAAATTTTATTTTGTAAGAATTCATACAAATTCGACGAATGACTGTTAGACACAGATGAAAGTTCAAATTGTCGATAGTGTCTCTTTTATTGTGATCATACTTAATCTTAAGTAGCCCAACACAGACGTCACTTTATCGAGCTACGAATTTTATATGTCTTCAAATCATAATCATCTGAGTTAGATGGATTTCAAATGGAAGTCTAGCAGTAACGTTGAGTAACATAGTTGTAGTCTATACATAATTTAATTTAGCTTCAATGGTCCCAGGATAAAATGTGTAAAATTATGTGTAAAGGGTCATTTGCGGCCCACAATCTATCTTTCAGTGCTTCATTATTGTAACGGCGTCTGACTATTGGCTGTTATTTCTTCGTTTGTTCCATAATCAGTATCGTATCTACTGTTTTCATATCGTATCTACTGTTTTCATATCGTAAACACGATCTTGGATTCGCAAAACGAACCATGGTCGAGCGAAACGTGTGTCAACTTCGCATCGCATTTTCCTTTCAAATACGGTCTGACAGCAAGATTTCACTCCTAGATTATAAAATTCTAATGCTAAGTGAACTAAGCATACCCTTTTTAGTCACTTTAATCGGTTTTTGTAGCCGTATTTTTCATCTATTCCTGTTCAAAAGTTTGATTTCTAAGCTGTCATTCGCGCTTCAATATGTAACTGGACCATAAGTTCCGAGTATTCCGCATAAGTTGCTATGCGCGTGCACTGGTTTCCGCTCTACTATACTTTCCAATATGGAGCGCATTGACATTTGGAAACCCGTGGGTGCTATAAATACAAATACGCAGGCGCTGAATCTCTTGTTGCGACTGATACCAGCAACGAACTGTCGTCTGTTCCAGACCCTCTCTTAACACCTTGAAGCTCTTGAGCCTGAATTAAAATCAACTACAACTAGCTTGAAGTTTCTGATTGCTGGCGTATTGCCATATAGAAAGCTAAACCAGCCTGGGCCCAAAGAGGTCTGAATAATCTTTGACTCTTCCCCACCCATCTATCCAGGCGAACCCTGCGCCCTTCTTGACTGAACACCTTTCTATCCTTTTTCTAAGGCGAAGTTGGCACAGGTTTTATTCTTAACAACTTAAAAAGTATTTTGACTTGATGAATATAATTTTTATCAGAACTCTATCGATCAATAAACGTTGTTTGTAGACATTCTTATTAAGAAATAGTTCCGTACGCCTTGAAAGGCGCACCTTTGAAAGAAGACAAATACAACAACAACAATCCAGCTTGTCACCGTGTTCAACGCTGTATGCGGGTTGTAGACTGTCAATTGGTAACACGTGGATTGTAGATAAATTAACTATCTTTATGCATTACCATACTTTAATTGAGTAGAGCTATTAGTTTTACAAAGGCGCGCCTTTGAAGGAATACAACAACAACAACAATCCAGCTTGTCACCATGTTCAACGCTGTATGCGGGTTGTAGTGGCTTGTAGACTGTCAATTGGTAACTCGTGGATTGTTGATAAATGAACTGTCTTTATGCATTATCATTAACTAAGCTTTAATAGGGTAGATCTATTGGTTTTACAACAACCTTCTTGAAAGGCGTGGCAATTGTAATTTACGGTCATTATAAAAGGAGTTTATATGTAGGTTAACCGTTGATATTCTTTCGCCATTTTAATATAATTGATGACCCATTTACAGGATGCAACTAAGAAAATCTTTCAGTCTTTACGGCATATCAATTTGATAATAGTAAATAAATTATTATTGTAATCTGTTTAGAGGCTGATTTGTACAATGGAAATTATAGGGTTTACATTTATTTTCAGAGACTGATTGTACAAATATTCATCAAGATATAAATGAAAGCAGAATTTGTGTGTAATTTGTCAATATTTAAGTGGAATGTTAATTGTCCAATGAAACAAGGAGTCATATGAAATGATTGTTGCCATTGTGTAACTCATTTATAAGCTATCGGTTCTAAACTTTCAATGTAATGTTTCATATTTAAGATATCCCAGCTAATTAGTATATTCTGAATAATAAGGTAATCCAGTTAGTTTATTATCAACTATTGTTAAGGGCAAACATAATAAACTTGTAAAATTGAAATAAAATGGCTGGCTGTCTATTCACTTCCCATTAGCATTGAATACGACCCAGGTCGAACCCCCCAAAATTCATTGTAGCGGCACTATCGCCTCCTGACCTGTCAAAAGTATTTCAGTTAGAAGCACGACCAGGTGGTGCCGGTACAATTTGGTGTCAGAAGTGGGATATAAATAATAAAACAGTTTGAAGCAAGATTTATTTGATAGATAAATCACAGGGCATTTCCGGGCTGCCACAATAGGGATATTGGCTGTTGTATGATCTGTTGTTCTTGGTCAGTTTGGAGACCGGATGTTCAAGTGTTGAGCCTGTGATCCCCGCAGTTGAATACCTGGAAAATTAAAAATAAATAAAATCCTGGTGTTTGGTCTTTGCTACTGTGGAAGTGAAGTGAAAATAAATTAAAACCTATTGCACAGATAAGTAAATTTTGCTAAATTTCAACATGGCAAGTGAAAATAAATTTGATGATTCAATGAATGAAGATAATTTAAATAATCCATCCACCTCACAGCAAGATACAGGTAATGTAACCTATGATGATAGCCATTCAGTTGCGAGTTCTGCTGGTTCCCTGCAATTGTCTCTTCTTGAAAGCAAGTTAGATACAGAAATGACAAAAATGGGTAGGATGGTACAAGATACCGTTTCTTCTCTTTCTGAGATCATGAACCAGAAACTAACTGAAATAGACACAAAATTTAATAACCTTGTTGCTGACCTGATTCCAAATAGTCAAAACCTGAATGTCAATTCTTCAGTTGCTCAAACAATCCGAGAAAACTCTGAGACTGGTGCGCCTGCAATTGCATGTAGCTCCCATTCAAAGGGCGACAACTCACAATTTAGAATGAAACATCAGAATTTTTGTGGGACCACAGATTTTGATGAATTTTTATCACAGTTTGAGATTACATGTGAAATTAACGGTTGGCAGTATAGAGAGAAATCTCTGTACCTCGCAAATTGTTTGACAGGGGATGCACGTTCCATCTTGAGTGAGCTTGATCATGATGGAAGACGTGATTACAATACTTTGGTTGAGAAGGTTGCAAACAGATTTGGCTCGGTGAATAGGTCTGAAATATATAGAGCACAGTTAAAGTCGAGAGTAAGAAATAGGGGAGAGTCAATTCCTGAGTTGGCTCAAGCTGTTAAGAAGCTTGTTCGTCAAGCATATCCAGGTGTAAATAAGGATGTAATCGAGACTTTGTCTATTGATATATTCATTGATGCTCTGACAGATTCTGAGATTCGTTTGCGTGTCAGGGAGCTTGGTCCAAAGACACTAGCTGATGCTGAACGCACAGCTTTGCGCTTGGAATCACATAAAATCGCCGATAAACAACGTTCGCGGTTGGTTGGCCAACTTGAAACTGACCCTAAGCAAACTAACAATGACCAGGGTGAATCAAATAAACAACTTGAGACACTTAAAAATTCGATAAATTCACTTTCAGAGCAGGTGAAAAACCTGAGAAGACAAAACCAAAACAAAAGTGACAATAAGTTTGCCTATGGTAATCAACAAAATAATCAGAACATGGGTTGGAATGGCAGATATAACAGGCAGTATCAAAATAATATTCCTCCTTCTTATGGTACACAGCAAAGATCTTTTGGACCTTATAGGGGTAACAACTCTCATCAAAATAGAAATCATAGTTCTTACCAAAACCAGCCTGCACAGAATCCTCGTGCTGGTGCAAATGACTCTAATTCTAGAAACAGGCAAAATAATGCAAGACAGCCTGTTAACAACAGAAACAGATCTGCACAGCAATATAATAATCAGGGAAACTGGAATCAGTCGGTTTGGGGGGCCACAACCCGACAACATTAGATGGGCCCGTTGATATACCAATTAGAAGTATGGAGGATGGTTATTTTGTTGCTGGTTATATTCAAGACAAATCTCTTGCTTTTCTTGTTGATACTGGCTCTTGCTGCACGATACTCAGTAAGAATGTGTTTGATAGATGGCCGCAAGAAACACGCCCAAGTCTGACTCCTGTGAACTTGTATTTAGTAACAGCTACAGGTGAAAGTTCACCTTTTCTTGGAAAAGCCGAGATAGAAATTACACTAGGTAGTCAAAAATTAGTGCATGATGTGCTGTTTGCTGATGTTAAAAATGATGGAATCCTGGGAATGGACTTTCTGACTAAACATCAATGTGATGTATTTTTAAGCAAAAATCATCTAATTTTGAATGGGGAAAAGATTGCTTGTTTTCACAGTAGTGTTGATATCATACCTTCCTGCTGCAGGATTGCCATACTTGAGAATGTTCAAGTGCCACCTGAATGTGAAATAATCGTGCAGGGCCGTCCGTTAGATAGAGTTGATACAAATAGCACTGGCATACTAGAAGCAAGTGAAAATTTCATTGACCGCAGTGGACTTTTGATTGCAAGGGCTTTAGTATGTCCTGAGTTTGGCACTGTTCCATTACGCATACTGAACCTGAATCATGAGCCTGTTGTGCTGTACAAAAACACTGTAGCAGCAGTTTATGAGCCAGTAGAAATAGGAAAGCAAGAGAATGTCAACACTCTCAGACAAGATAATACCTCAAATGATAAAACTTGTACTCACATTGATGAACTCCTTCAACAAAGTTCTTCGAATTTGAATGAGTCCCAGATAGAATGTTTGAGATCTTTATTGTATGACTTTAAAGACCAGTTCTCTAAATCGTCGCATGATCTGGGTAATACAAACTTGGTAGAGCATACTATAAAAACTTTGCCTGATTGTAAGCCTGTTAAATTGAGACCATACAGGATACCTCTTGCTAAGAGGGAGTTTGCTGAAAACGAAATAAAAGCTATGGCTGAAAAGGGACTGATTGAGCCTTCACATTCTGCTTGGAGCGCACCAGCAGTTCTGGTACCTAAGCGAGATGGTACCACAAGGTTCTGTATAGACTATAGAAGACTCAATCAGCTCACTGTTCCAGATAGCCACCCTTTACCCCGTATTGATGATACTTTAGATGCTCTTGGGGGTTCCTGTTGGTTCTCTACATTAGATTTAAAAAGCGGATTTCATCAAGTGAGCATTGCAGAGGAGGACAGACCTAAAACTGCTTTCTCCATTCCAGGCAGTGGTTTATGGCAATGGCGAGTTTTGCCCTTCGGTCTGATTAATTCACCTAGTGTGTTTGAACGCCTGATGGAGAGAGTGTTTGCTGGTCTGACCTTCCTGAGTTTGCTTATATACCTTGACGACATAATCGTGTATTCAAAAATCATCATCACTTTGGATCTGCATAGGAATGATTCATATAAGTTCTTAGAAGACAGGATAGTGATTATTAGTTTTTCATACTTCAGATATGGCTATATGTTTGCTTATGAATACTGAACACTCCAGGACATAACAGCAAAATAGCCAGTTGCCTCCTGAACTTGATTACAGTAAACTAAGATGTTAATGTTAACCAACTTTCCAAGCTTTATAGTACTTACTTTGCCTGCTTCATGGGGTCCATGCCTTTTATGGGTAGGGGGCTGTTGTAACGGCGTCTGACTATTGGCTGTTATTTCTTCGTTTGTTCCATAATCAGTATCGTATCTACTGTTTTCATATCGTATCTACTGTTTTCATATCGTAAACACGATCTTGGATTCGCAAAACGTACCATGGTCGAGCGAAACGTGTGTCAACTTCGCATCGCATTTTCCTTTCAAATACGGTCTGACAGCAAGATTTCACTCCTAGATTATAAAATTCTAATGCTAAGTGAACTAAGCATACCCTTTTTAGTCACTTTAATCGGTTTTTGTAGCCGTATTTTTCATCTATTCCTGTTCAAAAGTTTGATTTCTAAGCTGTCATTCGCGCTTCAATATGTAACTGGACCATAAGTTCCGAGTATTCCGCATAAGTTGCTATGCGCGTGCACTGGTTTCCGCTCTACTATACTTTCCAATATGGAGCGCATTGACATTTGGAAACCCGTGGGTGCTATAAATACAAATACGCAGGCGCTGAATCTCTTGTTGCGACTGATACCAGCAACGAACTGTCGTCTGTTCCAGACCCTCTCTTAACACCTTGAAGCTCTTGAGCCTGAATTAAAATCAACTACAACTAGCTTGAAGTTTCTGATTGCTGGCGTAATGCCATATAGAAAGCTAAACCAGCCTGGGCCCAAAGAGGTCTGAATAATCTTTGACTCTTCCCCACCCATCTATCCAGGCGAACCCTGCGCCCTTTTTGACTGAACACCTTTCTATCCTTTTTCTAAGGCGAAGTTGGCACAGGTTTTATTCTTAACAACTTAAAAAGTATTTTGACTTGATGAATATAATTTTTATCAGAACTCTATCGATCAATAAACGTTGTTTGTAGACATTCTTATTAAGAAATAGTTCCGTACGCCTTGAAAGGCGCACCTTTGAAAGAAGACAAATACAACAACAACAATCCAGCTTGTCACCGTGTTCAACGCTGTATGCGGGTTGTAGACTGTCAATTGGTAACACGTGGATTGTAGATAAATTAACTATCTTTATGCATTACCATACTTTAATTGAGTAGAGCTATTAGTTTTACAAAGGCGCGCCTTTGAAGGAATACAACAACAACAACAATCCAGCTTGTCACCATGTTCAACGCTGTATGCGGGTTGTAGTGGCTTGTAGACTGTCAATTGGTAACTCGTGGATTGTTGATAAATGAACTGTCTTTATGCATTATCATTAACTAAGCTTTAATAGGGTAGATCTATTGGTTTTACAACAACCTTCTTGAAAGGCGTGGCAATTGTAATTTACGGTCATTATAAAAGGAGTTTATATGTAGGTTAACCGTTGATATTCTTTCGCCATTTTAATATAATTGATGACCCATTACAGGATGCAACTAAGAAAATCTTTCAGTCTTTACGGCATATCAATTTGATAATAGTAAATAAATTATTATTGTAATCTGTTTAGAGGCTGATTTGTACAATGGAAATTATAGGGTTTACATTTATTTTCAGAGACTGATTGTACAAATATTCATCAAGATATAAATGAAAGCAGAATTTGTGTGTAATTTGTCAATATTTAAGTGGAATGTTAATTGTCCAATGAAACAAGGAGTCATATGAAATGATTGTTGCCATTGTGTAACTCATTTATAAGCTATCGGTTCTAAACTTTCAATGTAATGTTTCATATTTAAGATATCCCAGCTAATTAGTATATTCTGAATAATAAGGTAATCCAGTTAGTTTATTATCAACTATTGTTAAGGGCAAACATAATAAACTTGTAAAATTGAAATAAAATGGCTGGCTGTCTATTCACTTCCCATTAGCATTGAATACGACCCAGGTCGAACCCCCCAAAATTCATTGTAGCGGCACTATCGCCTCCTGACCTGTCAAAAGTATTTCAGTTAGAAGCACGACCAGGTGGTGCCGGTACATTATATACTTAAGATTGGTTGGTTGTCGTCCGTATATATACTTAAGAACTCAAATTTAAATACATGTATTAATATTAGATCCTGAATAGTTCAAACATCTTAACAAGACACATGGGGGTCTTTAAAGATGAAGTTGTTGCTCTTACTCCTTTACAAATGTACCACTATAGCAACAATACTAAAACAAGCATTTAAAACAAAGATTTAAATCAGATTCAGCAAGTATATATGAGCCCGTCCAGATAGAAATCGACCTTATGACACGCGACGTTAAACTGAGATAAATGACGTCAAAGTTTGACGTTACGTCAGACGATTTTCAAACGACATGTGATTGAACTTTAATATGAATGTATATAGTGTGGGAAACCACCGTAGGCGCATATTTGTTGCCAGGAATCCGGAAATATGATTCTTTGGAGCATTATGCATCACCAAAAGTGGAGTTTGCGTTTAAAACCAATTTAATAAATTAAAAAAAAGTCTTATTCGCAGATGCGTAAAAAAGGTTGAGACTTGCGACAGTTCTGGTCCCGTTTTAGTTCATGTTCATCAATTTTCAGTTTGATCTAGAGAAAATAATTTTCAATCTCGGATAATAATTATATTATATATATCAAAAGTAAAATCCCGAACCAAAAAAACCCACATCCCAAGCCTATAGCTTTGTTTAGGTATACAAACATCGTCAGCGTATTCATGCATTCACTGACATTGTTTAGTTTTTCAATCTAAACTGCAAGGCAGCAAACAAAATGAAAATAAAATCTTGTGAAAAAGCAATTTCATGTTTTTATGCACTGCTTGTTTTCTATACCACAGACTGCCAGGTCGAAGGTAAATTTGCAATACGATTTTTCCCCACTCCTCCAGTGCCGGGGCGTCCTACTGATTTGGAACATTGTAGGGCAAGGGCCTACTGTGCTTGCAGTAGGTGCGGGTGGGGTTGTTTAGGCATTTTTTCTCTCGTCTATCATTGCTCTTCTTTCTCCTCCCTCTCTCTTGGAGACGGGCCGATAATATAGACTGAATACTGTCTCAAAGGGCCGTTAACCCCATCCCCCCTCCCCCCCACCAAAAGTAAAATCAATCAATCAATCCTCACCTGCCTGTCAGCGCTGACGAATGCCGGGTGACAAACGGCAAAGGGCGGCACAAAGAAATGTCGTCTGAATCTTAATGTCTCTAAATGGTGGAAGACAAATCGCTTTCCAATTTTAACACAGTTTTCGGAGATCCTGAACCATTTGATCTACTTACAATTCCTTGTCCAATGAGATGAAAATTGCGAGTTTAAGTCAAAAGTCCGTTTGGTTTTTTTTTGTTTTGTTTGGTTGGATTATAGTTTGTAAAATAAATTAAAGTCTCAATAGTCCTACCAGTAGTAAAAACCGTCGAAATACAAATCATTATAAAACTGTGCGGCATTCAGAATGAGTGCTAATATGTCAGTTGATATGCTTTTTTTTATCATATAACTGGCAAAAAAGAAGGAACAAGATATTTTGAAAAAATTATGTCTCTCCGTTAAAATACGGTCTTTGTCTCTGGTTCCCCGTAAAGCAATGAAATATAATCAATGGGATCCTTGCCTGACAGTTTTGTACATTGTATTTTTATCACCTGTTAACCGCCTGTACCTTGTATTTTTACCTCCTGTACCTTGTGTTTTTACCATATGTTAAAGCTTGTGAAGTCGAAAGTAGGTCATTTTAGTTGCCAACTAAAATGACTTATTATTTTTTTAAATCTTTTTTATGAGAAACTCAGGACGTTTTGATTTTTCAAAGCCGACCTATCACGATGATAATCAATGGCGAAACTGTGGTGAGAAGCTTGCAGAGATACCTCACGATAAGATATTTCATGCTGATAGAGCAATGGGGCTTTTAAGAAATGAAAAAAAAATGATAGTTTACTTTCGTTTAAAATTGTGATTTGTTTGCTTTTCCGCAGTTTGGTAACTCAGTCCATACCTGATACCATAGTGACGATTTTATTTTTGTTAGGACACAAAAGATATAAGATCACGTCCTCCATATTCTGGCATAGGTGTGGAGGTTGAAAAGCGGGAGGGGAGAAACTCGTAATAAAACGCCACTGAGTTTCACATAAAAAGGTTGAAAAATTATTTTAGTCTTTTAAGCTGGCAAGTAAAATGACCTCCTTTCGAGTTTTTTTAGCTTGAACAAAATGGTAAAAATACAACATACAAGCCTGGAACCCAATTTATTGTCTTACCCTTGTTTATGCTGCATTGCTGGACGGGAAACTAGAACAAGAAATTGTGTTTTGCTGAGCAGTTAGACAGTTTTTAATTTTTTATTTGCCAGTTATCCGGCACAGTAAATGCTCATCAACCCACATTTTGTCACCAATCTTGAAGGTTGAACTTTTGTGTTCAGGCGATTTTACAACTGATAGGAATATGGAGACTTTAACAGAACATGTTTGCAATCATTTGTATGTAAATATACTCAGCCTTCGCATCAATATCGGCCTTTGGGCCTGGTAAATTGTATGATGAACAGATAGATGCTCCAAAGTAGAATTGATAATTCTTGTGACGTGGCATATGGTACATGTCTATGATTTACCATAATTTTTACAAAGGGAAACAACTTTTGTGACTTTCTTTTTTTGCTTCCTCGGACGACGTAGCTCTTCCGAAATGCGGTCTACCCTTAAAGTTAAAATGCTGCTGAAGGACTCTGGCATAGGAACAACTAATTTTTTGCTTAATTAAAAAGAAAATTGCAAACTTTAAGTCCATTTCTTATTCATCTTTAGAAACTGTTGAAGTATTTCAAAACATCAAAAGATATTATTTTGCTTTATGCCCTCGAAGCCATAGGAGCACCGGAAGTTTCCGGATTGTCCGTACGTGCGACAATACTTAAGCATGTCGGTCAGTCCGAATATTAAGTATATTTTTTGTTAAAGCTGCTTTCGGAAAATATATTTCTTGTTACCATTTGAGGTAAAGGGATCATACTTGGTATGACATTTATCTGGATAAAAATCTTTCCATCTTTTCTACCTATCCCAAGAGGCATGTCCCAGGAGAGCTTTGTTACGGGAAAATTTACTCATACTGATTACATGCGTTTGCTGTGTTAACGTTAATAATAATGATATGCATTTCAAGGGAAAAACATTGGTAATGGCGTTATCCACGACAGCGTAACGTGACGTCACGTAACGTTATTAATTCTGGCAAATTTCATTAGATACCAGTGTGTTTAAAACTGCCATAACATCCTTAAAAATCAAGATAACTTCAAACGGTTTTTACCTTTTTGTTCTATAATGGCATGCGCATTCAGCTAACAGAAAACCTAAAAATCGATTTTTTACGTCATAAGGTCGATTTCTATCTGGACGGGCTCATATATTGGTGCGCATTTAACTGTAGTAAAACGTTTACCTTCTGAGCTGTAATCAACGTTACCTGTTTGTATTGCCCTCGTCATTAATACAGCAGCATATTACTGACATTAACCAATAGCAAATCTTTTAGATTTGAGGCCTTAAACTTTGAAGCTTAGAACAAAACTTAGAGTTTCCCATAATCCATCTGTTCCCAAGCTCTATTTATCACCATCATATTACCATTTTTTCCTGACCAGGTTATGTTCATGCCCTTTGCTTATTCCGTTATGCTTTTAGCAGTGCATAAACTTATATGAAAGACTGATAACATTCAAACAACTTTCAATACGTATATTGCTTTATTATTTGTTTGGATACAGCCAAAATATTGTATTTGTACTTTATTTGTTATGTCTGGCAAAGGATGCTGTTGATAAGCGGAAGGACTTAAATAATTCACCCTAAAATGATTGCAACAAAATGGGCTGTTTAAGGCGAGATAATAAAAATACCATTTTGTATTAATCCCTGATAAGTAAAATTATAAATTACCTATATTATTTTTTAAGGCGTACTCCAAATGCCATATTACTACACATTTGGTGGGATGTATCAGTGAATTGCTCAACAAAATGGTTATAAACGTTACCCGTTGTGTTTTGCTGCCTTCTCTTCTCTTATCATGCTGCAAAACATTATAGGAGAAACAGACAAATTAGCTTGGCCAATACAGCCCTCATCATAATTGTCCTAAATTAATATTTTCTGTCCTTTTTCATTTGCAAATACACATTGATTGAACCATTTAAACTAATCCTACTACTGATACTTCAACTTGAAAAAAAAAAAAAAATTAAAAAAAAAAACAAACAAAAAAAAAAACATTTGTCAATAAAAAGAACATAAGGTTCCATGCTTTAGCAACTCTTTAAAGTACTGTTGAAAAGTATTTGATACACGAGAAAAAGCAAAAGGAGTACATGTATTACGGGAATGAAGACAATCATAAAGGGAAATATTTTTTGAGCCCAACTCTAGCTTGCTGCATAGAAAATTACTCATCTCCTCGCATCACTAGTACAGTAATTTCAATTTCATGTTTCTAATATTATACTCCAAAAGTCCTGCTTAACTGAGAAATCATCGGTAGGAACATAAATAGATAATTCAATATAATCTTTGATATAATGTAATTATTTCCCGATTTAACTAAAATTTCAGTTTAGCAAGAACATTTTTCTTCGTAACGTAAACTGTCCCTATAATCTTAACAAAAACAAACAAGAAAATGTTAAACTAACATTCAGTCAAAAAGTAAAAAAAAAATATTGTCAGTTCGCATTTCTCTTTTCAACAGTATTTCTCTTTGCATGCTCTTAAAATCCAAACCATTTTAATAAACACTATAACAATTTGTACATGTATAGTAGATTACTAGTGAAACTAGGCATTTCTACATGAAAAATTCATGCACAAAGCTGATGAGGCAGTTTCCTTACTAGACCAACTGCTTACTGTTTGTCATCTGATTTGATTCATACATGAAAAATGCTGACCTACAACTACAGTGACTTTATGTAATGTATTTGGTTTGTTTTAAGACTTATGTAATGTCTTTGGTTTGTTTTAAGACTAACTATCAAGTATCTAGTGCCAAAAGAAAGACAGCAAGTATGCTGAGTTGGGAAAGTACAACAGTAAATTTGTTGATTTATACAGAATCTAGAACACTACAACAAAACTGATTGTGTTCAGAATTTGTCCAAGTTACAATCAGTATAAGATTGGATTATTCTAATTTTGTCACGTATAAAACACACACAGTGACACCGTAAACCTAAATTGTAAAAGTGTCAACAAGTCTTAAGCAACCACAGTTGATAAAATTGGTCAGAATATAATATGAGAGGTTTTGAAAATATTTGGGAACGTTAATTAGTTTACTGGAATTGCATAATATGAAACATTGTTATTTACGTGACCTCCATAACAAAAGAAATCAAGCAGATTGTTATTTTTCCAATTCCTTAAGAAAGCACAATGGGCAAATGCTAGCAGGAAACATAACAAACTGATTTAGCGGCTATACCTTAATAGTATGGAAATATTCACAAGTAACATATGTAATTTACAGGCACAGGCTTAAGCCAAGCAGTCAGAGGGTTAACAGATGTTAGTCAACACCATTTTGACAGGACTTTCTGCAAATACTACTTACTAGAGCTCCACTTTAGATAAGGGAATCTGTTACCAGCTCTATACATACATGAAATGGGCTCTGATCAGTATTTACAACATGTAGATATTGGCATTTCAGTTATATTGACGACAAAAGGTGACGGAGGGTACCTTTACAAAAACGTGTCTACAACCCGAACGGACACCTCCACAAGTAGAAGACAAGCTGATTCTGAAAGCTTACATTCATACCTTCAAAATGATACCATAAAACCTTTGTCCCCTCTGGGGTGCAGCCACACGAAAATTTAGCTGGGTCATCTCAAGGACTAATATAAGTAAAAAGTATGCAAAGACCAGGAACTGAAACAATCAAAATCCAAATCCAGCCCTCAAACCATAGTTGGAAACAACTATGATTACAAATAATCAAGATACAGAGAACATATGGCCAACCGAGTGAGCAGCTTGTTCCCAAAAGGTGGCCACTCAGCAACCCAAATGGAACCAAAAATAATAAGAACATACATAAGGTAAAACATCACAGAAACTCTGACACCAAAAACAGGCAACAGAGAACCACAACAGAACTACCGCCTTGGAACGGTCAGTAATGAATTACTGGGGGGCTTAAATCGATTTTACAGGCCCAACCTCACCCTCAGTTTCTGAAGTGGTACAAAACATTTAGTTGGTTGTTCGGTTCGCATGATAACCCTCTAACTCGTCAATGAATCATCACGGTAAACACATAAATCAAAGTTCAACACCATGAAGAAGCAAAGACGAGGACTCAACAGATACAACGGGCCGTCTGACAGGTGGAGATCCCTGTCCTGCAAAACAACCCCACTGGAAATCTGAAGCAAAAGAAGGTCACCAGTTGAGCCCCGGTGGACCAAGCAACAGACAAAAAGGCTCCGGTCCCAACCAACTAAAATATATAGCTTTAGGTCGGGGCCATCATAGAGTCTGACGACCGATCCCCCGGTGTGCAATTAAAGAGAGCAGCAAAGTTATCAACCGTGATTGGGTTAATCACTAAGCATGCAGACTGTCGCATACATTTAAATTATAGCCAATACGTTTGTGACGTATTATTATTTTTCGGAATTGATCAGAAAAATCAGTCCTACCCTATCAGTCCTATAAAACCATAATGAACCGAACCAAACCTTGCCATAAATTACGCTAAATTTAAATACTCTAATCTTTGACGCTGTTCAGAAATACATAAAAGATATAAAACGGTTCTAGTATATTATACCCCGCCACACGTTAGTGGCGGGGTATTATGTTTTCCCGCTGGCTGTCCGTGTGTCCGTCCGTCCGTCGTACGTACGTCTGTCCGTCCGTCCGGTCGTCCGTCCGTGAGCACTTCGTTTCCGTTCGATAACTTGAGTATTTATTAACGGATTTTATTCATACATGGCATGTGCATTGGTCTTGGGAAGATCTCGGTTGGGATTGTTAACGGGCAAATTTCGATGTCTTCTTATGGAGTTATTGCCCTTTTCATGGTCTTAAAAACAGTTTTGGTCTGTAGTTCTTTTACACTTTGAAATATCTTGATGAAATTTCACAGAAATGATCGAAGTAACATAAGCTTTCAGTTATAAGCAGAATTTTGTCCACCTGGATTATCTGCCCCTGTCCTAGGGCTATATACATGTATGAAATAATGAAAAAAATGTATAAAATTAGAGTCGAAAGGGATTTTTCTGAAACTTGTAGCAAATTATCATATTGATATAAGCTTTATGTCTTGATCAAAAGGATTATCTGCCCCTGCCCTAGGGCTATATACATTTATGAAATAATGAAAAAAAATGTATAAAATTAGAGTCGAAAGGGATTTTTCTGAAACTTGTAACAAATTATCATATTGATATAAGCTTTATGTCTTGATCAAAATTTTGTCCCCCAGTGGTTATCTGCCCCTGACACATGCTGTATACATGTATGAAATCATGAATAAATCAATATAAAATCAGATTTTCGGTATATCTTTATGAAATTTCATAGAAATGATTAAAATAACATAAGCTTTCTGTTACAAGTAGTATTAAGTCCACATAGGTTACCTGCCCCTGCCCCAGAGCTATATACATGTATAAAATTATGAAAAAAATCTGTTCATGAGGTTCATGTCATGATAAAAAATAATGTATAACAGATAGAAGACGGGGTATTGGTTTGCAGTGGCGGGGTATTACGCAGTCGTTTACGATGCTTTTATTTTGGGAATACGACAGTTTAGTTTTAACAGTGATCTAAATTATTTGAGTTTGAGAAAATCACATTTCCCTATGTATGAATTTCAGGTACCATCTCACTTATAATTCGATTACTTTTGGCACTGGTGCCTACAGGTGGTATCGCGGAACTGTAACCAAGGCAGCTGTAGAATAACTAACCGTTGTAATTAGTACCTTTGGCCGACTGGGGTCAGTTTGATATCAACATGAGCTCATAGTTGCTATGGTGATGCAGCCTTCACGCCCGTGTCTTAGGGGTCATACATGGTTTGCCATGCTCTACCATTTTTCCAATGTCATTGTAAACCGAAAATCTGTCGGCGAATGCGTCAAATTTTCTCAAACAGCAATTATTCTCAAGTCATATAATTCCACTCACATAAATATACATTTTCTGAAAGTTGGATACTTGCGGGATATTAATCTGATATAAATCTACCATCTATCCCCGATCTGCTCACTCTTATGCTTTTACGTTACGGGTAATAAAAGAACTGTAATTACCGATGAAGTAACTAGCTATTTCTTAGATTTCATAATAATTCATGCTATAACGTTCTAGGAGCTGGGACACCATAACGATTGCCTGTGTGATGTTGCGAATAGCCATCAGTGTAGGCCTTGACCAGACTGCTCTTGGACTATACTGTTTGCTCAATCCTGTCTGTCCCAATACTTTGAACTTTTGCCGTCTTTTCTTAATTTATTACCTATTACTGTATTCTGTTTCAACGTAGCAATGCATAAATTATCCGCCATTTCATGCGTAATATCAAGTTCGTAAGGAGAAGAACTAAATAAGCTTCTAGCTTCCGTTCTCATCCTAATCAGTATTGTATCTTGTTAAATATTGTATATCTACATTTTGTAGAAATGAAATATGTTTAAACTAAACTAAATTACGATAAGGTCAGCACATTTAAATAGTTTCTGAGAAATCCACTAGTTCAGCATTTTCCCATATAAAAGCAATAACATACCAAAGTTGACCTACCCATAAAGTAGGTCAAGGTCAATGCACTGTCATGATTTGTACAAATTATGACGGGCCCGAGTCCCCAATGCTACACATCAAGCCACAAGGTCATAGGATCTTTGGCTTTGAAGAAGAAGATTATTGAATGCTTTCTACCATATATGGGCGTAGGGGTCACCTTGGTCATGTGACCAAGACCATCTGAACAAACTTTAATTCCTTTAACCCACTAAAGCTTCATATAAAACATAGCCTTTATCAGACCTGGAGTTTCAGAGGAGAAGATGTTTGAAACTGTTGACAGGCGACAGAATCTCAGTTACCTTGAATAAAGGTCAGAGAATGACCTTGATCTTTAGCGACATCATATCTTAATTTGGTCATTTTGTTAATCATATATACCAAATATTATACCTTAGACTTAAATAGTTTCTGAGAAATCCACTGTTTAATTTTTTCCCATATAAAAGGATAAAATACCAAAGTTGACCGTGTCGTAAATAAGGGCAAGGTCAACCTACGGTCATAATTTGATGATTCTATAATGGGCTTGAATGCCCAATACTACATCTCAAATTTCAAGGTCAAATGCCTTTCGGTTCTGCAGAAGAAGATTTTTGAAGGGTTTTAGCGTATATGGGCGTGGTGGCCACCTAAGTCATGTGGCCTAGACCCCACGAACACACTTTCGTCCCCCATCCCACTGTCAATGCATATGAAATTTGGCTTCAGTCGGCCCAAAGGTTTCAAAGGAGAAGATTTTTGAAAAGGTGAACGGACGACGGACGGACGATGGGGGGCATTGGTATAATAAAAGCTCACCAATGAGCCTTCGGCTCAGGTGAGCTAAAAGCTGCAAGGCAGTACAAACTCTCTGAGCAGATACTTGAATTATGTTAAAAGCAGTCTGGTCTAGGTTAAGGTGGTGGTTTGTGTTAAATACATAAAGCTGACTGAGATCTAAAAGGATGGCCATTTGTGTGTCTAAATGAATATCGGCGTAATATATACATACGCCTAAGGTGGTGATTTGGGGTAAATACAAAAATCTCAATAAACCATAAAAAATAATCGTATCTCCCTAAAAGTTAGCAGACTTCTTAATTTTGTTGTTCTCTACAGTTTAGAATACAAAATAGAGGGACATGCTGTTTAAAAAAGTGTTCTTATATGAAAAGATCAAAGGGTAATTTTCTGCGCAGATATCTGAAAACTAAAATCCGTTCTTGAAAATATACTTGGCTCTGAAGATACTTTGATCCATTAAAAATAACGTCCTAGCAATTATTTGTTCTAACTCTTTCTCAAATTGTAAGGTAGACCAGATAAAAACAGTAACTTTTTCTCAAATGTCTGACCATGTATATATTAAGTGCATGTATAGTGATTGCCTTTATTAATACAGGTAGGTCAGTCATACCTATATCATACTCACAGTATAAATATTACATTACAATGACCAAGTCAGGCGTGTTATTGAAAATATTCAACCTTGAAAATAGACTCTACTGTGTAATTTAAGACAAATATTTGGACACAGGCCACACCCTTTTTTTATCTGCGCAGCCTGATAACGTGCAGCAAAAATGGAGAAAAAAAAATGCTAGGACGCTCTTCATAATACATTAATTTAAGTTCAGACCTAGTTACATTTTCAATAATGATGGTCATTTTTTAGATTTATTCGCACATTATTACCCTTTGATCATTTCTTATATAAATCCCTTTTAACACCAATAAGTCCTGCATTTTGGGATTCTGAATTGTGCGAAACAACATAAAGAAGGCATCTGCTAAGATTTGGGAAGATCTGTTGTATTTTCAGCATTTTATGCAGATTTTTGTCTTTGCCCCAAATCAGTGATAATCACCTCCTTAAGCAAAAGTTCTTACCTGTTAAAATGTGGAAACAGACTGATCCAAGCAGCTTTATATTCATCGCTAACCCAGTGCTGTTGCCCCAGCTAACAGCAGCTACTCAAAATGTACTGTAATAAATAAAAATGAAACACAAAGCATAGGCGAGAAACGTGTTCGACCAGCTCGAAAAAGTATGTCGTATGATTTCGGCTACAATTTCACGACTTTGCACCTGCGTTAATGGGACATTGTTTCAACGATCAGGAGACTTTCGATACCACAAAGTCGAATTTTATCTCAAACTACTGAGATCTCAAAGAAAATTTTCTGGTCCCACAAAATTTACTTTGAGAAACCAGTCTTTTGCGAAAACATTTATTGAAATGTAAAGAAAACTAGAAAATTTGGCCAAACTATATCATTTCATATAAAGGGGTTCTGTGAGATAAGACAGTTTGAACTGTAGTTGTCTGCGGGAACAGTTCGCGACTCTTAGTCGTCGCATGTCCTGTTTTAGGATATCAACGTTTAATTAAACCTATGTTACGTACTAGCTTAATGCTACGTTTCTGCAAAGAAAACTTTATCATTTGGGCAAAAAATCTGATCACAGCTGAGCGAACTTTTGCTCTAGTAATACTTCCGTTAAAACTGGAAAATCACTAAAGGTGATGAATGCCCACGCCATATGCCTCACTAAATGTTTAATGTGTTTAGACATATTTGTGTGAAGTTATATCAAAATCAGTCCATAACTAATGGTGCTAGAGGGATGACAAACATTTTCCTAGAAATAGAAACTGTGGCCATGCCCTTTCCTCTTGATTACCGAATTAAAATTTGACCAAGATATTGTCACACTAAACAGTTGTGTGAAGGTGCAAGAGGGGTAACAAAGTGTTTTCTAAAAAAAAAAAAAAAAACTGTGACCTTGACCTAAGATCTACAATGCTGAACAGGGAACCTGTCCAAGATATTTTCATACTTATCATTTGTGTGAAGTCATATCAAAATCTTTTAACAAATAAAGGCGCTAGAATCCTTGCAAAGTTTTACATAAAATAGCATCTGTGACCTTATCATGCGCCTACAATGCTGAAATGCAAACTTGCCCCAGATATTGTCATGCTTAATATTTGTGTGAATTATATCAAAATCAGTCCATGAAAAGGCGCTAGAGGGATGACAATGTATTTTCTAATTTTTGAAACTGTGACATTGACTTTGACCTTAAAATTGTAGATCGCGAACTTGTCCAAGATACTGTCACATTAAATATTTCGGATGGAGCTATATCAAAATGTGTCACTAAATAAAGGGGCGAGAGAAATGACAATGTTTATTTTTCTTCTAAAAACAACATCTGTGACCTTGACCTTAGACCTACAGTGCTGAAACTGGAATTGTTCCAATAAATTGTGATATATAACATTTGTGTGAAGTTATATCAGAATCTGTCCATACATAATGGTGCTAGAGGGATGACAAAGTTTTTTTCTAGGAGACACGAACAGTACTACAAAGTGTGAAATATGATCAAAATATATATGTCATTTAGGGGTGGGGTGGGGGCGTATAATTCTGCAATAATGACCTGGATCAAAGTTCCGCTTCCTTTCTGCACATATTCAATGTATGTCTGAACTGTGTAGCAAGTTTCAATTTTCAGCATCAAATACTGTAGGACGAGTTCTACTACAAAGTGTGACGGACGGACGTACGTGCGGACGTACGTTCGGACAAGGGCAAAACTATATGCCCCTCCCCACTTCGTGGCGGGCACATAAAAACTTTGCATTCAACTAATGCGCTGTCCTATTGCAAAGCACAATCAAATTTCCACTGTTTTGTCCCCGCAACGAAGTGGGGAGGGGCATATAGTTTTACCTCTCGTCCAGACGTACGTACGCACGCTCGTCCGTCACACTTCATAGTACTGTTCTTGTCTCCGCAACTCCTCCTACAGTATTTGATGCAGGGATTTGAAACCTGCAACACAAGTAGAGCAGCTACATCGTCGATGGGTGAAATTCAAAAACCATTCCCTTATACTGGTTCTCTCCCCTTATAGCTATCGCATATAGGGATCGGTAAAGACTTATCCAAGCGGTCAAAATTCTGCCCATGAGACTTGAGTGAAAATTTACGAGATGAGGGGAAGTAACTCCAAGGAACTAAAAACAATGCCGCGGGATGTTGTTTTTATGATGTTGTGTTTTCGATTTTCAGTGTTTTTTTTAGCTTAGTTCATATACATATGTGTATAATTATTTCTCTGAAAATGTAGGAATTAAGTTCATTCCCATAGATGTTGATGTATCTGGAGTGATGGAGTCTTGGAACCATCGCCGAATTTCATTTGTTACGGACTAGTTGATTGGCTTATGCATTATCAAATGAAAGCCGTCGTAACAGTAGTCTTTTCCAGTTGTCAGAAACTGTGGTGGACAACAGCGGAACCAGTTTATTGTTTCCCTTTGACACAATGGCGCGAAGCATTTGCTTCAAACAAGCAGACCAACATGTATGCAAAGTTATTCTGAAAGATCACATATATGAATACCAGGACAATTTAAATAATTGGCGCTATTGGTAATGTCTAAATGCATTGTAAAACCAATTAAAGTTTAAAAGCCAGTGGCTAGCAAGTTGAGTCTATAGATCTATAGTCATTGATTTAATCTATAATATATTTTACTGCTCGCCATTCTGTAGTTTGTACTCTTCTTGGAGATTCTGCCTTTATAGACACACGCTCGATAAGAAGGTTAAAAGGAGTTCACAACTTCACTCATTAATATAGTGAAAGTCACTCATAATAGTCACAATGGAATGTAAAATGCCACCACCAAGTATACATCCGTATGTACATACAATATTAATGAGCCGCGACACGACAAAACCAACAATGTGGTTGTGCGCCCACCGTAGACTCAGATCAGCCTGGGCATCCGCCCAGTCTGATCAGAGTCTTCGCTGTTCGCATGGAGGTAGCTTAGACCCTGAGCTACTCTTTGAGAACTTAACGAAGAGTCTGGTCAAAATTGGCAGATGCCCAGGCTGATCTGAGTCTGCACTGGACGCACGACCACATTGTTGGTTTTCTCGCGTCGCGGCTCATTTAAAAAAGTTATGATCGTAAGCCACAACACAGTACACTGTCCCTTAAAGGCTGCCTCAACTAAGAACTAAAAGTTACAATCGTGTGGATTGCTGTAACCTCTTGGACTGTTTAGTTTTGGAGGAAAGTTCTAATACATGATAGAGTTTAGCATGTAGAATGTATGTTAATTGTCTACTATGATAATGTAGTGTGTCTACAAGTTCACTGAGCTGTTTACAGTCAGTATCATAGTGGCCATCTACAAGTTGGCTTCTTTGAAAAGAATCCAAATGAAAGGTCTGCTGTGCAATGGAATGCATATGTAAAGCCGACTGATTATGCCACAACATGTGATTAATGTCAATCCATAATTGAAGTCAATTCTAATGAGATGTCAAATGGAAGAACTTAATTAACAATAATATACATCACCATTCGACAAATATAGCTTTCACAATACGCTTGGTCTACTCTTAGCAACTATTAATAGTTGATGCTTATCAAATGCACCATTTTAACCAAAAAAATCTAGACTAGAGCGTTTGTTTATATCTTAAAAATCTCAAAAGTCGACACTAAAGTCACCAGTGGTGAGCTTCAAGCACAGGTGCTAGTGCGGATGGTAGGCGACCAACTTACGCTTATAGCAGTGTTGAATCATTGACCCGTATAATTCAGTCTCAATAATCCTCAGTCTCAGTGGTCACAGGGTATAATCGATTCCGCCAATTTTCGCTTCCTGCAGAGACTGTACATCATATTTGGCTTCCGCCGAGACTGTCCGCGAACTCTTGCTTCCTGCCGAGACTTCTGTACATGATAAATGGCTTCCTGCAGAGACTGTCCGCGTGATTCTGCTTCCTGCCGAGGCTCTCGGCAGGAAGCAGAGTCACGCGGACAGTCTCGGCAGGAAGCCATTTTTCGAGGACAGTAGTCTCTGCAGGAAGCGAGAGTTCGCGGACAGTCTCGGCGGAAGCCAAATATGATGCACAGTCTATGCAGGAAGCGGGAATTGGCGGACTCGATTATACCCTGTGGTGGTAAAAATGTCTATGCACAAACCGTTTTATAAAACGCTTCAGCATTCAAGTTTGACATCTCTACGAACAGCGTCTTCAACATTTGAGAATAATAAAATATCCTTCCGGGTTTTAGACGGGTTTTATAATTTTGGCCGCAGTAATAGTGATCGGCAGGAGTAAAAATATGTAAGAAGTCTGCACTGGAGCGAAAAATGCATCATTTCAGCCTAAAGACTGTGGAAAAGTCCCTCATTAGTATTACCGGAAGCCAATGAACAGGGATGGTGAAGACAATCAGAGCATCAAACTACGTTATAGCACTGATATCGTATTAATCGTTTTGAAAGAAGCCATTTTGACGTGAATAAGGTATTTTTTAACATTATTAAAGTACTGCAGACGTAATTAAGGTATTTTTAACATTATTAAAATACTGCAAACAACGAAACAACCAAATATCTAGTCGCTGTCGTACCGGTAGATACTCTGGACTCATTTTTACCAGCATTTACCAAAACAATTTACTTGCTAAATCTGCAAACACTTCATTGCAACGACCTGTATCTGTGTTGGGTAATACATGTTCGTCAAAACAGATGTCCACTTTAAAATTGATAGAAAGGTGTTTGATAATGTCTCACCTTTCACTGAGTCATATCCTTAATATCTGTGTGCCAGGACAGGACAAAACAAACCAAGTGGTATGTGGGCCCCACAAAGACTCAGATCACCCTAGGCATCCACCCAGTCTGATCTGAGTCTTCGTGGTGCGCTTATAGGGTAGTTAAGTGTCTACACTCACTTCGTGTGGACAGCGAAGACTCTAAGTTATCTTGGCGGATGCCAAGGCTGATCTGAGTCGTCTTCGTTGGGCACACTTGCCACTTTGTTGGTTTTGTCGTGGTAAGGCTCATATACACTTGTAGGTATTGCATCGGCTCTTTTCCTTGTGTTACGGTCCTATCTCTTATCTTTGATCAACGGAATAAATATTCAGAATGGCCGTCAAATGAATAGTTCCGACATCGGCGCAATGACGTACATGTAGGTTGTTACCCCAAGAAGACTGATTAGACTTTGCGCATGCGATCTGAGCGTCTACTTGAGTTCTCTATCGCCAGGGTTTTAAATGAAATCAGTGTACTCGTAGTCTAACGGAAACCTAATTGTCCTGCGTATATTATGCATTAGAAAACATGTACAAATTATATTGACAGTCGCTCTATAGTTATTTCAACCGAGACTGATTATTATCATGGTTTCTCTGTCTTTAATGAATATACTACCATTATGATGCTACAATTTAAATAGGTTTGTTAATAATTTTTGTTTTCTAACATAATGCACTTACAGTCATTTATTAAATCACTTATCAATGGTCCTTTCTCTTATCAATTTATTTAATCCTTTTACTGTTGTGATATAGGAGAATTGACACCCATGTGCAAAATGTTTGGATTGGTGGCCATATAAAAGGATATAGGATCAATAAGGTCATACTGAGGCAAAAGTAACGACCGGTAGTGACCGTTATAATCAGTAAATACTGGAACAACGTAACCAATCGATGTTCGCCCAGTGCAAGAGCATGTAAAACTGCTAAAAGATCCCTACCTGTGCGCATGGTGATTTATGGCTGATCGACTCAAGGCGGTGCTTCTGTTGTGAATTATTATTTTTTCATTTTTTGGCCGCTTTCTAATAGTTGTTTTACATAAGTGCACGTTTTTAGAATAGACTGTGGCCATTGGCTGGGAAAGGGCTATCCTCATGGCTTTTCGCTTGTCTTCTTTTGCTTTGTCTGCCGTCTTTTTTGTTTTCCTCTCACATTTTACTTTATATACTACAGCCTCTGGAATGTCCCTTGAAAAAAGGATCAGATAAAATTGTTATTGTTATTCATTAACTAGCCTCTGATAGCATAAGAAAACAGAAAGCCCTTATACAGCTTGTAAAATCTTTAACATCAAACAGTTCGACCACTGTTTCGCAGCACAATGGCACTTAAGCAACAGTTACAGCCGGTTATCAGCCATCTATGTAAAGAAACACTTTTATGCTGAAAAGTTCACCAGTATTTGAACTTGTAGGCTGTGACAAAAGTGTTTTACTGTTTCAAGATATAAAAATCGATCGTGTCCGTTCCTGATTATTACCTTTTCGTGTGTTTTGTTTTATTCTCTGTCGATATGCCAGATATTACCGGTCAGATGATACACAGAGAATACCATGATAGTGTTTTTTGAATTCAAGTTTATCAGGCGAGACCAGAAGCATCGTAGGAATGGCGAGGCTTGCCGAGCCAGTCCGACGTGTTTCTGGTCAAGCCTGGTAAACTTGATATCAAAAGTCACTTACATGGTGCACCATTAGAAGAATTTAAGGTTTTAAGAGACTCAAACAATGAAACGCAAACGCAGCTTTGTTCGAACTTGCTGACGTTGCGAATGCGTTATGACGTAAGTCTGTGACGTCATTCAAACAATCGAAAGTTGTTATCACGGTCAACATCAGTATACAGTCCATCGTCTTCAGAGATCGCTTCTTAAGGCATGACCTGATAACATTCGCGCAAGCGCAGTTCTACAGTGACATGATATCACATTGTGTTATCATACCCCTGTTATCAAGTGGAATTTTGCTGCAGATGCATGATAAACTACACATCTTATTCAGTCTGATGTTATATCTGTGTCAGGCAGGTCTTTAATGCATAATTTTTGAAAGATTGTCATAAATTCGGCAGTTATCGTGAGTACAATTTCCACCTGTTTAGTTTCGTAAATATTATATCACTGGGCAGACAAGCTTGACTCAACATTGAATCAACTTTGATGTTAATTAATCCAAATTGATTCAATCTCATAAAGTTGAATCAACCTTGATTCAATTTTGATTCTGCGGCTGCTGTTGGAATATCAATATTTAACTGGACAAAGTGACGCCAGAGAAGGTCTACGAAGCTACAGACGCTACATCGGCGAGTGATACTTCAATTCGCACCGATTTTTACAACTTTTAACTCCGACATTGTTACGAAAAATATATTATAATGCAGAGTGCAGATCTGAGCGTGAATTCCGCTACGGTAAGTAAAACGTTAGGCAATGATCAGGAATTAAAACACCCAGATTCCACAATTCGCCCTCAAAACCAATAGGGAAAGAATCGCACACTATCATTGACTAACGTGCACGAAAGACACGCACGGTAAACCGAAAGAACAGTTCTTTCCGAAACAGGTGGTCATTCATCTTCTTTATTTAAAAACAGTTTATATTTAAAAAAGGCAAAATGGGCAGCTATTTAGGTGGACATATTGCTAAAGACAATAGACAAACGGACTTAACATCTTGTAACTTCGAGGAACAACAACAGAAGCACCGCCTTGGAACGGCCAGAAGTAGATATCTGGGAGCTTAAACTAGTTTTTTTTTTCTGGACCCAAACCCACAACTGCATCTGCAGTGGTTCAAAACATTTAGTTAGATGCCAAGAGGTCAGATCTTTTCCTGGTAGATGGCCGCGCTTTTGAAGGAAACCTAACTGTAAGAAGGAATTTTAACTGTAAGGACACTTCCCGTAGCTATATATTACAACGGATATAATATATACTTATGTTCTAATTCGACTTTGTCTCAAGCGAACATAACTCATTTATATTTTATTGAAATATTTTAGCAACCCCAGCCACTGCACTCTGCTGACTTACTACTTTTTTTTTCTTTTTTTTTTTTTTTTAAGAATTTATTCGTAATATAGGCCACCGGCCCAAAATACAAAATACATACATGTATATATTCAATACAAATCTCAAACATAATGGCATCGACTGTATCAAAACTGAATACAGCTTCGTATATTCACAACACGAATGCATTTACAGAAAAACTCAGTTGCATAAAGTCTTAACACCTCTTGCACCCCAGAATAACAAACATCATTTTAGGAAATGCCAACAGACAACTGTTCGATTTATTCCGAGCGACGTTTTGTACAACAGAAATATCAGAAAACTAGTCAAATCTCCGGCACCATAGAAATCCCAGTGGATCCATCAAGTAACGACTGTTAAAAGCATGTCTTAGAACCATGACCTGTTCGAGACTGTACGTTTTTCTCTTTCACAAATAATACATCCTAAAATAGACTTAAACATTTTTCAATTATACTCATTTAGTATTTCCGTCGACAAAATTAACCACTGAACCTCACATCACATAAACTGACCTGAAAACTGACAAAATGAAAGACTTCTATAACATTTTTGAACTCTGTAAATACATGTAAGTATCAGACACCTACAAGATATCTATAACTTAGAAACTTATTTAAGATAAGGAACTAAAAATCTACAAATTACCCTTGATGTAAATGCAAATGCATACGTAGAATATCTTTAAACACACTATTTAAAGACTAATTAATTCGTTTATATATTCATTCGGTTATTCATTCGTAATCTTATTTCATTCCATGATCAACTCAATGCATTATTATTATCATAATTATTGTTTTTACTTATCTGTCAAACCCACGATCTCCCAAACTGAATATCATGACTGTTGCATCCACCATCCCTTCATTATCCTGCGGCATCGTACAAGACTGGATTCAAATGAACCATTCGATGACCTCTCATCTAAGAATCTCTATATCATAAATCCGTATTCGCTGAAAATGAAAGACGGTATTCTAATATGTATTCATTCTACAAATCAGATGATATTCAGACCGAAAAATACTTCAGAAAATGCTTTGTTTACAAACCTTTCCATATTAGGCACATACTCTAGGAAGTCGAACATAGAATTTCTAAATTTATATAACCAATAATCACATGCTGAGCATCAGAATTACGCGTTTTCAAAAACATTTCATATGGATAACCTTACCTCTGTTTCAGCTTAATATTTTTTTAAAATCTCGCTCATCAGCTTAACTCTAGCATCACTCGTGATTTTAAAGGGTCGGTGGGGGGATGTCTATCCTTACTTAAAACTGTCTTTGGCTCCAATGACAAATCATTACTTTGCACTTTGAAATATACTCGCTTTTCAGCGAAAATCACGAAACTTCGTGCATATAAGCAAAACATGAGAACTAATGGTTAACAATCTGAACATACGAGTATTTTACAAGCTCCGCCACTTCATTAAATTACATAATACAGTACCAAATTACTTCTAATAAACGCACCAATTCTAAAATCCATTTAACCGCTTACTTTCGAACTGTTAAAAATTTCAAACAAATATAAATTCCATTATGTTCTACTTTGACGTTGTCTCAACCGAACATAACTCATTTATATTTTATTAAAATATTTAACAACCCCAGCCACTGCACTCTGCTGACTTACTACTCTACTGTATCAAAACTCAATACAGCTTCTTATATTCCTAACACGAATGCATGTACAGAAAAACCCAGCTTCATAAAGTCTTAACACCTCTTGCACACCAGAAATAACAAACATCATTTTAGGAAATGCCAACAGACAACTGTTCTAATAACAAAGAACGGGCGGCTAATAATATTTTTCACTTTCATCTAAAAAACAAATTAAGAATCTAATATCTGAAAGTACATTCTTTGCTTGATGCTTGCATGAAATAACTGTCTTTAGGCTGTTCAAATTGCCTACACTATATCGTACAAACAATAATGACTTCGCTAGATCCTCATCTATGCAAGCCAAACCACTTTTGAGAATACCCGTTTCCTTATATGTATTTATATATATATTTTTTCATTTATAAGACGATTTTGACACTTTCCAGCGTAACCAAATGATATAAAATCTCTATGAATGACTTAAATCGAAGTCCACAAAATTACATATAGATGTTTAACACAGACAAATACTTCGAAGAAATCTTCAGAAAAATTTTTACCACAGAAATTGCTATAATATGTACTGTACGCATGTTCTTTAAACATCGATAATGCTATAACGCTCTTTCCTTTTATTAACTTTTAAGCACCAGTACTGTTATACGTACTCACTTTCCTTGTCGGGTCAAATTTTCCCCCAGTACTGCTATACGTACCCATTTTCCTTCTCCGGTCGACTTTAACTTTCGATGCTGATATACATATGCAGTTTACTCCATACCAACAGTACTCCTATACATATCGGCTTACCTTCAGGTCAACTTCTACCACCAATACATACGCACTTTCGTTCTCTGGTCAACTTTTACTACCAGTACTGCGGCGATACGAAATCACTTTCCTTTTCTGTATATATTTTATCTCCCGTACTGCGTTACGTACACATATTAGTTATCTATATATCCTAGTCTTTTCAACCATAACCTCAGCCCGAGCTCCTCTAAAAAGCTTTAAATCTGAACTTAAATTATTGAATTATTTAAAATCTCACAAAAAAAGGCCTTAAAGTATTATATATTGGCCATTTCGACGCAATAATTTTCAACACCCAGTAAATCGATGCTTCTGTCTACAACACGAGGTAGTTAATACTTTACATTAAGTAGGTCACATTTTAAAATCCAGACTTACAGACATTTAATTTTACAAGCATACTCTTTTTTAAGTAAACAAGTTTACTATTTTTTTTAATAATATATAATCGTATCTAAATCCGTGTAAAAATTCAGAAACAGAGTTTCAGCTATATGTAATTTTGAACTAAAAAACCATATCGAAATTGAATATACAAATTAATTCAATCATCATCTAGTAAGAAAATCGAGACAACACCTTATAGTCATATGACGATAGTTAAGTATTTTCTGATTCGTGCACGCGTTAGTAACCTCAAAGCAATATCCGATCAGACGATTTCGATTACTGTCTGCGTTTTTTTAAAGAAATTACATTTCTTACTTTTCACAAAAATTGATCTTAATATGTGACGCCAATTGTATAAATGGGTCATCTTTGAGCTTCTGCAAAATGGTATTCGTAATGAAAAACAAGGGCATGATTCATTAATGCATTAAATGGAATGTTCATTTTCAACAGTTGGTTTTAATTTCTATTTATTTAAAGCCAGATTTGTCGATATGAAGGTACTCCGGGACCTTTCCGTGACATCTACAAAATCGGTAACAAAGTAATCGAACTCCAATCACGCATGATGCGGTACATTCCCATAAAAGCAATACATCCAAAGCTCTGGCTGAAAAGCCACTTTAAAACATTTTCTGTCGAACAAACATCTAAAACACTGCCTGATACGCATACTTTGAATCATTTTCTGTCTACCTACCTTCCAAAGCTCTGCCTGATACACCTACGTTGGATCATTTTCGGTCGACCTACCTTCCCAAGCACTGCCTGAAACACCTGCTTTGGAGTATTTCAAATCAAAGCTCTGCCTGGTACCCCAACTTTGACTCCATACCTGTCAACCAACATTCCAAATCTCTGCTTGATACGCCAGCTTTGGTTACAAATAGCCAACAATGGCTTCCAAACATAATTACATGTCCCTATAAAGGCCTGAACGCCATCATTCCAATATCATTTCAACTCCTCTTATCATAATGTGCAAATATGTAAAATCAGATAACCAACGCAGGATTGTTTTAGTTTATCCGCCTCGCATATGCCAAAAAGGCTTCCTTTCATGAGACTCCTCACATATGACTAATATATAATGCATCACATAGTGGAGACAACATTCTAAAGTTGGTTTATTTGATAACTCAGCTAAAATCGCTCATAAAATAAATTCTTTGACGTGAAAAACACTGGTTTAGAATACTATTCTAAAAACAAACTTTACAGAAAATCTTACAACTCGGCGATCATCAATAACACAGCTCAGTCATGTTAACAATAACTAAGCATACAATGCCATCGACATTGAAAGGTGTTAATACGACCTTTCCTACATATTTAAAGAAACTTAGCAAAAGCTGTCTTTTTGAAACTTAAGTATACGTTATGTCACCATTACCAAACTCAAAACTTACACTGAATTTGTCACAATAAACTGACAAGGCTTATCAATGATGACTCGTCTCGAAAGCGTAACGATTAATTGTATTCTTAAATTCTCATAAGTTGGGAAAAAATAAACTTTTCCCAACAAGAATTTAAAACAACTGCTGATGCTGATATGTTTAACTTTCACATTGTTTAAAGATAGAAATAAATCACTACTAACAGCATTAATCAAAGATATATACCCTAAGGTACCAGTATAGACATGATAAATAAAACATGAAAATATTAAAATCCAAGACAAAGCAATTTCCTGAATAAAATACTATTAATTCATAGCCAGAATTTCTCACTTCGGCCTTTAGATTTCTTCACCCTTTACTTGAAAACAATACAAAAATTAAAGCGATGTTGTGAGCCCATTGCAAAAAAGCTGTAATGGTTCATACCCTTTGCAAAAAACGCTTAAAACTTAAAAATAAAATTGAACAAAGGAAGAAAACTTGGAAAGCATAAATGAAATAAGAGTTGACGTTACATGTTTTGTTATTTAATGATCAACTATGCAAAAATATGTCAACGCGTTTCGCTGAGCTCGTCAGGACTGTTGCATAGAAACGCCGTAACGTTTCTAACATAACGTAACGTTATGTATATATATATTTTTTACACTTCCCTGCAGAAATCCCATACAAAAATAAAATATTCAATACAAAAAAAATCTATTTAAAATACGTGCTAAACCAGATATTTGGCTTCCATTCCAATTTGAACTCTTTTTTTTCAAATTTCAATCCTCTTACAGCACCTCTAGCGATCACAAGAAGCCACTACCTATTCTGACATAAAAAGACTCGAAGACGACTAAAAAGGCAAAAACGTCGATAGGACATTGTCGACTAAATCAGCTTAGACAAAATCCACCTTTTCATTAAAACGTACAGGAAATATATTTTAATAAGTCAGATACACAGACAATAAATGACTCTCATGCCGAAAAAACCCTAGTTGCTGAATTACTGGTATGAATTTATGTAATAATTATCGTGAAGTTTCGCTAAAGGCAACCTTGTTTCACAGCCTCTAAACATACAAAGCCTCGAGATTCACTTGAAGGCCCTATTGCACTATCAGAGATGAAATATTTTATCGCTGCAAGCTATCGGAACCAGAATTTTATGGTGACTTAGTATACAAATTCAAAAAGATTAAGGGTAGGACTGATTTTTCTGATCAATTCCGAAAAATAATAATACGTCACAAACGTATTGGCTATAATTTAAATGTTATGCGACAGTCTGCATGCTTAGTGATTAACCCAATCACGGTTGATAACTTTGCTGCACTCTTTAATTGCACACCGGGGGATCGGTCGTCAGACTCTATGATGGCCCCGACCTAAAGCTATATATTTTAGTTGGTTGGGACCGGAGCCTTTTTGTCTGTTGCTTGGTCCACCGGGGCTCAACTGGTGACCTTCTTTTGCTTCAGATTTCCAGTGGGGTTGTTTGGCAGGACAGGGATCTCCACCTGTCAGACGGCCCGTTGTATCTGTTGAGTCCTCGTCTTTGCTTCTTCATGGTGTTGAAATTTGATTTATGTGTTTACCGTGATGATTCATTGACGAGTTAGAGGGTTATCATGCGAACCGAACAACTAAATGTTTTGTACCACTTCAGAAACTGAGGGTGAGGCTGGGCCTGTAAAATCGATTTAAGCCCCCCAGTAATTCATTACTGACCGTTCCAAGGCGGTAGTTCTGTTGTGGTTCTCTGTTGCCTGTTTTTGGTGTCAGAGTTTCTGTGATGTTTTACCTTATGTATGTTCTTATTATTTTTGGTTCGGTTTGGGTTGCTGAGTGGCCACCTTTTGGGAACAAGCTGCTCACTCGGTTGGCCATATGTTCTCTGTATCTTGATTATTTGTAATCTTAGTTGTTTCCAACTATGGTTTGAGGGCTGGATTTGGATTTTGATTGTTTCAGTTCCTGGTCTTTGCATACTTTTTACTTTCACTACAGATTCGTCATAGTAAACGACCCTGATTAGCAAACTTTAAAATAATATCCTTGCGCTTCACATAATAAGGTTTTGGAATTTATCTGGGTCATTTTAGTTGCCAACTAATATGACCTACTTTTGATTTCATAAACATGTATAAAATGGTAAAAATACAATGTACAGGTATGGAGACCTATTCACTATACCGCCTATAGTCTGATAATTATGCAACATTACTCAAGTTCAAGTTATTTATTGGACATAAACAGTAACATGTTTTCGTCCTATTACAAATAGCTGTTTGCAGAATGAGAAGAGCATGACAAAACATAACAAACAAAAAGCAATCACATAAAGACTATAGATACTGCATATATGAAGGTACGAAACTACGAAAGTTACCAATGACGGAATATACTGCTAAAAGCAAGTATATTTTAGAGAACTAACGATATTTCGGTCAAGCTGGATATGCACGGACATTTTGTACTTAGGCTGGTATTTTCATTCATAGAGTTTGTGTATTCAGAATAGAACCTGAGCTTGGTCTCGAGGACAACTATGGGACAACAACTTATATTTCCCAACATTAGAACCGGCAATTGACTGCAAATAAACACTCTGCATGATTTGGTCATTGTTGTTTACAGGTGCTTTGCATTAATTTTATACCTATGCATTTTTTTCATAAGTCTTAGCATACCCCAAAGTGCATTCTAGATTCGGCTGAAAGTCTTTGTATTCAAAAAATCTTACACTTACCATAGGAATAAATAAACATAGGGAACTTAATGCTTCAATATGGCGGAAACTACCGATAGCGACTTACGGGTTTATCCGAGAGCTTACCTGTTCAAATAATGTCGAGTGTTATATGGAATTACATAGAAATATAATATAAAATGTGAAATTAAATACATATATGATATTACGACAATTTTTTATAAGTTATGATCATAAACTTCAGTCTTTGTCCATTAATATGGTATAAAAATATACAAATTAACTTCATGTTTTGATACTTCCATCGGCTTTTGAAGTTTGAAGCTTCAGTCACATGAAAGTATATAAGAATAATGTCAAAAATGCCTAAGAAGCTATGTTCAGCCTAAAATTTGAAAATGATCGGATTTTCTATAAAACTTTTATAAGTTATCACCACTGAGAGATTTTTATAAGGTTTACATTGATGTAATTCATTATAAAATAAGTATACTATAAGTTTCTTCCATCGATCTCTAAACATACAGAAAATCGCGTTTCGAAACAACCTCGCTCATAATAGTTTCAAATAGTTTAAGTCCAAATCCGCCTATATTGCTCGAAGGCTTACCACTTCATTTCTTGGTATTCGTGTTTTGTTTATGTATTTATATATGTGCTTTTATGATCTAACTAAGAAAGGAAGAATATTCATATTGTCTTATTAAGAAAGCAAGAAGGAAAGAAAGAATAAACGAATGAACACAAGAAAGGAAAAAAGAGAAAGAAGTCACGTAACTCCTACACGTGACCATCAAGAATGAACAGACAGTTAATCGACTACTTGTAGTTTTAAAAATCCCTTTATAAGCTAAAAAAACTTTGCAAACCAATTACATATTTTTTGGTAATGTTCGATCAGTCTATCAATTATTATCATAATTGCTAATGTTTGTTCTAACATTTTTGATTGAAATTTATTTGAGTGTGGTGGGGCGTTTTTATCAAAGAAACCGTAATATGTTTTGTGTATCCCAGGGAAGAATCTTAGAATCCATAGAATTATATTTTTGACTGGCAGATTTGCTCATTCATAATCAGGAGACACGAAGATACATACACTGTATTGCTCTCTTAAGATATTACTGTCGAAAAAAAATAATGTAAGAAACTAAATCATAGTGAAGATTTTCTCGTAACCGTGGTAGTGTAAGGATTAATCGCTATGGGAAAAAATTGCTATGAAACATATTTCTTGCAAGGCTATAAATTAACTTTATTAGTAATATTTCTGTTCATAATGCAAGTTTGTCACTTTAATTTTATGACTGTTTTAGTGCAAACTGATAAGACTGAACAATGTCTGATCAGTTTGCGCAAGCTGATCGGAATTTGTTGACAATATACAGTACAATTAACATACTTATAATTACACGAGGATTAATCGATTATCGATCATAAAATCCGATATTACCTCTAAACTGTTTTCGTAATTGTCAAACCGTTAAAGTTTGTTAAAGTCATCATGACTTGAACAAAAATATATGCAAAAAATATAAAGCTGCAATAGTCAATTTATGGAATTAATTATGTATGCAAACTGACTCAGACCAACTTATGCACTTGCAAAACACTAGTCTGAGTTTATGCTCAGTTAATAATTTGTCAATTTTAGTTGAATTTGAGTTTGTACATAACCTTACCCGTATTTCTGCACAAATCAAACTGATCCGAATTTCTGTTCAAAATATTTTGAACACGTGTTATCAAATCAGGCTGTGACTGTGCGAAAACCATTTAAAATTATCATGTGGAAATTAAATTGAGATAGAATTAAATGCAGTAAGAAATACGGAAAGAACAGTTGAAAGCTGCAAGGCACTCTTCAGCGTTCCGCCCATGGACAGGTCACTTTCTTTTCTGCTCAATGTTCAAAAGTTTCCTCATATGAGCCGCAATACGAAAAGACGAACAAATTGGAATGTGCGCCCAGCGAAGACGCAGATCAGCCTGGACAGCCACCCGGTCTGAGCAGAGTCTGAACTATGCGTTTAAAGGGTAGCTAAGACTCTAAGCTACCTTCATGCCGATAGCGAAGCCTCTGATCGGATCAGGCAGATGCCCAGGCTGATCTAAGACTTCGCTGGGCGTACGTGCACCTTTGTCGCGGCTCATTTAATTGTTTGCTAAAGACATCAACTGAGTAGTCGCTGTCGGTCGGAAGGTGTGAAAATACAGTTGGTCACACGTCTTGTCAAAACAATGCAATTTCAAAATTAACACCTGCTAACGGCAATGCAGGTCAGAAATGGATATTTAATCCGAACGTCATTTTTGTGATTATTTTTGTATGAAACAGTAATGTCAGTCGCGTCGCAATCAAATCAACGCAGTGCCATAGCGCCCTGCCAAGACTCAGATCAGCCTTGGCAGAAGCCCAGACTAATCAGAATTTTCGCTGTGCGCTTACAGGACAGGCAATGGTCTAAGCTACCTCTGTGCGGAAGGCCCAGATCAGATGGGCGAACGCACACGCTATTCTGAGTGTTCGCAGGGCGGACATGCCAATTTGTTTTTGTCGTGGTATGGCTCATTAGTTTATTTATTTTTGTTCGCAGAAAAACAGAGAAAGTCAGACTAATCTAAATTGTTTTTAATAGCGCAGCTTAGTTACATGCCGAAAGACACAGTTTACATAAAACTTTTAAACAGTTTTGTCAAAACAGAAAATCAAGAGAAAACGTTATCGTTCCTGTTGAGTAGTGTTTTAACGTCCCAGTAAAAAATTTAGTCGTCAAGATGTTGCCTCTGAATTTGTGGGACTGCAAGTATTGCTCGGCCTGCGATAAATGACACCCAGGACTAGCAGCTCTGTCGCAGAAGAACCAGGCAGCCAGTCTATTTCGCGAGCCCCGATGGGCGGGGTAAAAGAAAAAAAAAGAAATGAGAAAAACTATGTTGGTGGATGGGTATCTGTATCAGGCTTAATCTTTCCATAAAGATGAGACCAACAAAGGGATAGAAATATTATAATTTCATTATTATAAGTAATTTTATGTTTTTGTTGTCAGAAACTAAAACAAACCGCTGTCAAAACTGACCAATAATCAGATTTATTTTCTCGCCAATTCTTACGAAATTTGACCTAAATATCAGAGAGAGGGGAAAAACGAGACTAATTAAAACGAGAAGGAGCAACTGAAAAAGTAAATTGATTTGATCTGAGAAAAAGAAAATGAAAATCCACATTGTTAAAAATTAAAAACGTTTCCATCCAGCGCATTCGTATTGTTAACACAGTGATGACAAAACCGGCTTCAGAGAAGTTCAACACCTGTCCTGGGATATGGACATCGATATGACATTCCAAATATCGATTAATGCCTATCGCTCCCCGGGTCTAAGGGAAATAACTGCATTCACATTAATACTCTCTCCAGGTAACAGGTAACCGATTACACTACTCAGCCCGCATTGAAGACATAAGCTCCAGTTGGGGGCACGGCTTAGGATTCCAGAATAGTTCGTTGTATAGATATATTGCTGAGAAGCGATTTTGCAACCTATCAAAGTTACCGTAACCATATTGACAAGTGCTGTAATGCTTCCACGTAGTTAAAGTCGATTTTGCGGTGTACATGAAAATGATAATGCAAAACTGAGATTGACATTTCAATAACAAATATTTAAATATGTTGTATTTAATGAGACCCCGGGAAATATCATTCCTGCATGAAAATATATTTACTCTTAAAAAGAGCCAGAGGAGACCTTCTTTGGGGCCAAATAGTAAAGATCCTGGTGTTAAAACTGCTAGGCTTGCTTTAGACATTTAATAAATAGAATGCCTGTTTTATCCAATATGTGAACTATTGAAAGAATGCTTTTTTTACGGTATTTTTACACTGGCAACTGGAAGACAGGACAGAAGAGAGGGGTGGACACAGTGTACCTTTGCCAGTGTTTCATACGTCTTACTTCATCCCTATTTGTTGTATTACAGGCTTTGAAACTGAGATGCTGGCTTTTATTCTTTCTTAAATATATCATTTTTCTTCCTGTTGATATTCTAGCAAAGCACAAAAAATTAGTTTTAGAAATGTAGGACCTTGCATAGAAATATATAAAATGTCTTGGGTTTTCCTACCTTTTATCCAAGCAGCGTACCTACTAGAAAGCATTTGTTCACACCGTTTCGCAGTAACAAAAAAAGGATGAATGAAATCACATGTTCAGTCTTGTTAAATGGTTAACACGGGAGATGAAAAAGCAAACAAATCGAAATTTAAACTTTTTTTAAAGCAAAACTTGAGTAAAATACCCCACCCCTCTCTTCCGTCACGATAAATTTCCAATTATCAGTGACTAAACGATAGCGAAATGCTTTGAAAAGTATGTTTGCAAAATAGGTTGCAGATGGGAAAATAGAGGTATTTTGTTTATTAAATTGCTAAAGCAAGCTTAGCTCTTTCTAGCACTGGACCTATGCTAATTTTCTGAAAGACAGTCCCGCTTTGCTCTTTTTAAGGTTAAATATTTGCTTGCAGAAAAGAAATTTATGTGAATATTCATTATATGTAACATGTTTAAATAACTGTTATTGAAATGTCGATCTCGGTTTTTTTATTACCATATTCCTGTACACCTCGAAAACGACAATAACTACGTGGAAGCGTTTCACCACCTGTCAATATAAATAAGATAACCTCAATAGGTTGCAAAATAGCTTCTCCGCAATATTCAATATAGCGAACATTTCTGGAATCTTAAGCAGTGTCCCTTTATTTATTCCCACAGTAAGTAAAAGATTTTTTGACAACAAAGACTTTCAGCCGAATCAAGAATGCACTTTGGGGTATGCTAAGACTTATGAAAAATGCATAGGTCTAAAATTAATGCAAAGCACCTGTACATTGCCAACCGTTTGCATTTGTCAACAAAAGACTGACTCCTGTCAAAAGCTCCGATTTTCTGGTCTGTTCGATACTAAACCTTAAGAATGAGGGAAAATAATTTCTGCAGCCCCCACCCACCTTCCACCACCACACACACAAAAATACACTATGTGCAGAATGATTGCGATAAAGCAGCCTTTAAGGGCATTTCAGATAGTTGTGAAAACTTGAATCCCGACATCTTTGCTATGCCATATTCGATGGTCATCCAAGAAGTCTTGCAAACGCCGTCATAACTGTTTTATCAATCGCTCTAGGGTAATCATCAAATTACACCATAAACAGCTCACGTATAGTGTGCACATGTGACTTGGAAAATTTTCTTTCTGTAAATAAGGTTAACGGAGTCAAGTGCGATTTTGACTCGGATGACGTTGTCATTTATTTAAAATTACTCGTTCTGTTATATGCGGACGATACAGTTCTCTTTAGTGACAACGAAGATGATCTACAGCATGCTTTAGAAGTATTTGAAGAGTATTGCAACTTATGGAAATTAACTGTAAATATATCAAAAACTAAAATCGTTGTTTTTGGTCGTGGCAGAATAAAACGCAATATGCATTTTAATTTCAGCAAAATGACTTAGAAATCGTAGACGAATATAAATACTTAGGAGTTTATCTCGGTCGCACAGGCTCATTCAAGGCAGCTAAGAACCATGTGGCAGAACAAGCCAGTAAGGCATTTTTTTCACTTTTAAAGAAAATTAGAAATTTATCATTGCCATATGATATACAAATTGAACTATTTAGCAAGACGATTAAACCAATTTTACTTTATGGTTGTGAGATATGGGGTATAGGTAACATAGACGTTCTGGAAAGGGTGCAACTTAAATTCTTTAAACTAATTTTCAATCTAAAAAAACTACCCCATCTTATATGATTTATGGTGAGCTAGGGATAACTCCATTATATGTAGATATACAAAAAAGAATTATTTCCTTTTGGTGTAAATAAATAGAAAATTCAGAATCATTTAGATTATCTTCTATTATTTATCAGACAATGTATGTATTGCGTGAGGAAAATAAAATAAAATGCCAATGGATCGACACTGTCAAAATATCCTCTGTTCGAATGGGTTCTCTGGTATATGGTACAGCCAAAACTTTATTAATTCAAACTGGCTTGAAAAAGCAATAGGCCAAAAGCTTAAGGGTGTATTTGTACAAAACTGGACTGCACAAATTAGTGCAACATCAGATAGTAATTTGTATCTTCAAAACAGATTTTGAAGAGAGTAAATATATATATATATATATTCTACCGGCAATTTTTTGCAAATGGCTTATTTGTTTTCGCACAAGAAACCACAGACTGCCAGTGGAGGTTGGTCGATGGCACAGTGTTCCATTAAATGAAAGATTATGTTCATATTGCAATACAGATGTCGGTGATGAATTTCATTTTCTGTTGGTATGTAAACATTTTGAAACTGAAAGATCTAAGTATTTGAAAAATTATTTTTATACACGCCCAAATATCATAAAATTTGAACAGTTGATGAATACAAAGGATGAAAACGAGTTGAAAAGTCTATGAAAATTTATTAATATTATCACAAAAACTGTATCTCTATAAAAGGTTCTTATACGGTCGAAGTCAGCAGTACTTTCTCTTATTGTTCTTTTTTCCAGAATTTGTTAATTCATTTTTCTGGTGTTTAGGTGATTAAATATGATTGCGTATGTGCTTGTTCTGCGAACGGCATGTTTGAGAGGAGGGACACAGTGAGGGGACATTTGCACCGCCACATGTTTCCTGTTATCTTGTCTCTTGCCTCGGTGCATATATTAAAATTCTATGACGTGCCCGACACGGACAAGCGCAGCCTCGGTTATAATGGTGTTTTTTTTGGTACTGCATATTATATGGATATATGTCGACGTATATTGTATACTGTTATAAAAGTTGTAAATTTGAAAACTCATGTACATTGTATAATGTAACATATAAGCTACTGTTCAGATAGCGTAAAATATACGATGACTTCTCTGTTGTCAGATAGACATGGACTATGTTCGCGCTGTGTCCGGCAAAATTATTTTTGGACATTATCAGAAAGACTGGGTGCAGGTGCATGATGTTTGGACATTGGCTCCGCCACATGTTCCCTGTATCCCAGTCTTTGATCTCGATGTGAATATTTTAATTAATGCAGACGAACGCAGTCCCGGTTTACTACTCAGTGTGTTTATCTCACAGGCATAAGCCATAGATTTATTTAAAAAAAAACGAATTGCTATATCCCCCGCAGTCTCAACAATTTGTAGCAAATGACTTTTTGCTGCTGATAGATACAAACCTAGGGCTGTGCTCTCTCTGTGACAGGCGAGCGATATTAACGACGACAATAAGTGCGGGGATATGATGTCTGGACATTGGCTCCGCCACATGTCCCCCGCATCATTGCTTTTGATTTGAGGTGCACGATATGCTTGGCGCAGGTGAGCATAGGCCTAGCTTTGTTTCATATCGTTTTAGATTGGTGTCTATCTCCCAGAAATCATAAGCTTTGTTAATAAACTCTGTAGAGTTAATAGGTTACAGCTACCGCCATTGCATAGAAAATCTCTTTTGTATTGTATGATTCTCTTGTTGTATACCTATGTTGTAAACCTGTGAGTATAGAAATAAACTTGTAAACTTGTGTGTAAATACTCATACTTGTGACATACCTTTCTCAAAAGTAAGAGATATTGAATGCAAATGTGTTAGCGATACCGGCGGTTAAATTGCACAACTTGACATATTTTACAAGAGGTGGAGAAGAAATTTTATGCAGATGTGTTTATAATTCTTTCAAATTTGAAGAATTGGTTTTCTAAAATGATTGCCTTATATTTCAGAACTCAAATAAGAGACAGTACCAAACAAATGTGGTCGCTAGGCGACAAAAGAATAGTACAGAATTTTAGCAAATTTCTAGTTTCGAACGCTTGCCTCTGGTTTTTGAAGACTGCAAACGACAATAAAGAGGGTTCAAAGCATATATTTTCTTTAATTTCTACATTTCAGCATCTCGAGAATACTTTCTGGTAACGAATAATGTCAGTTTAGGAAACGTTGCATCTGCTGTGAATACATCTTCCTAAAATACGCATTTTATATGATATTGTAGTTGCTCAAGAAAAATAGTAATTTTCCTTGGAACAGTAATGATATCTTGACGGACGGCAATATCTTAACCTGGGTACCGTGTATTAGTATTATGTTTTCGTATCTACCAGCACATTCAGATATTTGCAAGCGTTCTGAACTAGGCTAAGGGGTCTTACGCAAACGGCTATAAGCAAGGGCTGCACCCCTAATGATATTTTTTTTTCCGTTGCCCAGAAAGCTCGCGGCGTTACTGGAAATTATTGAGAGGAAAGAAGTGAAAATGCGATGGAGGAATGTGGATTTCTTGACTCGCCTTTAATCATCACTTGCCTGGACCCTCCTAGTGAGTAAACTATATGTTTAAAATTCAGAGAAAATAACAAGTTTGCTGTGAATATTCGTCGTCTAGTTATGCTCGACGATGTGCAGAAGGCCGTGTGTTCGAATTTCAAATGGATCAGCCAGTGACGGAAAATTTCTCTCTGTCAACCTAGCAGTAAATAGGTACCGTTTGGCGAATCAAGGACCGTTAGAGGAAACGAAAGGAAAAAGTTGGTTTCCATCTTTCATATGCTGTGCCCAAGAAACAGCGGGCCTCTAACACTAACTGCCCCTTCCGCCTCCAAGTTATAGAAAACCAATACCTTTTCTAGTAAGACGGCCGTCAGAGCATATCTTGTGTTGGTCCATGGCGAGGTTATATGTTTTTGCAGGTTGTTCTCAAATAACGTAATGTTGAGAAATTTTAAACCGATCCTCCCTCCTAAGTTCGTTTGCACTTACGATGAATGGATACATTTCCAAGTACAGCAACTCTGTTATTGTAATTTGCCTCCCTTTTCAATGTGGTCAACTCTTAACACTCTAAACAACTGACGAAAATAGCAGAATTTGTAAACAGCGTAAATCCTGATGAGCCGGCTCTAGATCTACGCTGTTTGCCCTCTAGTTTTTGATTTTTCAATATGATATAACTTGGACAAAACCTATTTTGAAATTTTGCAGACGTAAATTTTGTCGTCCGCTTTATGGCGCTTAAAGGCTAAAGGGTTTGCATGGGAACAAAGTCTTGCCGTCCATGGAAGCAAACAGGAAGTAGCAAAATTTGTACGTCTTTGTAAAAATAGCGGATAAAACATGGCGGAATACCCATGCACATTAGTTCTAGCTTATAGATAATATTCGCGAAGACTAATGTTCGTGAAACTTTGGGAATGGTTATGGTCGTAATTAATCTAAAGACCTGTTATGAGATCGCTGGTTTAATACTAGTTTACATCAGGAACTTTTCCCTGTTTACAACGACCTTTTCCGTGGTTCCGAGTTTCCCTGAGTTAATGTTTACTCCAGGTGTGAATTGCCATGTTTATCCGCCACAATGTCATGTATAACAAGAAACAATATTTTTGATTTCTTGTTTGCTTCGCTGAAGGGAAAGCCCTTCCAAAATGGGATTTCCTCTTGAAAGATTTTGCTCCTAGATAGAAACGGTTGGCAAAATGATATTGGCGGAGTTGCTTCCCCTATCACCTTAACTGATACTGATATCAGAGTCTTTAATGAGTGAGTAAGTGAACTCGGGCTTGACGTCCCACCAACAATTAGGTCATACGGAGACAAGACCTTGGTTTAAAATCTCATCCGTAAGTCCGAAAAAGGGGAACGACGATCTTAAGACGCCTGGTGTGGAAGTCCAGCGAGTTATCCACTACACTACCACCGCTCCTCAGAGTCTTCAGTGTCCGACGATGCCGTCCTATGTACATGTAATAGGACACTATAGTGCTACAAACTGGCTATCGTATTTCACTCCAAGTCATACTAATTACATAAGTTTTACTACCTGTAATGTAATATGCTCAATACCCCTACATAGAGGATCTTACACGAGTGGCCATTTTATATGAAATTAATGAAACGAGCCTTCGGCGAGTTTCATAAATTTCATATGAAATGACCATGAGTGTAAGATTCTGCTTTACAATAGGATTTTAGCACCTTCAAGCTGAACATTGTGTCAATAAGAAAACGCATTGGTGACATGGACGGTGTCAATGACGTTACGTGTACGCGCCAGTGTTTTTACACGTGTGGTCATACGATTTTTATGACACGACGTTATCCACTGTAAAACAGCGACGTCATATAATAAATAAGATTTTTCCGTTTAATAAGAACATGAGAGACTTTTAAAAGGTAATGGTTCAAATAATATACGAGGTTTAGGTTAGAAGTAATGTCACTGGAGCTATACAATCGCGAACAACGAAACTGATTAAATCCCAAGTACCTCGATATGATTGCATTACGGTCGAATATATTGCGCCGTTATCAAGATGTCTTTATACATGGCAAGCATGGTCACACGAACGCCATTTCACTGACGTAATTGGCGTTCGAGAGAAAGTTTAATACAGTGCTATTCCTTTTCAAAGTAGCAAGTTTGGTGCTCACCATGGCGCTGATGAATCGGCTTCGCCATTGTTTGTCTGATAGTCTTACGTATCTCATCATTTGTCTGATAGTCTAATATTTTTCTAACAGTTCAATAGCACATGCCCAAGCCTTAATACATACTTCAGATTGTAGAACCACTGAGCTTCATTATGCGGCGTCTGGAACAAGAGTAAAATTCTTGCCTGGCATTACGCATACAATATGTTCTATAAAAGGGTTATCCTTTGGAAGCAAGGATCACACCAAAGAACTGAAAACTGTCGAGTGTGCAAGTTTTCTGGGCCAGACTAGCAAGTTTCGGCCAATTAGGCCTCATCAGTGACCCTCAAATATTTTTAAAGTTCTACAATGGAATCAATGATCCCAAAGGACTAGAAAATAAAATCTACACTATGATGAAGGGCAGGGAGACTTTTTACGGTGACCACACAGTCCCAATCACCAGCTGTAGTGAAGTTCAATATGTTCTATAAAAGGGTTAACCTTTGGAAGCAAGGATCACACCAAAGAACTGAAAACTGTCGAATGTACAAGTTTTCTGGGCCAGACTAGCAAGTTCCGGCCAATTAGGCCTCATCAGTGACCCTGGTGCTATATTGGGACTCTAGCTACTCCTTCCCGTCATTTACACGCTGACAGCACCTGCACACAAGCCGGCTGATCAATTTTATCAGCAAATGTCTCAATTACGGTATCGTTTGCCCAGCCATTAACTGTAACATTTGCTGAAACAAAAATGCATAGGAATGTCATCACGTGCTTTAGAAATCGAGATTTTGCACATAACAGTAGCAAACATTATCACCAAATGGCGAACTTAAGACTGCCATGACGCCACTGAAGTTTCAACGGCAGATGGCAGAAGGATGTTATATCCCATCTGATTGGCGCGTTATTATGATATTCAGTAGTTACAATTATTAAACTTTACGACATAGAGTCAGTGGTATACAATGAACTTCTGTATAACTAATGTAAAACGGCTAAATCTTCAAAAATAATGTTTTCCTTGTTATAATAATCAGAACTGAAATAGTGGGCACCTGGATATATACTGCTCAAAATAAGTGAAGGATATTAAGACATTTAAGGCAGCAGAAGTAAGGAAAATAAATAAATTAATATTAAACTGTATAGTTCATAAAACAAATATTCATTGAGACCCTCAATATGAATATTGAAAGGATTAAGCTTGTCACGTGACCTAGAGTAAATTGAAAGTAGACAAGGGGTCGACACCCAAATTTCACACGAATCCAGCGCAGCAATGACCGATAATTTTTATGCAAACTTAAGACAGGCGCCTAATGCCTCAGTTAACAAGATACAGATACTTTTTTCATGCGGTTTTATCACAGGAGAAAATGATAGGCGTAAAAGATACCATTGTGTGGTGAATTATCTCATATATGGTAACTTTGGAACAGCCTTACACCTTAAATGACACAATAAAGCTTACCTGAGTGGGTGTTTTCAGTTTGGAAAATTATGGAGAATTTTACTATTCACAGCATCTGAGGGTTCAAAAGAATTTTTTTCGCCGATGTGAAATTGAGGTGTTGACCCCATAGTCCTTTATGTGCCGCTCTAGGTCACATGACCTGCAGTGACTGTTTCTGTTTTTGTTGAATATTGTTAATTGAATAGTGTTCTGTCAATATACATCAATAAACTAACCCAGCCATTATTATTAATTGTTGTACACGCTTCTATGTCATAATATCCCCTACTTTTTGTGAGCAGTATATGCTTAAATGCCTTGGTGATCACACGCGCAAGGGACACATTGACATTACTTCTCTAACAACCCTCATATATTTCTTTAACCCATTAATGCTTAGCGTCCCAAAATGGGACATAAGCAAACAGTGCAGACTAAGATCAGACGACGCAAAACGCGGCGTCTGATCAGGGTCTACACTTTTCGCATAAGACAAATGAGCCGCGACGCGAGAAAACCAACAATGTGGTTGTGCGCTCAGCGCAGACTCAGATCAGCCTGGACATCCGCTTAGTTTGACAAGTCTCTTCGTTAAGTTCTCAAAGGATAGCTAAGGGTCTAAGCTACCTCCATGCGGACAGCGAAGACTCTGATAAGACTGGGCGGATGCCCAGGCTGATCTGAGTCTGCGGTGGGCGCACAACCACATTGTTGGTTTTGTCGTGTCGCGGCTCAAATGGGTATTTCTCCTCAAAATAAAACATAAATTTTAATAATAAACTAAACCTGACAGCCCTTAAATGACAAATGGACTCATCCATTTGATAACACTAGGAGAGTGCACTGGGCATAAATGGGTTAAAGCTAAATTTTGTGTCACTCACTCTTCAGTACGTGATTAGTGTCTGATCAAAGCGTATACCCTTTCATAAACTATATGATACAACAGGTATTGCATTACAAGTTACGCATTTTCAGCATTTCTCATGTCCCTACATGTAAAGGTGTAAAAATTGAACCACTGTAGACGACCTTTATATTTGACCTGGTTTGGATCGTTTGCTTTTTGAGGTACGTTGATATTTCATGCTTAAAATACCACTATAATTAAAATCTTAAAGTCTTAGAGTTCCTTGAAGAGCACAGAATACATTCTAAAGAAATAACATGGGTCATACAAAAACATGCTCATCTTAGTTTTGGCTATTCAAGCCTCATCAGTGGTCCTGACATATCTGGTGACGAAAGCCAAAACAAAGTATACTGTAATTTCTTCATTTTGATAAGACAGTCGGTTCAAAGAGTGATGAGTATCATAAAGGGTCCAAATGATTAAAAGTGATAATCTAGGATAAGAAGCTAAACCAATCGAAAATTTCTGAGTTCTCAGAATAAATCCTTTGATCTCAAACGACAAAAAAAAATATAATCCGCGCTATCATGTACGGGGAGACGTTTTACGGCCGCCACACGTCACAACACCAGCGACAGTGAAATCAAATTAAAAAAAAAATATTAAAATAATTTCAAAATATAAGTACAGACACCAAGAAAAGGCCACAATACAAAGCAGAACCCATCCTACATATCGAAAGAAGAGGAGAGGAAAACGCCACACGGCAAAACTGAACACTACATCTTCGATAACAAAACACATGGAAGGATTCACTGAAGATTTGAGGGCCTCATGGAAGATTAGCTTTTACATGTATCTATGTTTGCCCTAGGTCTAAATAATTACTTACTAACACTCAGTCAGTCCAAAGCATCGGAAATGTACATTCAAAACACACAGAATATAAAACAAATATGAGCCGCGACGCGAGAAAACCAACAATGTGGTTGTGCGCCCAGTGCAGACTCAGATCAGCCTGGGCATCCGCCCAGTCTGATCAGACTCTTCGCTTTGCGCTTATGGGGAAGCTAAGGGTCTAAGCTACCTCCAAGCGGACAGCGAAGACTCTGATCAGACTGGGCGGATGCCCAGGCTGATCTGAGTCTGCGCTGGGCGCACAACCACATTGTTTGTTTTGTCGTGTCGCGGCTCAATTTTAACAATGCCTATTTCAAACTACAGAACAAAACAGAAAGCAAAGTAGACAGCTATTTACGTTATCACAATGCTACAGAATAAAGCAAGCAGAGAACTATTTAAAGTGTCCTTTACTTAGAACAGTGTTGCCACATATACGCCACTTCAAAATTCCCCGACTTTTCCCTGATTTTTCCTGAAATTTCACAATTTTTCATTACCATTTTACGGGTCGATAATGTAATATTACTCTGTACTTCACCAAATTAACAGTATCACGTGGAAATCGGGGGTTACTCCTAAAGGAAAGAATCTTCTCCTCCAGGGAGCAGATTCTTTTCCTTAATAGTAGCTGCCAATGAGGAGGGAGATGTGCCTGGACTATCTCTCTAGAAAGTAAATTCCTTCCCCTTGAACAGAAATAGTATAATTATATTCTGAAGACAAAGTAGCCATTAATCTTCGAATTCCCGAATATTTCCCTGACTTTTCACGTCCTTTCCCAATGTCCCTGACCAACCGCAAAATTCCCTGACTATCCCCTGACCCGATAAAAATCATTTTCCATGTGTTTTCCCTATCTGTGGCAACCCTATGTAACATGAATGATCTCAAACTGCACATCCTGCCAGTCTGTTAATAGTATCTGATATATTAAAGTGGTGTAGCTAGGACTTTTCGAATCTGGGATGTCTTTTTGACTGGTTTAAGTGGTATGTTTTCCCGCCATTATCAAAAAGGGAACAGTGAAGTGGTGTAGTCCTACCTACAGCGGACTTTTTGAATCTGAGATGTCCTTCTGACTGGTTTAAGTTGTATGTTTTCCCGCCATTATCAAAAAGGGAACAACTGTGTGACTTCCTGCTAGCAACCTGGATGACAAAGACCCACCAAAATTGCTTCGTTTCTTGAAAAATAAATTCGTTATTTCAGAGTTGATTCCTATTGAGACTGAGGACTCTTTCTGTGTACACGAAACTGGTATGAACCAACTTTGACATGTGCATTGTGCGGTAAACATGTTTATTATATGACCAAGACGTAACACACAATGTCATTGGTTGATTTGACGTCACGTGCCGGTCAATATTTTGCGATATTCACCGTCCAGTCAGTGAATATTACTTTGTATTTTTGTGACGTAACGTCTAATGCACGTTAATGTTAATGGCGTAACGTCGCAAGATAGTATACAATTATTGACCTTTGTTGAGGTGAATATGCAGTTTTATTGACCTGCAAACAACATATTGACCGACGCGAAGCGGAGGTCAATATGTTATGTTTGCTGGTCAATAAAACTGCATATTTACCGAAATAAAGGTCAACAATTGTTTTATTATATGATAATTCTAAATGCAGTTTCCTTTGAAATTTATGATGATACTACATGTTATTATCTTGCGACATTACGCCATTAACATTAACGTGCATCAGACATTACGTCACGAAAATACAATGACGTCAGCGTAAAAGTAATATTCACTGACTGGCCGGTGAATATCACAAAATATTGACCGGCACGTGACGTCAAATCAGCCAATGAAATTGTGTGTTACGTCTTGGTCATATAATAATACCATGTAGGACGATCATAAATTTCAAAGGAAACTGCATTTAGAAATATCATATAATAAAACAATTGTTGACCTTTATTTCGGTGAATATGCAGATTTATTGACCTGCAAACATAACATATTGAACTCCGCTTCGCGTCGGTCAATATGTTGTTTGCAGGTCAATAAAACTGCATATTCACCTCAACAAAGGTCAATAATTGTATAAAATTTTGCGTTGAAACTACTCAGAAAAAGGCACAATCACTTGCCTTTTCTCAAGATGAGTGGATATACTTTCAGGGGAAGCAACTCTGTCAATTTCATTTTCGCCTCCATTTTCAATAGAGATCAATCTCTAAAGGAATGAATTTGCTCCTAAGGAGCAAATTCATTCCTTTAAGAGTTGATCCCATTTCAGAAAGGCTTCTTCGTGCAAAAAAGCAAACAGGAAGCCGCAAAAGTTGTTTCCCTTTTTGTAAACAGAAATCAATGAAAGTTGTTTTCCTTTGTAAATTGACGGAAAACCTGTATGTGCACCAATACCCCTATATGTGAATTGGTACACATTCAAAGCAAGCAATCCTGAATTATTTTTTTGCCTGTTAAGAAAACATTGAGAAAAAATGAAAATAAAACTAGACAATCACTGTATGTGTCGAATGCTCCCGTCATATGCCTCACTAGATGAGTAATGTGTTAAGACATAACTGTGAATTTTCATGTGAAGTTATATCAAAATCGGTCCATAAATAAAGGTGCTAGAGGGATGACAAAATTTTGCCTAGAAGTAGCAGCTGTGACCATGGCCTTGCCTTTAAAATACTGGATCGCGAATTTGACCAAATTTGTAATACTAAACATTTGTGTCAAGTTATGTCAAACTCTGCTAATAAATAAGGTGCTAGACGGATGAAAAAAAATAAAATAAAAAAATAAAATAACAACTGTGACTTTGACCTTGGATGCTCAAACGCAACCTTGTCCAAGATATTGTCATACTTTTCATTTTTGTGAAGCTATATCTAAATCAGTTCAAAAATGAAGCACAAGAACCATGACAAAGTTTTACTTAAAATAGCATATGTGACCTTGAACTTGGACCTACAATGCTGTGACGCATCGCATATATTGTCATGCTTAATATTTGTGTGAAGTTATATCAGTTGTGGTCCATAAAAAGGGGCTAGAGGATGACAAAGTATTATGCAAAAAATAGCAATAGAGACGGATTGCAAACGTGTCCATGATATTGTCCTATACTAAACATTTGGGTAAATTTATATAAAAATCTATCAATAAAATAAAAAAGGTTAGAGTTTTCCTGTAAATATCAACTGTGACATTGACCTTGGACCAACAGTGCTGCAATTCCAAATTGTCCCAGATCTTGGCATACTCAACATTTATGTGAATTATATCAAAACAGGTCCAAAAATAAAAGTGCTAGAGCGATGACAATGTCTTTCTAAAAACAACAGCTGTGACCTTGACCTTGACTCTACCATCCTGAAAGGCAAGCCAGTTCAAGGTATTGTCATACCCAATATAGCTGTGATCACAGGGTATAATCGATTCCGCCAATTTTCGCTTCCTGCAGAGACTGTACATCATATTTGGCTTCCGTCGAGACTGTCCGCGAACTCTTGCTTCTTGCAGAGACTACTGTCCTCGAAAAATGGTTTCCTGCCGAGACTGTCCGCGTGACTCTGCTTCCTGCCGAGAGCCTCGGCAGGAAGCAGAATCACGCGGACACTCTTTGCAGGAAGCCATTATCATGTACAGAAGTCTCGGCAGGAAGCAAGAGATGGCGGACAGTCTCGGCGGAAGCCAAATATGATGTACAGTCTCTGCAGGAACGAAAATTAGCGGAATCGATTATACCCTGTGGTGATGTTATATCAAAACCAGTTAATAAATGAGGTCGACAGAAAGATGACATAAGGTGAGCTTGCACATTTGTCATAGAAATAAGTTCAAAATATGTATCTCATTTAAGGGGGCATAATGCTTCAATACTGACGTGAATCAAAGTTCTGTTTCCTTTTTGCACATGTTCAATGCATGTCTGAACTGTGTTGCAAGTTTCAATTATGTACAATACATGGCTGGATTATGTTAAAGTTTCGAATCCATGCATCAAAATTTAATACTGTTGGAAGAATTGCGGAGACAAGAACAGTACTACAAAGTGTAACAAACGTAAAGACGCACGTACGCACATACGCAAAACTATACGCCCCTATTTCTTGGCTGGGGCATAAAAATATATATGTTGTTTCAGGGAAGCAATGACTCTAAGAAGAGGACTGTTTGTTATTCTGGTGGTTTCGACAGCATTCTGTCACCTCCATAAGGCTGAAGATGCAAATAATAGAGCAGGTATGTTAAAATGGTGGATGTCTTTAAGGACCTCTGACGGTTGTAATGTTAATTTGCCTATAAAAATAGTCAAAATTAAATTTTTGATATACCCAAGAATTTCTCTTGAAATTTGTTGCTCTGAACTTCCCCTAACTGGCCATGAATTTAATTTCTGATTATTTTGCACATAGACTTCAATTTTTGGTGGAAAAAGCCAAATTTTGTAATTAAACGTAATGGAAACAGGAAAATTTTTTAAAGATACTTTTCCCCCCGTGCCTCAGCTAGCCACTTTTCATGTATGTGTGTACTACCATAATACACATTATATGTGAGTGGCTTGCTGAGGCACGGGGGGGAAAGATGGTCTACAGCTGAAAAACTGAAAAAGTGGGTGGGGTACTTACATCCTGTATATCTAAAAATAGGCTAAAGTCCTTAGTACTGAAAAAATACTGCATAATATCAGTAACAGTGGTGTTTATGTCAGTTTTAGCATAGTTATCAATAAAGATTTCGATATCTTAGAAAACCAAATAAATGGACTTATTTTCAGAGACTGAAAAATTCACATACCCCTCTTGATAAAATTGGTCTATGTTAGTCTAGAGGCATGATAATTTTTCAAAATCACTGTTAAAATGTCTTTATAGTACACAAGGCTACATATTAATGCCAAATATTTACACTTTTGCTGCCCGAGGAAGGTGCAGTAATTTGTCGAAAAATGGGCAAATATGCATTGATACTGTCAGAGGTCCTTTAATGTTTATATCCAGACCTACAGGACGCAGTACTCTTTGTTACACAGGTTTGTCTCCCTTTAACCCTTTTCAGCGCCAAAGAGCAGACGACAAAAGTTTCGTCTGCAAAATCTAATAAAAAACTGTTTGGTACAAGCAATGTTATATTTAGAATTCAAGGTCTACAGGGCAGTCAGTGTAGATCTAGATGAGGCGGCTCATAATGATATATGATATGGGATACATAATGTTTGCAAATCAAGTTATTTTCGTCTCTGTCGCTTTCAGTTTTAAAGGAAAGCAACTCTACAAGAGCCTTGGTGTTGGAACCCGTTCTAAAAGAAGGCTGTTCTTATAGAACACGGGTGCACTTCAATATTATTTTTGCTTTCCAGTCTTTTTTTTAATTATTTATTTATTTGTTTATTTATTTATTTATTATGTTTTTAAAAAGCTACACCAATATGATTAATATGTATTTGCAACTGGAAAACTCTCTTTGTCAACCCAGCCGAAAATGGGTACCTTTTTTCAAATCAGGGACGGATAAGGAAAGGAGAGGGATACAGTGGGTCTCAAACTCCCACTGTTGGCCCTATTGCCACAAAGCTATAGGGAAGGGGCCCCGGTAGCTCAGTGGGTTAAGCATTAGCCTTCTGATCTAGCGGACCGGGTTCGAGCCCCGCTAAAGGCGAGAATCTTTCCTACTGTAAACAGGGTTTCCATTCCACACAGCCTTTCATTATCACCGTCCCATCATCCGGATACGAAGAAAATACTATTGAAAAGGACATAAAATCGCAATTCATCCATCCATTCATGCTATGGCAAACCTTTATTCAAAGACACTAATATGATATGTTTATATCAGATCCTATCCGAACCTCTCAGTGAGTGGGCGAACTCGGGTTAAGCGCAATACCAATACATAGGTCATACGAAAAGAGGACCCATGTTTAGGGTCTTATCCAAAAGAAACTATTTCTGAAACAGTGAAATCGAATGTGATAATTTCACGAAATTATCAGTTTCGATTTCACCGAGAAATCTCTATAATTCATTGAAAAGTATGAATAAAAATCTGATTTATGTCCTAACTAATTATTCCATTTATATATCTTTCAGGTTTTCCGACTATAGACAGAGAGAAGCGAGGAGTTACTTTTGCGCTGTGTAAGGAAAAGACCTAAAGTTGGGACAACCGAAAACAATTGAGCCGCGACACGAGAACACCAACAAAGTGGGTGTGCGGCCAGCGCAGATTCAGATAAGCCTGGGCATCCGCCCAGTCTGTTCAGCGTCTTCGCTGTCCGCATGGAGGTAGCTTAAAACCTTAGCTACCCTTTAAGCGCTTAGCGTAGAGTCTGATCAGACTGAGCGGACGCCCAGGCTGATCTGAGTCTGCAGTGGGCGCACAACCACTTTGTTTGTTTTGTCGTGTCGCGACTCAATTACCGAAACTGTCCTTAAATGAACATTTTTTTCAGTACAGTAATACGTCTTGAAGATGTAGATGGAATGGCAAACAGTGTTAGAGAATGATCAAACTGCTGCTGAACCAGAAGTTTGATCTGGGTCTGCACCGTTTGCTCAGACCTGGTCCGGAGGTTATAAAACTTGAGCACATTCTCAAACTCAAAGTAAAACACACTGATTGGCTGCTTCCGAGCAAAGTAAAACACACTGATTGGCTGCTTCCGAGCACATGCTCGGAAGCAGCCAATCAGTGTGCTTTATTTTGAGTTTGAGATTATACTCAAGTTTTATAACCTCGGACCCTGGCCTATCTGCTCCAACAATCATCTTTACGTTTTTTTAATGAACCCGCCGCGCCAAAATATTCTGTAAAATGTTTGGTGTTAATGGGAAAAGGCAGACCAAAGACAAGTTGGCTTTGATTTGAAATTGATCAAGCAATCTCTAGAATTGGGCCGCGACACGAGAAAACCAACAATGTGGTTGTGCGCCCCTCGCAGACTCAGATCAGCCTGGGCATTCACCCAGTCTGATCAGAGCCTTCCGTAAGCGCTTAAAAGGTAGCTAAGGGCCTAAGCTACCACTACGCGGACAGCGATGATTCTGCTCAGACGGGGCAGATGCCCAGGCTGATCTGAGTCTGCGCTGGGCGCACAACCACATTGTTTGTTTTGTCGCGTCGCGGCTCAATTCTGATATTACCAATCCCTTTTTAGAATGATCCTTTAAAGTATGATTTAACGCCTTCATACTGAACATTACTTCAATAAGAAAACACATTATTAACACGGACGTTGTCAATGACGTTACGTGTACGCGCCAAAGTGTAATATTACACGTGTGGTCATATGATTTTATGACACGACGTTATCCACTGACTAGCAGCGGCGTCATGTAATAAATTTGTTTACTTCATGTTTAAAGCTTTGAGAGAAAAAAAGATCTATTAAAACTGATATGACTTATAGCATCTGTCTCAAAACTTTCTGGACACCTGTCGTAGCTCTTGCTATGAAAAAATGTACATTCTTCAGTTAAAGAGATGGTATCTGCATATGGTTTCAGCAAAAATCTTGCGGAAGATCTTAGCGCCTGCCAAACCACTTTTCTCCAATGGTATAGATACTGTCTTTGTTAAATCTGGAGGCTTTCTTAGAGCAAAAGAAGATTTTCTGACAGCAAGGCCAAAAAGAGTACTGACTACAGACGAAGGAGGCGTAGTAAGTGAAATTGAGCCGCGACATGAGAAAACCAACAAAGTGGTTTTGCGCCCAGCACAGACTCAGATCAGCCTGGGCATCCGCTCAGTCTGATCAGAGCCTTCGCTATCCGCATGGAGGTAGCTTAGACCCTCAGCTACCCTTAAGCGCTTAGCGAAGAGTCTGATCGGACTGGATTGATGCCTAAGCTGATCAGTCTTCACTGGGCGCACAACCACTTTGTTGGTTTTATCATGTCGCGGCTCGTATGTGTTACGATCTGTAATGTCCGTCTTTTCGCTTTTGTCTTTTCTTTTTCGCTTCTGTCGCGGATGTGTCTCCAACGCGCTATAGTGTAAATCATTATTATCATTAGCACCATGATGAAATGTTAGATTGAAGCAAATGCTTTAAATCGTTACCGAAAAGTAAAAAAAAAAACAGAAAAAAACGGGTTCTAACTAGAGCAATGTTCGACAATTGTACAGAATACAAAGTCGTTAGGATATGAACACTGTAAACACCTGGAAGATGTTGAATGGATGGATGACGTCCTTGTTAACAGTATTTTAGTCACATAAGGACGATGGGTGGGTGATAATAAAAGGCTTGCAATGGAACCCCGTTTACGATTGAAAAGATTCCCATTTCCAGCGGGACGATGAGCGGGTGATATTGAAAACTTATTGAGAAAATCGCATCGTCACCAACAGACAGTAGCGGTTTCGTTCCGTTCCGCACAACACCAATAGCCAATAGCACAATACCAATAGGCAATAACACAATACTAATAGCCAATAGCACAATACCAATAGCCATAGCTGATGCTTTTTAGTGTACTTATAAACTGATGATGTAATTGGTACTTTCATTTAAGAATTGAAATTTGATTTTCAGCGTTCATCGTATGATGAAGCCAGTGGGCGGAGCTAAAATTCCATGAAGCGCGAAGCGCTTCTTGTAGAATTTTAGCGACGACCACTGGCTTCTTCACACGATGAACGCTGAAAAATCAAATTTTTATTCTTATATTTACACTTTATGTGTGAACCTCTCAGTGCCGTTTTCGTGGTAATTTAGTGTAGAATAGGCAAAATATGGATAGAAGAAAAGTTAGTAACGACGCGTCCGGCCATAATGTTAAACAGCCGTAGCCCTGACGTGGCGTCAATCGAACGTTACAAGAACCAATCAAGACGTTTGTTTACATAAGACGTCGCTTGACGACAACGTCACATGATCAACTGGCCTTCATCGGTGTATGAAGCCAGTTGCTCTAAAGGGTTCACCTATGGGAAGTCAGTGGCAAGTGTAAATATTCCTAATTGAATAGGCCTACCTGCTCAGCGAAATTTAAGAGGCAGTAATGGAAGAATAATGCTCCGCCAAAGCTACAATTGGCCTCTACCAATTTACTTGTCCTAAGGCACAAGGCTGAGGGAAACCTTGACCTTTTGTAGCGGGGGTATATTTGAGTCTTCGGGAGGCTCTATTTTGTTTTCTCTTTTTTCAGTTACGAAGAAGAGGTTATGTTGGTGATTGGATGGTTACACTTCAACACAACCAAAAACAGCAGTCAACAACACTTACTATGCAGATGCATAGAGAACAACTTAACAAGTTTTATGGCGACAAGATTATATTATATATGGACTAGGCCACATAATCAGACAGTACCAAAGGGTCGTTTTTTTTTTTTTTTTTTTTTTAATTTATTATTGTTTTGATATGCTGCACGGATAAATGGCCATGCTGTAGGTGAATCTTCTTGTTTCTTCTTTTTTCAAATGAGCCGCGACATGACAAAACCAACAAAGTGGCATGTGCGCCCAGCGAAGACTCAGATGTGCCTGGGCATCCGCCAAGTCTGATAAAGGTCTTCACTTTCCTGATGAAGATAGCTAAGGCTCTTAACTAACATTTAAGCGAAAATGTGTGCATACTTACCTTAACATAAACAAAGATCCACTTACATTTTCAAAACAAAAGTCCCGTGATCCCCCACCGTGACCCAGTGGACATACAGCATTGAAACAATGTCGAATCAACTACATGCATAATTTAACATCAAGATGAGACTGATACAAAATTGCTTGAACCAATTCATGCCTAGCGTCCTACAAAATATGTCCACACCCAGATAAAACACCGCACACTGGTTATTTCTCCTTCAAACCAAATAAAAATAACCATCAGAGGAGATGGCAAATCCCCCGACCGAAGGCTCCTTGCGCTTTGGTAAACAGGGTGCACTTCAAAACACATATCAGTAATATATTGTCATTCTTTTATGCTTCTGATTGACATTATGTGTTTAACAGATGTATGATTATCTAACACTCAGACCAAAACAGAATGCCAGACCGCTAAAAAGAGGTAAAATCTCAAACAGCCACCATGTACACAATGTATAGTATATGGTACACTCAACATTTCAAAATGTGTGAATAACTTCTAATGTATTAGTCCTACAAATCTCATTTTGAGCTCTCCGGTAAGTGAATTTCGACAAAGAATCCAAATCTGGAAAAAATAGGGTGGGACGGTGGGGGAGCGGGGGTGGGGGGGGGAGGGGGTACGGACGGGTCGTAGACAGAGAGTAAGGGACATGATAAGATATCATGTCATGATCATCAATATTCTAAAAGTTATAAGGGTATTAAATAGCGGAGCAAGCCAGGGTTATACAGATATAAAGCAGATACAGCTAACTGCAGCCCAAACTTCCAAAGGGAAAAAACTCGGACTGTACGAATGACAGAGTTGCCATTCGTGTATCAGATCAATTTTCATGACCATGACCTGCTCTGCGTATCTGTGAAGTTTCATAAAAATATTTCAAAGGGTATTCAAGTTATGGAGCAAAGACTAAATCACACCTAAAACCATCAAGGGGAAATAACTAAAATGTAAAAAAACAAGAGTTGTCGTTCTTGCTATCGACACATCGTCATGATCTGTTCTACATATCTGTGAAGTATCATGAAAATATTTCAAAAGGTATTCAAGTTATAAAGCTGACACGAAATCACACATAAAACCATCAAGGGGAAATATCTCAAAACGTAAGAAAGCAATAGTCGTCGTTTTTAATGGCGACACATTGTCATGACAAGTTCTACATATCTGTGAAGTATCATGAAAATGTTTCAAAAGGTATTCAAGTTAGAGAGCGGACACGAAATCACTCATAAAACCATCAAGGGGAAATATCTCAAAACGCAAGAAAGCAAGAGTTGTCATTCTTGTTTGCGACATATTGTCCTGTCCTGTTCTACATATCTGTGAAGTATCATGAAAATATTTCAAAAGGTATTCAAGTTATAAAGCTGACACGAAATCACACATAAAACCATTAAGGGAAAATAACTCAAAACGTAAGAAAGCAATAGTCGTCGTTTTTAATGGCGACACATTGTCATGACAAGTTCTACATATCTGTGAAGTATCATGAAAATGTTTCAAAAGGTATTCAAGTTAGAAAGCGGACACGAAATCACTCATAAAACCATCAAGGGGAAATATCTCAAAACGCAAGAAAGCAAGAGTTGTCATTCTTGTTTGCGACATATTGTCCTGACCTGTTCTACATATCTGTGAAGTATCATGAAAATATTTAAAAAAAAGTATTCAAGTTATATCACACCTAAAACCATCAAGGGGAAATAACTAAAAAGTAAGGAAGCAAGAGTTGTCATGTTGTCACGAATCGTGTTCGCGATATATTGCCATGACCTGTTCTACATATCTGTAAAGTATCATGAAAATATTTCAAAGGGTATTCAAGATACAGAGCCGACTAGAAAATATTTACGGACGGACGGACGGACGCCAGGATCATCGCTATATGCCCCGAACCTTTCGGTCGGGGGATAAAAATGATAAATATGAAAATAAACTAGACCAGACACCCCTTAATGGGCAAATAGGGTCATCCATTTGGTGAGTATAGACCATTCTACTGGACATACATGGGTATCGCTGTTTTTGTATATTATACGCAGCACGTTAGTGCTTACCATTTAGTTTAATCCATTTGAGCCGCGACACGAGAAAACCAACAATGTGGTTGTGCGCCCAGCGCAGACTCATATCAGCCTGGGCATCCGCCCAGTCTGATCAGAGTCTTCGCTGTCCGCGTGGAGGTAGCTTAGACCCTTAGTTACCATTTAAGCGCTTAGCGAAGATTCTGATCAGACTGGGCGTATGCCCAGGCTGATCTGAGTCTGCGCTGGGCGCACAACCATATTGTTGGTTTTCTCGTGTCGCGGCTCATTTATGACCAGTAGACTCGTCTATCGTTATGTATAAGGAGAGTCCACTTGTCATTTAAGGGGTGCCTGGTTTGATTCATCTTTTAGCATTTTTATTATCTTGTTTAAAAGAGATCTAGGGCCATATGTTGCTAAGGCTAAATTTCTTTGAAGGAGATTCCCTACAACTATGAAATTTGCATTGGAGGAACAGTCTGATAAAAGTAAAAAGTATGCAAAGATCAGGAACTGAAACAATCAAAATCCAAATCCAGCCCTCAAACCATAGTTGGAAACAACTAAGATTACAAATAATCAAGATACAGAGAACATATGGCCAACCGAGTGAGCAGCTTGTTCCCAAAGCCGGGCCGGGTAGCGCAATCGGTAGGGCACCTGACTCGTAAGTCAGAGGTCCTGGGTTCGAATCCCGGTCTGGCCACATACTTTCGTTTCTCCTTCCGCTGATTCAAGAAGGGCAGTTGTCAGTTACTGGCGAAAGTATGTGCACTTAGTACTGGTTAACCGCTTAGAAGGTCTAAGCCTGCCCAGGAATAGTGTGGTTAGGTTTAACTGACCGTCCCGACATGACCTTAGTTGTTTACCGTGGACGTTAAGCATCAAATCAACCAACCAACCAAATTGTTCCCAAAAGGTGGCCACTCAGCAACCCAAACCGAACCAAAAATAATAAGAACATACATAAGGTAAAACATCACAGAAACTCTGACACCAAAAACAGGCAACAGAGAACCACAACAGAACTACCTTGGAACGGTCAGTAATGAATTACTGGGGGGCTTAAATTGATTTTACAGGCCCAACCTCACCCTCAGTTTCTAAAGTGGTACAAAACATTTAGTTGGTAGTTCGGTTCGCATGATAACCCTCTAACTCGTCAATGAATCATCACGGTAAACACATAAATCAAATTTCAACACCATGAAGAAGCAAAGACGAGGACTCAACAGATACAACGGGCCGTCTGACAGGTGGAGATCCCTGTCCTGCCAAACGATTAAAGACTGTTCCTCAAGAGCATTTCATAGTTGTAGTGAATCTCCTTTATAGACTTTTAGCCTTAGCAGCAGCATAGCAACGGCTTAAGTGGTTTTATAAATACGACCCCTGAGCTCACTGGCGGATCCAGAGGGGGTTCGGGGGGGTGGGGGGGGGGGGGGGGTCGAACGAACCCCCTCTTCAGCCTTAATTATATCAGTTCATGGGGAATTTCAGGAAAAATTGGTCAAACTGCACAAATCGACCCCCCCCCCCTCAGCTAATTTGAACCCCCTTTCCAAAATTTCTGGATCCGCCCCTGGAGCTGGGTTTGCACTGTTTGCATATGAGCCGCCACACGAGAAAACCAACAATGTGGTTTTGCGCCCAGGGTAGACTCAGACCAGCCTGGGCATCCGCCCGGTTTGACCAGACTCTTTGTTAAGTGTTCAAAGGGTAGCTATGGGTCCAAGCTACCTCCATGCGGACAGCGAAGACTCTGATCAGGCTGGGCGGATGCCCAGGCTGATCTGAGTCTGCGCTGGGCGCACAACCACATTGTTGGTTTTCTCACGTCGCGGCTCATATGTCCTGTTTACGGGACATTAGAATTAAACTAAAGCTCTTCGCAGAAGGGAATCAGGGTGAGGGTCTCATTGCAAAAGTTGATGTCCGCCATTAACCCCATTTCTGTTTAACATGAAAGAAAAACTGTTCATATTTGAAAGAAAATATGATGAAAATACAATGAGACACCAGCTTGACTGTATTCTTGTTATGTTATGTTTGTCCAAAACATAGGCTTCATATGATTTCTTTACGATTGATTTCGGAGTTTCAATGCAACATCTTACCAATGTCGCCAGTTGACATCGAAACAAATGATGAAGTATTACCGTAAACCGGTTAAGTATATATATTCACAGGGTATAATCGATTCCGCCAATTTTCGCTTCCTGCAGAGACTGTCCGTCATATTGGCTTCCGCCGAGACTGTCCGCGAACTCTTGCTTCCTGCAGAGACTACTGTCCTCGAAAAATGGCTTCCTGCCGAGACTGTCCGCGTGATTCTGCTTCCTGCCGAGAGGCTCGGCAGGAAGCAGAATCACGCGGACAGTCTCGGCAGGAAGCCATTTATCATGTACAGAAGTCTCGGCAGGAAGCAAAAGATCGCGGACAGTCTCGGCGGAAGCCAAATATGATGTACAGTCTCTGCAGGAAGCGAAAATTAGCGGAATCGATTATACCCTGTGCAGTTGACATCGAAACAAATGATGAAGTATTACCCGTAAACCGGTTAAATATATTGGACTAGTATATATTCACGGGGGTAAATCAATACGTGAAGAGACAACCTAGTCTTGCGTTTCCGGGCGTATTTGGTAAAAGTCTTGCCACGGTGTACTTTCGTTTTTGATGAAACATTATGTCAACACGAGTGTTTTGGTGAAATAAGTACCAATTATAAGCATGACGGGACATGTATAGAAAAAGTGAACTGGTCACGCTTTGGAGGATTCTTTAAAGTTAATATTCGTTAAAAGTGTTTCACGTGAGATGCAGTAGTTAACGTGCCAATTCGGTTCTAGTTTGTCAAGGTAGTGTACATTTTTTTTAGGCTGGCTGGTTGAAGGTAGGAATTTTCTTTCTTTTGAATCAATCTGAACCTTTTCGTCTCTTTTTCTGATAAAATTAGCTTCCTCTGTGATTGTTTATATGATACACCCTAAGATCGTGTTGCAGGATGCGTTTCCATGCATAAAAACAACGGTGTACGCACATGATTTCCTAGTATAGACCTGTATATGTCAATTGTTAATAAGTGCAAATACTAGTATTGCTCCAATGATTACTGTTCATTACAACTGAGTACTTAATATATACTTGCTCGTAACTTTGGAAACTGGCAGTCTGAAGGTTAGAATTTTCTTTCCTCTGAATCAATGTGACCGACTTATAGGCTCTTGTTATGATGAAATAATGTACTTTAAGAATGCGTTGCGCCTTGCATTATATTGCCAAAAAAATAACGGTGTAGGTCTACCCCACTTGTTTCCAGTAAATGGTAGATGCACGTTGGCATTTCATTTGTAAAAAATACTGTCAATGCTACGAAGAACACATAAAATGAGTATTTAACATACAATAGCTAATCAGAAAAGAAAACAACTAATATTTTCGGACCTGAGGTGACTTCCCACCAACTGCGTGATTCCACTGTCTCAATTGTGGTGAATCAAGTATGCCTTTGCCAAATGACTATTGAGTATTGATGTCCTAAAGTTTTACAACGAAAGTTTTACAGCCTTTGATTTTGCTGTAAGGCGATGTTGTCAAGATTTCTGGCAATGTGCCCAGCAGTGCGGACCCCAATCAGACTGTTCCAGAAGAAAAGTCTATCCTGGGTCTACACCGTTTGGGTAGATAACAGTGTCCTAATATTTGTTGTCAAAGTGGTTGGTAACGTCACGTCTATACGGCATCCGGCAGGAGTTTTCGGACAACTCTACCATCGACATGTCTGGTCAAACGGTGTAGACCCGGATCAGTCCGGCCAGGGTGTCCACTGAGAGAACAATTGTTGTGTTGGAACGGTATTGTGTACAAACTAAATCTTTAGAAAATTACTATCATACAAACGTTTTGCTTACCGTAAGAAACTGCACCAGATTGTATATTATACTGTTATGTAACCATGTAGTTATATTGATACAATATTGTTAAACCAAATCATTAATCTTATCTGTGCGCAGATGAAATTGTCAGTTATTTTGTAAAGAGCGACAGGAGTTAGTGGATAACGCACTGGACTACCAATCCAGTGGTGTCGTAAGATCGATTCCCCGCTTCTCCGGTCCTTTCGGATGAGACTTCAAACCGATGTCTCGTCTTCGTATGACCTAGTTGTTGGTGGGACGTTCAACCCAAATTCACTTACTCAGTTCTTATGTATTCGATTCTACAGCACGTGCAATAATTAGCCCCACTCTCAAAATCCAAAACTTTTGTGAATAATACCACACTTTCCGTGAATAATCCATTACAAAAATCTCAATATCCATTTTTTTTTCCGAAAATATCACAAGTGTTATTTTATCAGAGTAATTTGTATCGGTATACTTTTGTTTGTCTCTCTCCCAGTTTACATGTACATTTCACCAAACTAAAACCTAATAAGGGATAAATAAGCAGATAAGTACTGCACGTGTACTGCGTTATCAGACCATATGAGCGTATCATAAACATCACTCGTGACAAAATAGTGGCAAGAAATGTGTTTGTAATACACTGTGCCCCAAGCCTTGCGCCGGGCCCTAAAAGGACACGCCACTAAAGGGAATGGTTTGTTCAAAACGCCAGAACTCTCAAGGAGCCGTAACTCTGTCAAACCGGCTCATGTACCCATCTCTACTAAAGGATGACCCGATTTCTGAAAACACATTTTCAGGGTCCCATTAGCCAAAATACAGTGCAACTGAACCTGTGTAAAGGGGCTATATGTCTTTAGCAGCCACAAGCCTCGCGCCCCGTTACTGCGGCTATGGATTCGTTCTGCTGAGGTGCGGGGGCAACGTCGATATGAGAATTGAAATACTACTACTACTAGCAGCCACAATTTGTCCTTCCCTTGGGTGACCCTTTTAGACAGGTTTGGCTATACTATAGTGTTGCATGTTTTCGAATTTGAAAGAAAAAAAAAGTTGCGATGCTAACCGACAAGTCCACATTTCACTAAGGTTGATTGCCCATTCGGTCACCACAGTATAAATAAGTTCTGAATATAAGGTCTTTTGGAAGCAAGAAATACATCAAAGAACAGAAAATAGCAGACTCGGTTTAATTGAGTCTGTTCATGACTAGTCATGAATGACTTGTGCGACACCAGCCACGCCCCTAGCACAGGTTTAAGCGGAACTCTATTTTTTAAGATAACTCAAATGATCCCAAAGGACCAGAAAATATAATCTGCACTATGATGATGTACGGGGAGACGTTTTACGGCCGTGACGGCCTATTTTGCTACAACTGGCTGCTTACTGATACACTTTACCATATGACTGCATTAGAAATATTGACATAAACCATCTCGGCAGCACTTACCTGATAAAAAATAAGCTTAGCAGTGAAGGCTATAAGAAAAGTTTATCATTCTTTTTAAAAGGTGGATTATTACACTTTCAAGGGAAGCAACTCTGCTTTTAATAACTGCATCCTCTTTCAATGAGATCAACTATTAAGGGAAAGACTTTGCTCATCGAGGAGCGTAAATGACCTCAGGTCCCTTCTAAATTTTACAGTTGTCCATACAGCAAATTTCACTGTATTGATTCCACAGGTCTAATGGGTCGTTCATGCAAACAGAATGTCTGTGATGAGACTGTGCCACCGCCCGGCCCACCGCACAAGCTGATTTATGTTTGCATAAGGATGCGGTGGACACCTCTTATATTAAAACCTGCGAATGTTACTGCATTTTTATTTTCAGTATAGATATTCGAAATGTTGACCGCATCCACATCATACGAGTTACGTTATACTCTATGGTGACGCAAGGTATTTATTTTGGCTTAATTTGGTGGGATGGGGCATGTAAAATGGTAGTGGCAGTACCGACATTTAAAAGAAAAAATAAACTAAAAAAATGTGTAGGACAAGCAAGCTGCCCCCGTGTGATGCCTGTCACAGGGCTGTGTACATCACTAAAATATCCATTAACAGCAAACACTATCGCGTCACATGCATGCCTCATTCCATTCAATTACCGCACATGCCTCTTCAAGTGCACATCATGATAATTTCTGAGGCATATGACTATAAGCTTACATATTTTACTGGTTTACCATTTCGTTTGTTTGTTTACAAGACCTGAAAATCTGTTGACTCTTTCAGTTTTCATTCGTTAAGATATTCTATCCTATGATATAATTAGCTTTTCTTTAGATTTGCTTTCTTAAAAAATATATTAATTCGACGTGCGCCTATAAGACAGAAAGATTTCTACAAGTATTTGCCTCCGTTTCAAAAACGTTTAGCGCACAGGCGCTCAAACAGTCGTAATTACATTTGTAATCCGTCGGTTACGATATTTGCATTATGATTATGCAAACGCTCAAACATATACACTGCTCAAAATATTTAACGGAGCAACTGGTGGTTTCCCAAAGACATTACGGTAACACATACCCAGTTCAAAGGCCCATAAATCTGACTCCCAGTGGCTCTTTTGCAGAATCTTTAAGAAGGATCGGGGTTTACCACAACAAGAATTTCCTTACAACTGATGTGGGTCTTTAAAAAAACTTCAACCAAAACATCCAATCAATAAAAAGACAATTTTCTAAGTCCATGACCTTGACATCAAGGTCACTGAGGGGGTGTGGGTTGTACCTTGGAAAACGTTGGACCAATATCTAACTACAGGGCAAATATCAAAGGAATCCATCCATGGGTTAAGGAGATATTGGGCTTTAAAAACTTTAACCAAAACATCCAGTCCAAAAAAGCTCCCAATTTTCTACGTCCATGACCTTGACATCAAGGTCACTAAGTGCGGTGATATATATGTCTGTCATCATTTGATTTTATGACGTTGTCTGATTACAGGAACTTGACATGCAGATGCGTATGTGCGTGCTGCAGTTTTTGTCTAGGGCAGGACTATAGTTCACACCTGCGTATCTGTATAAAGGTATCTGTTCTCTTAACAAGCATCAAATACTGTCACTTCGACGTGCATAGAATATAGGCTAGCATTTTTTCCCATAAAAGTTTGTTAGTTTGGCGAAGTCACTATATGTATACTGTGTAAGGTTTCTTTTTTTTTTTTTTCTGGTTCTCCTTTTTGTTAAAGTTCTAAATTTAGCATATACATCAAAAGAAAAAAAAGGAATACCTGTTAATGTTCGCTATACATGATGAGCTGTGGATGAGAGGATCATATTGTGATGAATTTTATTTTTGTATGTGGAAGCAAGTGTAGTGGTCCCTCATCAGCTGCCTCTTAGAGGCAGTTCTGTTGAGGGAACGCGACTCTTGCTTATGGAGGACTGCCTGGATAACTCCAGGAGCTAACACTCTATGATGTTTTTATCTGCAGTTCTTAAGTCTTCATCATATTCCCATATCCCTCCTTTAATAACAATGAAATGTTATTTATTACTGTCTTCTTTCTCTTTTATGGATCTATTCTTGTAAGGCTCCACGGGGAATTCGATACAGCGCGACAATGCGGTGGCTTATATGTACATGCTATATGGGGGGTTGTGTTTCTGTGCGGCTGCCAGCTATTCGCGTCCTTAAGACTATTTCGCTCTGTTGTTGATAATATCACTTGAATGTCTGAAGAAGTCCAGTTATACAGGGCGCGAATAGGTCTTCATTTCTTTAGACACTTTAAAGTCAAAGGCTTAAACCGTCTTACCATGTTTGAATTTTTCACTATCATGTCTTTGGTACTGTTACAATGTGGAGATATTGAAACTAATCCCGGTCCGGACGATGATAGCTTAGAGATAAGCATTCAGTCAACTCTTTCAGATGAACACGACATTAGGAACAATTTTTCTGTGGTGCATTACAATATCCAAAGTCTTAATAACAAACTCGAGTTAATCGCCGCTGAACTCCAAAATTTTGACGTTATTGGGCTTACAGAAACTTGGCTTGATGATAGAGTTTCTGATAATGATATATCAATGAATGGTTATACTTTACATAGGCGTGATAGAATAGGGGATAATCATGGTGGTATCTGTGTATATGCAAAAAGTACAATTTATTCAAAAAGAAGAACTGACCTTGAACTACCGGACGTAGAATGCATTTGGCTTGAGCTTCAAAGTAATCATAGAAAAGTCTTGATTGGCACATTTTATAGACCACCAAACTCACCACCTGCAACTTTAAATTCGATTGAAACCTCAATAGGACTTGCTTTTGACTCTGCTATCAATGATATCTTGATAGTAGGTGACTTTAATCTCGACTTATTAAAAAATAACTCAAGAAGGAAAATCCAAGATATCTGTCAGCATTTTAATTTACAACAATTAATAAATACACCCACACATTTTACTGAGCAGTCTAGTTCTCTCATAGATTTAATTCTGACCTCTAATAAAAATAATATCCTTCTGAGTGGGGTGGGTGACCCCTTTCTCGAGCAAAACTTAAGATATCATTGCCCTACGTATTGTGCATTCAACTTTCACACTGTTACCTCTGCAGTTTTTACAAGACATATCTGGTTGTATGATAGAGGGGATTATGACTCCTTATCTCGGGCAGCGCTAAACACAGACTGGGAATCATTAAAACATAATGACATTAATATTTATGCTTCCAATGTAACAGATCACATAATGGACTTGGCAGATCAATACATACCAAATAGAAAAGTGAAAGTAAGGCAGTCAGACCCCCCGTGGTTAAATAGTAGACTTAAAAGGTTAATTAGGAAACGAAAACGTCTCTATGACAAATTCAAAAGAACTAATAAAAATGCAGATTTAGAAAATTACAAACAATTTAGAAATAAGGTCACATATGAATTAAGAAAATCTAAACAATATGAAAACGAAAAATTGGCCGAAAAACTTAAGAATGACACACTTGGTCCAAAAGATTGGTGGAAGACTCTCAAGTCTGTTATCAAGCCTGTGCAAGATTCGTCAATCCCACCACTGCATATTAATGGGGAAATTTACACTGATAACAGGGACAAAAGTAAAATATTTAATGATCATTTCTCTGACCAGACCAAATTAGATGAAAATAATGCTTACCTTCCAAATACCAACTTCATTTCTGAAAACGTATTAGACTCAATTGTAACGAACCCGCAAGAAGTAGAATCAATGCTAAAATCTCTAAAGATAGGAAAAGCTGCTGGACCTGACTCAATTAACAATAGATTACTTAAAGAACTTGCGTATCCATTATCTTTTCCACTGTGTGACCTTTATAACTTTTCTTTCTCCTCCGGAACAGTTCCAGATTTATGGAAAAAAGCAAATGTAACTCCAGTTTTTAAGAAGAACGATCCATCCGATCCCTGTAATTACAGGCCAATCTCACTTTTAAGTGCAGTCGGCAAAGCAATGGAAAAAATAGTGCATAAATATGTTTTCAATTTTTTCCATGATAATGCAGTCATAACATCATTACAGTCCGGCTTTGTTCCCGGCGATTCCACGGTGAACCAACTTACTGATATCTACAACACTTTTTGCAAAGCTTTGGATGATGGTAAAGAGGTACGAGCTATATTTTGTGATATCAGCAAGGCATTTGATAGGGTTTGGCATAAGGGGCTCATTCATAAGTTGAGAAATGTTGGCATTGTAGGTGCTCTCCTAAACTGGTTCACAGATTATCTCAGTAACAGACAGCAACGGGTTGTTCTACCAGGAGCTGCATCTGATTGGACCCAAATTCACGCTGGTGTCCCTCAAGGCTCGGTTTTAGGGCCCCTGCTTTTTTTAATATATATCAACGACATTGTCGAAAACATTAATGCTTGTATCAGGCTATTCGCTGATGACACTAGTCTGTATCTCATTGTAGAAAACCCCATAGAAGCCGCAGAAAAGCTTAATTCTGATCTAGCTAAGGTACACGCTTGGGCATCTAGGTGGCTGGTCACATTTAACCCGTCCAAAACAGAATCTCTCATTTTTTCTCGTAAACTAAATAAACCTTACCACCCACCTGTATATATGAATGATCAACCGATCACAGAAGTCAGCAGCCATAAACATTTAGGACTAATTTTTCAACAGGATTGTACTTGGCACGAACACATAGACAATATTAAATCTAAAGCCTGGTTTCGTATTAATATCATGCGTAAACTGAAATTTACACTCGACAGGAAATCATTACAAACGATATATTTTTCATTCATTCGTCCTCTACTGGAATATGCAGACACGGTATGGGATAACTGTACCCAGTATGAGGTAAATGAGCTGGAAAAAATTCAGAATGAAGCAGCAAGAATAGTAACGGGCGCTACCAAGCTTGCTTCAATAAATTCTCTACTTTTGGACACAGGCTGGGAAACGCTAGCTACTAGAAGGAAGAAACACAAACTCGTCTTGTTTTATAAAATGCAAAATGGACTCTCTCCAGCATACTTATCAACCTTAGTTCCTGACAGCGTCGGCAACGCATCTTCATACAACCTGCGTAACGCTAACAATACTCAAACTATCCATTGTAACACACAACAGTACTACAATTCTTTCCTCCCTGCAGTAGTTCGTAACTGGAATGAGCTTTCACAAGAAATTCGTGATTCAAGTACACTAGCAATTTTCAAACACAAACTAAATGTAAATATTAGGGGGCCTCCAAAGTTCTATAACATCGGTAAAAGAAGTGATCAGATATATCATACCAGACTTAGAATGAATTGCAGTTCTCTAAACCAGCATCTCTTTTCAAAGAATATTATAGCGTATTCGAACTGTATCTGTGGGGCTGTCGAAGACACTAATCATTTTCTCTTGGAATGCAACTTATTCCAGAATTTTAGACAAGAGATGATAGCGACCATCTCTGAAATAGCCGCTCCCACACTAAATACTCTACTCTTTGGGAATCCAGAGCTAACAAATGAAGCTAATGAGTCTATTTTTTTGGCTGTACAGTCTTTCATTTCGAAAACAAAGCGTTTCCAGACACACTGTACATAAGTTCAACAGCATACAAATTTGATCAAAAAGACAATCCTAAGCCTTTGATTCTGTGTGCAACCTGGCAACACAAACCAATCGTACCATCCAGCTGAGCATGTCTTGGTTATTTGGTAAGACCCTCACTCGGGGTCTCCCGTGGAGTCTTCCTTTTCTTTCCTTCTCCTTTTTATACATTTATATTTGTTCATCTACTTATTCATTTTTTGTTTTACTCCTTTTCTGTTCTGTCTCGTTCATAGATGCACACAAGGGTGGGCCTGGATGCCGTGACTGCGACACAAATTTTATTTCCTCACTCGATTTCTCATCATTGCAACGTGTGTCATGACGTTCATTAGAACCGCTTCGGCGAGGCGGTTCCACTAGGGGCCATGGTTCATCTATCTCCGATAGACGAAAAGAATTGACTCACTCAGAACTCTCATCGGAGCCCGCCCTTTATTGTATCTATTTTACGTGATTGTAACTTGTCTTATTGGCAATATCCTGTGAACACCTTCCAATATGCTCTAAAAATCTCTTCTTTTTTTTTTTTTCTCCATCTCTCTTAAGATGCTTATCTATTGTATCATGCTTCATTTTCATTGATATTGCTCAATTAAACATTATTTATTGTAGCTGACATACCAAATCACTTATTATATGCTATAACACCATTGTCAGCGGGATACAGATTTACATAAGTCGTTTGACTTTCTTCTGGATCCTTTTTGTATATTCTTCTGTATATGTCTTGTCATGTGTATTGTATTTATATTGTCAGTTTATACAAATAAAATAATGTTTATACTAAGTGCGGTGGGGGTGGTAACCTGTTAAACTGTGGACCAATATCTACAGTGCAAGTATCAAAAGAATCCATTCATGGGTTAAGGAGAAATAGGTCTTTAAAAAAACTTTTACCAAAACATCCAATCCGGTCGCCGACGCTGACGCTGACGCGGACGCGGACGCTGACGCGGACGCCAGGGTGACAACAATAGCTCTTCCTGAACTTTCGTTCAGGCGAGCTAAAAATGAGAAGAGCCGCTTATAGAAACGCTATAACTTAAAGTGTGACGTATAGACGAATTGACAGACAGACGGACGGATAGGAACAAACATTAAGGCCCTTGAATACACTCACGGGGGTATAAAAAGGAAAAATGGGACAACGCCATTCGTACATGAGTCAAAAGATACCTCGTATGAACTCTCATTTTTGGCACGTGGAATAATGGCTTATTATCCACTTTCAGGTAAAGCCACCAGACATAGAAATGAAGGGTAGTTGCAGAGTCTTATCCGCTTCGTTACAATTGCCGATCGTTTGTGACAATGGTGGTCAGGAAAAAAAAAAACATTTGGTTCTGCTTCGGGTTTACTCTCGTACGGACATTTTTCGTTAAAATTCTCGACTCAACGTATTTCTAATATGGAATGTATACTCTGACTCATATATTTGTGAATCCGCCATATACATGGGTTAAAAACATGAATTTTTTGGTTGGTTGATTTGATGCTTAACGTCCACGGTAAACAACTAAGGTCATGTCGGGACGGTCAGTTAACCTAACCACACTATTCCTGGGCAGGCTTAGACCTCCTAAGCGGTTAACCAGTACTAAGTGCACATACGTTCGCCAGTAACTGACAACTGCCCTTCTTGGATCAGCGGAAGGAGAAACGAAAGTATGTGGCCAGACCGGGATTCGAACCCAGGACCTCTGACTTACGAGTCAGGTGCCCTACCGATCGCGCTACCCGGCCCGGCATAAAAAAAAAAAAAACATGAAGAACTCTGACTGTGTCAAAGAAAATGTCATAGCATAAACTGTCAAATTTATCGTACATTAAGCAAAACGGTCAATAAAATGCGTAGTTGTTCTCTTCCTTAAAACTATGAAAAATAATTTGATTACGACCAGAAAGAATATTAAACCGAAGCTTAAATTAACATAAAAAATATAAACCAAACTTCGCATCTTCTTTGATTCCTTTCTAAATTTGTTCCAAAGTCACATGTACTTGAAATCAACAGACAGAACGACATTTGTGACCGAATTAACTCGCATGATTTACACGGAAGTGCCGTTTCTATTGCATATATCTCGAAACAAATTATTACCAAATAGCGTGCGCTCATTGACAACACCATTGCAAATGTGGTTTTAGAAAAAAATGAGATTTTTACTCCGTGAGTCGCAAAACTGTGGCAATACTTACAGAAAATTAACGTAATTTTGCAAGACTAGGGTGTCCCTTCACGTATTGATTTACCCCCGTGATATTTCTCACTTATAAGAAAGAGAATCACAGCAAACTACAGGTCCAAATGATGAGCCACCTCCCTATAGAATGACCACATAAGTCGACATGTCGTCATGAAAAGTCTCACGAATGTAAGTGTGGCTACTGATGGCAAAAACTGAATATGATTTGTTTATACATAGCGGTCAGATACGCCATGAGGGCGAGCCAGACGATGCAGCTCACAACACGGCTGTGCAGAATGCTGATGGGATTACAATTACTGTGGACGTTAAACAATAACAACACAAGACCGCTGGCCCTTTAAAACAATATACATGTACAATGACATACGTTCTTTGTAATGAATTGCTTTCATTTCTGGTGAGTTTGTTATGCCTTGATTTGAAATTGTCATGAGAGGTAATGTCGGACTCGACATTTTTTCCAAAAGCTCTAATGGCGCTTTGGAGCGAAGTAAAAAGTAAGCAATGATCACAAAGTATTTTTTAAACACAACCAGGTCGCTTATCCCGCACTCAAAACCAAAAGGGAAAGAAATACATTATTCTAATGCAGTTACGAGTGTAACGCCACGTCTGATTGGATAACGTCAAAAATTTGCGACAGTAAATTCTGCGATATACTGTCGCAAACCCGACGTCACTATGAAACGTCGCTTCTCATTGGCTGACGGCTGGTTTGTCGTTGCTGAAAAGCGGCTACCTTTAGGTGCAAAGTGGAGCACTTAGAAAGGCGAGAATGCAAAACATGCATTAGAATGGGGATAACTATATTGAAAATAGTCATTTGGGGATGTAAATCATCGGTTTTATGGTCGCAAATTGCGTTTTACGGCTCCGCTGGCGCGTCGCCGTAAAACGAAATTTCCGACCATAAACCGATGATTTACCTCCCCAAATGACAATTTTCAAGACAGTTATCCCCTAACTAAACAGCAGTTTACGAAATGCATGCGTTGTAAATCGAATGAACAGCTCTTTCCTAGACAGCTAATCATTCCGCTACCCAAAGAGAAACTAAAATTTGACCGCGATTATAGAAAAAAATCCCGCCCACCCCCTCCCCACCGCAACAAACACACAAACCTCCAGGGTCTGAAATGTTTCTCATACTCATAGTTTGAGAAGGATTCTCTGGGTCGTTATCAGGGTCAATGCTGTTGTCGATGATATAAACCTTTGTGAAAAGGGACGTCAGTCTCATGCGCCTGCTAAATACCAGTGTGTCTTCAATAAGCATTTCCGCAGTCGAAATCTTTGGGAAGTGTGCAGAAGCCAAGACCTTTGTAGAGCAAGGATTAATTTGATTGCACAACCCGCAGGTTTGCACTATAATCACTGTGTGAGTCCTTAATTTGATTGCACAACTCGCAGGTTTGCACTATTATCACTGTGTGTCCGTCCGTCCGTCCGTCCGTTATCAGTTAGCGAAAACCGTTATCAGTTAGCGAAAACGCTTATAACTCTTGAACTGCATGGGATATTTTGACAAAATTTTGCATACTTATACATGTCGACATTGTCTAACTCTCGCATACATAACAACCTTATTTGATCGACGAGGCTTTGCTGAGCACAAGTTGAAAATCTACGGCCAACTACTGAAAATGCTCATAACTCTTGAACACCGTGGTAGATATGATTCAAATTTTGTATGCTTAATATGTACTTTAACATCGGGACGCAAAACAGTGACGAGGCTTCACCGAGCATCAATTCGGCCGGTCGAGCTGTTTTATTGGAAATGCTCAAAACTCTTGGACCGCTTGGTATATTTGCTTCAAATTTTGTATACTTATGTAATTTAACATTGCCCAGCCACTGGTATGCAAAACAGTGACGAGGCTTCACCGAACATCAATTTGGCCAGTCGAGCTCTTTTATTGAAAATGCTCATAACTCTTGGACCGCTTGGTATATTTGCTTCAAATTTTGTATACTTATGTAATTTAACATTGCCCAGCCACTGGTATGCAAAACTAATCTCCCGGACTTTTGGGGACTTAGTTTTCAAATTTCTCTTTACAAATCTGAGAGTTCTGTTGGCCTTTGATGCAGTTCTGTCCACATGTGTGTTCCAGTTAAGATTGTGAGAGATATCCACCGCCAAGTACCTCACTGTCATGCTTTTAATCATTCCTACGAAAGAAGCGATAGGGAGAGGCGTAAATTCAATATAATCTGTGTTAATGTGCCTGAGAGCAATAAAGACTCTGCACAAGGTAGGAAAGATGATGATTTACTTTCGTTGAAGACAGAGTCAACTATTTCGACAATCTTACCATTATCATGACTAACGTCCCTGACTTCTGATGGGGCACTGCAAATATTATTTATTTTACCCTCTAAGTCTTTGTTTCTGTTCAACAGCTCATCCTCTCTTTCTTCAATCTTTATCCAAGCGTAATTTAATGTCCTCATGTTCCGATTCGCATGCAGTTACTCTAATCAACAGTTTTTTGACACCAGGAAATGTAGTTAAACATGATTTACAGAACCATAATAAACAATCTGGCGAGTCATTCAAACTTTTTAGGACTGGGGCTTTTAATTCTGTGCACGGCGGACAATACCAGTTTTCACAAAAACCACATTGTATGGTCGATGTACCTGTTTTCGGGGTGCTCAAGAATTCGGGGTATTCTAATAGATTATACCTCTCCTTTTGCCGAGGACGTCTACAGACGATTACTTTTGCAAATAGAAAGTTGAATCAGCATGTTTTATCATACACTAATTGACGCGCGAGGGCACGTTAGTTTTGACGTCATCCATGACGTCTTCGTAGGTGACCGTGGAAGCAGCCATATTGGAAACACTGCAAAAGTTATGAAAAGTACCGACGAACATGACATGACGATGAATTTAATTATGAACTTTTTCTGATAATTCTAAGACCGTTTCTACATGCTAAAGAACTGCAGGTCTCCCAAAGGCAGTTGTTATCAGAAGCATCTGCAGTTTATGTATTTTGAAGGCGAGTTCTTTAACGAACCCCGAAAACTGGGGCAGTTTCGGAGAGCAGATTTAGTTGAGCATCTGTTTCGATTTGACCAACTTTGTAAACATGGAGACATGCGGGCATGAAATGTAGGTTACATATTACTTAACACATATTTTTATATGCACACAGACTATCAGTTTGTGATCTTTGTTTAGCACACAGTTTTTATGTTGCGAATTAACGTTAATACCCCGAAAACTGGTGCAACCATCATACTCCTTTATCAGAAACCATCTTACCACATTGGTTACAGGGCACTGCAACTTCTTCCTCAGTTTCAAGATTTCTTTGCGACGAAACACTATCGCTTCGTTTCGGCGCCTTTGTTGATTTAGAGTGGGTGGGGGGCATGGTGGCTAGCCAAATAATTACAACCACATAAAGTTCAATGAGCAACAAAAACAGGATGCTTCTCCCGAAAAATGAGCAAAATGTTATAAAGATCACCCTTTTCTCAAATATTGGCGGTCTGATGGCTTTTCTGCGTCTACTAAAATATGGACTTCTTCTTCAAAATATTGCGTCTTCTGTAAGGCTAAACTACCTCAACCGGAACCGGAAGTATTTTCAGGTTTAAGGTAAAGGACCTTGAAAGTAAAAATATATTGTTACGGGCAGGGAAATATCTCAGAAATGGAGATGACTTGGATTTGAGAAGCATTTATTTAACCCCTGACCTTACTAAAGCCCAGAGAGATGAGGCGTACAAACTTAGGGAGGAGAAAAGACGTAGGCAGGATGATGGGGAAGCAAATCTACGTATAGTGTGTGGTAAAATAGTGAGTAGTTCGGGTAGAAATACTCGTAGACCCACAACAAATAGGCAGCTGCGCTACAGATGGTATGAACCACCATTAACTTTTGAAAATAGTAATAGAAATGAAGTGGGAGGCATGGATGGCCTCACAACTGAAGCCTGGGGAGGTTCTCAGGCTGGTGTGGATTAACTTTCTGTTGGGAGGCATTTAAAACTGTATATACGTGTTTTGTTCTGAGTTAAAATTTCACATTGTTTTGTTGGAAGTATTTCCCCTCACTTTGCACTTAGTTCCAGTGTGTGATATAGGAGATAACGGGAATCCCCGCAGTGACGTCATCGGATGATCACGTGGGTAGCTTGGTTGGCAAAAGATTAGCCAGCGGACAGTGTTTTTCTATAGGATAGTCTGAAGTGTAATCGCTAAAATGCGTAAAAGAATTAAAATAAGTGCGAATAAATAGCTACTGATTTAAAACAATTGGAAATAAGGTCTTAGTCACCTGTCATACGAAAAAGATTAAATTCATCTAGTAAAACGCGTATTTGGATAAACCCATTAACGTAACCGGACTGTTTTTCTCAATAACTACGGCTGAAAAAATATTAAGATCAGTATTTTAATCTTTTCTACTATAAATTGTATTTATTAGTATAAATAGGATAAGATGAAAAAAAATAGAATATTATATCTAAGAGAACTTTTTAAAAGCGGAATTACTGTAAAATGTCGATCGGATTTAGGGACAAGAAAATTAAAAATAAAAATAATAGAAATAATAATATATATCGATGGTTGCGATTTCTTAAAATTCTGTGAACATTAAGAAAGAAAGAAAAAATAAATAAAATAGAGGAAGCCATACGTTTGTGCTAACGGATAATTAGCCGCACTCGGCGCACAATCAGTTTATTTTAGATACATGTTTATTTCAAATTGTCACCACAGGACACCCGCGGCGTGTTTTGAATTATGATCAGACGTCCTTAATCAAAGGATCCACTAAAGACCGCGATACATTATACAAGAGGAAACAAATATTTTTAATTTAGAATTAACATAGGATAAAGACTCAGATACTTTTTATTAGAGTATCTATGATAAAAAGTATATATTGTATTTTGTGAATACGAGATCTAACAAGTTAAGAACAATTTAATGCTAACAATAATTCAATGATATTATTTAATTTCGCATTTCATCTCGTTTCAGTGTAAGCTTTTAGCTATATCCTAAAACAAGTAAATTGATTTTATAACAGTTTATAAAATTCTATAATAGAGCCAAGCCAACAGTACTTTTGAAAGTTACATGAAGTTCAAAAGCTTGAACTATGAAATATAAAAGAAAAAGTCATTCATCAACGATTCACTGCCATTTATTCATTCAGTCATTCATTTAATGGTTTGTTTGTCCGTTCGTTCATTCGTTGTATTTTCCGTTTCCCCTTTTACACGCTACATCATCAAGACTTTTATGAATTTGCGCTATGAACATTTGTGATAGAAAGGAAAAACAAAACATATTGTTGAAGCATCATAGTACGCAAATAAATCATGAAATTCAATTTCATTAAAGAAAATGTAAGCCTTACATATTATCTGTCTAAAACATTAAAATTTTGCTGTTTTAAATTCATAATTTACATAAACAATCACGCATATTAACTATATTCTATAATGCTGTATCAACCTTTCTGCCAACCAGACTCAGGGAATCCCCCAGGTATCTTATCAGTGACGTCACGTTTTTATCTCCTATATACTTTATCCTTTATGATTACAGTCAAGACTGTCAAAAATTTAACAATATACTACACAAATGCGGATAACTGTATCAACAAACGTGATGAGCTACTTGTATTGATAGAAACATTCAAGCCTGATATTCTTATTATTACAGAATACTACCCGAAAAATATTGATTCTACTACAATTTTACCTTCAGAAATAAATATTAATGGATTTACCAGTTACACGGGTAATGTGAACCCTAATAGTAGAGGCGTGGTCATTTATGTTAAAAATAATATTGTATCACGTCCATGTACGTGCTTTAGTAACATTGAATTTAAAGAATCCGTGTGGTGTGAGGTTAAATTAAACAAGACTGACTTTCTGTTACTAGGAGGAATATATAGGAGTGCCTCGGGCTGCAGTACTAATAATGACAATTTATTGTCTCTTATAAGTGAAGCTGTATTGAGGAAAAATAGATATTTACTCATTTGTGGTGATTTCAATTACCCTGAAATAAATTGGAATAACTGGTGTACCAGTGGCAGTATTTATCGTGACTCTTTTAAATTCTTGGAATGCATTCGTGACAATTATTTACACCAATTAGTTTTGAACCCTACCAGATTTCGCCAGGGGCAGATACCTAATATTTTGGACTTAGTACTTTGTAATGATGAGAATGTTATATCTAACATTGAATTTTCTGGCCACTTGGGTGCTAGTGACCATGTGCAGCTATTAGTACATTGTAATTTTAGTACTGAAGTTTTTAACAGTAAGTCTGAAAAAAGACAATTTTACAGAGGGAATTATGAGAGAGCAAGGGAGGATCTGAATAAAGTTGATTGGAAAGTTATACATTCCATGAATGTGCAAGAGACTTTCAGTTTTATCTGCACTGAGATTAAAAAGTGTGTTGAAACAAATATCCCAGTAAAAAAACATGACACTTATTATAGTAAAAAACCTATCTGGATGGATAAATACTGTGTTATTGCTGTCAGAAATAAATATAAAGCATGGCAGAAATATATTCATTCCCGAAGTAGTAGAAATTACCAAGAATACTGTATATTGAGAAATCGTGCAACGAAAGCAGTCAGATATGCTTGTAGGAAATATGAAAGAGGGGTAGCAGATTCAGCTATAGATAATACAAAGGCTTTTTAGTCATATGTCAAGAGTAAAACAAGTACCAAATCGAGTATTGGGGGACCTCAAGGACCGAAATGGAGTTATAAAGAGTGGCATAGAGGATAAAGCAAATATCTTAAACGATTTTTTGCATCTGTTTTACTGTAGAGGGAGATTCGGAAATGAAGGATATTTCTCCGAAAAGTTTAAGGACCTTGACAGATGTTGTCAGCAGTGTAGATAAGACTGAACAACTTTTGACAAGTTTAAACCCAAACAAATCTTGCGGACCCGACGAGTGTCACCCCCGATTACTGAAAGAGGCAGCTGGTGTATTGTCAAAACCCATACATGACTTATTTAGTAAATCCTTAGATTCTGGAGTTTTACCCTGTCAGTGGAAAGACGCCAATGTTACTTGTATCTATAAAAAAGGGGATAAGTTATTGCCTGGCAACTATCGACCTGTGAGTCTTACGTCAGTGTTATGTAAAACTTTGGAGAAGCTTGTTAGGGAAGCTATTATGACACATTTAAATACCAATAATCTTTTGGCCGATAGCCAGTATGGATTTAGACAAAATAGGGGCTGTATTTTGCAGTTACTGAAGGTAGTTGATGAATGGTCACAGGATATTGACAAAAAAATCAGATTGACTGTGTTTACCTTGATTTTCAAAAAGCTTTCGACACCGTGCCCCATAGACGTTTAATAAAGAAACTGGAATCTTTTGGAATTAATGGAAATATTTTGAATTGGATAAGGAATTTCTTGACAAACAGAAGGCAGAGAGTGGTATTAGATGGAACATTCTCAGAATGGAAACCTGTTATATCTCCCAGGGGAGTGTTTTGGGACCAGTACTTTTCATAATATATATATTAACGACCTTCCGGATTTAGTGAAATGTTTCTGTAAACTTTTTGCAGATGATACAAAGATATATAAACCTATAGGATCTGTTCAGGACCAAACTTTACTTCAAGAGGACTTATTTTCAGTTTGCGACTGGTCTGACGACTGGCTGTTATTATTTAATATACAGAAATGCAAATATATCCAGTTTGGGAATGTTAAATTTGAATACGATTATAAAATGAAAGATTCTAAAGGAGTTATTCGCCCATTACAGAGAGATATTCAGGAAAAAGATTTGGGTATACATTTTTAAGAAAATCTTAAATTTGATAAACAAATTTCACAGTCAGTAGGAAAAGCCAACCAGATACTGGGTTTGATCAGGAGATCTTTTGCATATTTGGACAGTAGTTTATTCCTGAAGTTGTATAAATCATTAGTACGTCCTATTATTGACTATGGAAATGTCATATGGTACCCATTTACTAAAAAGAACAAGAAACTCATAGAAAATGTCCAAAGACGAGCTACACGATTAGTTCCTGGATTATTTGGTCTGTCTTATACAGAAAGATTATCTGCTTTGAAATTATTCTCATTGGAGTACAGACGTAAACGAGGGGATATGATTCAGTTGTTCAAGATTTTGAATGGAATTGAAGATATCCAGGCAGAGTCTATGTTTACATTTTCTTCTAATACAACAAGGGGTCATTCTAAAAAGTTATTCAAGCCAAGATGTGTTAAAGGATTTCGACAGCATTCTTTTTGTATCAGATGTATTGATCCTTGGAATAGTTTGCCTTCAAAAGTAGTAAATTCGAAAACAGTGACGGAATTTAAAAACCAACTTGATATAACCTGGAAGCATCAATATTACGACGTTAGTTAAGTTTATTAGGGGCTCGGAACGGGTGGCTAGCAATTCTTGTGTTAAGAAAAGAGCAACAGTATTTCCATATATGAGCATGAACCGGAAGTGATTGATCACACTAAAGTTTTCCAATATTGGCGGTGAAGACAAGCCGAAAGGGCTTAAAGATTCACCGTTGGATCAAGTACGTATCAAGTACGTATGATGGTCTGGGGGTATCTTTAAATCGTCATTAAGCAATTCAAGATGGCCGCCATCGTCCGATTCGACCTCGATATTTCGGAAAAGTGACTATTTTAAAGACAACATGGTCGATGTAGAATGCGAAGGAGATTGAAATTCGAGAAAAGATACCAAACACCTCGATCTGCAATCATTTCCATGCAGAGCAAGAACCTAAAGCCATTCAAATGTCATACTCAGTACAGCAGTTGTTAGTTATCCAAAGCTTGGTACATTTTCCTTTAGAAACTTGCTTCTTTCCCGGCATCGTAAAAATATGTAAACATCATTGAGGTCCTATTTGTTTTGAAATGTATCGACCAGCTGCTCACGACATGATGACGTCATAAGACAACAGGCAGCGCACAATCAATATCTAAGGGACGAGTCATTTATTATCAGGTGGGGGGGGGGGGGGGGGGGGGGGGGGGGGGGTCGGGTACATTTTCATATGGTTCACCAAAAATTTTCCGACCCCCCCCCCCCAGTCTCACCAGAATTATTTTTCCGACCCCCCAGATAGGTGACAAAAAATTATAACCCCCCCTATCCCCAGTGCCAGCTACCCTTCACACACACACACACACACACACACACACACACACACACACACAATATTACCTATTGTAGGTCAGACTGAGCTCAGTCAAAACCTAGCTGTACGAAACATAGAACATTTTCTTATTCTAACACTACATGTAATCATGGTCTGTTTAAACTTTGTCTGCATTTCTTGCACTTTTTTCTTCTGATAATGGCCATCCAGAAATATGTTGTCAAATGCTTAATAATTATAACTGTAAATAATATTAATTGGGCCTCTGGGTGGTGGGGGTATGGGGGCACAACCCCCAGAAGCCAGAGTAGTTTTGCACATGAAAAGGCACATGGAGAGCTCAGATATCCCAAATGCAGGCATTTAATTGAGCACAAAAATATCTACTTGACATTATTTTATAGACACTTTTGATACTGTTCTTTCCAGCAAATCAATGAAAATAGTTTTTTTTCTGGATATGAATCTGTCCATTTTTTGTCATTTCCATAAAGTCTTTTAAGTTTAAGATTTGTGTTTGAAAGAAAAAGTCTGAATTTTAGGAGTAATGGGGGGGTCTGGGGGGCGCAGAAGCCAGAAGCCGAGACAATTTTAAAAATGAAGACTTAAGGAAGAATTCTGACCCCCCAATATGCCTAATAAAATATATGACCCCCCCCTGCTCCAAGGCTTTTTTATTTCCGCCCCCCCCCCCCCAGTACAACACCAAAAAAAATTATGACCCCCCTAAATGTACCCGGCCCCCCACCTGATAATAAATGACTCGTCCCTAAGGACTTTTGATAGAACTTATGACCCGATTTGACTTGATGACCAATAAACTCTATTGAACTAAACTAAACTAAAGGTTGTTGGATTTCCGGGAGCCTACACATCGGGCTATCGACGTTGAACAAACGTTGATTGAATACTGATTCAACGTTGTGTGCCTGCAGGGTAGGCATGACGTCCATATTCCATACTCTAGGCGCCTATACATTGCACCTACAGCATTGAATCCACGTTGTGTGCCTGTTACATAGCCATGTGTATGCATCACATCCTATTTCGGATGACTGTGACGTCGATGATACAACGTTGAATCAACGTTGTGTGCCGGCAGGAAATGTATCCTTTGTAAGTTATACGCACTCTTGGGGTCTACACAACTGCGTACATTGAATCAACGATATGCGCCTGCAGGGTATGCACCCTTCATATGCATGGCACCCCCATTCTAGGAGCCCACACATCGGACACACAACGTTAAATAAACGATGTGTGCCTACAGCGTATGTACCCCTTTGTATGCCAACAGCCCATATGGGAGCCTACACATCGAGCATGAAACGTTTAGCCTGAGTTGTGTGCCTGCAGGGTAAGCACCTCTTTGTATGCTTGACATTCCCATACCTGGATTTAACATATAGGGCACACAACGATGAATCAACGTTGTGTGTCTGCAGGGTATCTATCTCTTTGTATGCATGTCACTTTCAGTCTTGGAGCCTACACATCGGACACACAACGTTGTTCATCGTAGGCCTAATGTACCTGCAGAACGTGTCTCTTTTGTAAGATGATATTCCAATTCTAGGAGCCCGAACATGGGACACACAATGTTGAATCAATATAGTGAGCCTACAGTGGTGTATGGACCCCTGTATGCATACAATACCAGTTTTGGGTGCCTTCATATCGGGCACCCAACCTTCAATCAACGTCGTGTGCCTGCAGAATATGTACCCTTTGTCTTTGACCCTACACATCATACACACAACGTTGATTCAATGTGCCCCTTTATATACATGACATCCCCAATCTGGGATCTTCCACATCGGACACTCAAGATCACTCAACATTGCGTGCCTACAGTGTATGTATAAAGTATGCAAAGACCAGGAACTGAAACAATCGAAATCCAAATCCAGCCCTCAAACTATCGTTGGAAACAACTAAGATTACAAATAATCAAGATACAGAGAACATATGGCCAACCGAGTGAGCAGCTTGTTCCCAAAAGGTGGCCACTCAGCAACCCAAACCGAACCAAAAATAATAAGAACATACATAAGGTAAAACATCACAGTATGTATAAAGTATGCAAAGACCAGGAACTGAAACAATCGAAATCCAAATCCAGCCCTCAAACTATCGTTGGAAACAACTAAGATTACAAATAATCAAGATACAGAGAACATATGGCCAACCGAGTGAGCAGCTTGTTCCCAAAAGGTGGCCACTCAGCAACCCAAACCGAACCAAAAATAATAAGAACATACATAAGGTAAAACATCACAGAAACTCTAACACCAAAAACAGGCAACAGAGAACCACAACAGAACTACCGCCTTGGAACGGTCAGTAATGAATTACTGAGGGGCTTAAATCGATTTTACAGGCCCAACCTCACCCTCAGTTTCTGAAGTGGTACAAAACATTTAGTTGGTTGTTCAGTTCGCATGATAACCCTCTAACTCGTCAATGAATCATCACGGTAAACACATAAATCAAATTTCAACACCATGAAGAAGCAAAGACAAGGACTCAACAGATACAACGGGCCGTCTGACAGGCGGAGATCCCTGTCCTGCCAAACAACCCCACTGGAAATCTGAAGCAAAAGAAGGTCACCAGTTGAGCCCCGGTGGACCAAGCAACAGACAAAAAGGCTCCGGTCCCAACCAACTAAAATATATAGCTTTAGGTCGGGGCCATCATAGAGTCTGACGACCGATCCCCCGGTGTGCAATTAAAGAGTGCAGCAAAGTTATCAACCGTGATTGGGTTAATCACTAAGCATGCAGACTGTCGCATAACATTTAAATTATAGCCAATACGTTTGTGACGTATTATTATTTTTCGGAATTGATCAGAAAAATCAGTCCTACCCTTAATCTTTTTGAATTTGTATACTAAGTCACCATAAAATTCTGGTTCCGATAGGCCTTGGTGTAAAAGAAATTTTAATCCGACATCAAATTTTGAAACCAATTCATGGTGTCTGCGATAGAATTTAGAAAAAGCCTTTCTAAGCTTATGATACCGATAGCCCTGTTGAAGAAGTTTAGCAGTTAAACATTTATTACGAGCATTAAAGTCATCTACATGACTACACACTCTAGCAAATCTTATAAGTTGAGAAATATACACTCCATAAGAGGGACGACGTGGAACGTCACCATCCAAAAATGGAAAATTAACTATAGCAAAGTCAAAGTCATCGCGTTTATCATAAATTTTAGAAGATACAAAACCGTTGGAAATAGATAGATGTAAATCCAAAAAGGGGGCCTCGGTATCTGAAGTATTAGTTTTATTCAATTTAAGTTCAGGTGGGTAAATTTGGTTAACCATGCTTTCAAAATAAGGATTATCAATATTCAGAAGATCGTCTAAAGATCGTCTATCTCTTTGTATGCATGACATACCCGTTTTGGGAGCTTACCCATCGGGCAGCCAACGTTGAACAAGTGTCGTGTGCCTGCATGATACGTAGGCCTTTCAGGCCTTTGTCGGATGACATTCCAATTCTCAGACTTAACCATCGGACACACAACGGTGAATCAACGTTGTCTGACCAGCAGGAAATGTGACCACATCCTATTCTGCAAGCCTAAATATCGGGCACACACAGTTGATCAAACGGTGTGCGCCAAGAGGGTATGTACCCCTTTGTATGCCTTTGGGAGCTTACGTCTCGGATACACAACGTTGAACCAGCGTTGTGTTCCTATTTGTATGCATCCGTCTTACAACGTTCAATCAACGGTGCGAGCCAGCAATGTATGTACCCCTTTCCATACATGACATTCCCATTCTTGGAGCCCACATATTGGGCACACAACGTCCGATCAATACTGAATCAACGTTGATTCAGCGTCATGACCACACTATTCCTGGGCAGGCTTAGACCTCCTAAGCGGTTAACCAGTACTAAGTGCACATGTTTTCGCCAGTAACTGACAACTGCCCTTCTTGAAACAGCGGATGGAGAAACGAAAGTATGTGGCCAGACCGGGTTTCGAACCCAGGACCTCTGACTTATGAGTCAGGTGCCCTACCGATTGCGCTACGCGGCCCGGCTGAACCGACGTTGAATCAAGAGGTTAATCAATATTGATTCAGCGTTGTTTGCCTGCAGGGTATATACCTTTTTGTGTGCTTGCCCATAAACTATTGCTGTATACTGCTTCCAGTCTACTGTTTTCTTTCAACTTACACATTGACTTTGCGCACATGCCAGAGTTTGAGCTAAAACTTGATGTGTGCGCGCATGCTCTATGCTCGAAAAGCTATTTTCAATAGGCAGTAGATATTAAGCAAGCCACAACAGTAAGTAAGCAGTACACAGCTCATAATTTGCCACATAATGTGCCGTACAAAAAAAGTACAAAACCAGCATCTGTGCATGCTTTTCGCACGTGTAAAATTTGTCACAGTACACAGGAACACGAGACAGAGGTACACAGGAAAAGTTGTACATCCCTGCAAAAGATAAAATACTGAAGTTGTTCGGAAAGCCATCAAAATGGTATAAACTCATGGAATATTTTACTGTAAGTTATCTCTGAAAGATTTTCACAAGAGTTTCATCCTTTTAAACAACCGTATTGGGCCAGTTTTAAACAAATAAAATAAGACTCGGCTTCTGTCAAAAAGTGCTGCAAAGTTTCTTGGTTGGCAATCAAAATAGCTTATATAATATCATAAACTTTATTAGGCTGCCGTGACGATAGTCAATGAGCATTATGTTTGCCCCTGTCAGTTCGATCCGTCCGACTGTCTTGCCTTCACGCATGAAATGTTGGTATAATCGACTCCTCCCAGAGTTTTCAATCAATCCATTTGGAGCTTTGCAGAGATGTTACAAGCATATTGCAGATGCACATGTGACGTTATTGGGATTACAAAATAATAAAAATATTCCCCCCCCCCCCCCTCCAGTTTTTAGACAATGAATTGAAACGATGCAGTGATCTTACAAGCAAATTGCGATGAAGATGTGCATGTGACGTTTTGCAGACGAAAAAATAATTCTTGACAAATAACGGCCATGATTTCGACTTGGACATTTTTAGATTAGTATTCAATATAGGATAGCACGTTTATGGATTCAGCTACAGTTTTCAAACAATCAATTTGAAACCATGCAAAGATGTCACAAGCACATTGAAGATGTACATGTGAGTTTTTCCAGATTCAAAAAAAAAAAAAGAAAGAAAATAGCCTACTGCATTTTCGGCTGACATTTCAGACATCGGTCTGGATGGGAGGATTTTTTTTCTTCTGTAAAACATATGTTGTGCCCTCTTGAGAATCATCTGGTGATGTTGAAGCGACTCACCAGTCGGTTCTGATAGGTATTGAATGAAATTATGGGCTGAGAAAAAAACAAAAACATCATGCTTTATCAAATGACTCGCGGCGCGAAACTACAATTTGTACCGACCATTTCATGAAGAGACAAGGAGAATAATACATTTGAATACTTCTGATTACAAGAACATATGAGCCGCGACACGAAAAACAAAATACAAGAAACAATAAAGTGGTTGTGCGCCCAGCTCATGCCGGTCCTTTGCTTCATTCTGCATTTAAGCTATCAAAAGTGCTGCATTACAGAAGATGACCCCTTCGTAAATCCACGTTGGAGTCTGCATTGATTCCGTATCAGTGTATCCTCAGTACGCCTTTGGAGAACCCTCTCCAACACCTTCCCGATAACAGACAAGACAGTAATCCCTCTATATTTGATTGGTAATGTCGGGTCTTTGTCCTTCTTTTGAACAGGAGTCACAATACCTTCTAACATCATGGGAGGAATGTACCCACAGGAGAGAATATAATTCATCAGATCTGCAAGAGGGGAAGAGATAACATCAGCCGCATGCTTCAGATGCTCAGCTGCAAGACCATGAATGTCCTGGGCTTTACCAGCTTTCAATGATTTTATGATTCCTCCGATTTCCTTGCTAGTGACAACTACAGGTTCTGAAGATCCGGACACTTTTCGGCAGCTTTCGTCTATCACCAATACGTCAATTTGGACCTGAGTAAAATAGTCCTCATCAAATTCATCATTTGCCGATGGGGCTGCCAAGGACTGAAAATGAGATGCGAAGCCAGATGCTATGTTACTGGTCCCAGAAAGAGTCGCACCATCACACACCAGGACTTGAGTGGCTGTATTACGTAGTGTACGCTGCCTCCTTATAAATCTGTGGAACAGTTTAACATCACTATCTTTTGCAGACATGATTTCAGTCAGGAAGTCTTGTTTTTGTTGATACAATGTCATTCTTAACACCCGCCTCATAGATTTACGTGCCTCCTTCTGCTTAAAGAGTCCACTTGGGTACCTCTTGGGCGGCCGGCACATTTCCATCGATAGTGCGCATCCTTACTGTTTTGCACAGCTGCTGCAACTCTCTCATTCCAGATAGGGAATCCCTCTTTTGCGTTGTAGAGGAGATGCGGCCTTGGCTGGTTCGTGCAACACTTTAGTAAGCGAGCGAACACACAGATCAGCATCCAAAGCAGTCGAAGGCGGGATTAATGGAGATGCTAAAAGAGACTCCTATACGATTTCCTTAAAGAGACTGGTATGACTCTTATCCCATCTGATCTTAGCATTTCGTACTTGATCTTGAGGTGATGGCTTCGGCACAGCCAGGGGTACGATCAACTTCAGGTCCAGCTCCAAATGGGTGTGATCTGACATATTGAGATAATGCATATCTGCAATAGTAACTTTAACTGAAGGCGACCAGTTGGAAGAACCCACCACCAGGAAATAATCAATCTGCGACGAACTGTCATTAGAGGAATGGAAAAATGTTTCACCAACCGGGTAGTCCACCTCATCATTCAGGCGATGCTCAGCAACAAATTCCATGAGTAACCTATCTCTACGCAGTCCGGGACCTCTATGCATGGAAGAGTTAAAGTCTCCGCCAACCACAACCGTATGTGACGCGTTGTATTTCAAAATAACTTCATGTAGCGTATCCAGACAATCCACAAAGGAGCAGCTTCATCATCCGTTGTGCCACGGGCTGGGAGATACACATTGACTAAGCAGAGGAGCACAGGAGCCTGAATGTATTCAACAACATTGTTTTTTTCATTGGACTCTGGTAATATCTTGATGTTCCAGTTATGAGAAGAACTCCACAAAATGCTCGTTCCACCATACTCCCTTGCATGCAAACTAGGGCCAATAGGGGCATGGTGACCCACACACCCGGCCACAAATTCAGTATTGTCATAGACTTGTGAAAGAATGTTTTTCTGGTACTGGTACAGCCAGGTTTCTTGTAGGAAGATGATAGAAAAGGACTTGGAAAGATGTTTAACAAAATTTAAATTTGTTGCTACACTCTTCACATTAAGTGAAGCTATGTTGATCGACCACTCTCTATAGTGGATACCAGAGAATCCATTTGTAGATTTTTCCTTGGAGGCATCAGCGTCTGTACCGCATTGTGGTTCTCTTCGGGAGTTTTCTTCCTCACCTTGGAGGGGCTGGTTTGTGACAAAAAAGAAACCGCAGGGGAAGCCGTCACCAAATCAACCACAGAACTCCCCAACTGGGGGGGGAGGGGGGAGGGGGGAGGGGGAGAGAGACCCTCGCCATCTCTGTCCTTATCTATAGGAGGGGGGTGCACTACAGGAATACCTTCCCGGGATACAGGACTATGTACAACGTCCTGCAAGTCTGATAGGGTAGATATTTCGGGATCCGTGGCAGTGACAGAACCACTATTAGTATTAGCTGGCTGGGACAGCTTCTCTGATGCATCCACTGTAACACTAGCAGTACCACCCCACTGTGAGGTATTAGTCTCCCTTGGGGAAGAGAATTCAACTTCCAACACGTTATCATTCATCTCTCGCTGTAGATTGTGTATATTCAAAGGTGTGGGGTGAGCCAAGGAATTCATACTTTGGGTCATGGACGGGGACACCTGTTCATTGCAAGTGATGAGGTCTGCCACATTCGGTCCTCGCGTACTGGCAGGAGCCTCGAGATCTTCTGCAACTGGATTTCTCCAATTCAAGACATCACTCTTTCCGTTAGCCTTGCAGCTATAATCAGAGCCGTAACTACTAGTAGATCTCCACTTATGTCTCTTAAACGCATATCTATTAGATGACGTAGCGGGTTTCTCGCCTCTTCCAAACTGCCACTGTTGTCCTGATCGGGATTCAGCAAAACTTGCTTTTTCGGCTTTTCCTCCATGGACACCATTCATCACCATCACAGGTACCGGAGGGAATCCTAAAACCATACCCTGAGCATGTAGGGTAAATTGACTGCCACCAGGATAATAATGAGACTGGCCATATCCCATCCACTCACCACACCAGGGCTGTTGCATCACTGTGACTTCACCATAGTTATGAGGTTGAAACTGGGGACTGGATGCATGTGAATAATAAGGGTAGCTTGCAGCTTGGTATCCGGGACAACACCAGGGATTAGTAGACACATGCTGCTGATGGGGAGGCGGTCCATATGTGACCGCAGCACACCTTGACTCCAGCCTCTCCATTCTTCCCTCAAGCATTTTCATTTCAAGAGACAGCATTCTTGAGGTCATATCTCGCAATTGATGGTCATAGCCCACACTGTAAGGAGCAGCCTGGTCATAACCGGCACTGAAAGGAGCTGCCTGCGCCGGCTTTACATTGTCTCTAGATCTCTGTTCTGGTCGGCATTGGAAAGACCGTCCTCCTGCTTGTTTGGTTTCAGTATGTTGATCACAAGCCTGCTCCACAGACCCAGACGTCGAGAGTACCTTCAACCTTAGGAGACGATTACTACTCTCCAACTCTTTAATTTTGTATACAACTGTGAGATGAACACTTTCGAATATTCCACCCGATCCACAGTGTCCCCCAAATTAATTTTCTTGGCAGTCAGCTTTTTCTGTAGTTCACGAAGACGCCTGTCCTTGCTTGCTAGGCTTTTCTCTGTAGCCTTCAGGTCATCCAGTCTAGACGTCAGGGCTTCTCCACCCACCGCAGGATCAGATTGGGTTTCGTCGTAGATTTGGGCTTAAATGAACACTATCCACCGATTCAAACTGGGGCTCAACACAACAATCCATGGACTGCAGTTGGACGCTCCCTGGTGTGATAGGAACCACCGGGTCAGAGATCACCTCCTCTGTAAACGTGGCCAGGGGGACCTTTACCGGAGTGATGTAGTGCAGGACCTGCAGGTGTATGCGCTGTGAAACCAGAGGAGTGAACAGGACTTGCAACATCCAACCCAGAAGTCAAAGTCCGAGAAACAGTTCCAGGGCCAGGAGATAGGCATTCACCAGCAGTCGGGCATTAACCATAGTACCATCAGCATTCTCATTCATAGCGCCATGCTTACACAATAAATAGATATATTCAGAGTCAGGGTCTGCGATATGATCCTCAAACACGTTTTCCGTCAGGTTCTCACACGACCAGTGTATCCATTCGTGACACTTGGAACATTCAATGCTATTTGAGTCTGCAGCTTCAGAGCAATGTACACAGAGCCAATCCATTTGGCTATCAGGAGAACCATCTATCACAGCTTCACCTGCTTCTCCTACCGGCACATGACCAAATACCATTTGAGTCTTCTGCGGCTGTACAGAATTTAAGTCCTTTATTTTCACTAGACCCTGCGTAATGGGACGCTTCTTCCTCGAGCCACTCATAGAGTTCAGCTTCTCACGGATAAGCTGTAAGAGGCCTTCTTCAAGAGCGGATAATTGCGGATAACATAATACAGCTTTAACAATCTCTTTATGATCAGTCAAATATTGACTGGCTTCCTTTCCATTTACTAAAATCTTACGGGTTGTATGATAGAAATTCATGATGTACTTCAGCACTTGCGACGGTGGCTTAGTCCTAGGATACACACGGACTTGTGTCTCAACAATGTTGTCTGTCTGGTCTTTAACATGGCGTATATTGTAACAACTCCTCAAACGGGTCTTTTGATTACACGAGTCAAAGTAACGCAGAGCACTGAGTTTATATACTTCATAAATACCCGTAGACATCTCAAAGACGTCGTTATTGTCCTGTTTTTCCTCATACTTGATTTTAACCTCAAACTGACATCCCACGGCCTTCTTCTTTAGGGCATTCTCGATATTCAAGACATAGTTGCGGATTGTGCTGGCGATGACACAACTCCAGATACCATGCTCAGATTCTGCCTTAAGCTACGGCGCAGGGTTACTGACGTATTGCTGAGTGTCACAACGCTTTTAGTCACAAGGAAAGTCTATCGCTAACTTTTGCGTTTAGCTTCAAAATGCCTGTGTTTAGATTAATAGTAAACAATTCTCAACAGTTCTCACGAGCGCGTATTCAGGTCACTTTCAGCCACAGTTCAATTTACAATAATCCACAACCGCACTCCAACGATAGCCAGGTCTAATTACACGGAAGTACTAGTCTGGTACACCAGATTAAGACACACTAAAACCGCTAGGAAACAGCATCCACAAGAGACCATAGAACAAATCTAAACCGCACTAAGAGACATAAGAAACGTAAGACCATAAGAGTTAAAAAGTTTGTTCTGTCAGACGGCTAAAAGAATGTTTGTATTACTGCATTTATATTGGTTTAGTAGATCTAAAAGTCTTTTCTCCTTGTCTTCCACTCCTTAAAATAAGGTCTGTTCCATAAACCGTTATAAGTCTGTCACATGCTTATCAGTTTATTTACAGGACAGTCTTGATATACAGGCACTCGAGGATTATCAGTAAAAAGTTTAAAAGTTTAAAAGACGTCGTAGAAGACACCAAGTTACATCCGACATCAGCGTCTAAGGCGTACAGCTAATACACACTACTACTCTAGCTTAAAATTTATGTTCTACAAGCACTTTGTGTCGAAGGATTTTACCATAATTACCTTAAAAATGTTTCTGAGAAAGTTAAGAGTTAAAATATGCCGAGGACTAGAATTAAACTGGTAAACAATTCTTCATGTACAATAAATTCAAGATGGCGGCAGCTCTCAGGGATGACGCAATTCCACAAACACAGTTAAAACAGCTTTACATTAAAACACCCACGTGAAAACGCCATTCAATAAAAAGTAGGCACAATGGATTCCACAGTTAAGATTGTTAAAATGGCACTAAAATCCCTTCAAATTAAACTGTTAACAGACAGTTTTCTTCTATTTTCTTCACAAGCCCTTTTTTCTTCACAAGCCCTATTTTCTTCACAACCCCTTTTTTTGCCCTCCTGCCATCTCTACTGTTCTGTTCCTTAGTGATCCGCCGCTTATTTAATTCGGCGCACCCTCATGTGAGGTGTTAAATATATACTGAAAGTTCCTTTTTCTTTTAAGAATTGAGCGCAATACTGGTGATAATTATATACAGGTATGTGCTGTAACTTATTTACACACAGGACTGCTGGTTAAGTATTGTTTCACTCGTTCATTCCGGAAATCTGTCTCAGAGCCACTATAGTCTCTTCAGATGTATTACTACCACACTAGGTCGCATTCGGCACTCCAGTCAATGCGAACGGTACTCGAACAAAACGGACCATGGACAAAACGGACCAGACAAAATGGACCACGGTTAGGACAAAACGGACCACGTTTCAGGACAAAACGGACCACGTTAACGGTTTCAGGACAAAACGGACCATGCTAGAAGACAAACCAGACCATTAATTGGTGCCAGTTAAAAGATTAAGGAGTATATAATTACCAAAGACAATGTTAAATTGTCACAATTATTGAATTCTGTTCATGATCTCAACTATGTTTGGTTGTCGCAACTATCTAATTAATTTACTATGATCTTTATCTTTTTATCTTTTTCTTTATCTTTTAAGCATGCCAATTTCTTAATTAGTGTAACAACTAAAATAAAACATGCTTTCTCAAGGTTAACGGAAGGTCTGAACGTGGTCCGTTTTGACCTTAAACGTGGTCCGTTTTGTTCTGAACGTGGTCCGTTTTGTCCTGTACATGGTCCGTTAAACTCCGTTTTGTCCTAAGCGTGGTCCGTTATGTCCGTGGTCCGTTTTGTCTGTGGTCCGTTATGTCCCTAATTCCTGCGACCTAGCACGATTGCTATACCAATAGCTAAAATAAATATTCATTAGGGGAAAGCGCCATCTGCAGGAAAATACAACTGTCATGGCGGAGCGTGAGAAATGGATCACTATCGCCGTATTTATTTCAATGATATTTAGTTCTTTTGGTAAGTTTTCGCTAAGATAGGCTGTAGAATTACTTACACTTGATCATCCTGAAGAACAATAAAAGTTGTTTGACATTTGAACCTCTGGGAGGGGATAAACTGGCCCAAAAGTGTAGTGTTTTCTGCATTTTCATTGATCAGTTGATGTTTTGTTTTTCCAGACTTTCAGTCTCCACAATAAATTCCGTAACAGAAATGTAGGTCGAATTTTCATTGTCTGACTTAAAACTGCTTAAGATTAAAGTTAAGTATGAAAGTCCTTGTGCAACAATGACACAGATGAGATCAGATGCTGTGTCTGCATGTCCTTGGGATTTTTTTTTATAAAAACAAGCATTAGGTTTCAGGAAAAACTTAAAAAAACTCAGTGTGTTGCACTTAGGCTGTTTAAGCAGGCCAGGTGGTGATATGATACGGTTTGCAATGCGCAATATGATACAAACTGGTTCATGATCTAATGAACTTGTCAGAATCAAAAGAAACAAACTTGTCGCCTTTTTCACTATATTTGGCACACAAAAAACAGACCCTTGTTATGCCTATGTATGGAGTATTTCATTACTTATTTTATGAAAAAACAATGTTTTTCAGGTGCATAAATGATTTTTTTAGCTACTCGACGATTTATAACATGCCTATAGCTGAAAGGTATCTCGTAGGAACAAATAATGGTGCCAAAAAAGGTAGTTTTTTCACTGTTATGCCGTTGCACTTCAATTTGAGGCATTTTTCAACAAGAAAATGCATTGTTTTAATCCAATTTTATGCTTAAAAACTGCTTATCATATACTGTAAAAATCATTAAAGATCAAAACATTTTTTATTTCGTTAAGTTTCTACTCTTAATGACCGAACAGCAGAGTTTAATGCAAACAGCTTCCTTTGTTATGCATTTCGTACTTTTTTGGCATTTTCTACTTTACCTGTTAGCTAAATATATTAAAATATGTACAACATGTGATTAAATGAGTTTAGAATCACATATTAAGCATATACTATACAAATATGACAGAATGGAAGCGAGTGAGATTAAATCTAGAAAATGTCATTTTCTCGTATCAGGCTCCCGAACAGATGAAAATTCTGTAGTGTCCGCAACAACCCTGTTTCTACAGAGCTACAGATGAATGACAGAATAAATTCATTGTTGTGCTAAAATGGCATTACAACATATCAGTCCACAACAAAAATATTTCGCTTCGATCAAAAGCTTTGCTTTTGGCAGCCCAATGACTGTGTCCGCAACACGGTAGTGTCCGCAACGCAAACTTCAGCTATATAATAAATTACAATATAATGAGATAGTTTCATTCATTATTGCTTTAATAGGTTCAAATGACTGTTTTATATCAAGTTTACTAAAAATTTTGGTAATAAATATATAATTTTTCGTATGATAACGATAAAACTGAAAAAAAAAAATATTTTCACTTTATATAGCTCAAGTATCAAATGAAGCTATTTTTTGTCTACACAGTATATCTAACTAAGAAATAAGTGACACAGTATCAGTTTAAAGTGAAAAATATGCTTGAAATATGTAGTAAACTGAAAATATAGCATTATAGCAGTTTTGTTTGTGTTGCGGACACTACAAAATAAATCAAATATGAATGTCAAGTGTTTATAACTTTCAGAACCGAAAATGACCAAAACAACATCTAAAACTACAAGCACAGTGGCAGCCCAAACTATTTACCAAAGTGTAATGCAATCCATGTTAAAGTGTTAGAAATATGACACAAAATCTCTGAACCATGAAATATAGGTCACACTGACATACAATTAGTATGAGGTCACTTACAATGCCATCCCAATGCAATAACCCATGTATGATGTTAGAGACATTGACGAAAATCACTGGACCATGAAATATAGGTCACACTGACCAACAGTTAACAAGTATGAAGTCACTCACCCTGTCAGCCCAAACCATTAACCCAAGTATAATGCAATTCAGCAAAATAGTGTTAGAAATATGACACAAAATCTTTGGACCATGAAATATAGGTCATTGTGACCAACGATTAATATGAGGTCACTCACAGTGTCAGCCCAAACCATATACCCATGTATAATGCAGATCCAGGTAATAGTGTTAGAAATATGAAATAAAATCACTGGACCCTGAAATAAAGGTCACGCTGACCTACAACAGTATTAGTATGAGATCACTCGTAGCGTTAGCCGAAACTATTTACCCAAGTATACAGTAAATCCATGAAATAGTTGAAGAAATACGAGGCAAAATCACTTGACTATACAGTATAGGTTAATGGGACCAGTTTTTTTCTCTATATAAGTGGTGCCCATAAAAGGCACCAGTCCCAATTCAAAATAGTATCTTTTTCTCCCAAGTGCAAGTTGAAAAATTCCCAATTGCATGAAGAATTTTTCTAGGGACCATCTTAAGCATAAATTTACTTGCTTGCTCAGAGAACTGACATATATAAAGCTATAAATGAATGTAAATATTATATATTCAGTATCATGTTCCCTATCCCACCACTTAAGACTAAATATAGGTGGTTCTGAAATTCCCAATTCTGTGGGCCCGGCACCATTCCCAAAATAGTAAAAAAAATTACTGGCCGGACCTACCTTTAGTTTTAGGTCAAACAGTGGCTCAAACTGACTTTTTCTCCCAAGTTATCATGGTCATACATCTAATAGTCTTCAGGATATTATAAGGCAAAATCACTGGACCATGAAATATAGCTCATGGCCAGATATGCATCACTGCCTTCAGTAGATTTTTATACCCCCCCCCCCCCCCCCCCCCCCCCCCCCCCCCCCCCCCGCAAACTATGTTTGAGGGGGGCATACTGTTTTCATTCTAGTTGTTCCAGTGTAGAAAGTTTGAAGACTCTTATCCCTTGTGGTTACTTAGAAACAGCAGACGTTTTTGGTCCAAAAAGTCTAGTAGGACAACTAGTTGTCAGCAGACTATTTGGGTCCAAAAAGTCAGGTGACAACCGGTTGTCAGTAGACCTGGCCTTAAAATTTTCAATTTCACATCCTTGATATAGATGACTGGTTAACAGAAAATATGCAAAACATTGCTTTAATAGGTATTACACTTTCCTTGATACAATTTTAAGTGTAAAAATCATGGCTTTTATTGAACACAAACTTTATTTCTGGCTGTATTTAATCAGAATCAGATGCCCTTTTTTGCCTAAAAATGTAGTGTCCGCAACGGAAACAGGCTGCTGTCTAAGCTTTGATTTACAAGTTGTCTGTTATTGTTCTTAGAAATTCTTTGTTAATTTCTCAAAAAAGTGTGTCTGAATTATGTAATAACATGAAATTGAATACTATCTACTAGAATGCAGTGCCAGTTTCCTATGTTTGTGTAGACTGATTCAAATTTTATGCTTCACATGAATTTTTTTGCCAGCTGTAAATTCCAGTACCTAAAAATGCTATTTACAAATAATAAAACATCAATTTAGATTATGTGTGCATAACAAACTTATACAAATTGAAATAGAATTTTCTTGCTGTTCTAAGCACATAATTAGAAATGCTAGTTTTGCATGGAAACTGTAGTGTCCGCAACAAAAAATGTACTTTCTTTGACTGTTATTCACAAATAAATTTGTAGTTCAACACCAAAGATGACTTTCTCCTTTTTATTAATACTCTTTGCCTAATGAATTAATGTGTATGGCTTCAAACAAGGCTGCCTACTGATAAAATAGGCAGATTCTAACTAAGAACATCAGATTTTTCATCAAAAATACTAATGTTTGAGTTGCATAAAATACATATGAAATGTTGAAAAAATGGTGCGAAGTGCTATTATGAATTTGCGTTAGGATGACTTTGAATAAATTTCAACTCACAGAACAAAATTTTACAAGGTTATCTTGAAAAAAGTCATGCATAACAATAGTTGATTTGTAGTGTCCGCAACAGCTTTACCCAATGTTATGAAGAGAGCTGTAACTTTTTCATGGCTCGAGATTCAACCGAAAAACTCTAGGACAATATGCTCACATAGTATACAATTGTGTAAAAATAGAACACTTTAACACAGGATCAACTTCATTTTTCACCCTCAAGTGCAACATACCTGTGCCAAATATAGTGAAAAAGGCGAGTACATCAATGAAAATACTGATAAGGTCTAGAAAAAAAGAATTCTGTGATTCCGGTTTCACCTTGAAAAAAATATAGGTCGGTAGGTCATACAGTATTAGTTGTATGCACATGGCTAACGATATATTTTTCGCACGACGCCATTCCGCCGAAATCACACTGGACAGACAAATTATTTAATGATCAGAAGAAAGTCGTCTAAACGTATGTTCTGATCAGGCTGTGCAGACATAATTTCTGATTCACTCCCTACATTACATAGTTTGCAATATGTACGTCTACTGACGTCGAGCAGTCCAAAATGAAAAACGTTTTTTGCAGGCCTGCGTGTGAATTCATAGGCACTCAACAGAGTATTTGTTCTGTTCAGTTTTCCTAACAACGTTCACCAAGTGGCTCAGCGGTACTTAACCATAGTTGCACACACCTGGTGCCGAGTGTCTGTCCTATCAGAATATTTGTATTTGTTATATATTTATGTATATCTTATTAACTGTCAATCTTTTTCTACCTCTCTGCACAAATTTTCTGTCGAATGTGGGGTTATCTGAGACCATTTTTTTTCTGATCAGACTGCGCAGACGTTTTCCAGTGTCAAGATATCAAGCAGATGATCTGCACATGTCATGATCAACCGGCAAGCTTTTTCCGCAGACAATTTGTACATGCCCCGTTTACTGGTTTAAACTGTTCAGACCTTTACCGGAATCAAGTTCAACACTATTCGAATATATGCTATGCTGATTTTGGCACAGGTATGTGCATGCCCCTATAAGGCTGCACAGTTGTATTCCTTTTACCAACTCGCATTAACACTAAGCCTCTCATTATTACGTTGTGATGTTGACAGAAATGAAGAACAGTTCCGATCACCCATCAGCTCTTGTTACCAGAAAACGTCTGTCTGATCGAGCAAACACTGTTGGTCCGTGCTTAAAAAAAACTGTTGGTTAGATCTCGTCGACAAACATACACTTGTCTGTCAATAGGTATGAATTTACATATTTCACTGGATGCGTATCGGAAGTTAATACACACAGACTGCCGCCGATGAAATGGTTATTGGCGGATTATATAAGTGTAAGCAGAGACTAGCATGCATTATCAGTTTACTAACTGGTATACCAGGGCTGGAAAATTTTACTCCTCCGCTCGCCATGGCGAGTAGACATTCCTGGTGGACGAGTGGACTTTTACCCCTGCTCATCCTGCAGGAGGAGTGCAATTTTCTCTCGGATAGTAATAAAAAAATCAATTGCTGAATGATTGTGCGCTGCCGCTAATATTAGCACAAAGGCCGCAAATCATTCGTTGAAGTCTGTAACCCCATGTTTACAATAGGGTTGTCTCTAGCAACGTAAAAATATACCAAACCTGTCTGTATTTACTCCTGAACAAATATGTCCTATATTCGTTCGTTTTTAAGTGTAGCGAGGGCCCCAAAGGGGCTGATGACAACAAGTGCAGGATTAATCAAGGGGGCGGCGACAGTAAAAAGGTTTATTAAAGCAAGTTGCCAAAAGAAAAGATTTACTCCTATACACAACAGCATAAATAGGCTTACTATATATCATGCCCAGGTAAAATCACTGACATTTTAATGTAGGATGAGGAAAATTATGTAAGGACAAGTGAAATTACAAAAGCACTTGTCCTACAGGACTAGCAGACCTTTGAAACAATTTCCAGCCCTGTATACTTTATGCGGCATAGCCCTAGCGGCTTACGCTGTCTATTTGTTCGGCACTTTCGGTTATTTCCGGAATGGCGGAAATTGCCAATCAAGATTTTTGCCGCTAAAAATTTTTGAGTCGGAGCCAAAAAAGACCACTCGGTCGGGATACCGGAATCACACCACTTTTTTTTAGGCCTTAACTTTCCTAATTACACCCCTGGCATACGAAGTTTGTTAAAGGGTATATAGTTTTTGTCTTTCCAATTTCTGTCTTTCCGTTCGTCCATCTGTCCTTCTGTCTTTTAGCTAATTTTTGTGTAAAAGTTTTGTGTTAAGTTTCATCTTTTACTGTCTTTTCGTGAAAGCCCTCACAGGAACTTGTTCATATGAGCTTATGAACTGAATGTTACTACAGGATAGATACTGATCAGTTTGCATCACCTGGATGATGCTGCTGGCCTAAGGTCAAGGTCACAGACTTAGATATTTGTACAACAGTTGGGTTAAAGCTTTGTGTCAAGTTTTTTATTTTGCTCTGTTTTCATGTAAGTCTGTGCTGAAACTTGTTCATAAGTGCTTAGTGTTACTACAGGATAGATATTGATCAGTTTGCATCACTTGGGTGCTGCTGCTGATCAAAGGTCAAGGTCACAGACTTAGAAATTTGTAAAACAATTGGGAATCACTGAAGTCCAGACGAACAAAGGCCCAGCTCACTAGGAAGTACAAAATTGTTGGTAACCTCGGGGATGTATCAGCCGAACAGTACCGGACTCCAGCTTCCAGTCATACGCGTGCTACCCATTCCTGAAAGTTCCAGCCAATTCCAGACTTCCTACTACCAAAACAGCTTCATCCCATGCACAGTCACAACATGGAATCACTGCCATCAACTATTGCTGATGCCCATGACCTGGTATCTTTCAAGCATGGGTTATCCAATACTAAGTCCTGAATCTGCAGTAGGCGCCAGCCACAAGTAGCTTCCTAAGGATTCTCTAGAGCTGTGCCGATGGGGCGCTCATGCCCCTTAGCGGCCACCGTAGCCGGATTGGTCTGAGATGAAGGGGTGAAAACGTGGCTGGGCCAAACTGTTCCAACTTTGTCTTTTCACTATCACGGTTCTTCTTACTTTTCCAGGGCTTCCGTTAATGGATGATGGCCGTATATTACGCCCATGATTTGCTCTCGTACGTCGAAAAATGGGACCTCTGGTGTCTGGCATACGCCCGATAATTGTCACATATGGCCGTTTGATCTTGTCCCGACATTTAAAATATCGCCACTGTCTTTAAAATTCTAGCACATGTCATAATTAATCGGATTTACGCAGGTGTCAGCCAGACGCAAAGACCGTCTACGGGCCAATCGAGATTGTCCGTATGGAGTTGTTGTTTTTTCAATTAGTCGTCACGGATGGTCCACCAGGGCTAACAGCCACGAGAGCATCATATCCGCCCTGATCCGTATGGAGCACTGAACCAGGTAACACACATGTTGGACCGCCTACCTGTCAAAAACGATTATCAAAATAACTGCCACTCGTAGACTCAACCTGTCAGTCTTCAAAACACTTATCGAATCACAATGACTG